>CM044555.2:17188568-18660884 GCA_024416835.2 Perccottus glenii
ATATAACAAATCGAAGAGTGTTTGTGCAGATAATTCCACTGTAATCCCCTTTTGTTGCGTAATTCACAGTTCATTGTTTCACCCAAAAGAATTCTTTACTTTAAAGTGTTACACAACACAAGAAACCTAACAAACTACTTTTTCTGTTGTCTATCCTAATTCAATACACTGTAATGGTCCAAAGCCATTCACCGTTGTCCTTTTGCCTGAATTAGCCGGGCAGCTACTACAGGACATACTAGATGCAGTTAATCACGTTAAGGGGATAAGCACTGCTTCTTAGGGTCTGACTAAGCGTATAGAAGGTCTTTACATAAAAACAAGAAAGACATGCTAAATGCTACCTGCTTCTGTTTTCTTTGCTCATGACATCACATGCAAGCTGTTTTTTTAAGGGGACAACAATCTCATTTGAAGGGATGTGCGCGCATTGGTTATGGATTGGGCTGCACATTCTGTAAGAGCCTTGTTTTCATTAAATAAGGAGCAGAGTCTGAGGTCATTTCTACATTTAGCCTTCAGTTAAGAGCCTTAATAGTTTGGGAAATGGGAATGGCATGGGAATACACTAATCTGATCAGATACTTATGGTGGGGGTGGATAGCAAAGGTTATTACTATATAGAAACATATTAAAGTGATACACCACTACATGACTGATTTCCTAGCCATTTTCTGGATGTGATACCATTCACAGCCAAAAATAAGAATGAAGAACCACAAAAATGTCATATGATTTAGCCCATCATGTTTCTGAGACAAATTCTGAAATTAAACAATACCTAGGCTATAAATCATTGGTAAGTCTTCTGGGCTCAGAAACATGCTTCATATTCCAAACCTGATTTGGTAATATAATAAACTGTTTATTAAAAAAAATAAAAATAAATGTGGCTCTTAGGTACCATTCAATATCCTAATAACGTGTCTGTTGATGGTTGTTGTCTAGTGAGCATGGGGGAGGTGACTGTTGTGGTGCAGAAATCTTACTCATAAATGTTTTATGCTTCATGGACTGTTGTGGCTGTGAGAGAAGAGGAGTAGAGCGGCCCGATCACCTTTGTAAATAATAGCAGCGGGACTTCTAAATGATAGACTGTACTGCTGAGAGGGTGCCATACCAGAGGGGTATTCAGAACTGGGAGTGGGAAATTGATGGATTGTCAAATGTAAGTGGCCATGCATTGCAACTGCCTTACTAGTGACTTTTTTCTCTCCAGCTTCACTTCCCCCCCAATAAACATAAACATGATCATGGGATTTATTTCCACATGCCACAAGAGGATTGAAAGGTACACCATGTGACTGTTCGGTTTAATAGGGACATTTGTTCCAAGTTTCAAAAGCAGTTCCCAGGACCCTTGATGTATGACTGCACCCTTAATATGACACAGTGACGCATGCAATCAGTTGAGTCATTTTGTTAGAGAGAGAGCATGTTGATTAGGTTGACAAAAGGGGAGAGACTTTTCAGGCAGTAGAGGTAGGAATGTGATTAGTCTCATAAACATAAAAAAAAATCACAGGAGGGGGAGAGAAAGACGAGGGATAATCTACTAATCATGTGCTTGGGCTCAGCTGACACCTCTGGCCAGCATCCATCCCTTTCAAACTCATGTTCTTATTCTGCCAACAGCGTTGCATTCACAGTGCCTCATCTCTCCACAACATAAACATTTCTGAATGGTCTGGGGTAATGGAAAGTGTGTAGGGATGTTTTCTCTGAGCTTTTGAGTATGCATGTTGACCTGAGGTAAGCAATCCCACTGCTACAGATCCATGACATAATACAAGGTATAGTGCTGTTGCAGGTTGCATAAGCAATTCTTCTGACAAACATAAATCTGATTATTCTATGCTATTAATGATATATTATTAAACTACATATATTAAAAATGATTTTAATGAACAATGACAGAGTTTGTTGAACTTTAAAACATTTAAGAAATGCAGTCTGGGTCAAATCTGTGCTAAATGACCCGTAAACTGTGAACACAGCTCAAGCTCTGTAGTTTGTACAAAGCTAGCAGTGCTGATGTCACACTGTTATACAATTGTGCCAGACAGGGCTCAGTACAAAACACTGAAATGCTCAAATACAGTGAGACATTATGAATCCTTTACTCACATAGACTGCAACAGTGCTTTGCTCCTATTCCTTTGTGTCTTGCTGGGAATTTTGACAAAAGCAACACATTTTCAGGGAATACATGCTTCATCATAAATTACTCTTTAGGCTTGGTAGCGCTACTTTTTTTTTTTTTTTGGTTTGGGCCAAGTAATCTATTAAGTTACTAGAAATGCTTACTCACAAGGCATTATGAGCCACTATGAGCCCACTTAAAAAATATCTTTATGTACTGTATATAAGTTGTCTGTTGATTCTGTATATGTTATAGTTTAATATTTCAAGTAACGGAAGTTGATTGCAGCTTGTTGGATACTAAAATTTGAAAGAAAACTCACCATGTGCTTTATTGCATTGTATCCTTTTTGTTATAAAGATTGCTCCTTCACCTTTGTCACTCTTGCTTCCTTGGTCTATTGCAAGCTTTGCTTTTAGAGTATTCTGAAGGACAGGTGTTTTTCTTTTTATCAACCCAGTCTGGAATCTCTTCACTTGACAGCAACTTAGACAGGTCTTTTCTTACTCTTGTTTGCTGAAAGGTTTTCAGGCTTTTTTCAATCAGTTTGAAAAAAATTTTTTTAGGAGTGGGAGTTTCCCCAGTGAAATTTACATAAAGCCCTCCTACTTGCCTGCCAGAGCAGGACGGTGGAGAACTCCGAGTTTCTTATGATGAGTCAGTCTTTACATACGTGTGTTTGTGTCAAACAATTTGTAGACAGTTGTGCAGTTAAAGCCTGTGTGTGGTCTTGTTGTGTCCAGTGGCCATTTTGAATTGACAAGCAGAGTTCCCTTTTAGTGAATGAGACCAAGACACACGGAGAGAGAGAGCCCAGCAGACAAAAGTGTTTATGTAAGCTATGGGGTTTCATTAACATCATCACTGAAGCCTTTTTATTACAACCAAGAGTCTTGTTAGCACTGAAATTTCAATACAGTGGACAGTAATTGTGTCAACAAAGTGATTTCAAAACTATGGGGGATCATATGCCAAAGGCCCATAGGCTTTTAGTGCCAATGTATTAGGGCAATGTCCTTTTATTTAGCCCAATATCACTAAAGCCTTAAAGAAATACAAACAAACAAACAAGCAAATAAACAAACAAACAACAACCCCTGTTCTTATAGCCTCCATTTGGATGAAGAAACCTCCAAAAACCCAGGAAAAAGAGAACCCTCAGACAGAACAAGGAGGAATCCATTCACTATTAGTCCATCATTTATACAAATAAATGAATATAAATATCTACTACAAAAATTTCTTAGTGAAAATAGTTTGATATATTGTTGTAGTTGACTAGAGGCCTAATAAACAAAGGATTCTGTTATATTTTTGTTTGAACACTTTCACTCCACAAATTACTAAACCTTCGAATCCAGCTGTGGATTTGGGTACCCACTACATGATGAGTCCCAACAACCTACAGGCTGCACACAGCAACTAGAACAAGAATGGAAAAATACTGTATTTTTATTGCTTCAAAAACTTCTGATAGTATATTTATATTATTAGATGCTTTGTGGTTTTTCAGCACTGTGCCAGAAAACATTAAAAAGTTAGATAGAAGATTAGGATTTTACTTGGACTGCATGTGGCTATATACAGTATGTTGCTGTAACAAAATGAATATGTGTGCTTTGAGTCAAAGGCACACACACTGGTTACACGAGTCAGTGTGTCAGCTCATAAAGCCCAGTGGCAGAAACAGAAGGGTAAAGCACAGTTATACAACCACTGCTAGGCAGCCGCAGCAGCAGTTGCTGTTGGAGGTGAACATAAGGACAGATGCTCACTTTTCAAGCACTACCTTTATATTGTGTGTGATGTTACTAAAGCCACTACATGGTTTATTGTGTAAGATTGGGGTTTTGTAATACACACCGACACACCCACGCACACACACACACACACACACACACACATGCACGCACATGCACACACGAAAGATCTATATGCTGTTGCAAACACATTCATGGGGGAAATTATATAACAATAACTACATCCTACTACTTTTACTGTGCATTGTACTATGTAGGCCTACATGTGACAAATCTTTATTTTAAGTGTCTACAAAGTGACACTATTTTAATAACATGCTACAGTCTATTATAGCCACAACCACCAGAGGGCAGAAGAACCTTTTTCCCTCAGAAAAGTTGTAGGTTTTTGTTTGAAAATTTGGCAAGCCAACAGAGGGAACGTAGAGTTTAGCAACCTCCAAAGCCTGCAGCTATTAACAACAAAGAAATTCCTGTGAAATGTATAATCATATAATTAATAATTATAATAATTTCAGCACTAAGGTTTAGGGTAAGCCTCTACTGGTTAAAACGAATTTAGGAAACCTTATGTACTTTGTATAACCCTCTTCATAAAAAACATCTGTATTTGTCCTGTTTTATCAAAAAGCGGAGACAGACAACTCTCAGCATCTGCAAGACAAAGACTGCTGCCAGCAGCTGAAGCTCAAGGACAGGCAGCGCTTTTTTGAAGAGGTTTACCAGAATGATGTAGACAACTATCTGCCCTCCACTCATCTGCAAATTGACTGCAGGAAACGTAAGAGTAAACATACTTGTATGTAACATATTCTACTGGCACAAAAAAGCTATGATTAAAAAGGTGATGTAATACCATGTGACCCTGTACATAGCCCCAATGGGAAGCATCTCATCCATGGAGGTCAATGTGGACGTGAGCAGATGGACCTGATGGACATCTCTGACCAGGAGGCTCTAGATGTGTTCCTTAATTCAGGATCTGGGGCAGATGAGGCTCCTTTATTACCAGGTGCAACCACATGTCTCGGCAAATGTTACACTCATTTTAGACAGACAATGCTTCTACCTTCAGTTATGTTCAGTTGTGCTCATACGTTTAGATACCCTGGCAGAATTTCAGATCTTTTGGCCATTTTCACAAAAACCTTTCTCTCACTCATAGTTAGTAGTTGGATAAAGCCATTTATTGTTAAACAATTATGTTTACTCAATCATAATGGGCGGCAGTAGCTCAGTGGTAGAGTGGCCGTCCTTCAACCGGAAGGTAGTAGGATCGATTCCCACTCGCCCCACAGTTCATACTGTCGTTGTGTCCTTGGGCAAGACACTTAACCCACCTTGCCTCCAGTGACTGTAACACTGGTAATGTAATGTAATGTAAGTCGCTTTGGATAAAAGCGTCTGCTAAATGAATAAATGTAAATGTAAATGTAAATAATGACAACAGAAACTACTCAAATGACCTTGAGAAACGTTTACATACCCTGAAGATTTTGGCTTGATAACATGCACACTAAAGGTAACCATTCTCACCTGTGATCTTTTTGCTTGTAATCAGTGTGTGTATAAAAGGTCAGTGAGTTTCTGGGCTCCTGACAGACCCTTGCATCTTTCATCCAGTGCTGCACTGACGTTTCTGTATTCTGAGTCATGGGGAAAGCAAAATAAATGTCAAAAGATCAGCAGGAAAAGGTAATTGAACTGTATAAAACAGGAAAGGAATATAAATATATCCATGATATTGAGAATGCCAATTAGCAGTGTTCAAACTCTAATCAAGAAGTGAAAAAGGAAAAGGTCAGGAAGACCAAAATTCTCAGCCACAACTGCTAGGAAGATTTTTTGGGATGTAGAGAAAACCCACAAATAACTTCAGCTGAAATATAGAACTCTGAAAAAAAGTGGTGTGGCTGTTTCAAGATGCACAATAAGGAGGCACTTGAGGAAAAATGGGCTGCATGATCAAATTGCCAAAAGAAAGCCATTACTATGCAAAACCCACAAAGCATCCTGCTTATAATACGCCAAACAGCACAGAGACAAGCCTCAAAACTTCTGGAACAAAGTAATTTAGAGTGATGAGACCAAAATTGAACTTTTTGGCCACAACCATAATTACATTTGGAGAGGAGTCAGCAAGGCCTTTGATGAAACATACACCGTTCCTACTGTGAAACATGGAGGTGGATCACTGATGTTTTGGGGATGTGTGAGCTACAAAGGCACAGGAAAAGATGAATGCAACCTCTTATCAGAAAATTTTGGAAGAAAATTTGCACTCATCAGCCCAGACGTACAAAACACAAGGCCAAGTTGACCTGTCATTGGCTACAGCAGCATAAAGTGAAGGTTCTGGACTGGCCATCTCAGTCTCCTGACCTCAATATCATTGAGCCACTCTGAGGAGATCTCAAATGTGCAGTTCATGCAAGACAGCCCAAGAATTTACAGGAACTGGAGACTTTTTGCCAAGAAAAATGGGTAGTTTTACCATCTGAGAAAATAAAGATTTTCATCCACAACTACCACAAAAGACTTCAAGCTGTCATTGATGTTAAAGGTGGCAATGTATTAAGAACTGGGGTATGTAAACCTTTGATCAGGGTCATTTGGGTAGTTTCTGTTGTCATTTTGATTTAAAAAGAGTAAACACAGCTGTTTGACAATTAATGGCTTCACTCAACCACTAACTATGAGTGAAAAAAGTTTTTTGTGCAGTGGCTCAGTGGTAGAGCAGTCGTCTTTCAACCAGCAGGTAGTGGGTTCGATTCCCGCTCTCCCCACAATTCATACTGTCGTTGTGTCCTTGGGCAAGACACTTAACCCACCTTGCCTCGTAAGAATGTTGAGTGAATGTATGTGGTGATGGTCGGAAAGCCCGTAGGCGCAAAATGGCTGCCACGTCTCTGTCAGTCTGCCCCAGGGCATCTGTGGCTACAGTTGTAGCTTACCATCATCAGTATGACTGTGTACGAATTAATAATGGATGGCCTGTAAGCGCTTTGAGTCCCTTGGTCCCTCGGGAGAATTATTATTATTATATATTATTATAATTATAATAATTATTATTATTATTATACCATTATTTGTTAGCTGTGTAGTGAGATTGACAGTATTAGTATAAAGGGTAAAATAGTTAGCCAACAACTTGTAAGAAATCTAGTGTATTTCATTAACAATAATGGAAACAGTGGCCCCCATAATCAGCCATAGAAACCCATGTTAATTTTTTAACTTTTACTATCTGCAGAGGAGGAGGAGGAAGATGAAGAGGCAGAAGTTGTGTCTAGAGAGGGAGTTCCTTTGAAGCGGCAAAATGAGGTCCAGAGCAGCTCCAAGTCTCGAATCTTGTCCACCTCATCTGGGTCCAGCGATACCAGCGATGCTGATGCAGACACACCAATCGTTCAGTCGGATGATGAAGAGGTCCACGCAGACACTCTATTGCTCACCTCTATTCCCCAAAACAGGGGTGAAGAAAGTGAGGAAGAAGAGGATCAGAGACGTGTTCCAGTTTGATAGAAAAAGTTAATTTTGAAGAGGAATTGTTTCTCATTTCCTAATAGCATTTCTTTGTCTGAAGCAAATCCAAGCATGACACTGGCTGTGATATATACAATCCATCCATTCATCCATCTTCTTCCACTTATCCGGGACTGGGCGTTCCCAGGGCAGCCGAGAGACATAGTCCTTCCAGTGTTTCCTAGGTCTTCCCGATGTGACGCGCCCAGAACACCTCCATTCTGTGGTCCCCAAACCAGACATGTTCTGGCCCCTGGCTGCACCAAAAAATAATTTCCATAAAGATAATGAACAGGAGCGGTGACAAAGGGCAGCCCTGCCAAAATCCAACATGCACCGGGCACAGGTCTGACTTACTGCCGGAATGCGAACCAAGCTCCTGCTCCGGTCGTACAGAGACTGGACAACCTTTAGCAGAGGGCCCCGGATCCCATACTCCCAGAGCACACCCCACAGGATGCTGCAAGGGACACAGTCTAATGCCTTCTCCAGATCTACTAAGCACATGTGGACTGGTTGGGCAAACTCCCACAAACCCTCCGTGCTGGAGAGGGTATAGAGCTGGTCCAGTGTTCCACGACCGGGACGAAAACCGCATTGTTCCCCCTAAATCTGAGGTTCGACTATTGACCACATTATCCTCTCCAGTACCCTGGCATAGACTTTCCCGGGGAGGCTGAGGAGTGTGATCTCTCTGTAGTTGGAACACACCCTCCGGTCCCCCTTCTTGAAAAGAGGGACCACCACCCCGGTCTGCCAGTCCAGAGATACTGTCACCAACCGCCATTCGATGTTGCAGAGACGTGTCAACCAAGACAGCCCTACAAAATCCAGAGACTTGAGGTACTCAGGGCGTATCTCATCCTCCCCCGGTGCCTTGCCACTGAGAAGCTTCTTGAGTACCTCAGTGACTTCAGCTTGGGGTGATGGACGAGTCCACCTCTGAGCCCTCGGCCTCTGCTTCCTCAGTGTCGGTGGGATTGAGGAGATCCTCGAAGTATTCCTTCCACTGTCCAACAATATCCCAGTTGAGTTCAACAGCTGCCCAACTCCTATACACAATCGTTAGTTTTAAAAAATATATATAATTTATGTGCCAAATACTGGTTTAGGCTGTTATTGGGTTTATTGCAGGTTTCAAAACGTTCATGTCAAATAGATGAGTCATTCTAATCTGTAGTAGCATGCTCTGGTTGAGATAAAATGTTAGTCAGTTATATTACTGCCAGAGGGTAACCCGATTCCTTTTTGTGCCAAACTGTGCTCAAGTGGCTCAAGTGCTTATTCTTTTTGTCACCTAATGTACTCTTTTGCAAAGAGGTTAATCTATTTATATTTTATAAAATAGATAGTAGAAGAGTCCAAATCGAAGCATTTTGTGAAACATATTGACCTTGATTACTGTACGCATGAGTATTTTAAGTATAATCAATGAGTACAAGTGTGTTTCTAAATGCATGCAAAATTCAGTTATATAACTTGGATGACAAAGGTGACAATCATACATTATGTGAATATGTACCTGTCAGACATGTTTGTCTGTATCAATCAATGGCTGTACAGGCAAATGAGTCGGTAAAAAGTATGGCTGATATATGAAATTGCTACTAAAATGCAACATAAAGTGTAAGGACTGTTTTCAAAATGCTTTATCGCTTAAAACGATTTGTCTTGTTCTGAATAAAAATAAAATAAAACAAATGGTGTAAAATTGTTCAGATATCATTGTACATGTTTCCCCTGAATCATTTTGTTTATCAGACTTCTAACATAGCGTAACACTTTCTAATAGATATTTATATTTATAAGGTGAGCAATGGTCATTTCAATTAATATTAATGTACCAGTGATGCTTTATTAATGTCTTATCCTTTTTTGTTATTTTAAAGTGTTACCTTTATATGTTTTCTTATGTACGATGTCTAAAATAGAAGGACGCAACAGAAAGCATATCTCTTTCTTTCCTCGTACACTTTGCTTTCTAGTCTGGCCTGTTTTACAAGTTTGTGTAATTTGATTGGCTTTGTTGACATTCATTGTGGGTGTCATGGGACTGATTTGCATACTCTGGACTTCTGCAAACAAGTTGAGGCTGGGCACTCTTTGTCTTCTTTTTTTCTCTTTAGATTTTCCTTGGAACACTTTCAGCATCAACTTAAACAAGTTGAACGGCAAAAAATCACTACAAACAACAATAAAACTAATTATTGCTGCTCTTTTTTTTAGAATCCTCAAAAGACCGAGTTAACTTTAAATGTTGCTGCAACAGAATAGCATTGTGCATCTTTTCAGACTAACTGACACACGGAATTTAAAAAAAAAAGGGAAATAGATTTATTTGTCTCAACTTGACAAAACAGCCCGAGAAGGCCCGAGGCACGGGGAGGAGCACTTTGACACTGCCAAACATTTAATGACATATTCTAGAAATTCCCACACTGCAAGCACGATAACCTAACAAAGTGCCACTATTCATCACAATGCAATATTAATTCATAGAGTGACAGTGAAAATATAAACAATAAAGTGAATAAAACTCACAAAAAGCATTCATGTTTAAAGATGTGTGATGTCAGGCAAGAGACACATTTGTAAAAATGTCGTAGTCCACCCCTAGGCTTGACCAGGAAGCACTCACTTGTGCATGAAGGTTCCCAGTGTGTGCGGGAGTTTCATTACTGTGCACTACAACATACTCAACATACTCCTCTCCTGCAGAGAAGCCCATATTCATTTGCATACACACCCAAACCCACTAACCCACTATAAATCAGTATAGACATGAAATTCACTATTACATCGCTTTATCTAGGTACTGTAACTTTGCCAGTGGAAAAGGATGAGTAATATAAAACCTTTTTATTGCTGTATTAGATGTACACATTTTTGTTGCTACAATAGAAACAGCGTTTATAAGCTCATACCAGTTTGGTTAGGTACGTGACTACAATTGCTTCTATTCAGAACTGTAAATGAATAAAATTTATTGGTGTTTTTGTGTGAGACCTATTTCTGCTTCATCAAATTCTTACAGGAACTACAGTATACATGTTCTGTGCTGAATGCAGGCTAAAGATAATAAATAAGACATGGTAACCTGAGAAATACAGCTGGCAGGGGTGTTTACCTTAGCAAGGCCATGGCCCATTCAGGGAGACTGGGAAAGTTGACATCACCTTGGATATATCAGCAATAACCCTAACCCTTGAATAAAAGTCTCTATCCATTTTTTCTGACACACATTGAACGTAGCAGACACACAAATATTCAAATCCTTCTTTGTCCTATGCATCAGCCAACCGGTAGCCCGCAGGCATTGTGGGCTGTCTCACTGTAGTCTTTTCTTGTAGAGCTCAACTCCTGTAGAACACTCCAACAAGAGGACTTCAAACTGGACTCAACAACATGAGGACTGTTGCACTGCTTCTGCTGGTAGGATCACTTTAAATTCAAGTGATATTGTTGCTTTTAATTAGGTTATATAAGTGACATTAGTGTCTAGTGTTTGAAATGGGTAAGTCTGGTAAATGTTCAAAAATCTGCAGCCAATACTTCAGCTGGCAAAACAAGATTTATGTACCCAAAATAAGGGTTTTGGGAACAGTAACCTGAGTAGGGCATTCATACATAAATTTTTGAGTAACAAACATAATACAGAGTAGGCTATGTTATAAAAGCAAAGCCAAAATGCAAAGTGTCAATTCTGAGATTTTAAATCTACTTATCAAAAGCAATTATGAGCAGTGCACGTTCTTTCAATACTATTTACTAGTACACACACTCATGCGCTGGAACTAAGAAATGCATTCACATTGGGTTTCCTAAGATTATGAATTACGTTCTCATTAAGAATTATATAAATTTAAGTTGGTAAAAACCGTTCCATCCATTCTTAGGTATCGCAATTCAAATCTTTCATTTTTGTAAACAGCCTTTCTTTTTTTAACATCAAATAAATAATGACTATAATAGACATTATATTGATTGTGTATTAACGACATTCATTCTGCTGTAGATTGCAGGGACTGCTCTGGCATGTGTGGAAACAGGATCTAGACGCATCAAACGGGTAAACTGCAAACCACTCACTCCATGTTACAATTGGAAAAAGCATGAATGCAATGTCTAACTACCATTATTTCAACAGGAAGAGCTTCTCCGACGTGCCAAAAGAAGATGGGTTTTGTCAACAATTGAAGTAACAGAAGAAGATCCTGGGCCATTCCCAAAAGAAATTTCCCAGGTGAACCCTGCAAGTTACATCAAATTATAGCAATAAAAACTAAGATGTATCTGGAATCAGCCCTTCTGACATGAATTTGCCTCCACTAGATGTACAATGACAAGCAAGGGACAGTACCAAGCTATAAATTTAAGATCAGTGGTGTAGGAGTGACGGAGGAGCCGCTGAACGTGTTCTCTATTGATGAGTACACGGGGAAAGTCTACGCTCACAAACCTATCGACAGAGAGTATATGAGCTCTTACCATGTAAGCTATACTTTATTCAACATTATTAGTTAATAGTTCTACTCTAATTATATTATTGGGCCATTTATATGCAGATCAAGTTTGACATTTTGGACAGACGCACGGACCTGCAAATTGACAAAGAGTTGTCTTTTGATGTGGAAATAAAGGACATAAATGACAACGACCCTGTATTTTTAAAGCCAAGGATAGTAGAGCGCATCAAAGAAAATATAGATGAAGGTGACTACATCATGAAAGAACTCTGCTTGGATTACAGTGTTCCGTTATCTCTGACACCTCTCCAATGTTTTCTTAATTAAAAGGTTTCTTGCCGGTGCAGCTTCACGTGGTGGACCCTGATCAGCCAAATTCACCAAACTCGACAATGACTATTACATTGCTGTCCCAGACCCCCAAAGAGCCAAAGTTTGAAGTGGAACAGCTTGATGATAGAACTGGCCATCTCAAATACAGTGGCTGTTTTAACTATGATGTAAGTCTGCACTGAAATTGGCAAATGGTTTTGAAAAAACACTCACTGACATATCTTACAATATTTACTGCACTTTTTACAGAAAGAAAATAAGTATGATATCATTGCTAAAGTAGCAGATCATGGAAAACCACCACGTTCCTCCACAGCACTCATAACTTTTTTAATCACTGATGCCAACACTCATCTCCCAACCTTTAAGAAAACTGAGGTATGAGGGCCAATAAACTGTTGTGTTTCACATAATGTTACCAGCTAAAATTCTGTGTCTTTGCAGTATTTTGGTGAGGTGCAAGAAATGGCTACCAAAAATGAGGTTTTGAGGGTTGCAGTTGACGATAAGGATACTCCAAACACTCCTGGCTGGCGCGCCAAATATTTTTTTGTCAAAGGGAATGAGGACGTAAACTTCAAAATTGTAACTGACCCCAAAACAAATGAGGGGATCTTTTCAGTCATAAAGGTATGGGCATATTCCAACCCATGAAAAAAATTAAAATCTCAAAACAATAGCTAGCATAAAAGTTTTTTTTTTTCCTCAGGGTAAAGACTCTGAACGGACAGTAAACATCACAATTCAGATTGGAGTGGAAAATGTGGAACCCTTATTCTTCTGCAAATATAATCCTGGCAAAGCTCCATCACCAAATACAGCCAACATCACCATCAAAGTCACTGCGACGAATGATCCACCTAACTTCGATAAAGACACAACTAGGGTGTATCAAAAGGAGGAGGAGCCCTCTGGAAAAGTGTTGTTTATTCCAAAAGTTACTGATCCTGACTCAGACATAGACAAAATCAGGTCAGTGAGTTGCAAATGTGTTGAGTGGTGTACAGATAATTATCCAAATCTTAAAATCAGGTTTTAGTTTTTAGTTTGAGGATCATTTCTTAGGCTATCTACACAAAAAGACCCAATATGCTCTATTGTGATCAGGTATGTGATCCTGGATGATCCTGCGAAATGGATGAAAATTGATCCAAAAACTGGTCATGTATCAACCATTCAGAAGATGGACAGAGAGTCACCCTTTGTCATCAACAGTGTTTACAAAATCCTTGTTGGTGCCATAGATGATGGTAAGTGATTAATAGTGCAACTTTGAGACAACAGAAAGAAAAAAACAGATGTTTATTGTTAATTTATATTGAAGGTGAGCCTCCAGCCACAGGCACTGGCACTGTTTTGGTTCATTTAAAGGATATCAATGACCACAAGCCTACGCTGCTCAACAACAGTGTCATTTTGTGCGGAAACATAAACAACAGAGTCCCAGTGAAGGTCCAGGATTTTGATGCCCCCCCATTCAGTGGGCCCTTTTCCTTTGCATTGGATGACAAAGACAACAAACTAAAAGAGAATTGGAAACTGGATCCTGCATCTGGTTAGTACACAAAGCATGTTTCTAAATGTTTGCTGGTAAGCCATAACACACGTATCTTTTTTTTAATCAGGTGATGAAGGAGAACTGCAAATGTTAAAGTCACTTGCTTATGATAATTACTCAATCCCGCTGGTTATTCAGGATCAACAGAACTTGGTTTCCAACGAAACAATTTTAGTTGTGGTGTGTGAATGTGGAGAAACAGGGGTTTGCATCAAGCATCCACGCTCAGTGAACATTGGGGGACCGGCCATTGGACTGATCCTTGGTGCACTTCTCCTGTTTTTGTGTAAGTACAGTATCAGACTTTTATCATTTAGAGGGAGTTCTTAACTTAATATGCACTGGTTTAATTGGACCAAGGACAAGGTTTGACAGGCCTAAAGAAGACAAGAATAACTGTCAGTTTTAGATGTTACAATAAAAAGCCAGTTAACACTTTTATCTTTTACTTTAAAACAGATTTAGGTAATTGATCGATTTGTACTAAATATGCTCTTGAATCTATGGCTCAGGTCTCGAAATAAAGTTCTTGTTTCTTTACAGTATTGCTATTAGTATTTAAGTGCCGCTGTGGAAAACAGTTCCAGAAGACTTTTGTGGACGAGGGAAACCAGACCCTCATTAAGTACAATCAAGAAGGAGGTAGCTCAGAATGCAAGGTGTGTTTCATCTAAATTACAAAACTGGGTGTGTTATATGCCCCACATACAAAACAAATTTGTATGACTTCCTGTGCTGTCACAGGCTGAGCCCTTTCTGTTTCTGAAGACTACCAATGTGACAAATGGCCAAAAACATGAAAATGTTCAGGTACTTTTCTTTACAACCTCTTTCAGTTGAATACATTGACAAAGTGTCAGAATGAATAACGAAAAAAATCTAATGTATGCTGGAAAATGTAATGTCTCTGCTTTGTTTTTGTTTTTTTTTTTTAAAGCCAAACAAATCAATCAAAGCTTACAATGTAGGTGTTGATTGCAGCATTGGCCATATGTACTAAAAACATGTTGTGAGATAAATAACAAGCTTAGCAAGGAGTTAGTTATGAAACTTAACTGAGTGGAGTGACTCAAACCTTTGGACTTTGGTAGACATACTAGCAAGAAACCTGAAGAGTCTGAAATATTCAAGCTTGATATATTTAATATGTTTGATATGTTTACAACATTTTGTCTGTTCATCTAGCCTGGGGTGACAACCATCATGACAGATGAGGTGGACATCTACAACACTTTTTACAGAGTGAGTGAGTTAAAGCAAAAATTCTAGTGTTTTTGTTTTAACAGATTTCTCATGACTTTACTGTTTACCCTGAAGGACGAAATGGACAGGGGAATGCACTATTTAAGGGACACAATGAGAAACAATGAGATGCACAACACAATGATCTCTGATATGGTAAGAAAAAACAATACAATGCTTTCTGAAATCCAGTTTAAAGATTTGTTTCCAAGAGGCTTAATAGAATTTTACATTTTTATTTTAGTACACATTGTCAAACAGGACAAACACGTACCAGGTATGTTGATCAGCTCATTCATATAATAAATAATAAACCTACAGCATCTTTTTGATTTCATATAAAATTAATGAACAAAGTACATTTTTACATTTTTTTTTCTTTTAAACAGAGTTTCTCACAGTACAGCCACTACGGTCTCACAAATCAGCACATCGCAGATTTCCTCTATACGGTAAAACTATTCTAGGGTTGTTGAGATATTTTATATTAGACAGTATTACAGCTTTTGATCTATATTGTTTGCTTGTTTTGACAGAAGCTGCAAGGTCTGTCCAGACCCAAAGCAGACAAGGTGGAGTATGGGCCCCATGAGTACGCCTACGAAGGAGAGGCCAGCATATGCCAGTCACTAGATGAGCTTTCATTGGCCAACGAGGATGATTTGCAGTTTCTGGATAGTTTGGGGCCCAAGTTCAAGACCTTAGGAGGAATCTGTCAACAGACCATTGAGGAAAAGAACATACAACTTTGAAGAACATTTTTAACTGTGTTTTTTACATAATGAGGATGAATCTTAGTGGAGCCATTAAACTTCTGGATGTTTGGGAAAAAAGATATCACTTAACATTTGGATGCCGTGTTACTTTTTTGGACATTGTAAACCAACACTCACCCATGAAATGGGAATTAATGTCAAGGTTGTGGTGGAGATTGACTCAATGCACTGCTTGGACTGCTGGTGACTCCTAAATGGTATGCTGTACCAGAGAATGGGTGTTTTTTTTGTGTTTTATATATATATATATATATATATATACTTTTGCCAACATATGACACAACTATATGTTTTAGCTGTAGCCTTGCTATTGTGTATGTGGAAACTGGGATATTTGATTTCTGACACCATGTGTTGTGTCCGCCTGAATTCACTAACACATCGCTTTATCTAGGTACTGTAACTTCGCCAGTGGAAAAGGATGAGTAATATAAAACCTTTTTATTGCTGTATTAGATGTACACATTTTTGTTGCTACAATAGAAACAGCGTTTATAAGCTCATACCAGGTTGGTTAGGTACGTGACTACAATTGCTTCTATTCAGAACTGTAAATAAATTAAATTTATAGGTGTTTTTGTGTGAGACCTATTTCTGCTTCATCAAATTCTTACAGGAACTACAGTATACATGTTCTGTGCTGAATGCAGGCTAAAGATAATAAATAAGACATGATAACCTGAGAAATACAGCTGGCAGGGGTGTTTACCTTAGCCAGGCCATGGCCCATTCAGGGAGACTGGGAAAGTTGACATCACCTTGGATATATCAGCAATAATAATAACCTTTGAATAAAAGTCTCTATCCATTTTTCCGACACACATTGAACGTAGCAGATCACACACATTTACATTTTGTAACAAACCCTTCTTTGTCCTATACATCAGCCAACCGGTAGCCCACAGGCATTGTGGGCTGTCTCACTGTAGTCTTTTCTTGTAGAGCTCAACTCTTGTAGAACACTCCAACAAGAGGACTTCAAACTGGACTCAACAACATGAGGACTGTTGCACTGCTTCTGCTGGTAGGATCTCTTTAAATTCAAGTGATATTGTTGCTTTTAATTAGGTTATATAAGTGACATTAGTGTCTAGTGTTTGAAATGGTTATGTCTGGTAAATGTTCAAAAATCTGCAGTCAATACTTAAGCTGGCAAAACAAGATTTATGTACCCAAAATAAGGGTTTTGGGAACAGTAACCTGAGTAGGGCATTCATACATTTTTGAGTAACAAACACAACATAATATAGAGTAGGCTATGTTATAAAAGCAAAGCCTTGTGTCAATTCTGAGATTTTAAATCTACTTATAAAAAGCAATTATGAGCAGTGCACGTTCTTTCAATACTATTTACTAGTACACACACTCATGCGCTGGAACTAAGAAATGCATTCACATTGGGTTTCCTAAGATTATGAATTACGTTCTCATTAAGAATTATTTAAATTTAAGTTGGTAAAAAACGTTCCATCCATTCTTAGGTATCGCAATTCAAATCTTTTATTTTTGTAAACGGCCTTTCTTTTTGTAACATTGAATAAATAATGACTATGTTAGACATTATATTGATTGTGCATTAACGGCATTCATTCTGCTCTAGGTTGCAGGGAGTGCTATGGCATGTGTGCAAACAGGATCTAGACGCATCAAACGGGTAAACTGCAATCCACTCACTCCATGTTACAATTGGAAAAAGCATGAATGCAATGCCTAACTACCATTATTTCAACAGGAAGAGCTTCTCCGACGTGCCAAAAGAAGATGGGTTTTGTCAACAATTGAAGTAACAGAAGAAGATCCTGGGCCATTCCCAAAAGAAATTTCCCAGGTGAACCCTGCGCGTTACATCCAAATGATAGCAATAAAAACTAAGATGTATCTGGAATCAGCCCTTCTGACCTGAATTTGCCTCCACTAGATGTACAATGACAAGCAAGGGACAGTACCAAGCTATAAATTTATGATCAGTGGTGTAGGAGTGACGGAGGAGCCGCTGAACGTGTTCTCTATTAATGAGTACACGGGGAAAGTCTACGCTCACAAACCTATCGACAGAGAGTATAAAAGCTCTTACCATGTAAGCTATACTTTATTCAACATTATTAGTTAATAGTTGTACTCTAATTATATTATTGGGCCATTTATGTGCAGATCAATTTTTACTTTTTGGACAAAAGCACGGGTCAGCCAATTGACAAAGAGTTGTCTTTTGATGTGGAAATAAAGGACATAAATGACAACGACCCTGTATTTTTAAAGCCAAGGATAGTAGAGCGCATCAAAGAAAATATAGATGAAGGTGACTACATCATGAAAGAACTCTGCTTGGATTACAGTGTTTCGTTATCTCTGACACCTCTCCAATGTTTTCTTAATTAAAAGGTTTCTTGCCGGTGCAGCTTCAGGTAGTGGACACTGATCAGCCAAATTCACCAAACTCGACAATGACTATTACATTGCTGTCCCAGACCCCCAAAGAGCCAAAGTTTGAAGTGGAACAGCTTGATGATAGAACTGGCCATCTCAAATACAGTGGCTGTTTTAACTATGATGTAAGTCTGCACTGAAATTGGCAAATGGTTTTGAAAAAACACTCACTGACATATCTTACAATATTTACTGCACTTTTTACAGAAAGAAAATAAGTATGAGATCATTGCTAAAGTAGCAGATCATGGAAAACCACCACGTTCCTCCACAGCAGTCATAACTTTTTTAATCACTGACGCCAACACTCATCTCCCAACCTTTAAGAAAACTGAGGTATGAGGGCCTATAAACTGTTGTGTTTCACATAATGTTACCAGCTAAAATTTTGTGTCTTTGCAGTATTTTGGTGAGGTGCAAGAAATGGCCACCAAAAATGAGGTTTTGAGGGTTGCAGTTGACGATAAGGATACTCCAAACACTCCTGGCTGGCTCGCCAAATATTTTTTTGTCACAGGGAATGAGGACAAAAACTTCAAAATTGTAACTGATCCCAAAACAAATGAGGGGATCCTTTCAGTCATAAAGGTATGGGCATAGTCCAACCCATGAAAAAAATTAAAATCTCAAAACAATAGCTAGCATAAAAGTTGTTTTTTTCTCAGGGTAAAGACTCTGAACGGACAGTAAACATCACAATTCAGATTGGAGTGGAAAATGTGGAACCCTTATTCTTCTGCAAATATAATCCTGGCAAAGCTCCATCACCAAATACAGCCAACATCACAATCAAAGTCACTGCGACGAATGATCCACCTAACTTCGATAAAGACACAACTAGGGTGTATCAAAAGGAGGAGGAGCCCTCTGGACAAGTGTTGTTTACTCCAAAAGTTACTGATCCTGACTCAGACATAGACAAAATCAGGTCAGTGAGTTGCAAATGTGTTGAGTGGTGTACAGATAATTATACAAATCTTAAAATCAGGTTTTAGTTTTTAGTTTGAGGATCCTTTCGTAGGCTATCTACACAAAAAGACCCAATATGCTCTATTGTGATCAGGTATGTGATCCTGGATGATCCTGCGAAATGGATGAAAATTGATCCAAAAACTGGTCATGTATCAACCATTCAGAAGATGGACAGAGAGTCACCCTTTGTCAACAACAGTGTTTACAAAATCCTTATTGGTGCCATAGATGATGGTAAGTGTTTAATAGTGCAACTTTGAGACAACAGAAATAAACAAAACAGATGTTTATTGTTAATTTATATTGAAGGTGAGCCTCCAGCCACAGGCACTGGCACTGTTTTGGTTCATTTAATGGATATCAATGACCACAAGCCTACGCTGCTCAACAACAGTGTCATTTTGTGCGGAAACAGAGAGATCGACAGAGTCCCAGTGAAGGTCCAGGATTTAGATGCCCACCCATTCAGTGGGCCCTTTTCCTTTGCATTGGATGACAAAGACAACAAACTAAAAGAGAATTGGAAACTGGATCCTGCATCTGGTTAGTACACAAAGCATGTTTCTAACGGTTTGCTGGTAAGCCATAACTCACGTATCTTTTTTTTAATCAGGTGATGAAGGAGGACTGAACATGTTAAAGTCACTTGCTTATGATAATTACTCAATCCCGCTGGTTATTCAGGATCAACAGAACTTGGTTTCCAAAGAAACAATTTTAGTTGTGGTGTGTGAATGTGGAGCAACAGGGGTTTGCATCAAGCAGCCACGCTCAGTGAACATTGGGGGACCGGCCATTGGACTGATCCTTGGTGCACTTCTCCTGTTTTTGTGTAAGTACAGTATCAGACTTTTATCATTTAGAGGGAGTTCTTAACTTAATATGCACTGGTTTAATTGGACCAAGGACAAGGTTGACAGGCCTAAAGAAGACAAGAATAACTGTCAGTTTTAGATGTTACAATAAAAAGCCAGTTAACACTTTTATCTTTTACTTTAAAACAGATTTAGGTAATTGATCGATTTGTACTAAATATGCTCTTGAATCTATGGCTCAGGTCTCGAAATAAAGTTCTTGTTTCTTTACAGTATTGCTATTAGTATTTAAGTGCCGCTGTGGAAAACAGTTCCAGAAGACTTTTGTGGACGAGGGAAACCAGACCCTCATTAAGTACAATCAAGAAGGAGGTAGCTCAGAATGCAAGGTGTGTTTCATCTAAATTACAAAACTGGGTGTGTTATATGCCCCACATACAAAACAAATTTTTATGACTTCCTGTGCTGTCACAGGCTGAGCCCTCTCTGTTTCTGATGACCAACCAAAACAATAGAACTGTGACAAATGGCCAAAAACAAGAAAATGTTCAGGTACTTTTCTTTACAACCTCTTTCAGTTGAAATACATTGACAAAGTGTCAGAATGAATAACGCAAAAAAATAATGTATGCTGGAAAATGTGGTGTCTCTGCTTTGTTTGTTTTTTTAAAAGCCAAACAAATCAATCAAAGCTTACAATGTAGGCGTTGATTGCAGCGTTGGCCATATGTACTAAAAACATGTTGTGAGATAAATAACAAGCTTAGCAAGGAGTTAGTTATGAAACTTAACTGAGTGGAGTGACTCAAACCTTTGGACTTTGGTAGACATACTAGCAAGAAACCTGAAGAGTCTGAATTATTCAAGCTTGATATATTTAATATGTTTGATATATTTACAACATTTTGTCTGTTCATCTAGCCTGGGGTGACAACCATCGCGACAGATGAGGTGGACAACACTTTGTACAGAGTGAGTGAGTTAAAGCAAAAATTCTAGTGTTTTTGTTTTTACAGATTTCTCATGACTTTACTGTTTACCCTGAAGGACGAAATGGACATGGGAATGCAGCATTTAAGGGACACAAGGAGAAACAATGAGATGTACAACACAATGATCTCTGATATGGTAAGAAAAAAACAATACAATGCTTTCCGAAATCCAGTTTAAAGATTTGTTTCCAAGAGGCTTAATAGAATTGTACATTTTTTTTTTAGTACACATTGTCAAACAGGACAAACACTTCCCAGGTATGTTGATCAGTTCATTCATATAATATATAATAAACCTACAGCATTTTTTTTGATTTCATATCAAATTAATGAACAAAGTACATTTTTTTTTTCTTTTAAACAGAGTTTCTCACGGTACAGCCACTACGGTATCGCAGATCAGCACATCGCAGATTTCCTCTATACGGTAAAACTATTCTAGGGTTGTTGAGATATTTTATATTAGACAGTATTACAGCTTTTGATCTATATTGTTTGCTTGTTTTGACAGAAGCTGCAAGTGCTGTCCAGACCCAAAGCAGACAATGTGGAGTATGGGCCCCATGAGTACGCCTACGAAGGAGAGGCCAGCATATGCCAGTCACTAGATGAGCTTTCATTGGCCAATGAGGATGATTTGCAGTTTCTGGATAGTTTGGGGCCCAAGTTCAAGACCTTAGGAAGGATCTGTCAACAGACCATTGAGGAAAAGAACATACAACTTTGAAGAACATTTTTTAACTGTGTTTTTTTACATAATGAGGATGAATCTTAGTTTAAAGTTACAGAAGTGGAGCCATCACACTACTGGATGTTTGGGAAAAAAGATATCACTTAACATTTGGATGCCCTGTTACTTTTTTGGACATTGTAAACGGACACTCACCCATGAAATGGGAATTAATGTCAAGGTTGTGGTGGAGATTGACTCAATGCACTGTTGGACTGCTGGTGACTCCTAAATGGTATGCTGTACCAGAGAATGGGTGTTTTTTGTGTTTTATATATATATATATATATATATATATATATACTTTTGCCAACATATGACACAACTATATGTTTTAGCTGTAGCCTTGCTATTGTGTATGTGGAAACTGGGATATTTGATTTCTGACACCATGTGTTGTGTCCGCCTGAATTCACTAACACATCGCTTTATCTAGGTACTGTAACTTTGCCAGTGGAAAAGGAAGAGGTAATATAAAACCTTTTTATTGCTGTATTAGATGTACACATTTTTGTTGCTACAATAGAAACAGTGTATATAAGCTCATACCAGTTTGGTTAGGTACGTGACTACAATTGCTTCTATTCAGAACTGTAAATAAATGAAATTTATTGGTGTTTTTGTGTGAGACCTATTTCTGCTTCATCAAATTCTTACAGGAACTACAGTATACATGTTCTGTGCTGAATGCAGGCTAAAGATAATAAATAAGACATGATAACCTGAGAAATACAGCTGGCAGGGGTGTTTACCTTAGCCAGGCCATGGCCCATTCAGGGGGACTGGGAAAATTGACATCATCTTCGTGGTGCGAAGATATACAGACGTGGTGCGAAGATATACAGACTGTTGACGAGCACTGTTCACCAGATGTGGAGTTATTACTGCTGAAGTGCCGTCCGTATTATCTACCGAGGGAATTTACTGCTGTGTTTTTGGCCGCTGTTTACATCCCCCCGCGTGCTGACTCCACAGCAGCACTCAGCAAACTCCATGACGTCATCAGCGCGTTAGAAACGGCTCATCCTGACGCTGTTTTTATTGTTGCTGGTGACTTCAACCACTGTAGTTTGCGGACTGTATTCCCCAAATACCACCAGCATGTTGACATTCCCACCCGTGATAAAAACACTCTTGACCACGTCTACAGCAACATACGTGGTGCATACAGGCTGCACCCGCCCCCCACTCGGACACTCGGACCACATCTCTTTGTTCCTGTACCCTGCTTACAGACAAAGACTGAAACAAGCACACCCTGTCACCAAACAGATCAAACTCTGGACCCGGAGAGCGAGATCACCCTGCAGGATTGTTTTGCACTGACAGACTGGGATGTGTTTAAAGCTGCAGCCACTGTGGAGGACTCTTCCATTAGCGTACAGGATTATGCTGAGTATGTGTCTGGGTACATCAGCACTTGTGTTGATAACATCGTGCCCACCATACAAATCAGGAAGTTTCCCAACCAGAAGCCCTGGATAAACAGTCAGGTCGTCACATGCTGCGTGCTCGCTCTCTTGCATTTAGATCAGGCAATGAGAACGAGTACAAAGCTGCGAAGTATGGACTGAGAAAAGCCATCACAGCGGCCAAGAGGCAGTACAGAGAGAAGCTGGACAGCTTCTACTCTACTGCGGATTCAGGGCGGATGTGGCAAGGCCTGCAGCACATCACAGACTACAGGACCACCACCAACAACATCGCATCAACAGACAGCCTGCGGATGACCTCAACAATTTCTACGCCCGCTTTGAGGCTCCCAGCAACACTGCAGAGAGGAGCTCACACACACCTGGATCACCCAACCCCTCCTCCACCAACCATCTCAACAACACAGGTACACAGAGCTCTGAGGAAGATCAACCCCGCAAAGCAGCAGGACCAGACAACATTCCTGGGCGGCCCTCAGAGCATGTGCCAACGAGCTGGTTGATGTTTTCACCTCCATCTTCAACCTCTCTCAGCCAGCGCATTGTACCACCATGCTTCAAGACCACCATCGTCCCCTGCCCAAGAAGAACCCACCCACCTGCCTGAATGACTACAGGCCAGTGGCACTCACTCCAATCATTATGAAGTGTTTGAGAGAGTGGTGCTGGCCCACATTCAGAGCAGCATACACCATTGACCCCTGCAGTATGCCTACCGGCCCAACAGGTCCACCTCGGATGCAATCGCTACTGCCGTCCACTACTCCCTCTCACACCTGGAGAACAAGGACTCATACATACGGATACTTTTTATAGATTACAGCTCCGCCTTCAACACGGTCATCCACACAAACTCACCCACAAACTGTCCACACTTGGTTTGCACCCCACCCTCTGTGACTGGCTCCTAGATTTCCTGACTGGCAGGCCTCAGTCTGTCAGGATTGGTAATAGGACTTCAGCCAGCACCATCACAAACATTGGTACTCCACAGGGCTGTGTACTCAGCCCCATCCTCTACACCCTGTACACCTCGACTGTGTCGCCTCTCACAAGGACAACATCATCCTGAAGTTTGCTGGACGACACCGCAGTGATAGGGACGCATCGCTGGCGGTGAGGCAGCTTACAGGAGGAGGTGGCCAGTCTGGTGTCATGGTGTGAAGACAACAACCTCACCCTCAACACGGACAAGACAAAGGAGATGATAGTGGACATGAGGAGGGAGAGGAGAACGCCTCAGCCACTGTTCATCCGGGAACTTGAAGTGGAGAGGGTGAGCAACTTCAAATACTTGGGTGTCCACATCAATGAGGACCTCACTTGGACACCTCATCACACAGCTGGTCAAGAAGGCTCAACAGCGGCTGTATTTTCTGAGGAGGCTGAGGAAGTTTGGCATGTCGCCCAAGATCCTCAGCAACTTCTACAGCTGCACCATTGAGAGTGTCCTGACCAGCTGCATCACTGTGTGGTACGGCAGCACTTCTGTCATGGACCGCATAACGCCTGCAGAGAGTGGTGAAGACTGCGCAGAAGATCACCAGGACTCCACTGCCCTCTCTGCAGAGCATCTACCACCGCAGAGTCCACAGAAGAGCTGCTTCCATCCTCAAAGACCCCTCCCACCCACAACATGGTCTGTTCACACTTCTACCCTCAGGACGGAGGTACAGAAGTGTGAAATGCAGGACTTCCAGAATGAAGAACTCATTCTTTCCCTCTGCCATAAGACTCCTAAACAGCAGATAGGAGTCTACAATCACAATCACAACATTACATGAACAATTGTTTACCTACTGCACTACCTCACTTTACTTTACACCGTCACTTTACTTTACACGTCACTTTACACCATCACAACTGCACTACCTCACCTTACTACACTTTACACTTTTTGTATATTTGTATTTTTTTTGGTATACTCCCATTATTATTACTTGTATATTTGTCTTATTTTTTTTTATTTTTACTTAATTGTGTGACATTTTACTGTGGACGGCAAAGTAAGAATTTCATTGTATAGGGAAACATGCTTTCTGTCTGTACACATGACAATAAACACTTTGAATCTTTGAATCTTGAATCCTGGATATATCAGCAATAACCCTAACCCTTGAATAAAAGTCTCTCTCCATTTTTTCCGACACACATTGAACGTAGCAGATCACACACACATTTACATTTTGTAACAAACCCTTCTTTGTCCTATACATCAGCCAACCGTTAGCCCTCAGGCATTGTGGGCTGTCTCACTGTAGTCTTTTCTCGTAGAGCTCAACTCCTGTAGAACACTCCAACAAGAGGACTTCAACCTGGACTCAACAACATGAGGACTGTTGCACTGCTTCTGCTGGTAGGATCTCTTTAAATTCAAGTGATTTTGTTGCTTGTAATTAGGTTATATAAGTGACATTAGTGTCTAGTGTTTGAAATGGTTAAGTCTGGTAAATGTTCAAAAATCTGCAGCCAATACTTAAGCTGGCAAAACAAGATTTATGTACCCAAAATTAGGGTTTTGGGAACAGTAACCTGAGTAGGGCATTCATACATACATTTTTGAGTAACAAACACAACATAATATAGAGTAGGCTATGTTATAAAAGCAAAGCCTTGTGTCAATTCTGAGATTTTAAATCTACTTAAAAAAAGCAATTATGAGCAGTGCACGTTCTTTCAATACTATTTACTAGTACAGTGGTTTTCAAAGTGGGGCATGCGGCTGAAGCCAGGGCAAGAGCAGCAAGTTGGAAGAAAAAGCAAAAAAAAAAATTATAATATTATTATGAGTATTTTTATGAAATTGCATTAGAGATATCAACAAATTATTATAATGCTATTTCATAAAAATACTCATAATATAAATATTTACTTATAATTTTTTTTTTGCTTTTTCTTCCAACTTCGGCCCCACCTCTGGCGGCCCCCACTTGAACCACTGACCTAGGTGTTTTATTTATTTATTTACATTTGGTGTAGTTATGTCGATGGGTTCAATAACACCGTGCAAAAGGGGGGCCTTGGCCAGAACCTGGTGGAATTTGGGGGGCCTTGTCATGAAAAAGTTTGGGAACCCCTGTACTAGTACACACACTCATGCACTGGCACTAAGAAATGCATTCACATTGGGTTTCCTAAGATTATGAATTACGTTCTCATTGAGAATTATATAAATTTAAGTTGGTAAAAACCGTTCCATCCATTCTTAGGTATCACAATTCAAATCTTTTATTTTTGTAAACGGCCTTTCTTTTTGTAACATTGAATAAATAATGACTATGTTAGACATTATATTGATTGTGTATTAACGGCATTCATTCTGCTGTAGGTTGCAGGGAGTGCTCTGGCATGTGTGGAAACAGGATCTAGACGCATCAAACGGGTAAACTGCAAACCACTCACTCCATGTTACAATTGGAAAAAGCATGAATGCAATGCCTAACTACCATTATTTCAACAGGAAGAGCTTCTCCGACGTGCCAAAAGAAGATGGGTTTTGTCAACAATTGAAGTAACAGAAGAAGATCCTGGGCCGTTCCCAAAAGAAATTTCCCAGGTGAACCCTGCGCGTTACATCCAAATGATAGCAATAAAAACTAAGATGTATCTGGAATCAGCCCTTCTGACCTGAATTTGCCTCCACTAGATGTACAATGACAAGCAAGGGACAGTACCAAGCTATAAATTTATGATCAGTGGTGTAGGAGTGACGGAGGAGCCGCTGGACGTGTTCTCTATTAATGAGTACACGGGGAAAGTCTACGCTCACAAACCTATCGACAGAGAGCAGAAAAGCTGTTTCCATGTAAGCTATACTTTATTCAACATTATTAGTTAATAGTTCTACTCTAATTATATTATTGGGCCATTTATGTGCAGATCAATTTTTACATTTTGGACAGAAGCACAGGCCAGCAAATTGACAAAGAGTTGTCTTTTGATGTGGAAATAAAGGACATAAATGACAACGACCCTGTATTTTTAAAGCCAAGGATAGTAGAGCGCATCAAAGAAAATATTGATGAAGGTGACTACATCATGAAAGAACTCTGCTTGGATTACAGTGTTCCGTTATCTCTGACACCTCTCCAATGTTTTCTTAATTAAAAGGTTTCTTGCCGGTGCAGCTTCACGTGGTGGACCCTGATCAGCCAAATTCACCAAACTCGACAATGACTATTACATTGCTGTCCCAGACCCCCAAAGAGCCAAAGTTTGAAGTGGAACAGCTTGATGATAGAACTGGCCATCTCAAATACAGTGGCTGTTTTAACTATGATGTAAGTCTGCACTGAAATTGGCAAATGGTTTTGAAAAAACACTCACTGACATATCTTACAATATTTACTGTACTTTTTACAGAAAGAAAATAAGTATGAGATCATTGCTAAAGTAGCAGATCATGGAACACCACCACGTTCCTCCACAGCACTCATAACTTTTTTAATCACCGATGCCAACACTCATCTCCCAACCTTTAAGAAAACTGAGGTATGAGGGCCTATAAACTGTTGTGTTTCACATAATGTTACCAGCTAAAATTTTGTGTCTTTGCAGTATTTTGGTGAGGTGCAAGAAATGGCCACCAAAAATGAGGTTTTGAGGGTTGCAGTTGACGATAAGGATTCTCCAAACACTCCTGGCTGGCTCGCCAAATATTTTTTTGTCAAAGGGAATGAGGACGTAAACTTCAAAATTGTAACTGATCCCAAAACAAATGAGGGGATCCTTTCAGTCATAAAGGTATGGGCATATTCCAACCCATGAAAAAAATTTAAATCTCAAAACAATAGCTAGCAAAAAAGTTTTTTTTTTTTTTTCTCAGGGTAAAGACTCTGAACGGACAGTAAACATCACAATTCAGATTGGAGTGGAAAATGTGGAACCCTTATTCTTCTGCAAATATAATCCTGGCAAAGCTCCATCACCAAATACAGCCAACATCACCATCAAAGTCACTGCGACGAATGATCCACCTAACTTCGATAAAGACACAACTAGGGTGTATCAAAAGGAGGAGGAGCCCTCTGGACAAGTATTGTTTACTCCAAAGGTTACTGATCCTGACTCAGACATAGACAAAATCAGGTCAGTGAGTTGCAAATGTGTTGAGTGGTGTACAGATAATTATCCAAATCTTAAAATCAGGTTTTAGTTTTAGGATCATTTCTTAGGCTATCTACACAAAAAGACCCAATATGCTCTATTGTGATCAGGTATGTGATCCTGGATGATCCTGCGAAATGGATGAAAATTGATCCAAAAACTGGTAATGTATCAACCATTCAGAAGATGGACAGAGAGTCACCCTTTGTCAACAACAGTGTTTACAAAATCCTTGTTGGTGCCATAGATGATGGTAAGTGATTAATAGAGCAACTTTGAGACAACAGAAATAAACAAAACAGATGTTTATTGTTAATTTATATTGAAGGTGAGCCTCCAGCCACAGGCACTGGCACTGTTTTGGTTCATTTAAAGGATATCAATGACCACAAGCCTACGCTGCTCAACAACAGTGTCATTTTGTGCGGAAACAGAGAGATCAACAGAGTCCCAGTGAAGGTCCAGGATTTAGATGCCCACCCATTCAGTGGGCCCTTTTCCTTTGCATTGGATGACAAAGACAACAAACTAAAAGAGAATTGGAAACTGAATCCTGCATCTGGTTAGTACACAAAGCATGTTTCTAACGGTTTGCTGGTAAGCCATAACACACGTATCTTTTTTTAATCAGGTGATGAAGGAGGACTGAACATGTTTAAGTCACTTGCTTATGATAATTACTCAATCCCGCTGGTTATTCAGGATCAACAGAACTTGGTTTCCAAAGAAACAATTTTAGTTGTGGTGTGTGAATGTGGAGAAACAGGGGTTTGCATCAAGCAGCCACGCTCAGTGAACATTGGGGGACCGGCCATTGGACTGATCCTTGGTGCACTTCTCCTGTTTTTGTGTAAGTACAGTATCAGACTTTTATCATTTAGCGGGAGTTCTTAACTTAATATGCACTAGTTTAATTGGATCAAGGACAAGTTTGACAGACCTAAAGAAGACAAGAATAACTGTCAGTTTTAGATGTTACAATAAAAAGCCAGTTAACACTTTTATCTTTTACTTTAAAACAGATTTAGGTAATTGATCGATTTGTACTAAATATGCTCTTGAATCTATGGCTCAGGTCTCGAAATAAAGTTCTTGTTTCTTTACAGTATTGCTATTAGTATTTAAGTGCCGCTGTGGAAAACAGTTCCAGAAGACTTTTGTGGACGAGGGAAACCAGACCCTCATTAAGTACAATCAAGAAGGAGGTAGCTCAGAATGCAAGGTGTGTTTCATCTAAATTACAAAACTGGGTATGTTATATGCCCCACATACAAAACTAATTTTTATGACTTCCTGTGCTGTCACAGGCTGAGCCCTCTCTGTTTCTGAAGACTACCAACCAAAACAATAGAACTGTGACAAATGGCCAAAAACAAGAAAATGTTCAGGTACTTTTCTTTACAACCTCTTTCAGTTGAATACATTGACAAAGTGTCAGAATGAATAACACAAAAAAAACTAATGTATGCTGGAAAATGTAATGTCTCTGCTTTGTTTATTTGTTTTTTTTAAAGCCAAACAAATCAATCAAAGCTTACAATGTAGGTGTTGATTGCAGCGTTGGCCATATGTACTAAAAACATGTTCTGAGATAAATAACAAGCTTAGCAAGGAGTTAGTTATGAAACTTAACTGAGTGGAGTGACTCAAACCTTTGGACTTTGGTAGACATACTAGCAAGAAACCTGAAGAGTCTGAATTATTCAAGCTTGATATATTTAATATGTTTGATATATTTACAACATTTTGTCTGTTCATCTAGCCTGGGGTGACAACCATCGCGACAGATGAGGTGGACAACACTTTGTACAGAGTGAGTGAGTTAAAGCAAAAACACTAGAATTTTTGCTTTAACAGATTTCTCATGACTTTACTGTTTACCCTGAAGGACGAAATGGACATGGGAATGCAGCATTTAAGGGACACAAGGAGAAACAATGAGATGTACAACACAATGATCTCTGATATGGTAAGAAAAAAACAATACAATGCTTTCTGAAATCCAGTTTAAAGATTTGTTTCCAAGAGGCTTAATAGAATTTTACATTTTTATTTTAGTACACATTGTCAAACAGGACAAACACGTACCAGGTATGTTGATCAGCTCATTCATATAATATATAATAAACCTACAGCATCTATTTGATTTCATATAAAATTAATGAACAAAGTACTTTTTTTTTCTTTTAAACAGAGTTTCTCACGGTACAGCCACTACGGTATCGCAGATCAGCACATCGCAGATTTCCTCTATACGGTAAAACTATTCTAGGGTTGTTGAGATATTTTATATTAGACAGTATTACAGCTTTTGATCTATATTGTTTGCTTGTTTTGACAGAAGCTGCAAGTGCTGTCCAGACCCAAAGCAGACAAGGTGGAGTATGGGCCCCATGAGTATGCCTACGAAGGAGAGGCCAGCATATGCCAGTCACTAGATGAGCTTTCATTGGCCAACGAAGATGATTTGCAGTTTCTGGATAGTTTGGGGCCCAAGTTCAAGACCTTAGGAAGAATCTGTCAACAGACCATTGAGGAAAAGAACATACAACTTTGAAGAACATTTTTAACTGTGTTTTTTACATAATGAGGATGAATCTTAGTTTAAAGTTACAGAAGTGGAGCCATTACACTACTGGATGTTTGGGAAAAAGATATCACTTAACATTTGGATGCCCTGTTACTTTTTTGGACATTGTGGGAATTAATGTCAAGGTTGTGGTGGAGATAGACTCAATGCACTGCTTGGACTGCTGGTGACTCCTAAATGGTATGTTGTACCAGAGAATGGGTGTTTTTTTTTTATATATATATTTTTAATAGCTACTTTTGTCATATGTTGGCAAAAGTAGCTGTGTCAAATACTTTTGCCAACATATGACACAACTATATGTTTTAGCTGTAGCCTTGCTATTGTGTATGTGGAAACTGGGATCTTTGATTTCTGACACCATGTGTTGTGTCCGCCTGATCACTCAAACTAAGTGTGGTTAAACATCTATGATTCTACAGTTAATAATGATATTCTGGCCACATTGAAGTGAACTGCTTTTTAAATTAATCTTACAACCAAACTGTTGAAATAAACATTCATCTATAATGATATGGTTTTAGCATATTTGCTAAAGAGCATCACTTTAGGTCAGCTACTAACAGAGTTTGGTTTTGCAACTAAACTACTGTCACTTGCAGTTGTCGTTATCAAAGATGCGGTAACTTCAAAGAGCTTGTCTAAAGAGTTAAGATAAAATGATCTTATTTTGTTTTTCCTTGATACACCATGGATGGTTTGCTTACATAGAATTAATCTATACACAGTACGCTTAGGCAGCTTTTTGTTATTAAAATACATTAATTGTAACAGGTGTTGTTATTCATTTAATTGTTTATAGCATACAGTATTTACTAAAACTCAAATTGATCTCTACTGGTTGCAATATGGATGAGGTGTCCTACTTGATGCACTGAATGTAGTTAGTAATGCTCAAGCCATTAAGTACACATTTTTATTATTAGTTTGAAATTATGTTTCTTGTGACTGTACAGTCAGGTTCATAAATATTGGGACATTGACACAAAGCTAATCTAATTTAATCTTTTTGGTTCTATACACCATCACAATGAATTTGAAATGAAACAAATAAGATGTGCTTTAACTGCAGACTTTTAACTTTAATTTGAGGGTACCCAGCAGGACAAATAAAACAATACTGTAATATTTCCTGAACAGGACATGTCACATGATTTAAATGTTTATTTTTCCCTAGCAGCAACTAGTCAGACCAATGTCTTTAATTTCATTTGTGATGACAGTTGACTTAAATCCTAAAGGCAATCCCTTTCATGTGGTGTGTTTTTATTATTATCATAATTACAAAGCTTATAAAAACCTGTGACCAAGGAGCAGGCTGAACTCTGACTACTGTGCTTTAAAAACATTAGCCTACCTTGGAAGTCTAGTGTTTACTCAGTAGATGTGGTAATCTCTGTGGTATTTTTGTGGTAATCCTCACGAACTTCACTAGTCAGACCGGTCCTGTATGAAAGACAGGATAAGGCTGACATTTTTAACACTATACACACTATGCGTAGGTCTAATGTACAGTTCAAACTTATATTTGTGGCTGTAGCTCAATGACCCATGCATCTTTTTAAATCCATAAACTAGTTTAAAAAAAAAAACATAATAAAGATGACACCTTAAATGATTGGGAGATAATAAAACAGTCAAAATGGACTAAACAGGTTATGTTAGGTCATAAATAACCTGATAATCCACAACATAAAACATAAACGGTAATAGGAGTGAGACCATATGCTCAATGTAGTATGACTAGTCTAAATGTAAAATACAAAAATAAAAATAAAATTAAAAAGGTAACTTTAACACACTTTCTTTTGGTATGATACACAAGACTTCTGCTTGCTTTTACTGTGGTGAGTAATCCTTACCATAGTTTTTTTTCTGAGAAACGCACCCTCTGCTGGTCTGGTTTAGAAAATGAATTCTGCTATTCATTGTGAAAATATACAAGAAGAGGCAAAGCATTTAGATTAAATTATTTAGATAGACAGGAAACACAAGCCAACTTGAATTTGGTTAGTTGTATGGAGAGGAAAAAGCCTCAAAACAATGTACATTAAACAATTTCCTTGAGTTATATCAGATACTAGGGATGTAACGATTCACTCCACTCATAATTCGATCTTAGTCACAATTCTGATCTCACGATTTGATTTGGTCAGAATTCTCTTTTATAAAATGAGTTGAGACTTTTTTCATCACGGTCCCGAAAGCCAGTTCTAACAGTCCCCAAGTAAATGTCAAATGTTTCCATATTTATTTAAAATATAGTCTAATGTTTGACCATTCATAAGTTTATAAATAAAAAGTACTGATTTTATTAATAAGTGGATATTAACAAAGTAACTTAAAATCTCCAATAAATCTGCCTCTGATGGATTTAGACCTTGTTAATTATTTTGTGTTCATTAATTAGTTCTTATTAACTTTAGCTGAGATCTAAACCTCTTTAGATAAAACCCCAAAATAAAACACTGGTCTCATGTGTTTCCCCAAAAACAACTCTCATTTGTTTAACTGTTACCTTTTATGCATTTTCACCTGTTATATATTAATAATAGCAAGAACGTATCAACAGTAATAATTAATGTGAGGACCAGAAGTACTTCACAAAGGTCCAGTCATTGGCGTAGGTTTGGTCTCAGCTTTGGTGGGGACACCCCCCCCCCTCAATTTCTTTTGTTCCAGACTATCAATACAGAATATCACAATACAGAAGTGAATCTACTTCATCTCATTATATTATGTGTATTATAATACACACGTATTATAGTATGCATTCAACACATCATGTTTATATTTCAGAGCCATTTTTAAATATGAAGGGGACATGGTTTTGTGGATTGATGTGTTGAAATTTATGTTAATCTATGTGTTAAGTTTGTCTGTATGAGACTAGCAGATCATATTCTAACATTTTATTATTGTTGAACTATATAACATTAGTGACTGGTCAGTCACTACTGCTAGTTTATTTGTGTGGCTAGCTAGTTATTTTGCCTACTTACCATCGAACTCTGCTTTATGAAAAAGCTTCTTATGTCCCCTTTTTTCTTCTTGGGTGGCATCTACAAAGTACAAAAGGGGGCAAAAAAACGGAATATTAAAATGTTTTTACTCTGGCCTTTGTATGTGGCAGAGAGACAGTCTTGGTAACTTACCGTCGGCGTCGTCAACATGCGCGCGCACACACACACACACACACACACCAGCCGCTCGCTGCTAGTGCAAGCACAAAAGTAGTCCCGGCCCGCGCGTATAGCCTGTCAGATATCCCGCCGCCAATCAAATTACGGCGTTTCTTGTACTGTCTGTCGTCGTCCTGGCCGTTAGAATCGATCCAAATAGCAGTGCAAAGATCCAAATAGCAGTTCAAACAATCAAATTACGGCGTTTCTTGTACTGTCTGTCGTCGTCCTGGCCGTTAGAATTGATCCAAATAGCAGTGCAAAGATCCAAATAGCAGTTCAAAGGAGCTTACTAATTATTGGTGGGGACAAATTTGCCATCTCAAAATATTGATAGGGACTAGTACAGGCAGCACATGAGCCTCCAGAACATTATTACATCTCTCTGACCAGGGCCTCAAACAGGTGAACACTTGACGGGTCTGACTGTGTTATGAAATAATCATTTATGGCTCAAAGATGGTTCAGACTCAGGACTGCAGCCTGTTTACAGTTTAGCCTCTTTGCTAACACAAATTACTTCTTACATTCTCTCTGTTCTCCACCGGTGACGGCAAATTTGCGTGACTTTTTGTCCGTTTTTCAGCCTTAGATACATACTTATTTTTGATGCGCGCTTGTTAAGTCGACATAGAGCCGATGATTTAGTTATGCTGCCACACTTCTGATTTGTTTGAGGATTAGACTTCCTCAGTATCAACATCCACACTCGTGCTATGCTAGAAACTGCAGAAACTTGTTGAAGGTGAGTTTGCAGTAAACAGAGCGGCCCCTGTTGTTCAAAACATGAATTGCAATTGAATTAACATCTCAACCGACTGGAAATGTCACATATGTGATTTTAAACCGGCTCGTGGTTAATTGTTATATCCTTATCAGAACATGTAAAATGTATTAGCAAATGTGCAAAATTTACTTTACAAATACTTCAATTGGCCAGAACATTGTGAGCATTGGCAGGTGAACTTAATAACAAATAATTATCTAGTTACCATGTCAGTGGGTGGGGTAGGGAAAGGTAAATATTTGGTTCTTTATTTTTGATGTTTATGAATCCACCAATTGACACTGGTATGGAGATATCTTTTACTGGGTGAGAACATCTCCAAAACAAACGCTCTTGTGGGCTGTTCATAATCTGCAGTGATCAGCACCTACTAGAAGTGGTAAATGGAGGAAGAGGATCTGCAAAAAACATCTTGATGTAAAATCAATACCCCAGAATTTCTATAGATGTCTAAAAGAGTCCATGCTTTGATGGTTTTGCTGTTGTGGGAGTATTGTGGGTACCTATACAATTATCATAATTTGATCAGTGAGTAGTTAGTAATGGCTGCTCTCAGAATTGTAGAGAAAGAGAACATGATATAACTAGGACCACTCAAACAGCAGAAATGTGAAACTATATTTTGTTGCATTTATTAAACAAAATTAACATCTGCAATACTAGATACATACTAATGCATACATTGAAGGAAAAGTAGTTGAACTACCTTTACCACAACTTTGTAGCTTTTACATCTCCACTACTGTCTCCTTGGAGATAGCCCTCATAAAGCTCTCTGAGATGGAGGATGAGCTCTTCGGTGTTCTGTCCTGTGAGAGCAGATACAGGAATAACCCTTTGGGTCACAAGGCTCTTCAGAGTCTTAAGGTTCTCCATGGCATCAGGTAGGTCCATTTTGTTGGCTATGATTGCCTGAGGCCTCTGAGACAAGCCTGGTTCATACTGGTCTAGTTCATAGTGCAAATGTTTGAGCTGAGACCAAGGCTCTGGAGAAGAGATGTCCAGGACAAAAAGGAGAAAACGACAGCGCTCTATGTGTCGAAGAAATGAGAGTCCCAGGCCACGATTCAAATGGGCTCCACAAATTATGCCTGGGATGTCAGCAACTACAGAGTGTGGGAGTAGAGAAAATGTTCACATAACATGCACAATCATAAGATACAATTTTTAAAAAAAGGTTTATTCTGCAAATACCTGCAACCTGCTCATGATCCCTGTAATTGACAATTCCTACATGTGGGTGGAGAGTAGTGAAAGGGTATGCAGCCACAGCAGGCTTGGCATTGGAGATGGCTCTCAGTAGTGATGATTTCCCAGCATTAGGAAACCCAACCTGTGAATGAAAAAAATAAAATAAATAATAATAATAATTGGGACAACTGCATAGCAAAGTAAGTTAATCTAAGCCTTTACTTACTAGTCCGGCATGTGCCATTGTGCGTAGCTCCAACTGAAGGACCCGTTCCTCACCCTGCTCTCCTGATGTTGCAGTCATTGGGGCACGGTTCTCATTGGACAGAAAAAAACGATTTCCTTTTCCACCCAACCCTCCAAACACAGCAACGTACTCCTGGCCATGCTCAGAGAGGTCCACTATTGTCTTACCATTCTCTTTCACCATGGTGCCCAACGGTACCTTTACAGATAACAATAATAATAATAATAATAATAATAATAATAAGTCTTCAAATATTTCCAGTTTACAGCTTGTGTTTATGTACATAAACTTACACTGATATAAGATGGACGACCATTGCGCCCATAACAATTCTTGCTAGCCCCTGATTGGCCATCTTCTCCCTTGTAAACAGGAACGACTTGTGCAAGTGATCTAACAAAGCGGTCAGCTGAAGGCATAGACAAAACAAGTAGCGTTAAAAGGTCTGCACATGGAGCATACAATACATCCAGCTGACTAAGGAGTCTCTTACCCTTGATAATGATGCTGCCCCCATCCCCTCCGTTTCCTCCATCTGGTCCGCCCCATTCTTTCCGAGGTTCACTGTGGAAGCTGCAGACGCCTTTACCACCTGATCCGGCTACCAGTTTTACATTGCGATGATCTACAAAGTATCGGGTCTAATTTATATATAGAAATAAGTAGGTTAATGAACTACTAAATGCTTTTCAAACACTGTGATAATTTGCAGGCTATTCAACACAACTAACAAATCATAAAATATTATAATAAAAATCGATTTAAACGTGGCATAGAAGTCGTGGATAAAAACATGCCCGTTAGGCAACTCGAAGTCCTGAATAAACCATTATTTAACCTGTGATAGAAAAGTGATAACATAATTTACCAGATTCTTTTTTATTGACAAATACATACCAGCTTCTTTTCAGAAAGGTCTTGCTTTGCGTGTTTCCGGATTTTGGCAAACAGAAAGCGGTTAGTGCTAAACTGTCTGACTCCATTTGTGACTGTCAGCCTCCATGCCGCTAAAACTTGGATTTTACTGTCAATTGTGCACAAAGTCTGCTGGTTTCTTCTTATGAATGCGTGGTTTAGGTGTAGGTGGTCAAAAAGAGGCAACCACACACGACATTTTATTCTCGTAAACATTGTGCTATTTCCAGAATAGCACTGTTAGCTATAGAATGTGCTATTTCCAGAATAGCACTGTTAGCTGTTGATCTCACATGAGTCGTTGACGCGGGTGTCGAACGAAACTGTATTTAAAGTACTGTACACAAAACATTATTATTTCTAATGTTACCAACTTCAAATAAAAGTTTACGTTTACCACGAAACGGTCACGACTTTAACAAGTTATGTCGGTACGGATACCGGGAGGGTCCTTTGTTTATGCTTTGTTTCTCATTTGGCAGGCTACTTGTCTCTACTGCCACCTTGTGTTTAGGTGGTTTTGTCGATGAATTACATTTTAGCTCCATTGCTTTTGGGCAAACACTAGAAAACAAGATCTCAAGTACTACAAACTATAAGTGGATTAAGTAAAATTTTGCTAATTCAAAGCAGTTTATGTTTCTTCAAAGATGTAGAGTAGACATACAAGAGACGAGTGTTTTGTTTATTTTTATTTTTTTTTATAACAAACAGTAACAAAAGACAGCTAAAAAGATCAAGCAACAAACTCAGCTGAACAATACAGATAAGTCAGAAACATTCATATTTGTACTATTCCCAAATAATCTGACTCTCACACGCACACACGCAACACACACACACACAGACACACTATCTGTTACAGCACAAAGTACTTTAAAAAACATTAAATACATGTTGGGTATACAGTAAAATGTAACACTGATTGATTCATTGTAATACAGCCTGTGATTGTCACTGTTGAGGAGTACATAATCAATAAGCTATTTAACAGCCGTGTTTCTCCTTTCCTTGATTACCCTGGATATTGTCTGTAACTACTGTTATGTGATTTTACCCCATTGAGGTAAGCTGAGGTACTGCTGCGGGACATTAATGCAAAGGTGGAACTTTACGATCATGCAATTACAGTCCTTTATGGATCGTTCTTGTTAGGCTGTAATTATTGTAATGATACGGCAACATGTAATTTAAATATGTTTTAGTAAATCAGATAGATAGATAGATAGACTGATAGATAGATAGATAGATAGATAGATAGATAGATAGATAGATAGATAGATAGATAGATAGATAGACAACAGCAAAGTTTGCCTTTGTATTGCACTTGTTGAAGTATTGAGGTGCAGGAAATAGCTGTTCCTGTGTTACTTTGGCTTTTTGTGGATCAAATGTTATAAACAACTTGAATCACATTACGTTACATTACAAAAAGTTAAGACAAGTTAGACAATACGTACACTGTCACTGGAAAGTAAAGTGCAAAAAAGTGGCAACCTTTTTTCGTTGAAAAAAACAAATAAAATACTGAATGGCATCCAGAGTAGTTACATCTAACCCCTGCAGATAAAACAAAGTGTTTGCCCAGAGCACATCACCTTCAATTCTACAAAGATAAACTATGGTTATGAGGACAAATATGTATCTCTTTACTATCTACTTCTTTAAGACATATATGCAGAATGACAACACAGGATGTAAGACCACACAGTGAGACATCACAGTTTGGCGGATCAAATTAGTTTTAAGAACCAGTGTTTTGAAATTATGTTCTCCTAAAAAACATAACTTTCTTAAACATAAACTAGGTGTTCTTAACTTAAATAATAATTTATATATATATATAACTAAAATAATTTAAATATAAATATATGGAAAATAAAAATTCTAGTCAATGCTAACAAGCATTTGGGGCTACACAGATGAAACCTTTTCTGTGCATTCTAAAAAATCTCAAAAATAATAAAGCAAGCTTTATAAATAAGTTGACATTTGCAACATGTCATTGAATTTACCACGTTCTAGTCAATATGGTTAGCATTAACTGTCTCTATGAGCTAAGTGTCCTGTTGTCCTATTTAAGAACAACCAAGAACATAAATAAGAAAGTTTAGATCTGGAAACATATGTGAAATTAAAAAAAATTAAAAAGTCTCACGGGTCCAGATCTAATCCACAGTTGAGCCCAGTAAACCACAGTCTTCATTTCCACCAGTATAAAAATCTCATTGCTGATAATTTCCATACTGACCCTGTAATAACAAAATGTATAGTGACGGAGTATGTTGCAAGGGTATACAGGACCATATTTCTACACACAATCACAAAAGAAATAAATTAGAAACCATTTTTTTAAGACTAACATTGTAGTATGTTAATGTTTATACCTGTTCGTATGAGTAGGGTCTTTGTGACTGTGCACCAGGACCCACCTGGGATGAACGGTAGGAACCATACTGTTGACTCTGACCCTGTTGATACTGAGAATACTGGGAGGAGCCACCCTGGCCAGATCCTGTAATTTAAGAGTTAACTAAATGATTTTGTTCTTTGGTTTGACATTTAGCAGGTTGCATAAGTGTCTCTGACCATATCCTTGTGGTGGTCCAGTGTAGCCTTGTTGGGAGGAGTACTGCTGCTGGCTAAAGGGCTGTTGACCAGGACCCTGCTGATACTGGGCCTGCTGCTGACTGTACTGAGAGTTACCTGAGGATACACGTGCATAAAGAAAAGGTCAGTAAGGTAATGATTCACTGTTTACATGAAACACAATATAAATAGACAATACCTCCATCATAATAATGCTGTGAGGATTCATCAAAAGACCTCTCATAGCCTGGTTCACCATATGAGGACTGCTGATACGAGTACTCCCCATGACCTGTAGAGGACACAGTTTAACACAATTTAAAAAGCTGGAGAAAAAAAGCTAAAATTGGCATTCATAAAACATATACCCTGACAGAATTACAACCAAAAAACATGTGCAAGTATTGATCTTAATGCACAGACCACAAAGAAGACATTCGAGAGGAACACTGCAATCTATATCTAGCATTCTGAAATCTGAAATTTCGGCACACCAAAGGGGACAGTATGGACACAGACACTGGAAGAAAACATAATTTGGACCAAAGCCAGCTTCAGCTTTATCTATAATGCTGGTTATGTGCTTGAGAGCTATATGACATTTATGGCTGTGCATGATTACCATCAGGGTAATACTGCTGGTTTATGGGCTCGCTGGAGCTCTGAGTGTGTCCATACTGCTCTCCGTAGAACTCGTCTTGTCCCATGTACTGCTGTGCAGATCCTGCAAGACAGGTGATACCACGCTTGGTTAATCAGCTGCTTAGACCAATTGTTAAGTACGAGATGACAATGGTCTGACAGATCATTTGGCTATTGTAGTATGTATTTGGTGTTGTTTATAAGGCTTTTAAGAATTAAAGCATGTAGGAGATTTTATAGCCATCTCTTATGTTTTCAGAAAACATCTGTTGTTATACGGAAAATACTAATTACTGAAAAATACTAATACCTTCTCAAATTAAAACTAATACACTAAATTTAAATTGGGTAATAATAATGAAAAAAAAAATGTATACTCTTTTGTAGATAACTGAAGACAGAATGCCAGTTGCTTGAGAATCTGACATCTGCTTTGTGTTGGTGTGCAGAAACTCCAGATTCTACTTTTTTTTATTTGATTACAGTGCAAACCTTTCCCTTTTATAAGCCTCTAGATAACTAGAAAGCAAACCCTAACTAAAACCCTCAAAGCAAGTGTTCCATCTCTGAATGAAACTACATAGAACATTCAGGAGAAAGTAATAGCATGACAGTATACTTTTACTAACTATAGCAACACATCAATGTCCTGATGAGTAGCCACACAGCTCAACCTCAAGTCTAGACATAACAGATTAAACAAAAAATAAATCTGATTTTACAGAGTCAGAAATGCTGAGGTGAATGAAGACATACTTCCACAGTGTGTTGCCCTAGAAACAGTTTGCCTTTCTTTTTATACATCTGTCTTGTCTACATCTTGGCTTCAAAAGAAATCTTGATGGGGTGGAGCTATTCTTAGGCACATGCTGACACAGTAAAAACTAAATGGTCTACAGAGAGAGAAACCTATTTTTGTGACAAGAATGACACATTTTCAAATTACTTCTTAAATGTACATGCTGCTGATTTGCAAGACCTTTGAACTGTTTAAAAAATTATGTAGTAATGATGATTAAACATTTCTATTAATGTCATTTTCATTCCATATTGCCTTAACACTCTATACTGAATAGTTACACACCATCTTCAACAGGCACAAATCTTGTCAGTTGACAAAAAAGTATTTTGCTCTTACCTTGCTGGGAGGAGCGATAGGATCCCACAGGCCTCTGAGACATCATACTGTTGCCTTGACTACCCTGACCCATCATACCCATGGTCTGCTGTCCCTGAAAATGTTGTCCCCCTACCTGGGCAGAGGAGTAGTGTGGAGTGCCAGACTGTTGGTGCATCATGGAGACTGCAAAGCAGGTTAAGTTATGTGAAAAGATATCTTAAAAAAGAAATACCACATACACAAAAGAGCAGTGTTTAAAACTAAGTTAAACAGAATTTGAAAGCATACTAATTAAATTGGCTAATGAACAAATATAAGACAACTCACATTGCAACAAGCCACAGAGAAAAACCAAAAGAGGTTAATGGCAGCCATACGAATGTATTTTAAGAGATGCTGGATTAATAATTGCAAACACAGTGCTGTTATTAATGCATAAAACAGTAAATGCACATGAGCATTGTTGGAGCATAGATTGTAAATAAAATGGATGTAATCCACCCATTGGTCCCCTATTTACCAATATTGTCGTTATGAATGGGCAATAAAATGGTGCTTTCATCCGGGCTTTTCGGCTTTAACTGCAGAGTAAAACAATAGTTTTCAGATAGCATAAACGGATGTATTAATCAAAAATTCACCAGAGCCATCTTTGTACCAGGCTGTAAACATGAGTTTTATACTTGTAAAGTCGCCATTGGGTTTCTCCTTATATTTCTGCTTATATATTGCTGTATTTTGCTGTATATCGCCGTATGACGGCGCCCTTACTCGAGGACCGTTTAAGAGGTTCCATGAGAGAGGCTTGTGTTGGAGCTAGGCTGCATCTCAAGGTTATAGGTTACAGGTCATGTAAAGCCAAAAGCACAAAATGTAAAAATAATAATAAAAAAACAGCAGGAGGAACTACGCAGGTGAGACACCTCCCTGATGAACTGAATGTGATCCAAAGTCTGCTTCAGACTAAAATGTAAACCAGATATCTTGCTATATGCCATGGAAATACATGAAGACTAATTAATGATTGTCTGTTCCACGCCTGGCTCACCTTGGCTGGACTGCATGTTGAGGTTGCTGCGGGAGGAGGAAGAGGATGTGGAAGAAGAAGAGGAACCATAGCCAGCCCCAGGGCCCTGGATCATGCTGCCCTGGGAGGAAGGCCCAGCATGGCTGTAGCCTGAGGCTGAGGCTGAACTGCCATATGTGCTGAGGGTTGTGGGGGGAATGGCCGTCTGCACGTGGCCAGACTGCTGCTGCATGGGGGCATGGCTGGGGCCTGGCGACGCACATGCACAGGCAAAGCAGCCAGGACATGTTCCCAAGTTAATATTAGAACCACATTCAGTTCATCTTCATTGCAAACTAATAGTAATACAGCGGGGAGTACGGTAATAAAAGAAAAATATGATGCATTTAGGGAAAAAAGCATTGTCACAGCAAAAAATCATCTGTTCACTAGCTGAATTTGAAAAGTTTGTCTCACAAACAATGCATTAGGGAGTAAAGGCTTGGTGCTATATTTACAGACAAACATGCATTAATACAAAGACATGGGACAAAGACATGTGCTGAATCACATTTGTGTATTACACTTACCATTGCTTAACTGACTCTGCATCATTGATGTAGGTGGCAGTCCAGGTGCCATGTTGTCATTAAGGTGGCTTGAAGTGTGTCCTCCACTCTGGCTAATTCCCACTGACATGTTGTGAGTAGGAGGCTACGATAGTTACATTTAAATATTGTTACAAAGTATAGTCATTTAAATTCAATAACAGGTGACAAACATTAAAGCAGAAGTGAATAAGTAGTAATATTGATCAATGAAGTCATGCTATGCTCACAGCAGGTAGTAGTGACTGCATGTTCTGATTAGAATCTGCTATTGTGGCCAAGTAAACAAGATTTCTGTGCAGGATTTGCTGATATCTGTCAAAACATTTATCAAATGGATTAAGTGTTAAAATAGGTTAATTTTAACACTATGACTGTAGCCCAATAATATGTCAAGAAGAAAAAGAACACTTACTGTGTGCATTCAGCTGTTTTGCCTTTGCTTTGGTAATCCATTATACACTGTATTAGATGATGGTTTTCATCCAACATCTGTAGAAGTACAGAAAAGAAAACTATGAAGCAAATAACACGATGAAATGAAAACGGTTATGACACTGCGGATCACTTTCAATTTTTATACACTGAATCTGATTAATTACTGAACCACAATTATTGTGGCATATTTCTGTTAGCTATAAAGCCTGATTTTCAGAAATATGATTTATGGAAAAAGTGTCATTTCTGTACATTCTTGAAGTGGACCATAACAGGGTTTTTTTAACTGGTAAAACCTGCAAGTGCTTTTTCACAGCTGCCCAATTAAAAATCATTAGACACTCAATTAAAAGACAAAGTGATGGCAATGTGGCAAATCTGAGAGTAAAATTTCTATCAAGTTAACTGAATAGTTTGGGTGAGATATGATAGCCTAGCCTATTTGAGGACTTGTGCCAAATCAACCCTTAACGGTTTACTCAAGAATAAAGCACCAGCAGTACACCAAGTCATATACCACCCATCAACAGTCTAAAATCCGTTCATTACTATTTACTACTTACATCGAACAAAGTGCATTATGCGCTTTATAAACAAAGGCTACACATTGTGGGGTCGTACCTAGGCTACATACTGTCAACGTATTACATCGCTGTAATTATAACAGTATAACATTCTATTTACATGGAATAATGTGTGATAATAGCCCCACCAAAGAAGGGGGAAAAGTAGTGTTGCGCACGAGGCTTGTTTGGTTTGCACCTTCTATCGATTGTAACGTTACATTTGTAGTGATTTTCACGGGCTGTAGGCTACTTTCTATGCACTAGCAGGGCACACTCCCAGTGCAGACAAGCGAATAGGTTGTTTTATTTAAAACACCGCGACGCATCATGTCGCCTACCTTTTGAATCGTTTGCTGTGTCACCTCCCCTTTAGTCCTGGGGCGCGCCGATGAAAATGCCACCGACATTTTGTCATATGTGAAGAAAAATCGGTTCTTTTTATTCTAATATTTATCTTGAGCGCAGCTCTCCATTTGGTTGCACTCCATTCTCTATTACCACTAAACGGGGGTGACAACGCCATTTTTTTTGTTGTCAAAGCAGTAGGGAAAGAAAATTTTGTTTGTTTAACTAATGTAATCATTAAAACCTTTTGATGAGTTGAAACTCATTTTGTGTGTGAACAAAAGAAGTCACGCTTTTTCATTTCTCAGAAGACTGAGAGGAAACCCTCTCCCTTGCCTTTGGTATGGTCCGGACGGTGAGTGGTCTGCCACTTTCAGTAAAAACGGGGTTGCCTTTGGATCCTGACTCAATCAGGCCACATTCATCCCACTGAGCAGACTGCATAAGCGTATTAATTGCAAAAAAAGAAAAGCCTACCTGTTTATATGTTATTTATACTTGCCATTTAAATAAAAAGCAGAAGAGGACATACCAATAACAATTTTATTTACATCACTCAAAAAAACCACACGTCTTCACATTTGTACTTCCAAACCCGTACAATAAGAGAGCCAACTTTCACCAAGAATAAGGAACACAGCAGCCTGACACAAAAATACTGAAACAGTGTGTGTGTGTGTGTGTGAAACACTAGCGCTAGTACATTTTATAGAATTTTTATACATTTAAAAAAGGCACATGGGTGGAGGCTATAATGGAGTAACATCCAATTCATTGTATTAAACAAAAAGCCTGCTTGAGATTATCAGTTTTATTTCACCTTGTAACCAGTCAATTGATTTGAAGATTGCATTTTATTTTTCCATCTCTCTCAGCAACAGTTCCTCATAGTTTAGTTTGTAGGGACAATCTGTCCAGTGCTCCATCCTCTTCCCTGGGGATATATACCTCTAAACCCCTGGCTTCTCTGAAACCTCCCAGGGACACCAAATGTTTCCAAATTCCGCTTGCGTTCCTCTGCCCATTTAAGTCTGTTGACACAGTAGTTAAAGTCTGTACATAAATTACTTAAATGCAGGAGGATAAATTTTAACCTACCTTAATTTATTATCAGTGGAAATATTGTCATAGAAAGATTTAGCCCTGTTGTAGTAGCATTTTGGTCCAAATGGATCATCTTCACAAGGGGATTCCTTTTCCATTGCCTCATCATTTACATCTGGACAGACATTAAGCACCCCAGGTGTAACTGTTATCCAACATGATAAACCACTCAAGTCAAAACAGCCCCAAAACCAACCTTTTACATTCCCTTGGTCTTGCACGTCCCGCTCTAACTCCTCCTTAATGAACTGTGCATTTGAGGAATCAAAATCAAAGTCTGTATCAAACTTTAGGGTAGGAGCTAAAACATCTGCCCCCACAAGGCCTTTAAACTTGCTGCGCCATCGGGCCCCTGTAGAATTGCATTTTAAAAGTGCTATAAATATGAATTATGGATTTGCTAAATCCTGGCAACTATAAAATCAGTTACCTTGTCTTCTTCTGGGTGGGCAGTCTTTATTATTATTATTATTATATCTTTGGAGAGCACGTTCCTGTCGAGAACCTGGCCCTACCTTGACTTTAAGCATCAAAACATTAAGACCAACTTTAGTATCAAAACTACAAATGGTCACTTTTGCCAGCCATTGTAACTGCACGATTGGATGCTTACTGGTCATTACAGGGCCTCCAAGCCGAGGCATCCCTCTTCTGGCCTGTGGTCTGACCCGTTGTCTTACTTGGGGTCTCGTCCTTTCCCATTGCTCTTCTGATGGAGGAAAAACACGTCTAGATCCTTCAATGCCAATTGTTTGACATGCCTTTTCCACCATTGCGCCCCTTCTAATGGGTGCACCTGTCACATAAAAAAATAAAATAATACAGATTCAGAACATCAAATTAAAGACATCAAGTCTGTTTGGACAAACAGTTCACTTGTCAACTTACCAAGGCCCAAAGTGGTGGCATATTGCTGATTTGGTAGGGAACTAGCAGAAAATTGGTGGCAAACAGGTACTCGTAGCGCTCCAAGATTTAATGTAGAGTAAACATTTGACACGCTTGCACTTGATGACTACACAAAAGATATTACATCAGTTTATTTTGGCCCAGAAGTCATTTATGTCCATTTGTGTCTTAAATTTTTGCCAGACTACCTGCACAATTGCTGGATCTGGGGGAAGCCCATGATGCAATTGTGGTGGTTCACATAGACTTATGTCTTTAATGTCACTTCCTCGAAAAGTAATGTACTCATAGACATCATCTTTGGGTGCTGTTGGTCTATAAGTTGGTCTTCCCTCAGTCCCAAAACACTTAACTGGTACAAAAAGTACTTAATAAGCTCAATCTAGGAAAAGTCTTAAGATGAAAATATGTTTTATACAAACCTTTTGCCAGCACTACCGTTGAGTTCACATTGTCAACAGTATATAGTACACCCTCATATCTATTTTGGGCTTTCGAAATCAGCCCTATTTTACAACCAATGTATGGCTTTTCTAAACTCATTCCTGTTTATTGATAGTAGCCTAACGCAGCCGGTTTTCACAGAACTGCTCGGCAACAAAAAAAGAGCTTAAAAACCCGTCGCAGGTGGCAGAAACCACGCCCACTGATTGTGGAAACACACCTGGCAAAGTGAATCGCTGATTATTTCCTAAATTGCCAAATAAAGCCTACATGTATTCGATTTTGAAGAGAAAAAAAATGTTAAGGAAACAGGGAAACACATAAAATAACAGGTGTTTACAATGTCAACTAAAATACTGTGCTTTTAGAATGCAAAGGTGGTTTGCATTAGATAAATAAAATAAATTCTGGAATAGCTTTAACTTTCTCCGATGGCTTATTTTACATGTGAAGTCCAAGTCACTGTGTCTTTGTTCGGCTGTGAATTTGTCTTAGGCACTGTGCAGAACTCTAACCACATGTAACATAACCAACAGACCGTAAGTGTATATGAATTATGAAAGTTCTAGGATTTTATTACTAGGACGGATCGCGCCGTTTGTTCCTACCTTGAGTTTCTTCGACGAGCCAATCACAGCGGGTGTTGTGGGTGCGTCACCGACTGTACATCCAATCCGCGCATGCGCAACAGGAAAAAATGTTGTTTAGCAAAGATGGCGGCGGGTGTCGTTTTGCTGGACGAAATATTTAGCACAGAAGTGGGCAAAAGAGTAGTTACTAACATAGCTAGGTGTCTGAAGACTGAACTTAAAGGAGCAGCTCACACCAACACACCGGTCAGGATGCAAGTCCGGTCTACAGCAAGTCACTCTGTCAGTTCAGCTGTATGTAGAAATATCAATGTCCAGGGCAGCAAAATTGGACTTTGTAAACAAGAGCTTACTCAAGCCGGTAGATAGTTGGTCACAGTTAAAGTACATAGCATTGGATTAGGTCGTTGCAGAAACTGCTCATTTCCAATCGTCATTTGGATTAAATCTTTCCTGGAGACTGTGTTTCTGACATCCATTTATCGTGTGTTTAAACTCCTTTAGGGGCTGGAGTCCATGACGTTGTGAATAACAGTGTAAACTTCCACGGATATAGCATGGATACGAATACTTCAACAGCGGGACAGAGCTTTACAACCGCTCAAAGTGAATCTAAACCGGAGACACAAAACGGAGATGTTACGGTAGTTACTGACACGACACATACTACAGGCAAACATGTTACGACCAATGCTCAAACTCTGAATGGAAATACAGTGGTGGAATTTGGAAGCGCATCTGTTGAAAGCAGCGGCAAAAACTCGCAACCTTTTGTCACGGTCAACAACGGATCTGGTTCTATACTAACTCCTTCAACAAGTGCGCAAAATACAGTCACATCTCCTCAGTCATGTTTAAACAGTGTACCCACTGTCACGTTCCCACGACATCTTATGCAAACGCCCAGCACATCACAAAGTGGAGGCAACTCAAGCACAGCGACACCATTACCAGCTGTCACCAACACCAACATCTCTGGTGCTGTCGCGCACAAATCTGACTCAGGGACACACATCATAGCTTCAGGTTTTGTGTCTGCCCCAACAGTGACCACAGTTTGCCAGACTGGACCATCTACAACAGCTGCACCTCCTGCTTGTGGGATAAGAGCAATTGCTCCACAGGTGTTAGCCCCTAGACTTGCCCAGCCACAACAAAGTGCTCCAAATATCCAAAATATCCAGCTACCTGCAGGTAACCATTACATTCTAGTCAGAATATTCTTGCTTTGTGAATTAAACCCTTTAGACCCGCATTCTTGATCAGGAATAACATTGTATTGTATAATGTATTGTCTTCCTTCAGGCATGGTTCTGGTTCGTAGTGAGAGTGGACAGTTGCTCATGATTCATCAGCAGACCTTGGCTCAGATACAGGCTCAATCACAGGCTCAAAGTGCCAAGCAACTACCTGTGGCTCCCTCCAGCACTCCACTTGTCCAGCTCACTTCTCTACAGGTATCAACTCAAATGCATACAGCTGCTAGATCTGCACTGTTCTGGTGGTTTTAAAGTTTACTGAGTATTGGTATATGATTGATAGGTTAGATGTAGTAAAAAAAAACAAAATAAAACGTAAATAAGTACTTTGAGGATGAGTTGATACATGTAGGAGGTCACAGGCAGGTACAACTGCAGCAGTCAGTTATTGTGCCTGTTGAAACTAAGGAACTAAGCAAACTGCATGTATGGACTTAAGTTACTCAACATTTAATTTATTAATTTAAACAAATAATTGCTAGATAAAAATATTATTTTCAAAAATATTCATGTTTTCTGTGTTACTGTCGCTTCTCTCTTGTTGTTTTGTAGGCTTCAGGCACCTCACTGTTGGCCCACCAAGTTAACCCCACCACTGTTAAACAAGGTTCAACCTCTATGGCACCTGCTACCACACTAGAGAAGCCTCCTGTATTGCAGGTAAGCCAATTACTATGTTAATAAGGCTTTGAGATACATTTAAACATATTAAGTGTTTTTGCTGCAGTTGTAGTTACGCAGTGTATGTTTCAGTCATTCATTACTTTTCTGAAGTTGTATGTATGTTTTTATTGCTAGATAAAACATTATGCATTCTATGTGAATAGTGCTGCATACATATTAAAAAAGGTGTAAAAAATTATAGATAGTTTACCCAGAATAGACATGTTAAAACTATTTTATTGACCTAGTGTGCTTTTTACATATTCTGTGACTCATAGAATACCATCATGCTGGGAGGGACAGCCTCCTCTGCAGGACAGCCTGCTATAGTGCAGCCTGGACCTGCAGCCACAGCCGTAACTCAGAGGGCAGTACGCAGTGGGACTCCCCTCTCTCCAATAGCTATCACACCTGTAAGAGACAAGTACCAACCTTAAATGAATTTGTGTTACCTATGTCAACATTTCTTCTAATACTGATTTGTTTGTTGTTTTGAATCAATTATGCCTGTGTAGATAAAAGTTTGTGTTTTCAGGAAACACTTGAGAACGTGAAAAAGTGTAAAAACTTTCTTTCAACACTGATAAAACTGGCATCCAGTGGAAAACAGACATCTGAAACTACAGCTAATGTCAAAGACCTGGTGAAGAAACTCTTGGTAATGTTCTTTCCAACTCTTTCCATATGCAGTGCTCTGTTTCTCATGACTATTGTAAACGTTATTGTCTCTTTGTTGTTTTTGCACAACAGGAGTCAAAGATAGAGGCTGAAGATTTCACAAGTAAATTATACAAGGAGCTCAACTCATCACCACAGCCATACCTTGTGCCTTTTCTTAAGGTAAGCAAACATGTCCATTTACGGTACTCCTCATTTTTACTGCAAGCTTCTATTCAAACAATATAAAAAAGACATGAATCATTACCATCCTTCTTGGTTTTTATTCTGTAAAAATATATCTAGTATGTTATTACCCAAATAAAACACAAAATGCAAAAGGTTGTAATCATTCCACATACCTCTACAAACCTTAATTTAAGTCAAATAAATAAAATAGTTCTACAGTTTTTTTTTTTTTTTTAAATAAGAGTGTGTCATGTGTCCTCAGAGAAGTCTCCCAACTCTGCGACAGATGACCACAGACTCTGAGGCCTTCATTCAGCAAAGTTTACTTCCTCCACCCAACACTGAGCCTACTGCTTCCGCATCCACAGCTCTCACTGCTGTTGTCCTACGACCTCCTCTGGCCACTGTTGCCGTGACCAGCACTGCTGCGACCAAACCTACAGTTATCAGCCTCTCCCAGACTCCTTACAGTAAACCTGGACTGGTAAAGCGGCTTATTCAAATTATTAATATAAATTATAATTTTTAAATACATTCAGTTATCTCAGTCTCCTAATTTCACTTTTTAATAAAAACAGACAAAACCCCAGCAACATGGAATGCTGGTGAGGCCACAAATGGCTCAGTCTCCTATTGTAACACTCAGAGGACAACCCCATAGTCGCATTGTGGTTGGACAGAGACATGTGGTCAAACAATTCCAGACAGGTGTGTACAACTGTCACTGTGTTTTCTTTCAAATTAGTAACTTTATTCATAACAATAAATGAGTCTTATTTGTTTGTGTGTTATTAGTTCCTGCAGTGAGGCATGTGTTTGCTCCACTGGCTAAAGGGGTCCAAGTAATGAGTCAGGTGGCTGTTAGTGCTACTCAAAAACACAAAGCAGCAGGAGGAACTTTCAGGTCTGTCATATTCAGCCGTTATCACGTTTTTGATATTTTGTTTTAAATTGTCCACACGTTATAATACAATGCAACATACAACCAGGCACAGTAAATGGATAGAATTTGTTGTTTTTGTTTAAACTACATTTTTTTTAAAGAAACTTTATGTTTTGTCCAGGGATGATGTTGATGATGATGATATCAATGACGTGGCATCAATGGCAGGTGTCAATTTGTCAGAGGAAAATGCTCGTATCCTAGCAAGCACCTCTGGGCTTGTCGGTGTGGTTACTCGCTCATGTAAGGGTGAAACGTTCCTCTCCACCTCAACACTCACCCGCAGAGCTCTTGAGATCGGTGAGACCCATTCATGTGCACAGAATATACTTGGAAAGGTTAATACTGTCCTATTGTATTAAACGTTTACTTTTGTCTTGTGATTACAGGAAGAAAGTTTGGTGTCAGTGATTTAGGGACAGATGTAATCAACTACATTTCCCATGCTACACAGCAACGGCTACAAAACCTTTTGGGAAAGACGTCCCTAGTGGCACAACAGAAAAACATAACCTTTAAGGTAGATAACCTCATTCCCACACAATGTAATATTAGCTGGTTTTAAGCCACCTTTGATTTTTTTTTTTTTTTAGGATGACAAGCGGCATGAGCAAATCAGTGATGTGCGAGCCCAGCTAAAATTCTTTGAGCAGCTTGATCAGATGGAGAAGCAAAGAAAGGAGGAACAGGAGAGAGAGATCCTCATGAAAGCTGCTAAGGTATGTCCTCGGCGTGAACATTCTGGTGATACAGTGCCTTGCGAAAGTATTCGGCCCCTTGAACTTTGCGACCTTCAGCCACATTTCAGGCTTCAAACATAAAGACATGAAACTGTAATTTTTTTGTGAAGAATCAACAAGTGGGACACAATTATGAAGTGGAACAAAATTTATTGGATATTTCAAACTTTTTTAACAAATAAAAAACTGAAAAATTGGGCGTGCAAAATTATTTAGCCCCTTTACTTTCAGTGCAGCAAACTCTCTCCATGAGTTCAGTGAGGATCTCTGAATGATCCAATGTTGACCTAAATGACTAATGATGATAAATGGAATCCACCTGGGTGTAATCAAGTCCCTATATAAATGCACCTGCACTGTGATAGTCTCAGAGGTCTGTTTAAAGCGCAGAGAGCATCATGAAGAACAAGGAACACACCAGGCAGGTCCTAGATACTGTTGTGGAGAAGTTTAAAGCCAGATTTGGATACAAAAAGATTTCCCAAGCTTTAAACATCCCAAGGAGCACTGTGCAAGCGATAATATTGAAATGGAAGGAGTATCAGACCACAAATCTACCTGAAAATCTACCAAGACCTGGCCGTCCCTCTAAACTTTCAGCTCATACAAGGAGAAGACTGATCAGAGATGCAGCTGGATGAACTGCAGAGATCTACAGCTGAGGTGGGAGACTGTCCATAGGACAACAATCAGTCGTATACTGCACAAATCTGGCCTTTATGGAAGAGTGGCAAGAAGAAAGCCATTTCTTAAAGATATCCATAAAGTGTCATTTAAAGTTTGCCACAAGCCACCTGGGAGACACACCAAACATGTGGAAGAAGGTGCTCTGATCAGATGAAACCAAAATCGAACTTTTTGGCAACAATGTAAAACGTTATGTTTGGCGTAAAAGCAACACAGCTTATCACCCTGAACACAGCATCCCCACTGTCAAACATGGTGGTGGCAGCATCATGGTTTGGGCCTGCTTTTCTTCAGCAGGGACAGGGAAGATGGTTAAAATGGATGGGAAGATGGATGGAGCCAAATACAGGACCATTCTGGAAGAAAACCTGATGGAGTCTGCAAAAGACCTGAGACTGGGACGGAGATTTGTCTTCCAACAAGACAATAATCCAAAACATAAAGCAAAATCTACATCACAAATAAACATATCCAGGTGTTAGAATGGCCAAGTCAAAGTCCAGACCTGAATCCAATGGAGAATCTGTGGAAAGAACTGAAAACTGCTGTTCACAAATGCTCTCCATCTAACCTCACTGAGCTCGAGCTGTTTTGCGAGGAGGAATGGGCAAACATTTCAGTCTCTCGATGTGCAAAACTGATGGAGACATACCCCAAGCGACTTACAGCTGTAATCGCAGCAAAGGCTGGTGCTACAAAGTATTAAGTTAAAGGGGCTGAATAATTTTGTACGCCCAATTTTGCACTTTTCTATTTGTTAAAAAAGTTTGAAATATTTTGAGGGCTGCATGAGCTAGTCTGTGAATGAGTAGAAAGCTTGAAGATTTAATAAATTGAACATGTCCATCATTAAATATTGAATTATCTTTACTACATTGCAGTCTCGGTCAAGGCAAGAAGATCCTGAGCAGGCTCGGCTTAAACAGAAGGCTAAAGAGGTAAGTTTATGCTGTTATATATTTTTTGTGGTAGCAACTTTTTAGTAAAAAAGTATTTCTGTTTGCACTCCAGATGCAACAACAGGAGCTGGCACAGATCCAGCAACGAGAGGCCAACCTAACTGCACTTGCAGCTATTGGTCCAAGGAAACGGAAAATAGACTCTCCTATTAGAGGTGTCAGTGCAGAGGTAACAAAAATGTTGCTAGAGGTCTGCCTTGGTAAGATTGGCCCAATGATTTCAAAGTGTTTCTTTTGTGTTTTTTGCTCTATTTTCCTCCCAGAGTGTAGGGTCCTGTCCTGCTCAGCCTGGAGGGTCCAGTGTAACAGGCTCCAGACAGTTTACGCGACAACGCACCACCAGAGTCAACCTTAGAGAACTGCTCTTCTGTCTGGAGAATGAAAAGGACACCAGTCACTCTGAGCTGCTCTATAGAGGCTTCCTCAAATAGCAGTAAAATGACTTGCCACGCTCAGTCAGTAGCAATAAGGAAGCGGAGGACTGTCAGCTCAGTCCCATCCTGCCAGTACTCGGTTTGATCACTTAGTGCTGCAAGGTGAGACCTCTCTGTGGAAAAGCAATTATTTGGACAACAAAGAAACATCAGCTTTTAAACAGTACCCTTTTATCTAGAGTTGGAGCAAAGATTTCAAATACAGTCCCAAATTCAGTGTGGCTGAATTATGCACTGCCCCAGGCTGCACACAAAGAAATGTAAGGAACCGATGTTAGTGCTTCATGTCTAAACCCTATCCTAATGTAACTGCACCAACATTATTTTGTAAAGCTGTTTGTTCTTAACTTTTAAAATTCAGTGCCAGGTTTCTCTCACAGCACTCAATTATGTCTATTTAAATGTTAACAACTATTTATATTGTATTTTAGCAGGTTTAATGTCTGTATCTTAATGTTCCTAACATCTGCCCAGTTGCCTTCTCACTGAATTAAGCCAAATGAACAAGAATGTCATCACTCTTCTACCCATTTCTTTACTTTCATAATGCACCCTTTGATTAGAATCCCATGTAATTTAAATCCTCTTTGCATTATGAAATAATCTAATAACTCTTCTCTTCTAGTACGTATCCCCATTATCATTTTCTTATGAAACCTTTTGAGGCTCTAAACAACATTGAACATCCACCCATAACCATTTTCGGCTTTAATTCAAACTTTTTATTGACTGACATTAATAAAATTGTAACTCCTTCACCAATGCCCTAAAGAATTAAGGTTAAATGTAATTCAGATAAATAAATTCATAGTGATGGATTTGAGACATAATGAAAGAACATAACATTATTGTGTAGTCTGTGGTCTAAAAGATATTTGAAACAACTTTTGTAGAGATGAATAATTTTTAATAAGTTGGACATGTTTGAAGTTTATTTTTGTATTTCTGATTTACAAAAGTCATGTTGGTTAAACGTGGATATAAAATGCAGATTAAGAGCTACACTTGACATATTTCTCTTTATAACATTTCTATGCTTTTACTCCACATGCTCATTTGGCTTTTTATGTCATTTTAAAGACTGCTTATTGATTAATAATATTACAATATACATACCTGGGTTTGTTCATTTAGCAGGTCACATTTTTTTGTTTAATTTGACAAATAAAAAACTTGGGGCGTGATGTAAATGATTGTTTCTTTATTATGTTTAAATTTAGCACAGCTACGTGTGTATGTGTAAATAATTTAAGTTCAGTTTAAAAATGCTATTTGAAAATGCTGTTTGCTAATGAAAATTAAAATAACAGTACATGCATGCAAATGTTTGTTTCTAATCTATCAAATCTTGATATATATTGACCTTTTGTAAAAACTTGAGGTATCCTTTTTAGAAAACAAGGTAACACGCACTAATTAACTATTCATTTCTTCTTATTTATTTATTTAAAGCATGAATATGCGATGTGGCTGTAACTTGAGTCTTAAGGCCTGTAAATATATTGATCTTCACTTGCTATTGGGATTATATTGAAAATGATCTGATGACTAATGGGGGTGACTAACGGGACAAAGCGGTAGAAAATGAATGAAAATGATCTAAATCAGGTAGATAGCTCTGCTTTAAGAATCTGTTTGAGGTAGTGCCTTGTGTTGCTGTAAAGACATCACTGTCATTTACAATGTGAGCCATTAATCATGGAGGACCTGAGAGGTACAGGTGAGTGCTTATGTGCAGAGGACGGTACGCTCTCATGCTTTATTAGTTTAAAATCTCACTAGCTTTTCTGACATTTACTTTACTGATGCCAAAGACACCGTGTTCTGCACTAGAGATATTTTACCCAGAAATGGCTCATTAAGATAACTTGGCAATGAAGAAAAATTGGAGCTGTTTAAGTTGCAGAACAGATTTTGTCCATCAGGGAGCACTGTTGTCTTATAAGTTAATACTTGTCTGACAGTCATGTTTTTTTATTTATCGCAGCACATTTAAATTTAAACTATTCTATAACTAACCTACAAAACTCATTATTTTCAGACTTTGGTTCCACAAGTTTTTTGCAAACAACTAAAAACATGCACAAACACACACAATTGAGACAAACCAAAGGATGACTCACAAACCCATTTGTTCCGGTTCCTCTGCAGACCAACTATCTCATCGCTGTATCTTTCCAGACCATTGTTAAAACTGAAGGCACAGTTTTAACTGAAGCGTCTAACTCTTCAGAGTTATCAGGCTATATTTGCTTACATTACACTGGGACACCAATCTCAATTCCACTGTCTTGTTTGATTTTGCATAATGAAGCTGCTGGTTGCATGAGTGACCGCCCCAAAGATCATGAGCCAATACATTTTACTTACTTGACAAAAGCCTGAGAAGCAGCAGACATACTCAAACAAAATAAACTGAAGTCTTGGCTCACAACTGTGCTGTAATTATAAATCTACTTCATATAAATTGAACATTATTATCAGAAAGAAAGAGAAGTCATATCTCTTCATCATGTGAAAATGTTTAATACAAATTTAAGTAGTGCATGTGACCATTATTCTGTTGTGTTGTCGGCCAGACTTAAGACATGAATGACAATATATAATCCTAATGTCCTGCTAATATGTTGGTCTTGTTTAATTTAATAGAGAGTGGATGTGCACTCTCATTGATGTCATGAGAACTCCATCGATTGTATTCATTAAGGCTAAGAAGTATTAAAAAAAGACAGATTGCAAACATCGGGCTTAACATCTGGAGAAGAAGAAAAGAATTATGCATGTAATAGCCTTTCCAGTGTTGTTCTCCAAGCATGATTGCATACCTTTATGGCCTGAATGGGGGGGGGGTTGGTCCTGGCTGAAGCCTGAATATCCACACGGAGAAAAATAATAGACCCATCTTTGTAACTTTTAATCGATGTCTGGCATTGTAAAAATGGCAGTATCATACAGGTTTTAAGTGGTTTAGTAGTTTGTAACCGAGAATTACACTGTGCATGTGTTTTGTTTCTGACCCACTGGTGAATAATCACTTTACAGGGGTCTTGTGTTACATGTTCACATTATTCACTTGAATAATCAGGAATAAGAAAAAAAAATGCTGTTGAATAAACAAATAAATACCCCAAATAAATTTGCAGTACTACCAGATGGACAGATAAATGCCAAAATGATCTATTATCTCTCCAAACAGAAATATCACTTGTTTTCTGAGTTAAACAATTCAGAAAAGGATAGAAACAACCGGAGCTCCATCTTGACATGTGGTAGCTGTCAGAACTGAAAGGTTTGGTTTAGGATTATAATGAGGAACATTCAAGCTTTTTAAATACAGGCGCTGTTAGCTACTTTCCGCCTGATGGTGCACTGTGTGTGTTCAGGAGAGAGCAGGAGAACACAGTGTGCATCTAAGAAGTGGATTTCTTTCTGCTCAGCAGTCTCAAAAACAGCTTGGAAAACAAAGAGAAAAATCAAGAAAGTTGAGGTGAAATAATCAACTTAAGCTGACTGATTTTAAACACGTTTGAAGTGGGAGTTGTTCGTAATGATTAAAACAACCCAGTCTCTGAGACTTGTTGTTGGATGGATGCACTTCAATCAATGTACATATGTAACACTGACTATACATTTTGTAGTGGTGTCTAAATGTCTGGACTCAAATGTGCACTTCCCATTATCAATGTTATTTTTGTTGTATACTGGAATGACCCAGTGCTTTTAATCCAATATTTTGGGAAAACATGCTTAGGTATAACATAGGCTACTCCTGTGGAGGTTAAAGTTGAGTTAGAGGAAAACAAAAAAAGTGATTTTGAAATCTAAAACTGTTTAACTGTAAAAAAAAACCTAATTAGTTTTTTAAGGAGACACTAAAATAAAGTAAAATAATAATATCCCTAAAATGTAAGAAACTGGTGCTCTCTGAAAATTGAAATAACAGTGAGACAGTAATGTTTACAGCAGCAGCACAGGCTGTACCTATTCTCTCACATATGCCCTTTTTTAAAAACTAAAACTAAATATTTTTCACATAACATTTATATTTATATTTTATATCGGACTTTTATATATAATTTAACAATTGTTCACACTATATGGGTGTTCCCACTGATGATTGACGGGTTGCAGTGGCTTTACTGGCTTATAATTGCTGAACCGACAATTGTGCAGTGACTTGGCAGTGAGGCAGGAAGCTGATTCTCAAATCAAATTTTCTCTAAAAGGTCAGAGTAGGCTTGTGCTGCAAAGGAAATTTCATGGCACTAAATCAATCCTAACAATAGCATTACCGATTCTGACTGATCACCTCCCCCCTTCGCTGCATTTTTCTTGTTTATTGGACAACATCAGTCCTCTTAGGCAACGGCAGTGGTCTGGTAAACATGTCAGTTTAGCACTGGACATATGAGGCTGGTATGGTCATATGTTAAATGACAAGGCACTCTCAACCATCACTCAAAATAATTATGTTGGTAATTAAGAATCTATTTGTCTTGTGTGAAAGTAATTTGCCAGTAAAACATTGTGTCACAGTCTTTGTCTTCCTGAGGCGTTTTCTGTAGTGTAACCATACTTTTCTATAATGAATATGGATTTTCATTATTCAGATGCTCTTGGAAGCAGAGGGAGATGAGAGACGAGGTCCCCCAGGGCTGAGAAACAACCTCCGCCAGCATCCTCTGCGCATAATTGAACAAATTAGCTATGAACAGCTGTTACCTGTTAAAATGACCTGCTTTCATTTTATAGCTGTGGACAAGAGGTCTGATAGCATCTGCATGCTACAGCTGTCAGCCATTTTGATTAGCTCGCCCATCCTCGCTTACACTATATCATGACAAACATAATCACCTCAACATCTCTTTTTATGGATTCTACAAATCGCCAAGCGCACGGTGCAAGCCAAGTGTCCATCAATTAGCCTATGGCCACACGGTCCAACGCTCCGTCCACACGGTTGAGTCGACTTTGTCAAACCCCTTTGGTTTTGCGTGGGAGCAAGAAAACCAAATGCTCTTTATATTTTTTAGATCAGAGGATGTGATGGCTTTTAAAGAATGAACATCTCAACTTGAAGTTTGTTTGACCTCCTGACCTCATACTGTGACACTTATGTAATCAAGCAGAGAGCTCAAAAAGCGGACCAGGCATTTAATGGCATTTAAAAAGCCGATGCATTTATAAGGGCTGTTGTTAAGTGACTCTAAAAGATTACTTAGAACCAAACGTGTGTGGCTTAATTGACTTTTATAGATTGAATTGATGAAGTACTTGTCACATCGTGATTGAGGGTCATGAGAAAAATTTCATTTTCATTAGTTAAAAAAAGGGTTTTCACTTAGATCTAAAGAGTGTGTGAACTGTCTTAATCCACAAGTAATGAGTAATGAAAGTAAGTGGTGAAAATGTGTTACTTTTATAAAGAGTGTAGGTGTTGTGAATGACAGTGAAAAGAAGCAAAAGGAATCGAGTCCTTCAGTTCCTGACTATAGATAGATTTATGTGTATCTACACTTTGGAGAAACTGGATTGCAAACAAAAAACATAGTCAACAGAAAGCACCTAAACACTGCAGCTTGCACTCGTGTCTGGAAGCACAAAGAGCATGTGAACTTAATTTTGATCATTATACATACATTATCTTTTGTTTTTTACCGTATAACTTCAAATTCAGTCTAGCCCTTTTGCTCGCACAAGCAACATACACCAGAGCAGAAAATTCATGGCAGATTGTGTTAAAAGTTTCACTAAAAGAACTTTGGATTCCATTTGCTCAGTTATGCTCTTATTATGTATTCACCGTTACATGTGCAGATAAAACTTTCTGTGCCACTGTCTCATTAGCAGAGAAGACCTTCTTGCCATTTTGACACAAAACTCCCACCTTCATTTACAGCCGAACATTAATAAATGTAGTGCATGAATACTGAACTGCCTTTTTAAATACCTCCATTTTTATTAGGCCCCTTGAAGTGATGGTTGTTCTGTTTTCTCCAAGCTGATAATGACACTCTACACTACCTCTTATAATTGTGGAAGCTAAAAGATTACTTATGTAGAGCAAGTTCAAATCTCCCTTGTGCATTCTATGCTTTCTCTGTTGAAACAGTGATAAACAGTGTCTCGGCCTCTCGGGATGTGGGTTTGAGCTATTCTTCAGCCCACAGGAGTTTGCATGAATGATCTCTAGTTTGGCTCATTTGTACAGAATATACATCATAATTGGACTCGCTGATGAGAATAAAAAAACTTGAATATTGCCGTCTAAGAGAGCACAGTGATTGTATAAGTTATTGTAAAAAAGAAGTCAAAAGAACTCAGTTCTCAGAGAGACTCAATTAGCAGATTTGGAGTAACACAGGACTATAAACTCTAAAAAAAACTTTTTTCTATCTTGGTTTGATACTGTGCCTGTATTCCTCCAAAAGACGTTTGGATCTTTATTTTAGTGTTGACAATGAAGCCATGTATTTCTGCCATAAACTAATAAACAGCATCTGTTTTAATAAAGATTTGTTGTGTATTGATCTGTTGTATTGAATAAATAAATGCAAATTAATATATTTAAAATGATTAAATTAAATATACTGTACTGTACCTTATCTGGTTGTTTTTCTTTTATTTCAATTTATTCTTGGTTACAGCTCATGCAGGTATAGGTTTCTGTATAAACCTATTCTTGAAGGCAAGCTGTGGTATTGTGAGAGAAGACCTAAATATATGCCGACTGAATCATGAGGCTGTGTGTAGGTGGAGTACTCAGGTCCTGGACTCGGACTCAAGTTGAGCTATCCGGATCATTTTTGTGACTCGTGACTAGACTTGGGGACTCGGACTTGGACATGCTTTTTTATGGCTTGGACTTGAACTTGGACTCGTTTATTCTCAGACACAAGGACCCGTGACTCGACTCAGACTTGAGAACTGATGATTCAGACTTGACTTGGACTAGAGCACAATAGACTCGCAAGTCATGCTCAGCGCGAGTTACACTCTTTTAAATCCCAGCCTCTAAATGTAACACAGAAGTTGAGGCTAAATAAATACATTTAAAAAAATATAGGCCAATAATAGGTTGCAGCCTTAATTGATATGCCACAATCAAAACTGCATTAAATGTCTTGTCATAAAAAAAGCTTATACAAAACTAAAATCCCAGTAAATGTGTCAGTTTGGCTCCCACCGTTTTCAGATTTGTAATTCACTTTGGTGACATAGACTCGACTTGGACCTTCTTTAGCGACTCGGACTTGGACTCGACTTGGACCTTCTTTAGCGACTCGGACTTGGACTCGACTTGGACCTTCTTTAGTGACTCGGACTTGGACTCGACTTGGACCTTCTTTAGCGACTCGGACTTGGACTCGACTTGGACCTTTCTCTAGCGACTCGGACTTGGACTCGACTTGGACCTTTCTCTAGCGACTCGGACTTGGACTCGACTTGGACCTTTCTCTAGCGACTCGGACTTGGACTCGACTTGGACCTTCTTTAGCGACTTGGAAATGGACTCGACTTTGAACTTTCTTTAGCGACTCGGACTTGGACTCGACTTGGACCTTCTTTAGTGACTCGGACTTGGACTCGACTTGGATCTTCTTTAGCGACTCGGACTTGGACTCGACTTGGACCTTCTTTAGCGACTCGGACTTGGACTCGACTTGGACCTTTCTTTAGCGACTCGGACTTGGACTCGACTTGGACCTTCTTTAGCGACTCGGACTTGGACTCGACTTGGACCTTTCTTTAGCGACATGGACATGGAATCGACTTGGACCTTCTTTAGCGACTCGGACTTGGACTCGACTTGGACCTTCTTTAGCGACTCGGACTTGGACTCGACTTGGACCTTCTTTAGCGACTCGGACTTGGACTCGACTTGGACCTTCTTTAGCGACTCGGACTTGGACTCGACTTGGACCTTTCTTTAGCGACATGGACATGGAATCGACTTGGACCTTTCTTTAGCGACTCGGACTTGGACTCGACTTGGACCTTTCTCTAGCGACTCGGACTTGGACTCGACTTGGACCTTCTTTAGCGACTTGGAAATGGACTCGACTTTGAACTTTCTTTAGCGACTCGGACTTGGACTCGACTTGGACCTTCTTTAGTGACTCGGACTTGGACTCGACTTGGATCTTCTTTAGCGACTCGGACTTGGACTCGACTTGGACCTTCTTTAGCGACTCGGACTTGGACTCGACTTGGACCTTTCTTTAGCGACTCGGACTTGGACTCGACTTGGACCTTCTTTAGCGACTCGGACTTGGACTCAACTTGGACCTTTCTTTAGCGACTCGGACTTGGACTCGACTTGGACCTTTCTTTAGTGACTCGGACTTGGACTCGACTTGAACCTTCTTTAGTGACTTAGACTTGCATTTTAACTAAAGATAACTAAACTCGGACTCAAACTTGAAGTTTTTTGGATGACTCAGACTGGGACTCGGACTTGTACTTTAAGTGATGATGACTCGAATCGGACTAGTCTTTTGTGACTTGGATGAAAACTGGTGGCTCAACTACAACACTGGTAAGTAAGCACAGGCAGATAGATTGGATCATGTTGACAGCGTGTACATGTGAGTGATAGATAGCGTCTCAGTGAGTAGCTGTGGAGCATAACATGATTTGGATGTAAGAATGGAATCTAAATCTGATTTTGGACGGTACTATGGGCCCAGAGCTTCACTCCTTTATCTCTGTCCCTCCCCAGCCATAATGTGGTCAACTGGAGCTGTTCTCGCTGAGGTGAGGTTTCACTGACCCACCAGGGAACATTAGTGCATCCAATCTCAGCTTTTAGGCGCCTTTATGCCTCTGTGAAATGACTCTCATCATCTCATCCTACCTGCCAGTGCCAGCCAAACTGCTCTCCTTTGGAAAGCTTAAATGGGCCCAATATGCTTGTCGATGTAGCGGCTGGTGGAAAGCCCTGTGTAAAGTTTCAGCATTGTTTCCCTGGGTGGATATGTGGTTCTTGTGACTGTTTGAACCCAAGCTCATTTCTCTTGAGAGCTCACTCCGCCTCTATAGTAAATGGATTAGACGTGGAGTTCACTGCAGGGGCATCGGGCAATCTGCATATAATATCCCACCATGACGCTGAATAGATCAATGCTGATGTAAGACAGTGAAGTCAATGGCGTACCACTATTTGTTTACTGTTATTACACAAAAGGTAAATGGATTACTTAGAGACAACTCTAAACAGCGTCAGAGCCTGCCGTCTTGTTCTCGCCGTTGGCTGGCTCTGGGTCAAGAGGCAGTCTGGCAGTCCACTAAAGCTTCCATTAAACAGATCCAATCAGACTTGGGCCATGCCATCCTTTCCACATCCTCCTCTCTCTGTCACATCCACTTGTGAAGGAAATGAAAGTCAATGATGAAGAATATGAGGAAATGATTTGGAGGGATGGCTGGCTGGTAGGCTGTGTCTACAGAATGACCCCAGGGAAGAGACACAGTATCTGTAAGTGGAGCTATACTTCTAGCATATGATTTCTGTCTCCAGCAGTAACAAAACTGTGATGGCCCTGGTTCCTTTCCAGAGTAGTTTATTCAACAGAGTGAACAGTGAATGGGAACTCTTTGTTCCAGCAGTTCAGTGTTATGATGTATCACAAATTGCCACAGATTGCTTCAGCAAAGAGTGACTTGAGTAATTATAATCTAAACTTAAACACACAACTTTTCTTTACCTTTAAAACTTCTTTCATTATCTAACTTATGATCTAATGACTACATATGATCAACTCTGGAATCATAGATGAGTATAAGTAAGTATTGATGGTAAAGTGCTGTTTTTTATGTTCTATTTGCCATCCAGACCATCCAGACAACCAGCAAACCTTTGTTATCATTCTACGTAAATATGAGTTTATCAAGGATGGTGAAGTCAGAATGTAAAACGAAGGACAATAGAAACGAATATGTGAAAAAGTATTTTTTTTTTTTTTTTAGCTTAAAAGATATACTAAGTACAAGTCAGAAGTGATTGGGCACTGAACTCTTGGGATCATTGTTGCTACATGGGCATCTTTAGCCACATTAGAAAAGTATGGACAAAGACAGGGGTTTCTGCCAAAACATGTTTCTTTTTTATATTTTATCTGCTCACTAGTTGACAAAAGGAATGAGACCAGGAGCTTTGACTTCTAAGCTGGATTAGAAAGTTTGTGAGGTAATGTTTGACGTTAACGAAGGGTTTTCAGTTTCAAAAGTGGCTCACTTTCTATTGCAATATACTGTAGACCTCTGGAAACTGGTGGAAACTGCCACAGTGAGAATATAAGAAAGGTGAGCGCATGAGCTGCATACTGTAGCTGATTGGAGCAAAAATACAATGAGCGACTGTAAAGTGAAATCCAGTCAAGTTATGATTTATAGATTTATAGCTACAACTTTACACTGAATCACATTCAAGCCTCATAAAAGGTTTTAAATGACAGAATTACTGTTTATTGAGTTCCGCTGATTAATAGCCTCTGAGAACGAGTTTCACTTTCACATGAGTGCATTTACAGCTCCACAGGGTTAACTAAAGGAGTTGGTAACCCGCTTCATGATACCACGTGTCCATATTAGGATTGTTGGGGATTGTCTATATAAGTGTAATGTGACTATATTTTCCAAACTCTGAATATAGAATTAGGATATGAACTATTGGTGTGTATTACAACTACACAGTCGTAGGAAATTAAATACATGAACTGCTCCTGTGCTACCATCACATACAAGTGCTTGATTTATGAACATAAAGTGGGATTGAAAGTTTGGGCACCCCATGTAAAATATTTTATTAATGTGCATAAAGACGCCAAGAAAAGATGGAAAAATCTCCAAAAGGCATCAAATGACAGATTAGACATCCTTATAATAAGTCAAAAAAGTTAGATTTTATTTCCATCATTTACACTTTCAAAATAACTGAAAACAAAAAAATGGTGTCTGCAAAAGTTTGGGCACCCTGCAGAGTTAATACCTTGTACTGCCCCCTTTGGCAAGCTAGGACCTGACAGTGTCATGGATTGTTCTCAATCATCATCTGGATAGACCAGGTGATGTCAATCTCAAAGGTTTTAAATGCCCAGACTCATCTGACCTTGCCCCAACAATCAGCACCATGGGTTCTTCTAAGCACTTGTCTAGAAAACTGAAACTAAAAATAGTTGACGCTCACAAAGCAGGAGAAGGCTATAAAAAGATAGCTAAGCGTTTTCAGATGCCAATATCCTCTGTTCGGAATGTAATTAAGAAATGGCAGTCATCAAGAACAGTGGAAGTTAAAGCAAGATCTGGAAGACCAAGAAAAATATCAGACAGAATGGTTCGCAGGATTGTGAGAAAAGTAAGTCAAAACCCACGTTTGACTGCACGATCCCTCCAGAAAGATCTGTCAGACACTGGAGTTGTGGTACACTATTCCACTATAAAGAGATACTTGTTCAAATATGGACTTCATGGAAGAGTCATCAGAAGAAAACCTCTTCTACGTCCTCAACACAAAAATCAGCGTTTGAAGTTTGCAAATGAACATATAGACAAGCCTGATGCATTTTGGAAACAAGTTCTGTCGACCGATGAGGTTAAAATATAACTTTTTGGCCGGAATGAGCAAAGGTATGTTTGGAGAAGAAAGGTCACAGCATTTAATGAAAATAACCTGTTTTGGGGTTGTATTGCAGCCAGTGGCACAGGGAACATTTCACAAGTAGAAGGAAAAGTGGATTCAACAAAATTTCAGCAAATTTTGGATGCTAACTTGATGCCATCTGTGACAAAGCTGAAGTTAAAGAGAGGATGGCTTCTACAAATGGATAATGATCCTAAACACACCTCAAAATCCACGGTGGATTACATCAAGAGGCATAAACTAAAGGTTTTGCCATGGCCTTCACAATCACCTGACCTCAACATAGTTGAAAATCTATGGATAAACCTTAAAAGAGCAGTGCGTGACAGACAGCCCAGAACTCTCAAAGAACTGGAAGACTTTTGTAAGGAAGAATGGGCAAAGATACCTCAAACAAGAATTGAAAGACTCTTGGCTAGTTACAAAAAGCGTTTACAAGCTGTGATACTTGCCAAAGGGGGCAGTACAAGGTATTAACTCTGCAGGGTGCCCAAACTTTTAATTTCAAATATGGCTCACTGGATAATGCAACATCCCTTTTGGATGTATTGTCAAACGTATCACATATTTAGCTCTTGAGCTCTTAGTCATGACAAGATAAACATAGAAAAACAACAATTCCCCAACAGATTTTTCTTTTTGTGCTAAAAGCCAAATACAAGAAAAATAAAACACTATAATTAGGATGATTTGATTTAAGAGTATCTGAGGAAATTGCAGCATATAAACTGTTTTTAAATCTTGAAGCATAATTGGTTGCAAAGGCAAAATGTCTGTAAAAGATGAATAGTGGCATTTTATTTGGTAATAAAACATTTTGCAGCAAATGTATCATCAGACTTGATTGCTTATGCTATTCACACAAGATTCAAAACACTTGCTGCGTTTTGTTTTGAAGCCTCAGTGACTCTCTCTGCATGGTACACTTGAATACCTCCTACATATATTCCCCCAGTGTAAATCTCAGTCCACTCCACTTGCACTTGAGCAAAAGGCTATTGAGTGAGAGTCAATGCAACACCTGTGTGTGTGTGATAAGTGTGTTGACACAGAGATTCAGCTAATCAAAGCTTTAATTAATGATGTTGTGTTAACAGAACCGCTTACATTTAATATATCACTGCAATTTTGTGGCATCATTTCTCATCTTACATTCAGCTGCTGGAGTTAGTCTTTCATCCAAGCATTTCCTGTTCTAAAAAGCCATTACATACAAGAGCTGTAATCTCTAAAAGGAAATTAACTTTTTTTTACTGAGCTTGGACTTTGGTTCCTTATAATAAAAATAATAAAGTATATTTATATAGCACATTTTATATGACAAGCATAGATTTAATGTGCTTAAGTACAGGAATAAAGTATTAACTTAAAAAACTAAAAAAAGGTCATAAAATTAAAATAACAGCAATATTAAAATCAACCAAATGCGTGTGAGGATAAAGATGGTTTCAAAAGGAGACACGGTAGAGGCACATTGGAGGGCAGGTGGAAGAGAGTTCCAAAGTTTTGGTGCGTAGTGACTTAAAGCCCCCCAGAGCAGATCTGGACTGTATTCCGGGGAAAGACAAGAGATCTTGACTGGACGAGTGGAGGAGTCTTTGTGGGGTGTATTCCTCACAATTCATTCGAGCGTTTACTAGACGTTTAATGAGCTCATACAAAGTGCTGTGATATCAGTATCAATATACTTTATATATTTATTATATCAATGCACATTCTAAAGGCAGCATCAATATTTCTCTTATATTTAAAGTGCACAGGCAACATTTTATAGCTACCTCATAGCTGGGCATTTAAACAGTCAAACATATCAAAACAGTATTTCCATAAAACAAGCATGCTTTGCCCTGGTAGTCACGGGCTCAAACACAAGCTCAATCCTTGTTAGGCAAACTGTAGTGAAGATGTGATGTCCCCTGATTTAATCTAATTTGACGTCCTCTGTCAATATTAGACACTGATAAGGGAGGGGTCTATTCTAGCCTGAGTTTTTCTGTACTTTTTTTCCCCCCCTGACATGGTCTGTGTGCATGTGTGTGAGTGGTGTGTAACAGAGGACTTTATTCTGTCTGCCTGTGCATTGATGTGCTCTGACAGGTCAATCAATGCGGGGGAGATGCAGTCTGCTGCTGCTTCATTGGCCTGCTGTGCTAAAAGAGAACAAGTAAGGGTCATTGCACCCTGCTCCTCACACTGCCACCGCTACCAGCTCTGAATGCTAACGGCTTTCATTCGATTTGATTTCTTAATGGAGGACAAAGGTAATAATAATAATAATGGATTGGATTTATATAGCCTTTTCAAGGCTCTCAATGCGCTTTACAGAGCCACACAAGGACACCACGACAGTATAAACTAGGGAGAGCAGGAATCGAACTGCCAACCTTCCGGTAATAGGACGACCGCTCTACATGAGCCACTGCACCCAAAATTGGATTAACATTTTAAATGTCTGCAATGTCATATTAAGAATATATGCCAGCTGTATTTCTGTTCAATTGAAATGCTTTAACAACATTATCACAATGTCAGTAGCTGATCAACATCATTAAGTACCTTTACGTGCCATACTGTATCATTGTCTAAAACACTGCTGAGAGCCTCGGCCTTCGGAATGTGCACAATTTATTTCTAGTTTCCTAGCAACAGGGCCCGATGCATGGTTCATGAAACCCATTAACGTTACATTACATTTAAGTGACCATACAGCATTTCCTTGTGTGCCGATCAATCTACCAATAAAGGTTAAATAAAATTACGAAAAAATGAACAGCAGATAGAGAAATGTTGGTCTGTGAATTCAGTTGCTGAGGGCAATTATGACTCCATTTAGACAAGATTTCACAACACAGCCTGCATACTGTGGTTGGTAGGTCAGAATCTAAACAATTGTTTCTGATGCTGTGAGACAGTTAGATGTAGACTAGCTCATCACTAGGTAGTAACAGCTAACTTTGAGACCATCAAGGCTCAGCTGTTGACTTGATTCTTCCTAAACGTTTTCAGGTATGGTATCACTCCTCATCCTGCTGACTTAAAGTGGTTTCTTGCTTATAATGTATTAGAGTTAGATGGCAAAGACTGAATTACAAGTGCACATTAAAAGCACCAAACTGGAACTGATTCATCTGAAAGTTTAATGTGTCTTTGCTGAGAAAGACTTAATTCTCCCAACTTGGAAGACTGCCCTGTTAGTCACAGTTGACAAATGAACACCCTTAATTGCGTTGATCATTTTTGCTTATGTTTGTTCATGGTTGGCACTAAAACTAATTTGGAAGATAAAATGCAATCATCCACATATTAAACCACTGTGAACAGAAACACATTATAATTTTAAAATTCACAAGGATTTCCCATTGCGGAAAGGTTTCCTAGAATACGTTATAGTGTCTTCTGCAAAGCTCATTTGTGAGTGAACAATACAAATGTTGTTGTCAAGATGAAGTGCAATGACACAAAGGCAGGTTCAATTTAAATTTAAACATATGCCTTGTTTTAATGTAAATGATATACCGTATGTGGTGTGTGCTTTTAGATTTCCCAATACCTCTTTTTATTTAAAAACTACAAATAAAACTTAATTGTTGCTTAGTGTAAATAACAATGGGTACTACGTAGCACATCTTAAGTGTTCCTGAAGACCCATATTTCAAAAATATTTAATTTTCTTTATAATTTTGTACATTACCACCTCTGGACTCATTGGAAGGCATGCACAACCTCTCTTTTATCTCACAATCGTTGTAACAAACTTCCATAAATGTAAGTGTACTTCCATAAAGACAATTGGACTGATAACAACTTGTTTAAGAACTGAAGTCAGTAGAAGTGTTAGGAGTCAACTTCCTTATGAGCAGTCGAGTATTCTTCCACTATCTAAGGCGACCATGACAGAAATGAATGATAAAGAACAGAAACAGGAGTCGGTATTCTTATAAGGATGGGGAATTTTATTTATAACACATGGTGCTGACAGGGAGTTTCCAGCTCAGCGTCTATATTACAAGGTTGATTCTGCAAGGCTGCGCAAGTACTGAATGGTATTTGGAAACCGAGACTGCAGTGGCACTATAAACACACGCGTGAAACAACACTCTTTCCCTTTTTTGGGCTGTTTTTCTTTCATTTTTATACAAAATAGTACAAACAACAATACAAAATATTTGTGCTGTTGACAATTTACAAAAACATTTTTGAACATAATAACTGTGCAAGTATTTTTCAGCTTTTTCTTTTGAAACTATGCGAGTATGTTACACCAGAAGAAACCCTTTCTGGACTGGACCCCGGTCATGCAGGTCGCCACACATTTTAAAATGTTATATGGTTACTGTAATCATCTGCCGTTATAAAAAGACACATGCAAAAAGCTCCAATTGTACACTTACACTGTGCCTACATCGGTCTGTTTAGCTTCAAGCAAATACTATAATATGTACACCTGGACTTGAGCAGTACAGGAGTTCAGTTGGAGAACTCATATAAGATACTGCTGCCTCTCTTTATGGTTCTAAATTTGCTGGAGCCTCCCGTCATGTGTTTTTAAGGTCAGGCAGTGTCTTGAGACCAAGTGTCTTTCAGCAAACATAAACCAGAGAATAAGGATGGACAGCAGTAGTGCATTAGTTCCTTCATACATCCCTCAATTAAGATGGAAACTGTCAATAGCCAATCCGAACACTTAAGAAGTAATAATCCATCTTTTAGTTCTCCTCATAAACAGGTCAACTAATGACTTGCCGTCATGAGTCATTGTAAGTAACCGCTAACATTCACTCTCTAAATTAACATTGTGTTGTGGCATATGTATGACAGTCCACAACCTTGTGTAGGGAGTCTCTACATGACCCTCGAGCACATCTATCTGCTCAAAGAATAGAAGCATTTACTGTATGTCGTCAGTTTGTGGTCTGTGAATGCCTCATGGCCTTTAGAAAAGCTCAAACAATACTGCAGGGCACAATATAGACCACTCACTTATATACAGTAAGGCCTAGAGACGTGAGTGTGTGTGCTAGAAATACACTGTACAGTAGTTCTTCTGAAGTGAAACCTTAACACCTCGTATGAGAAGGCTAAACGGGAACAGTGACACAAAAACTATGGCTGTAAGCTCATAGAAACAGATTCTCTTCAATATACATGGCTTTTTCGTGTGAAGTATATTGTGCCACTGAAACAAAACTGAGCGTGAAAGCACAGAAAATCAGAAAAATTATGTCACTAATGTATAAAAATGTCCTTTATATATACAACATGGATACGTCAGAAAGAATTACAGATAGCGGAACGTAACAGCTGTGTTTATTTTGTGGAGATATTTGGTAGGCTGCCCTGTAATCAGTCAAATAAGAGCTTACCCGGCAGTGAGCTGTGAAAACGCTCCCCAGTTCCCAGGTGCGCTCTGGTTTTGCTCGGAGTCGACAGCTGCTGGACTCCAAGTCTGTCTGTTTGCACCCATTCATCAACGATCCCAAACCATCCCTACCCTGTTCACCTGTAGTTTTTAGCATCTCTGACCAATGACAGGCTTTTTATGATGAATGGATATTTGCATTGTGCATTTAAACTTTTAAACAATGCAATTTTTAAGTCAACCTCTTGTGATTGTGTCCGTTCCTTTACTTAACTTTGACATTTTTGTTGAGAAGTTTAGGCTACATTGCAGCCGCAAAGTATACAGCACAATCCTTCTGATTGCAAAACTCATTCATCATATTCTTAATTAACAGTTCAAAGCATATTCAGCTAACAATACAGCCACTTTTAAATAGCCACTCATAAGAGGCTATTGAAACAGTCCTCATAAGATAAGATATGATTAAACTTTACTATCATTCACTGGCATCTCTATGGTCCTTCTATGAATTGTTTTGCATATTTAAATAATTCAGAGTCTAAAGCTTGGTTTTTCTTCACTCTGCTATATATGCAGCTCCGGAGCACTGAAATATGATTACAAAAGCCCATGGGTGGTGCTGCTTTTTTATTTGGTCACAACAAAACTGTCTTTTAAAGCATTATTACTGCAGCTTTAGTTTTGCCAGTCTGCTTTGATAAAGTGTAGAACTTCAGAACAGACTTTTCTTTTTCGGACGACTTTTTTCAAAAACCTCTTGAACTTGCAGCCAACATTTTCAGGAGGAAATTTCAAATGAATGAAATGCTGCCTGAAGAAAGACAGATTGGGGGATGCGCTAAATCCCTGGCAGAGGCTCAGTTCCCCCACTTTCTGTGACAGGGACCAGCACCAATTTGTATTTAGAAAAAAAAGTTTGAAGAAACAAAAGCAAAGTACATCAAAAGCAGCTTTGTAGTAGGAATAACCATGCAAACCGTTTACATTTTAACAATCCCTCTTTAACTAGCCATTATACATTTCAGAAGTAACACACACAACCTGTCCATCTTCAGATTTGAACTCAAAACAAACACAGCTGCAATTGAAGCCACAAAGGAAAAAGCATTTCTTCGCTTTGACTGTCCCAAAATATATTTTTGTGATTTGAACAATCACATTCAAGTTGGCTGTGATCTACGAGCACAGATATGCCTCAAACAAAAAGAATTTGTCCATAACTTAGAGACACAATATACAGTACGTCTACATAAAGCGCCCTCGTGTGCCAGTCGTCCGTCACCAGCGCTGACATCTCCAGCAGCCGCAGCCCTGCAGGAGCAATAGAAATGACAAGGGAAGGTCTGAGTTAAAGGGTCAGGGGTCATATGGGGGCATACAAGCCCAAAAAAATGGCAACCAATCCTGAGTTAGCGGGATCTTTGCTAAAATATGCACCACTGAAGGCACTTTTTTTAACAACAGTGCTTCTGTTCTAAGTAATTCAAGTTCAAAAAAAGAACAAACCAGGTCCTCCATGCAGGAAGGACTTTTATATCTGTGTTTCTTTTGTTCTTCTTTTGTTCCCTTCAGAGAAAGCAAGCAGCTCAACCTAAAGCTTCTGCAAGAGTGGCAGGTGGGGACTGAAAGCGAGGGAAAGTGAAAACCCCAGGAATCAGAGAAGACTCGAATCGTAGGGGAGCGAGGATAAGAAAAACAACCACAGAATCTAAAAGAAAAGGAAAAAAGCCTATATCTGGCATAAATCTTAAAATGTAAAACAAGCACAAGTAGGAAAGTATAAACTATGAGAAGCCTCCAAATCAGAGTTTTTTGTTGGGTCTCAAACAGGCTTAGAGCAGGAGATGGTCGAGAAGAGCAGCTAAAACTGACTAACAAACCGTGTCCTCTGTGGTGGCAAATTTGATTGGTTGTTCAGTCAGTGATGTCATTGTTGCAAGAGTTTATTGGGGTGTGTCTCCCCAGAGGGACAGAGCATGGCAGGCCAGCTGACGGGACGAGGGTGTGTGTCTATGTGCATATGTGTGGCCGGGCAGGTTTTATTCGTCGGCCCCTCCTCCGTACATGTCGGCCAGCTTCTTGAAGCGCGGGCCCCAGTCGTTGAGGTAGTCATAGTCCTGGTCCCCCGTGCTGGAGGAGTTGAGCGAGCTGACGGATCCAGCAGTCGAGCCGCTACCCTCATAATCAAAGACCAGCAGTGAGTCATAAGGGGGCGCTGTGGGGTCGTTGTCTGCGGCTCGCAGACCCTTGAAATGAGAGACAAAAACAGAACAAATTTGGTCAGTGTCATGTCGAGGTTGAATGGTTAACACTTGTTATGAATGACACTAGTGTTATTGCTTTATGAGACTTAAGTGATACATAACAATACTATTGTTGATAGAACATAGTGTAAGCTAAGGCACTATTTAGAGAAACACAAAGAGATATGCAAAGTTAAAGAACAACCATCAGATTTAGCACAGTTTGGGATAAATATAGTTGAGAAGAAAAAAGACCTACAATTTTTTTTTCTGTTTCATACAAAAAGATACGTACTGACCAAGATGATAGAACAATGGATGTGATAAATTAAATGGGAACTAGAGCTGAATGTATCAATTGATGATGCAGATTGGGAACAATGCTGGGACTTAATAGCCCAAATTGGAGAGAGTTTAGTTGGAAATGGAGGATGAGATTTTTTTAAACCGCCAATTATTATAGCCACTTATGACAACAATAGCAGTCCCCTCTGCTGGTGGAAGTGTTTCCAGAGAGGAGAATTTTCCCACATCTTTTGGGAGTGCCCAATGATCAAAAGATACTGGGAGAAGGGAGAAAGTAGAAAGATGATAAATATAAACATAATGTTTGAATTATACGGGTTGGTCATGGGGTAAACAATTTTTTTGGGGAAACTGTGTTGAGTGTTCATAAAATGATTACAGTAAATTGCCCTTGATACTGGATCAATGGACTCGAAGGCTGCAAACTGTGACCTGTATGGAGAACATTACAACAACTTTGCTACTGAGGAAAGATGCTTATTTTAAAAATGGCATTGATTTTGTCTTAATAAATGTAAAAAGAAAAAGAACATAGGCTAAGTCAATTTCAAGTTATTTTTATGTTTCAGACCATACTGCCAGAGATATAATTTAGTTTCATGTATGTATGCAAATGCCTGAGCTCATATGCAGCTCTTCAAAAATGTAACACTGTACAGTTCATGAGGTGCATAAACAGGATCATTGTAGTTGTGTCTGTTATGTGACAACCACTCCTCGAGGCAGTAGTGACAGTTGTAATACTACACTACTACACAAAGCACATTTATTGTTCATATGATGTTCATCATAGGAACAGGGGAACCATTGGGAACACAAGCAAATATGTGAACTCAGAAACAGCCTAGGGTCAAAATCACAGTTTTATATTAAACACTCCTATTTGATTTAAAAAAAATATACATACAGTATCATCTTTGATGCTTGGTTTTGTTGACTACAGGCAATTCTTATTAGTCCACATATATTAATCTTTTTTGTCCATATACTATACTATGGTATAGGAAGCAGGAAGGCTCAGAAACAGAGCCTTACTATTTAGGTCTATACATAATTTAAAGCATGTCAACATTTTGGTGTTCCTCACTGGAAGAACCGTGGAGCATTGCTGTGTGAGGCACAATTTTTGTAGATACTGAGTCTATAATGCACAAGATTAATATTCTGGTCACTAGGGCTTAAGTGGCCTTATCCCAGGGTTTAATGTTCCACCTTCCTTTTGGTAAAATGCAAAATATCATCAAATTAAAATGCTGATTATTATGGTGTAGTATGTTCTTATTTCTTTTATCTTTTTTTATGATATGTATCTTGTTCTTTGTTCAATTAATCTTTGAAAACAGGATGTGAACTGCTGTATGTTTCCTGCCAAAGCTCAGGCCCACACGTCTTTCTATTCGGCTTTGAATAGAGTGGACTTTACCCATTTTACTGGAATAAAGAGCAATGATACAGAGAGAAGGCTGAAAGACTTGAAGCCCCAAGGGTGCAGTGGGTGGCACAAATACCATGTGTTTGTTGTGTTTGTGTTTTATTTCAGTGTACTGAAGCGAGATCAGGTGAGTACATGTGTACATGTGAGCGATGGGTAGAGAGGGGGAGAGGGAGACGAGGGTAGATGGATCAAAGCTGAACAGCTGCCAACGCCTCTCGAGTGTGAATGTGTTGTCACAAGTCTGTCAATCAGCATTTTCCTGCATCAGAGTGCCAACACTGGTTATGTGTGTGAGAGAAAAACTAGCAGCATGACAGCAGTTGCAAAGTAAAACAAACTTCTTCCCATAAGCACAGCGCAGTTTACATATTGAACGCTACAGAAAGATGAGTAATCACATTCATCCCAGATCGATGAGCAGTGGAAGTGACACCCAGTTCCGACCTGGCATAAAAAGGCATCATGAGGTGTGGATTTACTCACTGTCTCCACTGATCACTCAAGTGTCCAAGGCCACTTTTGAAGGTGTGTGTTTGTCCTCCAACACTAGTGATGTCATGATATTTTTTTAATTTAAAATTATGTAAAAGTATGGTATGCACAGCAAATGTTTTGTAATGCATTATTTAAAGAGTAATAGCATCACCTTAAGAGAGCATTATGTCTAACAGTCATTCCTAGATTGTTTTATGTGAGATTTGACAATGAGGAAGTAGTGGATGCCAAGTTAATGCCAGGTCTGTCAGGTGATTTGTAATGTGTGACCTGAAATTCTCTGTGGAAGACACAAAATAAAAGCTACTGGAATCACACGTTACTTCAGTGCAGTCACCTCATGTATAAAGTCCCCGATGTCTCCGGGATGTGGCACTACCGGTCTGATAGGGAACTGGGACTCTGGGATGATGGGCCGTTCGTCCACCCTGCGGACACCAGGGGGCTTACTGATGATGTGCTCCAAGGAGTCGGGCTGCTGCAGCTGGCTCAGGTCATAGTCCTACACCACCACATAAATACAGACGTAAATAAGAGTTTCCTCATAACTGTTATTCATATACAGCTCTGGAATAAATTAAGAGACCACTGGATTTTTTCATTGAATCAGCATCTCTACAAGTATGGAAACCATTCCATTCCAATGTCTGTTGAATCCCAACACAGGCACACCTCATTCTACTGATTAGGTGATCACCTGAACCAAATCTTATTTAATGAGGAAAAGTATAAAAAAACACTTCTGCGGTCATCACTATCTTCTTGCAAATAAATAAATGTTGTCAGTAGTTTATAGAATAAAACAAAAATATTAATTTTTCCAAACACATAGTAAAACCAGAGAAACTGATAATTTTGCAGTGGTCTCTTAATTTTTTCCAGAGCTGTATATATATACAGTATACGTGTGTGTTTTTAATGTTTTACCTGGTCCTCTTCTCCACCTCCCTCTTCATCATATTTGAGAATATTATCCCTGACATCATCCTCGGGGTCAATCAGCAGCTGCTTGGTATGTCTTTCCTTCTCTTTGCGCTTGATCCAAACCACAAACAACAACACCATACCTGCAACAATGCATAGTGAAATAAAACTAACTTTATTATTGACTTTATCAAGCATACAGTGAATATTATATACAACACATCCATAAGGGATTGCTAGATTTATACCACTAATGTACTTGTTTTGATATAAAACTTTTTTATGCTAAGGCCGATCTTTCATCACGTGACAATTATGTTGTCAAAATCTAGCTCTAAGTCAATTTATCTATCCAACTCAACAGAAGTGAATGTGCAATGCAACCCCACAGCAACAAAGTCCGCTAGCAGCATGAATTATTGGCAGCACATTCTGTATTTACCCTACGAGAGAAAGAAAGCAAAACCCTAGTTGTCCAGAGAAGCCACAGAGGACAGCCGCAGCCAAGATATTCATCCATAATCCAAACTGTTGTACGTGCTGCTATATTACACCCTGGTGAATGTTTAATACCCGTGCCCTCAACTGTACTTTCTCGTCAGGAAGGCAAACCAAAGACAATCAAAGTTAAAGTTATTTTAAACTTTTTCTGTGGGGTAGATTGGAGGCGAGGTGTATGGGATACTGACTGAGTAGTATGATGATGCAGATGAGAATAGAGATAATGGCTCCAGTTCCAAGGCCAGCCGCCGCCACTGCCCCCAGAGTGGTGCAGTCTCCGTTTTGGTCGCAGGGACAAACTTTGACTTTGATGACCGACCTGTTTGACAATGGAGGGTTGCCAGAATCCGAAACGATTATAGGAACCTCATACACCCCTGGTTCTAAATATATCTGGTATCGCAGGCCTAGTCGAGCATAGTCACCTGTAGAAGATAGAGGATAGGAAAAAGGAAAAAGAGCAACGCAAAAGGTTACTATCTCGACAATAACATTATAAAGTAAACCATTGAAGACCAAACTGTATTCATGTTATTTTAAAACAATATGTGACATTGAGATTAAGACTTCTCACTAAAAATGAAACAAATGCTGCTGGAAACTCACATGGGACTGTCACCACTGAATAAATACCTTGAATATTTAAGTTTTGAGGGAGTGTTTGGTCAAGATCTCATGAGATGGTAGTGAGCCCTGCCACTCACATTTACAGTTGTGGATTATATTTGTCTATAAATGAAGATTTTAAGACTTATCAAGAATAATTATTTAGGCAGTGAGATAGACTTAAATATAAATAAAAAATAGCAACAGTTGCTAAACTGTCAACATAACTGCTCATTAGTAACTGTAATTGAATACACTTTAAAAGGAAAGTCACAAAATAAAACTGTTTGCAAACTTGGGGATTTTATATATGTACTGTATATGTTTAAATATTGAATAGATGATTGTCAGCTATCAATACTGGCCGCTGTCAAAAACACACTTATAAGCAAGATTGGAAATGTGACAGCAGCCTCTTGAGTCTAAAGTTGTACAGTGGCAGGAAGAGTGTCACTAACCTTCATACTTAATACATACAGTGCATAAAAAAGGTTGAGAATTTTATGCAAATACGCTTTTGAATGTGCTGATTGTAAATGTTATAATTTTCCTAGTCTAATGACAGCTCCTCACCGCTGATTCTCGAAATGGTCCAGTTGCGTCTAATGCTGGTGGGGAAGCTGGGCAGCTCGAAGACAAAAGGCCCAGCGTTAGGGTCTGTGTCAGCATCAGCGGCTGTGATGTTGACTCCATTGACGTTTCTGTTCGTCCGCTCACAGATCTGAGACTCTTTGGGAATGAGCGCTGGGGGGTTGTCATTAATATCTATCAGATAGATCTGCAGTGTGCCCGTGCCGCTGGCTGGCGGGGAGCCTGTGAAGGAAAGGGAAAATTGCATCACGATGAGGAAAAAATTTAAATGACATGGGGAGACATCTGCCGTGAAAGGGACCACTGAGTAGGAGAAGGAGGGACAGGTGCTGAAGGCTGATGCACAAAAGGCTAATAAATGAAAAATAAATTTAAGTGAGATGGAGAATAACAGGGAAGCAGTGAAGACAGCAGTGTTTATTTAGAGCCGTTATGTTAGTGCTAAGGGAGCTGTGGAGCTCAAGGAGAATTTCTGCCTTTGACAGAAATACATCTGACAGTTGTGCTTCCCGGCTCCTCTTTTAGCCTCACAGTCAAATCAAACCCATCACAGTTGATCCGGGTGCACACACAGCTTATCCAATCACCTAGAGAGGGCTTAGGTACAATAATGATGACTGTAACACAATCAAACAAGTCCATGTCATTGTGGATTTGCACAATACAACAGGCTGTAACTATGGTTGTATACATAAAGCACAGCCTGCATGCATTAGTAATCATGCAGCATTTTGAAAGGTGAACAATATCTTTTCATTGGGGTTTGCAGACTCCAAAGCACTAGCTGGATGTTTGCATGCATATGTCGACATGTTGCTCTCTGCTCACAAATTCTCAAGGACCTTTGAATAATTATTTATACAACCTTAGGTAAACTTTCATTCAGTACAGGCATAACAACTATAGTTTTCAAATGAACTTAATCCAACCCTGTTTCACACATTGCCAAATATGTATATTTACATTTAGTCATTCAGCAGACACTTTTATCCAAAGCGACTTACATGAAGCTTCCATTCACCAGTGTTACAGCTGGTTACCACTGAGCCACTGCGCCTCATGCATATATATGCATATATGCATATATATATATATATATATATATATGCATATATATATATATATATATATATATATATATATATATATATATATATATATATATATATATATAGCATCTGGCACAAAATAGTTAGACAACTACATTTGAAAATACCTCCAATTCTTTTTTTGTTGCTTTTTTGTTGTAGTCTTTTGATTTATGAGCTTTCCATCAAGGCAGCAATAGGCAGGAGGCAGGTTGTTGAGAGGCTTGGTCCTCTATTAGTAAAATGTTTTAATAACCCTTTTAAGCACAATGTTTTCTAATAGCGGCTATGTCAGTTTTATGTCTTTCAAGCATCACCACGTAAGTGTGAGGAAGCCGTTAAGCTGAGGGAGAATGTGATGTTTGGTCCTGTAAGCAGCCAGTGCAGGTACTGATTCAGTACAATATTGTCAGTACACACCAACACACACCCATACACACTTTGGGGACAGACACAATCCTGGAACGTGCACTGATTGAAGTGTGCACTAGACCATCTGCCTGTAGACAGTAAAGAATAGACACTTTAAACAATCAGCAAGTGAAATTGCAGTCGGTAGAAGACTGAGTGTGTATGGGACATAGTGTGCTCAGGAATTTGAAAGAGACGAGCCCACAGCAGAATAAAGCTTAGAGCTGTTTATTGAGTGTGTGTCAGTGGGTGACGACCCTTAGCTGCCTTCAATTACCAGTCATTTCCGTGTCACGCCCCACTGACTGAGCCATTGGATGGAAGCAAGCAACCCCAGGGGCCATCCCTGGGATGAGATAAGGCCGATGTAATTTACAAAGATTTATGCAAAGCTGACAGATCTGCCAATTAAACACTGCAACAGAGCAAGACATTTGCCACAGAAAGAACGAGGCACAGTGAAGACCAGGGCTGGTGTTCACAGACCTGGGCTCAATATAGCAGTAGTATTTGGGTTACTTTAATACAAGCAGAATATCTGACATAAGTGTAAATTAATGAATTGGCCCTAACTGTTGTCATAGAAGCTGATTAAAATGTGCAAATAGTGATACAAGCATCAAATTTCCATTTCCAATAGTATGGCTTTATTGCTCAGTTACATTTAAAATTACATTTACAAAAAAACATACCAGTCAGTATGTGTATGATTTCTATCATGATGACCTTGATGCCTTTTTGGGTGAACACTGTTTAAGAAGGTGACTATTTTTTTTAAGATGGCTGTGTCAAGGAAACAGGATTTTCTTAGAAAAGGGTATTGTTAATCGATTTTGGTGATACTCGGTTGCTAGGTTCATTTTTTATTTTTTAGGAACTCAAGAGCTCAAGATTTACTGTATCTATGAATTTCTGCTATTTGTGATGTGACCATTCAGTTTTAAGATATGTTAATAATAAGTACTACATGCAATAATGGTGCCAACAGTTTGTGACTGACAAAAATACTGTAGGTGCACTGTTAGCATTGGCTATTGAGAGCCTTCACTTTACAGCCTCATCTTTCTGTGGCTCCGGAGAGCAAATTTCTACAGGTGGGTGAGGTCTTTATTGGCTTGGGCGTGATTTTCTTGTAGAGGTGTTCCAGTTGTCTGTTTTTTAGTGCATGTAGGTCTGAGGTGTACCAGGAGGCAGAGTGAGTGAATGTGACAGTTTTTGTTTTAACGGGGCAAGGTAACTGAGGCTGGTGGAGACTGTCTTGTTGTACAGTGTTAACAAGTTGTGTGTAATTGGTTGGTTAGGGACTAGATATGCAGTTATTGTATCAGATATGAAGGTGGAAAGTGAGATGGGACAGAGGGACTTGAGATTTCTGGTACGATTTTGCTTAGATATAGGGACATCAATGTCCATAGTTATAGCCAGATGATCTGAGATTGTGAGGTCCAAGTGTGTTGCTATCAAGGCAAACCAAATTCAGAATGTGTGGGTTCAAAAATTAAACATGTTGGATGAAATATTAAAATAATTGAAACAGTCCAGGGAGTCAGTAGCAGTTTTACAGTTTGGGTTGAGTCAACGTGAATGTTGATGTCACCTATGAGGAGTATAGAAGGACAAACAAAGGATAGTTGAGAGAAGAATCTGACAGAATGGATTTGTTGGGTTTGGGAGGTCGATAGATTATTGCAGTGGTTAGGGGAATGGAACTGTGGATTTTAAAAGACAGTTGTTCAAAAGATGGTACAGCAGGAATGGAGAGTGGCAGCATCATGGTATGGTTTGTAATCTTGATGGTCCTCTATGTATACATGTCTATGATCCACATGAAATGAATTTCCCCTCGGGGATCGATAAAGTTCTTCTAATCTAATCTAATTATACATTACTGTAAAAAGGCCATCTTTCTTACTAACAGAATAGTCTTAGAATAGTCTTTCTTTTGACACCAAACATCCCTTTTGTTTTAAAAATGTATTTGTTTGTCCATCTCAGTGGTGAGCTACACAGTTATTAGCCCTGTCATTAAAATATGATTTTATCTATAACATGTATAGTGTGGTCAGCATTACCCGGCTGCAATTTGCAGTAAACCAAACCCTGAAGTCTGTGGTTCAATACACACTGTTTCAAAAACATTGAAGCTCTGGCTTTCTCTTTAATCCCAGCCATGTATGGGGAACATGCGGAAGCAGCTTGCCCCGACTGATATGAGAATTATGTGGGTTTAAACCAGCTAAATAAATAATTATGTTTGTGTAAATTCCTCAAAAGGCTTGGTATTAGCTCCTCTTTTTGCTGGTGGCTAAGAGATCTGAAACATGTTGAAAGCCTACCATATGCTCTCTGAATAAAACACAAACAATAACAAAGGTGTGAAAAATGAAAACTGCGTGTGTCAGGAGGGTCTGGAGGATTCAGATTGTGTTTTGACAGAAAAGATTCAGTACAAGTGTACATACTGTCACCACCTCTCCATGTCTTCCTATCCTCAGTGTCTTACAACACGTCTTAACCTAATCCCTCTCACATGGATATGATGGCTGGCACTCTAGCGACACCCACAGAGCCTGACTGATGCTGGCACACACCAAACACTGAAAAATCTATAAGACTTCTCTGTTTGGAGTTGTCACTGTAAAAGTATAACTTACAATAATTACATACATGTCTACACTTATAGGTAGAGGCCCCCCAGATTAATATATACTGTATAAAAAATCTGACACACACACACAGGTGTACACCAGAGAAACAGCAGCTTATGACTTGAAAAAAGAAAAAGGTAATATATGTTTCAAAACTAGCCATGGGCTCCTTTAGAAAATGCTATTAATATGATAAAAAGGCAGAAAAATAGCCGGGGACAGAAACAAGGTGTAAATGAGATGTTTGTGAAGTCTAAACAAGAGGAGTGAGTCACCCTTTAATCCTCCTGCCTCATCTTCCTCAATCACACAGCAGGTAGCAGCGCCTGACATTGTCAATCATGAATGTCCAAATGCATTTTTAACAAATGCTTATTTGTCTAAACAGCATAATGTTTCAAAGGTAAACACACTTAAGGTAAACACACCCGGGCACTGCTTGTCACTGATAAAGCATTTTGGGTGGGAAAGTGGCCGAGCCTTTTTAGATGAGAGGCACTTGCTTACTGAAAAACAAAATATATACCCATTGCAGTTAAAAGTTTAAAATCACAAAGCCCATACTGAATGCAATGTGGTTGGATTTTCTGTTGTTAAACAAATAGTACATATTGCTTTGATAAATATAAATTGTTTAATCACCGAGCGTGTGCAGTAAAAGAATATATTCAAAGACACTGATTATTGGACTGGGGCTTACCATTGTCTGTTGCTAAGAAAGTGGCTTCATAAATGTTGTTTTTCACATAGGTGGACTCCCGGTCGAGTATCGCCGTTGTCACTATCTGACCATTCGTTCTGTTGATGGACAGCCAGTTGGCAGGGTCGTTCAGCTTTGAATACCTAAAGACACAAAAACAGATCAATAACAAAAGATAGCACAGCCATTTCCATTATGTTTTGCACTTGTGCATACGCCTGCACACAACCACACACACATTCTCAGAAAACTACAGCAGCCTGACCTTCACACAGTTTAATTCTTCATTGACTTGTTCTCCAAAGCCTCCAGCCTACAGTCAATTTCACTGCATTTTTCACTCCTGTGTACCAGGCATTGAAGTCAATTACTTCTGTTGTTAAGCACTGCTGCAGCTGCCTGTGTGTGCTGCATGCACATATTCTAGTAGAATGCTCTAGGGCTATATGCTTACATTTGTTCATTACTTTTGCTTGCTTGGGATTATGCCTCTTTGTGGACACAGGCACATGTGCATTGGGTGGAGACAAGATGATTGGATCTTGGAAGCGATTGTCAAACAGGGAAAGTGGATGTGGTGGCAGCAGTGACACTCCCTTGGGATAAAGGGCAAGGAAGAACAAGGGATCATCTCTGGGACTGAATGTCTATCTTATTCTGATCTAACTGTTTTTGTTTCTTTCCCTTTTTGTTGTGTACGGCACAGATTTAACCTTGAATTCTATCTGATCTTTTTGTATTCACACATTTTCTCAGCTCTGTCTGAATCTTCTTTTCCTCTGCTCATTCTCTCCATGAGTCCACCTGTCTTGGCTGAGATGAAATGGTTTCATATTGCTACACTGTTGGTTGATAGATGACACCAAAGACTTTCCACATCAGGATTTTACATGTTTTCAAAATTTATTTACTCCATCTCAAACAGTTCTAATGGTTAAGCCCATGTTGGGCTGTGTATTTATTTCCAGATTTCAAATCCATCCAATTCAATTTGACCCTCACCGTGTTGTTATATTTATTGAATTACTACACAAATACCATCAGTCTAACACCCACTTGTTTATGGCTGTTCAATTAAATAGTACATTGTGCATTTTGGCTTTCGTGGAAGGAAATGAAAACCTTAAAAGGGGTTTGGGTAAGGAAGGAGGGAGGTGGACACACAGAATAATCTCCCTCCAGCAGTGCGGGAGGTGGGATTTTCCCAGCAGGTTGTGGGCATGATCCAAGGCAGAGAGCGGTGCAGGGAAGGGGATCACAGAGATGACATTCCCACACTCTAGACACTTTCACAGAGGCTAGCCAAGCCCACAGTGGATAACTGGCATACTGTGAAATCAGCAGCGGGACTACAGAGAGTCCCTCACAGTGGGAGGGGAGGATAAAAGGGTGAGAGGAAACCATCAGGAACAGAAGAAAGGAAGAAAGTGAGATGTGGAGAGGTGACATTTGGAAAAAGCAGCATGATTGTGTGATTTAGGTTTAATACACTCATTAGGAGTAGCGTGATTCCTACTGATATTTTCTGTCCAACAGCATCTAACTGATTTTATTGCCTGGTCCAGAGAACACTGTAAGATGATGCATAAAAAAACCTTACAAATTAGCCTCTACACTAACAGAACAATTATGTTATTTTAAAATTTTATTTAATGACATGTAGGGGGCACAATCAATCAATATTAAATCATATTTGCAAAATTGATATCACCAAAGTGCCCCGTGAAAATTCAACCTTTATTCCCAAAGAAAAATTCAATTGTTTAAAGATAGATGATTGAAGTTACACAACACAATATTCACATTTACAGCAATATATTGCATGTCTTCATAATATTAGGCAGCTGTAATTTTAACTGCCCTCAAATAACCTACAATAATGGTGAAACATTCCCCTACAAGAGCAAAAGTGAGTCTGAATGTAAATGAAAGAATTTGTTGCCTACAGAATGGGCCATAAAACCCTGCCGGAACCTATTCTTTCCCTGGGTGCACTGCATGATAAGGTGGCTGAATGTGTGCCCTCTGATGATAAAACACAAAGGTCTGTTCCCAAAGCTGAGTCCTCTGTACAACACCACACTTTAATTAAGTCTCCTAAACAGCCCTCTGTGCGGATGTAATAAAGCTTCTGAGAAGTAAATGATGTTCTGAGTGAATGGTCTTTTTGGTCAACCCAGCGAAAAGACAATCCCTTAGTTATTTGTTCCCTTCTTAAGGAAAAACTTCAGGAAATAAGCAGAAGGTGTGTGGCTACAAAAAGTAATTCACACATATTGCTTTTGCCGGAGTTTTTTCAGATAATGCTGGGTGAAATGATGGGGTGATATTGGCCATTAGAATGATGGCTGTGAAAGCTCTCAGTGTTTTTGTTTACAAGTCTCTACTGTCAACAATATTAGTGTGGGCATTTGGCTGTCCTCATTGCTAACTTTTTAACGAAGTGCTGGGCCAATTTCCCATTTTCTTGGAAACACTTTTTGTTTATCCAGATGCTATTTTGGAATTAAAATACACTTTAAATGCTGCCCATTCCTACGTGTTCCTTATTTCTATTGCTTTCCTGAGCACTCCCACACTCAAAGGTCTTTCTCATTTGGGAGCAGGTTGGTGAGCGAGTACTGCTGGATGTATGATTAGGCCTGGCAGGTTAGTGATCTTAGCAAGCAGCGGGGAGAGGTATGACATTTATTTTTCAAACCCCCGACCCTGAGGATGAAAAATGCATGTCTCAAGCTTAGCCAAGGCGGCTGGGGTAATCATTTATGCCAGTGTCTCCAGTCTAGTGTCTTGACCTCACTGGTTGGTGTCTGACAAGTGATGCATGATACCTCATTCCGCCTTCTGAATACTCCCGTGCATCTTTTTCCAATCCACAAGGTCTCCCCTCCTCTCCAGTGCAACCCCAAGAGGAGACTGTCAGTCTGTCCCTTCTTTGATAAGCACCTGTCAAGTTTGAACCTTGACCCGGCAGTCAGCTCTCTAGTCGTAGCTATGGGTCACTTCTCTCTAAAGGTTTTAATTTTTTCTTTTTTTCTTTCATTCTTATACACCAAAATCTACGACAAAATGAGTACAATTCACTGGTAAAGGTTAAAAAACAACCTGAATGGTGCATAGAGGATACAATTGTCAAGAGTAGGCCCAGGGCCTCTGAATGAAGTAGACAGAAGAAATGGACTGAGCAGCCATCCTTACATTTCAGCCTGTCAGGGAGACCTATTACAGAAGCTAGTGTAAAGCAGTGAGATTGATTCTGATCCCTCCCGAATGGATCCAAATTAATCAGGTGAAGGATTTGTCGTCTTTACAGCCCTGCTTCCACATGGAATGGGAGAGCTGGTCTGTGTTTGTGTTAAAAAAGTCTGACAGACCTCACAATGTGTCAAAAACGTGTCAAACAAAGAAATATGTACTGCCATCTTATGCTGCTCATGCAAAAAACAAAACTCTGGTGTCTTCCTAAATTATATATATAAAGATGTAGTTTTATTTGGTCAAACATTAGCAGGGGAAAAACATCTTTTTAATAACACATGCAGGGTGAGGAGTTGGGGCTAAAACAGGAACATAGCAACACAAACAGTTTTAATTGCAACATCAATATTAAATAAAGCAATGTGTGTGCCTATATAATAAATTGATTTGAGTTCCTATAATAATCTGGATGCTATTGTCAGGTTGACAGCTGCAGAGGAAAGGCCTGCTAGTCATTTAAGGGTTAGTTTACATTTAAAATCCGGAGAGTCTTAGCACAGAAAAGAACACTGCAGGTGGACAGAATGCTGTGTCAGATGTTTGAGCTCCAGCCAGCTGTCCCCCTCCTCCCCTTATAGCCTCCTATCTGCTGCCTTCTCTATCTCTCCTTCATGAATGTATGTGTTCATACAACCTACAGAATACACACTCCTTTGATTACCCCAGAGGCCACTGCTCTGTATTAACCTTCTTAGCCTTACTCAGAGTTCTCAACTAGCTTATAAACTTTGAGCAAGACTGTGAGAGATGGGTGATGCCAGAATATAGCTCCCTTCTTGAACTTTGACCTGAACTGCTGACATGGAACACATCCAAGAGGCTTTCCATTTGTGGTGTATATAAGGATCTCTGTCAGACTTTTACTAGTGATTCTCGAGGGCAATCCGACAATACTCCATGCCTATAGACTGCCCATATGCAATGAATTGTGTCTTAAGCTATTTAAATGTCAAATAAATCCCTCTTAGGATCAGGATCAAATGTATTTTATGCATACCTGATAGTCTGCTGCATCTGTAGTCGGTCTGGATCTGAAGCTGAGAAGGTTTCCAGTCTGGTGCCGGAGGGAACTCCCTCTTCATAGCGGATGTGTTTAGGATTCGTGGGGAAATATGGTGGCTCATTGACATCCTGGACGGATATGGTGACCCCCGCTGTGGACTGGAGTGAAGACTGGATACCAGAGGCCAAGTGGGCCTGGTTGGACACGACCACCGTCAGCATAAAAGCACGGTTCATTTCAAAGTCCACTGGCTGCGGGAAGGAAATAAGAGTGTTAATGTGAGCAAGAGGGTATTGAAATAAATTGAATTATTAAACAAATTTAACTGTCAGTCGTGCTTTTGGTAAATAGCCAGTGGAGTCAAGTATAAGTGAATTATGCAGTCAGTTATTATGGGGATATTAAGCTAGTTTAAAATTATTGTTAACATAAATTTACAGATGACAGAATAAAACATAGTCACAATAAAGAGCTGACCAGTCATACTGTTTTTTCCACATCTTAAATATCAATCATGTCATATTTATTATTTAGACTAGAACGTCAAACCTATGAATCAGTGTGATAATAGCAAATTTGCAGCGAGGAACTCCATGTTAAACCTTGTTGACGATAAAGGACATGATAAATGAACAGATGCTGTGTCAAGTGGTCCCTTGATAAATCAGTACAACTCCAACACATACACACGCAGAGCAAGAAGTATCAGGCCATAGTCTTCATCGACTGACTACCCTCTATGGTGTGTGCAAGTGTAAGTGTTCTCTCAGGGATTGCTGGCTGATCCTAAACTACTGTGACAGTTTTGTACTCTTCTAATGAATGCTACACGATGTGGATCAAATGACAAACAACTACAAGCTCGAAAAATAAAATGAGAACAAATACACTGCATGTTCTTTAGGTACTGCTGCCACAAATACTAAATTGGGGCTTGGTGATTAGCGTCTAAAGGGCTGATGTGATGGTAATCACTTTGTATGTCGGATTGTCTGAGTGATTAAAGAAGCTTTAAGTCAGACTGCTTAGTTGACAAGGTGACAGTAGTAGCTTTGTGGCTATTAATTGGTGTAGAATTTTATGGATGTTTCGAGGTATGAGTAAATGTAAACACAAGAGGCTGTATAGGTGTGACCCTATATTGCACTGGGATCCTATCTGCAGACTATGCACACTCAAAGTTCTTTGATCTACAGCCATCAGTATTCCCAGCACATGGAGGTCCAGTATAGCTGTAGGCTGACAAAAACACACATACATACACAAACACACACAGACAAACTTACCCTAGGGGAAGCAAACAGGGTAAAAAGATCATTATCACAACTTCCACCTTCATTTTTTTAGACACTCCATTATTTCACCTGTTTCTTTTTTTCATTTTTACCTAATTTGCTTAACTTTAACTTCTCACTCATGGTAATTTTACCTCTGCACCTTCCCAGGCTTCACGATTGCTGGCTTTTCCACCTCTTAATCCCCAGAAATCTGTCTTTGCATCACTTAGCCCCTTGTCTCAGCTCCCTCCTGTCATTCTTCCTGCCTATCATAAGCCTTTATTTACATATCTTCTCGAGTCATTTGTTTGTTTGTGCACTTGTTTGTTTAGTGGCTTTACAGTTCATGAGAATGAGAATGCCGTCTCATGAGGTCCTCAGAGAGTGTTGCAAATGTGTGACATGTTCCGGTTAAGACCTCAGTGCTTGTTTACAGAGGTGCACGGTTCCCCTGTGGGATAGCGCTGCATACTTGAGTATCGATATGGTTTGCGCTCCTATAAACACATCAAGCAGAGATAGCACCTTCTTATGGCTTTCTGGTTTCTACCAATCACACATGTTTGACCATTCCAGCTGCCGTTCCCCAGAGAACCCCAGGCGCCCGCTGTTTACTCTGAGAGACAGTCTATTTTGCGTCCCTCCCAGGGGGTATGTTGTCTCTTATTTTATGATTTCCTGATAACCTCCCATGGGTTTCTACAGAAGCTTACGGCTAACCGGCTGCCTGCTGAATTTTACATCAGGGAGTGAGTGGAGAGGAATGGATTATAAAAGGCAGTCATCTAGAGATAATGAAGAGAAGCAAAATGCCAATGCTTATTGCTCAGGGTGTTGGGGGAATTAAAGCAGGATGTTATTGCTATTTTTTTCAGCATTATTGTAGGATATGAGATGTGAGAATGCCCCAGGGGTCTTCAGGGTCACACAAACAAACAAGCTGTTTTGACAAAACCCATGTTACATGATGAGCACTGTATCTAGTGTGAGCCACTCAAACCAATCCAACCAGAAACATACCTCCACATATTCTCCATAAGAGCATTCAATAGGATGAGTATTATTTTTATGTGTCTATTTTGTATAATGTCCTGTAGGTAAATGTGTTAAACTGCTCTGTACAACCACTATTTCAGCGGTCGAACAATAAAATAACAGGTTGTAACAAGACATGGCTCTGTTGTTACTGTCATTCAGTGCATTGGCTTGAACATTAGTGTGTATAAATCCCGTTGCCTTTGTAATTGAGAAATCAATACCTAATTTCCTACAATGGCCTCAGCCACCATTGTGTATTTCTGAAGGACAAAACACCTTCCAATCTTTCACTTCAACAACAAGGGGCATTTCAAAGGCAAAAAGTCTGCCCCTCTTAACTTTCTATCTTCTGTTGTTGCATAGACTTAAAATCAAGAGTGATAGGAAAAACAAAATAAAAACACCATTTTGACTATATCAACCTTAACCGCAGAAATAGCAGACAACGGTATATACTGTGCAGCAGGCGTCTGCGTCTTACCTTCACCACAGTGACCATGCCATCGTTGGTGACCGGGTCGGTGCGGATTGTAAAGTGCCCATTGGGGTCTCCACTGATGATTCGGTAGATGGCGTTCCAGTTAGGTGAATGTGGCTGGTCGGCATCTATCACAGTCAGATTAGCCACCACTGTGTCCACTCGGTTTTCTGGGACCTCACCAGAAAACTGTTGAAGGAAATTTGTGACATGTCATTTTGAGTGTAGCTTCTATGACTCGTTAAGTGTTGCAATTTCTACAAAAAGCCGATGAGTGCCTGTCTTTTCTTTTTTTTTCTTTTTCTCTATAGAGCGAGCTCTCCTTTTAGGTTTTCAGAAGTTTAATGATCCAGCTTTTACTGGCCCTGAACCATAAATGAACAGTAGTTGCACACCGCCAAGCACAAGTGCACAGAGGAGTTGCAGAGTTTTTCCTCACCAGTAATATTCCGTTTTTCAAAGTGCTAAAAGAGGACAAAATGGATGAGGAGAAAAAAGCTTTAGTTAGAGCAGGGGGTTAAAGCAGTTGTTAGAGTGTATATAATGGCTTTTAGTTGTCCTCTTGCTGTACAAATACATGTGCTTTGTCCTGATAAGCTCCATGAAGACTGAACCACTGCCTGTCATGTGTTTTTACCAGGGGGATTCATCAAAGCTGTAGTCACTTAGAGGAGAAAATCCACAAAGACTAGTAAGTCTACTCTGTTGGAACACCTCCACCACTCCACCTATGACATCCCAACATGTCCTAACCTATCACACAGGGGCACATGGGGTACATGTCTCATTTGGAGGCAACAGGCATGTGGCGGCCATGTAACTGTCATCTTGTCACCACGGGTAACAGGCGTGGAAGAGGCACTGAGCCGCTTATGTGAGTATAGGATACCAAAGAGCAAAGCCTCAGACCAAACACTCTAACAGATCATAAAACCCTGCCTGGCAACCTTGGTATCACCCAGTAAACAGCAGACAGCAGCGGGCAGATTAGGGGGCTGCGTTAGGAGAGCTGTTCAGAGACTCAATGACATTCTTAAGACAACAGACAAGTCCGGGTAGTCCTGACGCTCTGCCTGCATTGGATAAATGAGCAGGCTGTATGTTTGTGTCTATGTGGATGTTTGTGTGCTTTATTACTGCAGTTCAGTTCCCCAGTCAGTTCCAATTGAATAAAATAAAACTTTAAAGCTCTTGAGCTCATAAGGACCCTTGAGTCTCTTCTCGTTCAACACACAGTAACAGCAAGTGTTAACAAGATTGGATCTTGAGCGAAGACTTCAAAGAGTCCACCAGCTCTTATTATCAATCTCCCTATTCTCCATACCTCTCCACAAAGAGTTTTGAGCATCCTTGACGAAGAGTGAGGAACAGACTATAATCAGTTATATAAGTTATAATCACATAGTAAAGAGACCTATAAACCTTTAATTATAAACTGAAGATAATGTCACACTTTGAAAATCTGAACTATGGGTGAAGCCCAAGGTTTCTTGGTTTTATTTTCTACACTGAAATTGTTTGGTGCAGTTTTGAACAGAGTAATGTCGGAACATGTTGATGTGGTTGTCTAGGTATGATGAAAGTATATTTGCAAGTATCGGGCAACAAGGTGGTGAATTTAACTTAATACAATTTAGAATAAGGTGTTACGTATATAAGGAACTTTAGTTTGGTAGATACAAATTCCATTGTGAGACAGTATTTCCACAATTTACAGCACATTAGATGTTCTCCTTAGTAAAACTTTAATAAGTGATGAACTGAGAACTGTGAATCACTTCATTCTCTGATTAATTGACTGCTAAACTTTTCAAAAGAAACTAGATTTGATCTCTGTTTTAGTAGTATTCTTCCTTATATCATCCTTGGTCCTGAACTGCTTGATTCAAAGACAGGGGGAAACCAAACTCTGATTGTGATTGGCACAGACTATAGTTGGCTTTCTTGCAGCACTTGACAAAATGCTGCTTGCCAACAGCCTCATCCTTCTGTCACAATTTTGGTGTCAGAAAAAGATTAGAGGAGGCCGGATGAGAGTGGAGCTATAGTGACAGGAAACTTTATAGAGAATAATGTAGAGTTACAATAAATACTGCATAATATAACTTCTGACTGCTTAATTCTTTTTTGTGTTGTCATATCAGTGCTCAGTCTTATAATTACCTCTATAAAACAAACACATTTTTACTTGGGCTGAAACATAGGACTCCATATATCAAGAGTGGCCAGCACTGGACACTCATCATCTTAAGGCTGCTCTGTCTTGTTTCGGCTGCCCGTCACAAACAGAGTGTTTTTGTGAGAGCTGACTGACAAGTGTCCAGCCTTTCAGTCTATTGTTTGCAAACGTGGTATGTGTTCTCTGTGATAAAGATTACTTGCGACAAACTGTTGTTGTCTGTGCCCAAAAACAGTGACACACTTCACAATAGAGAAGACATTTGATAAATGTGAAGGCTAGTGTAAAGATTGTAAGGTCATAATCTCATAATGCTAACATGAAGAAGTAAGACAATGGTGTTTGTCATAGTATAACACTGTCAGCCTCGGTTGATGCAGAAGTTATGTACTGTCACCTGTGACTTTGTCATTGGCATGAGACTGGTCTTTATTTTAGAACAGTCCTATGGTCACCTATCTTATCTTGGTTGCAGTCCCCTCTAGTCTCAGTGTGATCTTGACAACACTACTAAAACTGAAATATAAATTCTGCTACTGCATGCATAAAACAAGAAGAAATAACAAAACCATGGATGCAGCCCTGAATAAGCATCTGAAGCCTTGCGTGAACACCACCCATGAAAAATAGACCAGCTTGTGATAGGTGTGATGAAATATTAATCATCAGCATTAAAGACAAATTCCACAAACTTTATATTTCGGGGACACATTGAAAGATCTATGGGGTTTATTGCAAACACTAAATATTTGCATAATGGCCTGCACTTTCAACAAATTGCTTTTTACGTTATCTCACCATTAAAATGGGTGATTTATGACAGGAGTGACTTAAAGTATGCTGCTCATTGTAGTTCCAAAACCTCCACTAAAATTTATCATCGATACACATGATGGCATTAACTTCTCGGTGTGGCGATGATGGAAATGCACTTAAACACAGTGGAATACAGTTAAGGAATATTAATCTATTACTGGCCACTGTCATCAATATAGTGCCATCAGCAGAGAATTGTAATGGAGAGGGGGATGTTGTGTCAGGAAAGGCTTGTGATTTACAACGAGCAATGACTATGCTTTATCACTGCTTCTGTAGAAAATAACTCCTGACACTGAAATAATCCTTCATTCCTTCACCACTCCTCATCACTCTCTCATAACTTTTTCTCCCCTCCATTTTTTGTCATGGAGCCAAACATGGTGGTCCACTCATCAAAACCTCCCCGCTCTTTGTTTTCTGCCATATCCTTTGTGTGTGTTTTCCTGTGTATGATGTTGCAGCTCTTTGATAGTCTCTGAGGCTGACACATACATTGCCAGTACAAACGCATCATCATAAAGGTCGTAATACAGCCCAGGGCAAATGCTAATGCTAACTCTGCCGCTAAAACCTCAAAGTGGAAGGCCCACTCTCTCAGCTGCTATCGTCGCTGCTGCACAGTTAAGCACTTTATCTGCTCAACACTAGCTCATCTGCTGATAGAAATTCCTGTGAAGCCTCAAACCACCTCAAAAGATTTTCCACTGCAACTTCCATCGCAGTAAGGTTGTTTGGAAAGCCGCTTATCTAATACCACTTTTAGGCATAATTGTTCTAATGAATCAAAAAGAAGCATGTTTGTGCAAAAAAAAAAAAAAAATAATATATATATATATATAAATAAATATATACTATGCCAATGTTAATTATTAGTAGTCCTAATAGGTGAACTGTACAAAAACATTCTAATGTGCCTGTTTTAGATACGCTTTTAAAATCCAGGCCATACTTAAGCAACACAAAACCTAATGTTAATTTTTTTAAACCAAAGCACACAGAACAGTATGGAAGCCCTGAACAGCAAAGGAAATCTTTTTGGGGGGCAAAATATTTTTTCCCCCGGTCAATAAGACTAAGAATAAGAAGATAAATAAAACGATATGGTGCCTTTTGACTATTATACAATACATTTTTAAGACATTTTAGTGAACTAATCAGACAGTAACTTTGTCACCCCTTTAGTGGTTAAAACAAGTACTACAACACAAACACTTGCTCTGGAGCATTTGCAAAAAATGCCGTTCTGGGACACAGGCAGAGCAAAAAAAAAAAAACACATGCACTTTGAAAATATCATATTATTATAAAGGTTAAGACATCATTTGTGCTGGTGTGGAGTCTCGTGTTACATGTATAGTCTCATTTACACATCTTTCCTTTTCTCTTTTTTACCCCTTTTAGACCCATGTTCAATATTTTTTCTGGTGCTGTATTTGTAGTAACTCACCGTTCTGGAGGTCAGCATGGGAGGGTTGTCGTTGATGTCGCTTACTGTGATGATGGCTGTAGCAGTGTTGGAGAGGCCAAAGTTCAGGTTGCCCTCCATGTCCGTGGCCTGCACGATAATAGTATACTGGGACACTTTCTGTAAAGGCACAAACAGGATAAAAGCTAGTTATTTATTTGAAAAAGACTTCCACTCTGTCCATTTTCAATATAGCAATAGACTGAAAAAACTGAAGAAAAAAAAATGAAATAAATAAATAAAGGTTCTATAGCAACTGTCCATGGACTTATTTTGAAAAGTAGAAGCACAAAGGTGAAGCTTTTCATTCGTCAGAGCTGAATTGAACACAAGCAGACTTCATATCACCTCAAGGCTGTGCTGTAAAGCTTCTCCTCGAGTGCGTCATCAAAGACATTTCTTATTTAGTACTGCTGATGGACAGATGTGAAGACAATGAGCCAAGTGACAGAGATTAATGCACTATCTATAGAGAAATAATATCAAGGAATGATAAATGTAAATCCATCTTTTTCAAACGACACTGTCAGTTTCGTGGCAGGCTGAAATATGGTTCTCTTATTTGTGTTTTTACTTGGGTGCATTTAGACGCCTGCATATAGGCTCCCACTTTCCTTCCACCCCCCCTCCCCCCCATTTTGCTCAACATCCTTTGCTTCTTCTTCTCTTCCCAGGGTGCAGTTAATGGGCTGCAAGAAGGATGGAGCCCGGGAGCCGACTGTCTGGCTAATGCATCTTGTCACTGAGATTCCCAATTACATTCCCAGTGTCTCTCTCACCTGCTAATTACTGAGTAAATATCCCAATTAGGCCAGGACGCCACATCAGGAGGATTAGACAGCTTCTTTTATTGTAATGCTAGACGAGATACTGAACTCCAACCTTGTACACACACCTCATTAACACCTGTGCACACATAAGCACACACACCTCCTCTTCAATACTGCATTTAGATGCAGTGTCTGCTCGGCTGACTGTCCCGTCAACCAATGTACAACGTGTACACAACCCTTGTTCTAATTAGACATGGGAGTAATTATGGCAGCGCTCCTCTCAACCCCTCAGCCTCGCAACAACACCACAGCGTACCCGGTTTCCTCTGGAGGACTGAGGTCTGTTACTGTCAACAAGCTCTTGAAAGTCCACCGCAGGACCAGTGGAGACCCTTACAAGAAAAGCAGTGTGGGAGTTTAAAGCAGAGGAAGAATGCATTTCAAAAGTAAAGAACAGAAGAGTGCATAGGAGACAGGCAGGGATGTAGCAGAGGCTCAAGGGAGGTGGTGGGAGGCCAAAAATAGCTGCATGTGTGTTTTTATGTACCACCTAACACCTCCAAAGCCGGTAGCCCAAGAAGGGAAAAGAGACACAGAAAGTTTTATAGTTTCAAAGGGCCGAAGTGCTGACTAAAAGTGGACCAGGCAAGCACTGCAGTGTGCTTTGTAGTATCTTCCTGTAAAGTCTATTTTCACTGTACATCTTCTTTGATTTAGTTTTTTGCAGCGTTGGGACATCTTAGATGTGCAAAAGAAAATGTTATAGAGAAACATAGTTTTCTACTTTAACACTATGGAGAGAATTTGTAGAAGCATAGGGAATTCTCACTGTACAGAAAAAAATGTGTTTAAGAGTATGAAATAGAAATGTGTTTCATAAAATGGTATGAGTATTTATAGTGGTTGCTGTTAGAGAATTAGAGACAATTAGTCTACACCTGCTTCCATATGTACAGTATCTTACCGTTGTGATATGTTTTTAATAAAGGGGTTTAATAAAGGATACTGTTGGCAAAAATCACATAAACCTGCCTTGCAGCAAAACATTTTAAGTCTTTTTCAGGGGTACCACTGTAGTTAGCTTTCTTCCACAATCACAATAATATGTTAGACTTTGAGTGAATGGTTGTCTGAGGGTTAACTTGGCAAAGGACCCAGCCCTGATAAAATCCAAATAAGAATAAGTGACAGCATGTGGATACTTGTGGTTAAAAAATGTTACGTTAAAATCTGAATAAGACCGTGTCCTTTAAAGTGTGTGATAGCCTTTTGCCAGACTTTACCAGACTGCTTTTTAGCAGAACAGGCATAATGCTGCTAATAATCCTAATTTTGAAAGTTTTTTCCATCATTCATAACACCACGCCTTATGTGCCCTTGAGCAAGATGATTAACCTCAGTCTGTTTCAGTGGAGCGCTCCGTGACCACAGATCACTCTGTAGTTGTTCTGGGTGGCTTCCAGAGTATCTGTGTCAATGTTATAACAACAGAGGACGCTAACTCTCCGTCCACTGAATAAATATAGGTATAAAAGGCGAGAGACTATAAAGTAAATTATGTCAAAATAGATTTAGATTTTTAAGTGGAATAGCAGTTTAAACACACATTAGAAGTGACGTTCTGGATTATAGCAGGCAGATAGAACAGCGCAAAAAACAAGAAGCAGAGATGGAACTGGGTCAATATCTGTGGTGGTAGCTCTCTTATGTCTCATTTGGCTTTCCTGTCACCCATTCTCCCCCGCCAAATCCACTCCGACTTCCTCTTCGCTCATTGTAATACGCTGCCTGCCCGTCTGTGTCTTCTTCTCTTGCTCCAATCTGTTTTGCTTTTCTCCCTCCATTACCTGTGTTTTAGCGTCAGAATGTGACGACTGAGGCTTTTGTGTTTGTCTGACAGATGTCAAGGGCATTCTATCTCTCGTAGTTCCACTCTATCTTTACCTCAGAAACACACACGGACACACAAAACATGACACAAGATGCCCACTGCAGCGTGATGTGTTGTTAATAGGTCTGTCAGCCCTGACAGTTTGGGAGGGTGATGTGTCGGGGAGATTTGTTTGCGGAGTTGTCACTGGCACATCCATGTGGCAAAATAAACACATTTGGATCTTGTCACAACTTTTATAGCTCCATAAACAAGGTGACCACCAGAAGGCAATTTATTGTAAAATAGAAAAAAGTATGGGTGTGTGATGATAAATGACCACAAAACATTTGTATGTCGCTTCTCAGAGTCTCATCAGAGTAAAGAAAATGTCCCTTAAACATAGATCAAAGTGGACAGTGCCCTGGCCCAGAACCTTCAATCTGACTCTAGTGATTAATCATAAGGCAGATATTTAACCCACTTCCATTTGCTGCAACAGTAGAAAAGATGCACATTTATTCAGTTTGATCTCAGAGATATGGTTACTATTGTAATTGTTAATAAACATTGCTGCTAAAGAAGAGAAGGTCCAATGTGCTCAGGAAGATTCAGAATAATGGTTGTTCTGTGTAGAAAGTACTTTAAAAAGCCTTTATTTACTTTATGTTCATTAAAGGCAATATAAGCATTAAAAGCATTCCCAAATCCAGCACACAATTCTTTAACTTGTAAACATTGCTGCTAAGTGAGCAATTATATAATATCTATTACAAAAAATATATGCCTTTTAAACATTTGAATTTGATTAATATACAATAATATCGATAACATTTAAAGAAAGTCACTCAATTTTCTCACATTTTGGTTAATCTTTAGACTGGCCAGCCAAATTAATACACTTCACAAAGTAAGGTTTGACCGTGGTTAAATCTGAGGCAGTTAAATCTGTGCCCATTGGTTCTGTCCCCTGGAAATCTAAATTAAAAATAAAAATAGAAGGTAAACTAATCTGGAGATGTATGAGCTCATAAAGTGCAAAGGTCTAGGTATTAAGTTTATTTAATTTTAAGAATGTTGACTGAAAAAAGTCTGGTTCATTTTATGGTAATGCTGCATATCGTTGTTGGAAATAATTGTAGACTTTCTACATTAAAGCCCAATGTCTTTCAATCAGTTGAAACTGTAGAAATGCCTATGTTACCACTGCACTTTATTTTAGTCACATATCAGTGGCTTGTAGAGAGTGAGCAGGTATTTTTAGAGGACACAAACCTCGCGATCAAGTCCTGGTGCCACAGTGACAATGTCTCCTGTCTCACTGTTGATGGTGAACATGTTGGGAATTGGGCTGTGAGGCGTCTGGGACAAAATCCGGTAGCGCACCATGCCATTGGCGGTGGTGTTGTCATCGGCGTCAAACGCTGACAGGTGCATCACATATGTTCCTGGGAAATGAGAGAAAAAAACAAGTATGCTTGGTGCCAGTGGCTATTAATCATCATTACAATTATCACCATTCTCCACACTATTCTATCACATACTGTAGCTGCATGGCATTTCTAAAGAGATTTAGTCTGATATAATAATGTCCAAAAACTACGAGCATAGGTAAGATATGGTGACAGTTCTGCCGTAAAGAACAGAGCATGGTTCTTGAATGCACCGCTTGTTTGCTGTCTGCTTCCCCACGCTCATAAGACTCTGTCAAATGATTGGCTGTCACCCAGTCTCCACTCTCTCGACGTCTCGCTCTAGCTCTGCTGTAGCCGCTTCTAATTGCCAGAGATAGTGATATCAAGGCAGTGACAGCCCCTGTCCGAGGATAATTGTTACCGCAGCTCCCATTTCAAACTTCATTACATTTCAAAGCAACATTTGTCAATGACTCGGCCGGAGGGAGCACTCTAAAGGCCTCTCAGCGAGACGGGTGAAAAAAAAGCCAGCAGGAAGAGAGTGAGGGAAGGAAAACAGAGAGACGGCGGACAGGCTCCATATTTGGGTAGGTTCCAAGTAACTATCACTCTTCCAGCTGTAGCTTTTTCCAGAGATGGAGGGATAGAAAGGAAGAGATGGAGCATCACAATGTGTTACACATCGCTGGGGTAATTTCATTAAGCCGCACTCTTAAGGGGTTTAATGTGGACCCTTTGTACGGGCGTCCTAAGCTGTGCCTGACAGGATTAGGTCCCCATAATGACTCTTTAATTTGCAAACTAATTCAAGTCTGTAATTGGCCTTCCATTGAAACCACTGGAGCTCTAAATTCTAAAAGTCTTTTTTTAATGATTATTGTTCAGCTGAATGTCATGCGTGCCACAGAGACTTGTCTGCTGTGTGGGGCAAGGCTAAGAGGAGAGGATGGCAGCAGCACATAGAACAAAAGATAAAAGAAAAAAGAAAGAAGGCAATGAGCACCTGGGCACCTTTAGAGAACACCTCTGGTGCAATAAACCCTGGCTCATCAGGATATGGTTCACAAACACACCAGCACACACAACTCATCGCTGTGATTCTTCCGCTGTGAGGTTAGACATAAAATGACCCAGTGGTGCTACAGCGTGGTACATTTAATCCCCAATCTCCTCTCCGCCATGAGAAGCCTCTTTGCTTTATGGCCACTACACCAGCCGGCTAAATGAAAAGCCACTGGAGGAGACATATTCGCCGTCTGTCGGCTAAATCGAGGGAATGGGAAATTCTCTGTTGCGTCTGAGATTCACTGGTGTAGTCATACTTTTAATGACACCAATCTCTCCCGATAGACTGGTGACTGAACCTGCATCCACCCATATCCAGAATACATCACCCTCAGACACTTTCCTAAATCTTAGACGTACATACTTGTCTTTTGTAATGGCCACCTTAATTCTTTTTACCCATCTAATACCTGGCTTGGAGCCTTCATCCACAGAGCCGTTGTAAACCTGGTTTTTGAATTCAGGTCTATTGTCGTTCATGTCGATGACGAAGATGTACAGGTCGATGGGGTTCTCCACCTGGTTGCCATTCATGTCCACAGCATGGGCTCGCAGCTAAAACGAGAGATGTTGGAAAATGTTGAGTAAATTTTTCTACTTTTGATAACCCACATTATTAATAACATTGGTGACAAATGCAGTTGATTACAATCTTATTTTCCTGTTAATCTTATGTCAATGTGTTAATGTTTTAACAAACCCCATTACTAGAATACTCATGTTTCACAGGAAAGAAATGTTCCCAAAATATAAGATGATTAAATGTTTGGTATTTTATTTTTTTGAATTACTTCTTCAGTGCCCTTCAGACTATTAGCAAAAGCACAGGAGAGTAGTAACAGACTAGTTATGCCACTGATTTGTCTTGACCGTGAAAAAAGAAAGACACAACATAATACATTTATAAATACTACTACTACATGGGCATGACATGTCCAATATAAAACAAAAAACTCCAAGAATATTAAAGACGGTCATATGGTCATTTTTTTCTGAATAAGGAATTACATTTTTAGCTCTGTTTTACTTTTTTTACCTCTGAATAGACCTAACAAGACAAAAATAATGCTTATACAAGGTTTGTTCAGTTAAAAAGACAAAGTGTCTTTATCACTGCATTTGATCGCAGGCAAATCCTCGCTCTTCTTTACTTTAAAAGAGAATCCAGAAACTTCCACACTTTCATAAAAACAAGTCGGTCCCATTTCAAATTCAGCTCAGCTGTGCAGATCAATGGAATCACCAACTAGTCTTTCTCACAAAGAATGACATGAAGTTATTACTGAAATCAATACACGCTGTAAAAATCTGTCCCGACTGCTTAGGTTTTATGAAGTCTGTTGGAAAAATAAAGACCCACACGCATGGAAATGAGAGAGGAAATAACGGGATTACCAAAGAAGTGCTGAGTTTCAAAAGAATGCTGGTGGTTTATTTTTCACAATGAATGAGAAGGTCAGGCCTGAAGTGGCATTTTGAAATAAACCTGACGCTTTTTTCTAAAGCTGTTTTGCTTTTGCTCCACCTTACCTGGGAATGTTTATGCCCCTGGACATGACTTATTCAGCAATATTACTGTCAGGTTGAAACACAAGGGATGTTTATTGTTTATATCATATGAAAACGGAGTCAGATTGTATCTACATGCCATTTCAACGACACACACTGGTAAATATTTAGTCTGTGAAAATGTCAGCAATCAATTCCAGGTAAACAGTCCACACATGGACCGTCTGCTTTACTTGTAAAAGAGGTAGAAATGGAAAGGAATCAAGAATGGCTTCCACGTGAGCAAGCCTGATGGGAGCAAAACTACCTGGTCACCGCAGGACCATGTGAGCCAGATAACTCAAATAGCCTGGAGCCTGGCAGGAAATAGAATAAGTAGCATCCTCTATTGGCCGTTGAAGATCCTCTCCTGGCTGCGCCGCTCACGCTCTTCTCTATTCCATCTGCTTCCCACTCTGCCCCTCTGTTGGAATTGCGTCTTCAGGTCTCCCCGAGGTTAATTCGACTTTACTTTTTTCCACTGCATTGTCTGATCCGTCCTGCACCCAATATCCGTGCACTGCCATCACATATCACATCTCTGGCCGCGCTGTAACCGAGGCTATGAGCCAGGACCTTATCTTCCCCTTATCCCCCTTCTGCGTCCCACATACACCCTAATTCAATAACAGCAGGAGTCAGAGATTACCGCCATGTTTAAAGAAGACAAAATGTAATTCAGGGTCCACATTAAAGTTATTATCTTCAAATGCAGGGAAGGAAGGGAGGAAACAGAGTGTACCAAATAGCGGCATCAGGATAAAGATAACCGGAAAACACAAACGCTCCAAGGTTCTCGCCTCATAAGAATGCATGTTGTTGCACTGGCTGGGTTTCTGAGTTTCAGACATCGTTTTGAAATAAGAACTCAACCATAACTTTGCTCTGTCCTTGTGTGAAATATGTAGTAAACAAAAAAGTACAAGTCAACTTCCAACTATGTCTAGCCTTCATGCTTCTGTCTGAAAATGCCTTAATTGCTTTTTTTGTAACTAGATCCTTGAATTAATCTTTAACGTTCTTCATGTGAGAATATTTTTTACCTAGTCCCATCAGTTTTCTCCATTTGGCACTCTTGTTTACAGCACACACTGGAGTGTAGCCTTAACAGCTTTTTTTTTTTTTTTAACAAATCACTTCATTGATCAGAACAACTCTTGGACATAAATCTGCTCAGCTTGCAGCTCACTGGGAAGTTAACTCAGACTAGCTTATCTCATAAATACAAAACAGCACTGAACACAGTGTGGATGTGCACTATATAAAAGTCAGACAGCTCCATTTTTTTAAGCTCAAATCATCCATTATTATACAGTTTTTTTTCTTTCTTTTTTCTTGAATTTGTAATTCTAGTCACTTCTTCCAAGAATCTAATTTAAGTTTGACTTGACACTTGTCAGTTTTACAAATGTTTCTTAAATATTCTGCTGAAATAGATAATGAAACAGTCTCAGTTGGTCTAGTCAGTGCATATTACGATTAAACGCTCTATTCGTTATTGTAGTTTTGTGTGTTTTCAGTAGGAAAAGCCGCGTGCATGTCCACTAGGCACTCACATAATACGAAGAGCGTTGTTCTCGATCCAGAGGTTTGGTGACAAACATCTTCCCGAGCTCAGTGTCGATACGGAACACCTCATTAGGCGGCTGATCTGCTCCGACCCCAGTGATGCTGTATCGAATAGAAATGTGCTGATCCTGGTCTGAACGAATCTGCAGTATAAGAAAAACACACAATCAACCCAGAGGGATAGTATCTCATGAACACTTTTGCTCAAATTCCTTCTTTAAATGCATACTTGACTTTGACTCAAGGCTAGTTCATGATCTCGCTGTCTCTACACAATTACTACATTCTTTGCTGGGAACATGGGTCACAACCACCACACACCCACGTATATGTCCATCACAGTTTGGCATTTCAGACTACAACATACTCAAATATTCCATTAGCGCTGCTGCGGGGAGCCGTATGCTTTCTGTTTGAGTTTCGGTTTGACTGAGCACTTTGAATAAAATGGACATGTTCACTTTGACAGGCAAGAAGTAATGACCCACTGGAGCTAATGTGAGGAAATGATGCCAATTACATGGAAATAAAAATAGTCATAATTGTCATATAATTTAGTGTAGGCAACAAACAAATCAATTTCAAAGTCGGAAAACAGGCCAAAGGAAAAAACATCTCTAAAGGTGCACAGACAAGATAACAATTTAATAACAACATGATTTTGGAACCAGGATGTTTTTTAAGAAATTGACTTGTATTTTGGTTCAGCTTTTCCTTCCGGATAAATAACTAACAGGTGCATTAAGTGCACTGCTAGGTCTGTGATTTGGACTGAAATGCTGTGTAATTGGGACTCATTTGCGGGGACTTTTTCAATTTAGAAATAGAAACCAAGCCTTCAAGCATTCCATCTCTGGCCATTACACTACATGACAACCCATGAACATCAGCCGGTGTCTCAAAATGACTCAATCATGCACTTATTGCAGTATGTAGGCACATTCTGTCCACATAGACACAAATAGACATGGTTTTATTATTTTATTTTTTTAGAATAAATGACTATTTCAGTGAAGAGCCCTGAGTGTACCAAATGCGTAAGACTCTCCAAAGTTGTCTCCATCTTTCACCACTCGCCGAACCAATTTACCCACACTTTTGACACGCCAGGAATTCTGCCCTGCTGAGAAAATAGCTGGAGCAACTAACAAGGACAAGGAAAGGACATAGTGTATTAGACAGGTGTCATCCTGACTTGTCCAACCACTGGAATAAAAAAACACACACACTGTCACATCTGCTACTCTTATTGTCATTACAGGTGAAAAACTGGTAGGTTACACTTTAGTATACACTCAAATCTAATTGTACATTCACATAAACCTTTTGAAAACAAAAAGAATGCAATAAAATCATGCTGCACACTTTATAGCACGTAGCATTGGGTTACAATTCTAAAGTGACCAAGTCAGGCTATTCCATCACTGTTACAAAAAATATAATAAATATTATGGTCAGTTTTAATATGGTTAGAGAATAATACTTACAAAAAGCATTCATGGGTTTATTTTATTAAAGCAATAAATGTCTGCTAGCTGTTTTGTTTGTTCCTATGATTTTCACAGAGTAACCTGACGTGTGTTTATTAGGCCGTGTTGGGACATATACACATCAGAATATTACCCCAATAATAACCCTTTTTCTTTAAACTATTTGTTTTTTTCTGACTCGAAGTCACAGCTGCTCTGGTCAGTGCCAAACCACCTTCTTCCAACATCACCTCTGAGCAAAAGAAAGCCCTGACAGCACTGCAAAAGGACCACAGCATCACCATTCAGCAGATAAATGAAGACGCACTGTGATCCTTAACACAGCGGACTGCACGGCCAGAATGACCAGCTTGCTCAGTGACACTACCACACTGAGAAGAGACCCAAGAAGAATATAGACTGTCTGCAGCGGCTCAAGAAGGACCAAGTCATTGATTGTGTCTTTGCAGTATCAGTCAGGATGTGTTTTCTGAATCACACAAACAAATTTCAATGGCGACATCGCAAGAAGAGCTGTCACAACATCCCACTAATGCTGTTCATTTGTGCAGGTCTGTGTATGTTTTTCTTTGGGGTATAGAGGGAGGAGAGTGTCAGAATGCGTAGCACATAACTGGTTGAATTACCTCTGACAGCTAGAATAATTAACGAGCTGCAGGCCTCCGCTCGCCGCTATTACTTCAAACGAAACTCTGCCTGTTGAACACTAACAAACTCACACATTTCCAGGCAGCGGCTCAACCCTCAGTGTAGTGCCATTACCCTTCTCTACAGGCAGAGTGGAGACACTGCAGCGGGCCGACTCCATCTACCTCTCCTGTCGTATTAGAAACTACAAGCAATTATTACACTCTCAACGGCCAAACTGTCTCCCCCGTTTCATTCAATCCCCTGTTCTCCTCCCATCTCCTTGTCTTTCTCAGCCCCCCTTCCTGTTCACGCTTGCTGCTTCTTCTTCTTCTTCTTCTTCTTCTCTGCTTGAGGTCTCCGTAGGGACAGAAGCCATGCATGAAAAATGAAATTACTTCAATCCGTTGGCTTTGGCAGTGGCGTTTAAATCCTCACCAGTTAGGAAGTGATAGCTCTCCATAATTCCATTTGGGTTTTCCCCGCCCTCATGATTTCCCACCCGTTTCCAAGTCTTCCTGCTTGAGGGGGGACAGATTCAGCCTCGCATGTTACCGCAGTCATTCCAGCCAATTAACTCTCCCTCCCACAACGTTCACATTTTAAAACAGTTAAGGGACGGCGCCAGAATCACTATTCTTATTCGGTACTCACAGATATTTCTGCATGAATTGTTGGATCTGCTCAAAATGTGTGTGGATCTGAGGATCATGCTTCAGTGCCTCGAGCTTTGTTTATGCAGTCTAATGATCAGAAATAAAAGGATATTTGAACACTGCGTTATACCATACTCGAGCCTTGTTTGACCAGTTAACATTTCTGCTCTCATAAATAACAGTGCATAAAATAAATCACATTTAAAGAAATGGCTATACATTAAGGAATTCAAATAAAAGCATGCCAAGGAGTCTGCTCACTGAAATTCTGTCAGTCTTGTGCCTTTATTTTACTGTTTTTTCAGGCGGGATGTCATTTCAACAGTGAACAGCTCTAAGTTTCAGTCATTTTAGCTAAAAAAAGAAAAACTCAGTGTGAGATGAACATGAACAGAATAGTCTTAACGAAAAAAGGAAACTGGAAATCATAGGAATAATGAGATAGGGTGGACAAGAAAAAAAATGTATCCCTCCACATTGGGAACCAGACACTTCTAAATGACCTATTTGTTGACGGATCAAAGCAATTCCCTTCATTACTGACAACTTGTCTGCTTCTTAAGGAGATTGTATCAGCGAGCTTAGTTGCCTTCTGCCAGGCAAAACGGAATCAAATGAGAAATTATCATGCCACTAGGTCTTGTGGGAAAACTGAGAAGAAGGGGAGGAATAAAGCCTGCGTTGACTCACTGGGGTGTAGATGAATTAATTCTCGCTTAAAAAATTCATGTTAACTAAGCCTTTTAAATGCCGCTGCTTGGATATGTGAGTGCCGAGGACACTGTTAAACTGTTGTTGCATAAGCTTGAAAGGACTAAATGTAGTATTCAGTATTAAAAGGGAGGTGTTGTGTCAAAGAACATCATATTAGAAAAAGATAAACCTTTGGAGTGAGTTGTAATTCAGAGTTCTGGCATGCTGGGTTGATATTTTGGGATTATGAAATCACTTAATCACTTTTATGTGATGAAGGGACAAATAAGCCAAGATACACTATAAATTCAAGAACATTCTGATGGATTTGGCTAATTGTGATGTAGTGTAATGATGTTTGTCATTAGGCCTCTTACTGTGAGAAGAAATGAATTTGTATCCTTCACTACGTAATGATTTATTTTTTTATTCCAGGCAGTTTCTGCGTTGTCCGTTCACTGCAGTTCTCTGAGAGTATTTAAAAAAATAAAAAAATAAAATTTAGAAGCTTAAAGATCACTATTATCAATTTAAGGTCTGTCTGTCACAGCGAGACAGGCTGGGTCAGTTCTGTCCCAAACCATACTTCTCTTTGGGTCAGGACCAATGTTTAAACTGTAAATACACACTGCCTAATTATTATTTTTTTAATTTAATATAAATAAATGAAAGCCAGAGTTCTTGGAGCCAGACCACAAGACTCCTACTTTCCCCAAATGAATATAATTATTAATTATACTGTCTAGAGCTTCCTAATCTTCCTAATCTACAGACTTTCATTAAAAGCATATGTCTTTTACCCCAGGCTGTATTGTGTATATTTAGATTGGTACTGGTCTTCATTACTCCAGAGACAGAGTGGCCTGTTGGAATAACAAAACTCCAAAACAGCTGATTAAACCTGAATCAAACTTCACAAACTCATGTGAAGATTAGTTTTTCTTTTTTCTTTAACACATTGCAACCAAAGCATTAGTAAAGTGATATTTAACTGTATTTTAGTCATTCTTTTTCCTAAAGCAAGGTCTTAAGGTTAATGACCTGCTCAGAACAGCAAATGAAGGGAGTTCTTTATCCTATGTGAATGTAATACAACCTGGGAACACAATGACCACGAGATTAAATATTCCAAGGACAGAAGATGTGAATAAACTGACAAAAACAGTTGAAAGAGTTGAATTGTTGCTGGCTTTAACATGTGGCTGGAACATAAAAGCTGAACAGTGACCGTCCAAACATGACACTTGTCTGGCAGTGCCAATTAGGTGTGCTGTGGTGCACTGCTGTATCACAGACTGACGCCGGTTCAGTAAGCAGCAGGACCTTAGAACACATAAATGGCAAACAGCAAAGTAACAACAAATCTCTAAAGATCCTCTTCACATCTCTAAAACCCACATGTAAGCACATGTAGCCACAATAAACACACAGTTACGTTTCTGACAAAGTATTGTAAAGCCTAACCGGAGGCCTGGTTTGCCCAACAGGACCAAAAGGTCAGAGGCACATAGTTAAGCCCAGAACAGGAAGACTTACTACAAGAGGAATGTGTTTGGATGGCATTGTTTATCTCACCATCTGTCAAAGATGAAAAGACACGCTGTGTGTTTTGTTATGAGTCGGCAAAGTATGCGCATTAAGAGCTTTCACACGGCCTTTTTAAAACATAGACTTTTCCTGGGCTTTGATGCTGAGCATTGTATCTCTTCAAAAGGCAGGACAGAATTGATGTTGAGCTTCCCCTGTCTGAAGTTAGGATTTTCAAGAATGCCCTTCCCACCTTGAACATAATATAAACTGCATAGTTCTTTGTATTCATTAGTAGAAAAGAACACATGGCATCTGTGTGAGCAGACACTCTACCTGTGGCTTTTACTGCATGAATGTTTAAAATCAACTATATGGACCGTTCCGAAACAGTAAAAAGGGTATGTAAACAAAAATTACTCATGGTATTTTATGACAAAGCTGTTAGTTTTGTATTATTGATTGTATATTATGTATAGCTGGTGCCCTTACTCGAGGCCCTTTTAAGGGGTTCCAAGTTACAGACCCATGTCCGAGTCACGAGTCCTTGTGTATGAGAATAAACAAGTCCGAGTCCTAGCCTTAAAAAAGCATGTCCAAATCCAAGTCGAGTCATTAGGGTTAGGGTTAGAGTCGAGTCACAAGTCACAAAAATGAGCTGATGACTTGACTCGAGTCCAAGTCCAGGACTCAAATACTCCATCTCTGTCACTACAGTAGTATTTTCTCTCACTGATTTTCTCAAGATAACTTTCTGAGCCCTGATGAATGTGTGCCCAAACGCTGTTTGTTTAAGTCTGACTAAATCTCACTTTTGCAAGTTGAACATTGTGTCTCTGATTTTCTGATATTTGTTGGGCTGCTCCCTCCTCTCACATGCACCTGCCCCAGAAAATAGATGTGCAACAGTTTTCATCTTCATAATAAATAGCACGGTAAAAATATGTGTAAATCCTTCTATAATATCAGTTACACTCTTGAATGTTAATAGGGGAGTCAAATAAAGCTCAAGTATTATGAGGTGACATCTCAGGTAAAATCTTAATCTTACCTGGAGTTTAAATCGTTGTTTGTTCAGAGGTGTTACAAATATGTTTAGTCTTGCTCCATATATTTTTAGCTGCAATGTCTATCAGACTTCTACTGGCCACAGTGACATTTAAAACACATCATTACAGAAGCATTTCAAGAGAACAGTATGACCACGTGTTAGCAGACAGGAAAAGCTTTTACCTGTCCTTCACTAAAGCACAAGAAATTATACAGTCAAAAATAGATATAAAACACTCAACTGCAAGACCTAAATGTAACGGACTAAAATGGAGAGATTCTGTGCACCTTGTGCCTTTTGAATGATGCAGGTGAGATTATTAAAAGATCTTCCCCCACATTAGGGCAAAATAACAGAGCGTAATGGAAGTTAAGCACTGAAATGACTTTTCCAATTATTGCAGTGTGAAAGCAGTCTGGTCCTTAATAGTTCTGGCTTAAGGCAAATTAGAGGTGCTATTCTCCCTGGAGGTAACAATGGAATAAGTCGGCCCACTCACTCCCCGGTTCCAGTCAGTAAGAATTAAAGGGAGGAAGCTATTGTAGTGTCAGACAAAGAGCCACCGTGCCCCTTAGCTCGGGCTTAGTTGGGCTTGAGCATAAGGCCTGCCATCTTGCTTTTAACCTTTCTCCCCAGCTCTGCCTCTTCGTCCCTCTTTTTCATTAGTGGATTGATTAAATTGTGAAATTGGGAGTGTGATGGATGCATGAATGACTTCACAAGCTGCTCTCTTAGGGTTTTGGCAAGGACACTATCAAGGACCCCCTGTTAGTCCCTCTACCCCCTGTGTCCCTTCATCCGCAGAAAACCCAATCTGAGTAATTAGAGTAAAGAGCGTCTCAGACTGGGAGGGAGAAGACGGTGACACAAAATTTGCTGCTATGGCACTTTTCTCTGCCATTTACTGTATGGTACACAAATACACACATCTGTTTTAGTCAACTTTCATACACCCCTGTCCCCTCTCCAGCTTTCGAAATTCCATCAGAGAGAACCGCATACAAGAGGGAAATGAAGGGAAAAATAAAGTGAGGGAAAAAAAATGAATTGACAGCATCAGCAAAAAGTGGCTTGTTTGGATAAGAAGGAATCTTCACTGTGAGCATTTCCTCCCCGACTAGACATGCAACCTTTGTAAGAACCTGCTAAATTAGTCTGTGAAACATCCGGTTATATCATTGCATGGTGGCTTTTCCTCCGGACACAGCTGAAGGGTGCTTGGAAAGATGAGCAAACATTAGAGTCCTCCTAGCCTGTGGGGATAAACACTTTTGAAGGTATCACAAGGTAAACAGCTGTCTCTGCACCAGATGTGAGCAGAGAAAGGATGGAGGGAAGGTGTCCAAGCAGACGCAGGGGCACTGGGAACATTTGATGTCGGCTGGAAGTCTGACAAAACGGCTGCTCGGTGCCAAAGTTGGTCTTGCCAAGTGCAGGCAAAAACTGAAGAAGGGTTGGACCTTGCTGTCGCTGCTGCTGCTGGGTGTTTTGAAATGTTGCACTTACACGGACACACAAACAGGCAAACACAAACTTGCTTGGTCATGTGTACACAAAGACACGCAAGCCTCTAAGTGTGTGTCAGAATGTTTCCCGAAATGTTCTGGCTCCCGCTAACCAAGCGAGGGATTCTGCTTGGCAAACTCCACCTCAGCAAGAGTCCAGCTGTCATCTTGACAAATGAACCTTGGAGAAGTGAAGGAGTGGGCCTGTAAGTTTGTGTAGTCATGCATGTGTGTCCGAGCACTTGTGTTTCCAGAGTAACATAGGGATTTCACATCATGAGGATGACATAGAGCTGGCACTTGTTTGCCAAAGCAGCTGGTCAGTTCACTTTGACAGATATGGTCCAGTATTCTGTCATGTCAATACATTTTTAGAAAACCATAAGTAACCAGATCCAGAGTTTGTAACTGCGGATGTCCAAGCTATACACTCTTTACAGTGTACAGGATTGGTCATAATCATAATGCCAATCAATTTCTAGGCTTTATGTTCTTCCCTTTAGAGTAATTTGTTAAGTAAACCTGACACAGTAGCTGTTACACGCCCTCAGATGAACTCAAGCATGTCTCCCGTGTACCACAATTGCAGGAGTCAACAATGTGGGACGTTAAAGTTTCAGATTTACTAAGAAATGTTCTTTTCCCCAGAAAATTATGAGCAAATAAACAGCAGCAATGGGACTATTGACAAAAAGACTTATAACTGAGGGCCAACAAGATACCTGAAGGTTTAAAGGAGAATCCATAAAACCCTGGCAACTCTTTATCTAGTGCTAAAGTGTTTCTCTTATGCGCTGCCTCATCTCGAGAAGCTGTAAACTGTTTATGTACACAGCCAGGAGTTTTATTACACTCTTATTGTGGCGAACATGGATCTCTGTGTGCAGTTAGATAGGTTACCAGCAGACAACATGATCACCCCATGACGGCATCCATTATTCCTGCATGAAAAGATTCTGACTGGGACCTTTTCATTGTAAACAACAATGCAGAAAGGACCAGATTGCTCTCAATTTTGGTTTCTCTCATATTTTACCTCCAGCAAAAAAGAAGTCAGAGAGGAGAAAATGGAAAATACAAGCACATTAAGTGAAATTACAATTTGACATCACAAGACTTGCATCCAAAAGTGATTCAATTCAATCTCATGCCCAAGGCTTTTTCCCCAGTGCAATTATTCTTTTCTTCCACTTGCTATTGCTTTTGTTGATGTGATTCTGTTAGCTCAGTCGCTCAGGTAAACACAATAGCAGAAACATAAAAAGGCAGGTGTTACTTAGTGGAACAGTTGCCATCTCTGCATGTCTTTCATCTCCTCTAACCTGTCTGTTAACCCGCCCTTTTAAATGTGACCGACCTTGTCTGCCATTGTGGATAATCGCTGGCACTTTCACCCTCCTCCCACTTTATCACCACATCCCAAAGTCCCCTTCTGAATATCCTTCCCTCCAATTTCAACCGTACATTATTTTTTCATGTCTTCAGAGAAAAAAAGAGTGCTTCTTGGGCTTCTCCTTCATCCCTGTGATCCGTGGGGTCGGCGGGTGGGACCTCCAGGGGGCTAGACAGAGGCTGTTTGTTAAGCTGTTATTTATCTCCTTCATAAAGTCCTCCTCATCTTCTATTAAAGAGCCCAGAACTGTTGCCCTTGACTCAGACATAACTCTGGTGTCTTTTGGTGTGATGATTTAGTGTTTAATTTATCACCAACTGAACCCAGGAGGGCGCTGCCTTGTGTCATATCACAGAGGAATGTGTTGGAGGATTTGTGCAAATATGTGATTGTGTGTGTATTTGTGAGTGGGTGGCTGAGGCAAGAGCTTTTTCCCTGTTGTTGTTGTTTGCTTTCTTTTCCATAAAGCCATAGTATCTCTGGGCTTGGGTCTTCATGGTTAAAAGCCGGAGCCGATTTGCCTTGATGAACATGTTTACCACAACTTCACGCTGCTAATTTCAAAATAATGATATATTAACAGTGAAAATTACATTTCAGTCTCACTTCCCTGAGCACGCGAGACAAAGACCAAATGCTGACAAATAGCAAACGCAGTAACAATTTGTTTTCCCATGTCGATACAAGGAGATTGTGGGAGACTCTATTTCCTGCTTCTGATAAATATAATTACATTGATCCAACTAATTTCATTAGAAGAAAGGAAATGAACTTCATGAGGTTTTTTGGAGGCACTCAAGAAGAGCAGTTAGTTTTTTTTTTTTTTTTTACCAGAGCTACATAATTCAAAGGAAGGCTTAAAACTGAGCTGTCAAATACCACATAACTTCAGTTTCTTCTTTTCTTATTCTTGGCCATGCTCAATGCACAATCATGTTCTTTTAAACATTTTAGTCTCACACTGTCCAGAAGATAGTCACATTGCTTTTAGGGCTACATTTTTCATTAGAGTCAGATAACTAAGAGCATCATCACAAAGGCTCCATTAGTGAATGTTACAATGCCAAGAATTTGCCACTTTCTTCCCTTTGCATTTTACTCTTGGCATTATAATTTATGAAGCTATTAAGGCTTTACACCTACTGCAACAAGAGGAGATACATAGTAGTTGCAATATAATTGCAATTATATTAAAATTTTAAGAGTGACTCACAAACCAAGTGTTGAGAATTCTCCTTATCTTCTGCTAATACAGATTTTTCCTGCTCTTTTTGGTAAGATTTGTTTTTTACTATGATATTTAAACTTTCTGTTGAATAAAGGCCAAAGAAAATTATTACACATGCACTAACCAATAACTTGCATTTACAGTTGGTTTTATGGGATCAGACTGTGATGCTCTGGTGGATGCACCAATAAGCATAATAGCAACCATCTTTGATTTGAGCTGTTTGGGTGACAATGCTAACACTATACGTATTGTCTTATGTTTGAATATGATGGTTTAACTTTAAATGATGGTTTATAGGTACCATTGTCACTGTTTTTCTTGTTTTTTCTCTAGCTTGCAAGGAGTGTGGATATTTGAAACAATGCAAACCAGTGTATCTGCAGTGTTTTAAGTATTACAGTTAAGGTCACTAAATCAAACATGAGAATCTTAGGAAATAGGAGGATTTATACAAATTGCAAACTGGGGTTGTTTTTTGCTGGAGGGAAATTTTCAGCTGGGGTTTGGGACAAACCTTGGGAAGATATTTAATTCAAAGAGAGTCCCAGGAGATTAAATCCAGCCGGAGTGTGCTATTGAGTGACGCAGGGAGTAAATGGAATGCTGACATGACAACTACACTTCCTACCAGATGGACACAAGTCTCTTGATGCATAGCAGGAGGTTCAGCCATTCCTGAAAGACATTTATTGTTCCCCGAGTTAATAAAGTTATTCTGAAGAGAGCTCATGTTTGCTTAAGGACTTTTACCAGAAAAAGAGTAGAAGACTAAACACAACCCTGAACAAACATTTCAGAACACATAAACATCAGTGCACATCCGGTTTTGTGCACTTGCTTAGTGTAGCCACACACTTGTGTTTTCACAGCTTGAATTTATTTTGCCCAGAGAATTGCTTATGCACAGCTCAAAATACATAAAGTGTTCCATATGGGCAGCAACATGGTTTCCTTGTGACTGAGATCTGGATAGCATTGTGATCCTTAAACACACGCTATGCTCACTGGACTATGTTCAGAAGTACGACGCAGCGTTGTTTTCTTTTCTCATTGTTAAGAGATAAACCAAAAATGTGATCGAACAAAACACCAAACAATGAGCATGTACAAAAGCAAAAAGCAGCACATGTGCTTTTCTCATGCTTTGTTTGTGGCTGTTGTAGGAGAAGCTTCTCTTTCTGTGTATGTGGTCGATTGAAGGGTGGTGCAGTGTTGGGGCTACTAGTGACAAAAGCTTGAAGACTTTTATAGCAGCAGTAGGTAGTGCTGTAGTCAAGACCACACCAACTAAGACCAAGCCATGACCAAGACCTGAGTATATCAAGACCAGGACTTTTGGTGATTAGTACCAAGTCAAGACTTAGTTCAAAAAAGACCAGGACTGGTTTCGAGTGAAGGGTTGTGACTGATTGTATTGTTTTTCTTTCAATTGACCGTCATATGACTTTGATTTTGCTCGAGCAAAAAATGGTAAAAATGCAATTTCACTTTTAATTTTGTTAATCCTGCTTAAGCAATAACTGACTATTTTTATTGACTATTTTAATTAAAATTTTTAAGTTACTGTACTTCTACTCAAGTCAAGTTTGGTTACCCTACCCTCCTGCGTTCATTAGACTCCAGGTGAAAAGACTATACACACCACTTCACTTTACAAAACTCTGTCCGACCTAAACACAAACACAGACGTCACTAATTCCATTCAAATTTTCCATTTCCCTTCACATTCCCCTTCCGTCTCTGTTTCCAATCCCACTGAATTCACCTAAGCAGCAAGCTCCAGTTTGATCTCTCTGTTGCTCTCTTTTCTTCTTGTCTGTCTTTTGGGTGTCTTTGTTGTTGCTGTGACTGTCAGTGAAGTGAAGAAGCCATTAATCACTCATAAACGTACGCAGAGGAGAGAGCCAGTACCTCGAGGGGGTGGAGGGGGGGAACTTCTCTTGTTCTGCTCACAAAACGCTTTTCTGAACGTGCTCCACTGAGAGAGGAATAAAAAAGTGGAGCACAGGTGTTGTGGCAAGTGCAGAACACAAAACCAGATGTACTGCAATGCATACAAATCATACACAAGTGTTATCATTCCTCTCTGTTGTTTAAGTGGGAAATGTGTACAGTCACAAAGGACTTTAAAAAAATAAAAAGCAAGGTACTAATGTCCTACAGGTCAATAGAAGCCTTTATACAGAGCCATCTATTTGGCTTATTGCTTGAGCAGTGTTGTCTCTCACGATGGGTTGCTTGTCGATATAATGTTTTGTGGTTATTGGAAGAATGCAGCAGTAGTTTTACAAACATCCACAACTTAATTCCCAAGGACAGCTGGCAGACACAGACATCTTCATACACGTAAAATATCATCCAATAAAACAGTTTAGCTGAAATTGCAGTCTGTTTTGCGTCTCATATTTCTACATTTCAGAGCAGGGCCAACACTAAATTCATACCCAAAGACTTATCTATTATGCAGAACTGAGGAGATTTGGAGAGGGCTTGAGAGCGAGACAGGTCGATGAGACTGCTGTCTGAGGAATAATTGCAACATAATCATGATATTGTACTTTCAGAGCAGAAGCTGTAGCTCAGCTACTCAAGTTGTTGCTGGTCAGTTAACAGGTAGTTAAATATGGCCAGTTACAGAGTCAAGGTCATTATAGGCATTTTTGGAATACTTTAAACTGTGTCATTATTGTTTGTGACAGAAATTTAATGAAAATAATGGGAAGTACCTACTACTTACCTACTACGGCTACAATGCCGTCCTGTTTAAGCAAAGACTTCCAGGCTGCAGCCCCCCCACAACCCTTAACAGATATGAGGTGAATATTAATGAACACTTGCCAAGAGTTTAACATAACATTTCAATTATTTAAGTTGATTACCAATGATAACAGTCTTATTTTTTTATTTATTTTTTTTTTATTTGAAAGATATTCATGTCAATCAGTGATTTGTTGCATCCTCCAGACTCAGATAATGGAAGCTTGCAGGATGTTGTTTTAATAGCTTCTAAAAGATTACCTTTTTATTATTTGTACTAAAGTGCCATTGAGACCTACAAGTCAGTACTTCTTCTATAAATGTGAACTTCCCTCACTTTAGTATCATGACCTCACTTACAGCAGTAGCTTCATCTCCTGTCTTTTTCAGTCTGCTGTTCTCTCACAGACAACAGTCAGCAAACACCAAAATCAATTCAAAATTTTAGTGTACGGACATTTATTCAAAAGATTTTGGTAGTACAAAGAGGGTGGGGGGCTGGTTATGTTGAATCTTTATTTACCCAAGCAAAGAAAAAAAAAAGAAAAAAAAAATCAATGTTCCTCTGCCGTAGGAGAAGTGTGTGGATCAATGTTAGGTTTCAAAAAGCTGCTGTAAAAATCAATGTTCCTTACATTCTATTGATGTCTGTTTGGCCAAAGAAGAAAGATAATGACAAAAAGCACCTGTTTATTGTAAAAAAAATAAAAAAGGGCCTCTCTGTTTTTGCAGTGTTGTGGAAGACTTCCTTTTGTTTCTTCAAGAACTCAATCTTACCATTTCGGTTCTAGACTTTATTTTTTTGTATAACGTTGTGCGCCACTGATTTGTATCCGCAATAACAAAAAACAGTGTGGAGGCCTGTCATTTCAAAAAACATCTTGGAGCCAAACCATTTTTAGTAAAGATATCGTAGATCTCTGCAGCAGCTGAGGAGGTGAAATATTAGAGCTGTAGAAAAAGCACTACATCCTGATTTAGTGTGTAGAAGTGCTGAAGCAATTATTTCAGCAGTGCTATTAATAAGAACTAGTCAATACCATGTGGCTGTGCGCTGACACTGTCACAGCCCTGGGGAGCGATGGGAGTACACTTCTGTTGGGGCTTTACTTAAGCAGTCAACAATTCCCTTGAGCCGTGTCATGGCTGAGATCTCCGAGACTAGTCGCCGGGGCCTGTGTCCTGACACCTGCCTGATCTTGTGGCGTCCTGATCAAAGTGACAGTCCGGCAGAGGCAGGTGAGAGCTACTGTCACCCCAGTCTGTCCCGCTGATGGCAACTCGCTCAGGCCAAGGGAGAAAAGTGGTTGAGACGGGAAGGCCGCTCTGGCATGTCACTCAGGCTGACTGCATGACAGAACAGCCCATTATGAGATGGACCAACTTCACAGGCCATTAGTGGAGGCATCACACAACTACAGCACATACTGTAACAACAGGTAATGGTGTGCACGAAGAGGAAGGCAGAGGAAGTAAAAACTAGGAGAGAGGGACAAATTGTTTTTGCACAAAACTTGCGACGCAGTTACAGGTATTTCCCATTTAACTTGCTTTTAATCAACTGGACGAAACAAAAATGTTGTTTGCTGAATAGTGTAAATTATCAACTGAATTGTTGACACCATTTTACAGTTTATTTGAATGTCTAAGCAACTGGTGCCATACTGAGAAAACCTCAGTTGTAGCCTGAAATTACAGATCAGCAATAAGTAGTTTTGTGAAACCCTGAGGTACTTAACATGTAGCATCAATTGCAACATAGGCAGAAGCTAGGCTGTCATGATTGCCATACCTCTCACAAACTACTCTTTCTAAATACAATGATCACTTGTTGTGTTAGAAATTTGCAGTTTCAGCGGTTACCAACATCAATTTGTTGGTGTATTGTTCCTCTAGTGAGCACTAAAAAGTCCTTGTTAAATAATAATCCTGCAAAGCTTTCCGTGATGTTACTCAGGGGTTGGCTTGTTAACATTTATGTATGGACAAGATGAAACATAACAGCGTCAGCTCTCAACGGAGGACAAAAGAGGTTATGAAAGTGAACTAAACACATAAACAGTAAGTATAACGAATCACCCCCACGCCGCACAACTCCCCCAGAGCTGTCTCCTTGTTAAAATCTCCAGCTCTCAGTATGGCCCAGCCTGCCCTAAAGTCATCATTAAAGAGATAGACGGGAGCCGGAGAGGCCAACAGAGGCATCAGCACGCATCGCTTCTCAGCAGCCCACCAGCCCCTGACAGACCTATTTACTGCACACACTGGATCGAGTTTGGCTGCACAATACATTACCAAATGTTCTTCTGATACTCCGTACTCAGTATCTGTTGTAGCTTGTACTCTCTCTGGCCAGCGAGTGGACACAGTAGAAGAAGCCAGCCAGCAAAGTGTGACAAGCTGATGGGACGCTCTCCAAACTCCAAAACAAAGACTTAAAAAGTCTTGATGTTTTTCTTTCACTATCTATAAAAAGTTTCCTTTGTAGGGTATTCTCCAGGGATTGGATGAAATCCACTTGGAAAACAAAGAAAATAAAATCACTTCTTTTGCACCATTTAAGAGACCCAAAAGAGACTTTTGTAAATACTGAAGAAAACTGATGGCTAGATATTCAAGATTAAAAAGAAAGAAAGTAGGAGTAGGGAATGGCACAGACTCTTGGAATGATGTTTTTTGATAAATTACCATGCGCATCAAGAGCTCAGACTATACCGATTTGCTATGAGAGAAACAAACTGCACACTGTTGTGACAGAACCTCTAAATTTTAGACACTTTGTGGCTCTGGCCTTTGCACAACACATGTACACATACCTTTATTTATTCATGCTTTTTTATTATTTCTCGTACAGGAATGTACAAAGTTGACCTCTAACCCTTGTTCTGAATGTGTGCTTCATAAAACTAGCAGCTTTATAAGGTTAGAATTTGTTGTTTCATTGTAGTTTTTAATACTTAATGAGGCAGGCAGGTTAGTTGAATAGTTTATACTGATATATTACAGAAAAGAAAAGTATGTTTGAGTCCTTTGTGGACCTTTAAGAGAATTGACAATCTTGTGTTTGGGCCTGACAATAGCCCAATAAAGATTCTGTGACAAATAGATACAATAAAAATCCTAGGGAACTTTGTGCAACCTGGAATGGCCAGATAAAAGGGAGAATGTTTGAGTTAAAGAGCAGAAATGATTACCTTTCATTGTAAACCCAATAGTCCTGAATCTGGAAAGAATCCGCTTTCTGAAAGCAAAATGTCTCGGGGCTAATCAGAACTGTTTGTATACCTTAAGAGTTTTGTGATTATAATTACATCAGGGGATTGTATGATAATCATCTGCAAAGAGAACAAACTAGTTATTCTAATGTATTTGAACGTTCTTTTATCAAGGTCCCTCACAAGGCTTTAATCAGCATTCAAGTGGAGTGGCCTCAAGAAATCCCAGCTGGAATTTCTGAATAAATGTCTCATGCAGCCAATCAAATGCGCTACTTACACTGACGAGCATCTGAGGAAATGGTCCTCGAGAGTTCTCAGCCACGTTGATCGGTGGGATCACCCAGTCCCTCTTGTGTCTGCGTAGAGCCTTGGAGCTATTCCGACCAGACGTAGGGAACATGATCACAGGAGGTGCTGCTGGGAAAGTGTCTTTGTTGGATTCCCGTGTGACCTTTAAAACAACATAAAGCTTGGATTAGAGACGTCCAAATGCAAACTGAACTGATTCTGCCCTGTCAGCCTGTTTACGCCACAGTGAGTAGAACCTTTACATGGTTTTAGTTGGTTTTCCATTTCGATATTAGTGTTCAAATGACCTAAAACTCAAGAAACCAGCAGGTTTTTTTTGGGCTTTAAATGATATCCCAACCAGAAAATGGTGGTAGGAAAATAATAGACCTAATCAGTTTAATATGTTTATCTCCAATGGGTTCCTAAATCATTGTTCACCACTTGTCAAAATACGCTCAGTGTGGTTCCATTTGTAAAGCCACTAAAGCTAGTTATCTACTGACTGCATCTCTCTTAAATATAGGATGATGTAAAAAATGTATCATTGTTATGGATATAGCATTTTGTGTGCTGTTATATTGTTTTTCCCAGCTTGGCATCCATGGCTGTCATGATCACTTGCTCTATAACATGCTGTGAAGCCTTTTTCACTCCTTTCTACAGTTTATCTCCTAATTAGCCATTATAGGAAACGGCACTAAGGGCCTGGAGCATTTACCTTTAGTAAACATAGCTTCTTTTCAGACTAAAGACTTACTACAGTAGCCTGAACAAGAGCAATGAAAGCTGCTATATTAATGCTATAAATGCACCTACATTTAGCTATTTCTCTATATTTGTTTCAGGAGCTTGCCGATAACAGCTGAAGACCAAAGAAACCTCATTGAAATATTGTTGCTTAAAAATCAGCTTTCCTCACAACTTAATAAAAGTCCTATCCAGATTAAGTAAAAATCCCTGAAATTATGAATTCTTCTTATATCGCAATTATTAATCTTAACACAATATTAATTAGCCCTGCACTGTTTGTAACTTCATTGAACTCTATTCACAAGGTTACATTGTGTCATTGTATCCAGTGAGAAGCTCCTAGTGTTAGCCTACATGCCTATTCTCACTAGTTCCTTCATTCGTCTTCTACCATTTATCCCTCTCGATTGAACTGGTCTGAAGGTAATAATGCACAACACAATCTGTGGCCTTATTTCTTTACAACCTCTTCTTTGCTCTTTATCCTTTTGTACTTTTCTTTTGATCAGATAGGAACACTTAATTTAGCACTTCTCATCAGCATAAATCGGAGGCCTCTGTGAGCATTTCCAACTCTGCTTTCACTCAGAGTTAATAAAACTTATCAACCCGGTACTTAAATGACAGAGATAAAACCACATAATAAATGAAATGCAAATAAAACTTGTATTTAATGTGGCACAGTCTGTATCCTCACATACGTCTGTACTACAGGTGTGTCTCTGAGTGTATTTTTCGGTGATGTGTGAAAGAACCCATAAACGTCAAAGTCTGTCTAATACACAAGGTATAAAAAGCCTATTAACAGAGCATGTCGGTGTCTGGATTTACAGCCTATTGCAGTAGACTGTGACAGCTGAGTCACATACTCATGCTTCAATCATACACTCCCCTCTCCGCTGCAGTCTTAGAGAAATGGCCATCGCAAAGCTGTCTGTTTGAAAGATGCTCCAATAAGGATTTTGAAAGGGGACCATTTTTAATCTCCTCTAAAACATTATGACAGCCTCAGGAAAGTTCATCAGAGTTTTAAAGCCATTAGGCATAGTTAAAACTAAGAACAAGAACAACTATATTGAAGTCTGTGTCTTCTCATGGCAGGAGTGCCTATTTTTCTTCAAATAAATGGCTCTGGAAAAAAAAAGCCAAAAAAAAAAAAGGAAATCTCCAAAAGAAACAAAATACATTACAACATCAGACCACTTTATTTGAATAGTGGCCTCATAATGAAATATAGGGACTCAAAGTTCTGCAATTTTTCATGTGCTTTGCAACTTCTAGGATCTCTTGAATGTAGACATGATTTGTTGTGTGTTTTGAGTAATGTTTATGGAGATTTCTTTACACTAATAATATAAAAAAACTATTCAGTTTAATGTAAGTAGAGTTATTTCAACCTCCAACTGATTTTCTTTTTGCTGTCCTTGTCTCAGACTCCACTCTTTCCCAAAAGCAGCCTTTACACACTAATACACAAACTAAAGTATAGAGTTTAGCATTAGCTTAGCTGCAGACATCAGCAACAAGACGGCAATTATATTGACCTTGTTCTCTGTTGATGTTTTTTCTGATGACGAGCCGATGTTGACCAATGGGAGCGCCTCTTTATAGAGCATATGGTTTTGTGAGCAAGTGATTGGCCAATGATTTCTGTTCCAGCATAACAGGGTAGCATCATAAAGCCAGATTTTATTTTTTTTTAAATGAGAAAAAAAATAAATCAGGTACAGTCTGTTTAACTTTTCAGGGCCGTAGAAAAACAAAGATGTTGTCTACTGCTCAAGTGAATGTCAAAAGATGCTATAGTCCATCATCTCAATTTTTTTTATGTATGTCTCATGTCCCTAAGCTGACGCAAGCTGCATCTAACTGACCAAAGGTTACATGAAATTGTCAATTTGCACAGTGAATTTACCAACACGTGTCAGGGTTACAGAGCAGTGAGAACATCATGGCAGAAGCTATGCATCAGTTGTGCTCTCTGTCTCAATCACACACCCCTGAGCAGTTCCCCTGAAACCGTGCCCACTTCTCTTTTGCACTGTTATTGTTTTTTTCCCCCTTCTCCCGGCAGTCAGTGGGTCTTGACAGCTTGTCTCAATAACAGTGATTCCTCAAGCACTGGCCTGTGTTCAGACTGCGGAGGAGCAGCAGGTATAACAGCAGTGGAAAGATTCACTGACCCACTGCTTGCAGCAAATACACACTTCACATCTTTGTCATGTTTGCTTGAAAAGTAACATCAACTTTATTAGAGCCAGTTTTGCGTTGCGTTTTTTACTGTTAATTCATTTTCATTTGTACTTTCTTGGTGTCACTGACAGTGTCTTAATGCCTGATGTACTGTATTTTTCTAAAACAGATGTCAGTGTGGGTGTACTGTTGTACTGCAAGAAGCCTGTGCAGAAAACTCAGACTGATACAATGGAAGAGTTGAACAACCTCTCATCAATACTATTAAATGATAATGAGGGGGAAATTTATAATTTATGCATTAAAGGCTTTTAGCACCTTGTATTCAATCTACTGCTGCAATACAACTAATTGCACTTTTAAATCTGGCCTTTAATTGAAAGATGCAACATTGACACAAAAGCTTCAATGTAATTGTCATTATTAATACACCTCAATATACTGTACATCTCAGCATGCAAAGAGCACAGCCATAGCCACAGCTCCAGATACCAAATGTTTCAAATGTCTCTTGCAGCTCAGACAATAAATCCCCTGCTCTGAGGCTACAAAGCCCTCCAACAAAGAATAGCAGTTGAAACTCCTCTAAGGGCAGCACTTAGTTTTCTCTCAGCTCTCGTCAGCTGAAAACCTCTGGTGCTTTGTTTTAAATTTAAACTGAGAAAAATGCAGCTGGCTTGCCTTTGTGGTGTCAATTTGTGAAGCATAATGGGTACTGGTTATGTTTATTTTATTGTTTAAACTGCAAATTATAGAAAATCCTATCATTTGTATGTCAGTTATTTCATTTGGTTGAACATACTAATTGAACCTAAATTCATATGATTATTCTACAATCCTCAGTTTCTCTGTCTTAGTGGCGTAGTGAGCCAGATACACATTGCAAGCTCTTCAATTATATTTTATCTCAATTAGTCTACTATAGGGTTAAGGGCTTAGTTATCTCCACACAAGGACAATTACACCAGCAATATATGATTCAGTAAATTTATCAGGGCTAAGTGCACAGCATTTTTACTTTGGCTTAACATAGCTGTTGGTGAATAATGCTTTGCCTAAATTGTCTGCTGTACCATAACACTGACACTTACCAATTGTGTCAGTATACATTTACCAATATCTGTTACTTGACGAAACTGAGACAACTGCTATTTCAAGGTTATTTTTACCGTCAAAATCTCATACTGTGTCATGTCTATGGGGCATAAAGTCAAGGTTGTGAATCAACATTTCTATTAAATATCACTAGTTTGCAGTGTATTCCCTTACAGTTCCTGCCGAGCAGTTGACATTTGAGAATAAAAAAATAAAAATGCAACACAGGAGCAGGCTACTGTGTTGGAAGCTGGCAATGGCTTCTGGCATATATTGAAAGTTAAGGGTCCTGTACGTTGCAAACTATAAAAATGTTTTCTCTTTGTCTCTGCGTTTGTTCTCATCTGGTCAAGGTCCCACAGAGGGTTGGCTTGTATCTGCCAGCAGAAACAATGCTTTCAAGGCTGACTTCATTAGATGGAAACCCAGGAGAAAAGCTTTTAAGGCTGCTTTAAAGGAAATGTGTCAAGCAACCTGGCATGTGTTGTGTATGTGTTTGTGTAGGTGGGAGGGGGAGGAAGGGTTGTAGTATGAGCGAAGGTGCCATGTTCAGTTTCATCAAGCAAGCACTGAAGTTTTAAAGAAACTGTCGACTGTGCAGTTCACAGCACTTAATGGAGCAGAAAAGCATGCCTACTGTAGGAATATGGGCACTAGAGGATAGTTGGAAAGAAGTTGAGTATTTTACAATGGTACAGTGGTACTACTTACAGTCAAAGTAAAAGGAATATTACTACATAAAAAAGTAGTTCTGGTCTACATTAACAAGGAAATAACAATAATAAAGTAATAGTGTAATCTAAATTGTCCAATAGATTCAGCTGTTTGGATGAGTGGAGGGAGGCTTTGGGCCTGGAATTAAAAGGCTCTGTCTCCCACTGTCCGTAACCTGGAACGGGGAACAGAAAGCTGAGTGGTGGTGGAGAAGCGGAGGTCATGGAATGGTCTGTACAATAAATATATTATAGGGTTAGAAAAAAACTTTTTCCATTTATGATTAAAAAATGGTGTGAAAAGACAATTAATGGTGGTATTATTCCTCAACGGTGCAAACGCTTAACCAAGTTTACTCCTTCACATAGAATCTTGGAACTTATTTATGATTGTTTATATTTTTTTTGTAAAAATATTCAAATAAAATCAGATTAGTGGTTTATTCATGCACTTGCAAAAAAAGATGGTTGCATTTTAACCTCTAGTATAATAAAAAAAATAAAATAAACAGAATAGAATAGTAATAGTAGAGTTTTGTGGAGAGTGTCTACACAAAAGAGTAGTCTGGTTAATAGTATGCAAGAAGACCGATTATCCACTCGGAGAGCACTAGCTCTAAACATGAACACACTTCAGTATAAACAGTTTACTCTTCAGTTTGTGAGCCAAATAACAGCCTGCATTCTACTCTTCCTGCTTGTGTCATGTACAAACAAGCCATCTAAGCACACGCATTGCCAAACCAATGTACTATGTGACAAGTTCACAGAGACACGATCCTGACCCTTTGCATACAGCCCATGTTTGGGAGTCTAACCTCCGCCAAGTGCAACATGCCTGTGTGCGCAAACAGGCTCTGTCGGCAGAGTGGGATGAGACAGATGCAAGGCCAGTCTGGACAAAATGTATTCCTTTTCTGCAGTGAGACTGAGTGGGGTTGACTGCATCTAGTTCCAGCACATCAAGAAGCCAGACAGAGGTGAAGCCAGACATGGTTGGAAAGAAGGAGGACGGGGGGGTGAAGCAGATGTGACCCCCCCTTTCCCACTACCAACCCCTGTCTGAATAAGTCATGCTCCAGATTCTTTTATCTACACATGCTAACAGGTTCTAGTGAGTTCCCTCAGGACAGACATGCAGAAAAAAAAAAAACTTGAGAAGAGCCAGAGCAATACAAAAGGAATCGTTTCCATCACTGCTGCGAGAGACTAAAATGGATTTTTCTCTAGCTGTGGTGCAATTCTGATGAAGGTTGACGCTCATGAATCACTTTTAATTCAGAAAGATACAAGAAATTGATTTAGAAATAGGTTAGGAACTAGGTTGGACTACAGAACTACTGTTGGAGAACTAAAAGAAGAATCTGGAACAGTTTGAATAGCTTTTTCAATTTTGACAAGCAAACAAGACCACACATGCATTTACTATGAACATCAATTTACACAAAGATTCACAAACATTTACATAATTCCTACTTGATCCATCATAATCTTTCACAATAATTGTGTGCATATGTAATAGAAATGCCTGCTTATGTACACTAGTGTTATGTGAACTGGAATCACTGAGTGTGAAATGGATGGCCCCCCTCTGCTCCCATTCCCGCCCCAACCTCGGTGCCATCAGTCTCAGCCAGCTGGCGGTGGTCCCGGTTCTTCCCCCTCCACACCAATGCCTCCCCAAAACTCTGCACGCTTTGATATCAGCCAGCCCCTGGCTACCCAGACATCTGGAAGTTATTATTCAACAGAGCACGCCACAAAGCACCATTTCCATAATGAAACAGTACATTTTGTTTCAGCGCCCTGGTTTCTGATGCTGCTCTGTTGTTTGGATGAGTAGCACATTTCCAACTCATGACCCTGTCTACAAGCTCTCAGTGTTTGTCTGTCGTTTGTAGGTCTCAACGGCCGGTTGACTCACTGCAAGCAAAGTCCAGCTATTGTCTCTTTAACAAAGTGCAGTTAAAAAAAGTAGTTTTTGGACGAAGTCTGAGATTAGAAATATGTGGGAATGAAGGCCAAACCAGCTGGAGTCATTCTTATACACACTAAAAGATTCTTGTTGACCATTGTCCCATTCTGTAAAAGCAATGACTTTAAAATTACCATGAAAATTAAAAAAAGAGATGAAAGTAAAAAATCTATCTTTTGAGTTTGAAGAAAGAGGTGGCTTTCTTAGAAATCTTAGACCAACCTGTTCTTGAAGAGTTTATTCATCTTTTTAAATAATGTATAATGTAATAATGTTTTTCTAAAAATGTAAATGAATCCTCACACAATGGAAACCAAATGCACTGTGCCTGTATTCTACCATTTCCCTCCACAGTTTTTATAGAAGGCTTGTTTTTCAGCATGTAGCTCTTAGCATATCGCAGAGAAAAAAAGAAAAAAGATATGTACAATAATACCATATGAAAAGTAGTAAGAGTTCATTCAAAACTATAATAAACCTGGTACTTACTGCTACTCTCTGATGAACACTAAGCTCCAGCTCTACAGTACTAAGCGGCACCATTTTGCCTGGGATGCAAATTTGCAATTATGACAGCAGCTCATTTGAATACCACTAAGTCAAGCTACTGTTGTTTTAATTTATGACATGCTACATAGTCTTTAATACAAGTTTAGTTGCACAGATATTTACACACGGCATGTGCACAGTGGAGAATCACAAACAGGCTCTTTTATGCACTCTTTACAGAAAACTATTATCAGTCAAGATGGCCATTACATCTTTGACAAACCAGGAAAGGGAGAAACGAAGCCCTACAGTTGTGGCCTAAAGTATTTTACTGTGTTCAGGCGGACTTTGGGTATGTGCCACTTAAAGCGTGCACAATGGACCAGTTTCACGCTCCTGACACACGGAAAGAGCTTTTAACACTATATTAAAGATTTAGAACACAAAAAGAAAAGCCATGAGAAAATTTGTCCGATATTTTTAAGTTCAGAATCAGTAAAAAATAACACGCTGTAGTGCTGACGATGTGAAGAATAAAACACTTCTGTGGCGTCCTCATTAATGTTTGCAGTGATGTTGCTTGTTAAGTGTGCAGTGCTGTTTCCACCAGAACCTGACAGACACAAACAGTTAAGACGTGCTTTCCTTCGGCGTAAGATTCTGAGGCTTTTCGTTAACTTTGCGAGTCACAAAACATGGTAAATCAGGCTGTGTGTCTCATTTAAATACTCTACTCCCTTGTTTTTGCGCTGTGGAAGAGAAGTTTATACTGAATAAATATATATAGGCAAAGAGGCCTGTCTTGTGCTAAAAAATCCAACATGTTATCCTTAAAAATATTTCAAACTTGATAGATGTCATGATAAAATATAAACATATTTACTCTATTTAATCAAAGAACAGTATCCATAAACCTCAGATTAACAACTGGCTTTTCAGTGACACTGCGATCCTCACCTGACCCTGGTTGAACTTTTCAATAGAGGAAGACGGGTCCAGAACCCCCGGGTCTTCAAGGCACAGGATGTTTCCCAATAACAGCTTACAACTGAGGAGAATGGGACTCAGCCCCTGTGGCAGCATGATTCCATCACTTTTAACCATGTGCGACTGCTACTTTTTTCCCCTACAATCTCTCTGCCTCTCTGAAAAACCCCAAGGAGTTTTGACCTGATTCTTGGCTGCCACTATCACCAAACCGCTGGAGAACATTTGATAGCAGAAGTAGAAGCTCTGGCATGATAATTGAATTCTGTGCCTGTGCTCATGAGCAGCAAGTGCCAAACTCACCTCGTTTCCATTTGGCTGAAGCGAAGGTGGGTCATTCAGTGATAGTTGCACGACAGTCTCCCATACTTGAGAATCTGGACCATGTGCGCTTACTCTGAACTGGACTGGTTTGTCAATGCTGGCACTCTCTTCTCGAGCAAAGATGGACCCATCTGTTCTCACGCTGAAGCTGGGGTCACTGCTCTGGAAAACCACTGCTTTGTTTCCCATGCAGTCATCAAATTTTACTGTGGACAAAACAGTATATGAGATTGCATCAGTAAATGGCACAATTGTAAACTCATGCACGCACAACTAGAGATGAGGGGACATTTGACTCTTTATTTTAAATATATGGCTTAAATAACACAGAAAACATAAAGTGGACTGATGTTTTGTATAACAGGGCAATGAAAATACATTTACATTTAGCTTTGTAACAGCTAGAATTATAATGTAAAGTAATATTATACAGGTTTAATAGTAATGGTAGCAGACCCTTTAAGCCAAATAATTTAGAAGGACTGAACTTGGACTTGGTTCCTCTATAGCCCCTTTTTGAAACCGCTCCAAGATTGAATAGGTTTGAAACTTGGCCAAGTTTCATAAAAATTACTGCTGCAGTTATAATCTTGCTGACAAACAGTAACAAAAACATAACACTGGCAGAAGCAAAAGTGCCCTTTAGGAGAAAGTGACACTTTGAATTATCAACTTTGCTCTACGGTGTTTACATTGCACAGTTCTGTCAGGACGTATTGATTGCTAACCTTGTGTAGCAGTTAACGGTGCTATGATTTTACTCTGTCTGACAAATTGTATGCTTTTAGCCCTTAATCTGAAAAGGGAATCGGTTTAGTTTTGGCTCTTTTTGTATCTATTCAAGTTTGAGTCAGCTAAAGGTTATTGGTCCATGGCAGGACAAAAAGGTGGGCACAGTCATTTGTTTTTTTTACAGAATACAAAGCTTTAAACAACAACAACAAAAAAGAAACCCCATATTTGAAAGTTTTGTACAAATGTTTTTTAAAATCAAATTGTACTACATATGCATTTAAAGAACATGCCTACACCCTTTAATAGTTATCAAAAGTCTGTTTACACTTTAATGTATTTGTATTCCTGTATTAAAGACATCAAACACACTGGTCACACAGCAATGCACTCAACACAAGTGAACAGTACAAATTAAAGAATAAATGTCATATAAGGAAACAGAGATCAGAAGAGGGTGAAAACAACAGAAAGACACCTCCCTTGTGCTGTTATTAAATACTATTTTCTGCCACATTCACACTGAACTGTGAGGGCCTCTTCTGTCTGATCTCCTTTAAGCCTTACCAGTTGATAAGAACAAAGCAATAAGAGTCACAGCAATCGTAGCCCGTGTTGGCCTCGGCTCGTGACCTCTTTCTTGTTCTACCACTCTCTCTGCTTTCTCTCTCTCAGAGATTACAACGTCTAGACATCATAGTGTAAGAACCATTGAGCTGAAGGCTGTGGGTTACGTGCTGCCTCTTCACTTTCTCTCTTCCGTTTGACAACAGTAAACCATGGAGTAAATGCCTTTTTGTTCTGTCTGGCTCTAAATATGTCTGTGATGGTGACAGTAACCTGTGCTCTGAGGCCACATGTCCAGACGGCCACTCAAGCACTCACTCAGAGAGAACTGCACTTCAATAGCACTCAGTCCATTCAGTGCAGCAGGTGTGGCAAGTCCTGGTCCAGACATAGGCAGACAGGTACTATGTGTAGCAGAAGTCTTATAATGGAATAAAGCGAACAAACACAAATGTATGTTATAGTAATTTATAGATATTGGTTAATTTATACAAACTAGCCATTGCTGTTGGAACTGACATTGCACTTTTTTATTTCATTGTTTGTTGCTTATGCCTGTTGTGTTAAGACTATGTGTGTCATGGATACTACAGTATACATCAGAAATGCTAGTCAGTCAGTTCTTTATAAAAGCTTTACTTTGCTGTCTCGTTCTTCTGTTTAAATGGAAGACTGGGACAATGGAAGATGAACTACAACACACATCCCAGAAAGAACTAAAGCAGACTATATACAGCGGGGATTGAAAGTTTGGGCACCCCAGGTAAAAAATTTTATTAATGTGCATAAAGACGCCAAGAAAAGATGGAAAAATCTCCAAAAAGCATCAAATGACAGATTAGACATCCTTATAATAAGTCAAAAAAGTTAGATTTTATTTACATCATTTACACTTTCAAAATAACAGAAAACAAAAAAATGGTGTCTGCAAAAGTTTGGGCACCCTGCAGAGTTAATACCTTGTACTGCCCCCTTTGGCAAGTATCACAGCTTGTAAATGCTTTTTGTAACTAGCCAAGAGTCTTTCAATTCTTGTTTGAGGTATCTTTGCCCATTCTTCTTTACAAAAGTCTTCCAGTTCTTTGAGATTTCTGGGCTGTCTGTCATGCACTGCTCTTTTAAGGTCTATCCATAGATTTTCAATTACAGTATGTTGAGGTCAGGAGATTGTGTGTTGTGTTTGAGGTGTGTTTAGGATCATTATCCATTTGTAGAAGCCATCCTCTCTTTAACTTCAGCTTTTTCACAGATGGCATCAAGTTATCAAAATTTGCTGAAATTTTATTGAATCCACTTTTCCTTCTACTCGTGAAATGTTCCCTGGGCCACTGGCTGCAATACAACCCCAAAACATGATCGATCCACCCCCATACTTAACAGTTGGACAGAGGTTCTTTTCATTCAATTATGTGCCCTTTCTTCTCCAAACATACCTTTGCTCATTCCGGTCAAAAAGTTCTATTTTAACCTCATCGGTCCACAGAACTTGTTTCCAAAATGCAGGCTTGTATATATATATATATATATATATATATATTAGGGCTGGGCAAGTTAACGCGTTTTTATCGCGTTAACGCATTAATGAATTAACGCCGACAATTATTTTATCGCGCGTTAACGTCGGCCGATTAGTATAGTGAAAGATGTCGGTCTGAAGAACATTCTTAGGATCGCAACGAATGACTGCACGTATGAGCCGCCTTCATCCAGTTCTTTAAGTGGGCCGGTACGCACCTGTACTCAGTACCGCCACTTCTCCGTGCGCCCAGAACATGCTTTTAGCGTACTGGTACGCTCATTTCGACATATGTTTTAATAGAGGTTTTAATCCTTTGCCTGCTCTGCCGCTTTCCAGAGCGCCCTTCACAATGCAGGCTTCCTAATTCGTCCCACCGAGAGCAGAGACTACATTACCCATACACCCTTGAGTTTGGCAAGTGAAAGGGAGAGGGTGTGTGAAACGCGCAGAAACTGCATTCACATGCTCTGACTGTAATGAAAACACAAGAGAGACATTTATATTGTTTATATTGTTATAATGTTATGATTGAAGCTCTGGACAGAACTTGTTTTTCTATAACAAACTAAACAAAATATTAATGCCCTGTCAGTGGCAAATATTTTTGTTTTTAATATTTAATTTGATTACATTAATGTTTAAGTTCAGATTTACAAGAAATGTTTTAACTGCTGTAAAAAGCACATTATTTGTTTAAAGTGTTGTTTAAAGTGCAAACCAAATATTATTGCACTTTTGTTCATATAGCAGTTCTTTCAAAATGTATGCAGTACACTAATTTTGAATTCATTATTAAATTTTGTGTATAATGCAATTAATCGCGATTAATCACAGAACATTGTGCGATTAATCGCGATTAAACGCTTTAATCGTTGCCCAGCCCTAATTATATATATATATATATATATATATATATATATGTATATGTATATATGTATATATACTGTATATTTAAAAGGACACTAAAAACGGCCCTATATTATGGCATGTTTTTTTTATAGTGTCGAGGCACTCTATGCGCTTAACATCAAATTTCCAGTCACACACCAGAGTCACAGACACTGGAGGCAAGGTGGGTTAAGTGTCTTGCCCAAGGGCACAACAACAGTATGAACTGGGGATATGGGACTCAAACCACCAACCTTGCAGTTATTGGACATCCGCTCTACCATCTGAGCCACAGCGCCCCATTATGATTAAATTTACCAAAATTACACCTAAAAGAACATTGGAATTGGTTCATAAATCATTCTTTTGAAATATGTCTCCCCTGAAGTAGAAGTTTGGGAAACACTGGACTAGAACATCTGTGAGTCTGAAAAACTAGTTTATATCCAGGTCTTTTCTTCTACATTTTATTCTGTAGATTGCATTAAAATGTATGAGTGCACCAAACACCAGTTGGCAAACATGTGTCTCTGCGTTGCAAATAGATTTTTTTTTTAAACAGCTCAATTATATAAGACAGTGAAAATAAAAAGCAAGCCGTATTGCAACTCTAATTGTCTGTGCCTGGGAGACAGTCAAAAACAAGCAGCAGGTGGTCCTTTGCCCATTCTTCTTGTGCCCTCCAATTACTGCCCCGTCTTTGCATCTCAATGTGGGACATACAGTCAACACTGCAGACATTATAATCTGGCTTAGACCTAGCTTCAGGCTACAACATAATAGTCATTATATACTCAACAGCGTGTCCAGAAACACTATTCATGAGTATGTCAGGGATGCAAGCTAAACATTGCTGTTTGCAACATTGGAAATGGGCACCAGTATTCACTTGATTAAGACGTTTGCATTTTTTTATTTAAAATTGTAAATTGGTACAAGATCAATATTATCTGCCAATTTCTGCCAATGACAGCAAGACAACAAGCCTGACAATTTAAACTAGCTGATGCATTTATGTTATGACAATTCGAAGTACTAGAAGGTAGGTTAGGTTTACATTTCTACTATATTTTCTTTGGAGTGCACAGTGGCATTGTGGTCAGCGCCTCACAGCGAGAAGGTCGTGAGTTCAAACCTCAGCCAACTTAAACATCCTCAGCCTCAGCCAACTCCGGTCTTTCTGTGAGGAGCCTGCAAGTGGTTCTCTCCGGGTACTCCAGCTTCCTCCCACCGCCCAAAGACCTGCATGTATAGGTTAATTGGCAACTCTAAAGTGTCCCTAGTGAATGAATGTGAGAGTAAATGGTTGTCTGTCACTGTCTAGTATGTCTAAATGTCAGCCCTGGCCACTGTCCAGGGTGTACCCAGCCTCAGCCCCAAAGCTGCTGAGTTCCTAACGGGACTAAGCAGTAGAAAATGAATGAATTAACTTTTTTTTCTATTTTAATTTACACAGTTTCAAGCCATGTAATACAGTGCCATAACATGGGAACATAAAATGCGGCTTTACAATTTGAGGAGGGGCCTATAGGAGTAAGTAGAAATGTGTACATGTGTGAATGCAGGCCGTTATTTTTTATGACTGCTGAACCCTGACAAGCTGAAATAACTAAGCTGCATCCAAATACAGTGACAGGCTATGCACCAATCGTCATGCCCAGAGGGTCTTGTTCTTGCACCAATTAAAGAGAACAACAGTGCCAGTTTTACCCCTCCGTCAGCAGCCCTCTCTCTCTTTCAAACACACACCAAACCTCCGATCACTGCACTTTACTCAGCTGGGTCGATGGCGCTATAAGAGAGATTATAAAAATCGGCCGACAACAGAGCAATGAAGCCCAACGGCGCAGAGCTGCACATTAACAAGTCGTCTAAAGTGCCGCGTCCAGGTTGTGCATTGATCTGGCAAATAACACAGACAGCCCACTGTGCCAAGCGGCCGGCCACACACTTCACTACAGTCTAGTCAAGTGAAGCACTGGCACCTATACCACTTGCAACCCTCCCAAGAGCCGTATGATTTCACTGTCATGTGTGCCCCGTGTTCTCATACCCCCCACACACCCACACACTTTTCTAATTAAAGTTTCCGTCTCCTTTCAACAAGACAAGGACAAGGAGGATGGGAACACTGAAGAGAGTTGTGACCTTCTCACGGGCTTCCTCTGGACAGCCTGACAGGAAGTAGGTGACAAGTGTTGAAAGCGAAGTGAGAAAGGGAGCGACTGGAAGAGGAGAGAAAGTCGGGGAATGACAGAGGAGAAGGTGAAAGGGAAGGAGGATGAAGAGGGTGTGTGGAGGCGGCAATCAGCGGAGACACTGAAGAAAGAACATAGCAACATTAAAGAGGAGGGAAACAACAGATTGCAGTTGCTAAAGTGAAAATCTCCCGAGGCAGCAAGGTTTATAACTGCAGTCATTTGAATTGTTAAATGATTGTATAGTGCATTGACTTCGATTTGGCAAAACAAAAAGCAGCCTTTGTAGTGCCGCACATGAGCAGGAACAGGGAGAGAAATAGGATGGGGCGCGGACTGGAAAGGGCAGTGGACTGGCACTGGCATCCTAGCTTCGTCAACTGGCTCTCCCTCACACACAACATTGGAATGGATGGGATGCTCAGATGGCTGTTTAAACAGGTTAATTGGGCTGGCCTCCCGCGAGATTGGGACAGATGGATAGAAGGGTAGATGGGCAGACAAAGGGAAAGTGATGGAGAGATGAGGAAAAGCATGGCGAGAGACTAGTGTGGCCAGTGATCACAGGCGCTATGGGGAGCATGCTGTTTAATCAGAGAGAAGCGTGCTCTACAGTGGGTTGGGCCTTCAGTGACGGGCAAAACACAGGCAGGTCCACCGTCCACTACTGATGGACAAAAAGGAAAGAACTAACTGGTGATAATGGCTGTTTAAAGCTTGTTATAAGTCCATCAGGAGCTGCTTATTGTAGCCAATCAAAGCCAGGCCCATTTCTCCATCCTTCAAAGCAACCCACAGTAAGACACTTCAAAAGCAGTCTCCCTGACAACCTGATATGGCTGGAATAAAAATGTGGACAAAAACAATGTGTTATCACTTATAAACTGTGCAGAAAAAGCTTCACACTGAGTTTGTAGAGGTTAAAGTGACTACTTGAGTTTGTGTAGCATGACAATTAGCCTTAACCAAAGTCACTAAAGTTAAAGATGCCATTGTCAAGTAAGCATGAATCGGAAGTATTTGCAGAAATAGCAATATTAGCAGGTTATATTGATTCCAAATGGAATTTCTTTATACAATAATAATAAAAGATTTGTCTATTTTATGGTGTTTTTGAATTGAAGTTGTTTGGGAGCCAGTCATCTCAGAGCATTTTTTACTTTTACATAAATTTGCAAGCATTTGATGCCACTTTTTAGCATTCATCCATGGGCAGACTCATAAGACCAACTTCACAGGCAAACGTCACATTTGTTTTTTGAAGAAAAAGAGAACAAATGTGTACAAAGTCTGATTGCAATAAGCTCGCGCCACACAAAAGCTATTTGTCTGTCAAACATGCATCAAAACAAAGCAGATTGTAATATCACAATTCTTCAAACCTGCTTGCTTTCCATTATCTTCCTGTTTCATGTTCTTTGTGTCTATGTGGGACAGTCTGAAAGCACAAACTACTGTGCCATGTCTGACAACTACAAAAGAAACAACAGATTCAACAAACACTTTTAACTCCTTTAAGTTCCCGCAGGCAACATTTTAATGGGTAATGTTAATCGCAATTCCACAGTTTGGCTGTTTTACTTCAGTGGTGAAAGATTTGTTTGGTTAAAAAAAACAGAGACATTGTATTGAGAAAAATGCGGCTCCACTCCATCACACATGCATGAGCACACATGTCCATTGTGTAAATATGAAAGCCAATAAAGTAAAATGTATCACAAAAGCTGTATCATGTAACAATTTGATTTCTCTACTAAACTTTCTCCATCTTTCTTCTATTTCATTGATAAGTTTGTACTGCCCATGATAAAAGTAAATCCGTATGTCCTAAAAATCAATACACAGTGGTGTCTTATGTGGCTGAACACTGATACACTCTGTCACTGAACAGGGCGTCATACTATGGAGCTGGATTTAAATCTGTATAAAAACCTCCAGTTCCTGTTAGGTTCCAGATTGAGGGTAGAAACACAGCCCACGGACCAATCAGCAATGACAAACAAGGTGCTGGCGTGAAGCAGGAGGAAAAAGCAATATCAGAGAATATTTAACAAAATGGATGATTGTCCAGCTGATTGCTTTCAGCTGTTCTAAAAATGTTGGTTAGACCGCACACTAGTATATCCAGCATTTGCATATGGTTGACTGTAAACTGTTCTTTTGATCTGAGAGCAGTCCAGTCCACACAGCCCAGTAGTGGGCAAACTAAGGCCTGGGGGCCACATGCGGCCCGTTAGGCTGTTTAATGCATTTATTAATATTTATTGATAATTAAACACTGCATATATTTTTTCTTTTACCTGTAATGTTTGGAAGTATTCAGTTGATTGCACTACGACATGCTCCAAATGGGAACAACCTTTCTAAAGCTTACGTCTTTACTCGAGATATAGTTTTTGCTGGTTTTACAACAAACTGTAAAGAGTGGATCTAAAACTGAGGACTGACCGTGATGTTGAATATACAGCGTTGATTGCACATATTGTTTTGCTTTAGCCTGGCCCTCCACGAGAATCACATGTTCTAATGTGGCCCACCCTTGAGGAAAAATAATTGCCCAGCCCTGGCATAGACGATAACCACACTTATCCTACAGTTCAGTTTTTAAATTGCATACAAAAATGGCGAGAGATTATTTATGTTTTTTGTATTGAAAAAATGTGAAGGAAGCTGCACTTGTGGGGACATTCCACACACCAGACACTACTGTATGTAGAGTCTACTATCTGAATTGTAACTTTATGGCCACAAGCAATAAAGTGTCATTGCATTATAGAACTATGTCTCTGAAAACATAAACTACTTTGCAGCTTTGATATTCACAATACTGTGGCGATGGCCCATGCTACATTAGAGGCTCTCTGTGGTGCATACAAGCTCGTACAGACGTCAATAGTGCACACACACAGATACACACCCACAGAGGGAGCACACCGACATTGTTTGTGACTAATCAGCATCTCCCTAACATCTGATTAGTATTCGTCCAAACGAGCACAGAAACGCCTGATTGGCCTTCCTCAATTCTCTGCCATTTCTCCCTGCGAAGGGAGTGGAACCAGTGCAGAACTGGTCCCAGGACTCCAAACAATCACAGTGTGATTGTTGGCTGCCTGTGTGACTAGAGAACACAGAAGTCAGTATGTATTAACATGCCTGTAGGCAACAAAGGTAAAAAAAAACATCAGATTCAGTGAAAAGTTACCAACTTATTAACTATAAATATTAAACAGTTACTACATGTTTGCTACAATTGATTTTTATTAAAGATTTATTTTTGTGCTTTGTCTCACCTAAATGTGTTGCACAAAAACGTGGAGTACAGGCAATGCAGAAAGGAGAGGAAAAGTGTGAAAAGTCTTTAGGCAATTAGGATTGGCTTTAGTGGTGATTAGGAGAGAAGGCAGTGTCTGAGAGGGATCAGGCAGAATAGAGCTTCCCCACTGAAGAGAAAAGCCTGTCTGTACAACTAAGACCAGAAAATAATAGCACAATGGAAGCAAGTGCAAACTTCCTCAGCTTTCATGACTATATACTACATATAGTGGCCTTTTAACTGCTCTGCTAGTCTATATTTTTTATATTGGTGAATGAACACACACACACAAACACAAGTAAACACAGTTAAAAGGTATTTACTACAAACCACAGCTTACATCCCTGCACTGTTCACATTCGTTCTCTGCAGTTACTCAGCCTTTACCCAGCCTTGCTGTGGTTATGGAGCGAAATATCCAAGTAAAGCGCTTTGTGGTTGCGGTTCAGTGCATTTTCTGGATCAATAGCCGACAAATTCAATGATGGATTTGATATGTACAATAGTATAGGTTAGCTTTCCCTAGAGTCTCAGCCCAGATTTGGTATATGTGGACATTATACAGTGCGCTGCAAAGTCTTAAAGCCTGAGGCAAAGGATCTCACTCTCTGACCACCAGTAGGGTGCAAAGAAAATGCACTGGACTAAATATATGTACATCAGTCTGCTCATGAGTTAATGAGGTGACCTGATGGCTCTCTTTTAGCGTTGACTCTGCTGGGAGTGCTGTATAAGACTCTGAATGGCCCTAAATCAGTAGGCTAAATTTGTAAACGCATAGTCATCTAAACACATAAAAAAATTAAAAGTGAATTATAACTGTCAACAATATATCTGTCACCCTTTACCAATTTACTCCCACTATTAACCACTCAGGCTTTATTACGTGTCCTGTGTCAGCCCAGAAAATGTAAGGATAATACTCAAGCAGCAGAAGCAGCTTATAGAGGCCATAAAAAATAAAGGCTTCAACTTTGCCTTTATTTCACAGTTTGCCTGCAAGCGTCAAATATGCTTGTTGTAAAGAAAAAGAAAGAAATAATTTTCATATAAGTTTCCCCATGGAAGCAAACAGCACAAAATTGCTTTCCCTATATTGCTGGAGGAAATACAGGCTGTATTTCTCAAATCTAATCAACATCTCTCCATCAAAACTTCAAGAAAAGCTTTTGTTTTTCCAATTGTGTAGGTCAGAGCGCGAGAACAAGAAATCTATTCTGTTTTTCAAACTGTGAAGAAACGCACGTGCAATTACCAGTACAGAGGAAAAGAGGGCAAATTATTTATTTATTTTTTTTTATTGTTACTCAAAATGTATATGTTCTCCCTTGAAAATAGCCATCAGCTATGATCCATAAATCCAATGGCTGTTTTATAAATGAGAATAAAATTGTTTTACCAAAAGTCAATTCAATGTCAGCTTTAAAAGATCTTCATTAATCAGCTGCACCAACAACATATAAAGTTTTTGTTAAACTGAATATGCTTCAGTTTAAGGTAATACCTTCATGTAGAAGTTACAGGGTACGCAGGCTCTAGGGAATATTTAACACATTTTTATTTTTTCATTGTGCAATATTTGACTGTGTGCAACACAATTCATTTATGTTTATTCCATAGGTTGTGTGCAATATGTTCTTTGAATAGGGAAGATAACTTTAATTGAATTGTTATTATTTATGTGAACTATTGGGTGTGAATTGTTTTTTACAGGATGTGTGCAATATGTCTCAGATCAGGCCAGAGTAATAGCAGTGTGCATGATTTGTGCATTGTTGATACATTTTCAGTAGTGGGGTATGAATTGTATTGAATACATTTTTTTGTTTTTTGTTTTTGTGACAGTGTTGTGAATAGTTTTGTGAACAGTGGTAATGAATCGACTGTTTAATGCTGGTCCATGATTGTCCAAGACAAATTTTTCAAATTGGAGACAATAAAGGCTTATCTAATCTTATTTAACTTTTAAATAAGTTTAGTCTATTTAGTAATCATTTTTTGGTTTAAATTATTATATTTGGGTTTCTCTCACCAAGTGATGCACTTTATCTTTAGGGTACAAAAAAATTAGCGCTAAATAAATGCCAATACCATATCTTTTACTTTTTTCTTTTTAAGTTTTCTGCTCTGATGAACCTTTAACATATTCATGCACAAAAAATTCTGAGTATTTGATTTTTGTATCTGTCAAAAAAATGTGTGAAGGAGCCTTTAACAGGTTGTCTAAGCCAGAGCTCCATGTCTTGACTGATAAAGGTTTTTGTGCTATATCTGACCTTTAAACAAAGCATGCTACATGAGACACATTATTCAGTGCGGATGACTGCGGACATCATGCCATTATGTGTGCTTAACTGCATAAGGGTTTATATGAAGCACCACAGTGTGCTGTTGATGTCGTCACAATGAGCCACTGTTACACAGAAGAGACTGGTAACTCTTAAAACTGTTCAGATAAATTTGCTTTATGATGTGTAGATAATAATGGGGCATATCCTGAAGAATGAGCAAGTGAGTTCTTTAGTGTGTGTCTGTAAGTGCAGTCAGGCTGTCTGGTCTACAGTAAAAGGGTCTCCAGTGGGTGAAAGTGTGAAGTACACAAACGCTTTACTGCAAGTGCTGATAAGGCTTGTGCTCATATGACGGGCCTGTCAGCCAGTGCGCAGGCAAACACCTTTAAACCTTCAACTCCATACACACATGGGCTCCCATATATAAAAATACACATACACAATGGAGGGAGAATTTCAGCTGCTCCAGGCTGAAGGAGGCTGGCAGAGATGGGCTCCCAGAGGAGCAAACAACACTGCAAGAAAGCCTCTCTTAAAACAAATCCTCCAAACAAACACATATGCTCTGCACAGAAACACTCATATATTATGTGTCAGACAAACCTCATTGAAGCTAATTGTTGTGAAAGGCCCTGCAGCTATAGACCAGGAGCTGCCTGCTTTAACCAGATGAGGCTCAAATGTGTAGTCTGCTTATAGTATTTTTTTTTGTGTGTGTACAGGGGAAATAAATTAGCAGTGCTAGCAGGTTGCACTGACAAGTCTTGTTAATGAGAACATCCTCTAGAGTCTTTTAGGCCAGCGAGAGAAACCAGAGGCCGCCATCATCTGTGCAGTCTGGGAGATGGCATAGAGGCTGCTGAACGGGAGAAAGCCTGGACAATTAGACCACACCATCTGTAAAGAAGTGCTAATACAAAGTTTTAGAAAAAGATAAAAAGATAGAAAGATTTTTAGAAAGATTTTTCATATGCATTATCTAATTTTATTCTAAAAGTACTTGAAAGTAAAAAGCCTAATCATGCTTTACCAGTGGTCTTGTAGCTATGTCATTAACAGGCACAAGCACGATTTCCCAATAGGATATGTGACGGCTCCATTTGATGGCTCTATATTTAAAAAGGGGAGAAGATTACCATTTTTGGACTAAAATGACCTGCAAAGTGGGAAGTGTCAAAAGCCGTATGAGTCTATAAATCAGTCTGATCAGTAAAGAGATGCTGTGGGAATGTGTGAATATGTGTGCTCATAGGTAGCCTACATGTTTTTGTGATAAGCTGCCAGTCTGGCTGCAGTTGACTCATTTGCACCTGGTTTGGTGAAGTAGAGCCAGCTGGCTTTACATGAGTTTGGAAAAATCACAAACCACATAGTGGGGTTTAGAAATGCATGAGGTGCGTTGCTGTGTAGCAATGCCATGATTCATATGCACAAAACTGCACAAGCTTGTGATAATCACTTTAACTAATCCTTGCACGCTTCAGGAAAACAAGCATGGAGAGGGAGGTGGTGTTTTTTGAGGGGTGTGGGTGGCAGGGTGAACTTGATGATAGGGCAGGGTAGGGTACACCACTGAAAAAAACATTTTATGGACTTCTGAAATATACTTAGTCTTCCAAAACAAACTCAAACTAACATAATGAGTGTGACGCTTCACTGACTGCAACCATGAGACTCATTAACCTAAAGTGACTGTAAACTGTCTCACAGACAAATCAGAAATGCAGGCAAAGCTCAAGCCACCAACAACAATGAACTGTTACCTTACCCTGTGTGGGCAACACTGACAATTATGACAGACAGCACACTTATTCTGTATATGTACTAATAAAGAACATTCTATTGATTTATTTTTCCACTTACCAATTACCAGATAGATGCAAACAGTAAAAGTTTTATCCATAGAATATCTTTAAAGTGTCTTTTCAGTTATCCAAATATATACATAATATTACTCAATTTGCACATAAACATGTAGAGCTGTAGCTCTTTGCCTCCAGCTGGAGTGCACTTCTGTCCTGACATATCACTCTGTATCGCTACATTAACACAAACATTGCCCCCTTTGTGCTATGCCTAGCTCTAAACTATCACCTGCACTGCATCTATTCCTAGACCCTGGATTCCTCCAGTAGAGCAAAAGCACATAGGTTTACATCCAGTCTGACACTTTCTTGGAATATGGCCTATAGACATGGCCACGGGATCACCTCATTAGCATCAGAAGACGCTCCGCTCTCTGACAAGTGAGACCTCACTCCACCGTTCTCACAAAATAATGAGCAAATATAACCTCTAAAGGCTAAATATAGGCAACTATTCTCTCAAGAGACTTGGTGCATGAACCATTTGCCTTGTCTTGGTCCTTTCCAAGTTTCACTGCAATGTGGGAGCGAGGCGTACATAAAGTAAACAAAAGACTTTAAAAGGAGGAAGTGATAGCTGAACTGAGTTTGATGAGAGCTCTTAGCCTCTAGCTATAGCACATTAGGCACAGATGAGCCACAGCCAGCTCCCACACTGTTAATGTGGAACACATTATAAGTGCACAATGAGTTATGATTGCTATTAAAGTGCAAATTATTCAGACTTCACAGCTGGATTTAAAGGGCTGCCACCGCTGTGCCATGTCCTTTCTCATTTCTGCCTACGCTTATTCCACTAACCTTGCTTTATTGGCCTGTAAACTCACATTCCTCTTTTTTTATATATCTAGTGTTTTCTATTGAACACTGTTTATGAAGTAATTTGAATCCTAGTGTAAGCAACCTTAAATGTTAAAGTGGGGTAACAATATAAATATTTTAAATGTGAGCAACCCCTTTCAAAGCATGGTATCAAAAACGTATTCTTCAAGAGTGACACAAAAGAGAACGCATATACTATGCACTTTAATAATATATAGTTATATATAGTTTTATGAAATGGAACTAACATTTGTTTTTGATTTCTCCACTGTTTTAATAAGAAAGGTTTTAAGGTTCTGCAAGGTAATCAAATGCACTGTTCTTTCTTGTTTCGATGTTTTGGTAAAAATGAGAAAGCAGCAGGTGAGTGTGACAGAGAAAAAATATTTAAAAAAGGAAAGGGGGTGTAGATCATAAATGATCTCTCTTGCCCACATGAGCCGCCTCCCTTTAGGGCTCAGGAAGGCTCGCTGAGAAATGAATGAGAGGTAAACGCGTGGGCAGGCGCTAACGCTAAGATAATGACAGCGTTTTGTCAGGCTGGCCTAAAGCAGGGTCTCCTGGCACATGAAAGACTACAGAGACAGCAGGAAAGTGTGATGGAGTACAGGCTGAGAGCTTGTGGGCTAAGTAACCAAGTCCATGGGTGTATGGCCTAGACAGGACAAAAAATGTTTTGTATTCAGCCGTTTGATCTCTACAAACACAGTTCACTGGCTAGGAGATCTTTCAAACTGTGTCGAGAGTGTCAGCAGTCAGAAACCTCATGCCCTTCTCTCCATCTACACTGTGTAAAAAGCTGGGAGCAATTATGGCAGAGAGAAAATATCCCTCGAAGATCATGTAATGAGAAAAACTGTCCGCCTCAGACATGGATTGTGACCATTGTTAAAGTCAACCAAATGTAACCATCAAAGAAATGATAGTACTAATTACCACAGCTGTTTAACAATGCAAAGAAAACAAACAAACACACAGAAAAAATATTAAATGTGTTCTCCGTGGGTTGGAGCGAGTGTCATTTATTTGAAGCTCTGTTGGATTGTGATTTGTGGCTATGTACAAACACTCATACTGTGCGTCAGATAGTCAGCAGATGCTTAGTTATGACTACCCCAGTAAAGGCAACATTTAATGTTACAGACAAGCTTTGAGGGGAGAAAGAGAAAAAAAAGATAGAATGGAGAAAAATCATGAAGTGCAAAGCTTTGAAAACAGATAATTAGATCTATGACAACAGAGTACAATAATGTTGTCAGCGGGGATGGAGTTGCTGAAGCACAATGCAGCTGTCTGCACAGTCCAGCATATATCATCTTGAATGACTTTTGTATCGCACTAGTTGCTGATAAAAAAAAAGGAAAGAAAACAATGACAAGATGACAAAGTTTATTACTCTATAAATAACTGTTTGGACAAATCCTTCTCTTAGTCTGCTTCATGTACCGCTCTTGAACTGAACAACAGCGAGACTACAGCGCTGTCAGAGGCTCATTAAGCTGCTCATTAGGAAGCTGGCTATATTCATGTACTCTCATGGCTGAACATTTCAGATGAGGCTCAGCCATCTCTTTAGCAGGAGATTCTGAGGCAGAGGGCTTCAGGTCAGTGGAGTCTGTCATTGTTAACACAGCTACATTTTCTTTTGACTGCATCAGATTTAATGACCCCATCTCGGGGTCATGAAGTCAGGACGCCTAACGTTGTCTCGTTCAAACATGGGCGGAGTGGTAATCTGGAAGCTTGGGAATTTTCCCGGTGGGCCGGTGCAATGTTCAAATGTCCAGAATTTGAAATAGACCAGCAGAAAATAAGCTTAAACACAATATATTTTGTTTCCAGGGTTGGAAATTTGATTTCATCTTAGTTTAATGAACTCATATAGACCCACCTCCTGCAAACATTCTACAGACATGTAGTTTGTTAAACTGCTCAAGTTAAAAAGAGTAAAGGGAGGGTTTGGCCTTGATTCTTTCTGTTTTAAAGCCTTTGAGTCTGGGATTTTGGGGCCAGTTAAATCAAAAAAGCTTTTCGTTTTCTTTTTGAAAATGTTCTGACACAATGACCAGCTAAAAATTACCTAAAATGCACCAGAATTGAAGGAATTACATCGGTCTTTATTAAAAGCCCCCCCTGCTAACATACCGGCATCTGACTACATGCCCAAAATTGTGTTGACACATTTCCTTCGGTGTCTTTCACCTGGTTGGCTAATGAGGTGCTCAGCTCATCTTAAAATTGTATTACAGTAATCTCCCACACTTTTAAAAAACTTGCTATGCCCCTTATAAACCACTCTAAAAGCTTTGAACTCATAATATTGTTGCCATCTAGGAACCAGGTTGCTTATTAACTTGAATGTCATCCAAACCTGTATTTCAGGGTGTGTGCCCCAAACAGACATTACCCACATTTATCAGTTCTTTGTCATGTGATCTTGTGTCTAGTCTGTGGATTCTGGACTGTCTGTGCACGCTGTGTCCAGGGGCCAGGCTAGTAAAGGTGGGCCACTACTGTGAGAAATCTCCCGGTTTCAGTACCCCACTCCAGCCCTGCGTTCAAATACAACACTTCTTTTGTGTGACTCCTAATCAGTGTTGGTCATCTTACTTCAAAAAAGTAATTAGTTACAGTTACAAATTACTTCTCCCAAAAAGTAATTGAGTTAGTAACTCAGTTACCACATTGTAAAAGTAACTCAGTTACTTAGCAAAATAACTGAAGTTATATTTTATGTTCTATAAGGGTATTACGTTCTGTAACAGCTTAAATATCAAAGATGTTTAAATTAACTGAAGAATAAAAACACTATATATAGTATTTTAGAACATTTGGTATTTATTTAAACTTAATAGATTGCAGTCTGCCATATGTACATAGAAATAAAAAACATATAAAAAATAAATATTGAAAATAAAATTCAATGGCAAAATTAAGTCACACAAATGTAAACTTGTGTAAAAAGAAACAAAGGGAGACCTGGCCATTAAGTAGTACAAATCTCTGTACCTGTAAATTATTGCACAATAAACAAAACACAATCCAACTCTCTCTGTAGATTAACATGTTGTTCATTCTCAAAGAAAATGAATAATACATTAATCTATTCTAAATTACTCCTTTCACACCTCTAACAACTAAACCAGTGGTTGTTGCTGACACGTAAAATCGAGCGTTGCTTGTTTTAACAGTGGCTCTGTCTCCTTCACTGGAACTCACGCAGCAGTCTTTTTTTCCTGGACATAGCATGTTACAGAAACATTCTTGCCTTTAATGTCAACTAACGAGAAGTAGTGCCGGTACTTCTAGTTCGAGAACGCCACCTTTGATTTTCCCGGCTCCTCGCCATTGTCGCTGACGCTGTCTTGTGTTTAGTGTTAGTCAGAGCGCGCAGTGAGACCGCTTCAGCCAATCATCGCTTTTGCAGCGGTGTCATCATCCCCCACCCCTGCTCTCTCCAGCAGCAGCTGATGTGTAGCCAAAGCATGACACCTTGCGCTTTATTCAACCAAATTGTAGTAACGCGACACTTTACATTCTCAGTAACGATAACGGCGTTACAACGATGGGAAAAGTAATTAATTAGATTACTCCGTTACTGAAAAATTAACGCAGTTAGTAACGCCGTTATACTCTAACGCCGTTACTTCCAACACTGCTCCTAATACTGGTTGATTACTTAAATTTACAAAGCAACTGACCAGAAACCAAGCCATTAATTGATGTGGACAGAACCATTCCTTCCTTCTAAATACTTAATGTAATAATACTAAAGATGGAAAATAAATTTTGAAAAATACAACAATCCCTATAAACAAGAGTGGCATTCAGCTTTTGAATTCTAGCTTTTAAAAACTCCAGTCAATGTGATTCATTTTCCGGTTTTATTAACTCCAATGTCTTTAAGATAAAGTGGGTGGAACAAAGAGAATACATTTCTATTTCTAAAAAGTGACAATGTGCTTGTGACAGCTAAGGAAGGAAGGACTGTGCCGTGTTTTACAAATCAGGAAATGGAAGCTTTTGAGAACCATTTGTATTCTGTAGATCCTGTGGATACTGCAGTGGACACTTGTAGTGGAAGTATCTACAGAAGGAGATCAGGGAAAACAACGGGAGGCAGGGGTGGAACAGGAGATGCGGATGCAATTAAGAGCCAGGGTCAGAGGTGAGTGAGAACTGTTGGTGATTAATGCCCTGAAGACTACAGCCTGACACTCCAAGCACACCCGGCCACATGGGACGACAGATAACTTCTTTTGGATTGTTTTTGTGTTGTTTTCTTCTGCTTTGTAGCCTTCTGCTGCGTTTCAAAGCTTTACCACAGCAGAATAAAGCCTCGGGTAGCATTCGTTTTATGTGTGGATAGCAAGTTAACAACACTGCATATGGTTAAAGTTATTTATGTTCACAATCAGTAAAGTTTCCACACTAAATGGCAATTCTGAATAACAGAACAAAGCAAACATAAAACTGTTTAAGCCTAATTTGCACACTTCTTTGATTTTGTACATCCTCCATGCAGCGGCACACTTAGGAAGACATAATGAGAGTATCTATATGTGCTATAATAACTGAGTGGGATACAAACTGTCAATACTTGAAAGGGTGGGTGTCAGCAATGTGGATAGAAACAGGTAGCAGGAACACACTGCACAAATACATGAATAAACAGGGAAAGGATACACGGTCATCATCTGGTCATTGATTTGAACATTCAGCTGCCTCACAGCCGGGCAAAAGTTGACAACAGAGCAGTTGTGTGTTCTGCCTTATGTGGTTAATGGTGGTGGTGTTTTGTCACAATACAACGATGAGGAGCTATTAGATTAATGACAGTTTAAGACCATTATCAATTCTTTAAATTGTTATGTTTACCAAGAAAACAACTCCTGAAGTAGGCTACATTTAACTACAGTTCCCCTGACATATTACAACAATTCTTTTTCCACCTGAAGCGAGAGGAGGTGTCTGGAGAGGAGGAGTAATCCAAATGTAATGCTATCAAACACAGCCTGAAAAGATTCAAATATTAAACCATATTCTTCTTAATTTGATGTTATCATATATGTTAAGTGCACAGCAGCCGGGATTGTTCACTATCAAGTAGCGATTGAAATGGGGAAAATAGTCCCAATCAATAAAAAAATAAATAAAAAACAAATGCAGCTCTTCAAATAAGCCCATAGTAAGACAAGTAGACTCGAGTGGAAATGCTACTAGCCCCATATACCTCCTTGTTAGCCACTAGCCAGCTCTTGAGCTGTCAAAGTATGGTCTGTGGCTGCTTTAAGACTACTTCTACTTCTGTGAATATGTACACTGTAGTTTAGAACTGTGACAGACAAACCTGATGGACACAGCAGCAACAGAATCCAAAGCATGCGTCTCATGCAAATAGCAAATTATGAAATAGGAATGAGGCTGGACACAGATTTGTGTAAGACTTGACTGCTGCACAAAGAAAGAGTCATTATGAGAAGCTCCTTGTGTTGGAAAAGCCACACTATTAAGCATAAACCTGCCTCTTCACAATACCTCTGACATTAGCATTTATGACCAAGATACAGTGATGGCCAGCCATGATGGGAACTGTAGATGCGGTGTGTAGTCTAATCAAAGGAAGGCATCATCATTACGAGTTGGTGGCAGAGAGACAATAGGCTGAAGTGTATGATAAACTCCCCTGTTAGTTTGGCCAGAGTCCACCTTATTTAAACACCCTGCCACTGTCCATTAAGGCATTTGGTGGTGATAGGCCATAGGTTTTTAGATTTGTGTGAGACAGAAGTGTGATGTAATCACTGTGTCCCTCGGAAAGGCCAGCTCTCTGGTCTGTTTCCAAGACTTCACTTCTGTTGTGGCCTCACTTCAGTAAACTACTGCTGCGTGTGTTTGTATACGGCTTGGCTAGGAGCGTGTAACAGAGCTGTAACAGAGAAGCACCTATAGGGTGTACTACAACCATGACCTGGTCTGGGTCAGAGATACAAACAACTCATACACAATTATCAAATTCGCTTTATACTGTATTTTATTTTTAAAAAACGTAATGGAGCTGGAGCCACTAGCGCCGTATCTGATGCTGCTCTTGCAACTTGGCCAACAAACTAAGATACAGATCATGAGTCGTTCCAAACCTTGGTGGAAACGAGGCTTGTATTCTCCTCTACATCTAACCAGTCTACAAAGCAATGCAAGTTCATCACTTTAAAAGTTGGAACCATCTATTGATCTTTAAAGAACGATAGCACATGGCAGTTACTGTAGCAATCTGTTCTCCTCTATCTATATGATAAAAATAGGGACATATTGAAGAGATGGGTTACTGTTCATTTGTCCTTGCTCCCCTGTTCTCATGAGGTAAAAGGAATTACAGATAGAACAATTAAGGCTGCCGCCTGTCCAGATGCTATCAAAGTCTCTCACAGTAAACAAGAGGAGATAGGAGCAAGCCCCAGGTAGCAGAATGAATCACAGTCTTAGGCTGTGATACAGATGCTGCTCTTAGTAGCTACAGATAAAAACAGCACTACAGAGCTTAGTCAGTCCATTTGAAATGTGCTTCATGTATCTAATATGGGAGATCTCTGCACGATAGCAACACTGTGGCTGTATGATACAAGCATAAAGAGACATGTATGATAGATATACATTTTGCAGTTGAAGGGTTATTTAAGAATTTGTCCTCTCAGTGTCTGTTTGTTCTGTAATCTTTTCCTGTTCACATTTTATGAGGTACAACAAAGCAGAGAAAGCAGATGACACAGAGGCAGAGAGAAGGAGCTGTGATAGGCTCTGTCAGTTATAATGTGGCTATCTGCTTCTCCACAAGTCTCCTCATGGCTTCTCAGGCTCAGCCCAGTTCAGAGACTGACAAATGTTGTAGAGCAGCAGGCATTCAAAGAAAACGTGGCTTGAACTGGGAGGATAGTCTAAAATTGTTACCACTGTGGAGCAGAGGTTTTAAACTCTGATAAAACTGATGCAGGGTCAGACCTGTAAGTAAGAGTTTCCCAGTTTCTCAAAAGATTTACACAATGTGTTCTTAACTTCACATAGAGTTGCACTTAGAAATATATGAGAGAATGTCATAGAAAAAACATCCCGAGTTGTAAATTAAAACAATTAGACTGAATACAAATTTACAGAACTGTAATACAACATTGCATAGACTATAATCTCTGACAGACAACTGGAAAAAGTTATCTCAGTTTGTACTGCATCATAATATTCCTGCTCACATAGCATCTAGGCATTATTTGTGAAGAGACAAAGTTTCTTTTTATGAAAAGGCTCTTGGTGCGCTCCAGGATGCTGCAGCCTACAGTGGTACAGTAAGCATAGTGCACGTAGACCTGTGAACTGTCATTCTTTATTGAAGATGACATGTTCCTTTAGCACACATTGCTCCCAGGCTCTCCCTCCTGTGCTGTCAGTTGGTAACACATTACTGGGAGATCTTGCTCTGATTTTGCTTTGATGATCTTCTTAAAAAACAAACAAACATACATACAAACAAACCATAGTACTATACACAGATAGACACACACAAAAATAAGTGTCTTGCCTTTGTGTGTTGTCTTTTTCTGTACAATAATCCTTGTTAGAGATCCAGAGGCGTTGTAATGGCTGCCATAATCATTCTGTAAACGTTAATCTTAGTGCTATTTCAGCCCTCCAGTCTTCTGGGAAGGCTACTTCATACACTGTTTCATTGCCTTCATGACCATTAGTATCTCCATTTACCTAACAAATGCATCCCCAGCAAGATCTCTGCACTCTGTCACTGCATACACTTTTAAAATGCACTTTTGCCACAATCAATTAATCTTGAGTGTTTTTATCGGGATGAGTGATATAATCTTCTATTGTCCCACCCCTAATACCTCCTTGCCTGCTAAACACCAATCATTTATCAAGATTCCTGATGAAGCAAAGTGAACAGATGTGGTGCCAGATGTATCATTAGTATATTTTATTTACACATGCACAGTCTAGAGGGGATCTACAATATTCAGCCACCATGGATCAATCCAAGTTTAAATAAAAACCTTGTTGGTGGTATTTGCAAAAATAGGCAGGAATAGATTGTATTTTTTTTTTTAATGTTTGTACAGTTTACAAAATATTTTTCCCAGCTCCACATCTTACAAACCCACACTGCAATCATAACAATCTCTTTTCCCATGAAATGCATTCAGCTGCAATTTCTCTTTGCAACCACATTTATCCCTGTTTGACATTTTGGAAATGCTTTTTACTAAGCTCTGGACAGACAAAAAGTTTACATTAGAAAGGCTCACTGATTTGTTATGCAGGAGAAGTACCAGGTAATTTGCATTTATGTGGTACAAATTAAGTACCTTTGTCTTTTTAAGAATTAATCTTTTCAAGTGTGGAGCTTTGGTGTCCAATGTGCAGACAAACATTTTGAGCACTAATTTGCCATAAATGTTTGCATATAACACTCTTTAATCAAATAAATTGTACAATCTTCATTCATATGTTTCCAAATTAGTTTGGTCTCTTCAAATCCTCTGGTAATAAAATACCACAAGCCAAATGTACTGTTTGGGTCATGGAGAGCTCAGATCAATACAGACTGATCCTGCTTTGTTGACAGACTACAGCACATTCCTCTGTGGACCATGAAGTCTGGCCCTTGCCATGATAAACGCTGACATCCAGAAACATGACACTGTTGTGATAGACAAGAGTGTGTATGTGTGTGTGGATATATCTCCTGAACGGCTCAGATGTATCTGGGGATTGCCCACTTGGTGTACATCGCTTGGTGGCAGAGGTCCAGTCTGCAGCTGTATGTCTCCACTGTCAAGGATATACTTTCCCCAAGACCATCCCTTTACCAGAGCTGAAAATTCCTCTTAGAGACAGCATGCACACTATAATCCACAAAACACCTCTGTTCCCTGGACACACTGGCCACTGGGATTTGCGCTAATGCAGGTGTTATAACGTCTGTCTTCTTTGGTGTGTGTGTGTGTGTATGTGTGTGAAGAACCAAAAGGCAATTACAAAGAGATTAGAGATGATGATGCAGCAGCCAGATGTGACAATACAAACATGTTAAATTGGTAATTTAGGAGTGACGACTGAGAAGCGTGAGAATATGTTGCCTTTATGACACAATATGATGCTTTACATTGTCTTTATGTTGATGTGTATGATATGTATGAAAAACAAAATTATTTGAATATCCACACAATAAATTTTGGAGACAGATATAGATATAGTTTCTTCACTGATTCATTAACCTATCTTTCATCACTAATCTAAAGTATAAAATTGCAGTTTAGTATTAGTAATAATGCTGTTGTAATGGTATGATAGGAAGGGATCATTTTGATGGCAATACAATTTTAGGCTTACAACACATTAAGGTATTTTATACACAATTACTATGTTACTAAGGCACATACAATGTAAGGCATTTATTCTATTATTTATTCTATTTAACTTTCCACAGGTTTAATGTTATTACATCTGGGGTCAAAAAGAATGTTCACATATTTTATATTTATTCGAGAAAATAATAATAATACTAATATCATACCATATTAATATGCAGCCAAAGATAGTGTTTAAGCAGAAGGTGTATGCACAAGTAGCAAAGCAGAAAGTATTTAAGCTAATGAATTCTTGGGGTCAAAGGTGAATGTTCTGCCTCAGGCTGAGCTCTGCTCTTTCTAGGTTGAACCACCACATTCGTTTGTTTGAGTTTCAGAAACTTCTCACAACTAAATCTCAAACATACTAACAACCAACTCTAAAAACTGCAACTTCTTACAGCTCATGATTATATCCAATAGACAACTTCACAAAGGCTTGAGTAAACTCTGGAGATATTTGCAGTGTTTATAAAAGCTATATACTATCAGGGATTTACAATACTATACCTACCACTTTATTTATGAAAGCTATACAAATAAGATGTTAATATTTTAAATGTCTTGTTCATTTGGCAAAGAAGCATTTCAGGTTGTGCCTGGCTGTAACATGATATTTAAACATGCCTCTAGTGATAGCTAAACTCTCTTTGAGTTAATTTTACTATTTTGTCAGTATTTGTCCACTAAAATGTTAAGTAGGCACTGTGTCCATAATTACACACTTCTGTACAAATTTAGGTATTGGATAAAGTATGAACAAAAGTGTAAAAAAAAGCCTAAGTGTGTGCATTAATGCGCACTTTGCACACCGAACAGCTCCTATCTTTTCTATTACACCAAATCACACCTTACAACAGGACTTATACAGTATTGTGTGTGCAGTGTACATCATGAAAGTGCAGACTAATCTATGGAAGCTGTCCAAACATAAGATCTTTACAAATAGCTTATGATAAAACTGTATAGTCAGAAGTGTAAAAACTCTATTTTTAGCACAACAGTATAATGGGGAATTAACCTTGTGCTGCAGCTGGATTTGTGAGATTACAAACTAATGAAATCCATCTTGAACTGCTCCAAGCAAAGTAATTGCAGTTCAAACTCTGGCTAACGCAGACGGTGTGACTAGTACTGACAGGTATGGTTGTGTTTGAGGTTTGAAAATGTAGTGACCATTTTACAAATGCAAACAACATTGTGCTGCTCTGATTGGATAAAAACTGCAATTGATAAATCAAACCACCTCCAGGTATTCATTTAAATTACCAGCTCTTTTGCAAACGCATTCAACAGGAGCCTCCCCAGATGGTACTGTGGAACAGACTACATACTGTGGAACAGTTCTATCAAGCAGTCAGGTTAAAGTATTCTACCTTACATTTCTTAAGAGGATTTCATTTTATTCATTGGCTGAATGCGCGGGCATGATATATTCAAAATGGAAATTCAAACACAGCCTTTGCAAGCACTGCCTGAAACAAAATGTAATCAGTTTCATAAGTCGACCGTGAGGGCAGTTTAAAGAATCTATGGCATACTCCTCCACACCTTTGTTGATAAAATACTTTCAAATGTGAGGAGCAAAAATAAAGAGGACAGTCTCCTGTTCCTACCATGTCTTTAAAGGGAATGCTTTGTTCCACTGTGTCATTATATTATCAGGCATCAGACCACATGAACTACTCACTTTCCTCAGTTTCAATTAAAAATTCTGTGTACTTTTTAAATTCAGCAGTAAGTTTAGGACTAGCTGGGAATTTTCTGTGGGGAAGTGGAAAATAAGTGGCAAATAGAAATCAGTCTGCCAAAACAAACATGCCACAGTCAGTGGGAGACTTCCAGTGAAGTCAACATGTGTCATATACTTACAAACACAATATGAGCAAATACACCCATTGTGAAAAACTGCCATACGATTTGACCAGATGACTCCTAATTAAGGCTGAGAAAATGTCAGACATCCCAGTTGACCTATTCTCTCCCACACTGTCAGCACTGCACTAAGACATCTATTATAGATATTTTAAAAGACAGGTATGTCAAGGAATTGTCAGAGGGAGGCATGTCCGGTGTTACCTCCGCCTCTCCTCCTGTTGCTCCCACTCAAAAACACCGTTCCTTTTTGAGATGGATATAACACATAGGTGCTGGAAACCTTGTAGCGATAGTTCATTATGTTTTCTTGCAGAATAAAACCACTATGTTAACACTTCCTCGAAGCATTGCAGATGTGTACGTGCAGATCCAACTATACAGCGGGTGAATGACAGAGTTAGAAGGGGTTTGCATGAGAATATACAGATAATGCAGTGAGATGGAGAAGGAAAGCAATGTCAGACAGACAGGTCTTCAAACGAGGCACTGAGGCTCCCTCTCGCTGCTGGCGTACTGACAGCCTCTGGCCTGAGACTCAAGCTGCGTCAGGATGTCAGCCTGCACTATGTTTTGACATCTAGTGCTGTCCTCAGCAGAAAGACAGAGGCAAAACAGCCCAGAGAGGTTTTTGTAAACACACAACTCACAGTCCATTTGTGGATTTGTACCTCAAATGGACTGAATGCACCAACAGACATCACAGAGACAAACAACATATGCAGACATGTATGCAGACAAGAGAGCGGTGAAAAAGACATGAGCCTACACTCTGGGTACACGTGAAGACGTTATTTCTTTTTATTGTCACCATTGAAGAGAAGGGTTAGGCTTTCTACTGTTCAAAACATCACTTATTGATGCGTGTGGAATTTTGTAATTGCCACATAGGACAGCAGGTCCCATTGTAATAGACTTTACAACAAAAGAGCATTGTTATGTAGGATAGAATACGATTGGGTTATTGCCTAGATCCATAGCATGTGGCATTTATAGTTAAAACATGTTGCTTTGTTATCCAACTCTGAGACAAAAAATTGTGGCATTTTCAATAATAGTGCTTCAGAAATGACCATTGTGTGTGACATTTCCATAAGGGACATCAGTGTTGAAGACTGAAAGCAGCAGCAGCAGCAGCAAGTGGACGATAGAAAGTAGGAGAAAGAAGACAAGGGAGCAGTTTTATTACTGATAGTGAGTCTGTGCTCGCTGGAAAGAATAGAGAAGAGAGGGCTCCATTTATGTAGCTCTTGTCCAAATAGAAGAGATAAGACTAGAGCTTAACTAACTCTGTAATTACACTGCACACAAGCCTGAAGACTTTTTTCCTCCTGGCACACGACTACATGTTAGCACGGCAAGAGTTAACATTCGAGTTCAAAGTTCCTGCCATTGCCCCGCCATTGAAAAATCTTGTCAGGATATCATTTGTTTGTCTAAAATACCATGTATAGTATATTTCTGCCATATACTGAACACCTGTCCTTTTACCCCAGCGTGCTTTGTGAATACTCAAATGGTTTTCACGCAACACAATGTCATCTGAGCCCGAAAGGAGGCAATTTGTGATTTTATTTGAGTGATTTTATTTGCTCAGTAGGGCACTGTGCCCCCGAAACTCTGACTGGCAAGTTATTTCTCTTTTTATTTTTTAGTTTAGTTGTTCTTCAAGTCTCCCCGGTGTTAAATCCACCTGAGACATGGTAAAATCAGAGTAATGAAGTACGCAGCTCACTGGCAAAGGCATCAATCAGAAGATAGCAGGAGGACAGACAACAAAGGAGGAGCAGCAGCAACAGAGAGAACTCAACACAAGAAATGAAACTGTAATGTGAATGGAATAAGGGACACCCATTTGGGAAATATTGCACAGCCATACACTGAAGAGTAAAGAACAGAAGAAAGGAGAGAGATGTAAAGGAGCATAAGCAAGAAGAACAAGGCTTATAATTTAAGAGAGGGTCTCAGCTCTATGGACAGTGTATGCTCAGGTTCCCCTCTTTGACAGCTTATTAAAGATTCATGTTAAAACGAGTCAACGAGTCGAGGTGGACTAGTAGTCTGGGGCAGATATAAGGGCAGGGGAAGGTGCTTGTTACCATTACCATGGTGGCCAAATGACCAACACTGACCAGAGAGGAGCCAGAAAAGCAATAGGTGCCACTTTGCAAACATAAACATTTTAATATTAAACAATCATCAATCTCAGGCTTTTTACTAAGTAAGATTTTACTACATTTCAAGTCATAGAAGAATGACAGCTATATAACCAAACACCACAAACAACAGCCTATGGTGTCCAAACTGTGGTTCTAATAAACAAAATAAAAAAGTCAATACAGGAGCAATACAGTGGGAAGCATGAACAGATGAAGTAAACAAATCCGTTCTAAGAGGCAATTTTGACCATCAACAAAACAAAGAGAGTGAGATCATTATTTTCTTTGTGGATGCAAAGTGAAATAAATAAATAAAAATATACCTGTGCATTTCTGTTTTTCTCTTTGAAACTGAAAAAAAAGTATTTTTTGAACTACAAAGTTACAGAGTGTAGATGCTGTAAAGGGAAAATGCCAGGAGAATGCCAAAAAGAAGCCACTGTGAAAAACTGATGACTCCCATGACTCACGATTTTTCTGTCAAACCTTTAAAAAAGGTCATTTACCAAGAATTGGAAGCGAAGTATTTGATGTTGTCGTTTTCGTTAGTGATGGACACAGACATTTTGATAATCAGACAATGCCGAAAGGTTTGTGGATGACAGGGTCTGTCTCTAAGTGTCAGCCCTGCGACTAACTGCCCAATGTCCAGGCTGTACCCCACCCAAGACCCAAAGCTGCAGGGAAGCTCCAGTCACCTGAAGCGGAAGAAAATTAATGAATAAAAACAATGCCAAAAACGTCATATTGGTACACAGTATATTTAGGGTTAAACTTGTACCATTAATATCTGATGGATAAAATAACACATTTTTTTAAACCGGTTTGAAGAGAGTGGATTAAATTGAAATGTGCATTTTTATATTATTATGGACAAGCTAAACCTCCAACAAACTGACTTTAAACATGGCCACAAGGTGTTAAGTGTAGGCGTACTACTGAGCATACACATCTCAATTTATCTCTTTGCGCACTCTCCACTCAAAAGCTTTGATCTGACAATATCAATCTAGCTACTGCCCACGAGGATGAGACTAAAGGCTAAATCACAGGAACATAACTTCTTTTTCATCTCTTCTTGTTCAATCAGTATACATTTGGGGGCCGCTTCTGAAAATAGCTGAAGATAATAAGGCGAGTCAGTGCTCCGCGGCATTAGCTGCTGCCCTGGTTTTGAGTTGGAAAGGAGGAGCTGGTGTTAGCTTGTAATTTCACACCTTAATTTGCGTTTCTGTCGTTTACTGGCACTGCAGCTGGGGAGTGAACAAAGACAGATATGTTTAATTCTGCACAAGGAAATTGGCAAATGTGGACATTGAACAGAAATCTTCCGAAAGGTTAAATCATCAGAGATGTGTGAACTACATATTCTGCTGCGTGTGTACAAGAGAAACTGAGATGTTGGGACCTGGCAACTCTTCTCTTTAATGAGAGTCTCTGGAGATGGCAGGTGCATGTTCAGCCGTTCTTTTACAAGCTCAGCAACAAAAAGGCCAGGTCCTCACTGTCTCCCAATACAATTACCACTGTCATTAGCGAAATCCCATTATCAAAAGCAGCAAACAAGCAGCATTATTAATAAACTGATAAAAGACATAAGAAAACAGTGGCTTCAGTTTATGCTTATAGATATACCCCAACATTAAGATTTTAAAAAAGTGTTGTAAAAATAAGTTGTGTTGATTGAGGTTTGCTGTCATGGGGTTGGGACCTGCCTGATGAGTTTAGTCATTCAATCTAAAAACAAACGATTAAGCTGTTTTATTCAAGCCTGTTAACTCCATCTTTGTATATTTTAATGATCGCTATTATTTGAATAAATCTCATTTTTGGTTTCATTTAATCCAAAATGCAAAATAAATAAATTCTGTTAGGATAATGATCCACTAATGGATAATGGATAATAGTCTTTTCTAAAATCCCTACTTGCATGGAGTGTCAGTGTTGTTGTAACAGGTCCATCACAAACTTGGACAACCCCATATCTTTGGGTTTAAATGCTTTATACCCCAAAACAATATATGTGTCTATCAACCAAATCACCAATACTCATAATACTTAAATAATACTTTCATAATTCCTCTATGTAGTACTGTGAAGACGCTATCCAAAGCAGGTATTTTCTGCTTCATTCCATAGTAACAGTGCATGTGGTGGGGCTTTCAGCAAACCCTCTAGATACCAATAGGTGAGCACTATTATTATGTTTACTTTTTTAAAGCCGCAGCGGTAGCAAGGGAAATCATCCATTTTCTGCTTCTCTCTCTCTCGCTCGCTTTGCTTTCACTCCCCAACTTTGTCCCTTCGACTATGGATAATAACACAGCCCTTTTTTTCTTTAGGTGCTTAGGGAGGCGTTTAAAAAACAAATAATGAGCACATTCAGAAGTTAAAGCTCCAAGGGGGTACAAATTGGTGGCGGCATCTGGAGGACTTCCATCAGCGCTTTTGAAGTTTCAAGGTTGAGGGGAGTTTGTGACCCTTGTGAGAATCACAGGGTGGCATAATTACTTGCTGTTTATGTGAGCAGATGTGTTTGTCTTGTCATCTTAGATAAAAAGTAATCACAAAAGCAGATGAAGGATGGACAAGCCCTTACCTGCTCTAACTGCAATTCTTTTCATTTGCATGTCTTAGCAGTTGACTTTGACTTTCCATGTTGATCAAGAAATGTGTAAGGAAATAAATAAGCCAAATTAAAGGGATGGTCCAGTATTTAAATGGTAACTCTATCTGTGTCTTTTCTCCCGTCTGTGTCTCCAAACTGGAACTGTGTTGACAATTAACCGCTATAGGTAATGTGTTACCTACTATATCTCTTTTGAACCAAAAAAATCACAAAAGTACAGTATATTTTCAGATAGATAACTTATTTTTGAGTCATTCAAAGAAATAGTATTTTTACTCACAATTCTGCCTACACTACCAACTGTTTTTCATGCAGTGAAAGCTTGGGACACTTGGTGGGTGGTCACTTGAACACATAATGCACTTTCACACCAACCCACACAACTGCCTCCTCTGGGCTGTGTCAGTCAGCAGTGCACGAGTGAAAGGGTGGCTTAAGGTTAGCTGGTGTTCATCCCATTCGATTCCACAAGCGGCTCTAGTTGAGGCCTGTTTCATGTTTGCGCGGCATGCCAAGGGGCCACAAGGAGCTCTATTTACTGAGGCTGACACGCCAGGGGCAGCAGAGAGCTCTAATTGGTTCAGAGCCTCCTTGAGCTGCATGATGCCTTCAGCCCAAACATGGATATCACATAGAGAGAAATGAAGTGGCTGTGTTATCCACGCACACTTTTAAAGACAAGCCTTATGCCTGCACTAAAGGCTACACACAAAGAAAAACAGTGCTGTGTGAGGTGGGAGCAGTAGGGTCTCTAATAGCTTGACAGTAGCAGGTGGATCTTTAGAACAACATGCAACACCAGACATCAAACAGAACCCATACGGACCATGTGTTGGCAAGTTTGTTATTATTATGAGCATCACTAAACTCTTATTTACACTGTAAAAGGACTGGAATAATGTGACCAAGCCACATTACGTAGATCTGCTCACACTGCTGTGATGCTGCATAAACCCTGGTTTAATCAAGCCTAATTGTTGAGATTATGAAGACTGCTTATGTTAATGTGTCAACAAACACCAGAACTGGAACATGTACTGTCCCTTAGGAGGGTTTACTCATTTTCTCCACTCTGAGTACATGTTAATCTACAAGTCAGCTGAAGACAAATATGATAATAACGAGTGGATTAAAATTCCTGAAGAGTCATCTGGCTTTATGCATGAATGCCAACATCAAAACTCTGTTTGTTAAAAGCTGAAAGCCCATTTTATCATTCAAATAAATGTCGCTATTGTGAGCATTTTGGGGCTATATTCTCTGAAAAAGCACCTTGCTTGTGTATTGTAAAGGTGTTGGCATGTAGACAGCTACCCTACACTGTATTCACCCTATAGCTCAGACCTTATCCTCCAGCCACTTCCTGTTTGAACACTCTCATCCAAACAGATAAGAACAATGTCTGACAGGCTAATTAATAATGAAAACATTTCTCCGCCCTGGAATCCTATTCCCCCAATAGAATTTCTATTAATGTTGATTGACCCTGACTCGCCCAGTGCCACTGTGGCACGGCTGTGCACTAAAGCAGAGTGTCTCCTGAGGTGCCAGCACAAGTTAGCCGATACATGCATAATTCCCAGCAGACATAAGAGTAAGAAGTAGGGCAAAGGAATGAGCTGTGTGCTCCTCTCCCCCCTCACTCTCAATCCCCTCATCAGCAGCCTCTTAATATTTAATTATACAAGCTTCATTTCACAGTCTGCAGCCAAATCCAGGAGATGGGGATGGAGGTATGTGGGAGGACTATGAGGCAAGTGATGAAATATAATATGAGGCTTTCAGGGGAGAGATTGTGATATACAAAGAAAAAGAAGAAAGAACTGGAGGTTAAAGGACTAAAAAGCAAAGAGCCTTTTGACTGGGAGTTTTAGCCAAATCAAATTCAGGTTAAGACAAAACATATGAAGGGTTCATTTGCAAAGGCAGATAACTCCATTGTAATAAATTGTGAAAATAAAATATATACAAATATATACAAATGTATATTATTTGCTAAAGGTGACATCGGTCAAACCAAACTTGAGTGGTTTTGTCCAATTAGGACCACTAAAATGGATTTGGGCTTTGCAAACAGCGCTATGCAAAGAATAAATTACAAGCCTCAGTTCACTGATTTCCAAAATGGCATTTATCTGTTTTTGCAAATAAACTTTTCATATACTGTAGATAATCGTCATCTAGTGGTTTGTATATTTAGTCTGGCATAGGCTTTATACCTAATGCCCTTCCTGACACAACCCTCTCCTTTCTTTGGGCTTTGGAGCAGCACACTGGCTTGGGACCCCTTGTGGCTGGAGTACTGGCTCCTCCTCAGGAAATCAAACCACTGATATCCCATGGGACCGGCGGTGAGGCTCAACACTATACTAACAAGGAACACATAGACAAATGACTCACATATTTTCTGGTTGCTTTCTAAAGCCAAAACTATCTTCAAAGTTAAAATAGAACCCAAGTGTCATATCACAAAGTTTCTAATCTTTAAAGCATAATTAATTGCATTAACTAGATCAGCACTTTTCTAAAAAAAAGGAAAAAATCTCATTCATGCTGCATTTTCGTGGGGCTTTTTGCAGATTATCTGTCAGAGAAGATAACTATAATTATACAAAAAGACATTTCACTGTGTACACTCCAAATTCCTCCCTGTCTCCGTTCTGTTTACATTTCACACATGACCAATTTAAAATCAGGCCCTCTTGTCAGTTCCCCGAGCTAATGATGAGATGGTACAAGACCCTGCTGCAACAGTCTTGCTCTAGCGAGGTGGAATCTGCAAATGTGAAAGTATGTAGTATTTGAAGTTATAAATCTATCCTAACATTAGACCTTTGGGCTATTTCCTCTTTAAGAAATATTTTAGGAGTGATATCTTGCAGATGAAGTGGTGGAGCATTAATAATGTATGCTTGAGCCTTTTTATAGAACACAGCCCTTGAGATTCATAATTTAATTCACATTAAGGCCATAGAAAAAAGTTTAAGATTTAATAAATTTAATAAAACTTTAACCAATATTAATAGCTCCAATTAAAGAGCATACTGTGGAGTGATGCATCATTTCTGTGGGTAAAGAGGGAAACCCGCTACGATGAATTTCCCTTAGCTCTCCATGTTCTATGCTGATCACAACATTGTTTCTCCGTTACATTGAACTGATACTCTATTATAATCTATTTACAGCTATTGTAAAGTTCCTTCTGCACAATACACAGCATTACTCCAGCTCAAGATGTGTAACATAGTATATAGTAGAATCGAATAAACTAAGATCCTTGAGGCTACTGCTTATATAAAGCAGATGATGAAGCTTAAAATAGAAGAAACTAAAATTGCCAAGTCATGTTGAGGAACGACAACCCTAACCCTCACCCATGTGTTGTGCATATTATCAAGCAGACAACAATAAACCTATGTATAATTATACACATAAATTATATTTCAGTATCTGAAAATAGTTTAGTAGTTAATGAATTGTCAATTACACCTCTATTAATGCTTAACTACTGTTTTATTGTGTGAGTTATCATTATAATTTTTAAGTGTAATTGTAGGATTTTGAATGCAAGAATAGACCAATCAAATATTTTGAATGCAAGAATAGACCAATCAAATATGCATCCGCTCACAACACAGACTTATTTGCAAAGATATTCTTGTGCATGTGAAAAAAAACAGGTCTAAAGGGAACCACTTCTATTTCACAAGACTATGAACTTAAAGTGAGTGAAACAAAGTTGTTGGAGAAAGTCTTGAAAGAGCTGTACTGTGCAGACTGGTACAAGTGTAGCAGGTCTGAGCTTTACACCGCTCCAGTGGATCTCTGTGGGATTTAGTGTCTCACACTCTTTTGGGTTGGGATGCACCACTGGCCCAAGCAGATACTATGTATGAGGAGGAAAAGATTGTGTCTTTTCTTTGGCGATCCCATAACCTTTTTTTTACTGAAGCCAAGAGAAAATGGGACTTTAAATATCTTCTTCTGTGTTCTAATTTGTGTATCCTGTTGCTTGGCCCGTGTAATGCTAGATTGTCTTGTAGTGGGAGCCAATAAGACAGAGAGAATTGGGAAAGTTCAAAGAAAAAGGTTCCACTTCTTTGCTCCAGTGAGTATTAAAGAAATTGATTCTCATACCCAGGGCCTTACCTTCAGATATCTCCCACTGTCACCTTTTCTACACAACATGCCCCGCCTCTATGCCGAACCTGTCCACAGGATGAATGAGCTACACACTACCCATGAGTAGCACTGACCGCTACATGCCTCACTAACTGCCAATGCTCTGGGACTTGACTACACATTCAGAAGAGAGACGAGATTATGTAATAATTAATGTAAATAAAATGAGCCCCAAACTCAAGTTGATAATATGCAGAGACTAGGGGTCTATGAAAGGGGTTCAGGCTGCAGATTGAAATGTCTAGCTCTAGGTTTTCCAAAATAAATGAACAGCAGATGGTGCTCTGAGAGGTGGAGTGAGGTGCTTGGGGAAAGGCAACCACAAAATAGCTCCAGGGGGCACGAGGAGGGGCTGGTGAAGAGAGTAGTTCACCGTCGCTCTCCCGAGGGATAGGTGTCAGTCGAGTAGAGAAAGAGAGCAGCCCCTTTAATGAATGGAAGTCTTTGTCTAAGCTTGAGCAGCAAGTTATTACCTACTGAGTACTAGGCTATAAGGAGAAAGGCTCTATTTCCAGTGGTCCCCAGGGCAGCAGGAGAGGAAGAGTGAGGTGGATGGAAGCAAGGGAAGATGGAAGAGGGGGAGGCTCATATTTGGGGCTTTATTTTGTAACACAGTATGACATCTTTGGCCTCCGTGGTAGAACACAGCCCTGAAGCATGGTCGGGAATCGCTGATGAGACGAGCATCAACGTGGAAGACTGCAGGAAAACCACACAATAATAACACCCATTGGGAAGACCTCAAACAGGGATAAGGCTCAGCTATCCTCACTGCAGTTGTATTAGAGTGAAAGATAAAAACTTAAAAGAAATTCATGACAACAAATGGTAAATGTGTGTATGTTTTTTATGCTGCAAAAGTATAAAAAAAATGGGTAATAACAATTTATTCAAACTAACAGACAAACATACATATTCCTCCTTTACTACACACCTTAAAAGCTGGCTGTCAGACAATTATAATTGTACACATTAACCAGACAGATGGGATGTATTTGTGATGTGACATGGTCATGTTGCTGCCTTTCGAAATTTGTACTTTTTTAATGCATGAACTGTTTTTATGTCTTTGCAATTAATGCTTGTTGGTTTGTGCTTGCCTCAAATGTGTGTTCTTGTTTAGCAGTAATTTATTTTATTTTACCAGATGTATGCCTATTAACAACGGGCCGGGGACTACAGCTGGAAATTAGCCGTAGAGGCTAAAGCTGCTCTTTTTTAAAAAGGACTGTCCACATAATAATAAATCAATAAACTAAACTAAACTAACATTTCATATCAAATAACTTCCAAACAATCCAGTCAATTCTGATCTCAATTGTAGTAAATACCAGTGCACTGTTGCGTAATTGACTCCTGACGCTTGTAATTGGTGTCCTCTAGGTGAGAGTGGCGCACACACATTCTTAATGAAGTGAGCTTCTTACCAAAGCTAACTTATGTATATGTTCACAGACTAAAGCTATGCTCAGACATCTGACTATACATGTAAGCGTTTAATCCACCTGAAAAGCCTCCAGCTAACACATTTGTCATCCCTATGTGGATTGTGATATACATCTATATCCTTAAAAGCTACCATAAAGATCAGACCTCATATGAATATGTGTTTTCTTCACAAACACCATAGAAATGATACAGTGCCTTTACCAGAAGTGAGGTGTTTGATAGCTATCTGTGAGATAGTAGTTTTCAGGGAGGACTTTGACACATCCAAGATGCGGTGAAGTAAAAATGAGTAAGTGCTGTTAAATAGGGCTTTGTTGCACTGCAGGCAGATGGAGTAGTAAATCTAAATCTCTTAAATTGAAGTTTTATTGAATGCACAAGCATAAGAGTTGAAGAACTTGCAATGCATTCATTTTCCTAAAGCTTCACCTGGATGTCTAAGACTTTATTTAAAATATGCTATGACAATCTTCAAGCTAAATGTTAACTATGGCTTTTTGTAAAATTTGAAATGTGATCATTACTTTATTCCACTGTTGCATGTACACCACATCTAAATATGTAATATGGGATATCATACCTATATACTGTACATGAACTTACACAGTATATTTTACTTGATGTAAAATGTGGAAAAGTGTGTGGTATGTTCAAATTCTACTTCAGGCTCAAAGAAAAAGAAACAGTAGAAGAATTGTTTTCCACTGGTGACTCCAGGGAACGATTACAGAAAATATTCTCTTGGACAGATGTTGTTTGTACTGAGCAGATCATCTCAGGAGCTTTACAGTATGAAAGAAAGACAGAGTCAAACTAGTGCACAGACAGTTTGTGGGTGGAAGAACGGAGCAGGAATGCAAACTTTGTCTAACTAGACGGGCAGTCAGAGAGCACAGAGCGCAGCCAAGGTCAGCTGTCCAATCTTGGTATTATTGAACCAAAAACTTAAGCAAATTCCCTTCTTGTTTCTTGGATGGCATTACTGTTTATGTTTATCTGGTGGTTGCCTTGGTACAGTAATTCCCTTACTACTACAGGATGTAGAGATGTTTAACTAGTTAATATAAATCAGACACAACTGCAGTATATGTCACAAACCTTGGGACTGAACATAAAAAACAACGGGGAACACTGGCTGATGATATGGGGAGAAGAACAAGTAAAAGCCTACAGTACAGTGTGAGCAAGACCCTCTTTAACATTCTGGTTTCATGAATTCACCCAGTGAATAAGAATGACAAACTACTTGGTGTGAAATACACAGACACAAAGCTGACAGTGAGGATCAATCCACAGAACCACACAGCCAGGCACCAGCTGTCACTCTAATTGCTTGCTTCTACTGTCATCTTTGGAATCAATCCCATGCTAATGCTGCACAGGTAATAGTGGTTAAGGGTCTGCAAACAGTCCCACTTCCTCTAATGAGCACTGGATATCTGCAGAAAACACAGCCAGGTTGTTTCTTCTGTCTTTGTGATGGCTTCAGACCTTCTGTATATGGAGCTAAGATGTGTGCTGCATTTGTGGCATTATGATATTGTGCCAATCTGGATTCTTAATGGGCTAAACTGTGTTTACTTTTCAAAGACTTGCACATGAATTATTGATAGTTGTGGGCGCTTTTCGAATTAGACTGTAATAATCCATCGTCTGGCCTACCTAGCTTCCAAGGGGCCATGACTCTCTCTAGACATCAGTCAGGGTGACTGGAAACGCAGGCATGTTTGAGCATTCATTCATGACAGCTTCTCCTTATGGTGGAACAGCAGCTTCAAAACAGTGAAAGTCAAGGCTAGGCCATCCAGAGCAGACCATGTTCTGAGTGGGGGACAAAACCTGAAGCTCTGTAGGCAAAAATCAACATTTATTAAAATATTTAATAGTTCCATAATCACATAAAACAGAGAAAGGACTGATGTGTTTGTAAGAGTGTTTTTGTCTAATTGATAAAAATATTAATGCCAAAACTAAGAGGAACTTATGAAGAAATGTATAAAAAATGTGAATGAAGCTAGTGAGTGTTAAAGCATGCAAAGAATACAGACACAGTTTCTGGAGATGTCAGGTTGGACAAATGTTTACTGCATAGTAATTTCTTCTGTGCGCAGATGGAATAAAACTCAAGCCTGCCTGCGTTACAGGAGTTTGCAACTAAACTTAGACCTAACTTTATTGATCCACAGGGGAAATTGCTTTGTCACAGCAGCTCAGTTTCAAACAACAAACACTCATGAACACTCATGAGAACTAGGTACCACAGCTGCTTTGTTTTTTCCCAGTGTGATGCACTTCTGTCAAATAACCTCAATAACATGGATCAATTACAACAGGAAATAAGAGGAAAAAAGAATGAGAATTAGTTCAAAAAAGTGAATAGAGACAATAGCTGTCCACATGCCATGCATTCAGGCTTCCACTAATGGTGTGTAAAACTACACAGCCAACTTTTACTACCATGTAAGCATGTGCAGTTAAACTCCAATAGTTACTAGAGAAACTGAGCAAAGGCAGTAGTATTCCTTCTTCCTGCTGCGTTCATGTGATTGATGCCAATTTGTCCAGACCCTGATTTATTTTTTTGGCCTTCTTTGGTGTCAGAAAACAAAAAAAGCATTGCATGTGAAGTTTGGTAATAATCTCTTGGATAAGATCCATTCCTCGGACAGAAATGAAGCAGGCTAAGCAAGAATAAAGACATGTTTCCTCGACAGTCTGTCCGAGGCAACTGGCTCAGCTTTCTTTCCTGTTTATATCTTTTTAACCGTTTATACTAACTTTACTTCATTATTTCTGGCTTGAGAATACCCATCTGCCATTACTGTGGTGACACGCCTTCGAGCAGTTGACAAGGTTTAGGAGCACAGCACTCTGGAATAGAAAGTCTGCTTAATTAGTGTGAACGTGCAGAGTGTGGGTTTATTGTCTCCTCTCCGCCACAGAATTTTTAAGTACTGTTACAAGTAAAATGTAAATTGCCAAACTGCCTTTATAGTTGCATTAACATGTAATGGAATCTAGGTTGCCAGTTGTTCCCACAGAGGTCTTTTAATAAGATAAAGTGACATACTCATCCTTTGACAAAAATGGGGTAAAATGATGCAAAAAGTTAAACACTGTATTGAAGAAATGTCTGTCAAGTAAGAATGATTTTTTTTAGGACAGCATACAATGTACATTAGGCCGAAGCAGAGATCCTTGTACCAGATTAGAGCTTAACTACATTTACAGTTACAATTACAGCTAATTTCCATCTGTAGTCCTCTTTTGTACATATTTTTAGTGGTAGGGAAAACTGGACCGCCTGGAGGAAACCTACGCAGACAACATGTCTGCATGCAAACTCCACACAGAAAGGCCTTGCCCTGGATGGGAATTAAACCCAGGACCATCTTGTTGTGAGGGAGGAGTGCAAACCACTCTATTTTTCCACTTTATTTTTTTATCAAATAACAAATTGCAAAGTGAGCAAATAAAATAAAAATCTAAATCAAATGACATTATTGCCCCTTGCTCTCAAAACAGCATCAGTTCTTCTAGGTACACCCAGTTTCTCAGCCAGCAGGTTGTTCCAAACATTTGGAGAACTAACGTAGATCTTTTGTGGATGTAGGCTCCTAAAATCCTTCATTCACTTCATGTAATCTCAGACAGACTCTGTGATGATGCTGAGATCAGGACCATACCATCACTTCCAGGACTCCTTCTTGACTCCATTGATGATGATCATATACTCCTTTGTTTGCTCAATTTGCAAAGTTAAAGCATTCTTATTTAACAGCATTTCTTCTCATCTCAAAACTTTGCCACAGTAAGTAGTAGGTCCATACATTGTCACTTACATCTTATTGTTACTAACTCACTAGTTCTTTAAGTAACTGATATTATTTTGCAACTTTAGGAACCAACAAAATATATAACATAGAATAAGTCTGACTTAAAATATACAAAAATTAATATGCACAGGCCAGCATGACACTGATAGGATAGCGTCACATCATTCTCAGCTGCTCTTTCTCAGGTAAAGTGAACAGAGACTGAAGCCCTCCATCTTCCTCTCAAGTCTGTCTCTCCACGTGTGAGTCCCTGTTTTATCCTGCTGAGCTAATCCAAGCTGGCCAAATCCCTGAGAAGAGCGGGCTATTGGAGCTGTCCTGCTGGGTGCAATATGCCACCTACTTCCCTGGCACTGCCAGCCCTGTAGGGCCCCACGTCCTGCTATGAAGCCGTGTCAGTAAACAGACAGAGATGTATGAATTATCTAAGTGATTCGGAACAGGTAGTCCCCAGACAATAACATGCTCAATTATGACAAAGACTTGAATTACACAAGACTTTTTATACAGGTAAGACCATACAGCACATACCAGATAACACCAAAATGCAGCTATAGGTTGTCTCCTGTTACTACATACATTGTCCTTACACATGGCCTATGTACACAGTCATATATGAACCCTATCTAACAGGGCAATCAGTATAGCACCCTGCTGACCTAAACACAAAAGAACAAATTAACTTGTGTCAAAGGAAAACCTGCTTAGTGTTTTTAATTGGTGGTTGAGGGAGATATTTCTATTGGGAAGAGGGGTGATCAGTTTCCCTCCATCTCTACTCTTTGTACTGTTACTACTCTCTTTTTGTTAAACTTGTCAGGCTTTTATCTGCTCCATGTCTGTGCCTGATAAATTATTTGATGCCCAGACAGCTTTGATGAGTTTAAGAAGTGGGTCTGTCCAGGCTCTTTGTGCAGTTTTGTCTCTGGTGAACGTTCAGTTGGTCATGTAGCAGAATTTAGCCTGGCAAACAAAACATACTATTAGTCTTTTGTAAGAGCTGTTGCCGAAAACTAGCTTTCTTCTTCATGCAAAAATGACATTTTACTTATTCTATGCATTGTGGGACAGCCCTAAATCATCATAAAGCCTCTAACATCGATTTTCAAATTCCACAACTAATACTAGCACCTATTCAGTCAGAGCTGCTCTAGTAATAGCTGTGGTAATAGCACATAGAATGTACCCTGTAAGAATGGTGTCAGTGAATCAATGTTTGGACAACATAGTCTAAAAAATAATGACAAATGTACGGAATGTCACTGCTCTGTTGATATATAAACTCTGTAAAAGTACAGAGAGACAAACAGGGAGTTTGGTTGAGAAGCATGTACTTTCACCGTGTAAGTGGAAGTTGACAGGTAAATTAGCATGTGTGGCTAATGGGGCACAAAGTGGCCAAGCCCTTGAGGCACCATTTCACTCTGACAAACAGGCAGCTCATTGACCCAACCAATGCGTCTGTCACTCTCTGCTTTAGTATTCAAGCTCACAAACAATCACTCAGACTCACTGCTGACATGCACATCTTACCACAGGCTGATACCAAAGGCACAGAAACTAAATTTCATCAGAAATAAAATCTTCAAAAAAGATGTTAAGTTGGCCTTTTGCTTTCGATCAGTGCTTCTGAGCAGAAACAACAAGCAGAGAATCTGGGATCACAGGACACATCGTGAATAGTGTAGTGTTGTTTGCAATCTGCTCATCAAGGCGAGTTGTAAATCTCTCATGAGGGCTAACTTTTTTCTTCACCTTCCTGCACATACTCAATAGCCAGATTGCTTGTCTGAATGTGCCGTTTAGTCATAAATCAACACCTTTTGAAGTGGGAGGAGCAGTAATGTATGAGTGCATGAACAGCAGCACAGTGCAGTGACTGTGTGCACATGCATAAATGTCTCATGGCTGCGTGCAGGGGAAGCCCCAGTTGGTATTAGCGTGCCTCAGTGTGTCTCGCCTTCATATCACTGTCTGAATGTTTCATCTAATCATTAAAACGCTGACAGGCTTCACAGAGTGGTGCCACTGATCCTTGTCAGAGAAATATGGGCCTGACTTCATTAGCCCTGTTAGTACAAAGCTGCTTTACCCTCACTCACGCCCGGCTCAACCTGTGCGATTATAAATTCTAACTGAAGAGAAGAGTGGAGACAGGAAGCAAAGGTAAAACAAAGAAAGAGGGGCATAAAAGCATTAACAGAAGAAGCTAAGAAGCAGCACACAAAGCAAGATCAAGTAAGTGGTGTGAGGGGAATGGGAGGGCACAGAGCGTGTGAACCTGTTGAAGTGCTATTTGAACTGGGAGGGCTTTACAAAAGCACAAACGAGCAAACAATCAATTAGCTTGTGTTTCAATTATTCAATTATTCCTCTGGCATATCGACAGCCGAAGTGCTTATGAGAGATTCCAGCACTAGGCTCTATCTATGTGGTGAGGAATTGCTACTTAACCTAGGCCACACAAACAGTATATATTCACATTCACACAAATTTATGCTCACATATATAGATTTAAGCACCTAACAATATGCACATACATTTTCCTTTCAGTCTGTTTCTCTTGTACAGTCATCTGGCATCCCTCCTATCAGGACTCCTCCTCTCTCGACACTCTGTCTTTTCCTGCTGCCAGCGGTGGTTTTTGGCTGGCTTCAGTACGCCCACAGACCCCTCAGGGACAGCCTGTGACGGATGGCACTGCGTGTGACTCTGATTCGATTCAACCCATTTGATAAATTTATTGCTGGCATTTTGAAAATGAAATTAGAGGGACGTCTTCTAGAGACTGTTTTTCCGGCACAGGTACCATAAATATAGTTCATTTGGCAGAAGAGAGGAGGAGGAGTGTAAGGGGTGGGGAGGTGCTGGATAAAGGATGTCATGGCAGGGGGCACATAATGGGATGTTCTGCACAAGTAGTGAACTAGAGAATAGGGTCACATCCTAATGAGAGCTTGGAGATAAAGGAACAGTAAAGGTTATGTATGAGTAGACTAAGCCTGGCCCTCTCATCATGTCATGTTCTAGTGACCACTCACTGCACTAAACCATTAAGAACATCCAGTCAACATAATCTTCCCAATGAAGATTATACTTGTGAAGTAATAAAAAATAAACAGCTTTAAAAATATTGAAAGTCCTGTCAGTGAACTATGAAAGCAAACATAAAGAGAAATAAAATAAAATAATTGTTCAGTAATCATAATTGAGGTGAAATCTTGTAATATTTGAGATATTGGTTTGAAGTTACATTGCCAAGCCCAATGCTGTGCTGCAAAAAAAAAATACATCTTATTAGGGACGGAGTGGCTCAGTGGTCGAGCAGTCGTCCTATAACCGGAAGGTTGGCGGTTCGATTCCCGCTCTGCCCTGTTCATACTTTCGTTGTGTCCTTGGGCAAGACACTTAACCCACCTTGCCTCCAGTGTCCGTAGCACTGGTGTATGAATGTGTGTGACTGTAGAGGTGTGTTTGGTGGTGGTAGGAGAAGGTTGAGTGCCGTTTGTATGGCAGCCTCCATCTCTATCTGCCACAGGTGGGAATGTGTGTGAATGGGGTGAGTGGAAGCACGATGTAAAGCGCTTTGGGTGTCAAAGAAGGGTGCAAAAAAGCGCTATATAAATGCATGCCATTTACCATATTATACTGTTATAAAAACAATAGACTTTTTGTTACGTGTATGGTAATTTGTGTGTACACTGCACAGGAATGTAAAGGACTTTTTTTTGTTGTATCATCATATTAATCACTGAATGAAATGTGTGAGAAACAGCCAATAATCCAATAAGCAACTCTCTGTCAAACACCTACTAGACACTCAAAGTCCTTTACATCAAGCTTCCATTCACCCATTCACACACACCAGTGCCACAGACACTGGAAGCCTGGTGGGTAAAGGGTCTTGCCCAATGACATAACAGCAGTATGAACTGGGGAGAGCAGAAATTGAACCACCAACCTTCCAGTTATGGGACGACCGCTCTTCCACCTGAGCCACTGCGCCCCATTCTTTCACACAGAGAGTGTGTAGAGGTGTGTGCACACACGAACACATGGTTTATGTACATTATCGTTGCCTCAAGGCCCAGAAGCTCTTTACCACCAATGACACTGTCATATTGCACTGATATCTATAACTCATAGTGTGTGACAAGATGGCTCTTTCCTCACAATGTGCATGTATGGCACAGAGAAAACCAATGTTTTGTTGACAGAAAAATCTAGACACAGTGTAAAAGAAAGACATACAAAGTGTAAAAGGGGCATAGACACACACCAGTTCTCAAAAGTGAACATTCATTCACTGTCAGGACAACATAGCTTTATTTATCTCCCTCTCATTGAGAAACATACTGTATGTGTGTGCGGCTGTGGAGAGATGATGTACGCCACGCCAGCCTCTGCTCCCCTTCGACATTCATCAGAGACTGAGGCGAGAAGCCTACCCTACATCACTAACCTTTATAGGTCCATCTGACAGCACTGTACACCGCACAGTCATCACATACACGGGCCTTCCAACACAAAGCGCAGACAGGTGGGTGAGGGCTGGGGAACTTTTCTCACAGATGTATTATTGTGTCATGTGCTGGATCTACAAGCAGCTTCACTTTAGGCTATTTGATAAGTGGATTGTGTTGTTATATTTACATAATATACATTGTATTTTGGACAGAATAAGCACTTGTGACACACATCAAGAAGGTTGTGTGTTCAACACCTCAGGTGGAAATGTTTCTTTCTGAGCCTACCTGGTGTTTTCATTGAATACACATTGTGGCTCTTTCCTATTGATTTCCAGATATTTATCTCATTATCACTGTCAAAATAGTTGATTAACAGCTTTATTGACCAGTTGCAGTTCTCAATTTGTCAGGTTGGCAGGAGGAGAGAAAAGAAGGCTGCACAATCACAGACTTTGTATGATATTACAAAAGAATAGCATTGCCAAACTTATCTGATTATAATTGAATGTTTGACAGTGGGGTCTGTCTATCATAGTTGGTGAATCTAAATTACATATGGATCAGTTTTTATCAGTGTTTCCAGGTTGCACCCCACATCACACCAGTCATGGGCATACTATTGACTAGAACACGTGGGGTCAACAACAAGCTCTAAGTCCAATACCTGCAATATTGTATCATTAATTTTCAAATCTGTTTTATGAAAAAACATTGAAAAAAAGCAGTGACAAACAGTGCAATACTTTATCAGAAATATGAGATGGATTGGTTTTTGTGAGTGTTGGCCACTACACCTGCAGGACAAGACCCCTGCAGGTAACTGTCTGGAACCATTACCTTCTAACATCAAAACAGCCTACAGGTAGACTTCTATAAATGTCTGCCCTAACAACATCTCTCCCTGAAGACCCACTATGCAAAACAATGTCCTCCCCCACCTCACATTAACATAAAAGTCTGTGATTAGCCCGAGCACAAGACTGTGCATAACACAGACTGTGGGCTGTCGATCATTCGTGTACTGCACAATAATTTTGTCTAGGTGTTAGTGGGTGTCAGTGATTGACTTTGTAATCAAACAGTTTGTTGTGTAGGAGAAACACTGAATGACTCAATTTCAAATCAACATCAACACCACCATAAAATGATTTTCATCTCATTAACAAAAAGTGGAAACACTGAGTGCAACACACACAACGCAAGACTCATGTAAGAAAGCCTTGGGGATCAGCAGGTGACTGATTGAGCAGCGTCTTACCTTTTTGTGATGACACCGTGGTATCTGTAGATAAAGGAAAAGAACAATGTGTTAGGAGCTGACAGGCTGTACAACAGACACGTAAAAATGGAGGAGATGACAGCAATGGCTATGGTTCTCTGTGAGGAAAACAAGACACCCCAGAGGACTAACAAACAGGAGGGGGTTGTACACGACCAGAGGGGGTCTCTCATCACAGACCTGCATTAAATATCTACATCCTGAATATGCACGCATGAGCTGAACCAAACAATTTTTCACCAAGAGAACAGAGTAATATCAACATTTGATCATGGCGCATTTTGTGTAAAAGGTGATTTTACAAGCATGTTTTATGAGCACGTTTACAGCTTGGCATAAAAAAACAGCACAAGTTAAGTAAATCTTTTGTGACAAATCAAGAGGCAATGGAACTACCGTTATGTTGATCCTTTTCTGGGCAGGAAGCATCAGTCTTGACAGGTTCAGGCACAGCCACGCATCTTCCACTTTATCCAAAAATGGATGTGAAAATGTATTTTTTTGTTGTTGTTGTTGTTGTGAGATACATTGTGGCAGATCCAATCACAAATTTATAATATTACAAAACAAACATTTTTAATGAAAAATTGCATTCAAGCTACCTTTGACTCCTGAGGTGAAAATTAAATGCATAAAGATAAAAAAAAATAACCTTTATTCATTTACTGATAGTTAAAGTTCAGTAAAAAAGTATAAATAGTGCCTCTGAGAGAAGAAGTTTGTCATTCTGGAAGCATTTTCAAGGCCACAAGAGAAATTCATAACTCTTGAGGTGGGGATCAAAGCCATTTAATCTACAACTACTACAAACCAATGAAGGAGGAATGTTTGTGAAAGAAAGAAATAATGTTTTTTTTGGCTTACTTTTCTCTAAAAACATTCACCAATACAGTGTTCCCAAGATTCCAGCGTTTATTTAATAGATTTGTCAAACTTAAAAACTTTTCCTAGCTTTGTATTTTGCGCAGTCCAAATCTTTTCTGGGCTGGCCATGTGCCTGTAAGGCCCAAATGGCCTCAGACAGAAGAGAGGAATAATTGAATCCGGGTGGATTTGTGGTGTGCTGGGCTGAGGAAGTGATAATCCAAAGCTTTGCCTAATTGCCAGAGTAAAGATGGCGTCTATTGTGTGTGGGGGTGTCAGCGTTTATCAAGGCAGTGTGGCGTGGGATTGGGCCAAGCATTAGGGCTTTACACACTTTTGTTTTGCGAGGTGTTACAATGAATTTAAGCAAATATTGGCTCTCTGGTTATTACATGGTCTGATTGGCTGCTATGCCACTGTCCATAAGCTCTGCATGTCTTTTCTAATCTGAGCAGAGGATTCAAATAATTAGCTGGAGAAGCACTCTCTCAGCTCGACACAGTCAACCTTATCACTAAAAGGAATCCATGGTCCATTTCCTTTTCACCCCAAAAGGCTCAAAGTTTTCGCTATTATTAAGGACTGAGAGAGACTGATAAAGTATTACCGAGCATGTCACAGCTACTGGCGCTAAACTCTTGCTGTCAATTCTTGTTACACACAATACTGTAGTGTCTATTTATACTATACCCCCATTTACAGTATGTTCTAAAAATGTATTGACATAATAGAGCCACATATGTCTTACTATTTATCATATACACACAAATAGATCTGGCAACTTGAAAATATTATATTAAGATACTAACCCAGTGTCTGATATTCTGCATCCCAAAGTTACATAATAATTTTGTAGGTCATGTGTTTCTAATATGCTGCAATATAAAGAAAACAACACCACTGATTATTTCATATATAGTAAAGGCATATAAAGATTGAAATTTGTTTTTATTGGTTTTTAAGATTAATATGGAATAAAATCATTTTAGTTTCCTAAAACAAAACTATTTAGCATGTATGATGCTGTCATCAAGATAACATGTTTGTTTTATGAGATCTTCTTCTTTTTTATATCATGCTGAAGCTTAAGGTTTATGCATGTGCACACCACCAATCAGTAAACAGTTGGAACACAACAGCATATATATATATATATATATATATATATATATATATATATATATATATATATATATATATATATATATATATATATATAAACATATATATGTATATATATATACATATATATATACGGCCCCTTACGGAACCGTAAGGGGCCGGTGCAAAGTGGATTGGGTGGCAGTCGAAGGCGAAGGCCTCGACGACCCAATCCCCGGACACGGAATCTGGCGCTAGGGACATGGAATGTCACCTCGCTGGCGGGGAAGGAGCCTGAGCTTGTGCGGGAGGTTGAGAGATACTGACTAGAGATAGACGGGCTCACCTCCACGCACAGCTTGGGCTTTGTAACCCAAATCCTCGAGAGAGGCTGGACTCTCCACTACCCTGGAGTTGCCTGCGGTGAGAGGCAGCGGGCTGGTGTGGGCTTGCTCATAGCCCCCCAGCTCTGCCGCCATGTGTTGGAGTTCACCCCGGTGAACGAGATGGTCGCTTCCCTGCGCCTTCGGGTCGGGGATAGGTCTCTCACTGTTATTTGTGTTTACGGGCCAAATGGCAGTGCAGATTACCCGGCCTTCTTGGAGTCTCTGAGAGGGGTGCTGGAAAGTGCTCCGACCGGGGACTCCGTCGTTCTACTGGGGACGCTCACATGGGCAGCGACAGTGACACCTGGAGACATTGAGTCAATGGAGACATTGAGTCCGAGTGGACCATGTTCTCCACCTCCATTGTCGATGCGGCCACTCGAAGCTGTGGTCATAAAAGTCTCTGGTGCCTGTCGTGGCGGCAACCCCCGAACCCGGTGGTGGACACCGGAAGTAAGGGATGCTGTCAAGCTGAAGAAGACCTACCGAGCCTGGTTGGCCCGTGGGACTCCTGAGGCAGCTGATAGGTACGGCAGGCCAAGCGGACTGCAGCCCGAGTGGTCGCGGAGGCTAAAACTCGGGTCTGGGAGGAGTTCGGTGAGGCCATGGAAAAGGACTATCGGTCGGCCTCGAAGAAATTCTGGCAAACCGTCCGGCACCTCAGGAGGGGGAAGCAGTGCCCTGCCAACACTGTTTACAGTGGAGGTGGGAATCTGCTGACTTCAACTGGGGATATTGTTGGACGGTGGAAGGAATACTTCGAGGATCTCCTCAACCCCACCGACACGTCTTCCACTGAGGAAGCAGAGGCCGAGGGCTCGGAGGTGGACTCGTCCATCACCCGGGCCGAAGTCACTGAGGTAGTTGGGAAGCTCCTCAGTGGCAAGGCACCGGGGGTGGATGAGATACACCCTTAGTACCTCAAGTCTCTGGATGTTGTAGAGCGGTCTTGGTTGACACGCCTCTACAACATCGCGTGGCGGTCGGGGACAGTACCTCTGGACTGGCAGACCGGGGTGGTGGTCCCTCTTTTCAAGAAGGGGGACCGGAGGGTGTGTTCCAACTACAGAGGAATCACACTTGTCAGCCTCCCCGGGAAAGTCTATGCCAGGGTACTGGAGAGGAGAATGCAGCCGATAGTTGAACCTCGGATTCAGGAGGATCAATGCGGTTTTCGTCCCGGTCGTGGAACACTGGACCAGCTCTATACCCTCTCCAGGGTGCTGGAGGGTTTATGGGAGTTTGCCCAACCAGTCCACATGTGTTTTGTGGATCTGGAGAAGGCATTCGACTGTGTCCTCGTGGCGCCCTGTGGGGGGTGCTCTGGGAGTATGGGGTCCGGGGCCCTTTGCTAAGGGCTGTCCGGTCCCTGTACGACCGAAGCAGGAGCTTGGTTCGCATTGCCGGCAGTAAGTCAGACCTGTTCCCAGTGCATGTTGGACTCCGGCAGGGCTGCCCTTTGTCACCGGTCCTGTTCATTATCTTTATGGACAGGATTTCTAGGCGCAGCCAGGGACCAGAGGGAGTCTGGTTTGGGGACCACAGGATCTCGTCTCTGCTTTTTGCAGATGATGTTGTCCTGTTGGCTCCATCAAGCCAGGACCTTCAGTGTGCACTGGGACGGTTTGCAGCCGAGTGTGAAGCGGCTGGGATGAGGATCAGCCCCTCCAAGTCTGGGACCATGGTTCTCAGTCGGTAAAGGGTGGCTTGTCCCCTTCATGTTAGTGGAGAGATCCTGCCTCAAGTGGAGGAGTTCAAGTATCTTGGGGTTTTGTTCACAAGTGAGGGAAGGAGGGAACGTGAGATTGACAGACGGATCGGTGCAGCTTCTGCAGTGATGTGGTCGATGTACCGGCCTGTCGTGGTGAATAAGGAGCTGAGCTGTAAGGCAAAGCTCTCGATTTACCGGTCAATCTACATTCCTACTCTCACCTATGGTCATGAGCTTTGGGTCATGACCGAAAGAACAAGATCCCGGATACAAGCGGCTGAAATGAGCTTTCTCCGCAGGGTGGCGGGGCGCTCCCTTAGAGATAAGGTGAGGAGCTCGGTCACTCGGGAGGACTTCAAAGTAGAGCTCCTCCATATCGAGAGGAGCCAGCTGAGGTGGCTTGGGCATCTGTTTCGGATGCCTCCTGGACGCCTCCCTAGGGAGGTGTTTTGTGCATGTCCCACCGGGAGGAGACTTCGGGGAAGACCTAGGACACGCTGGAGGGACTATGTCTCTAGGCTGGCCGGGGAACGCCTCGGTATCCCCCGGGAGAGCTGGAGGAAGTGTCTGGGGAGAGGGAAGTCTGGGCGTCTCTGCTTAGACTGCTGCCCCCGCGACCCGGCCCCGGATAAGCGGTAGAAGATGGATGGATGGATAAAGCCTTAAACACATTAATACAATTTAAACAAAGTTTAAACTGCAAAAAAGACTAACTGGACTAACATTAACAACAGCACCAAACCTCCAGATCCAAGGACAACCATTAATAAAGAAGTAATCATTACTGGAGCTTGCACTCAGCGGGCAGTTGCTGCTAACTCTGCCACCCACTGCTCCTCAAAGTTGTTGCATTTTGATTAAAAAGTTTAAATAGTTGAACACAGTAGATAACAATGCTGCCAGAGCTTGCAATTGGCACAATTAAACCTAATGAATAAAGGGCACATTGTTTTGTAGACAAAGGAAGCAGTTAAGAACTTTTGTAATTATTGTAATTATAATGCCACACTTTGTTCAAAGACATATAATTTTATTGTACATTCTTCAGTCTCTACAGTTGCCTTTGTTAATTTGCTGTACTGTATGTATTCTTGGGAGAAAATACATTTTAATTCAAGATAAAATGAAAACCTTAAATTAACTTTATATACAAGTATGTGTTGTCTTCAGTAAAATATTAGAAGCAGACACTCGCATGAAAACAAGGAAAAATGAAAAATGAGTATCAGACTGAAGATTCATTTCACTCTAATGCTCTCATATGACAAATTACAAAATAGGTGCCAAACAGAAAAATGTGCAGCGTTGCACAAGTTGGCAAACATTTAGTATCATGATTGTCAGTTCCTTGTTTATCAAAACTTTTTTGCATAGTCTGGCATATTTTGCCCCATCTGTCACAAGTGAGCCTCTGTATACAGTATAGGGCACAATATGCAAGCCAAATCTCAACTTGATTGAACATCCTTGTTGTGACCAATGAGCCGGTCTCTTTGAGCGATAATGAATGTCTATATGAAGCATAAGCACATTACACACTGAGTAATAGAGTTAATTTGATAGAAGTGAGAAGTTCTTGGGTGTATAAGATCTTGAACTATTTTCTTTCCATACTGCATTTTTTTCCCTCTGATCTTGCTCTTTGGTATTAACCTGATTGTTACTGTGAACAAGACCAATCTGTAGGTTGATTGAATACTTGGAATTAATAGAGAACATCTTTTTATACAAGTGGATTGTAATTGGTTATGTCTGAAGACAAGTCTGGCACAAACTAGATCTCCTTGGCATGTGGAATTCTCTAACGAGAGCATATTGTATTTGTTCAGGAACCCCCTCCCCTTTGAACTTTTAGAACAATATACAGTATGATCCGAATTAGACTGCTATTGGAAACCTGTCTTGAACTGCCCTTTTAAAGTTGGTGCCTCGCAGCACTGGTCTTCTGGGAATGGGTTTAATTACAGCTAGAAATTGTGTTCGATTTTAATTCCCATCATGAAGTGAGGAGAATCCTTACAGCTAATCATCACTTCATCAAGATAAATGAAAAGCATATCATTACCGAGAAGAGCCACAAATGAGCATATATCAAGCATCCAAGCATGTGAGTTTGTATGTTGTGCTACGTTTGGAATAAATATGCATTAAAGTGTACCAAATGCAGCTGTTCTTAGACAATTAATCACTATTGATATATTATCCTTCTGATGTAATTAGGATGAATTCATACACTCGAACTGTTTGTCACTTAATCACACTCATTGGTGGACACTGACAGCTCATCATTTATAGTTATGAAGTAATACCAATCAGTTGTGACTACTGACCTGATGTTACTGCCTGAAGATGATGATACAACATTTCTCATAGCAGCTGCATAAATCATAACTATTGTGTTTTGTTTTGTCCCCAATTTGGCTGTGAAATATCAGGTGTACTTTACTATTAATAAGAGGAATGTGTGACTTGAACTAGAATGTTGAATAAGTCTGATGGCATCACATAAACCCATTTAGCTTGATTGTAAGAACAAAAAAAATCTTTTCAGGACCCAGCTTTAAAATGTGTCTTCATTAGTTCACATAAATTTAAATCTCACTTTGCCTTTTTCTAAATTGGCATTATCAACCAGACATTTGCAAAATTTCTGATATTAAGTCTAAGTTTTAAAAGTGGTGCAAACATATTCATTCATTATCATTACTCATTCATTATAACTTGGGTTTCATTCAGAAAAAGCAAAAAACTATTGAGAACATTACAACACAACTAACCTAGTATATTCTTCTCTGCAGGTAAATATATAATTCATTAAAGCATTACTTTAAAAGCACATGCCCATGCTGTCTCTAAAAAAGAAAACACACACAGAAGTCAATGCAGGGTTTTAATTAGCTGAGTGTAGCGCATGCTCATCTGCTATCAACAGCATGGGGAGAGCAGGGAGTGCTGCCTTTGTGCTCATTATGTACTAATGAGTTGTCTATTAATGAAAATGGAAAGCATTTATTTTGCAAGCACAAAGGGTTCAGCTGGATTAATTACTGCACTACAGCAACAAAATGAAAACAGAAAGTGCAGCATCACTCTTGTGTGGCACATTACCCATTAACCAACTGTTATCAAGGCCTGGTGAATGGTACCGCAAAGTGTGCAGTTAGAACAAAAACTGTTCACATTGGCTGTGAGAACATGATGTGACTATACTCACACAGAAAATGAACCATGTGGATAACAACTTTATGATTTTGTTTTATTTGAGCATGTCTTTTAGTCGCATTTCAAATTATGTCTGTTGAAAACAAATTGTGACAATCGAAATAAATGGTGATCAGAATGCTTCTAATGGGCAGCTAATAGCTGGATATCCCACTGCGCTCTCCTTGGAGATGGCCGGGCTGTTGAGGTCCATGCGGGGCCTGGCAGCCTCAGCAGATGGTTCTTGATCAGATATTAGAGCCTGGCCAGTGAGGTCATCTGGCTGTGAGTGTTATGTGTTGCCCAAAGGATTACAAGCCTATTTAAACCTCAGTGTAGCTCTGTGTCCAGGCCGTACTGAGACATGAAAGCCCTTTGAAAATTTGAGCAAAGTAAACAGCAAACATACTGTCAGCTGATGAGTGTTCAAGAAAAAGCAATTCCTACAAGATAATACATTTATAGCAGATGCTCTATGATTTAATGAATAATGATAGTAATGTAATAACTAGGGTCTGTTCTCAATTGTATCACATTGGCCATTGCCCAAGACTCCTATTGTAATCATGTCAAATACTGAGATAACAGGAATGCTTTTAAAGACAAAATATAAATCAGATTAAGTATTTCCAATGGCTGTCCAAACATCAGGAGGGATCGAGTCTTTTCTTCTACCAGCCATGTCTGTTTCAGGCTGACAAAAGCCAGACAGGAAGTGAGGTGAATAAACATGACAGCTGACTAAGACAAGTTTTATTTTTCTCCTTTTACCATTTGCCTATCTTTATATGCCTCATTCATTTAATTATCCTGTGTCTTCACAAAAGGCTTTTACTTTAGAAAACACAGTTGTACATTGTTTATTCAATACAATAAAGGTTTAAATTGGGTACTCACTTACCAAAAAGATGAATAAAATAAGATATTTTATATTGTGGTGAGTATGCTCTGAATAAGTCAGCTCTAACAAATACTGATCACAGCATTCAAAGATACTAGTTAAGAGTGGTTACTTACTTTACATAAGGTAGTTATGTTAAAAGTCATCCTTTTACCATTAGAATTATAATTGCCTTGATATGTAGGTAAGTGATTACAAACAACATTTATGTTTAATACATTCAGTAATCTATGAAATACTTTTTCATCAGCAGAAATTTGGTTTAGTCTATTGTTGTGTAGTAATAGCAAGGAAAAACAATTACTGGCAATACACTGTCAATGTGTGTGTCTTTAGCCAAATTATTATTGGCCCTGTTCTGTATATTTTTCTTGGGGTAATAAAAAAACTAGAAGTGGTATTTACCAGGTTCCCAACACTGTATTTAAAACTAATTCATTGAGTCAAAGCATACAAGTGGGAAACTGCAGGACATTTTGAACTACATGTAACATTTTTGGAATTAATCTTTAAGTTTAAATAATGGAGATATCTGAAAGAGTTTGGTAACAGATATGCATTGAAAGTCATAAAACCACTGGTTCCTAATTTTGGAAAGAATTTGCCTGGAAAATAAATACGAGATACATCTTGACTCCGGAAATTATGGAAAATATAAGCTGGGAAATTATAAATGTTGGAGAAATTATGGTGAAGGGAATGCCAATTATTTACATATTTTCAAAACATGTAAAATAATACAACCATATTGGCAAGAAATAATACAAATTTTAGAACAAAATTGGAAACAATTATTATTAGGGAAAACATGAGTAAATGTAACTAAAATAAAATATTTATTTCAATGCCTAAGAATTACAACACTAAAAATGACAACAAAGGAGTGGAATAAAAGAACCCACCAGATGTAAAAAAGTGGATAGATTTAGTACAAGTAGTAAAGCTGAATGAGAAAATAACTCCCAAAATAAGGATCACAGAACAGGTTGTTGAGAAAAGCTGGTTTATAAAGGATATACTGTAGATGTATGTTACTTGGATAAATGGGTGTTCTCTAGTAGCTGCTCCTCCTCTTTAGAATTGTATGAATAAACAAACATAAATTTAAATTAACGCAGCCTTTGAAATGTATATGTATTTATTTTTATCACTTAATATGGATATATCAAATTTCCTCCTCATATAATTTTTTGTCTTTACTATGTGTGTATATGCATGTTTTTTGTTTGTTTATTGAATGTGTTATACAAACAAAGAAGTTCACACTGTTTGGACACACAATGGAATGGAACCCACTAATGCAAAACAAATATATATATGAAAAAAAAAATCCTAAGTGACTTCTCAAAAATACACTAATAGTCAGAAAGTGAAGTTTCAAATATGCAGCCATTTCTCTCAGCTCAAATTATAGAGTTTGTGGATGCTCTGTAGCACAACATGAGAAAAAACAAACATCCAGAGAAGAGCCTTGGGGCGACAGAGCTTCAGTGTCTGCTACCTGAATGTCTAATTCAGCACCAAGGACAGCTCCTGGGGCAAAAAAAGAAAGCAGCTTCCGCTTATTGACTGCTAAAGCACATGGGGGTCTTCTCTGCCGACGGCTGCTAGAGTTCATACCGATGTTTTAGATGTAGAAGGCCAAAACAATATTATTATCTCCTTAGTTTTGTGTTTTCTATTAGTGTCATTTCAAAGTTGACTGAATGCTTAATATAAGTTATTTCCTAATCATTTGATGTGAGCTTTATTAGAATGTACAACATGTTTTCTAGTAGTAGCAGTATTGTGGAGAGAAAATGGCTATTGCATCAGTTTTTACCATATAGTATTGGAAGCTGTTTTTAGTCAGCTCAGTATGCTAAAGATGAATACCTTTTAGGAAAAAATAACAATAAATGTTTTCTCACAGATTGTTTTTAAGATGAAAGCCACTACATTCCTTTATGTAACTCTAAGATCTAAAAAAAAAAAAAAAAAAAAAGCTAAATAAACAGAATTTTAATGGATCTGGTATTTACTTTCAACCCTTCTTTCCTATTTCTCATAACAAACAATAGCAACACCTGCAGACTTAATGCATTTATTAGTAAATTGTTAAATCCAAACAAAGTGTCCCCACAGTGTCTTTTGGGAACTCATGTGTTTACAGCACTAAACTCACACCAGTCTGTCCAAAGTGCAGAGGCAAAGCTTTTAAGCAAATGGCATTTTGTGTAAACTAACGTGGCAGTGTTGAAAGTCAATAATACCTGAAAGCCATTACAACATTGTCATTAACAAGGTTGCTGGAAATCCAATTAGCCCCCTCACATAGCTCATGGCAACAAGCTGAAAAAGTGTGAATGAAGAAAGAGCCTGAAACAGTCACACAGTTACTTACTAATGCTAAATAAAATATTGCCAGAAATATGCCAATTTCCAATAACAGATTTTCCATTAAATTGTGCAAACACAACCAACAGGTTCTGAAACCTCTAAGAAGCAAAACACAAACCAGGTACTGAGAGAGTAAAAGTTTTAATGATCAAAGGCATATCACAATATTCAGTCTTCAAATTCAGAACAAAGAAAATACACTACTGTAATATAATCAATCATTGTTTGAATCAAGCTTCTGATGATATTTTATTTTTATTATGGCATTTATATGAATGCTTCTGCCGAAACGCTACATGCTCTGGGCACTGTCTATCATGGTACTTCATTACAAGCTGCAAATCCCTGACCCACTACTGTGTTCTACATTCTCGTGTGGGTTGGACAGCATATAGTATACTTGGGCTGCTCCTCCCTTATCTGCAAGTGTCTATAGAACGAAAGAGCATAAGCAGCTACTTTTACTCTCGGTGCCTAAAGTTTGCACTGAACTGGGAAAGAACGCTTTGAAAAGACTTGGTTTCTTTAAAAAAAATTAAAACGATTTTAAGTAACATTTAAGCAGATTCTTTCTTGTTTTTAGCCATTGGTTTTAGTTAGTTTTAACCATTTCAAGAGGAAAGCATAAATAAATATTAATTTATTAAATAAATATTTATTTATTTATGAATGTATGGCTGGTTTGCTTGTTTGGACTGTGTTATGTAAATCTCTGACTATGCTGCTGTCTTGACCAGGACACTTTAGGAGTTTTTATCCTGGTTAAATAAAGGTAAAATAAAAATAAAGAAATGTTACAGTGAAGCTGTCAAAAAGTTTATAAAACAAAGATGAGGCTGATGCTAAATAAATAATCAGCATTACTGCCACAAGACAGACTTCCTGCAGGTCTCCTTGGTGATAAGGACCAGCTGTCTATGCCTGCCATACTGTTGTCAAGGTCAGTATATCGTGGAACTTTCTTCAGCCAATCTAAAACAAGACATTATCACATATATTTTGCTTTTGTCCTATCACAATGCTTTAACCTTCAGTGCAGCTTATCTGGATATTTTAGTCACATGTATAAATAATTCACATCTCCACATATCAAAACTACGTGAGAAGGTTTTGTTCTATAAAGAGGCCTGTTAGTGCCTAGTATTCTGTGTTTATTGTTCTTGTACGGGGTGCAGTTTGGCTGCCACTGATAACAGCACTAACGCAACAGACGGGAGGGTAATGAGGAGGCAAATATGATTAAAACCATCTCCTCAGGCTGCCGTGGACCTGCCATTAAACCAGTGGACACTCCTTATGCCTAATCCATCACTCTGCTTAGCTCCCACAGAGAGCACAGAGAGAAACGACTGTTTGCTACAACAGCCCCAAACCTCCAATCTATTCACTCTAAAATATAACTAACACTCCAGGAGGTTCACTCTTTATTAAAGATCTGCCACTAAAGCCCTCGCCACAGGTCTGCTGTTATGGCAATGGTGGCTTTGTGCCCAAAAAATGGACTCTTGTGACAATACAAGATGACCCTGAGTCCTATTGTTAGAATAGAGCTAATAAGGTTTCACTAAACTTGAAATGTCAATCAAAGACAAACTATAAGTTTCCCAAATTACTGAAAACATCTTTGGTTACTTGACTGTAACCATGTTTCCTGAAACAGCGGGAACTCGATACTGCGTAGCAATACACTATGGGGAACACTCTTTGTGTGACCAGTTAGGAAGCACCTGTGTCAAACACAGCAAGAATTTGCCTAAATAACCTCTGTTGGTGATGCAGCTTATAACCCAAACCTGCATGTAAACGCACCTGGAGGTTATAAATTTACTGTATGTGATGCGGAGATGTCTTCTGGTTAACTTTGTCTGAAAGGCCGTCCGGACACGCCCACAGTGCGGCATTTATGGGCAGCATCTTGTTCCCGCTTTTACAAGGAACAGGGTTGCAGTCAAGCAACCCGAGACGTTCCCTTTCAAAAGCTGCACTTGATGTTGCGTAGAAATAAGCTACGTGCAAGTGTCTGGACCACCCGAGGGTTGTGTAATGTGTGTACACAAAAACATCAAAGAGATCTCAGACATGACACCCGGATGTTTACCCAAGGACATGAGAGCCCGGGTTTAAACGAACATCCAAGCTATAAAATTTAATAAAAGTGTGCGGAGAGGACTAGCCTGAAGCATCACACACTTGTTGCAAAGGGACCTCCTTTGCCACAGCCATTGATGATGCAAACCCTCTGGTTGGGCCCTTATACCTGACCACAAGCCTCAAAGGCCAGAGCAATAGCATCCCTCACCCAATGCAACATAGTCTGTTTAGTGGCTGCAGCCTCATCATAGCAAATGAAAAGCTCCACAGACTCACGCCACTGGCCAGTGCGGTGGACGTAAATCTGTAAAGCACGCAGATCCACCTGCAACCCCCCAGAACCTAGGCGAGGGGGTGGTGGCTCGCTTGCCTTTGAAAAAAGCAAACTGAGCACGGAGCACTTTGATGGAGAAGAGATTGCAGTGCTCACATTCACTCTAGAGGCCGAGGGCCGCGTGTTCCTGCCCAAAACACTCAAAACAGAACTCATGATCAGGATCATCCTCAGAGATGAGCCTGTGACAGGGAGGGACACATCTCTCCTCGGGGTCTGTTTCCATGCTTTATGAAGATATCTTATAGCAGTCATTCCCAAACTGTGGTCCGCGGACCACTAGTGGTCTGTGAGGGTACTGCAGGTGGTCCGTGGAAAGGCAAAATAAAATAATATTTTACCTTCATTTTACCAGGAAATTCCCATAAAAAAATTTAAAAGAATATGTAGGCCTATAGTGATATAACATTTGCAATAAATTGTCAAGTTATTGTGCGATTACTAAAATAGGTCAGTGGTGTTCGGCCGTGACGTTCAAGTTCAGTGTCGTTATGGATCGGTGGATAGCAACAGGGTCTCTGAAGAGAAAAGAGGCAGCCGTTGTGTGCAGTAAACTTTCTTTTAACAAGCCTGTTGCACACTGATGTGATGACTAGTTATAGTAGTGCTAGTAAGCCTATTTAGAGGTGCGGATTAATTCAGTTAAGACTGTGTGTAGACATTTTATTATGTGTGTTATGAGGTGGTCCGCAAAATTTTTTGATTACAAATAGTGGTCCACACACACAAAAAGTTTGAAAAACCCTGTCTTATAGTATATTATATAGACTTTCAGAGTAAGGCACAACTTCTTTCTCTTTTCCTTTCCTCTCTCTTTATAGCTCATTATTTGGATATGGTTTGAAGTTTTCTTGAGCACACACAACACCTAGGTATGCTTACACCCATACGGTCAAATACTGAGGGTATTTAAGCCAATTCTTGGTATGTTTGACACACGTACTTCACAACCAGTCACACAGAGTGTTGCCCATAGAGTATTGCTGAAGTGTAGCTTTTGAAAGGAAATAAAGCAGATCTTCATTAATGATTCTGGCTTGAAGTGTTATCTTTCAAAACTTCATAGTATTGCAATCAATCCCTAAAAACAACGATACACAAATATACGGACAACAAAATCATTTTCTGGAAGGTGCAGTGAATATTGCAGCAGTAAAGTGTTTTAACCAGGGACTGTTCCCCTCTTCAAAAAAACAAAGACAGCTTTGTAAATGACATGAAGGGAAACATGTCAATAAAAACATTGTATGTGTTTTGTTTGGAAGGTAATAATGGTAGGGAACAATTTATTTCGAAGATCACATACACTCTTGTTCAGTATTTTAATGCAAGTCCATAAGACAGACACAGATATTGAAACCAATTTTTCCCCCCATAGATGCAGAAATCCTTTTAGAGTTGGATTGATGTTGGATAATTATCACCGGGAGACACAGCCTGTAAAGAAATAAAGCATCCAGTGCCCCAAGCTTTAAATAAGCTCTGCAGACCAGCTCAAAGATGCTAATAGATCTCTTAATTGAGAGAATGAGAGGCAGGTCTATTTAATGAATAAGGACTCCAGCTTTGAACATTTGAACATATACAATACAACATATACAATATGATTGTAAAAATTGTCATGTATTCATGATTGCAAAGCTTAAGCTAAGAAAAACATACAAGATGCCAATGTTAAGTAATTATTTAAAAATACAATAATACATTTACTATCCTTTTACAACAAAAGTGTTTGCATGTATGGCAAATAAACAAACAACAATAATATGCATTGTCATTGTTTTCTCATAGTCCTAAACATTAATCCAAAGACCAATTCCAAAATATGCAGCAATAGTCACCACATGTTGCAAAGACTGGTAAAAAACTAAACATGTTTTAGGTAGTTGAGCATGCACAAAAGGTGGAATAATGTAGGTTGTGTGTAAGATCAACAAGACAAAAGTGGAAATTGAGAAACAGACATGCAGAGATGTGTTGCAGGTGTTTCCAAATAATACAAGGTTTGGCCTTACACAATCAAAATGATAGGGACACGTAAAGATGAGAGCCAGATAAATACCAGATCTTAATGTTTTGTGACATTGAAGAGTGCTTTCATCTCCTCGGGGCAGACTATCAGAAAATATATGCCCAACACAGGAGCATATGTGCTGCTACAAACACACACTCCAGCCGCCAGTTACAATTTAATCATTTCAGTCAAGCATTGCATTGCTTGTCCAACCAAGCATATCTCACCATCTCTTTTCCTATTTCTTTCTTCACTTGGAAAAAAATTAAATTTTATGTGTGTGCTTACCACCACCACTTTCTCTACATTTGGGAGAGCACTGTCTGTACTTCCTGATTCTGTTTCCATAGTGATGTGACAGAACATTACTTCTGCAGTGATGGATTCAAAACGAATGTCACCGCCATGTAGACACGCTGATCAACTCTGCTGACAGCAGTGATAACTTTCGCCTTCTTGGCCCAAAGATTCTTCTCACATTTTCTATTTTCAGCTTTAAATGTAAACATTTTGAGCACTGGGCATGTATCATAGTAAGCTACAGCACACAAGAGTACAAATTCTGATGATCAGGCTTTCTGGTGTACCATCAACACTGCACATGACAGGAAAATGTGGATCTACACATGAGTCAGAAATGCAAAATATACTTCAATAATTCTAATCCATAGCTGCTGCGAGGTAAGCTATAAATCCCATAAAGAGTTCTCACATGCACCCTCTTCTTTTGCTATAGATTTACAAATGTATACAGTTATACTCGAAGACCTTTCAGTATTCACAAGCAGACTCGTCTTTCACCTACAGCAGCCGACCCCACAGCGACCTATATGCTGTTTGTTGCCAGCCTAATGAATTTGCCATTATTAATTATTTCTTGGAACCAGATACGGCCAAACTTGATGCTGCAGGGCACTAATGGGAAGACTCCACTCGTCTTCTCTGTGTCTCTTTCTTTTGAAGTGGTAATGGGCTTAAGGTGCGTGTAATTTTCTGCTGATAGCGGATGTGGGAAAGGGGCACACCTGGGCATGCAGGATAAGGAAGTGAGACTCGGGGGCTCTCCTAAAGGCAACGCTTGGCGTCCTTGCTATCTGCCGGCTGATAAAGGAGCAGATGTGGCACTGAAGTAGGAAAGAGATAATACTAGCAGAAGGCAGGTCTTAAAGCATGACAAGATGAACTGCCCTAACACTGAAGCAGGGATATGTTGAGTTAATAGTCACTGGGTTGATTAGAGCAACCTGCAACCAGAGAGGAATAAGCACAAATCCTCTGAGGTTATAGCATGTGTGCAGAAACCTGGTGTTAAAGCATGTTGTTTACTGCAAAGTCAGAAACATTTTTCAATTCCTAAACCAATGGTATGATCCGGTACAGAGAGGGGCAAAACTGCACAAATACTGGATATTTGATTGCTCATATTAATGCTGCATCCTAGTGCTCCAGGGATGGCTTAATTGAAAGTCCTGAGGTTTAATGTACCTAACTTTATAGTAAGTGTTACATACAATTTTCTATTTGGTTAGTAAGGTTGATGTGCAATATGTAAATGGTTAATTCTGAAAGTTAGACATTATTTAGTTCATATACAATTAGCTGCTAAAGTAATGAAAAAGGAAAGGCATTTTTGTTCAAAATTACATCCGTAAGGTAAGGCAAACTCACTAAAATATTGTACAGTGGTGGCAATAACCTTCTTTTATGTGCAGATTTGCTCTCGCAGTAAGGCTTGCGACTGTTTGTCAACTTAAGTGGTTTCCCGGAACAAAAGTTAAGGAAACACATCCATTTCCCAACTTTTCACAAATTTATTGGTGGGGTTATCTTCTGCAATAAAAAATAGCTTCAAAGTTTACAATAAAATTGTTTGTGCCAAGTTCTGAGTTATGAAAAACCCCAATGAATGAGCACCAGTGTTTTGTGAAACCCATTCAGTATAGAGTATAAGGCCAGTTTGCTTTGCTTGTTTGAGAGTGTGTGCTGAGGGTTTCGGAGTATGTAGGTGGCTAGGAGGATGGATGGCGGCCTCTGTGTCCTCTAAAGTCTCCCGTTGTAGGCCAGAGCTGAGTTCACCTTCATCTATCAGACACATAGCTGTGACCACTATAACTCATCTTCACCTACACAACGAGATATGGAGGGTATGTGGAGGTGGAAGAACCAGAGAGCATCCGTATTATCTGTGCTCCAACACAACCTGCCTTCTTTTTCTGAAACAGGTGCACATTCGAACATTTGACACGAAAATACATACAAAAAAGACTAAAACAGTTTATGCTTGGCTAACCCACACACACATACAGTACACACACACATATTGGTGCTGTGTGTGCACATGGCTGTATTGGATTACCTCAGGACACACTGTCTGTCTTTATTGCAAAGGTCCTTGTCGATTAAAGTTGCTGATAAATTGATTATGCCTCAAGGCCACCTGCTGGGCGCCGTCTGGCAACAATTGAGCTCAATAGAAAATCAATAGAGCATAAATGGGTTATCATAGCCCTTATTAACCTTAGCAACATGGATACAAATCTAACCAGTCTCTTCAAAGACTAGTTCATGTAAGCACAGTAAATTGTGTTTATTATCTGCTTTGAGAACAGCTCTGGCTCAGAATCAGTAATTTTTTTCATCCTTGTTAATAATTGATCTTATTTAACACCTAGAAGTCTAATACATTGGTGATGCTTTTAGGCCTAGTTCAATACCAGAAATCAACTGTTGGCCCAACAAAACTGTCTATTTGTGTATGTGCAACACTCAAATGTGCACATTTTAGATCATTCTGTTTTATAATAGCCTATTATGTGTTGCATTTCTGATGGCTTACAGTATAAGATTGCACTACACCAGAGGTCACTAATAGGCGGACCGCGGTCCGGATCCGGACCCAGCCGCCGTTCTATCCGGACCCGGACCAATAACCCATAAATTATTTAGAATTATTGACTTTTGTCGGAGTGTTTCTATTTTAACCCGCGCAGCTTTTCTAGCATCTATGGCGGGGGTACTTAATAGGCGGACCGCGGTCCGGATCCGGAGCCCGAGAGGCTTTGATCTGGACCGCAAGACATTATTCATAATTACAAGCGCATTGTGTAAAACATATTTTTGAACCGGCACTTCTAGGACAGCTACGTCTACACACGCGGGTCCTCAGTCAGGTTACTATGGTTACGGACAGAGCAGCGGGAAATTTCAACACGTTTAGCGTAGCCTGATAATGCGTTAGAAACGACTCTAATCTAAAAGCTGAGCCTTGGCAAAACATAACGAAGATTCACTGACGTTATGGCCGGAGAGGGAACGTTTATTTTAGTTTATTCAGCTCCTCAGCTCCGTGTCAGTGTCAAAGCTGAACAACAGCCCTTTATCCTCTAGTCCCGACTGCTTTGATAATCAGAGAATGAATCCAGAACTGAACCAGGACTGGACAGTTTTCATGTCAGGATTAAAAAGACTCAGCTCAGAGGGAAGTGAGGACGTCTAATGTGGTGAGTTGTACATTTGTCTGTCAACTTCTTTATTCTGTTGTAAGTTGACTCGTTTGTCGCATATTTGACCTCATTTACAAACGTGAGTAATTAGCATTCACGTTCATTTGAACCTAACACATGTTCATTTGGGTGATTAAAAACAGAAAAGGTGTGAAAGGAGGGTTTGGAGATGAGTCACACATGTTAAGTCTTCCTTAAGTTGTGTCAGTTTCTGTGTGAATCCTAAATCCTGTTACAGAACTAATCATAAGCATTTTAATTAAAATGTTACCCCACACGGGGAAAATACAGGAAATAAATATTTCTATTCTAAATTTTGTTTTAAGATGAACCTGCAAATTAAACAGTAACAGTTAATTATTGGCAACAGTAAATGCTAAAGAAATGCTCAGTGCATTTTCCCTTGTTCCTGTTGTTTTCAGAGGAATGACAACAGAAAGAGATGAATTATGACAGGCATCTTTGTCATATTTATTTAACAAATATGTTTTGGCTTGAATTGATGATTTTGTATTTAAAATGTTCTCACACATGTTTTAAAAGGAGTATTAGGCATTATATGTAGAATTCCAGGCTGTTGTCAATAAACCACCAGGTCCTGAGCTTTAGCCTCTTTTGATTTTGTAGTTTTTTACTTTTGTCTGTGAGCTGTGTTTAGTGAAAGCTAAACACTCAAACATCCTTCTCATGTAAACAAGGGATAAAATACAGAAAACAGTGGATTATCTACATTCATCTCAATTTGTTTAAAAGGCTGTAGGTGTGGAATAAATGAGACTTTACTTTAAAGAATTATATTCAAACACATATCCTTTAATTTAAATTTTCCGGACCCCTCACGGTGAGGAAAGTTACTAAGCGGACCTCGGCTGATTTTAATTGAGGACCCCTGCACTACACTATACTTTGTGTGTCTTTCTGTCCGAGCAGGTGTTCCCCATCTCCCGAGGAGTGTTCTACATACAGTCACCTTGGGCTGCGTCTGTCCTGCCGCTGAACACAGAGCCCTGGGACGACCTAACTGGATGCATAACTAGGGGATTCCTAATTATTCAAAGCGACAATGAGAGAGAAAGATAACAGCCAGTGGATGAAGTGTAAAAAATAGTAAGGAGGGCACAGTGCAGCAGACAGAGGCATCAAAGGTCTCATTCCCTATCTCTAACTTCTGACCCGCTCAACAGATAGTGTCAGTAGAGAGCAAGGCTGGAGTTTAAGTACTTTGCTTTAGAACGAGAACCAAATGACTTTTTAGTCTCAAATACATTTGCTAATCAATCATAAATCCTGTTGAAATTAAGATGAGTGAAACATCTTTGTTAAATGAAGTGTAGTAATTGTCACTGTGTTCATGCCGTACCACTTAGTTTCTGTGTTTTCCTCAAAATGTAAATACCCTGCGGCAGACATGAGATTAATAAAAAACAAACACTGAAACACATTGTCTGAGCCAAATAATTTTTTGCAGAATAAAAAAGGAACAAGAAAAAAAATGGGCTGGAGGGACATCTACAAGGCTAGATGGGCCACATAAAGGCAAAAAAAATGCTTACAAAATTGTAGAGCAAAGGGGAATCGGTACGAAGGAATGGGAGGTTGATTTTTATGTGTTGGGGGATTAAGGGGCATGACACCAATCCAAACATATCTAAAGACTTGTTGAGGATTTAATAGAGTGCAGGACTAGGAAAGTACAGTATATACACACATAGTACATGCACATAAGTCTGTAGGAAATAAAGGAAGCATTGTAATGAACAGTATGGTTTTGGGTTGAAACCAAAAAACATAGCTTTCCTTCCAAAATGATTGTCTCCTGTATTCCATTAGTTCTCGTGATGATGAGATGAAGCAACAGAAGTGCTGGAAATGTGTTCTCTCAAAAGAAAGAAAGGAGGTTTTTTTTGAAGATACTAAGATACGGCTGTCGTCCAAAGACACCGTGAGGAGATAACACTATAGAGAGGAGATCAGCACCTTATCGCATTTCCGACGGCTCAAGAAATGAAAGCTTGAGACCTATCTGCTCAAAAGACTGACATGTCGGTCTAGTGACAGCCTCTCTGCTCTTGATCTTTCACTTCTGTCTATACAATAAAAGATAGGAGCAACTAAAGCATTTTACACCACTACTCCACCAGTGCTATAAAGCAACAGTATGGTCTGCGACCCCTCTACCCATTTCTGTATAATTTAGTGTATCTTCATTTCTCACTCGTAAATGACATCTATAAAAGCAATGTCATTTGCCTTAGGTGGAATTTAATGCCTCTAGTAGATGCCAGAGTGGTGTCATCTATGGCAGCAACACCTCCCAAACCCTTTCCACTGCAAAAAGAAAAAAAAAACAAAAACATGCTTTTTGTGTTTCCATCCCCATTTCCATTAAAACTGACATTTCATCTAAACTGAAGCCTTGAGGGGAAAGAAAGGAGATGAAGCAATAAAGATCTATACCAGCGTGTGTCTATGTAGATCTGTGTGTGTATGTTTTCAGGGTGGGTATATGGAGTTGATGAAGGAAGATGACCTAAATGTGTGCACAGCCAAATGTTTTGTTGCAACATAATGTTTTTAAAGCGCATCAGGAGTGAAAGAGCCTGTGTGGTGCCCATGGGTCTAACAATCCATCCTGGATATCAAGAAAAATGCCATTATTTGCAGCCATCAGTGAGAAATCAATGCAATTACGTTTCAAGTCTCCACATGGCTTTTGCCTATAATGCACAATTTGCAAAGTCATAAACGACATTAACGTGTGCTCCCTCCAGAGGTTTTATCTCTTAACCCTTAATAGTGTGATCTCCTTTGATGGAAAATTAATTATTCTATTTGTTGTTGAGGCTTGCTAGCTTATTCCGCTTTTCCCCATAGAGCAAGGATAGGACACTGTTACAGCACCAGTCTTGGATAGAGGCCATTGCGCTCTTACATGAGCACTAGGATGTGAGTGACAGCACTGGAAATGGAACAAATATGTAATCAAACTCAAATTCAGAGACACATACAAAGTGACAGTCTAAGTGCAGGAGATAGCTGAGCTCCATGGAATTAGAGAAGGTTTTTCAGAACAAATAAGAAGAGCTTCTTTAGACCAAATCCTTATAACAGCCCCTGGTTTGGTCTGTTAGGAGCCACTGTGCAGAGAGCTATTATTTTGGGTTCAGGCAATGTCCCACCATGAAGAGTTAGACAAGACTTGCAAGTAAAAGCTACAGGCTTGCTATAGATTGTTTTAAAGAGTGGAACTGAGAAGCATGAGGTAATATACATTCTCTGATCATTGATCAATAATTGTTAAATACATTGCATGGCCAAGTTCTAACTTCTCCAAGGCTAATATTCACTCATTCAAATCCGTACAGTCCTTTCTCCAAGACGGGCCTTCTTTTTCAAGTCAGTATGCTATTTCTTTTCCATCTTTCTTTCCATATGTTTTTTTTTTCAATCATCAGTAGCGAGGCTAGCCCCGAGCTGGATTCCAGTGGGGCGGTTCACCTGTCAGACGCTTACACAGGTGTCCTAAGGCGAGCTTAGGGAGGACAAGAACCACCCGTGGAGCCTACAGCCTCCTGGACCAAACCTGTCAACCAAAGAATAATGCTGAAGATCTTTTCATTCACAGGCAAATCCAGTGGTGGAGCAATTTAACTTCTTTATATGCTTTTGCATATTTGACAATAACAAAGTAAGATTGGCCAACATGTCTCTAAGGTTTAATTCATGCATGGTTATTGTTGCTTTGTGTAACACTGAACATAAATTTAAAGTGGCATTGTATAAATTTTAGCCACTAGATGGCGCAGATCCCTCAACAGACCAACAAGTTTGGAAGAAAAAAACATATCTTTTGCAACCTTAGGGAGATTTTTGTGCATTTTGTACAAATACAACTCTGCTAGGGTCCAATGTCTTATTTCTGCTCCCTCTGTTTTGGCTGCTTAGCGTGTCACTCAGGAGAGGTCTGCTCGTCCCAGTGGCATAGAATTGTATATATAATTTATATCAGAGTTTTCTGTCCAGCTGAGGGTACTGTGTCAATAAAACAGGTATGAATCTACCAATGACCTATCTAAGAATCATTCAATCAATACAAAAATATATATTTTTGGACTTTAACATTACGTTATGCTACTAGCTAAGGTTACACAGTGCTACTGTAAAGTTTGTCTACCCACACAAATAAATGGTAGAATGAATAAGAATACTAACTGGTAAACATCTGGGCAAAGCTAATGTTAAAAGAAATGGTCTAGAATAGATAACAATGACAGTATATAAAGAATAAGAGTATATAGAATAAATTCAGCCACTGTGAAAGATGTTCAAAATCCATGTCTATGAAAATGGATGATGGATAAAAAGTCGACTGGATGGACAGTAGGCAGTAAAACATGTGACCTGTGAAGACTGCTGAGTGTTAGCAGAGGTCAGAGCTCAGGTTGTTACTGAACCCATAATGGAGGCTAAATTAGTGGACTGAGAGGTCAGTTAATTAAGGGTGAGTCAGGCTAACATAATTCTGCCTTAATAATTCAACCTCACTTTGTAAATTATTCATTAAAAGCCTGCATGTGGATGCCCTTCTCTGAAACAAGGGCAAAGCAGATATGATATGTGCATGCATGCTCGAAGGACCCAGAATATGAAAAGGATTTGTAATTTGTATGTAGTTTACTTTTCTGCGCTCAATGGTATAAAACCACTCTTTAATCATAAACAACCTCAAGCCGACATATGATAAATACTTTAAGATCATATGACAGATGCTTTAAGCTGCAGGCAATCATAAACTAACACAAACTCATAGAAAAAAATCCCACAGACGCGGCATATAATATTACAGCTTCTAATTCTGGAGCTTCACCTTTATTTGACTGCTCTGGCAAAATGACGCCCCTGTATTTCTAGCTTCATTTCCCCCTCCATGTTGCTTCAGATAAGTAATGTAATCTCGGAAAAGGTTACCTCTCGAAAACAGGGCAATCATATTAAAAGCTAATGGATACATAAAATCAAGAGCTCATAGGTGATGATTAATCAACTGTTGCAATGCACTGGGTTTAAATCAGTTTAGACTAAATGAATCCCCAACCAGCTACCGTTTTTCTCCTCTGGGCAATTTAGAGAGAAAATGCAATTACAGCCTATGAGTTACGCCTCAGTGGTTCCTCTCACCTCTGTGTTCTTCCAAAGCATGCTACTGTGACTCAGTGTGTGTCCACCACAGCCTTACCTTACCTCAGCTGATTAAAATGTATCTACGATATATTGGACACTTCAAAGAAACACTGTACAACATGGTGGATTAAAGTATGCATGGAAACGCCTTTCAAATAACTCCTAGGATTGAAACTGTGCTTCTCCAGGCATGATAAAGAGAGGAACACATGCTGGTTCCCATTTTAGTTTACTCCAAGCTGTTCTTGCCTTCTTTGCACTCAAAGCGCTCATGGGTATCCTCCTCTTAATCTGACTTGAAAAAAAAACTCTTGTAATGGGAAGTTACATATTCCCCATTATTAGTTCAACTGGCGCTCCATGCTCTTGTGGGCCCTGCTGCACAGTGGGTCAACACATAGAAACTAAAGCCTCAGAATGGGAAACAATGCATGAAGCTTTGATTCTACTCATTTTCAGACCGTATGTGCAGTAACAGTGATATAAAGCCATTGTGTATATACAGCGACAATAAAGGTTTTAGTTAACCTACTAAGGGCTCTAAAGACAAAACATATACAAACATATACTCATGGGTGGAGCAGTATAGTTGAAGGCTTATGCCAATGGAAAATGGGACAGTCTGCTTTACGTATATATTCACCACCACATTGTGCTAGTGAGCCATATAAGTAAAAAAAAAAAAAAAATATATATATATATATATATATATATATATATATATATATATATAATGCTCAGTTTGTCTCTGGGCAGTTGTAGTAATGGAAATAAAAAGTCTCCTTTCCACTGGGTTCTTTCTTTTTCTGCAAATACAAAGAGAGTTATTTAAATGTGAATATATTCAACTGTACCTTAGTGCTGACTGTATACATTAATAGTGCACCTTTTTCCTTCCCTTTAAAATCCTCCATATTAAGCATTATGCATGTAAACTGAGACAATTAATTATGTAAATACTCATGTTTTACTAACTACTGAATAAATATAAAACAAAACATTACTATTATAAGATTCAATTCAAATTACTGACGATTTAATTTCATTTTCTCTTATTCAGGGTTGATATTTTACTGTCTACATTTTTCATATTGAAATGACATGTCTGATCACTATTATTAAATAAATTAAATAAAGCTTTCAAAACTGAGGATTGGGAGTTTTTGCCACTGGCATCATTTGTAAAAAAAAAAAAAAAAAGTGCAGAAAGATAACCTGAAATTAATTCAATCCAATCCTAAAGAAATGTTATGTATTCATCAAGCATGTCCTATTTGCTTTCTTTTTTCACCAAAAATACTAGACATTTTGGGTTTGAATTAGACTTTTAAAGCAGACTAAATTGGATTGTGAGTGTAAATCTCCTTTATTTTTTATTGGCTGCTTGTGAATGTATTTCAGAAAGAGTGTGTGTGTGCTCAGTTGTGCACTCATTCTGTCATTCTGGTCCCTGTTCTTTCAGATGCCCACTGTGAGCAGCGAAGCCACTCACAGAAACAAATAGTCCCCCTGTTGTGAGTGTGAAGTAGCCATAAAGACAAAAAGCCAAGTGGGAAACAAAAGGGGAGAAGAGAGAGCAACAAAATTCACTTTTATAAGTCAGTGTATGTGATTATGCTCCTGCCTGTCCATCATATCTAACATTTTTATCCTCGTATATACCTGAAAACCCGTGTGCACATATCTCATGCCCTCATTTGCATAGCTTTTCATGGGGAAATAGCCTCACATCGGACAGGAAATGAATTTCACTATCACCAAATATACTTTTAACAGTGAATTTTATAGTGCTTTGCTGTGGAAGGATCTTGCTTAGGAAGCCATTTATCCCTAATAAAAGCCTATAACTCCACTGCAGCTTGCTTTGATACACATTATAGCATGCAATCTTGAGTGTGGGCTTTTTGCTTGAGCTTACAGTTTAGTCCTGCTGCTGTTATTCTGTGGTCAGTGCCTTTGTACTTGGATCCATATTCAAATATTAGGGATTTATGGGTATTGATGTTTTAACCTCTTTCTGCTGACATGTTCAAATTCAAAACAGCATTCCTGGGTAATGGCGAAGCAGTAATGCAGAGGCATATTTTATAGATACTGTTTGAATGTCAGACTGAGAAAACCACAAGCGCAGCATAAGAGACAAAAGCCAGGAAAAGGGAAGAGATGCAAAAACTTAAAGGAACTACAGCCCCAAACCATTTAGATCTGATTAGTTCATCACCACTACAACATAGATTCTGACTGGTATTTATTTTAAATACATTTTTACACCTTAGGAAAGCACATTAATCTGCTAAATGTTTAGAAGACAAGACATTTATTTTTGTATAGCCCAATATCACAACAACAGTCGGCTCAAAGGGTTTAACAGACTGCACTAGACAACATCCCCTGTCCTTAGACCCTCCATCAGGGTAAGGAAAAACTCCAAAAAAACCCAGCCGGGAAAAAAGAAAAACCTCAGGGAGAACCACAGAATCCACTCCCAGGACTGACAGGCCGTGCAGGAATGTGTCCAGGACAGTTGAAAAATACATAGAAATACACAAACATATTCACAAATAAAAACATTTATATTGGCAGTGTTCAGAAGATAATGTATCTCAGTAACAACCATTAATTTCTTTCAGGGTGACCACTATAGTGACCATAAAATCCAGTCAAGTGGACAGAAACACTGGGATACAGTCACTGAATGGTTTGAGACAAATATTGGTGTTGAGTCCACATTGGAAAATGGATGTTAAGGGTATTATCATAAGTCATTGCTGAAACTGCTGGATCAGGGCAGTCTGTAGGCTTGGAGTAGAAAAGCAGTAAAAAGATATAATTGGAGGAAAGACAAAGAAAGATAGAGCAGATTGCATTTGCATGGCTGTTTCTGAGCTTTATAGGCATATCAGCTTGATTCAGACAAATCAATGAGGTTGTCAGCATCTAAGACACTGCCACAATAGTGCTTTTATGCAGGCTAAAGCTCAGCACTCTTCATCATCACTGTAAGGCAAGAATTATTGAACATAACCAGCCAATATGCCATGTCTTACTTACAGAAACTGTCATCCCCCACACTTAAATGACACTCACTCAATAATACTTGAATCACTAAAAGTATAGCGTTGCTTCATCTTGTTGTGCACTCACACACACAGTGTTCTCCCTTATTGACTCCTATTTGGAATTTTGTCAGCTCGCTGAGCACAGCTAAACACCGGCAAATAAATTCAGGAGGTAGTGATGTGTGTCGGGTACTGCATGTAATAATGCAAATTAAAATTCTATAATTACAGTCTAATTAGAGAGGTAAAGTCTATTCACAACTCTAATGCAGTCTTTCTCAGAGTAAGCAAGAGTGGAACTTTCCTCCCAAGAGGCGCCTGAAGGTGAAGTTAAGGTTTCACCTTGCTGCCATGGCGACAACAACTCACCTTAGATCAAATTTACTTTGAATGGTTCAGTGCCAGAGGTTAGGTCTTGGCCAGGTTTATGAAGACATCTGCTGAAGATCTAATGTGGATCAACAACACAAAAAGAAAATACTCACCAAGATATCAAAAGTTACTTGGTTCATGGCTTTAAATCTGTGACAAAGGATCATAAAAGGTCACCAAAGGCTATCCAGATGAGAGACTATTTTTGTTGTCTTCAAAATCCATTATTAGCCAAGTTTAATGCAGCATTCACACAGGAGACACGTTCTCCAAAGATATTTTCCATCCCAAATAAATGTGAAATTAATGGTGCGATGCTGCTAGTGCTGTGGCCATCTATGGACTCCACACCTCATATACTACTCAGCTCTGTTTCATCCTGTCAGCACTAAAATGCTAACACCTTCTGTACCATGTCAAAGAGTTGGAATATTTGCATAAACTGCCATCTTAAATTATTCACAGCTGCTGTCATGGCTTTTCCAGCTAATTATATTTTAAGCTTTTGTGCTTTCTTTTCACTACACCGAAGGGAAGTAAGTCGAGACATGCACATGAAAGGGTTCAGCTAGTCTTCTACATTCATAAAACCCAACTGTGACAAAGTAACCACTTAATTCAGGGGTTGCACAAGGGTTGAGTCATTTGATCTATAAGACTATTTAGATTGAGCTGTAGTTTAGTTTAGTGTACTTTAGACAGCGATTCTGTCAACATTTAAAGGCAAAAACTATTTAGCATTAAAGACAAATGTATATGTTCTAGTAAATGGCATAAGGTTTTGTAAGAAACTGCACAAAACTACAACAAAACTTTGAAATCTTAACATGACACATGGTTCCTATTTAAACATTTCTAATGCCTGAACTGAATGACTTTGAGCCAATCACTTTATGTTGGGATAGGACAGGTCCTGTGAAGTGTAATGACTGCTGGTAAAGGACATTAACTGACCTTAACTTACTCCACACACAGTTTGCAAACTGCCAACAGTCTTCACAGATTTTATTTAAATGGCACATTTTAAACATTAACACAGTTGCTTTCCTGCTGACCTTTATCTTAAACCATTAACATTATTTTTAGGCTACCATCCCCAAACAGAACGGAAATAAAGTACTACTGGTACTTGCCAATATTTCAGTATGAAAGGCTCTGAACTTTCCTTTCTGTAAACACTTTTCCTGATCTTAATTAACAATAGTGCATGTTAAGTAACTGTGCTGTGCTCCCACTCTGATTGTGAAAGTAATTTGCAGAAGGCTTTGTTGTAAATCAACAGCAGCAGTGTTGAAGGTGAACAGAAACACAGACAAACCACTCTTGCCTGTCAGGCCTCATATGCCTTTCCTTGTAGTACTAGCTGATAAACATTTATGCCACATTTATACAGCACTGGTCAAACTATAGCTACAGCCAATGAACACTTGTTTTCTCCTCAGAAAGTCTGCTTTTTGCACTCTGGAGTCTGATTTTCTCATTATCAACTAATCTGAGTTCAATGCTTGAAGTCAACAGAACTTGACAATTCTTTAATTACTATTAAGGTCTATATCACTCTAAGCAACTGACTGATTTATACTTTCATTATAAAGTGTTAGGTATCTCATTATTCCTTCACTCCTGTCAATGATTTCCTCTCCCTATTTTAAATTGAGGATGTGTTTTTGTGAACTGTCCATTTTTTATGATATTGTATATATTATACCAATCTGTCAGTGACAAATGTAGAACTGAAGGGCATTTATAACAGTAGAGATAATTCACTGTTGTTTTGCTGGGTGCACACGTGTAAAAGAAAACAGCCCACGGCATGTAGGAGAATGTCTGCACCAACACTTTGGTCTCATCTATGTGCCACTTTTTATTCATAACAAAATGACCAGAAATATAGAAACATCTAGTTTCACAGCTGTACTTCATAAACAGTTGTGATCTTTTGCTGCGGCTTCCTTCTTCTTTTCTTTAACACACTCCTGTTGTTGTAACCAAGGGGGCTGTTTTGCTGAATAACTATTTCCCCATTAACATATTCTATTGCCTGCCAACTTTTTTTGTTATTCAGGGGCTAAGCATTGGTAACATTAAATATTAAACTTGAGTGCCAAGGAGAGAAGATATGTCATCTTTTCCTATCTGTAGATAGAAAAGAAAAAAAGTCTTCACGCAGGCCGTATTTTATGTCTTTTGATGATGAGCTGTATAAATATTAGAGCAGAGTAAAGGGCATTCAGAAAGGGTGTGAGCCAAAGCTGAGAGTGAAATCACCGTCATAAATCACTCTGCTTACCATTGATGACATATCTCATTCATCAGTCTGAAGCCATCAGCTGATGTAGAATACGTTTAAGGCTTGTGATGAAACTGCTGATGTCTGAGACAACAATAACCTTGTATGACTGAGTATAAGTAAATGTTATAGGCTCTTGCAAAAGACATGACAAATGTTAAAATTAATTACACCCTGGACAGTGGCCAGCTAGTTGCAAGGCTAACACTTAAACTATTCACTTCTACATTCATTCACCAGGGACACTTGAGAGTTGCATATTGTTATTGTTGTTGTGAAAATAATATGCTTCGTATGTTGATGTACTTGGCAAAAGTCTGAGATTCTAGATTACTCCAGCACAACATTGACAACTTTATATGTGCAGACCGGTAAAACTAAAATTTCCAGCAAAGGCTTTGGACATGCATTATGACCACAGCACAGTAAAAACAGATACATTTGTATTTTACATTTTTACTTCTTTTTTTTTTGGTACATTACCTTTTTTAACTAACAAGTCTTTTTAGTTTTAATGACATTATCAACAGCAATAATAATGCTAAAAGTATGGCCAGAGTCATCTCCATGCATTAAACCACAGCTGCATGTGAAAGCAAAAGGAAATGGGGACAGCTTAAAAATATTATTCTGAAAAAAAAAAAAAATCAAAGTATCAACATCCTATTCCATCTATTTTGTGATTCATCATTATGAAATCAAAACAAAGTGTCCTACAGCCTGATCGATAATTCAACAGTATAAAACTAAATCAGAGCTGTTTGGAAATACAATACAGTCTGATTTCACAATGATCACACAGCACTGCAAGAGAATCCCGAAGACCGAGAGCGCCAACTAAAACGTTGTTATGCCCTCAATTCCCTAACTAATGACTATACTGAACGCTTATACACTGGGGAGTCTTCCTAACCTTTATACCTCCCTAAATAATAGCACTTACACAAGCTACTTCCAGCTCTGTAATCTAAATATAATTGGAGAGGAGTGCCGCTTCTATAGCAGGGAATACGGGTTTTCATAGCCATCTTCACATTAAACTCTCCCTGCTGTATACTGTAACTGAAGTGACGCAGTTTGCTTACTGTGCAGTGATAACATCTAAATACCCATATGCATATTTTCTAATATGCTGCCACGTTTAATTGTTTTTACATTGCCTACATACAATATATATGTTCTTCTATTTTTTAATAAAGTTACAAAGACAGTTTGAATATTACTCATGAGAAGGCTCTACCATGATCAAAGGCAATGCAATTAAATTTCCATATAAAACTGCAGTTCAAGGGGAAACTTAATCAGGAATCAGGAAATATGCAATATTGTATGCATGTGAACAAAAATAACAGTTTAATCTCCTATTAGCGTATTATTATAGGAATCATCTGTGTAAAAACAAGACCTTAAAAAATCATCTAGGCTTTAAACGGGGGGCTTTGGCGAATCACGAGCTGACTTCCGGACACAGGAGAGCTCCCATTGGTCGAAACAGCTTGTTAATAAGAAAGTAATCTCCACCGATAAAACAGAGTAATGTATATTCAGCACTGAATATGTCTTTTACACAGTAAAACAGCACAAAAAAGAGAAAAGGCAGGCAATGTAAAACAGGGATAAAAACTCACAAAATGTGCTTAATGAGGAGATAAATGTCGGATGCTTTGTTCGGATGCTGAAGTTGAAGCCTAAAAATATACGGTAAGCTTTAAACTTCAGTTTGGTGTAATGTTTTAGTATTTTGTGAAGGAAAGAATTGTCCCTAGGCTGCAGTTGAGAGTGAGTGGATGGCAATAAGAAGATTTTCTTATTGCCATCCACCATTACTGGCCACTCAGTAGTGTCATTTTAATGTTCTTAACTGACTGGCCATATTTTTTGCCTCCTAAAACGCAATAGTTCTAATTGAGCAGAAAACACATCTAACAAAGTATTCACAACAGTTGTTAATTCTGTTAATCTAGAAAACAATAAACAAAACAACTTTCTTCAGAATCAGCCAAACCCTTCACAAATAGACCTAGTGTTAGCACAATACTAATTTTATTCAGCCACTTGCCTCCTTTCATAGGACTCAGTGGCTGTAACTGCTGGCCCCTACTTCCTTAGTGATATCCCCTGGGGAGCTTAGAGACATGAGACACAGGAAGCACTGGAAAAGAAAATAATGACTCATAATCCTTACCTGGTGTGGTGACGCCAGACACCAAGGAGGAGAGGCATGTAAAAGAAAAAGATATTATTAGAAAATATATTTAAAATCATGCAAACAGCATAATGTAATCCATAAACTTAATAGTTCAATTAAATTCTATATCATCTAGTCATTATTTTATATATGTACTGTATACCAACACACATATGTACACCAACTGAGAAAACACTCCCCACACTCCAACAAAGTTTCTCCAGGTCATTTAAACATAACAGAACAATAAAGTACTGTTGTTAAAAATTCATAACCTGTGATTGTAGCAAAACTCCATGTACTGCTACTTTCCATCAAGACAGATTTTGGGGTTGCCCCATTAGCTTTCAGTGGGCACATTTTGATTTACATAGAGTAAGCATCGCAGAGCTATTCTCAAGCCTGGACAGAGAGCTAATGGAGGCACACACACAGCTTTTATTAGCTGTGAAATCCAATGGCATCAAATATTAAACACTTCATTATGGAGCGCTGCTTGTCTTGTTCCAGCGAACAGCCACTTAAACCTACAACAGCCAGGAGAAAATAAAGAGAATAGGATATGCAGTGACAGCAGTAATCATAGAAAATTGCACAGCTTGTGCTTGTGTGTATGTAAGTACATGTCTACATGCACTTTCTTCTGTTCTCATCAGTGTCAGCTTTCACCAAGCATATGTTTATTAATATTTAATCTGTATATATCAAAACAACAATATTTTCCAATTGTGAGCATAAAAGAAATAAAAGAAAGTGTGTTTAATAAAATGGGCGGAACCATTACATCAGACATTACAGCTTTTTGAGAGCAGCAGATTTTTTCCTCTTCTCCTGGCCAGAGTTATCAGACCACATTCAGAACCAAAATGGTTCATTCAAGTGGTTCAATCAACTTAGGTTTTGTCGAGTTGCGGCTAGACCCTATAGACTTTTCCGGACAAAGGAAAAAGTTTGAGGCAGACCAAAGATCTGATACAAAAATAGAGCCTTTATTATCAGACAACAAGACCGCTATCTCCAGCCATACATTATTTATTGTACATTACCACATTTATTGTGCATTACCACCTTTATCTACACATGTTGCTCCACCTGTACATGTGCATGGTGCACCTGTCATCTCTTAATTTACTCCTCTTTGGGAAAGTCCCCTTAGAAGTAAGCTAAACCCTCTGTGCACCTGCCTTTATGTAGTATATCTGCACCTGTGTCTATGAGTTTACTTGTCTGTGTATCTTTACTAGGCCTTAACTGCATGTGTATGGTTCTTTATGTACCTTTTCTCTATTAGCTGCCTTTGTTGTGGGTGTTTGCGTTCTGACATCTTTGCATTGTATTACACATATTTTATAATTAAATTGTTAGTAAACCTATTCTTCATGTCTAATCCTTCATGGCTAATCTATATTAATGTGTTAGTATCACTCAACACTGATATAAGTAATATAATATAAAAGGTAATAAACACATAATTGTATATGTACACAATCAATGATTGAAATGTAAAGATGAAAATAAAACAAAATGCCCATTACATGATATATTCAAAATAAATTTATAGTGGAACGGGTATACAAAAAAGGACAGAGGGTGGAGGCTGAGGCAATAAAAGGGATCAGTCGACAGAAAGGAATGAATGACAGCTTGGTGGATGACCTCTGAATGATTTATCCCTGGACATGCTTGTGTCTATCAGACAATCACTGGCCATTAACATCAAATGACAGAGCAAGAGGGGTTGGACTGGATCTTGGCTCGCCTGTCTTTACATACAAAAGATGACCCTCAAGATGCAGGGACACAACCTACCAGAGGAACATTAACTCTGAGTGGTGTTTCTTGATTAAAGCCTGTAGTTCTTATCTGCTCCACATTGACCACTGATTCAAAAAGACTGTTTTTATTTTGTATTTGAACTCCCATGTGCAATTGATATTCATAGAGGTTACTTTTGAGCAGAACCTATTTGTCAGCTACAGTGGGGCCCAGTATTGGTAAAGGGCAGCAAATGTGTTCAAAGGCTTTTAACTTTACTCAGAGTGAGAAGGAGCTGGCATGCAATTACCACACTTGCTTTATTCATTAATGTACTTTGTTGAGAATTATTTCCCTTCTGTAAGCGCTTTGACCTTTTGGCCTCACAAATAGCAGCAAACTGTGCCAAGATTGAGATCGTAACCTCAGCAGCTTCGGGAGCCTATCACTGAAAGCCTCTGTAAAACAAGAAAAACACTGCAGAGAGTTGATTCTTGTCTGTGTTAAGAACTAACATTTATGCTCATACATTTTCATCAGCCATTAAAACAGTAATAAGATAGTAACTGCAATTAAGCCCTCGGCTGGGGAAGAAATGGGACCACTCAAGATAAAAGTGGTGTAGGAAGGAGATGAGAGAACCAAACAAAAACAGAAACAAACAAGTCGTAATAAAGCCTAATAGACATCTTGCTGTAGTAATGGCTTGGGTTGTAACCTCTCTCCACAGTCAAGATAGAAAATCCACCAGTTCCAGTAAAAGAAAATAGGGATGAGCAGAAAGTGAAAGTGTTTAGGATTCAATTAGCCATGCCTCTTCTTGTTAATGCGGCACAAGCTGACTGCTAAAAGGTAAATGCAGCAAGGCTGTCAGGCAAATACATCCTGTCTCTACTGTGACAGGTGACATTTGAGCCACTGTCAAAGAAGACATTATCTAAGGTTTATTTACAATTATCAACAACACTGATTTAATTACCTCTGTCACAACAAAAAGTAGGTCTCTGCATTTAAATAGAAACTTTAGCCAGATCTAAAAATCACATCCCCTCTATAGTTTACATTTGATACTCTTTTGAAAGTACAATTTTCATCAGGTGAGCTGGAACTGAGCAACAAGATGATAATAACCGCTAATGTAGAGCAAAGGATAGTTTGCAGTAAACACACAAGGGAGGTACATCAGTAGACAGCAAGGTCTCACCTGTCAAAGGAGTGGATTATGATGGCGTACATTGGTGAATAATTTGGTCAGTGCCGATAATGAAGTAATAATCAGGACCTTTCCTCTGTTCTCTGATCAGTTTGGAGCATGCAGAGATGGGAACCATTGATTTTTCTTTCCATGGCCCAGGATGTTCTGTGGATCTTGTCTGCAGACTGCCAACTCCAGGCGTCAATATAGACGTGCCTGGCCTAAATAATGACACCCTTCAAATAAGCCAGGGGATTGAGGGGGCCTGTTTGTGTCTGGGGTCATCCAAAAAGACAGCGGCTGTTCCAGTTAGTGCTGCTGAAAAACTTTAAACTGATCTGGGTGTGTGCTCTTGGGCATGCGTTATTAAATTATACATTAATAAAGGATCGAAGGCAATATATGCCCGACATTAAATATGCACTCACTAACTTCCAATTATCCAGATAAGAAAGACTACTTGAGTTTGATGTTAAACATAAATTAATTAGTGTACAGTATAATAATTTATTAGAAATAAATATGAAATAATTGCACCCTGTAGTCATGTCAACATTTTGTTAAGCTGCATTTGGCTCATTTCCTATCTTTTGAAGACCCCACCTCTGTGGGTTTATTATTGTACAGGGAAAACATGAATTGCTCCAATAACACTGGTTGGTCTCACAGCATGATGGTCCATGGTTCAATTCCTGACTAGGGCATGTTCTCCATGTGGCTGCATAGGTTTTTTCCAGTTTTACTAATTTTACAATCAAAAACAGAACAGATGGTCTATGTGGCCAGGACTCCCTTGGAAAAGAAATTTGCTATCTTAATGGGACCATCCCTGTTGAATAAATGTCAGATAAATTAGATACGTGCTCAATTTGAGAGTTAACTCCAGGTGCAGCATTTATAACAAAAACATGAAAGTTAGTATTGTTAAAAGGTTACTTTTTACGTTAATATTAAACATGAACATGAATCAGTCATTAAAAGGTGCCTAAAGGTGACTCTATTGAAATGTCATTATATTACACCTTTGGAGTTCTTTGTTCTTTGACTTTACATGATAAGTGTAAGTTGTTTATGAATCTAATAATACTGTTTCAAGTGCAGGGCCGCAAACAAAAAGCCAAGTTGTTACCCCATGGCCACAAGTGTCTACAGCTGTTCCTGAGAGAGGCCGGACATCTTCTATTAGATCCTAATAAATCGCACGCAGGTAAGACAAGTCCTGCCTAATCAACCCTGACACTGCACCATGGTTGTTTATCTTTTCAATTACAGCTCCTCTCTCTATTTGTATAACTATGCACACATGGGTGGGGGTGTCTGAACCAATCACTTGTACAGCTCGGTGCGTGCTGCACTCAGTGGGTAATCACGGGACCGTCAGTGACTTGCCAGCTCTGATGGGCAGCCACCATTAATATTTATGGTGCACTGAATCAGCCCCACACTGCGCACCCTGACAGCAATCACCCCACTTTTTTAATATCCCCATCCAGATCAATTGTGATTAGCATTTCAAAACACTCAATGGAAACACGCAGTCGGCCCAACTTCTCATTGTTCTCCAACATGAAGAGAGACAGAAGTGCAAAAGCCAGCTGCTCAAACTAGAAATGTTTGCCGATGAGTATAGAGAAATTTCTGTCCTTCTAAATGAAAAGCTAGAGGTGACAGCAGTGTGAAATCCAACAAACTACAAACGAATATTGAGCTCAAATGGCAAGCCTTGTGAAGGCAGGAGACCAGATCTAAAACCATGACAAACTTACCTGGGCAGTAATTTGCATGTCTTTATTGTTAATATGGAAAGTGACATTTTCTGGCATTAGACTTAGGCTTTGGAGGTTTCTATGTGAGCGGTCTCTTCCCTACCACTGTGGTGCCATTTTATAAACCTTTGTGTGGACTGAGCTGCTTTTGTCTTCACCAAAGGACAAACCAATCTGCTTATCTCCAAATCCAGAGGGAGCGCAGGCGTTTGTTTCTACAGATCGAAGTAATACGCAGGAGAGGATACTAACCTTCTGAACAATTGAATTGGTGGGAGGAGGCGGATTGTGATTTCGATGTGTGAGTCTGTATGCATGTGTTTGTGTGTGTGTTTTTGCGTCTGTGTTAAGAGAAAGACAGTGCTGGCCTTGAGGCACCCCCACAGATGTTTATTTGTAGTGACAGCAAGGTTTGTTCGCTCCATGTTGCTATTTATCACACTGAGCTGATTGTACGGCTACGGCCAGATCCCACAGAGAGGACACAATCACTGCAACGACAGATATGCATGAGTAAGCAATACGGTCTTGTGAATCCACAGACATAATCTATCAGCCTGGATCAGCAGTCTTGAGAAAAATTATTATAAGCAAATAGCAACAGAGAAGAAAATGCCCATTGTTGCTTTTTTACAATGCATAATTTATTGATAGTACAGTGAACAAGTTGAACTGTAAAAATAAACACCTGACATTTCTGAAGAAGGGAATGGGAAGGAATGGCTCCTTGGGAGCACAGAATGCTCTTTACGGCTTTAGTGAAAATAATGATTCACCAAATGGAGCACTTTAAGGAAATTCACACACAACTCTCTTGGCTCCCATCTCTTTTATACTCTGCTCTGGATTCTTTCTGCACTGTAACATTGTCTTTTTGCCTCCCATGAGGAACATCACACAGGCACCAAAAAGCACACAAGCCGCTTTCTCAAACACATACATAAGTCTACAGACATGCAGGTAGGTGGCATACAGCTGTGAATCCCCAGTGTGGATCTTGACCTTTTCACGTGAGCTATGTTTCCCATAAATATCTTCTTTTGTGCTCTTGCCTATATGTGTCCATACCGTGTGTGTTTGTGTCTTTATCTTTCTGTGTTGCACTGTGGAGTTGACCTTTCCATCCCTGCTGTGTCCCAGATTAGAACTGACATCGCCCTCTGCTACAGACCAAACTGATACCGACACCAACACACAAGCCAGTCACACATGGTTGCAGTTACTCCCAAAAAAGAAATAAATAAAATAAGATACAATACCAACTTTTAGAGACCTTACACTTGATATTTAACATTTGTAATAGATCTTACATCAGCCTCTCAAGAGGTTGCATCAAAAAGCCATATGTATTATTAATAGCCACATACAGTACATTACATTTGAATCTAAGTTGTAATTTATTAATAGAAGAGCAATGACATGGAGTTCAGAATATTTGCAAAAAACTGAAGTGTTATTATAATGCAACAACAAGAAGATGGTCAAATTTTCCCATTGTATATTATGCAGGGAAGTCATCAAGAAGATCCATGTTATTTCAGGGTGTGAACATGAATGGTCTACTACTAAATGATAAAAATATGTAAGATATGAACAGGACCATAAACAGAGGAGTTCTTATAATGTATCAAATAAGATGGTGTTTTTTTGTGGATGAACTGGTGCTGCTCACCCATGAGGCTGAAGATCTAAGCGGTTTGGTGCTGGATGTGCTTCTGACTCAGTGGGAAAGAGACCAGAGAATAAAGCTCAGTCTACACTGAGCAGCACTCCATTTCACTGATCGCTGAGCAGCCTCTCAGCCTGCGAGCCTGTGAGCCTGTGCCGCAGGGGGATAAGCTCACTTACCTGGCCTGGATGTGGATGTATGCACATGCACATTCTCACATTCTATTCAGCAGTATCTAATTTATCTATCACTATGTTGTACTGTTCCCAAAATTTAACTAAATGGCCAAGTGTGTCCAAAGAATGTGAGATTTGGCACTCAGTGACTGTGCTTTGCCGTGACAACTGTTACCGAGCAACTTGCTGCTTGGATGATGGGTTTTGAGTCTGGTCGTTTAACCTGGGCACTGACCCTCATCACTCATTGCGCTAGTGACAGGATAGAGGAGCAAAGAAGTCAAAACCTCTGGATCCCACAAAGTTGAGGGCAAGGCCTTTCCCTTGTGACCATCTGTGTATTTTTTTTTCGTTCTTTGTACACATTTAGTTTGAAAAAGAATGATGAAAACGCTCTTTATGTGAAATGTGCTTGCACAAACACACCTGTGTCCCTTTCATCTCAGAGACATGAGCTAGTGGTTATACTGCTGACCTTGTCTATACGCTTCAAAAAAATCTGCATGTTTGCAGCCTTCCGTCATTCTAGCTCAAGATTCTGTGAAGACATACAATGACAGTAGCAGCAATAAAATGCAGACATGTTTTGTTTTAGTAAATTTAGCTTTTTATTAAACCAATTTTCACCATCAGGAAAGGTTTTTGGTGTTGTATTGACAACAGTAATATTGGAATGCAATTTTACCTCTTAACTTTAATAACACTATGTTTAATTCAGTAATGACTATTGTGCTAATACACATGAGTGGTAGGTTTTTGTGTTTTTTATACCAGTACTGACTTGCAAAACATATATATTGACCTCACTGAAGCTCACACCAGTGAGATACAGTTATTTTAGCCACATCCTAAGGCACACGCAGATGCATATGTTACTCCCCATAGAGAGAAAAGAGCCAAGCTATCGTCAAGGACAGGAATTGGTAAGAATAGTAGCATTGTAATATGTATGAAAATGAGGCAAACATCAGAATTGAGATAAAAAATGGCTTGAAAAATGGAAGTAACAAAAGCAGGGGAGAAGAGTTAACATTTCATAGAGTCATTGTCCACTATGCAAGCAGATGGTACAAATAATACCAGCCTTTTTTATCAAGATCTTAAGAATGATTCCAGGTGGTTGGAATATTAAAATAGCTGCCCCTAATGCAACCTGGTGCCTTAAACACAAAAGACAGAGGAGATGACAAAGAAAAGTTATGATGTTTGAAGCAGAGTCCACATGGTTTAATAAGCAGATCTTTAAAAAAAATGCTAAATTTAAATGCAACTATTTATTGTTTTGCTCTGTCGGGATACAATGAAAAAAGAACATAAAGATTAAATAAAGTGGGAGGCAGAAAATAGTTTGACTGATGAGGAGCTTTTATAAACATGCTGATTCATCTGCAAACACCAGGGAGCACTTCCTTTGGGAAAGAGGGGTCAAACACATTAGCTTCTTGCACTGAGTGTGTGCAATACTTTTAGAGAGCCGCTCTAGGTAACCTGTCAGGGAATCTTTGCCTCTGTCTCTCTCAGGACACAGTTTCCCTATAATATGAGGCAACTATAAAGCTATTTTTTATGCAAATAACTGCTGAGAAAGAGGCAGGAGGTGTAATCCCATGTGTACTGGTATATTTAGAGTTAATAAACTTCCCATATTATTTTTATGTTTTAAGCATTTTCCACAAATTACCATAGTCTTTTTAAAAGCCTGGTGGTCTTACTAATCAGAGCCAGGCTTTTTATGAACACATTAATATTAATACAAAAACAGAAGCGTGGATTAACACAGCTTTATTGCCTGCTGATACAAGTGATTTTCAGCTCTGCTGTAGTTAATAGAAAGTATTGTGGGTTATACATGCCCCACAGGGGTTTGCAGAGTTAGTGGATTGTACACGGTACCATGGAATGTAAGCTGTAATTAATAGTTGGATATTTAATGCAAGAAACAAAATATATGTAATTTATGGTTGAGTTTTCTTAAAGTTGCTCTGCAGGTGCTATAACATTGTTCATTACAATTGACATTGCCCAAACTGAACTTTTTTTGTAATTTACCTTTATACCTAATAACCCTGTTAACATACAGTATAGAGAAAAACTAAGGCCCGGGGGCCACATGTGGTCCGTTGGGCTGTTCAATGTGGCCCGCCAAGCATTTACTAATATTTTATTGATGATTAAACACTGCATATATTTTTCCATTTCCTTCAATATTTTGCTGCAATCAGTTGATTCCACTATACGACATGCTCCAAATGGTAAATACCCTTACTGTAGAGGCAAAAGAAACATGTTTTTATTGAGCATAAGTGAGTTCCATATGTTGTCCCGGGCCCTCCACAAGAGTTCCATGTTCTAATGTGGCCTTTGGGGAAAAATAATTGCCCACCCCTGGCCTACACTATATTTTCCTACTGTATAGATGGCCCATAGTCCATAGTTTTTAACTATTGTATGTTTATAGCACACCCTCCACATCCTTGAACCACCTTGAACCTAGAGTCAGTCTGTGACTCAATGGGAATTTATTGAAATGCTCCATTACAATACCTCAACTCTGAGGCCCTCAGAATTGAATTGCGCTATTGGTGGAAACCATCTCTTTGTCACAGCAGAATGTGATAATCCCTTGGGTCTATGCCATATAGACCTTATTTATTACATCCTATTCAAATGTATCACTGCGCCCAGTGGGAAACTCTAACTGCACTGCCTAGTGATGGAAGCAGTACATAAATTCATGGGCTAGATTGGGTATTGCTTCTACAACGGCTCTCTGGAGTGGCGTTCAGATTCCGGGTGCGGAGAATTGATTGTAATTGCAGATCTTTTTCTACTTCATTTTTACTTACTGTCTGAGTCTATAAAATGTGTCTCAAATATTCAGCACGCGTGTGGAAAAGTCACAAAATTCAGAATAATTAATATTTCCATCATGTGAAAAGAATGTGAGCTCCTTAACAATGTGACGGGCTTAAAAGAGGTTGCTAAACCTCATGTCGCTTTTCATTTCCATAACAGGTCTTTTAGCAATGTTCTTACAAGGCGCTACAACTCAAAATGACTTGTATAATCAGCAAGGAAAAATTATTATTATAATTATTTTAAAAACTGCATTTTTATTATTAGCTATTACATCCTGATATCAAATATGTGTTTTTCCTGTCAGCCACCCTCTGTTGGCATTCTCCGTCACCCGCCACTATAAACCACTACCTTTCCCAGCCAAAGCCTTCAAAAAAATAGCATGCATGCAAATTTCATTGGATGCGTTGACACCCCATGCTTTGGCTAAATGAAAAGGTATGAAATTAAACAAATTAATTCTGCTCTTTGACTGGCTGACAGCCTTGGTGCCTGTCACTGTTGCTTAGTGTGACGCTGCAGAGGAGAGAGGCCTGTGGTGGAGAAAGAAGCTAAGCCCGGACGTCAACTGTCAAGTGTGGACAGGACGCTCAGCGGGCCTAAAGGCTACCAGCCGCGCAGAGGTGCATTAGGAGCAGAAATGTACAAGGAAGAGGAGTGGGAAAGGTGGAAATGAAGACTGAAGAGACAAAAGACTGTGATGTAAACAAAAAAAAATACAGGAAGTGAAAGGAGAAGGCATCGTGAAGATGGCACAGGGAGAAAAAAGGTGAAATGTATTGCAAATAACTGCTGCTGATGCTGCCGCCGTTTCAATTTCACACAACACAATTCCACACTTTGGAGCAAATGTGTCCCTGTCAGCATCGCTTTGGCTTGTGCTGTTTTCCGCCTCACACCTCGGCACCTCCCCCCCACAGTCTCCTTCACCTTCACTCCTTCATCTCATTCCTCTTTTCTCTACCGTCTTTTTTTAATGTTCTTTTTAAACGGTTAGGTGAGTGCCGACAGACAGAGACAGAGAGGGGCCAGTGAATGAGCCAAGCAGACAATGAACAATGGAGTGGAGGCCAGGGAAACAAAGTAAAGTTAACTTTAAAAAAACAAACCAAACCGATGCAGGTCAATTCATGATGTTAACCTGTGAGCATATGAAGGCCAAAACAGCCCCAAAAAAATCTGATGCAAACGGAAAACAAAACTGAGTGTTTAACTCTGCAATGTCAACGCAGGCTAGAAGTTGACACCTTGTTCCGTTTTATTCCAACACAATAACACTTCCTTTATGAACATAAAATTGGTTCTCACTGCACAACAAGCAAATAAAGAAACATGATCAATCGAGTACTTTTGATTTCATCTATGATTCTGATTCATTTTCTAATAATACTAATAGATGATAATGTTCAGTGTGGAACAACAGTCTTTGCCAAATCACATGTTCACATACACAGTGCGTTGGGCTCATTTGAATAAGGACAGACACTGATTGGTTAGCCTACACTGCTTGAGAACATTGCCAGATTGCAGTGTTTCCCGCAGCATTAATAGTTAAGGTGGCCACCTTGGCAAGAAGCACTCACCACATTGACTAAAATTAAATATAGGCTATATAGTGTACATTAACAATCAGTTTGTGATTAAGTAACCTACTGTGTGTGGTGCTTTTGTCTTTAAAAAGTTCAAGCCTAGTTATTGCGGCATTTTAGTGTGACATGAATCTGTGCAATCGTTTCAATAAATTATCTACCTGACTATTTTTCTGTAGGAAACACTGGATTGCATTGGTCCATTGCTGAACTCAGAGCTACACGTTTAAGTTAAGTTTTTAACTATACGTTGATGTTGTGTATGAGTATATAGATTTGAATAATTGGTTCAGTTTTACTTTTTAAAGTAAAATCAGGCAGGGGCGCTGTGTTGCTGTGGGAGGGGTTTGGACAGGGGGAGCAGTGTTAGAAAACAAGACATCAGTGCAATCGGTCTTTTAATGAAAGCCAAGGGAATTACCTCTGAATGATCAGATTTGAGGGCAGATTTTAAAACACAGTAAGACTCAAAATTGAGAATCTACACACCTGGCACTGACATGTGGGTCACTTGTTGTTTTTAATGGCAACTCTGAACATGGCCAAAAAAAAAAATGTTGATAACAGCCAACAGTCGATATACCGTCGAAGCATAAATGAGGTCCACATCCACCAGAGGAATCCCATTAAAGCTGTGGTACTAAAAGACTGTTCATTAGTGGACTGACACCAGCTGTCCTTTATCGGAGGTTCTGACACTGGGTCCTCGCTGTGGTCCCCTTCCTCCACACTCCCCACCGTGGGTGAGGCAGGTCGGCGGGATGACAAGATGAAGGGATGCATGCAGGGTTAAAAAGAATATTATTCATTTGGGCCATGATGTGAATAATTTATCTCTAGGATGAGGAGCAGCTCTGGATCTATAATGAGGCGGAGGCCACTGTTTGGAAGACTTTCATCTTCTCCTGTCTAAAGACCCCTTATCCAAGTATTAAAATAACCAAATACAAGTTTCAGTGTTAGTTTAACAACCTCTGCATACTGGATCATTGCTCACAGGAAACCACACAGATAAAGACCCCACAGCAGTTGAGTATCAGCGACACTCACAGCTGGGTTAGCGCCTGCCGCATCACACCGAGCACAGAGTGGCGGCAAGAATAAGACACGGGATCGGGATGAGAGAGGAAAGAGTGGAGCGGCAGTGAGACGCGCTGCAAAGACACAAGCAGCTCCACGCAGTCTGCAGTGGTTTGATAAGAGTTATTATTTCATTATCTCTCCCTGGGCCTAGTCCTGAGCTGGCACGCACACATACAGTGCATTCCATTCAGATGCACTAACATATACACAGATAGATGGACAGGGGGGAATGCAGATTAAGGATTTTTTAATGAGAGGGATAAGAAAAACAGACGGTAGAGAACTTATCAGAGTGAGGCACCAAAAACATATGTGAAAGAAACAACCTGCTTCAGACACAAATAAAAATGTGCAAATGCTCCAGCACCAAGCTTTTTTTTCTGCTCATTTTCTATAAAGATATTTGGCCACTTCAGTTGATGGCCCATCTCTCAGTCAGCGCTGTGAGCAATTTTATTATTTTCACTTTCGCTATAAGCTTTGCAGAGCAGTTTTATAAAGAACTGGGTTGAATTCAAAGTGGAGTGGGCTGTTTGATGCTGGGACTGTATCCTCAGTGGGATGTTTGTCCCCATTAGAGATTTATTTGTCCCACTGTCTGGCACCAAGCCAAGCACAAGCTACGTTTGAAAGCCCCCCATCCACCATCACTGTCATGCCTAGAACACAACAACTACCCTGAGCGATTGTGTACACGTGTTACCCATATAAAGACATTAAAATCATCTTGAGCTGAGATATTATATTTGTTGTTGTTTAATAAACATTCATTCATTCACTTCTGCTTGGTCCTGTTAGGGGTCATGATGACTGGAGCCTATCCCAGCAACTTTGGGCTTTAGGTGAGGTACACTCTGGATGGCCACAGTTGGTCACACCAATGATACAACATGTGTTTTTAATGCGTGCCTTCTTTGTGCATACATTTCATGACAAATGTGTAAGAGAATGTGAAAGTGTAAAGGTAACATCTTCTGTTTACACCAACCAACATACAGTAAGGCTAGCTATAGGCTGACTGACATTTTATCCTAATGGCTCATGTCCTCACCCCCTTGTCATGTCTTTTTAATAATCTGCTGTTGGGACATCAGATATGCTTCCTGGTCATTGCTGTTCTATGATAATAAGAGGGCCAAATGTTTTAGATGGCCAGTGTAACTTATTATTGATCCTTATCCTTATTTATACAAGGACCCACAACCATGCCAATCTTGGGAAAGCAATGAACACATAAAGCAAAGAGCTACTGTTAAATTTATACAAACTTCTTCTGTACCACCAATAAGTCTGACTAGTCTGCAGTAACATCAAATCAAGGGTGAATAGTTAGAGAGTGAAACAGCTTGTGTTGATGCACATAATGTGTTCCTTGCACATTGTATGACTAGAGTCTTAGAGCTGTTTTAATGAGTATGATATCCTGTAGATAAATAAGCAAACAAGAATTAGACTTCCAATATACAGTAGTGTGTGTGCATTTCATGGAGGGATTTATTTTCATTGTTTTCTAATATCTTATTGCCACGACTAAGAAACCGTGAACAATTAGTGGACTTATTTGACTTGATGTGTGATAGAACAAACACATCAGTTATGGCTGAGTGGCTGTTAGCTAAATTAAGCCCACTTCCCTGCAGACAGTATACATGAGAAGATAAGATAAGACAAAGAGGAGCCAAAAGCAAAATAGAATTAATGGATTTTTAAATTTAAAAATCTGCTTACTGAAAAAGGTACAGAACATTTACAGTGCATGGACGAGTGTGTGGGCACTTATAAAGACAGGCATGTTTAAATAACAGCAAAAGAGCACTGTGGAGACCCAGCTGTGTGACTGATACAGTAATAGCTTTGACATTTTTGTAGCAGGGTTTTAGGCAGTGCTTCAAAGTGCTGGGCACAAAGAGGTGAGTACCTGAGAAAGTGAAGTAAACTTAAATGCTTCTCTGAGATAAAAAAAAAGTGTAATTATAATAAAATGCACATAAAATTATAATAATTATACAAGTGCTTTTTGTTGTTTTTGCTTCAGTTTGAGATCCACTTTCCGCTCTCTCCAGAATGACCCAGCTCTCCGTCTGGTCCCTAGGGCAGGTGGTGCTGTGGAAAGCAGTTCTGGCGGCAGTTGGCAGGAACCATGCGGCCATGTTCAACCCTTCATACTTCATTAGTGTTTCCTGTTCGTTCTGTACCCTTTTTCCCCATCCACTCCCATGCCACCAGCATCTAGACCTCATTTATCGCCACAGTCTCTTGGGGAACACGTTCTCCCTCAGGGTTGGCCAAGGAAAAAAAAAAAAAAGGTGTTGCTGTGTGAAAGGATAGACACAGCTCTGTCAGTGAACACCATGTCCAAAATCTATCCTCGGTCTCCTTGATCCACCGGACCTCTGCACCAGACATACACACTGTAACCCTTCTAGGCTTCTGGTTTGTAACACAAACAACAAAGCATGATAATAAGGGGAAGTGGCATTAGTGAGAATGTTCATCCTTATTATTGGCCTTCACATATGCTTTTATACTCATTCATAATAAAGTTGTTTTATATTTGAGACTAAGTTTGGGATTATTTAAGGGTGACCTTGGTCTAAGCATAACAGTACAGCTGAAATAATAAATACAATACCCCGCCCTGATAAAAGCAGCAGGTGTTCATACACACACACCTAAACAGCATATAAACGAGGAGATGAATGGATTGTGCTTCAGAGACTAGATCCATGACCTTATTAGAACCCTGCCAACCATCATTCCATTTGTTGTTCCCTAGTTCTTCTACGTTTCTCTTCAACAGCCCTTATATACATTTACTTTGCAGAAACAGCAGATGTGAAAGCAACAATAGATAATTTTGTAGATCGCATGGCATACTTGTGGATCGACTCGAGCTAGATTATGGTCAGTGTGTCTACTGTTGGGAGAGGAAGTATGGGAGCATCTGGCTGCCCATTTTGGAAACAGAGGAACCATTCAAATAGGGTCAAAGTTTTGCATAGAATAAAACATTGTACAAGAAATTCTTAAATCACCATTTTCTTTATGAATCCCAATAACATTTTTTAACCTGCTGATTTTTCAATTCCACACTTCATTCTTTAAAAAAACAAGCTCTTAAGGTTTAATCCAAAAAGAAAATACATCTCCACAAGTGCCATCATGCGTCTTTGTATGTGTCGGAATTACATTTGGAGCGGCAAATTGAGTAGAATTCACCTCGTGGCTCTTGCTGATTGGATCTAATATGACAGTTACCTTAACCAAAGTGAGCTTGAAAAGGTTGGTAAGTGAATGAAATTCCTCTACGGTACATGTATTTTTACATAAAGGTTGCTGTGAATGCAAGACAACTTTCAAAGCTCATAGATGATTATCATGACTAAAATACTTAAACTCCCACAACCTGAACTCTCAGGTAAAACAGACCCTATGGTTACATTTGGTTGCTGAAAACAGTGCTTTCAATGTGGGAGTTATTCCAAGGCCTTGTTTTCAAGGTTTCAACGTGAAGTGAAACTAATCCAAAGTGTCATCACTACTAGCAGCAGATGTGGATTCCACAATGCTCAAACCCTCCACTCTATTTCTATTTGCTATTCTCCCACTTAAAGCTTAGCATAAAACATCTCTTTGAAAAGGCTCCCATATTCTAAGACAAAAACAATTCCCTGCCACAATATAAATTCATCTGTTGAAATACATGCTACACATGTCTAAGGGAATAACTAACTAGGTGCAAACTATTTTGTTGAAGCAAAGGCGTTGCAGTGTAATTGGCTTCATATGCACAAAAATGCACTTCCGGCTGTCTTCAACCTCAAGGACTGCTGTGAGTTCAGGCGTAGAGCACCCAGCTTGGTAATGAGGGAGAAAACTAATATTTGGAGTGCATTAATATTGTTGATCTGAGGTGACGCTAAGGCTAAGTACACACCCAGATAAGGCTTGTTTGTGAAAGATGCCAGTGTTTGTGCATCAGAAGTGCAGTGCCAGTCGGGCGGGGCACATTGTTCAGCAGTGCACTGACCAGATGAACCTTGCCGATCCGCCTGTACATATCTTTCATCACTCCTATCTGACCAGGTGCTCTTAATGTCACACACACAATAATATTTACACAGCCAGATGAGTGTTAATGTCAGGGGGTAAAGAAGATGGAAACTAGACTGGATGTTTTATAGAAGACGTTAAATACTTTTTTTCCCACAAACCACTGAGATGTGAATTATAAATGTTAAAGAGGCTGAGAAAAAGAAAATTACAATCTACACTCCAAGATACAAGCATATTTAAGGATTTTTGGTGTTACTACCCCAGTAATAAAAAGCCTCTGTTAAACAATGCTGCATAACACTTTGCACAAAGTCCAGTAAATTTCCAGTCTAGTTTATAAGCATTGATGGCTCATCATTGTGGATCCGGTTGGAGCAATTAAGACCAGAAATTTCAACAATCCCTCCAAGAGCAAGCTATTGGTGGTGAAACTATGCAACTGGCTACACAGACAATGAAATGCAGTGCTAAAGCAATAAACCTTTGTATAATGTTTTATGGCCAGGAGATTATGGTTGCACCTATCCAGAGACTGGGAAACTTTAATAGACACTCACATTTAGACATACAAAAAGACATTCAGAGATATTGATAGAAAGCAGAATTGGCTTGCTTTAAATTTAAGAATGTGTGAAACGAACAACACATTTAATATGTATTGTTTCATCATTGTTAATTCTGTTGGGAGACAATGATTAAAGACATGCACATAGACCCACAAATATAACTGCACCTTCCCCACACAATAAATCATTGTCATTATCGGAGAATTAGAATTACAGTGATTTATGAGTCTGGGGTAGCTTCTTGTGGGTTATCTGTATCTATGAAAAAATAGAGAGGATATAAGTACACTGAAGAAACAGCCTGCGTTGACAGTCAACAGTGCAGTGGTGAGGTTGATACTGTGGAAGGAATATGGCCTGAGGTCAGTTGAAGGAATCTAGAGGGGTACATAGGGTGTCACTCCCATTTATTCCTGGCTCCCACAGTCGGCTTTGTAGTGCTGTGGTGAATCTGCTGAGTCGAGGAGGAGGGTTAAAGAAGGGGAAGTGTGTATTTAAATTGGTTAACCATAGCTATTACTAAGTAGAAATGCATGTGTGCCACAATTTCAAATGACATCGCGTCATTAAAAAGGAACCCAGAAATGACTTGCTGATCCCAATGTCTCCTTGTCTGAATGAGTAGCATGTCTGCAAAGCCAAGTCACACAACACACATTTGTCTCAAGCCCATGTCAAAGCAAAGGTGACAGGGGATGACACTGCAAGAAGGCTGACTCAACCTTTCAAACTGTGCATTAAACATTAGCCCTGAGGTTAATTTGTTTGAATTGAAGAGATTATGTGAAAGCATAAAACCTAATTGCCTCAAGTTGTTTTCTCTCCAGCTCTATTTTTTTTACCTACAAGCAGCTCCTTGTGGACAGTGCATTTCTCTATTAATAACTGCAATTTCAGCTCGCTTACCTCCCTGGACTGGCTGATTAAACTCTTAATGAGGCTGCTATCTCTCCGGCCACCAATATTTACCCAGTGTGCTAAGAAAGCCAAATGTGTCCCAGTTTTTAACCTCTCAAAATCCCCCAGTAATACTTCCAAGGATTGGAGTTTAAAAGAATTTCACCAGATGTGTCCTGGCAACTGCAGCCTTCCTCAAGATTGCATCTCCAACATGGCAGTGTCAGGTAGAATCAAGGCCTGGTGCATTAGTGTTAGTCAGTGCGGCTAACCAGAGAGGCTGCAGATTGAATTACGCCTTAGTCTCATGTGGGCACAATGAGCAGAAACATGTGTCGCTGATTTAATGACAGAATTAAACACATTGACACACTTACCACAAAAGAAAAGTTAAAAAAAAAAAGTAATCTTCTTTGTAGAACTAATACATCTCATTCATGGCAGGATGAGGTCACTGAGGTGAACATCAGGAAAACACATTTCGCAGTTAGAGAGGAGTGTGGTTTCTGGATGTCAAATTCCGTCTTATTCTGTGGAAAGTACCGCAGACTCAATGGATCGATTTGGACCAAAAATAAAAGCATCAAAATGCTATTTGTAAAACTACAAACTGACAAGCCAAAACAGAGTACTACACTGGGGAAACAGAGACAAAAGGAGCAGTTAGCACAATAGCATCCTAGCTAGCCACAGTCAGTTTGCTCAAATCAATAGTTATTTACTCCCTGCAACTGGCTGGGGACAAAAAAAAGGGAAAAATGTAAAAGGGAGGGAAAGGGAGCTGCATGGGTGAAAGAAAGATGCCAAGTAACAAGGCAATCAATTTTAGCTGTAAAAAAAACCAAAACTCAGAACTAAAAGTCCAATACTGCAAGGAAATGAGAAAAATATCTGAACTAAAAAGCAACTAATAAATGTCAATATGTTCTTTTGTAATCACACCATCCATCTTGCTCCTATTCAGCATGAGTATTGCTGAATAGCCTAAAGAACCCTCAAATAGAGGACTGCTATGTGGTATGTTTGAACAGGCGGTTTCAGTGATGCAAAAACAGTGCCGTCTACTCCAAGGTACAATGTGGAAGAGAGAGCTCTGAAGGCATGTGGGTGTATGTACTAGCCTACATGTGGTCGCGTTTGAGAGAAATGTTGGTAAAGGTGAGGGGTTGAACAAAGGAAGGCAGGTATTGACATAGCTAGGAACTAACTGCAACTGAGATAGTGAGGGCAAGCAGATAAGAGAGAAACCACAAAAGTCAGACCAAGTAATGGAAAAAGGAGGGGTTTGAAAACGCAGACAGACATGCTGCTGGTGAACTGTTGGGAAACATTCTTGAAAGGACAAGTTGTGCTGCTCTACAGTGCATGACTGTAAAGTTTCAAAAAAAACATACAGCATGGACAGATATTAAAGGTTACATATAGGCTACTCCTGCAACACCAACCTTGTAATTGAATCGAAATTTAAAACCAGTCCCTAAATAATTTATATTACAGAGCAATACTACTAAACTCAGTGTTCAGTGCTGTACAGTACAATAAAACCCTATTAACATGAATAAATTGTCTGACAAGATACAAGGTGCCACTCCACATTGGCTTCTCCTCTGCAGCTTACTGAGTGATGTAGAGAAGAAGAAGGAGGGAGGGCTGAGTAGCCACAGTAGAGAGATAGCACAATCACTGTCAGCAGCAATGAATTATACATGAATTGTAGTTTTAACACTGTCTGCTTACTACCCCGCTTTGTCAGTATTAAATATTCACACCAACATCTTTGTAGGCCAATGTTAATTACTCATCACAACAGCACGGGTCTAATTCAGAAATTGCCTTTGCCACTTACTATTAGTCAGTATATGGGTGTAGTATGTTCAGTCCATCTGGTTCTCTGATGCAGACAGAAAACATGCGTTTTACAATGATGCACTGCGTTTGCCGGTGTCCAAACAATCTGCAGTGCAAAAGTTGGCGCATACAAGTTGGTGAAAAAGAGATAAAACCCAAGATCAGTGGAGATCAGAGAGTGTCTGTATTTGCATTAATGACACTCACTTACAGACACAAATCACACTATAATTCACCAATACTGATGTAATTTAAGTCAGTCATCTCAAGATTTCCAGCAGACACATGAGAAAAAGTCTATTGAAAAAGTCCTTTTGTCACAGAATAGAACTGGAAATTTACACCTGAATCCTTGAGTCTATGCCAACATGGTGAGCTTTGGGGCTTTACTCTGCTGTCTCGCTAACAAGGCTACTGGGACCTGATTCACAAGTGGGCTGTTTCATAGTCAACATGTATATTTGGATTTGTGAAAATGTGTAAAAATATTTGGGCATCCATGACTCTCCAGTCCCACTCACACTGATCAAATGTGTGGATGTGAGCCAGTGTCTATTTGCTAAGGGTGGTGGCAAAGGCGGAGTGGGGGATAGATGGTGTAAACACAGCAGCCTACATGGATTGGGCTAATATCCAGTTTGTTCCCTCTCGCCTCAGCTCCATGGTGGCTGCAACGCAATTTCTTCCAATTGACCTCTCTGCCACCCACACAATCACTCTCCACCAGAGACACAACAGCCCCAGAATACGGAGCAGCCCGCTACGCTACCCTCACGCCCAAGAAGTGAGTGCTGGAAGGAGGTGGGGATTGAACCAACCATGAGCCGGAAATTAGATGAATTAGAGAGGGGAGGAGGAGGCATGGGGGGTGAAAGAGTGAACTCATTCTGTGGTGTAGTGGCAGTGACAAAGCACAAGCATTTAGAGATCAACTAAGGAGGAAATTAGAAGCATTACAGCCAGGATTGGTTGTTTCCATGTGTTCTTTCTTTCTTGACTTTTACTTGTTTAAGCCTGGATGTCATTAGTGAAACTCTACGTAGAAGAGACAACAGGAAAAAGCTTTTAAAAGGACTAATCCCAGGTGGAAATTGTAGATATTGATAAAAGCTATATAAATGCTGGGAGACAACAGTGAGTACATAGATGTCAATTAGTAACACCGATAATACAAACATGAGGGAATACGCCCAAAGGCAAAGAACTGGATTTATGTGTGTAACAGCCCAGCCAAAGGCTAAAAAGCTTTATAACGGCAAAGGATTTCCAATAAAAGTGAGGTTGAAACCCTCTAAGAGCAGCACTCTCACGTAATGGGATTAGCAGAAGTCAAGTGTACGGCCATCTTTACTCTTTATTTTGCAGAAATCGCTGAGAAGCATTGGCCAGAGCCAATAGAGCCCTGCTGATTGTGCAAGAAATGCATTGAACTTGTTCCATGACATGGGGCTGTGGCCCTTTGAACTTAAACCAACATACACATGATGTCTGCTGCTTGAAGCCAAGAAAAGCAGCCAAGGTTGATCTGATCTCTTTTCTGGAGTTTCTGGAGGAAGACGAAACCAAAGCAGAACCGATGGACTGGATTCAACAGATGAAAAGCCTTGGCTGAAAATGAGTAATATGTGCAGTAATGAATAGATAGCTTCCAGCTCATCTCTCATTCTCTCCATTCAACACAAACTGCTGACTGGGCCATGTTTCCACTCATCTTGCTTAAACCTCCCCCACTCCTCACTACTTGCCCATGGCATTTCCCAGGGACCTGTTCTTCTCATTTCTGTAAATGTTAAATGAAATTAGCGCAATGCATCAGTGAGTTCATTTTTACCCACTGAAAATCACTGTGTAATCTGTTCTGCACATGAAAGGAAGGCGCCAGGGCACCTGAAGGTCGGCCACATCTCTGTGCACACCATGCACTTTTTTCAAATCTACGACGAAAATCATTGATTTCTTTAATCACTGCAGACTGTGTACACTATATTCTTTACCTGAATATGTTCAGACAGTGGCTGGCACTCTATTAAACTCATTGAGCCATGTAGATGAGCAGTGCATCCTCACTGTGCCATTGTCTGTACTAAAAGTGAGATGAATGATAATGGGGACTCCACTGTAGCAACAATACAGCATGCTAATCTGGTTTCCCTAAGTGCAGCTTACATTTTCACCCCTACTGTCTTGTACTTCCCTGTACTTCCTAAAGACTTGATGGCTTTTCCTCACTCTCGCTGTCTACATAGAGCTCCCTCTTAGCTTTCTGAGCGTATTCACATCACTGACTGCTTTCTGTTTCTTTCCCTCTGCTGCGGAAGTGGTAACTACCACTGGGAATTGAGCTGCTGGAAGAAAAAGAGCAAGGTAAAGCAATGAGTGATGGAATTGTGCAAAGATTTAATTCAGCGCTGAGGAGATGGTAGCTTAATGTATATAAATGCTCTGTAAGGAGAATAGTGAGGATGGAAAGATGGCTAGTGCATCATGGCAATCTCAAGGATAAGGACTAGAGACATAATAGTAGACAATTCAATATATTACTGCAGTAGTACAAATGTACCGCTCCAAAACTGAAGATGGCATGCTGTTTGTTTGCAGCTGGCGGGGTTGTATTGAGATGATTGTCTATGACAAGAGTACATAGGCACATAAAAATAGAGATATTTAATTGCACCTTTGTTAGAATCTGGGTTTATGTTGTCAAAATAATTTGCTTTTATAAAAATATAACCCTTATGTCTACAAGCCATGCAGGGAGAGGTTTTATAGCCAGAGGTCTCATGTCCAAAATTGTGAAGCCATGTTTATGATTTAAACAGAATAGGAAACCCTTTTTTGAAGAACATAATAGTACTGATCACACATCTTGTAATTTTATAAGACTTTGGCAAAAAAGGCTTTAACATTAGCTTTTTCTTCTATATTACAGCCATAACAGGACAACACTATGAAACTACATAATCCCAGCCTAAATAAGAATTTTGTCTCCCACAAAAACAATAGTGAACTAAATAGTCAAGACAGAGTTGGGTAAATAATCCAACAATAATACCTCCAGACATAATCTTTCTCAGGATAATCATACATGGTGAAGTGATTGTACTGCATAACATAATAATCATGAATAAATCATAATCATAAATCATAATCAAAGCAAATTATAACTATTCATGTTATTGAGTTTAATTATAGTAAAGCCATATCTCAGACATCTACTTCATCAATACTTTAGTTGTAATGTGGAATAGCTTGTAGTGCTTGGTCATGCTTCGACACTGGACATCCCCTTTTCTTCACACTGCCTACATGTCTTTGGTGTCGTCCATATCACTTCGAAAGCTTGCCACTGTCTCCAGCTATGGGCTCCGGGGCGTCAGATCTGGGGTGTGCTGTGATGCTGGGGGCTGGCTTTCATTCCACCCTCACACACTGACACTTTGTTCACTGTCACCATCCACCAGGACGTGATAAGAAAACAAAACTAGGACTGTTTATCCACCGTGTATCCATGTGCAAATGTACACACATTTATGTAGGTGTCTCAGACATGCAGATGCACCCACACGTCGCCAGTAAACTCCTGAGTCTGAACACTATGTCAGCTTTTGCTCTGTGGGAGAGGGAAGCTAAGAGATAGAGAGGCAAGGAAAGTGAGAAAGTAAGCCCTGATAAAGAATTGAATATGTAGGAGAGAATTCATGAAGGAGGCTTCATGAAAGATGCACAGTGACATGAAGGAATATAAAGAACAAGAATAGAGTGAGAGCTCGGGAACAGACAGGGACAGCGCTGCAGACAAGGGGATAGGAGAAAAGGGAACAAAAAATGCACATCAGTCTTTCCTGGACCATTTGGCATTCTTTTTGCCTGTCCTGTCTGTGTCTTGTCCAGCTACTCAACCATTCAAAAGCTGCTCACATAGCCTTTCACACTGGGCTCCTGCGTTTTCTCTCACCTTCATCTTACTTCTTCTGTTGTCTAACTGCACAGCTCGGTGAGTCCAGCCCTTTGGGAGAAGTTTAGACTTCAAGATTCAACATTACCATAGTCTATCATCCCCAAATTGCACATTAAACTTTTGATGTATAAAATATAACCTCAAAATTAATAATGGCACAATGGATTCAAGCCAATCCAGTTTTATTGAAAATGCTAAATGCTATTGCCAATACTTCAAATACCTATACAATCTCTCAGTTTATGAACTTATCCAGCAACATCTAATGAAGTAGGAAAGAGCACTGCTGGGTTCTAAAAGGCATGGGGTGAGTTTAATTAAACAATGCTAATGAGCAACTAATTAAAAGCTTTCTGATCAAAACAAGCCAGTAATTACCTGGAGCAGGGATGGATAATGAGCGCACTACAATCACTGGCAGTCAGAAAAACCCATAGAGACCTAAGTGGATCAATGCCTTTACTATTAATGACTTTTTCCTCTATATTTCTTTCTTTTTTTAACGATGTCAGGCTTCAGATAAAGGATGACATGACAGCTAGAAAGGAAATACCAAGCTTTGACAGAAAGATCAAAAATATTTCATATGCCAATTGTCACTCACTAAGACTTTTCCCTCTCTCTTCCTCCAGCTATTGATTTTAATCTCCTTTGCTCCTCTAGTGGTTTAACTGGTCTCACATTTTCACTCTGAATGGCAATTAGCTCCCAGAAAGAGTCTCTCTACAGTGATGCAATAGTCTTCCCTTTGCATCCACACTGACAGGTAGGTATCAGTGGCAAGCTTTCCCTCTGGCACTGTAGGAAAATCCATGACATGGCTGACAAGGTCAATGCCGTGGAGACTAGAAGAATCACAGCCAAACCACTATTGTGCCATGGAATAGAACACATTCACCTAAGGCATGAGAAAAAAGAAGGAAAATGTAAGTGGGAATGGCGGGTGGGGAGTGGAAAGCCTGGATGAAAGAGCATGAATTTTATGAGTGTGAAATTCTATGGCTTGACAAAGAGGCCTGTTGAAACAAAATGGTAAGACAAGAGAACATGTAAGTGATCCAAAAGCAGTTGATTAATGGCTGGAGAGAATACACACTACTTTTGAGAAATTCCCAGAAACATCGAACAACAGGGAAGAATGAGAGATAAATAAATAGTCTAGAAAGTCCTCTCCGCATTTTTCTTCATTTTGATCGTTTCCTTGCAACTCAAAGGATTATTGGTTTGTGTGAAATGCCTCAGTTAACAGGGAGCAGTGGGCATCATCTGTTTCCTCTTGTCTCGTTTTGCTCCCAAGCACCTCTACAGAAAAGCCTGAAAATATCAGTACAGCCAGTATATTCCAACAATGACTGATTAGAAACTGTGCCAGTAATTGCTTTGTGTGCAAACAAGGGAAATAAAGGCACTGTGCTATTCTGATGAAGCCTTTCCCTGAACTTTGTTCTTACTAGTTAGTATTGCATTGATGCATTTTGCCAAGAAGGCATTATCTTTGCAGCACAAGCAACTAGCAAACAATATTGCTTCAGGCTTTCATTAACATATTGGGCAACTTTTGACCATGTGGGAACATTAAAGTAGAACCAAGTCTGGTGCCTGAAGTATTTATATTATTCATTTATTTACTGATTTACTGAAATGGTCAAAAAGCCGAACTAAATTTTGGCTCAGTATTGTTAATACAGAAAACTGAGTTCAAACATATAAATTGAAAGAATCAGAAATAGTTCTACATTTCTGTGTGCTATTTAAAGCAGCTAATTAGATATCTTTATTAAGCTAGGGCTTTTCATAATGGTGCAGTAAATGAACAGAACTAATTAAACACCATAATGGTCTGTTTGTATTCATATGCGTCCAGAGACAAACTGTGTACTTCTTGCCTCAAAGAGTCTGTGACAGAATGACCTCCTCATAGAGTGAACTGCTGAATTATGGGAGTGTTTTGCCTGCAGCTGGTACTTCAACCCAATCTCACTTCAGCAGAGAGGGGTGTAAAGGGACAAGGTCACATTTGGCTTTCCATTTAAATGTCATGCTAGCACACAAAGAGTAGTCATTTAGTGGACGTTTTTCTCCAACCATTGCACACAAATCTCAATCGGTCCTACTGACCTGAGGGATTAGGTGTAAGTACTGTCTTGAAACTATACAGGCCAGATTCTATGACGAGCTTTAGACAATGGATTAAAAGCTGTGCATGTATAATATTAAGTTAGAACATTGGTCTGACCATCTTTTTCTATTTTATTATTATACTATTGCATCTGCAGTGAAACGAGGAGAATGATCTATTCGGAGCTTGTTACACAGGAGGGTCATTGAGTGAGTTAAACGCTCTCGACACTGATTTGAATTACACAAAGATGCTTCACTTTGTCCTTCCAAACAGCAGTCCCCCCAAACAGCATAAACAAGGCACAAACAGTTTAGCCACAAGCCGTGACAGATGTTCACATGAGCGGCAGCATGGAAAAGCACTTTGTATTTTTCATAGCAAGAAAAGCAAGAAAATATATGTCTGTTTTTCATCCCAAACATATGAACCATTGATTATTTATGCCACAAGACATGTTAGATATTCCTAAATGTGTTTCATATGACTTGGTAAACTGTATTCATGCATCCGCAGCTAGGATCTAAAGCTTGAGCCCCTGACTTCTTTTGATGACACTGCATGTATCTAGCTCCTCTCTGACTTCTCTCATCTCCTGTCCTCTCTTCTCCACTTTTCTGCGGGTAAAAAGAGCGGGGGGAAGGGAGAAGACAGATAAGGCTGCTTCCTCAGAAATTACCTATCACAGCTTGGCAGTGCATCGCTGTCGGAGAAATGCTGAATTTGTCGATCCGGGTCTATGTTGAAAAGAGTATGTGTGCTTAATTTAGCTGTCAGTCTAGCACACAGTCTGGTATGGATATCAAAGTGCATGCTGTATATTTTAAAAATCTACAGGACCCGGTCCTGTAGATTCATCCTCTACAACATTAGAAAAATTAGACCTTTCCTATCAGAGCACTCCACGCAAATTCTAGTCCAGGCTCTTGTCTTGTCCAAACTGGACTATTGCAATGCCCTACTAGCTGGACTCCCCGCCTGCACAACCAAACCTCTGCAGCTGATCCAGAATGCAGCAGCAAGAGTGGTCTTTAATGAACCAAAGAGAGCGCACGTATCTCCTCTATTCATTAGGTTACACTGGCTCCCGGTTGACGCCCGCATCAAGTTCAAAGCTATGCTCTTGGCCTACAAAACCACCTCTGGTTCTGCACCCCCATACCTCCACTCACTAATACAGACCTACGTTCCTACCAGATCCCTGCGCTCTGCAAATGAACAACGTCTGGTGGTACCGTCCCAAAAGGTACAAAATCACTCTCACGTACCTTCTCTGGATCTGTTCCACATTGGTGGAATGATCTACCCGCTGCTACAAGATCAGCAGACTCTGTAGCCATCTTTAAAAACACCTGAAAACACATCTCTTCCGTCAACACCTGACTGACAAACACTGAGCCCTACTTCCTTTCTATCGATTCCTTCAAAAAATTTCTCTTATCCTTAGCATCGTATACTGCGCTGGGTTTAAACTGACTAGTTTTTGTGCACTTATGCTTTTTGTACCTTGTGTTGTTAAAGTTGCTTCCATTGTTATCCTCACTTGTAAGTCGCTTTGGATAAAAGCGTCTGCTAAATGACTAAATGTAAAAATGGAAAACAACCCTTGTTTAGCTTGTATTTTCGCTCACTGATCCACTTGGTCTTGCTTGCGTGTCAATAGCCCCTTTAAGCTGCAAACAATATTTTGTGTTACTCTGCCTTTTTTCTTATACAAATAAAAACAAGACGGCAAAACAAATGTAATTAATACATTACATTTACATTTGGGGCATTCGCAAATCAAAATCCAACAGCATATTTACAAAACACAAATATTAAAAAAATAGTGGGCAACATACAGTACATGAGCGACCCTGGTTCAATGTCCTTCCCCTCTTTTTCCTGTCACCCCCATAAACTAAAGGCTAAAAAGACCAATAAATAAGATGAGTTTACACAGAAATAGACAAGACAAATAACAAAACGTGAATTGTATATGTAGTCTTTGAACGCTTTAATGAAAGCTCTTGGCTAAAATGCTTATATGTAAGGTGGTAAAAAAGCTTGTTGTTCCACAGAGCCACTGCTGTTTCTGTAGTTCTACACTAAATGGGCACTGTTATTCATAAGGAAACAACAAGACATGAGTATTACAAAATCTCCACAGAGGCCATTGTAGTTCAAAAATATTTATTACTCACAGAATGCAGAGGAAATTCATGTTTTCTTCTCTGTGAGTTTGAGATTATGCTTTCCAGTCATCTACCCACAACACTTAAACCCCACACACACAATTAACTAGTAATATGCCCCTTAACCCCTACTTAAAACGCTTACATTTAGCATAGTCAAAACAAAGCCTAAGGGAGCAGTTGTTCAAGGGATGCAATGACTCGTGTGTCTAGCTAGGCCCCACTTCTGATGACTAAGTGTTAATATGAAAATCTTCTTCACTGCATGCGCCTGGAGGAGATGTAGTGCTGCCGTGTGGAGGTTTTATGCTTTATCCAGGACACATTTCTCATGCCACAATGAATTGGATCACAGATGTAAAGTGTGTGCGATTAAAACAGAAGGTTCTGGGTAGTTTAACTTACTTAAACTAAACAGATTTAAAAGGACAAATAAGTTTTCTTTTGTGTCATCTAAGGTAAAGCATTATGCAGGTTTTATCAAGAGTGTGCTGGTCTTGACTTATAGACCTCACCAACTTTCTCTGAAAAGGAGAGGCTCGTCAGAAACATTTTCTAAGCAATCCTTAAACTAGCCCTTAACATTCCACCTGCCTAAAAGTGATCTGCCATAACATTAACAACTGCATACAATATACAAAAAAACTTAGATGAAAACAACAAGAAAAAGGAAACACACAAAATAACAGTTTCAAACAAAGTATGTCTTGCTCTTGTGATAAACATTAAATTACTATTGACAAAAAAAACACAAAGTTTTTTTGTCAATAGTGTGGAACAGGTCTCGGTAACATCTGATTGTGTCACCTGGAAAAAGAGTGGTGCTGTACAGGTTTGAAGTCTCCAATCATCACAAGTGGAATAGAATTTTACATTATTACCTTCCTAGCATCCTAAATGTCATGCCTGATTTGTAAATGACATGCTGCTCCTAATTACACTGATATTTGCAGGAGCATAACAAACTACTCGACTCTCTCCACTGTCTCTCTTTTAAGATTTTAGTGGCTTTTCAGGAAATAAACAAAAATAATTAAATGCAGGACAATTTGATAAAACACTTACTTCCTCTAACAGTAGACATTTCATATCCCTTCCGTATCCCTGTCTTAGTAGAACAGCACATTACACGAGGCACCAGTTTAAGTCAAACTCCTCTGCCAGAAATAAATGAGTAAAACACACTAGTCCCCAAAGAAGCAAGGCAATAAAGTTACACCTCCTCTAATAGAGCTGCCAAATGCTCACTTACACATTACACCAAAGCAGCAGAAGTATAGGAAAGCCCCATATTTAAGTGCCAAAACATGTCCACACTAAGGGCGTGCCAATCATTCAAATATACCCAGAATGTGGAATTCTGTTTAATATCTGTCATTTTTATTAAAACTATTTATTATTTATTTGGACAGGACAGTGCATATTCATGGACATATAATGCTGTATAGGTTTACACAATATAGACAGATTTAGCAACAATGATTATTTCCATCTGTAGGAACATAAAAAAAACATATTACAATATAACAGACATATACAGTACCACAATACAGTACCACAATAACCGTCATCATAGAACAAACATATTCCCTAAAGTGCCCATGCTTAAATAAAGTGTTTGTATTAAACATACTGTACCTATTTTTTTATTATTTTTTTAAACCCCAAATTGTATTTTGTGAAAGCAATCATTAATCATTAGAAAAAACAGGCTCTATGATGCCATCTACTATTTATTTTTAGGGAATTTAAAAGTTACTCAGGAACGGAGATATTTTGCCAATCACATGCGTGCAAACCACATACTCAAAAAGTGTATTTTCAACACTAAAAAATGTATTTCAACACAGTGCTCAAAAAAGAAAAATATTAACCAAAAAAAGGGAGGTAACGTAAAACGCAGATAAATACAGTTAATTCAATTACGTAGCTAATGTTTAACGAGGCAGAGATAATTGCTGCCCTTACGCTAAACTTGCAACTAAGCTAATGCTAAGCTAATGCCTAGTGCTAAACCTTGGTTTGGTGTACTGTATTAGTATTCTTTGGAGGAAAAATTGGTCCGGTTTAATTTTTTTCAATAAAAGAGAAGCAGGAGAGATTCCTAGGCTGTTTTTGAGTGAGATTAAATCTGAGACAGGGACAGCAACAGAAAATCAGGTAGTTCATGCTTTAAGTACTTGATTTATCATAGGTATGTTATAGTAGTGCTTGTTATAAATGTACCCATTTACAAGTGCATATTTTTACGTGCGTAGTTTTTACCTAATGTTCACAGATTTGATTGTATTTCAGCCAAAGCTGTTTCTTAAACAAAACAATAGTTTTAATAGTTTTCTGCAAAAGTAGACTTTCCAAATTGTACTTCAAAATCTCTTAGTGCTGGTGTTGATGATAAACACTAAAGAAATGGTCAATGACAAATAACTCTGAGGATATGGTGGTATAACTGTTTACCATAGTAGGGGTTATGCCAGCCTTTGAGCTACGTTAGATGAGTCTTTTGGCTCCAATAGGCAGCAATGTCCCTGAGGGTCAAAGAATAGGTTGCTCCTAAAAGATGAAAGGCTGCTCCAGCGTCTTAACCTACTGGGTATTACTATCATCATTAGAGATGTTTTTCACAACATAGCCTTGGGACAGAATAAATGAGCCTTTAGACAGAACAAATGGCTGGTCGGAGAAAGCCATGCTTTACCACTGTAAGGGCAGAGATCCATGAGTCCCCAGCTTCCATTAGAGGAGACAGTGTTATTCAGTTTGTGGCCTCCCTATGGCCCTCTCTCAGTGTGAACTGAGCTGAGTGTTCAGTCGGAGCCACCAGAGAGCCACGCAGCCAGCCTAGCTGACTTCAGCAACTCCCATTCAGACCCAATGAAAAAGCTGGCACATTTGAAAGACTTAGCGTCTGGAGAGAGAAGGCATTAAGGCTCCAGACGGTCTGGATGATGGAACGTGGGCTAGTCAGTTTTGATCTGAGAACCCCGACAAAGAGGCAGCAAGCACAGGACAGACTCAGGCATCCCATTAGCCTTTGAGTTGAAATGTCAGTGTCTCCAGTGGCCTAGTTCAGCAGGCTATGGCCCTTTCCTCTTGAGGAGCACAAAACACAAAGCAAACAAAATGGGTAAAGAGCTCTGTGAGTTAAAATTCAAAGAAGAAACCAATTTGATTGTGTGACATTTCTTTCAGACAAATGGTACAAGTGGGCTCTAAAATATGATGGAGTACTATTAGAAAACAAGTTAGGAGCATTAAAAAAAAATAAAGGGAAAAAAAAGCACACAGATGCGCTGTTTGAAACACTGTGTTCTTCTAGGTTTGTCTGACCGGGGAGGAGAGACATATACAGGGTAAGTTAGCTTTGTAATTTTTTTTGACATATTGTCTATAACTTTCCCCACATAGTGTGGTGTTAGTGTATTGGAGGATATAATAAAAGTTCGAACCCCTGTGTTGGTGTCTTTGTGTCAGTGCAGAATATTTACACTGGCATTGCAGCCTGAGGCCCTGCCCTCAGAGTGGTCCTTGATGCCTCAATGCTTTGTGTGACATTTACTAGTAAAGGCCATTGTAAACAAAAGAATATCCAGAAGGAGCAATAACACAAATTCTCTACCATTTTCTGAAAACCAAATAACCACATTTTAATCTCACTTTTGTGCATCTCCTCCAGTAGCAAAGGTGAAGAAATAACTTCTTTCCTCAAGAAGATTGTTCATTAGTCGCTACGACTTTTCTCGTAGCTCTGTGTTAAGCCCTTTTAATTGATAAATGATTTTACATTTTGCATATATTAGGTTATACATAGGCTACTCTATAAAAAAAACAAAGTCTGAAAGGTAAACCTTTACCACAGATAGCCATAGTTGGTCTAATAAGAACTGAAAAAATACATTGCTGGCCATTACACAGTCGTAGACTTATTTATACTTTGTAAAAAAGGCAATGAGAGCTAACTGGTGCCAAAAGACTTCCAGAGCACACAAGTGGCATGCAAAAAGCTTGCTCTATTTCTCTTGTCACTGCACTAATTGCAGCTGTGCTGTTTTGGCACTTATAAATACTCAGCCAATTTGCTGGACAATAGAAAAACATTAACAACTTCTGCATTGTGCCCCATGCCCCAATACATATCCTGCTCCTATTGTTATTTTGGGACCAGCAGCAATGTGTACATTTAGATAATAACCCCCCTCCCCATTCTCAACCAAACCAAACAATGATAATGACTGATTAATGGTTGCCCTTCTTTGGTTTAGGCACAAACATATAAAAAAGTGTTCTCTAGCCAGCCTTATGCAGCAATTAGGGAAAAAAGCCAAGGCCACTACAGTTTAAATCACTTCCAGTATTTCACTCTTGGACTTGGTTCTCCAACCCATTACACACATTCCGATAAAACTTACCTCGATTTATGACCGAGCACTTAGGCTTAGACTTCAACTTGAATACACTTTATTTATCCAAGAGCACTTCTCCCACTTCTGGTTTTGAGTCTAACCTCCTCACCATATAGTGTTAAGCAATACAGTAAACCTAAAAAAAAAAAGCCAGTTTCAAAAGCCAGTAGCTAATAATTTGAAGAAATGCCAAGGCATACTTGACACCATGAGCACAAAAAAGTGGAAGGATAACAGAAAATCTAAACTTCTTTGTGCCAATGCAAAGCCTTTACTAGAGCCCATTGCAATCGACAATGCTGTATAGCCATTGCAGTTTGAAAATGTGATTAACAGTGCATAATCAAAATTTAATTCAGACATACATTTGTGGGAATTAAATCACAACACTCTCTAGCTCAATTACCCCAGGAGTATTTTGTGGAATCAACACACACACACACATAAGCAAATAGAGAGCGCAAAAGAAGCAGAGTACAAACTGAGACACACTAAAACTGATAAAAAATGCAGGAAGCTGGTTTTGCAGTAGCTGCAACGTCACTGGGGGATTTACACAATTGTTGACTTCCATGTAGAGAGAGACAATGAGTTCAGCTTCATTGACTTCTACAGGGGCAGTGAAGCATAGTAATTACCAGGGCTCAGACAGAGGAGGCGCTACACTCTCACCAACACACTCAACTTCATCTGTAACTAATGCACACCAGCAACAAGGCCAGGAGAACCTGAAGTAGTTACAACTGCAAGCGATGGAAGTGGATAAACAATATCACTGCAACAGGAATGTTTCTGAGAATAGTAACACATAGGCTGAGAAGTATGAAGAAATGAGGAATGCGAATTTCCAAACAATCTAATCTGTCCTTGAGTGCCCTCCTACTGCAGCATTGTTCTGTCAGAGGCAGATAAGTTGGGAGGCGCTGCAGTGAGTGAACAGCCGAGAAAAGAGAAAAGAGAAAATCAATGATAAGAGTCGCACTTGCCACAGTAAAGAGGTGAGTTGGGGCTAGGGCAACCTTAAAGGCAATGCGGGGGAGAAGAAGATGCTCTGTGCAGAAGTGCAGTTTTTTTCTCTTAACAAGAACAACCTTATTTAATCTACTGTATTAGATGCTTCACAACACAAAGAACACAGTTACCAGATCCAAGAGTCTTTGTGTCAAAGGAATAGGTAACACAAAGCCCATTCCATCCATCTTTTAACCATTTAACCAGTTAATAGTTAAAGGTTGTTGCCCCTCACCTATGGTCATAAGCTGTGGGTTATGACCGAAAGGACAAGAACTCAGAAACAAGCGGCTGAAATGAGCTTTCTCTGTGGGGTGGCTCTCTTAGAGATTGGGTGAGACGCTTAGTCACTCGAGGAGCTCAGAGTAGAGTTGCTGGTCCTTCACATCGAGAGGAGCCAGTTAAGGTGGCTCGGACATCTGGATGCCTCCTGGACACCTCCCCAAGGAGGTACTATTCTGGGCATAGCCCGGGGGAAGACCTAGGACATGCTCATGGGACTACGTCTATCGGCTAACCTGGGAGTGCCTCAGTATTCCACCGGAGGAGCTGGAGGAAGTGTCTGAGGCAGGTCTGCTTAGACTGCTGCCCTCGCGACCCAGCCCCGGATAAGCAGAATAATATATTGATGGATAGAGAAAGATGGATAGATGGAGTAAGTAATTAATTGCAGTTGCCAGGGCAATCAAGGTAATCAGTAAACCTTCGAAAGAATCTGAGATTTACAAGAATAGAATATTGTATTATAAATGAAATAGGCTTTTCTGGGCCCCATCTGTACTTGTCCTTGTAGTGATATATAAAAAAGATGCATTGTTCATGAGTGTAGAAGTCTTTCCTAACTTTGATTTTCTGAAGTAGAACTTGCTGAACTGCTAGACAAGCAACTGGGACCACTACTTACCACTACTAAAATTCAACCCAAGACAGGACAATCCAATATTTACAGCTATATCACCCTAAATTTCCAGCTGTTTTTGTACGTATTTGTAGGTACTTGCCGAAGCCCCATTATTGTGTGTCTGGTTTAAGCACTCATTACTGATAGGCATTCTTTGTTTAACAGAACCAGACAACTAAGGAATGGGTAACACAAAACCTAATCCATTTAGTCCAAAGATAAGCAAATCCTTTTTCCCCTGATGATTACATTAGGAATACTTCCTGGTTAATGTTAAGACGTCCCATCAGATATGTGTAATATATACAACCTCTCCGTCTCCCACCTCAGGTCACCCAAACGGGGCCTGCTTAATTCATTACACACTATCTTAAGTAACTCAAATGATGGACTTCTATTATTCAGAAAGTTTTTAGAGTTCCACAACACAATTACCCCTGAGCACCGGTATCTAAATTAAAGTTAAATATTTAGAGAATCATCTTAAAGCTGTAAAGGGAATAAGGCTGGGTATTTTATGTGTTCATTTCCAAGATAAATCTGACTGCAAACAACTGAAGGAGAAAATGATTTGCTGTGAGCCTGTTTGGAATTTCCTGAGCGCTGTGGTGTTCGCTGTCCAAACATTCAGCAGTTAGGGTGAACGTGAACAATTACAGAGTAAAGTCTGGTCTTCTTACACCGAAAGGACTGAGGAGGGCTGTCACAGATCAGTGTTAAGGGTTCTTAGATGGAACAAATATTGATTTAAATAATAGCATATAAGCAATAAACAAATGCATACAAATAACATTTCTAAAACTATTTTGCCAATTGATAGGAACATGTAAATAAATATTTGAAAAGAAGGAATTCATGAAAAAGTCCTTTGGTGTGTTTTTTTTTAAACCCCATGTGATGAGCGTATAATTGCACCTTACTGGCAATTACATTAAACTTGGTGTGCCAGGAAATAATTTGTAATAGGAATGGGATTTAAAGAAAATAATCATAATCGACATAATTGGCTGAGGTCCAACTGTAGATTTTCCAAAAGATCACTTTTCTACACCAGTGACATCAAGTTGTGAGTCTTTGCATTCTTGTACAGTCGTAGACGTTCTAAGGGCACTGTATAAAAGACCTGACACTACAAAAACTTTAGATATTATTGGGTGATAGTGTACAAGATATAGCACAACCATAAGATGAGCCTAAGCATTACATTACAAATACATTTACATATGAAATCCTAATCTTTTTTTATTTTACTTTCTATTCTATTCTATTTGTTACATTATTTGATAGCATTAGCATCATAGATAGTATAATTATGGATGATATCCGCCCATTGGTCCCCTATTCACCAATATTGTCATTACGAATGGGCAATAAAATGGCCGTTACATCCGGGCTTTTCGGGTTTTACTCCATAGTAAAACAATAGTTTTTAGATAGCATAAACCAACGTAATTTTCAAAAATCCACCCCCCCCAGAGTTGTCACGTAGTAAAAACTTAGCTCTAGAGACCGGAGCCATCTTTTGTACCAGGCTGTAAACATGAGTTTTACTCTTGTAAAGACGCCATTGGGTTTCTCCTTATATTTCCGCTTTTGGAGCCTGCCCTCTGGTGGATGGAGGTATATCGCTGTATTTTGCTGTAAAATCACCGTATGGCGGCGCCCTTACACGACGACCATTTAAGAGGTACCATGGGAGAGGCTTGATTAGCATACTAGTAAAACTGGGAGGTGCAGCCATGTTTTTATTTAGGTTGACTTGGTTAGATAATACATGTTCTGTTAAGCAGAAGAAGTTTGTGTGTTTTGGCATAGATTAGTGCTTCGGCTATGAGGAAAGGACAGCTCAATTTGTCAAGAGAGTAAATCGAGCTAATCACATCAAAGGAAGTGCTAGCCGGGTTAATATAAGCCTACGAGCAGGACGCCTCATTCATTAGTTTGCATCTGCAGGACAAATCACTTCTATGCTGTCACGCAAGGAACACAGAAGCCAACAAGATCATGCCTGGGAAACTTACACCGCCACTGCCATGTCATAAACAAGAGCCCACACATTTAAATTGATGAATACAATGTGACATCATATTTAACTTTGTGGGTTGTATTTTTGTGAAACTGTAATCACAACATGGCACAGCAGAGCTGCATTGGATACTGCTGCAATCATGTGTATGCAAATGTCTGTGCTCTTCAAAGAAAAATAGCGTTTTTCTCAGTGCAGCGGTTCTGTGGAAAGTGCCTTCCCATCTTCCCTGCTCAAATGGAAATGTGGCACAAATGGATGAAAGATGCTTCCGCCTCTTCTTTAGAAGAGGGAGCAGGATTCTATGAAGAATAGTTTACCTTCTTAGCCAGAACAGAATGGAGTTGTTCCCTTCAGTGAGGTATCATTTGTCACAATTTTCTCTGTCCAATGGGCATCTCATCCGAGTCAGCATTTCTGCACACGCAAGTCCTTCTCTGGGGTTTTCTTGAGCCTTACAGACCACAGGCATCCCAAGCCTGGACCATTATGTCCCCAGTTATTTGTGGAGGGAAAATCAGTAAAGTACTTGTTTACTTACAGTTATTATTTTTCCAAAATACCAACCACAATTTACAACACAACCACATTTCTTTGCCACATAAAATTGTATCACATACTGCATCTTAAATGATAGTTACAAGTAATGAGCAATAATATATCTGAAGCTACATAAAGCCTGGTGACTAGCAGCTAATTCAAGCACATGCATGTTTCCTTTCACAAGGTTGGGGCGGATTATGCACTGCTTCGGTCTGCAAGTCCTTTTCATCATGGCTAACCACATTGATATTGTTGTGGGCTCCTGTAACTTGATGAGGCCAAGATTTTCATCACCAACCCACAGTTTCATTATTGGATTTTTCAATAGGATTGACCTGTGTTTATTGTATCTAACCAATTAAACCAGCACTCAGTTTGTTTTTAGTAAAAATGTTGTTCTGGTCAGAGTACTTTGCTGTTCTTATACTGTACTGTTGTTAAAAAAAAATGCAATTTCCCCACTGTGAGACTAATAAAGGTGTTCTTATCTTATCTTATATGCAAAGACTTTCAGATATTTTCAAATGCTCTTTTGCAGCATTAGGTCAAGTTTTGTTGTTTGCTATCTATATAGTTAACACTGAGTAGCTTTTAGTACACTTATTATCTTTGAGCCTGTTGAATAGCTGTGTATGTTTTAATTGGTTTTGATTAATGAACATTAACAAGCTAATAGCTGTGACCCTCAACTTGCCGTGCACAGTTTCCTCTTAAATTTGCAGCCACTGAGTGATATTTGTGGCTATATAATTAAAAATTTAATCGTGATAACTTATACATAGTCTAGGACACAGTTATTTACCAGATCAGCAGTTTTTAATATCAATATGTAAATACCAAGCACAAAACAAACATTGTTAAATCATTCTTTTTCTTAACAAAAAGGCATTTGTACGGATGAGCAAAGGGAATCACGCCTCACGTGATGTTTCTCAGATTTCAAGCAAATGCTCGCTTTGGGAAGTTTAAATACAGTGACTTTTTCAGTATTTAAAATGTGAAAAATATTTGCTTTATTAAACATAAGATTAATCTTAAGTTAAGTAATCAGTAATAGATATAATCGTAATGGCGTGATTAAAATTTTGTGCAAAATAATCGTGATTATCATTTTTCTTGTTATCGTGCAGCCCTCCTTTCCACTGCAAAAAAGCTTGCAAAAAAATAAAGAAACATAAGCAGATGTTTGCTCAACACCAAGGTCATCATATTTTGTGTATTATGACATGACACATGTCAGTGCTGGCTTAATTAGCAGTGTTGCTTACATACAAAAAATGGCACAACAACATTACAATAATCTGTCTCTCCTCTCATACTTTCCTCTTTTATCCCCAGTCCCCCCACCCCCGCTACAGCCCGGGGGGAGTCTGCCTGGGAGGCACATCAGCATGTATCTCCTCGCGGTCTGTCTCTCTGCCACGGTGGCAAATCAATTCTTAATAAACCATCTGAAGGTTTCAGCTATACCTTTCATTTCCCCTCCTCAAAGCTGCAGGGCAAATTAGCCTGCCAGGAGGATGAGAGAAAGCATGGAGTAGAAGAAAGTAATGTGAGGAGGATGGGGAGCAGAGGGGGGTAAAATAAAATAAAAAAGACCCAACACCTACAATTAAATTAACAAATCACTGTTCTTAATTAATCAGGGAATTTACAAGCTGAAGTGTGGGTTTGCGACGTGACTGACATGGCTAGTGCTCCCTGCATCTGCTTGTGTTGTGCTGCTAGCATTGGAAAAGCATAAAGAGAGGGGAAAAAGCAGATGGAAGTTTAATAAAATCTCTCTGCAGAAAACCCCATGAGCAGAATAGTGAGCCTGTTACCTTTCTTCCATTTATTTATTCTTTTTTTTCAGTTTTCTCTTCATTCTGATCTGCTACATCCTCATCAATCCTCCAATGTGAACTACCCCTCAACTATTCCCCCAAAAACCCATTCTGGCCCTCTCCGCTTTACCTCCGTGCTTCCAAAGCCATGTTTGCTAATGAGGTGTGGGATTGACAGCTGGATTACACCATCACTTTGTAATCCTTTCATTTCTGTGTTTAGTATAATCACCCCCACCTCCCTTTCCCCTCCTGTATATGCATGATTGTAAAAAAAAAGAAAAGAAAAGGCATGCATGTTCCATATTAAACCCAGTGTAATTAACCTTGCTAGCCAGCCAGTTACAAAAAGAAAGTAAAACATTTATTATCTCTTCCAAACTGTGGGCCAACAATATGCCAATCATAAAGCGAGACCACCTACATACACTCTGCTGAAAGTGGAATTTCTATATGAGAAATACATAATGATTGAAGCAAACGTTCACAACTTAGATGTGTTGACATTAATTATGATGAAGAAGAGACCAAATGTAAAAGGCTTGGGGTAAAGCCAGATACTGTTGCAATTACGAGTAGAAGAAGTCAATTGTTGTTGGTTTATTTCCAGCATTTTGAACTGCTGCACCACCATTTTATGGATATCACTACCGAATATCACAAAGTTATGAAAGTGCACATATGAAGACAGTGAATACAATGTTTTGAATTCACAAACATACATTCACATACATTGTTGTCACTTTGGCAATAGAAACAGACCTGTACTGACCCGTTTGGACCACTCCAGTGAAAGACAGGCACGGCAAAGACATGGCAACTCCTTACCCAATTCCACCTCATACAGTATATGAGCCAACACTTCTCTTATGAGTGCACCCCCTCCTTCAGCCCTCCTCTGCCGTTTGCCTCCCCCACCATCTCTGTCCCAGGAGCCCATTCCCTCAGCGGGCCACAGGATTCACTTCTTTTTGATCATGCTCAGACTCAGAGCTCGACAACTTATCTGCCTTTTTCTAACATTCCCAGGCCCAGAGGAGAAAAAGCGGAGCCTTTTATTACCCTCGCTCTTTGGCGCTTTCCTCTGATGTGCCAAAAAAGACAATAGACAGATATAGGCAGTGCAAGAAGAAAGAGTTCTGGCCGTGTGCTTTCAAAAACTGTGCTGGTCCCAAGGCTGAAGATGCTTGGATCCTATATTCAGTCATGGAGACCAGGAGCATTGAGATCTCTTAGACGAAATCAATTCTGCTCAGCATTCGAAAAGTTCAAGCCTCAATGCTGCTTTTCAGTGTAAATGTCTGAATTTAATAATTTCTTACAAAATGGGCAGATATTTTACCAAAGTGGCTTTTTAGCATGAATATCAAGACAGTATATGCCATTTTAAAGATACTATCCACTAAATATACATTATCTGTATTCAACAATCATTTAATGAGTTTATGAATGCATATATTTATCTACAATGATGTGCCAGTAGGACAGTTTGATTTTATGATTTGTAACACGTGACTTTAAGGCAAAGATTAAACATAATTGTTGTCACTTACATAAACCTTATTGTAGTACTAAACCTAAGAGCATGTCTTAAAATATATCTACTACAACAGCAATAAATATTTAAGGAATCAGAAAATACTGTGTTAGCAGCAAGCTTTGCATCCTTTGCCAAAAGAGGCATATATCTTGAGATCCAGCAGTCACTGTTCAATGCAGTCAAATGGTTTGTGAAACAAAGAAACTCATGATCAAAAGCTGTTGCACATGGAGGGATCGTTTTGGTTAATTGGTGTTGGTTGATTAAAATTTTATTTAAATAGTAACTCACCGTGATAGTTATACACTATAGACATTTTGTCAATAGAGTTAAGGGCAGCTTTGTAAATGTAAAGGAAGAATAATTATTTTTTTTTCCACCTAATGGTTTCAAGTAAAGGAATAAAATTGTTTCAGCCAGCCATCATTTTGTCACTTTTTCAAAAAACCTAGCAGAATGGTTTTTTTTCGTCTTTTTTCCTATTCCACGTCACCACAGACCCCTTAACATGTCAGGGTATTTGCTTAAGGTTATGCATCTTCATGAAATCCACCAAATGCTAATTAACTCTGTGGGAGGTGGAAATGAGATTTGGAAACTGCTCAACGAACCAATTAAACCAGCACTCAGTGAGTAGCTCAGAGTAATTTTGCCAAATGTAAAATTAAGAATTGCTTTTGACTGAGGTGTAGTCATTGCATGCCACTTTAGAAAGAAATTCTGACAAAAAATGTGTCTAGCTTGACACGAATCTTAAGATATAGTTTTCATAGACTGGAACCTCTTTGGAAAGGCCTTTGTACACTTATTATCTTTGAGCCTGTTGAATAGTGTGGCTATGTCTTGGGAGTCATTGTCTTGTGATTAATGAACATTACTGGAGCTTTGTTTGTTGACCCTCAACTTGCCGTGCAGGGTTTCCCTCTTCACAGCCACTGAGTGATATTTGTGGTGAACTTAAGAACTTAATGGGAACATTCACAGGGAGTTCAGGACACAATTGGTGATTAGCAGACAGCAGACATGTCTTCTGAGAGCTCCCATCCCTCGTTTCATCTTCCCTTAACAAAGACCAGGCATCTCCAAGCAAAGGGAATAGTAGATGAGGCTGTAATGCTCTCAGATTTGTCCTGCTCACTTTCTCAGACAGATCATAGACTTTTTGGAGTTGATTAAAAATGGGAAAAATGGACCATGGTTGCTTTAATTAAACATAAGATCTAATCTAAGTTTTAAGTAATCAGTAAAGTGGAGATATACGTAAATGGCTTTGGTTAAAGGTGAGGATACTGGGTTATATTTTATTTTCCTTTTTTGTTCTCCTTTCAATTAGTGTAAATGATATGACAATTTTAAATAGTTTAGATGTTCTCCTACGATCTTAACTCAGATATTTGATGAATTAATTAATTAATAGTTCATTCACTAAAGCAGCTGAAGCAGAAAACGAACCACTGACATTGACACAGTGATCTCTGAATGCCCCTTCGGTCCTCACATTACTGCAGCCCGTCTCTGTCACCATGTGGAGACAAATTAAAAAGTGATAGAACTGTAAAAGCTGAATCATCAGTTCATTGGTTACCTCCACAGTGGTTCCAATTCTAACTGAATTAATTAGACTGTAATTAAAATGGTGCCATAGCCAAACAGAGGCTGTGGAGGAGTTAGGAACGAGTGGGCAGGAAGAAGACACCACAGTGTTGGGACCAGGGCCAAGATTATACTGGCATAGCGGGCTGTTTGGGAGAGCGAATGTGGACTGGAGTTTTGTAAAAGGACTTGTGCTTGTTCTGTAAGTGTATAAACAACAAGTGATGGGCACCATATTATTAAAACTTTGTTTCAGTCTGTTAGTTTTTAACAGATATTGCCCAAATGTTTAATGATAAATTTACTCCCCCTAAAACATTTATGAATAAACAAAACACAATGCTTTAGTTTCCTTAATAGTCAGATATTGTTCTGTTCTGATGAAATTATCACTTCAGGCCTTTGCCCCATCTTTTGTCCCATCCATCAATCTACTGTCCATTACTTCCATTAAACCCAAAATGCCTCAAAATATCTTTCTTCGCAAACTAAGAAAGCCTCTTTAAATGTGTGGCCATAACACAGAGGAACACACAGAAGAAAGGCTATGCTACTACTTTCATTTGGAAATGAAATGATAAATCCAAAATGTTCACCTTTGGGAAGATCATTCATTTACTCATTTACACTTTTTTTTCTTCTTCTTTGTTAGGAAAAGGCCACTTTTTCCACTTCACCCACCATTACCACCTTTCTGACAGAGGCTGAGCTCTACAATGTGGTCACTGTGACTCTGGAGCAATAACAAAAAAAGCCTTGTAGACTTATTGTTATCCTGCTGGTATAAACCACGTCCACTGCATCTCAGCCCAAGAAGGGCCCCAGGAGTGCCTCTTATCCTGCCTGATGACAACTATTCCACCAAAGCCAGCAGGAACACCTACTAAATACCATAGAGCAGGCTTAATCCGACACAAGCAACAAAGAAGCCCTTTCTTACCTTAGACAAAATGTGTGTTCAACTGTGTGTCTGACAGAGAGCAAGAGAGGCTGGGAGTAGCCCCTTGTCATCGTTCAGCCTTCACAGCTCATACTGGCCATCTGTGCATTAAAGAGCTCCAGTCCGGGCGAAGTATTTAAACAGGTTTAATGTGTTCAGAAGGGCCATAACCTTGGTCGTGCAGGATCCCAGAAGCCCCATCATACCAAGGCAGGAGGTCTCTTAATGTTGGAAGCAGATGACAGGGCCGCAGAGTTCACACACACACCGCAGAGTGGCTCAGTCTGCAGGAAGTCTCTTTTTTTCCTTCTTATAATACCGCCCTCCTCATCTTCTCTGTCCCTTCTCTCAAAAAACAAAGCCATAAGATGTCAAAAAATTCTCATTAAAAAATAATGGCCTCCACCTGCTTGCTTTCTTCTTTTCTCATTCTCTCCTGCTTGCCTTTCTAATGACCAGCTTGGAAAAACCTAGAGGATACCCACTATGCACACATCAGCGGACGACCGCTCCCATGCACACAGCACAGTTAAGCATAGTTTGTACAGAGCATGCACACAGAAGCACATAAGTGTTCCGCAGCATCAGCCCCCAGAGCTGAAAACTGATTTCAAAACAGAACTCCTTCAGGTGTCCCACCCCTTCTATACTGCTTATTTTATAAACCATGTCAACACCTTACCCAAAACACACATTGTTCTTACACATACAGTACATTAGGCCTGATGAATGGTACCATGTTACTGCTCCCTTAGGTTACATTAGCCCACCTCTGAGAGTTTGGACTTTCTTCACCAATCCACAGGACATCCAACAAATGTCAGTCTTGAGCATTTCTGTAATTAATAACCATGGAAAATCAATGTGTCTGGGTCTGTCTGTGCAGCTGAAATGCAACAAATACTTGCCATAACCTGTAAAATGTTTTAACAGATGGTGAGGAGACTGAGAAGAATGTGTGCAATTCCTTTGCATTATAAAAGACTAAATAAAAAAGGGTTTCGGAAATCAAATGCAAACAAGGAGCCAGATTTATATAAGTAATACATGTCATAATATACAGGAAACCCCACAGTGTAGGTGGACACTGCAGTTATATTCTAACAACGTCTAATCTCCATAAGGATGCCTGTCTGCTATCGACCCAGATGATAATACAGGCTGTGTGTCGTGAGATTCAGGGCAAAAGGTAAACAGGAAATCAAAGCAGTCTAACAGTGTTTGAGGGTGCAAGGGAAAGAGAAAATTGATGTAATGTCCATCCCTATGGAGCATGTGAAAAGAAAAGGCATCTATTATTCAGGCTCCTATGAGTCTCTCCTCACAAGCAGACTTGTGTCCCCACATCAGCAGAAGATGCAAGATGAGGGGCACATCTTTGTGGGTTTTGGAAGAAGTCAGGACTTCACTTGGCGGTACAAACTGACATCACAATGACAATTATAAAACAATATATCCTAGACATTTTTTGTCTTAAGAATGAATAAGAATTGTGCTGATTTATTTTCTAGGTTTTATATTGTAACAAGAACATTTTAAATTCTTCAAGTTAAATGTGCAATAAATTAACAGGCATACATCTACATTTAAAAGCAACCTGCCGTTTTAATTAAATTGTACCACAGATTTGTGAGTAATTGTATCCTTAACTGTAATTGTCCACACACTCCAAAAACTCAATAATCTCATTAACTTTCTTACACTTCAAGGTATGTTACTGAGTGATGATAAAAGGTGGACCTTTCTTCAATATACTGCACAAGCAGTAAACATTTATAACTGCAGGCTTTTTTGAAGCTTGTATTGAAATGTCTTTGCTAAAGAAAGAGTAGACCCATAAAAAGTGTTTGTGATTCAGAATGCAAAGCAGTGCAACCCTTTTTTCCTGTTTACTGAACATTATATTCCCATGATGAGTGGCACAAAGCCAGAAAATGATCAAAATTAAAGTGAGACTGAAGAAAGAGAGGGTGGATGCAGGTCAACACAAGATGCAATGAATTAAACTACATTAAATGTGAATCTAAAAGCAGGATTTCAATGGTGTGACAAGCCCTGGAAATGCATTTATGAACAGAATTACACTCTGAGCCTTGGAGGTAAGGTTAAGGACAGATATTGCCTACATTAATACATGCATAGAGGGTATTCATCTCACCAATGAGTTACTACAGGGATGTAATTTTCAAAATGAGCTTCTGTGGAGTTTCTGAAAACAAAATGATGACTGCAGAGAAAATTTGTAGTTTCCTCTGAGACGCTGCACTGTGAACATCAGCATGCTGTAAGCTCAAATACTGACAAGTCCAAAAAAGCAGCAATCTGTCTTTCAGTCTCTGCTCTCTCCAAATATACAGCCACATATGGTCCAAGCGAGGAATGCCCAAAACCACGAGTAACCCAAACAAAAGCCAAGGTCAGGAGAGCGGGCTCACTCAGCTGAAACCATAAGCAACAGAATCTGGCAGGGGTTGGACAGGGATATCAGGACACATGTGAAGAGATTATGTTACCTGGCTTTGTTTCCCTGGGACTACAAAAACACATATTTTATCATCTATAACCACTGCAAACACATGAAGCTAGTGTGGATTATTAACAAACTATCCATTGTAAAATACAGTCTAGACTCCAATGACCTCATCCTTTTTATTGAACACTGAAAACTACATCCTTCCCTGCAGTTAAAGTAGTGGCAGTGATCCGGTATATAATGTCCTAAGTGTCATGTTTGCAAGCATTAACACACGCACACATACAGGATAAAAGACAGTTTGTTGACGTCCTTTAAGCATCTTGCATGATATTCCAAATATCCTAAATTAACCAACACAAACTGGCCATGTATTTTAAGTATTCTAGCCTCAGATTGTGAGAACTGGCAGGGGTTTCCCAATTACATAGATATCAAATCAATTCACTCAGCAGGAATGTGCCAAGAGGAAAACTTATACTCAAGAATAAATCTGTCAAACTGAGCTTGTCAATAAAAAAACTGCAGTAGCCAAAATTATTTCAAAATGATCTAAGGAAGAATGTTATAAATGCTTAAAACAGAGACCTGACTATGAGAATAAACCTGACTACATCTTCTTTAACAATACAATCTTTTGAATTGGGCCTTATATTTGCTGCAGTAGCCTTTAACATTTTTGGAAAGTGTAATATTTTTGATACAGTAGTACCCGATAAATGAAGGTGGATTTTAGTCTTCTCTACTCGACAGTCGGCTCTGACCTCCTGTCTACACCCAGTCTTCTTCCCGTCACAGCCAGGGCCCTAGTTCTGTCCTTCCCATTAGTCCCTGATGGCTCACATGAATACATTTATATATGTTTGTGTGCGTATATGCTTGATGGGGTCATTACTCCTGCCCCCATCTGACGGTTTTGGGTTAAACAATGTTATTATTATAGTCCTTTCCTGTCTAGCTTCCTGCCGGCCTCCAGTGACACCCTTACCAAATATAAATCAACTGACAGAGCTCTGTAAATCACACATGATGGGAGTGTGTGTGTGTGCGTTGGGTCTCTGAACAAACGGACACTGCAACATTTTCCATTAAGCTGAGGTAATAAATTTGCAATTTTAAAATGCATGATTTAAAATCAATGGGCTTTATGAAGTGTCATGGATTCGGAGACACTGTGGAGTGTTGATTTTAGTGGCTTATAAAATTAAGGCAAATCAAGCCAAAGCATCTATTGTTAGCAGTAAATTGAATTCCTAATATTGAAAATCAGACCACTGAAGAGTCTTAACAGAAACAGACATGACTTCATCTCCCTCCAACCAAATGGGATAAATAGTGCTCTGTGAAATAAACATCTCCTGTGCAGCACTGATGGCTCATTCTGTGTGGAGTGTTTGTGATTGTGTTGACACCCCCTACTGGGCTCAAGACCACACTACTGCACTGAGAGCAATCCTCCTACCAGTGTTTTAATGTGGAGTCTCATTTCCATCTAGGCCTCAATATCAGAAAGTTAATGAAACACTAAAATGATCTTTATTTCATAAGACATAAGACTTACTGAAGGACAAACACAGATACAGTATATTGCACTGTATATGCCTATATGTGTGTCTGTACACAATCCAACATACTCCAGAGAGTAGGTCTAGACAGCTGTAATCCCGCCAGGTCTCTGTCTGCTAAGGAGAGTGAGAAATATATACTGTGCGGCTGCCGAAGACACAGTCGACCCACTAAAGAGCTATTGTGTGCCCACAGCAAAACAATACAGCTAAGCTGAGCTATGAGAAAAAACCATTGGGATCAATAGAGAATTGCAATTAGCCCACATTGGTAGGAGCAGTGCCAGATTAGACACAGGATGTCAATTTCCTTTCCTGCACTATCGGGCCTCAAACCTGGTCAGCTCAGTGTGTAATTGAAGCAACTCACAATGAACGGAGAGAAACCCTCAAGTGTGAAGGTAATAAATAAAAAATAATGATGATAAAAAGATAAAAGAAGAGCAGTGATCAGGAAAATTATTTCCTAATGAATTTTAATGAATTATTAAAACATCCCCTTTAATGTGACAAGAAACTGCACGAAAGCAAAAGTGTGTTGTGTTTAGTGTAATCTGTGTTCCTTTTGTAACACTCCCTTTCGCTACATTGAAACAAACATGGAGTTTATTCCTCCAGCATTATTTTCCCACTTTTACCTGAGCACTGCCTGTTCTCTAATCTAAAAAAAAGAAATAAGTAAATGCATCACAAAAACAGAGCATATCCAGTTAAAGTCCTTACCTTTCCATATGAACTGGCCTCGCTGTACATCCTTTGAAACCATCACAGAATAGAAGCTTTGTGAGAAGCCAGCTCGGCAAGGTCCATTGGCAGCATGCTCCCCATTATTCCTCTGTAAGAGAGAGAGAATACAATGTATGGCATTGATAAACATGAATTCTATTGATTTACTTCTTGGCACTTAGCATTGGGAGTCATCTAGTGCTGCATTTAGCATTGAGAAAATACATTCAACAATAACATCCAAAGTACATGCTCAGGCTGATCACATGGGGTCAGAAACTAATGAGATAAGTTATTCCTTTTTTATAGCCATTAGCCCCAACCCTAAAAAGTTCTGGAATATCATTGTCCACATAATCACTTTGTAGCCACAGAGTCTACTGTGTGTCTCAGACCGATGCGAGCAGCTACAGGATCATCAGTGAAAGTGCGCAGACACACGCTGGTGCCAAGGCTGGAGTCTGAATGGAGACGAGCCATAGCGCACTACAGCTCTCTTCTCACGAACAAACAGCCAAATGTAATTGACTTGTTCCACCAAGTTTACACATTCCCAGACTGTGGCCACGAACACGGAAAAAATGTCTCTTCAGCTTGTACTACAAGAACTAATGTAATGTTAAAAGAAGATACTTACTAGAGTATCGTATAGAGTCGCTGTATGGTCTATCAGATGTCTATTAGAGCAACAACAGTATGGCACACAAAAGCAGACATTAGAAATTCTCCCCAAGTGAATTAACTACGCGGTGATTAAACTTATAAAGGGTTTTATTCGGAGGGATGAGCCAGTGCGAGGATGCGAGGAACGTCTGACTCGAGCGTAACAGCAGTAACATTGTTTTAAATTTTTGCCATAATTCTGTGTTTTATAAATCAGAATTCATTTGGGGGCCAGTTCGCGTATTTGTGTGAGAATAGGGACCACTGCGTGCGTACTGCTGCAGTAAGGCTTTTTTTGACTCCACACTTCAATGCATGCGTCTGAGCTGTTGCATTTAGCCTGAAAGATGCAGCATTTTCCCCGACAACTGAACAAACGATATGTTTACTTTTAAGACTCACCCAGAATGTGTCAAAGAGCAGGGCTGCTGTCAGGACCACAGCGAAGTCAGTTCTCATCGTGACGAGCAAAAGCGAGCCTGGGCTGCCCGGAGACGAAGAGACGAGTAAAGAGGGTGGCTTGATAATTCTTTGCCAAAATACTAGTGTATTTCCGTCCACAGTGCGTGCGCTACGTCCCTCCGTGCCCACCGCGAGTGTGGTGCAGTTGTGCCTTGAGTTTCCCCGGCGCTGTCATGTGCAGGTGAGCGCTCCTCTCAGCTCCGAGGCGCAGCCAGCGTCACTGTCCAACCCCTCCTACGAGCCGGTGAGAGAAAACTCTACACACACGCACTTAAAGCAACACCGGGGCTAGCTCCGTCTCAGGACTGCTCTCTAGGCTATATCCTCCCGGACAGACCTCCAAGAAATGTTGACTGCTCAGATCTCGAGGGAAGGTACTACAACTATGCGCATTGCTGTGAGAACTAGTACTAGATATTTTGCGTGTGTAGGTTTTTCAAATTAGGAAAGTTTGAACTTAAATTGAACCAATGCAATGGACAAGAGGGGTCACGTGGCGATTGAGTGTGACGACTACAGGTTGGCGCAATGTGTGTCTGAAAAGCCAAACAGAAACAGATTGTGGCATCCGGTTTCATGTTAGACAATGCAATTAGTCAAATATATTACATCAAACCAGTAGCCTACTTTTAATAGCAGAATATTTTTATTTTTTTATCGGTGTAATAACTGTGCCAAACAGTGATCACCAGGCATCCTTAGTACAATACATATCAATTCTTTAACATTGTCTTCCAAAGGTTATTTTAGACAAAGTCCGGCCCGGGGGCCAATCATGGCACATGGTGAGATTTCATGTGGCCCTCAGTTTCAGAGATAAAATGTACTGTACTGTACTGTACCCCAACAGCAGCAGCTTTATACAAAACTCATTAAAATCCAACAAAAACATGTTCAAATTCAAATAAAACCTGTTCAAATTTATCTAAAACCCGTTCAAATCCAACTAATACATGCACTTGTGAAAAAAGAATCAAAAGTCAGCCCTTGGAAATTTTCCTTTCGTCAGATGCGGCCGCTTTTCAAGAAGTTTGGACACCCCTGTTTTAGACCCTTTTCAGCTTTGACTCACACCAGTAGACAGTCTTGATATGTGGCTTTAATGTATTATGAAAGTAATCCAAAAATGTTCATTTGGTCTTCCATGAAAGTTAACAAACAAGTATTATAAAAGTATTTATAGCTACAGGGAAAAAAAGACCAAGAGACTGAAATCTTGGGCTCCACATGACCAGTATTGTCATCGGAATACCAGCATCCGTTTTAATCCCGCCTCCCATCTGTGTATTCGTTTATTTTTATAAGCACACAAATAACAAATATGAAGCTATAGTTTCTTATGTTTGGAACTTGAGCTGTCAAATAACTGTTAAAACGTCATTTTAATAGCTATATTCAAATGATAATTATGTTTACGCCACTGAAGGAAAGATTTGAGTGACTGATGCCATTGCAATGCTTTGTTATAACGTTTCAAAATCTTCTCACAATCTTCTATACTTCTAAATTCTGTGTCTGACAGTCCTCCAGTTCTATTATTGGAATTTATTATAAAGTGAGCACAAGCTAAAGAGGTGGTGTTGAGAGTGTTTACAGTTAACAAGCTTTTTTTTTTATTATTTTAGTATAGCGTTCCAAACATTCCAAAACTAGAATTATCAAAAACTGGCCATTGCAAATACATGTTGAGATTTATTTATTTTTTATCAAAATCTATCAGAGAAAGTTATAAACTGAGCTTAATGAGAGCCCTTATTTCCCTGAAAACAGCCGCTATGTGCCAAACTCCCATGGAGGCACAGACTGTACTGACTATGGGTAGTTGATTATGTCCGCTCACATTACTGCATTCAAAACACTCAGATAAAGTCAGGCCCAGGGAGGAGTAAACAGTCCGACAGCCTGGGTCTAATGGCAGTAAAAGAAAGTAGTGCAGACAGGCTGCATTGCTCCAAGTCGTCTGTAAGCATATTCTGAGAGGCCCAGTCATCTCGCTCTGCTGATAATGATGCTTTCATTAGTCATTGGGATGCCAGGCATGTCCCATACGCTAAAGCTGCTGGACATGTCTTTTCCTTCTGTCTATGTGTATGTGGGGGTCTGACTCTGTTTCTTTAATCTGATTTGTTTGGGCTTGTGTGTTTGTATTTTTGCAAATTATTTTGTGGAAGAGAGCAAGTAAATGTGAAAAGGGTAAAAAGTAAACAATCAGTGTGAGCCAGTCTTTTAGAAAATTCTGAATTTATTGTCTTTTTATGCCCCACCAGGGGCCCTACTTATATCTAAATGGTCTCTAGGACACATCCTTTTTGCCACACATTGGCCAAGTAAGAAAATACATAGGATGCAGTTCTGGAAAATTGGATTCTTATTTAGGACTAGGATATGATCCAGTCCATTTCTTAAGGATTATGTGGCCTACAGGGTTTCCTGTGCCTGGCCTCAGTATCCTGTGGTAATACCCATGGTTGACACAGGAGACGGGTCATTCAAAAGGCAATGATAGATTGAAAGACATGTTGACATCTTTGGAACAATGACCACAGTTAGAATCAGGGAATTATCTGGCTTGGAACAACACAGAATACTATTGTTTGATTTCCTATCTTTGATAGACACAGTGGGAAAAAGTGCATCTGGTTATCCTCAGTGGTGCTGCAGAATGCAGCTCTCAGACAGTACAAAGCCAGCTGCACAGTGTTGGGCGGAGTTCCATAATGTGTGAACTCACAAGGCAATTCCATAAACAGGACAAAAAGATTGTTCCACTGTGACATTTAGAACTTTTCGGTTGTCTGAATTAAAACAACTAGTTATACTTCCTTTTAAGTTGCACATGCACTTTGCAATAAACTTAATGTCAAACTACTGTCACACCATTTCAGGATGCTTTATGTCCTACACGTTTTTCAACATTAGTCCCAGTTTGCCATTACATCACTATATCCTGGCATCAAAATGCAGATTTGTCAGAGGATTGTGAGAAATTCTATTTTCTCAAGGTTTTTTAATCAGTGGTTTGATTTAGTTCTAACTTAGAATTAGATTGAATGATCCAACAGAAAATCCTCCTACCTTCTCATCCACTATGTACGTTACCTTCATGTAACTTTAGCCAGCATGTAAAAGCCTGAAACTAAGCAGGTGCTTTCATGCGTGATGGCTGCACTATGCTCTATGAATGGACAAAAACAGTATGTGAGGGCTCGCAGACACAAGAGAGGTGTTAACATCTCTAGCCAGAGTGAATTTTGGCCAGCTGCAGAATCACTCAGAGATGCCCCAAAGGCTGATGGGATGCTTTGATCAGAGATGGCGGGACACGCCTATTAGAATTCTGCCACCACTCATTCTCACTCTGTCTCTTTGTATTCCTCTCCTTCTCAATCCATTTTTGCAACACACTCTCTCTTTACCATTTTCTCTTTTCTTTCACCTCTTTTGTTTTTATATACTTTATCATACACTCCACAGTGCACATGGAATATGCAAAATGGCCCATGGTACACTATACTCTTGAGAACAGTGTATGGGGGCCTTTTGTATGCCACCCTTAGCTTGTGTCCTAAAATGTATTATTAATGGCTATTGCATTGTCAGTCAGAATAATTCAAATAAATGCATAAACACAGAGATGAGGATACAATAACAAGGGCTAAAGCAAATTCCAACTGAATGTCAATTGATGTTTTATATGACATTTTCATTGCAATGATTTCATAGCTACTGTATTTATTTCTGCAAACACTGTTTCCCTAAATATGTCTTTTGCTGCCTTTAGTGGTGTTTCTCTGACACGTAGCAACAGTAGTGATTAAATTATTGGATTCAATTATCTGAGCATTTGCTCAATATAAATACCATCTGGGTGCTTGAAATTGATTAGTTTAAGGCCATAATAAATTATTAAACTACTCCCAGTGAACAAGTCCCCATTCCCTTTAAAATGAGCCAGACTTATGGGTTCATACTAAGCCTCTGGTCACCTGACACATCCTGCACTTAAATCGTTTATGCCTGAAATTCTGTAGCACAATTCTTAACTGGAACAAAAAAAAAAATGGCCCAACAACTTGACCATTACTGCCCTCAACATTTCCAGTCAGAATGACTAAAATACAATTCATCATGGAATATCTGGCTTTAGTGAATTAAAAGCATTATATCTATGGAATTAGCATACAGTGACTTTAATCTCTGTGTTTATTTCCTAAACATACTGTGTCGATAGAAGTCTGTAAAACACTTCTGGCAAAATATATTTCTTTTATATCTCTCAAAGGTTTATATCAGAATGTGAGCATATGGCTACATTCCAGTTTGCACAGTATTCTCCTCCAAAGCGCCTTAGCTCAGGGCCTTTGGGGCTCCTCAAACAGCTCACACATGAGCACTACACTTAACATCCAGAAAGCTTTCAGCACAGTTCAAAGTTGTCTTAGCTTGATTATGAACCATTAAGTGTCAGCCACATGTCCTTGAACAGGAGGTTATTTTTCAAACTGTGTTTGCTGGCATTTCAGACTCTCCAAAATAATGGGCCATATCTTCCCGATCAAAACTGCATGTATCTAGCGGAGATGGAAGCTCATTGAGAGGCGTGTCCAAATCAATTTTTTTATCTGATTTTCAGGGCAAAAACGGTGGTACAAATATGCAGGAAGAGAGCCAGCGCAGGTATCAAGAGGCTGGATTTATGTGTGTTTAGCTTTTAACCAATCACAGTGGTTTTCTCCAGAACAGCTATGATTATTATTATGATTAAATTACTACTTTATTATTACTTTTATTTTTTATTTTTTATTTTAGTCATTTTAGTTACTTTGTTATAATGCATAACTGATGTATTTTGTTTAATTTACTGTTAAGCCCTTCTTTTTTAATATGGGAGGAGCAGCTATTAGAAAAATACTAATCATTCAGACAAGCCTATTATTATTACTACAAGTCTATTATAAACAAACTCACTTACATCAGTCACTTAGTACTCTGTAATGTTTTAGACTATTTTAATTTCTTCACTTCATGTAAAGGTGTTCTATAGCGAGAGTCCTAATTGGGCTCAATCACAAGGACACTGAAAGATCACTTCAGCTTCAAAACAAGCTGTGGAGCATTATGAGTGGAAATCAGCGCGGGTCTCAGGCAGACAGCACAGACAGGTGTCACACCTGTCAGTACTTGGTCCAGGCCCAGGCACAGATGAGGAATGTAGATGATAGCAGCACCATTGAGTTCGGGACTGTATTTGTATGATGCTCCAAACCACAGACCCAAGCTCCTGATCAGGCTGCGTCCCTGGTGAGTTACCTGCAAAAAGCATACTCTTTCTCTGCCTCAATTATAATGTTTTGATTTCTATTTTGCTATGTTCGGCCCTGGCTGTAGCATAATGATTGTTTAAAGCAAACCAGTGCTTTTGTGCTTTTATAAAGTTGTAGTTATATTATATATATATATATATATATATATATATATATATATATATATATATATATATATATATATATATATATATATATATATATATATATATATATATATATATATATATATATATATATATAATCTACCACTTATCCCCCATCAGACCATGGGGGGCTAGAGTCAACACCAGCTGCTTTGATCGTGAGGCGGGTTACACCATGGACAACTGGCAGTTAATTGCAGGACTGCTACTAGTTTCCACCGATTTTGTTACAAAATAATAAATGTGGATTTCTTGTGACTCTGGACAATGGTATACATTTTTCTTTAACCTTAATAACCTCAATTACTTCATTGAGCTCTACATTTATACACAGCAGGAAACTTAACTAGCTGTTTTCTATATTTTTAGTATCTCAAACATGACTGGGCATTGGGTTGTGAGTCACACTAGCTTACATTAGTGGGACTCACTAGCTCCAGTGGCAATAGTAGTCTGTGGCTCGTCACTTCTTTGTTGCAGTTTAGGTTCAAATCAGCATTGTAAAGATTTTTTTGCTTGAATGAGTTTTCCACCACTTGATTTATTTCTGCTGGAAGTAGACATGACTGTACCAAACACAAGGCTCAGGTGTTCCTGAGCAAGGCTTTTTCGCAATACGATCCTTTATTTATCACTTCCACCTGGCATGAAAATGAAAGACAAAAACAAGGGCAGCGTTAGCAGGCTTTTGGAAAGCAGGTCCGAGACACTCCATCAAACAGCATATCATCAAAATACACTTTGAAAGAAAATAACTTCCTGTATCTTAGCACACATCGCAAGAGTCATATTTCAAAGAGTAAGTAATGGAAATTATGAAAAGGCAATTTCACCCTTGGGTAGAATTGAAGAAAGTGAGTGCAATGGCAGCATTGTAACACTGGGTTGTAAACAGTGAGATGCAAAGCCTGGGCGATGCTGACATGTTTCCTGTGTGCACGTTTCTATGGGCGTGTGTTGAAACAAAGCACTCTTTTCACTTGATTTGACTCATTTGACTCATTTACTCATGATATATCCCTTATAAACATTTTTGTGGTTCTTTTACATAATCAACAAGTACCGAGGTGTGCTGGATTTACATACGTTTTGAAAAGCACTGAAGAAAATAAAATTAAATTCAAAAGCAAACCTAATATGGTGAGATGGTCCTTTTATAATAATGTTAGTCATTCAAAACAAGTGACCTTTATTAAAAAGGGAACATTGAACCAATCGTTACATTATTTTCAAGTTTTCAGTTGTAAGAAAATTTCAAAGTTCAAAGAAATTTTTAAATTAAATTTTTCCATTTTATCTATTGTATTCTTCGGTTTAAAAGAACAATAGTTGGAGGACTGTTGAAAATAAGGTCCTTTTATCAAGAAATAATTTAGTTTTGTGTCATTTTTCTATTCAAGTACAGCAGTGTACAGCAGTTTTTTTTTTGGCTAATGAGATTACTTCTGGAGAACTGAAAGAGACTATAACAAACACCTCAGCAATATAAACCCTGCTCACAGATGGATGTTAAATCAAACATTTGATTGACATTGAGATTCTGGGCTGCACCATTCTTATCAGCTCTCCAAAATTTACAAAATAAAATCATGCCATGGGGCTTATTTGATTTGACTTTGACACAAAAGACAACATGCTTTAAATCAGAACTTTCATGACAGTGGTCCTGCTGTGGCTGTTGAATTTATTTAGCAGCTGAGCCATCAACGTTTTGGAGTCTGTTGCGCAGCCCTCTATTCTGTTTGACATGAAGGAAAAAAGTGAAAGGGCTTTAGTTAAAATCTAACATTTGTTATATTATTGGGACATTCTCATTATGGCAAAGTGGTACAGTCGATATCAGGCACGAAGGTTTATTGCTGCAACTCCATACATTTGTAACATTACAGAACTCCATATTGAGGTCCTATTATTCCATGGTCTTTTGTTTGTCAGTATCATGTTTTCTGCACATCATATACATGAGTGAACCTTGACTGCTGTAGTAATGCATGCATTGTTTTTGGCTGAGAAACAGATTATTCTAAAAAGAGCCTTTAGTACTTCTTCCCTGAGCCCTTCAGCAATTGTCTACATACAGTACATTTAATCTTTCCATTATTTTATTTTTTTTACTGCATCCCTCATTAGAGAGGTCTTTGTGTGATTGCTAAAAGCATTTGCCTTTTCATGTTTTCCCTCAGGCCTCCCATAAATGCTGCATTAATGGCACAACTTTAGTGCAAAGAATCCAGTTAACACCAGCTCTGTTTGGAGCAGCTGCTAAATAAATGAATTCTGTTTTCTTATCAATCAGAGTTTTAAAGTTCTTCCACAAGATTCAACTTTCTTGTCCCTAACCCTTGGCTCATAACACATTACTTTAAGATTAGCCTCAAGTTAGATTTGCAATGTGAGGCCATGTGTTTATACATATTTCACATATTATTGTATGATTTATGCATCTGTATTCAGTTTTTCGAGGACTGACATTTGCACTTTATTTAATTCAAATCCATGTGCAGCGTGTGATGTCTGCGTTAGTACTGGATGTATTGTAAATATACTAATATGTTTAAAACGATGCTCACTCTAACTTATACTGTAATAAATTGATACATTCTATTTACAGTCTTTACTTGCAACTGTCTCTGCAGATTCTTGGGCAGAACATTTCCATGAACACATTGTGTAGCCTCTCCTTATGTAAAATAAGTTTTGATAGTAACTGTCACTCACTTCTGTGTGTTTGCCTCTCTTTCAGGGCTAGTGTGGGTCATAGGGGGGTACTTTTTTTAAAGATCCAGAAGGCATTTTAATAAAAACACAAAAGATTATTCAGTCAGATCAGCCAAGAGCTTAAAAGAATACAGACTAAACCGATGAATTAAATGTAAAAAACACAAAACAAACAGACATTCCCAAGAGTATTTGGGGCAAGAAATTACATTACTGAAAGTAAAGCTTCAAATTAGAAAAGAGAAAGAAAGAGCAGAGCAAAAATGATTTAAAAGAGGCAAGACAACACAAAAACAATGCACTTTATACATCATGGTATTTGTAACTTACTTTGATGTCATTTAAAGTTATTTGTAAATTACTTTGGACAACTTGTTAGCTAACTTTCTTATGTCCACAGATTTTTTTAGATCTATTTTTTTTTTAGGGTCCAATTCACAAGACAGTGTTTTTTATGTTTATCCACCAAGGGACCCTAACAGCTTGTGATTCATGTCAATAATTGGAAAACCTAGATCCACCCACTTAAACCTCAAAATGCTCCAGCGTCATGACCAATGCCCGTGCATTTTTTCCTGTTGGGAGATACCACCAGCACTTATTAGTACCAACATGTATTTCTCATGTAAGGAGGGGCTTTGTTACATTAACCTTCCTGAAGAAACAAAAATGGTCTTTAGTTTAAAGTGAAGTGCAAGTACAGTGCGCTCCATGCAGCTTCTCTCACTTAAACAATATGGCCACATATACTTTATTTTTATTTTTATATGGAACTTGTTTTATCGGGTTTGAATTGTCCACATCATTATCATGGCAGAGGGCACATCAGCAGTGACATATGGCACTCATATTCATTGCATCCGTCAGGTGAGATGCTGAAGTGGGATAGCAAGACAGATGAGACCCACTGACAACTATCTCGTTCAGCACTGGACAGCTCCTGTTTACGTCCACAAGCCCACACACAGCTGGGAGTATTCAGCACTGGACAGCACCCTAGAAGGCACTGAGGGGTACGCAGCTCTGTGCTAGTTTTTACTTTAAAAGTAGATGCATTGTTTAGCAAGGTTTTAAATGCCCTTATATTTTTTTCTCACAAATTTTACTTAAGTTTGATTTGCATACTGTAGTATTTTGCTGTAAGGGCTGTTTTTGTTACCTAACCAAATCTATATCCTATATATTCTACTTATTCACATTTTTGAAAGATTGATTCTGGAGGATCAAATGAAGGGTAAGATCAAAACACTGACCGATTATTTTTCTATCATACTGAAGACCAAGACAAATCCTTTAGTAATACACCCAAAATGTGGATATAAAGCTCTAAATGAACTGAAATCTACATGTCTATGACGTAGTAGTGAATAATATCAAACACATGCTTTAAAACAGTCCGGCTCAGATTTGTCAGTTGTCATTGTTTATTGTAGTGTGGCAATCAGGTGTACAGCAGGTCAACACTTTGTCTCTTTGTTGTGCTTGTGCTGTAATTAACCTGTCTGGCACTTGTAACTCTGGCTGATCTCAGGTCAGTGACACTGCTGGCAGAGATAGTTAACCCAGCTGGTGTTTTTGTGACTCAGGCTACTTAATGTCTGAACTTAGATCAGTTCAACTTATTAGTGTACGGCCATCATCCTGGGGGGCTGAACTTAGGTCAGTTGGACAGTTAATGGCAGAGTGAGAGCTGTTTGGCTCTGCATGCTGTCATGTTGACCTGACAGTGAGTGTGACCCCATACAACATGCTGGTGATACACACAGCCCATCAGCTTTATTGTGTCAAATGTACAAGCAGAAATGGACCGCTTTAACAGACTGGAACTGCAGGTCATATCTATTTAAGTGGTGAGGCTGATAAATACCTCACTATGTAACTGCACTTTAACAAAACCATATCATATGTTAGGGACATATCAAGTCATGCCTTGCTATTTGTTGCTTTTTAATATATACCTATGAATAAAACACCAGTCATCCTTAGAATAACCTTGCTGTATAATCAGATCTTTAGGTGTCTATGTAAAAACAGCAGTGGACATCAAGGACATCTTATAAGATGTCGCTATAAGACAATGTTAAACCTTTTCATAGCAGTTCTTTGTAGATGTTGCAAAGAAGATTATACCAGTGTGGACATATTTATCAACCTAAAGTTTTTTCAAAGAAACCAGACCATTCAAATTAATCATATTTACGTACATGCTGAAGGTAGACAATTAGACTATAAGTTTAACACTGAAATATAAATTCCCTAAGTTATTTTCTATTTTCAGGCATTAATTAACAATCTTCTCCTGTCACTTGTCTTCTAAGAGGTGAATACGTTTTGAGAAAGCGCGTGGGCAGGTTTTGGAAGATACTATATATTTTAATTTAAACAATTAACAACATGCTTTTTATAGCGCCATAACAATACCGTATTCTCAGTCGAGGATAAATAAAAAATGTTGCCTTTAATAGCACTGTCAAAAAATACTTTAAATAAAATAGTTTCTTAACATATCTTCTTTTTTTTGTTGAAGCATTTATTAATTTGTAGCTCTATTAACTAAAGTATGTAAGTGCCTCCATGGAGATTTACAGTGAGTGTGTTCTTCTATAACGTGAAAGAAGGTGGGGGATAGATACTGCTGGGTCGGGGTGCTTTGATGTCCGGAATAGGTCTTTGAAGCCTGATAGCTTTGTAATGTGCTGTAAATGTTTTTATGCCTGATAAGATTTCTCACCCCCCCTTCCAATTTTTTTGAACAGCATTTTCATAGGTTTACTAAGCAGTCTCAGTACAACCAGTCCATGTGTTCAAGGTGCATACTGCTGTACACACATAAACACAACTGACCGAGGTCACATTCATTTTCAGCGCTCTCACCAAACTCTTATTCACCTGTAAATTTCAGACTTTATTTTCTCCTGTCACATCTCTTTGTCTCACTTCCCCAGGTATCCAGTGCATTCTGACCTTAACACCCGGCTGTGCTGTCTGTACTGCTTCCTGTCCTCGTCTCCTGTTGCTGTGACCTAAACCCAATCCGTGTCACACCTGAGCCACTGGGAGCATGAAGAGCGCTAATAGACAGACACTGGGTGCTCTCCACTAAGTGTGCCACTATAACGGTCCTTTCTCCTTGTAATTACTGCATCTTGGTCGGGGGCATTAAATATTCATAGGCCATCGGCTGACAGCAGCACCGACTCTGCAATTCGAGTGGCAGCTCTTTTCACATGTGCACCCTTTTCTTTTAGATGAGCCTGCCCTCATGTTCTAATTTTTTATATCTACTCTAAATTTGCAACAGTTCTTTAAAAGCAATTCTTTCTAGTGCTGTAATTTTGTAAATGTGAAGATGGTGGGAACCTAAATAAAAGCTCCTGCATCATTTTGCAGTGTTTAAGAGATGCAAATCACCACCGTCCCACAGGATTAGGTCACAGAATTAAAGAAGCATGGGTTTGGGTCAAATGGGTGTGAGGGAGATGTGTTTAATATAAGAAGTAGGTCAATTTTTTGTACTCAGCTTTATTACTTGTGTGTTTTCAAAAACAAACCAAACACCTACCGTCTAAGCCATGGGACAACGGAGAGTTAGAGGTCAAAACGGTATTTTACACTCATTTTAGAAAATTGCACATCATTCTAAGCAACTCTGCATCGGGTATGTATTAATGTATTAAAATGAATTCAATTTCAGTAATTTACAACATGCTTGCAGTTACATTTGCTGGAACGTCTTTAAACATGTAACATAACATAACAAAATTCTGAAAATAAATGTCATTTATACAACACACATTCCTGTTTTGGTAGTTTTGGCTCTCAAAATGAAACTTATGTCTGGAGACAATTAGTGGACAATGTTTATAATATAAGACAAAAGAATATGTGAAGTAGCAATAGGATGTGCCTGGTTTATGAATATTAAGGAGTCGATTTAGTCTCTTGTTCTTCGATCCGGCGTAGCTGAAGTAGACTGTAGGATGAGTCACAGATGACAAAGCACATGCAGGAGTGACAGCTGCCTGCTAATCACTTATTATACAGTAACATCAGAAACATGGTTATTCAACTTCCCAGATAAAGACCTGTTGTCAAACTGATGCTTTAAGGTTTGAAGTCTTTATTATCATCCTTCCTATTTTCTTTTACCGCACAGTTAAAGACTGCACTGTCCAACCCCAGAGTGTGTCAGGTATCTGAACATATCTCCTGACTGCTTTAGTGATAAGCATCAAAAGCAGGATCTGTGACAGTTTCATTCTGTATTGCATTATACATCCATTTTATAAGTCAGTTATTGCCCTCTTATCTTAATCCTCTTTAACAGTGTCCTACTTCTCAGGTTTTATCTGCACTAATGACTTAAAGGTGCCAACTCAATCACTTAGGCTAACTTCACAATGGCCTTAAAAGTCGCCCAGATCGGATAATACAGCTCTGGTGCTAAAGACCGGAGATGAACAAAATACAAATTATTTATGTTCATACAGTTATTTGATTTAAGAACAGTTGGGAGCTAAATAAGCATTTATTAAAATAATCTTGAGTGTAGTTATAATGCTGCAGTTATTACACATAAGAAGAAGTTAAGCAGTCAATAGCTTTCTGGGACTAGGCTGAGGAGCTCTCTCCGAGGAACTGCTGACAACACATTCTTGGACAGATCCTGGGGCGTTTTTGTGGAGTGACAGGAATGCATGTAAACAGTGGCCCATGAAAGACTGCACATTCAATTTTATTTTGGGGCACTATTTGTCATGTCAATGTAAAATTATTATTGTTAATTAATCAGTTGGCACAGTGGTCAGCAATTGGGAAATGACTTCCTGACAAAAAGCCTTTTCTCCAGTGCACCTTTGATTGTCTTGACTTGCCAATAAGGAATACATGTGTTTGGTCTAACAGATTTTGTAACAGTGTCCTACTTCAGGTTTTATCTGCAAAATGACCTCTTAAACAGCATTTATACAATATGCAGCAAAAAATAGGAACAACATCCTTGTCTAGCTGGAACACAGCTGCTTGTGCTGACAAAGTAAAGTTGTGTGCAGTGAAGGAGAAGAAAACAGAGACAATTTGTGGCAGTACCAGGCATTGCATTTTCTGAGAACAATGTATGCTTACAAAGCCATTAGGGGCATTGTGAATGCTGCAGTTATTACACATAGTTAGTGTTTGTCTTATGGAAACTTATCTGAGAAAAGATGACAATAGACAAGATGGTCCGTTATTAAATTGATGCACAGCAGATCCTGGGGCGTTTTTGTGGAGTGAAAAGGCCAATGCATGTAAATAAAAGGCCAAAACACAACCAAATCTTTTTATTTTGGGGCACTATTTGTCATGTCAATGTAAAATTTGGTGAATTGTTAACAAGCAATCAGTTAATCACATCAAGACTTCCATACATTAGTATATATTCTGCTGCAATTGTGCATGGTAGAAGACATGCATACCTCAATAATTTAATGGCTCTAAGTCAGTATTCCCAATAAGGAATAAATGATCACCAATCCAGAAGGCCTAAATAATGTACATATAATTAAAATGATTCTTAAACAGCATTTATACCAGGAAATTCCCATAAAAAAATTAAACAAGAATATGTAGGCCTATATTGATATAACATTTGACATTAAACTGTGTGCAGTGAAGGAGAAGAAAACAGAGACAATTTGTGGCAGTACCAGGCATTGCATTTTCTGGAACAATTTCTTCCCTGCTCCTCTACAACCTTACTATCAAGGAAGTGAGTTTAGTTAGTGTTTGTCTAATGCCAAAGGTTATCTGAAATGTTGACTATAGACAAGATGTTCTTATTCCATTGCTATGGAAATAAGCCTGTTGACATTTGATTTCATGGGCACATGAGTAAATAAATAGAGCTGTGGCAGAGCAAGATCTACTGTTCAAACTTTCTTTAATGCCTTTACTTGCACACTGATGTGATGACGTTATAGTAGTGTGAAGCCTATTTAGAAGTACAAATTCAGGTAAGCAAGACATTTTATACATGTGTGTATATATTCTGCTGCAATTGTGATTACAAAAGTGGTCCACACACACAATAATTTAATGGCTCTAAGTTGCACATGGGCATAAGCTTGAGTGTGGATGGTTGTTGCTCTGTGATTAGCAGGCCAAGCTAAACCCCAGCTACTTATGTGTGAGTAAACACCTTCATTTGCATCTGCATTACACATTGTTTGCAAAGCGCTAAAAAGAATAGATAATGGGTCTACAAGTAAAAAGAAATATAACTGCCTGTGTGTAGAAGTTTTAAATAGGGAAATTTAGAGTTTAAAGAGGATTTGTTTCAGTTAGTCAGGAATTTAGACCAAGTCTGAAGCACAGATTTATTTTTGCCTAAGAATCTACACTGCATTCACAATTTTTAAAGCTACTTTAGTCTGGTAAACCAGATAATCACATCACAGGATTGATAACTGGACAGCTACTCTGCATTACATAATTCAACCCGTCTTACACACAGTTTGACTCCAACATATAAGCAACCACTGAAATAAATCAACAAAAGTGGGGTTGTGCATGAATTCAAATCATTTAGTGAACATCTTGAGAGTCTGTGTACTGGGGAAAGGAAGAAAGACTGTAGACTGTAGGCGTTACTATGCCAAGCAATCTCTTCAATTTTGAAAAGAAATGATCTGGTAATAAAAACTATAAATCATAATAGTAGTAAATGTTTTACTTTTCATTTCCTTCGTTGGCTCTCCAGCACTTCCTGTTCTATCAATGTACTTTCTTCCATCAAATCTTCTTTTCATACTGGCACATGTTTTGTGCATTTTTCAATTTCCCATTGCTTTTTTCTTCCCACAATCCTCTCCTGCTATGATGAGAAAATGATTGCCTATCCACAGTGGGGATCCTCATCTACTTTATTACTCAGGTAACAAAGAGGATGTTACTACACCACTGTTCTCACTCAGCACCTACAAACCCAGGCAAAAATAATGATGATGAATGTTTTCGGCCCGACTAACAAGAAAGCCGTTCAATATTAATCTGAGTTTTCGGGTGGTAGTGGAGTGGGCAGAGCATGTTAAGCCTCAATAGTGGATGGAAAAATGTAGAATTGAGAAGCTGGTCATGAATAAATATGACACCATATTTCTCTTTCTCCTTATCGAGGGTGCCCAGAGAAAGGTGGGAGAGGAAACACACTGATTACTGAAACTGCTGCACACTCGCTGACAGCAGATGTCCTGTTGATGATAGGGCGCATGACTACAAGAAGGCAACATACAAATCCGGTAAGAGTTGGAATATAACACCTCGCAGAACTGTGTTTACACTCTATCACCCATTAAGGGCTGTGATTCTGCTCTATACAGCCATAATGGTCAACATCGCAATGAAGATTTTGAATGCTTCTGGGTTAGACGCCACTGCTCTATAACATGCAGAGTACTGGCATCACCCATGTGCTCAACTATGTATTATGTATTATGATTTCTCACAGTCACCTGTGGCTACTCATGGTATCACAACAATCAGATGCTATAAAAATAATTCTCTCCAATAAACCACAATGTAAAATATATTTGGAATATTTATAATTTTGTAATGACCATGACTTTAGCTTAAAGCACACATTAGTGAAGGACTATTGATAGAGAGTATTAGAATGCTGAGGTTTGTGGACAAAATAAAGCTTTGCCTCTAACTTTTCTGACAACTGACTTTTCAAATTGTAATCTAACATACATCAACACAGTATAAAGTTTCAAGCTCCAAGCAAAATCCAGAGGGAAGAGGAAAGTACATTAGAGTAATGTTCATGTGTCTCTATTCATTGCTGTGATGAGCTCCTGCTGTGTCCAAGAGGCTTAACAGAAAAGAGCTGTGCTTTGTGAAATTAACATGAAACCCTACAAAAATGACAGAGGCAGATACACGAGGAGAGGCTGCCACCAATGGATACATTAAATCATTTGGAATGCTGCAGCAGGTTAAGGGTGTTTTTTTTAAGTCATTCTGGTGGCAGTGACCTCTCATGGAGGCTCTGTGCACACAGGAATCAAAACACAAAAACACACATTTCCACACAGAGGGCTCATGCATTCTCCTGCTTTGTTGACATTTTTGTTTCAGCTGGATTTTCTTCTTTCCACTCGCTCTCTCAGGAGACAGAACAAACGCTTACACAATGCTGTGTTTAGCCGGGAGAGCAAAGGGAGCACCACGAGGCAGTCACCACAGCTTCAAGTGACTGTGGTTGAAATACCTGGCTACTGATAATGTGAAATCATGTGTACAATACACTGGTTGCTCTCATCTTTGATTGATCTCTAACAAATGGATAACATAGTGTCTGCAAGAAGGACTGCATGAATGCCAAGTAGATGAACTGACATCTCACTTAAATAAGTGTCTCTGACTGACTGAATAGTAAGGCACACTTATTTTACTGAATGTGCTGCAGAGCCTTGTCACAGTGATTGACCTCATCTTCAACCAAATCCCCGTCTGCAGCCCTGCTTTTTTCAGGCAGCTAATAAATAAAGCAGAGACTGTATTTTAACTTTTGTCACCAGTTGAACTGTCCCGTCTGTGTGCAGAGTGAGCTCTCTATCCCATGCCCCTCATAGACAATCAGTTACTGCTGACTCTGATAAGAGGTGCGCCATGTAAGCTGCCTCATAATTATCAGAACGTCTCTCGGTCTTTATTTCTGGGATCATGCTGAGACTGTGGCTTGGATGACGTCCATTTTAGCCCAGAACAAACATTGGTTTAGTCAGACATAAGAATGAGATTTTCTCTAGAGCAAATATTGTAAATGTGTGCCAATGTTGTAACAAAATATAAATTAATGCAAACTACTAGATGTATTATACATCTAGAAATTCAATTATTTTTATTTGAATTAAATTACTGTGTCTTGTTAATTGCCAATCTTTCTCTTCAAGAAGAAAGCTATTTTATATTTGTCTAAACAAGCCAAGATAAGCTAATTATGAAGAAACATTTCTCAGTAAATTTTTTTCAAACCCTTAATCAAGCCAGAACTATCTGTGACCAACATCTCAAACCCAAAGATTTACCCGGAGGACACTTGAAAATACTGTATAAGAAGCATGATTCCAAAACGAGAACAACTTGAGTATTTTGTTGATTCTAATGTTGACTTTTTTGGGAGGGATGACACAAACATGATTGACAAGCTCCTCACCCCAGGCTGCAATATATATGCCAGGATATAATGTGTTTAGGAAAGACAGGGATCAAGGGGGGTTGTAGTTTATGTAAGAGATACTTTTAAATGCTCACCTAATGGCCAAATGATATTACACCTGAATGTGTTGGAGTCTTGTGCTGTCTAAGGAAATTAACTTTACTGTTATTTGTATATATAAAAAAAAAAAAAAGCAAAGGATACTTATGGTTTGAATACCAATTTTTAAAAGGTACACAAAAAACACTAATTGATTTAATTAACCATATGGTCAGTCATGGAAAGTGGCCACGATTATTCCAATTTTTAAATCTGGGAATAAAGCTGATGTTAAGAATTAACAATTAAGATTAAATAATCAGTATATTACCTGTTATATCAAAATATATTGAAAAATGGGTAGTTAAAAAATTGATCAATTAGGTAAGGGTTCATATCTTTTGCACCCGATGCAATTTCGTATTTGTGCTAATTGTTCTACGGAAACGGCAATAAATCTTTTATTATTAGTTAAACGTCATTTGGATTTGTGTCCTCTTGTTGGTGCTGTTTTTCTTGATTTAAAAAGGGAGTTTGATACAGTTAATCACTGCATATTGTTGTTTGGTTAACAAAATTCAATTCTTCAGAATATATGGATGAAATCCTACTTGTCAAATTTAACTGACTGTTTGTATCACAATATCAAATCTCCTTATCTTGAACATCAGGTTGGAGTTCCTCAAGGCTCCATACTTGTACCTATTCTATTTTCATTAGTCATCAATGATTTACCAAATGTCTGCCAATACATCAATACCCAGTTATATGCAGATAATGCTGTCATTTTTACTAAGGCAAAGTCTGACATGAAAGTTTCCCAAAAACTGACATCAGCGATGATCTGTATTGATGTGTGGCTCAGTAAATCGTGTCTTTTATTAAATTCCACAAAAACTGTTTGCATGATATTTTCAAAGCGCCCAACAGCGAGGTCATGTTTAAATGTATTTTTGAAAGGAAAAAAAGCTTCAGATTTTAGAGGAGTTTAAATAACTTGGTGTTACCTTGGACTCAGCTTCATCTTTTAAAAAACATGTAAAAAAAACTTTGTAAAAATGTAGATTTTAACATTCATAATTTTAGACAAATTAGATCATCAATTCCAGAAAATGCTACTAAAATGTTTCTTCACCGCATAATGTTTTCACATATTGACTATTGTATTACTAACTGTTCACTGACAAGCCTGACTACCCTAAAACCAATAGAATTTCTATATAAAAAAATCTTTAAAAGGTTTGGATAGAAAATCTTTCTCTTTTCATTGTTGCCCTACACTTCAGAAAAACAATATTCTAAGTTTTAGTCATTTTAGAAAAATTAAACTTGCCTGTTTTTTTACATGGACTTGCCCCCATCTGTGAACAAGTTTATGAGGTTCAGATCAGGCTCTACTGGGAAAGTCACTAGTGCCTCATCTAGCGGTCCTGTACCTCTGAGGTGCACAGCTTTTATTAAACAGGTGCTGTCAGTAAGGGGACTGAAATTCCCTCAACCGGAAGGTTGGTGGTTCGATTCCCGCTCTCCCCACAGTTCACACTGTCATTGTGGGCAAGACACTTAACCCACCTTGCCTCCAGTGTCACAGCTCTGGTGAATAAATGTGTGAGAATGTTTGGAGGTTGGAGATTCCGTAGTTGCAAAATGGCTACCACGTTCCCACCACCAGTGTGTGACTGTGGAGTGAATGAATAATGGACTCTGTAAAGTGCTTTGAGAGCCTTGAAAAGCGCTATATAAATCCAATCCATTATTATTAGATCTGTGATCACTGAAGTATTTTTTCTAATTATCATAGTCATGTGTCAGTTATTATGTGTATACCTTTTTTTATTTATTATTATCATTTATGTTTAGTGCAATGTGTTACATGTTGTCTTATGTCTAACATGATTTATTTATTATTTACTTCTTCTCCTGACGTGCCAGGGACAAGTTGCCGTCGGGCTAATTCTGGCATATTTACATGTACATAATTTATTGGTATGTTCATCAATATGCACTCTCCCTTTTAAATGAATAAAAGATAATGCTGTTTTTACAATAAAAAATTGTGCCAAGTGCCAAATAACAAGTTATGGCCATAGAACTGGTCAAACTTTGCCTTCAGCTTTTTACATTCATAGCATGGTCTTTGACATCTGAGTTCACAAGATGTTCAGACACCCCTATATAGTGACAAAAGAGTGGTATAAGACACAGCCACAGACATGCTTTTCCACTTTCTAGTCTCAGTTTGACCTTTCAGTGATATGATCAGTTACTTTAAGTTGTTTTGGAATTATTGACATATCTAATGCCTTAAGTCCTTTAGTATTGTTTCATTGTCTGCTCTGCCACACAAACCTCTCTCCTTCAATGATAAGCTCAGTTTGTGTAATGTGTGACTTACTAACCTCAAACCAGAGAAAAATAGGCAGCAATGAACCTATTCGTCTGAGAGATGTTCAAAACCACAGGATTTTTCCTCTCCAGAATGCTCTGAAGTGGTTGTTAGTGTGGCAGCGCAGAGGACTGTGGTTGTCCCAAGTTGTATCAATTAGAGCTGTTGGCTTTAGCTCCTTTAGAGTCTTAAGTCAAAGCTCAATGTTGTGGTTTGTTGCTGTACGCACTGAGTAGGTTTATTGGTATCTCTTCCCATGACAGCTGAGTATATGTAGAACCACCTCACACTAGAAATTACAGATTTGTTAGGCTAGCTCGTCTTTAACACAGATGTATGGATATCAAAAAGAGGTGAAATTTTGGCCTTTTTAAAGGAAATTTACTTTCAGTCCGCTGTCCATTGCTCTCAAATGAAAGCTGAATATAACAAACATTAAAGCTTAAGGACAAAACGGAGCATAATTGTGGTTTGTTGCAGTATGCTTGACTTAATTAAGCTATCCTCAGATCTTGGTAACTGTCAGCAAAAGCATATTGTTACAACTTTGTGTGCTGTAGGAAATCACGCAATATTATTGACTATAAAAGCTAAACACAAGTTAGGTTTCATACAGTTACAATACTCTGATGTAGGGCCAGAAATCATACCAGAGATAGACAATCCATTTCAGCTTTACTTGATTTCAGCAGGTTTTATTATTTAGTCTATAATTATGCCTCACTGCTTAATTACGAGGGCCTTTCCTTGATACAAGCACATTTATTTAAAGATCTTTCTCAGGCCCATGCTGTTAGGCCTCCTCTTTGAAGCTGGGATATTGATAAGTCTCTCAGTGGGCTTGGATAAGATCTTCTCTTTAGCCCTGATTAGAATGATTCACTTACATTAATGTAGTGAAAATACTGACAGAATATTCATCCCAGAAACACTCACAAAAAGACTCACAGTCTTGGAAATGTCACCATATTCTATTATATTTTCATGCGTTGTAATATTTTAGCTTTTCCACTGTTTTTTTCACCATACTTTGACCACACAAAATATCTTGTTTTATGCAGCACAAATAACTTTGGAACAGGCCTTCGGACACGTTTTTTTTAAGTCACACAGCAATCTCATCCCCATATCTTTTCTGAAACACGTATATATAAGCTTACGTGTTTTATTGAACAAATCTTGACCTATTAATGACCAATTAGGTCGGAGTTATTGCATTTTACAACAATTTACGACTGCTCTCCGGACCAACAATTCGCAAAGCTTTTTTTTATGTCTAGTGACCATTGCTGCTCACTGCTTTAACTGATGCATTCTGGGAAACGTTGAGTGCACTACATCTCACTCACTAGACATTCAGACACCACTACAAAATGGCGTAATCTAGAGCAACACATTAATCACAATATAGTTAATGTGTAGAGCTGGACACAGCCAATGTTAAACAAGTGACAGTGGGTCTCACTTCATCTTTCATCTTCAATTCCATCAAGAAAGAATTGCAAGTCAATAAATGGTTAGGGCTAGCTGACGTTTGACCTGTAGATCAAGGCCTCTGGACCTGGGTTTGTCACAGGAATGTGACAGCACAGGGCTTAGTCATTAATGTTGTTCTTTCCCTCTGTATTGGGCTTTGTTTTGAAGTGATTGTCAGAATGTTGGTTGTGTTTATTCCTAAAAGATGTTATTTCCCTTTGACATGAATAAAATTATGCACAAACTACCTTTATAGCAGTTGGTCATTTTAGTCCTTTGTTTCCTAGGCAGCTATTATATGATGAAAGAAAGTTTTCAAAGAAACCAAATAGACCGATCATATGAGAAATCCAACAAGACCATAATGCTGCATAGACATTTCAGAAATAAGGGTTGCAAGAGAATGGACAAAAACTCTTAAGAATACTTTCTAACAAAGTCTTCCTACCTTATTGCAAGCCTGTCTTTGGGGGATAGCTGCTTTTTATTAAAAGAAGAAGGGAAGGCATTAGGAGCAAAATAACAGTACCGTTCTGGGGAACTTTTGATTAGCCTTCGTTTCCCTAATTGGCACTGTATCCATTAATGAGGCAGAGACAGACACACAGCCAATGAATCTCACCTGACATATTCACGAGAGACTGGGGAGCCGAGCCCTTTCCTCTCCTGTCCGCAGATAAAACAGATATAACAGATGCACTTAGATGGGCGCCTCATTACGGGAGCCTTCTCTAACTCTCAATCTGCGCCGCAATACTCAAGATCAGAATTAATCTAGCTAGCAAGCTAATGATTAGGACAAGCTTTTGAGTTTTTCTTTCAGAATTAGCGATACCTTTACTCTTTACTCTAACACTGGAGTCAACATCAAGGACAGGGTTGGTGATTTATGGGTTTATATCAAGTCAAGATAAGAATCTGATGATGGGATGTGGAAGTATTGCATTTGTAAAAGTGAGATACAGACCTTACGATAACCATTACTGCAGAAAGCTACGTCAGTGGGGCTGTTGTGCTACAGATCCATTCGCTACTACATTTTGAAATAATTGCTACTGCAAAAAAATGGTGCTTTGCAATGGAGAATAGGGTGATTTCATAAACCATCTTTGAGGTTTTATTTAGGTTTTTTAGTTTCTTCACTTCACTTTAAGCTATGCAACTGGAGCCAGTTCATACTGTTGTTGTGTCCTTGGGCAAGACACTTCACCCACCTTGCCTCCAGTGCTTCAGCACAGGTGTACGAATGTGTTAGTGTGATTGTGGTGGTGCGTTTGGTAGTGGTATAGTATCCGTTATGTTGTGTGTCTGTTACACCTCTGCCTCAACTAGAGTCTCCAAACTACTTCCTATAGTCCAAACAGACCTCTCTTTTTTAGTTTAGTCAAGTTGCTTACGATCTCTTTTTCTGACACTCACCCCTCAACAGACTGCATAAAAAACATTTATGCCATTACTGCTTGATGAAACATCTGTAGCAGTTTATTTTCTGAAAGAAAATATAGCCAGCTTTGGACTTTCCTTTAAAGTGCATTTGTATTTATGGACCAGTCCAGCTTGTTGTCCAGATGCACTCCCAGGTATTTACAGGTGGACACTATTTCAATATATTTTCCACTTCTCCAGTTTGAATTGGGGCTAAGGTTAATGACCATCTCTTTAGTTTTGGAGGTGTTTAGAATGACAGTTTTCATGGATCCATTTATAAAAGGACCTCTATGAGGCCACTGTATTTCTCTTCTTGTCTATCTTTGATACAAGCCACTATTGCCATGTCATTAGAGTATTTCTGAATGGAGACACAGTTCCCCAGCCGAACATACAGTGGTCTACCTGTCAGGTACCACGTAATAAAGGATGAGTCCACCCCCAGACTCCTACTCCGACTTTTTTACTAAGTAATAGGCAATCTGATGATGTTGAAGGCACTTGAAAAATCAAAGAACCCAACATAACCACCTGGTTCATCCATAGAGTAGACCCTATAGAACATATATAGTATAGCATCTTCAACACCAATACTTTGTTGTAGGCAAATTGTAGGGCTTCTAAATCATCTAGAGGATCTGTAGCCTCTTTAACAAGTGCACTTAGATCGGCACCTCATTACGGTAGCCTCCTCTCACTCTCATCTGAGCTTTAGCGTGTTATACTCAAAATCGCTTTGAGTGCCCAAAAAGGTAGAAATGCGCTGTATAAATTTATACCATTTGCCATGTCATTATCATATTCCTGAACTGATTACTAGCCCGTCAACACCTTTCAGATATATTAAAATGAGGAATATTCCACATGAGAAAGTGAGCATAAGAAATACTCAATGTTCTTTGACAAGAAATAATGTTGTCAATCTCCACATATTTCAAAGTCAAATCCCAGGTGTGAATGTGTGTGAATAGGGTGAATGGAAGCATCATGTAAAGCGCTTTGGGTGCCCGAGAAGGGTACAAAAAAGTGCCATATAAATAATAATAATATAATATAATAATAACTCCACTCCTGCCTCACAGCAAGAAGGTCCTGTGTTCAATTCCCATCCAGGCCAGGGTCTTCTATGTGGAGTTTGCACGTTCTCCTTGTGTCTGCTTTGGTTTCCAATGGGTACTCCAGGTTCCCCTACCACCAAAAACATGTGGAAATTAGCTGTTAAGCTACAGTATAATCTGGGTCATGCATCTCTGCTTCGGCCTAATGTACACTGTATGCTGTCCTAAAAAATCAATGACTCTATAAATCTACTATAATTAAAAGACTATTCTTTGCTTTTGGTTCTAATGGTGAGTAATAAGTCAAGTTAACTTCAAGCTAGGTTTCAGAAAGGTTTTGAACTTCATCAGTTGTATGTGTTGATGAGCATTGACCATTATGGAGACATTTGCATTGTCAGTGAGGTCACACAGGCACACAGAGGAGAAGCTGTCTGATTGGCTACTTCTCTACTTCTCACGGCAACATACAGACAGATCAGTAGACAAGACTGCTGTCAAAATAATTCTGTTCAGGTTGACATTCCGCAAAGAGGGACGTCTGCTGCAAAACAACCAAAGGAGATAAGGCATAAGGAAATAATACAGTCTAAGGTTGATTTTCTTCAGCGATCATTGAACATGTCTGCTCCGATATTCCCTTCACTCATTCACTGTGTGTTCATTTATTTATGGATGTCACTAAGGAATCAACAGAGACTTCACATCACTTTCCCCCATGAGGAGCCCTGTCACATCTACATATTTTTAATAGCTCATAACTCACATAGTCCCAGCTTGACATGTCCCGTCAAAAAACCCTGCCACTGACAAACTATTTCTTAAAACCTTTGAGTGTCCTTTAGTTCTTCTTCTATTAATGTTAGTCATTTCGGCATTATGAGTAAACTGAATGAAATGAAATTATGTTTTTCTGGGAATTATCTTGTTGCATAACCAGCTCCAGATGTACTTTGTTGGGGAGCGGAAACAGGACGGAGTAAGGAAAATCTATACCTGGCCTGCAGCCATAGACATGAAATCTCCTTCAGCCTTTGGGATATAACCCATTTAACAACCAAATAAATCAGGTAAGCAACAGAATCATGTCAGCTCTGATTTGAACTCAATAGTTAAATATTACGGCAAATAAAAAACTGCAAAGATTCTTAAACTGAGTAGTACAAAACAGAACAAAATTTCATGGTGACATTAAGTAGATGAATTGGAGCCCCTACATTGCCAGTGTCCATTTAGGGGCTCTGTAAAAAATGTTTCTGTATCTGTATAGAATCTGAGACGTAATGGATTTCATGGGCGTTTTTAATGCACTACAGTACTTTTACATCTTAATAATGTATTTTTTTTTAATAATGTCTACTATATGGTCACCACAGAGTCTTGATCTCAACATCATCAAGTCTGTGATTACATTAAGAGACATTGGTATTTGAGGAGCCCACATCCAAGATGTGCTGTTAGTTTCCCAAAATACTTGTTCCTTCAAAAACGTGTACCTAGAAAAATTTATTCTGTTTGTTCTCTTCCATTTGCTTACTTTGCATTTTGTAAATTTTAATTTGCAATAGGATGCATTTGATTTTAGTTTAATTCTCGTTTGCGTTTTTGTATTTGTATTTCTATAGCCCTGATTCATTTCCTGATTTACTTCAGACTCCCTCACACAAACATGCAATAAACTTAACCCTTAAAGCAGAAGTAAATAAGATTTGCACAGCTCTCCCTACAGCTTCTTTCAGTAAAATTACATTGTCATTAATACTCCTAGAGCGGCTCTGGACAACAACGCTCACCAGCTGCACTAGTTTTTGCAAAACAAAACGGCAAATACAGTACAAGAAAAGAAAACCTCAATGGAGGTGAGTAATTTTAGAGCACGTTTCAAACACATCACTACAACTCAATTAACCATCATAAGGTCTTGGAAAACTATTTATGAAGGTAAAAATGTTACTTGCTTCTGACATGTTGGGACCATTTTACTTTCCTCTTTCTTGTCCAGTCTGGAATTATTCACATATCCCATTTTATATCAATGTGTTGTTTTAAGAAGGTTCAATAGGTCTATGTTTGTGCTTGCATGTGCACTGGATTATAATTAATGTTCTCCACTGAAATAGACATTAAAATATCGACTGCGTCATCATTTCAGTAAATACCTGAACAAGGGTCATCCATCAAATGCAGCAGACAAAGCTCTTGTCGAGACATACTGCCACAGATATTAGCAATACCTGAGAACTGGTGAGTACTCTGCCATAGTTTTACTGGTGAATGTTGAACCTACTGATATACTGTAAAACATAAATCACTGTCATAATCTAATGGTGGTGTATCATGTAAAACTCTACACATGCCAAATATGAGGTCTAGTGTGGAATAGATAAAACAAGCTTGTTTTACTCTGCAGCCTAAAATATAGCATCAATATTAGCTGCCTTTTAATTTGCATATAGTAAGCTATATGCTCTTCAGTAAATGTATGAGGTTAAACCTGGATGCCTTTCAGAATACATGAAAAACATTTACATAAAGAGCATCAGGCTTATTTTCACCTTCTCCTGCCGTTTAACAAAATTTAATCCAGCCAGAGAAAAAACTGCTTAACTGTTTCTGTACAATACTGAAAGATGTGCTTTACAAAAGAGAGGAAATTGGCATTTGACTGAAAAATTAATAAAAAGCACTGATGGCAATGAAGAGCCACACCTGGTCTTTCAAAATCTAGCCATGAATCAGAAACCTACAAGCTGTGAGAGCACCAGAAAAAGAAAAAACAGTAATGTGCTGTAATTTTGACAAACCATAGCCATTAGCACAAATTGAATGTGAGGTGCAAATGGTTTGGCAGAACAAGCTAGTATGAGCGTTTAAATGGTACAAGATACAAGAATAAAACAGAAAAGAAGGCTTACACATTTGCGGATGTGTCAATCAAGAACTTAAAATTTGTGGAAAAGTTTAAATTAGTTATGAACATGGAATAAATGTATTACCTTTGATGCTAACCACAGGCACAGGCTACGTCAATATGTCTATCTGCCATCTTCACGGGGCATAATGAAGGCGTAAGCCATGTAGCACTCTTTTGAACTGACACTGAGGAGGTGCGTGCAGACTACAGGCGTGTGCATGACATCAGGGGAGCCGAGTGGAGACAGAAATAAGCCATGAACGCAGTTGGCTGGCATTATCACTACAGGTGTAAACAGTGAATGTAACATTTCAGTTTTCACTATTAAATATTCTTAGCCATTCCATAGTTTTTGACCTTAACGTGCCACTTTTTTACATTTTTATATTCAGTGTATAGGGCCACCAATCTGCACAGAACTGTGGCTTTCTAGCTCAGTGACAACTCATTCTTTTCTGTAAGAAAGGAGCATCAATGGGATATTAATCACTAGAGTAATTTATTATCCTTAAACGATGGAGCCAGCGGGAAGCAGCTAGAATAACAGTGGCCTAATACCTCCTTCCATCGCCACTCAATTGGGATATTAATTGCTCCGCTGTGTCCTCCTGTTATCAATCTCTGGCAATCACACCTTATTAAATAAGAAATACAATTTCCCTTTGGCACAAGCACATTGGATTTTATCATTATGTGTCTCTTTCTGACAACCTTTAAGCGTCTTAAATGATCAGCTTTAAGAGCATTGCACTTCTCATTGGACTCTGAGGCAGGACATGGATCTTTAAAAGGGGTTACATGAGTACCACTTGATGTATAGATGACTGGCACAAACAATGAACTAAAATGCTAACATTCTTTCTCCCATACAGTCGATTTCTTGGATAAAATAAAACTGCTGATCAAGATGGCTTTGTTTGAGAAGTGTACCCAGGCTCCTGCAGATGTTAGTCTGTTGAACACTGCAGGAGAAACATTCAGCTAAATTAAAAAACAACTATAACTGAAGGCTAAAAGAAAATGGGACAGAAACATGTCATAAAAAGGTGAGATTATCTGTGAAATTATTTCTTTCTGTAGCCTTTGAGCATAGTCATAATTGAATGTGCTTCAATTAAATTGCCTTTGTGCTGTTATCATCCTCCCACAAAAAGGCATTTAACAAAATAATTATATAATGGCTGAAAGATTAAACATAAAGCTTGCATAGCTGGCAATCAATCATACATATTTGGTTTGGCTAAAAGCTTAAATCACCCAAAAGCATTTTCCTCCCAGATCACACTGCCATTTTATCTTTTTTTTTGTACTTTACTTAACATAAAGCCAAGGCAACCATCTTAGATTTAGCTCCTAACCACAATGTCAAGGTTCATTTTTCATCACAGTAACCCTCCGACTCACCTTGTATCTCTCTACAACCCTGTGACAGTCACTAATCAGCTGCTGCATTACTCGGTGTTACACCAGTCTTTACAGTAATTTACTCTGAGGCTGTCCTGCCTTTGAACCTGACACTGAGGTCATTCAGCACATCATTTAAGGCGGTACTCCTGCCTCACAGCAAGAAGGTCTTGGGTTCAAGACCCATCCAGGGCAGGATGGAGTTTCCCCTACCACCAAAAACATGTACAATAGTCCCCCTTCATGGAGCCAGGACGCATGCATAAAAAAAATATATAATATCAAGGATAGCTTTAGCAGTTAGCAGATAGCTGAACAAATCTGGTCTCAATACATACAGTATAGAGAGTTGTCACAGAATGTCATGTTTTTTATCAAATGTATTCTTTTTATCTACTGCTCTTCATTTAATTATACAAAAAATGTATATCTAAATAATTCAAATATGAATAATAATAATGAATTGTATTTATACAGTGCTTTTCAAGGTTCTCAAAGCACTTTACAGAGACTATTATTCATTCACTCCACAGTCACACATTAGTGGTGGTGTCATGGCAGCCATAATGCACGCCTTTTCAAACATACACCAGTGCCACAGACACTGGAGACAAGGTTTAAGTGTCTTGCCCAAGGACACAACGACAGTATGCCAACCCTTCGGTTATAGGACAACTGCTCTGCCACATGAGCCACTGTGACCCCAATATTAGTGTCATGGGCCAATCTGTTTGAGCTCAATTTAATATTTAACTTCAGAACAAAGAACATTAGAGAATTACTGACAGTCCCTGGTTGTACAGTCCAAAAATATATTTTATACAGCCCAGTCTTCCAAATCGATCTATACAGTATTTCTTAAAGACAATAATGACTTCCTACATGTAACTAAATTAAACAAAATTTTCTAAACATAGAAAGTCAAATATAAGCTTAAAGCATTGCAATAATAATAATAAGAGTTTGTAATTAACAAATAATTAATGAATAAAATGATAATGAAATGACATGTATGTGTCTATTTCTACACAACTGTATTATTAGTAAAACTTTAAGATCTTAATGGTGATTATTAATGTAGCAGTAATGTTTTATAAATGTTGACTTAACTATTTGTATGTACTTTTATGGACTGGTTTGCACTGAAATGTGACTGCATAATGACTCACCTAAGCAGTCAACATCCTTTTAGGTGTGACTAAAACTAAAGATGTTTCCATCGATTTTAGGAAGTCCCTCGCTGCCCTCCTCCCTGTGCTGATAGAGAGTCAGGCTGCAACAGGTGCAGCAGTACAAATATCAGGGTCACTAATTAGTTGACAAAATTAGTTTCAAGGCTCAGTTGATGCTCTGTGCAAAAGAACCACATCCATGCAAGCACATACCCCTGAACAGGCTTTTTGGGAACCTATTTAGACAGCAAAACATTTCTGAGAATTACTGAGAGCTCCCAATTAGTTCTGCAAAAAAAAATCCCTCACTGCTGAGTGCTTCCTGTATATAAATAGAGCTGACAATAAAAAAGAAGACAATGTTAGATTTATAGTGGGCTGATGTAAGATGGAACAAACAGCTACAGACTCCATTCAGAGTTCAAACTCACAAACACTGGGTTGGCCTGGTGGAGCTGTAACTGTCCGAGGGAGCTGCTGTTTTAAAGTAGTGCCCTGGACAGAATTGGGATAGAGTGTGATGAGTCGGTGTGTTGCTATCCAGTAAGCTTCATGCTCACGTAAAATCATGACCATTAGGGACCTCATTTAAGGCCAACTAAAGGTTCATTGTCAGAATTTGAACTTCAAGCTATTTTCATGGTAATAGCTAAAAAAACCCTCCTTTTAAAAAGTCACCAGAAACAAGAGCCTAAAGGCAGCGCTTTTTAAAATTGCACCCCAAAGGAATATTGCCAGTGAAAGGATAAGGAGACGAAGTGAATGGAGAGACGGAGAGAGAGTGTGATGAAAGAAAATCAGTTGCGTTTTCTTGAACCTGTCTCCATCTCTGACGCTACAGACAATGGGACGTTAAGCAGGCTGTAGCAGTGTCATTGGAAGACTAATGGGATGGCACCAGGCCCGTGAATGGCTCATTGGCCTGATGCACATTACTGTCTGTAAGTGTTTCTTCATCCCGTTATGGCTGGCCATGCAGCAGATCTTCTTCTACCTGTGGCACAGATTGTGATGAAAAACAAAAAATGGCCTACATGCAGTACACAATCACCATCATTACAAGCTATGGTTAGGTTAGTTTTACTAAATCAACTGGGTGTATTCAGTTTCTAATAATAACCGTCAGGGATTCATCTGCACAGCGAAGGCTAGGTTCAGACTGAGGGCTTTAAAGCTTGGTTTACATTTATCCATCAGAGCCAACATTGAATCAATGGTAATTCTCCAGCTTTGGTTATGTCTACTTAGGAAACAGCACACACACAAGGAAAATAGTGTCACAGTGCCCCTTGACTGTTAAAAATAGTTTGCACAGACTTGACCAAATCATGGGATCGCACTTGTGATTCAGAAGAAATAAATTGTTACAGCCAATTTCAAGAGTGCCTTTGTTCTTATGACTGTAAGTAAATAAGAAGTAACTGTAACTTTTATGTATACAGCAACTTTCACTGATAAAAATCCGAAAGTGCATAACAAATGTACTTTTTACTCAAATTCAAGGACGTCTTATAGGACGTCCTTATACCAGCGGATTTTAAAACTAAACTTTTTTAAGCTCTATACATTATCTATGACACTTCAAAGTGGGTGTCGCCAAGTCGCCTTAAGCATGTCTCCAGGCTAAATGTCCATGGGTTCATAAGTAAGAAAAGGAGGGCAAACACAGTGCACACTGAAGCAAAAGGGGAGAAATGAGCACAGCGCATTGGGTGGTGTTTCAGCGTGGGGTGCCCAGTCAGACTTCAGGGAGGTAATTAATTAACAACAACAACAAAAATGTCCAAGCTTCACAGCTCCAGAGAAACACCATGCTTCCTCAGATCTTTGTCCAGGAAAGAGATGACTGGGCCTGGTTTATTTGGAGCAGGATTCATCCAGAGACATGCCACGAGATGCTAATCATCATAACCAAATGTGAGTGATGTGTTACATGTAATACTTATATTCACATAAAGAAAATGCTAGAAATAAAAATGTAGACGTGCAATCTTCAAGGCAAAATATTAATAAATCTATCAATTTTACCCACAAGTAACTATAATTACTCAAACAACTGATAATGCACTTATTCCTGTTTAAGAAGAGGCTACTGACAACAGTATGATAAAGTGGGCTTGTCAAATATGAAACGGAGACTCAGGAGAAAAGAAAAATCCTGATGAGGTCTTACTGACACAAAAAGAGACAAAGTGCAATCACTGATAATGCTTTAGCTTTTAGCGTCTTTTGCTGGCAGCTTTGCAAAATAACAAATCCCTTCAGTCTTCAGCCTGCACAGTGTGAACCTGTCAAATGATCCAAGCATCTAACAGTAAATTCAATAGACAGAGCGCTTGGGATTTTGCAAAGATGAAGCAAATGATTGCCAAAGTGCCAACAAGGTTGTTCAAGTGTTAAGAGAAAGTAATAACAGTGTGTTCTCCTTGAATAATTTATGTTTTGGATAAAAAAGAAGAAAAGTTTAATAGCTTATATTTACAAGTATACACAAAATGTGCTGCAGACTTCCTTCGTTGCTTGTCTGCGTAACTGTGAAACTAAATATTTTTCCTCCTGTAACTGACCACACTCAGGCCCAAGTGTACCCTATTTGTAATAAGAAAGCCAACAATCAGATTTCTGATCAAGGAATATGGCCTGTTTTTCAATCGTGCATGCATTGTATGCAAAGTGGACATGCTGTTGTATGAGAGTGGCTATGGCTGTTTTATTAGCTCCCTCAAACTCAATTTCCATTTAATTTGTGCGCTGGCTCGCAGAGTCTGCGGCTGGCAGCTGAAGGTATAAATCTGGCCTTATCTGGCCCCGGCATGCACAGTTCATATCCACACACCCTGTGCCAACAACAGATCTATAATTCATGGCCAAGCACACCCACGTTATTGGCTGCCCATGTATTAGGAAATACAACACAGGAGGAAAGAAATTCAATGTAGTGTCATACAAACAGTTCATGAGGCAAAAGGGTATGCTTTCGCTCCGTAGAGACAAACATGTGACACCAACTTCTCTGTAGTGCAATTATCTTTGTAGAATAGAAGTGCAAGTGGACAAACTTTTTACATTGATATTCCTCAGACTGGTCTTTAGTGTCATTATGCCAGCAAGAGGGTTAACTCTGTCAGCTCTTAGAGTGCTGACCCCACAGGTAAGTGGAGTAAGAGTGCTGTGTCTGACTAACATGAAATTATTCTTCCAATTACGCTAATTGGATGAGACAGGTCAGGGCAGATAAACTGTTGAGTGAAGTTAAATAAACAGAAAGGATGGTGGTAAATTATCTTGAGAAATAACCCCCATGGGAGCAAATCAGTTCACTGTTTCTTTTAAAATCCATACTGGAGAAAATAATAATAATTGCTGCCACAAGCTTGCCTGTGTATTCCTTTGATGAGCTCTGCTAAAAGGCCTGTCAATGGATCATTATCTAATCATGCTCTCCAGCTGCTCCGCGTCTGTCTTGCAATGCTTGTCTGCCTCACTTCAAAACTGCTAGCATCAATAGCAAAATGTTGGAGACTTTACCAAAGAATATATGACTGGTCAGTTGTAAATACTTTACCAAAAGACTGCTAACGTAGAAGTTGCCAAAGTCATACAAACCATAAAACAATGACACAGATGTTTAAACTACTAACCATTTTCAGGTCACTACTAAAAATGGAATTTTATTGAGTAAAAAAAAAAAAAAAGAGTTTTGTGTTCATGTATCTATTAGTTGGGTCTTTATATTACATTTTTACCTGTATTGCTATCAAAGTTATCTGAACAGACACAAAGGCATGCAATAAGGCATTACTATGTGACCATAAGCAGCTTATATCATCCATCAGGAGCACTGTCTGTGATGTGTTGGCTTTTAATGTTACTAAAAATTAATGGCATCTCTACCAGGTTTGGTTGTGCTAAAAAGAAAGTGAGAGGGGAAAGATGGAAGGGTGAAGATTGCGATGCCTTCTTTAATGAACATTACTGTGAGGTTAGAAGAGGATAAAAGCTCAAACAGAGCAAAGCGTCATCTTGAACTTCCTTAGCCCACAGAGGGTCTGCTTCCAAGACCAGACAGTGAGATTAAAGAGACATCAGACGCAAGATAATTAGGTGAAAGAGGATCCAGCAACTATACACCTTCTCTTTTTCCTTTGGGTCATGGTTGCTTTTGCCTTGATATCTCTGTTAAGGAGTGAGAGCCCCCCGTCTATTGCTCATAGGGGACCAGCGCCTTTTTGGAGACCATGAGAAGGCAGTCGCCAACTACAGGCCTTGGTTTTGGAGCAGCTGGAGGAAATGACGGGGAACACAATAACAATTGTCATGTGCTGAGTGAATGCATAAGCGCCCACTCATCACAAAATCATAGGCATACAAGAGCAACTGTAAACCAACACCTGCTGTGATGTACGGCACATGAGACAACACACATTCAAAACAGTGGAGTGTTGCTTGTTGTCACACAGTAGGCTCCAACGCACTTTTTAAGAGGGTAAATACAATCAAATGTATATTAAATGAATGATGAGCTGTATTCAAGTTTAGCTGTATTTAGACAAGTTAATTCAGGCGTTAGTCTGACCTGAATGTAGAAAACAGATTGTGTTTTAACTTTTGGGCAGGTGTCAATGTTGTAATGTTGGCAAAACTGTTTCCTGTGTGCATGTAGATCCCTGGCATACATTAGATTACATTTGACACGTGATGTGCAAGCCAGTTTGTCTGTATGTTTTGTCAGTTTGCAACTCTGAGCTGTCAGTCCCACAGGCAAAGTAAAGACTTATACTATTCGGATCAAAACTAGGAAACTATAAAAGGGCCACAATGAAAAAATACTTTTTTCAATTGTCATTAATGGTGTGGTAGTTAAAGGAGTTTTTGCAGTGCGAGTAATCTATAATTCACAAATACCTATTTGTCATTAGCTTATATAAGATTTACTGTAGCAATCTAAAAACTTAGATTTGATTTCTAGACTTTGCTCTCAGGAAAAACACGGTCTTGTACAGAGCATGGTACTTAAACTGCCCAGTAAGACATTTCAAATAGAGTGGAAGTTACCTTGCTCACCTCTGCATTCTATACAGCTGTTCCCGCAGTCATGTACCTGCTGAAATATTCACACCTGGTCTTCCATTTGCTCGGAGCTGCACAGAACCTGCCACAGATGTGTCCTGTCAATCTTGATAAAGAGAAACATGGCCAGCTAATCACTGCTGCACACTCCTCGGCTTGGGTTGGCTGAGAACAAGTCAAGCCAGTCTGCTTGAAGCATGCACAACACCTGATATGTTATTGGCATTGTAAAATCTTTATAGGCGCCATGTTTGCAGGATCTATTTGAATGAGAAAACTGATAAACTGCTTAACAGATTGTGCGATAAATACCTAAGTGTTAAAGTCAAGGAGAATGGGGGATGATTCGAAGAGAACCCTTGGGGACAATAATATGCTGTATAGTATTTCATTACTCAGGAGTTGGCTAGGCATTGCAAATAGTATGATTAATATTTCATGTACTTGCTTTAATGGATCATTAAACTGTAAACAGGCAAGGAGATGAGTGTTTAAACTAACTCATCAAGTTAGATTTATTGGCAAGTCAGTTATCTAAAGATGATTTAGACATGTTTTTTTATTTATTAATTTTTTTCATCACACTTGGAGAAGAAAATTTAATCCGACCATGGCATGTAAAAAAGTCAAATGAGCTGTTCCACCTTTTGAAAAATGATGGGTATCTCACCTCACTGGAAGTCTCTGCAAGACTGCATAATGTACTGGATATACACTGTCAGACCGAAAAGACTAAATGAACAGGCTCTTATAATGTCTTGAGGAGTATGAGAGGCGGCAGGAGTCAGTGAAAGGGGAGTAGAACAATGACCATATGTTGAGCATGGTGCAGCCGCAGGGGGATCAATTGGTGAATATTTCATAAGTGCTTGAGCTAAATTCCTTCCAAATGAAAACATACATATCTCCCTGAAGGTGCTGCTCCACCATATGTGCATGTTTATTAATACAGCAGCTTTGCTCTGCAGATAGGGTGATGGATATAGGTAATTACTTTTTGCTGATCCTGTTACCGGCTGTTAATTGTGGCAAATTGAAATGAAGTTTGTTTGGGGGCAAATAAATGGATTTTAATGTTTGATGATTTTTCATTGTTTTCTTCACTAATACACTACTTTACATTTGACACAAATATACAAATGCCATGTTTTGTGATTTGTGACGTGACTCGTGTCAATAAGTAGGAGGCAGAGGGCCGGTGTGGAGTAACTCATAAAGTGATCGGTTTAGACATTTCCATTTGAAAAAGGAACCGTTTATATTAACTGGTGGTTTACATGGCTGCTCAACAGTGAGTCAATGACAGCAGAAAATGTTAATGGGAAAGTGGCTATTCCAGAGCTGGTCATGACTGCTTACACAGAAAAAAACAGATAAAAAGGAATGGGAAAAGATGGGTTTGTGTGTATCCTGCGTATGTTTAATTCAGTAAGTTGCTTGGCAAAACTAGTCCATGCTTGATCAAATTGATGTCAGTTCTACAATGACATTGACAACAATTCAGTTTTCATTGTCTGGTACAAAGTGAGACAATGTGAACGGTTGTAGAAAGGACCAATAAACTCTAATCAGAGCTTTTTATCTTTGTTTTTTCCGTTCTCATCTTTCTTCCTGTCTCTCGTGCCTGTCCTCTGTCGTCTTTATTCCCGGACCTTAATCTTCACATCTGTCTCTCAGCTCTGCAATATCTTACCTCCCCTTCTTTGTCTGTCATTATCAGACCGCCTTTTGCTGTGTCTTAACCTCACTCCTACCAACCATTCTCACTAAAATTGTAGCCGTCCTGTGAGAACAAGTTACTCTGTCTGCCTTTCCTCATCCCAATACATTTCTCCACACACAGGGCAGTAAAGGGTTAAGGAGAGTGGTATTTTAGCTGCACATAATCGGCAGTCATTTACATTATGCAAGTTACTTACAGGACTCTTTTGGAAGCCAATTTAATGGTAGGATCTGGAGACACAGGATTATTTCTTCTAAAGTAGCTCATGTAGGTTTCTTTCTGGTGGAGATAGCTAGAATTTGCATATTTATGCAGCACAGACAATACAGTCTCATTACATTCACATTTCACTTGCACAGACTTCAATATTAGTGTCTTTACAGTTTTCAATACATTAATCTGACACATGTAAAGATTATTCTTTGAATATTTCGTGGAAACTTCAGGTGAATTATACATCATATATACACACCTTAAAGTTTATTGCATTATATAGTTTTACTAATGTGACTCCAGATAGAACTGCTCACAGAACATAGTCTGTTTCACAGAACCCTCTGGGAAGGCTCCCGCTGAAAACGTTTGCAAAAGGGAGGCGCCTTCTGTTGGAAACTTGTTAGGTGATTGGGTGAAGCCCCGGTTGATATGAAGAAACAACAAACTGCTGTAACAGTAACAGTTTTTGCAAACTGAATCTGCAAATAAAAGTGTTTGACTCAAGCGGTTCGCTTGGCGCGACACAAGATGGATTTACCTAAGTTTGGAAACTCCCAAACCTCGCAAGAATCAAGCAAGGTTATAATTTTACCCCTTTATACTCAATTACTCGGAAGCATCTCCTGTTTTATCTTAGAGCATGGTTCTCCTTGGCCTTCAGTGCTATAAATACACTTCTCAAATGACATGTAACAAACTACCCCAAAGTTATTGCTGATGCTGTCTGCAGTTTTGCATCATGCTAATTTGCACTGCTGTCGGTTGATTGTGTTGGTCATTAGTGAAATGAACAGCCATGCAGTGACTTTAAGTAGGTCCTCCCGCGGGATCAGCCACATATGATCAAAATATTATTATGCTGCCTTTATGGACTAACACTGTAGTCAGAGTTGGGTCAAGTGTTTCTAAGAGCACCTATGATTTGACTGGCTCATCAACTCAACAACTGACAATCTCTCTTTAAGCTTTAACATTTGCTTCACGCAGTCCTCACAAACAACTAAATGCTGACCGTGCTGGATCTTCTGTATACGTTGTCTGAAAGAATAATCTGTTTTGCACATCACAGAGTCCTAATCTGTTCATTTGTAAGTCACTTTGCTGCGGTATCAGCATGTGTGCATGAATGTGTGTGAGTATGTTTGCTGACAGCTAAGAGGGAAGCAGTTTTAATCAGTGCTAACCTTTGTAGCTTGCTGACACTGTCAGAGAGGCCCAGTCTCACCCTCTGCCTATGATCATCCTCATCAGCTGTCTGCACTCACTCCATTCATCTCTTCATTATTTATTTACCTTCACTTTCTACATGCACATTTAAGGGACCACTCTGTTTAAACACTGAGACAGGGTCTATCTAAAGCTCAGGGTTTAGCTTTGACCTATAACCTTTATGAGGATCGTGTCTTGAGGAACTGTTTCACAGCTGTATTTTGATCCATGTTTCATTTGCAGTCTGTCACCTCAGAAATAGTGTGATCAATATTTGACCAGACATAGAAGACTTATTCCCTTGGAGAAAGAGTCAAAAGCAATGGCCCAGGCTTTCTGTTCTGACTGCTAATGTTGCCATAGTATAACAACCAACAATGCTTCTAAAACTGTAAAATAGGAGCAAGGTATTTACAAATTATTTATCATATGACTGTTTTTTATTCTCTTCCTTATTTATACAATCCTAGAATTTAGCACTCCCCTGTACAAGCTCCTCAATGTTTTGATCTGAACCAAAATCCGAGTAATTTCTTGGTGTAACGTACATTGTAGAAATGTAAATGGACATTGTAGTGTTTTAAATGTTTAATTTTTATGTCCCATTAAGCAGTACATTTTAATCTCATTTTTGTGCTGAGTGTACTGGCAACTATCTAGTGTAGGAATTAATTTGGCGGTCCTAAATATATAACGGAACCACATTAACAGCATTAACCTTTTATGGTTGTAATCTATCTATATTTAATCTTATATAACAGTACCATTGCTAAAGGGATCATAACAGTTGTTCAGATAAGGCCTTTATGTTGCCAAAAAGTAACAGAGTGCAAAAAAAAGACCAATAAAACTCATCATCTATGTCTCCTCATGTACTGTTATGGAACAGTATCATTTATTTTTAATAATACACAAGTAAAATGATCATTATAGGCTGTGTGTGGAGGTTGTGACATCATACCTCTCTTGATTGTAACCCACATGCATTATGCATTTCTCAGCCATACATAAGAAGCAAAATTTATAATTAAAGAACAGACATTTTAGAAGCAGCAAGAACATGAATCCATATACCACATACATTTTTTTATATAGCGCTTTTCCACATACTGTAGTAGGCACTCAAAGCGCTTTTACAGACATTAAGCTATTTACCAGTGTTACAGAACACTCACTGGACACTGGAGGCAAGGTAGGTTAAGTGTCTTGCCCAAGGACACAACGACAGCATGTGGGGGAGAGCGGGATGTTATGATGTTTTGGGATGTTTCGAGCGGAGATCGAACTGCCCACCAGCCGGTCGAAGGACGACCACTCTACCCACTGAGCTACTGCCGCCCCACTTTTACTGTCATGTATTGAATAAAACATATGCGGAATTTCTCAGGAAGTGAGAAAGGTCACAAAATGAGCTCTGGTTATGTAACTATAGTACATTGTAAGAGCTATTAAAACCACTACTGGGGCTGCAGAGTAAGTTGTCCATGTCCATTTTTTCACCAAAACTTGTTGGTTCATTATTAGACAGTGAGAAAACTGTCTGATGAGAAACAGCAGTTTAGTGACACAACAAACAAAACACTGGGACAGTAACTCAGAAAGTGGCTTGTGAAAAAATCTGTGAAAAAAAAGAAAACAAAACAAGATCTCAAGTGTTGATTACCTACAAATGGAAGGTGATGCAAGGAAAAGATGAAAAACAACATGGTAGACAATCTGTGCTTTGTCCGGGGAACAGAGAAGTGGCATATCGAAGAACAATATGTACTGAAATACATGATTTAATGCACGTCATATCACAACAATTGTAATTGTAACATTTGTTTGAATTTAATTTAATTCTATTACTATGGCATGTGTTGAATGGCAGCTCATTATTGTCTTTTCTTTTTTAATAATTTTAATTAACCAGTGGCTTTGGAGAACGACTTAAAATCTTACCAGTCAATGAAAGGTGGCTCGCAGAGATGAGGCACTGTGCTTCAGATCACACATGAACGAGTCAGGGTAATGACATCGGCCGAGGAGCTGGATAGTGTTAGAGGCATGCGTTGATCGATGTTGTGCTGTGTTGGTTTTATTCCTCGTGTCCTTGGAGGCAACTAATCCACAAGCAGGTAACACTTCAAAGCAGGCCCTCCAGTTACATGAAGAGATTCACCAACAGTGTAGATCAAGAAAATCAGTGACAATATTGGACCTGAAAATCAATGCTCTATTAGCGCATTTGGACTCATAGTGATTGTTAAAAAGGTAACTTTGGCATATGTTCTGAAAAAAGCTGCACACATATACATTCTTAAGTTCGTCACTTTGTCACTTCGTCACAGGAATAATTCTCTTAAATGACACGCTGAACATGAAAAACAGAATCCGAGCTAATTTTTAAGTCGGCCGCATTGTTTAAATTTTAAGTCAATGCACAATAAATATATAGTAAAATATTTATTGTAAAGTACATAAAGTGGCGATAGTGATTATGTTGATTTTACATACTTAATTACCTGTTTGTTCACACATTTGTAATGCAGTATGTGTAATCAGTGTCAGCATAACTCACTTTAGAACAAAGGCTCATCAGTGAATAGGTGTGTAGAGGACTCTGGGAGCTGGGTGCATCACACAACCCAACTTGTCCTGATAGAATCCTGTGTGCCTGAAGAGTGTTAAATTTGTACCTCTAATTGGTTGAAACAGTAAGGTAATCTACTACACAATCTCATCGTTACTGAACACAAATCTCATTACTGCTATTCAACATTTTACATTTAGTCATTTAGCAGACGCTTTTATCCAAAGCGACTTACATGAAGCTTCCATTCACCAGTGTTACATTTAAAAAATCTTTACATTTAGTTGACACTTTCATTCAAAGCGACGTACATTAAGGTTCCATTCACCAGTGTTACAGCTGGAACACCACTGGAGGCAAGGTGGGTTAAGTGTCTTGCCCAAGGACACAACAACAGTATGAACTGTGGGACTGTGGGGAGAGTGGGAATTGAACCGTGTAGCAGATCAGACCTCGGAATATCCCACGAATTAACTGTCCTGTCTTTTCTATCATTGCCAGAGGCCTTCAGAGACAAGCTTGTATCTAAAGTCTGGAAGAGGACTGGGTTAACACTGTTTTCTTTCAGATAAAAGGACGGCCAAAGTGTCTTTGAAAATAGACTTCTACAATGGTCAAAACACAACCCCCTGGTGGTCAATGGACGAATGAGTCAAGGACGTTTTTGTTTATTGCATTAAAGGAAAATGTACTTTTGATATTTTGTTGTTTATACTGTTCTTTTCCAGGACGCGGAGTTTCACAAGGCAAATAATTCCTGATCCCATTTCTACAAGTTTACATTTTGTTTTTAATAAAATGTAATGAATATGTTTTCATAATAAGTCTAACAAATACATTTTCTTTGTATAATCCTACAAGTACGAATGTTTTTGTGAGTTTTATGAAAACCAAGGAAAATATGGTGAAACAAAGGAATGTTTTAAAACTTTGTGTAAACATTTAACTTTAGTAAACTTCTTCCAAGCCTGCTGCAGACTGAAGTCATGTTAGCCTTTTTATTTTTAAAGACCGTGCCTGCTCATGTGTTTGCTCTCACCCAAACGAGCTCTTGCAGAAGCAAGTTACAACCAGTGAAAGTAAACCTCTAAGACAATTTTCCAGTGAGTCACAGTTTATTTTTAAAGACTTTATGTTTCCCACTATCCGGAAGTCTGCTACGGTCAAAGCTAACTAGCTTCAACAGAACGTTTCCGCCTCAACTCTACACCGCCGCACAGCGAACCGTCTGGAGTGGCATGCCCGTTACAACCACTCTACTCTTCGGAACCAGGCAGGACGCGCCAATTCTGGAGGACACTTTGGAACTTGTCGGCCTTCCTGTACCAATCCAGGACCAGAGTGAGTTACGCACGTGGCACACACACACCGTTGCGTCCTTAACGTGGCCTGTTGAAGCACTGACTTGATAGACCAAGCTGTTTCCTTAAAAGTCCCTTTGTTAAGTTACCATAATATAGATTAACCTGTCTAAACATTCCTGGTTTCATGATACTCTCTGAAAGCAAATGTTTATCCCTGTGTTCATCCCTGTGTCTTGTTAATCCTTTCCATGCTCCCAATTATGTCATTCATCATTATTGATTTGTGTAATTTGTAATAAAATTAAAATTAAAAGACATTAATGTTTCTGTTTATATCAAGAAATGTTCGAAAACTAGTAGAATTCTCTTTTCCTTTTAGATTAATGATACTAGATTAAACAGTTTCTCTGGAACTGTCCAAAATCAGAGTGGTGCCCCTTTTAATCAGAAATCAATTTTAATAAATTAATATTAATATCAAAGTTAAAATTATTAAAAATAATCTGGTATATGTTTATGAACATAACTCTCATACGCTACAACCGCCTATCTTCTGGTTGAAGGACGACCGCTCTACCACTGAGCCACTGCATCAGAAAGCAAAACTACAAAGCTTTCAGTTTTCAGCCTCCTCCATCAAACTTTCATCTCCCCATGATCAAATTATAATATATACAGTAATATACAGTAAATTATTATATTGACTAGAAGACTATGTGTAAGCGCCTAAGAATATAAAATGACATGCACGAAGGGAGATGTATCTACAGTGTTTCATCAAGTCTAGTTGCTATTGAGAAATTACAGTGGAGGCAATGAGTAAAGAAGCACAGTGACAGTGGCCTAAGTAGAAACCTGGGGAGATGTATTATTATGATATTTTCTTGGAAGAATCTGGAATTGAATTCTGATTCAGTGGAATATGATTTTAAAGCAAGGTTATACTATCCCCTGATAGATGATACACGGGCAACAGTCACGCTACACAGAGCATTGCAATAGATACATTGAGTACAGAGCTGGCCATGCACAACACCAACAAGCTGCATACAGATGAGTTCCAGAGGAATGGGATCACTCGGGCAGAAACACAACAACAAGAGGATGCAATGGAGGGTAAACCCTCCTAACTCACTCAGTCCATTTGTCTGTGAAATTTAAATTCACAAACACTGTCAAAACAACAAAAACCTCAAGAATTAAAAGCAAATTTGCATGGATTAATCTTTAGCTGCCTTATTCAAGGTTTGCACTAGAACACTTTTTTACAAATTAGATGGAACGAATATTTTATGACTAACAGGAAAAAAGTTGGAATGGGAAATTAACCCCAGAACCCAGAAATATAAATGTATTTAGTTGTTAATTGTAAAACTAGTTTAGCTAGTTTTTGATTAGTCCTTTTATACTGTCACATTTTTAATTCATGGAACACAAAAATCTGGAAATCTGGTTAAGGGTAACATAGGGTAAAGTGCCCTCAGCATCTCATTGACTAAATGTCTGTATATTATGCTTTAGGCAGGAGAACGGCTCTAAATGATTCCTCTGGTACCAGCTAAAGCACTTCTATATTGGTAATAATGGGGTCACAGCATCACTGGCGCTTCAGGAAGCAGAAGTCTAAGAATAGTGCTTGATGGAGGATTTCATTGGGCGAAAGGTGCTATTTATGCCTCACCTGTACAGTACATCATGAGCAGTGATTCACTGGCTGGTGAATGAGTGGAGAGCAGCAGGTGATGAATACGTGCTCCGTATCCTCGGAGGTCATCGGCATGACATCAAGAGCGATTATGAGCCTTGTCCCCAATCTATCAGGGTACAATCTGTGTATTTCATCATCACATTCAGCCCCTTTTCCCTTCTTTACTGCTCATGGGTAACTGCTCATCAGACATGCCGCCATTTAGGTGTGTTGTCATGGACAAGGTCAGAATCTTACTGAATACTGTCTTCCTGTGTCCAAGTGCATTTTCAACTCCCCACAAAGACAAAAGGATACAGCTCAGCTCTCTCCTGTCCCAACGGAGTCATCCATCAGACCTCGATCTGACCCTGGAGGATGCATGTGGTCCTGTGTTGCACTAGTCAGACTGGATGGATCCAAGGCTCTAGTGCAGCGCTCAGGGAGTTGGAGGAGTGGTTGGATTCATTAGACATAGTGTAAGGCTGACAGCTGTAGTATTCAGGGGGCCTCATGGTTCTGTCCTTTGGTCTTCTACACAAATCAGTCTTTGGCTGCCTTTGTCACTTTTGTCCTGCCTGACTGTTTGTAAAACTTCATTGATGCTTGTCTAAGATGTTGAATGAGAAAAAGTTATCAGACAGTCAGTAAACCTTTCTATCAGCTCAACTAACTGAAATACAATCACAGTTGAAGGGAGTAAATGATCAATTGAGTGCACAAAAACTGTAATAAAGGATAGTGCATTGGCTAGTGCTTTGAATTTGACTCAGACTTTTATAAAATGTAATTGTGTACTTTGTCATGAGCGAAAAAGACATCTTCAGGAGCCTGACAATAAGACACTGAGTCAATTTACTCTACATATTATATACTGTATAAAAATTCATGTGCTCTGTGAAATTCCACTACACGTCCAAAAATGTCTTGAAAGGCGTTGCAGTCTAGTGTGAAAACATAAGCAAAAATAAGTCTCATTCAGTCTGATGTTCAGCCAATTGCAGCTACTATGTAACGTCTTTTGTGATACTCTTCTTGTTCAGCTCTCTTCTCAGGTCATGGCTGTTGAAATGGTTGATCAGCAGACAAAAACGCCTGTGCAGCTCTAGGTCTCTGGCTTTTGTTCGTCACTGTTCTCTTTCTCTTATTCTCCTCGAACACAAGCGAATGCTGTTTTCCGTCTGTGTTCCTCTCGTTGCATGAATCCCTCTACATCTCTCTCTCCTTCCATCCTTGGCTTCACAGTATCCATCCCAGAGGGCCGATCGATAGACTGCAACTGCCTTTCATTGAAATCTCCCCTGTGTTACTGGAGAAAAGAAACACCGTTCAATCGAACCGATAACTCTTTGCCTCTGTTCCTTTTGATGGCTGACTTGCTTCCTTTCTCTATATACAGTCTCCCTTCCAGTGTGTTTTCGAGCAGGCTGTGAGCAGGATGATAGCGAGGCGGTATGAGCTCTAGTCAGAGGCCACAGCTGGAGGTTTGTTTGATGATCAATGGGGAGGGATGCTACCGAACCATAACACCACAGGTATTGTAAATTACCTTTGAGTAATGCAATATAGATGTAAAGTCTGTGGTCAGCAGAGAAACATTCCAGCATCACAGCCATTCATATCGCTGCTGTGGCCCAAACTCAAACCAAAAGTCGACATCAAATGCACCTGTTTTGTGCCTATGATGAGCATAGACTGTGATGGCATTAGTGCATACATCAGCATCTTTGTTCCAGTAATCCAGACGATTTCATTTGGGACTCATGAGTCTAAAAGCAGCTCATGAAATATGCTTAAACGTGGTAAGTGGGCAGCTGTGATATCTAACTGTGAAACATATGTGTGTGCACCAGGACAAGTAAGTAGGGACAAATCAGCCAAGAAGGACATGACCGAAATGTTTGAGCAACATTATGTGTCTGTTCTTTTGTTTTTAATAAATTACAGGTAAGAAGAATGACAATTAGTAGTTCCACGGTAATGTAGCAGTTAGAAAGTAAATTGTGAATCAGATATTCTTAACCAAAAAAAACAAAGAAACACAAAAAAAGACAGAAAAGAGGCTCAACACTAAAATAGGATCAAGCTGTAAGGCTGGAGCAGAACACACTTACAGAAAAATAAGCAACTGGGGACTCATATTTTCTCTCTTTCTGTGCAGGTAGAAGTGCCACTGTTGTTCCCCGCACAGAGGTGTGTTTTTCCCACATGCACAAAGCTAGGAATTTTGGTGATCTATCATGAACTTTGATAAACACTGTAGGGGATGTTCTGCTAACAATAGCAATTTGGTAACAGGCATTGTGCAGCTTAGATGTCAAATAACAACCAGAGTCATAGGGCGGCGTTTGGCACTGAGACAGCGAATATCCCAGGTAAACCCTTAAATAAATCAGAAGCCCACAGCCAAACAGAGACCAAGTATTTGAGACGGAGATATTGTTGGGCTGTTGTTAGGTTACAAATTATTTGGTAAGGCCATTGAAAAGAGAGTTCCCCGTGTTTTACTATTAAAATAAAATAACTCTTCTAGTCTCAGTCTTGACTCAGAAGATAGATGGGTTAAATGCAGAGAATACATTTTGTGTAAGTGTAAATGGTCATACCAAATGATTGGGTGACCCGGACCTCTCTGTCTGCACTCCACTGTCAAATAAAGCCCCAAAGAAAAAACTATTTTAAATAATCTTAATCAATTGTGTGGTAATTGGGCAGCATCGCAGTAACATAATAAATTAAATACAATACAAACATAGTGTCTGATCATTTATGTCACTTGACTGCAAAGATAAAATGCTGTTTTCTCTTTTTCACCAAAAAAAATATTTCTATGGAAACTAATTGTTCAACAACCAATCCACAACACACTCCAGGAAAGAGTGGATAGCGGGGAAAAAACTGCTGTAGTGGTGTTGTTTATAGGTTGGGGGGTGCCTTGACCCTTTTGACATGTTACCATGCTCTGTTTTTCCTTTTTCACAGAAAATGTATTCAGCTCAGATTGCAGCTTGCTGTGCCATTTCCTCTGTTTCTGAAATGTACATAGGGGGTCTAGTCACCTGTTGTTAGACAGCACCACTTTAGTACCAGTGTATTACTTTGCTCCGGAGAAAACATTTTGTAGTGAGTCAACCTCCAGTTGTTCTTTCTGTTGTGAAATTGCTAAAGCAGACAGGAAATAACATTCAACACACTTAATAGTCCTGACTAATTTCAGGAGCAGTACTCTCTAATTTCATGGGCATGGATTATTTGTGTGTTGTACAGACCACAAAATGGAAAAAAGAGAACTCAAAACTCAGAAGGCCATGTTTTGAGGTTACAGTTTGTATTTTGAAAAGAACAGTAATGATTCTAAGGTTTACATTTACTCATTTAGCTAAAGCTTTTATCCAAAGTGGCTTACATTATGCTTCCATTCACCAGTGTTACAGCTGGAACACCACTGAAGGCAAGGTGGGTTAGGTGTCTTGCCCAAGGACACATCGACAGTATGAACTGTGAGGAGAGCGAGAATCGAACCACCAACCTTCCAGTTGAGGGACAACTGTTCTATCACTGAGCCACTGCGCTGTTTGAGGCCCTGAGCTGCTAGGGTTCCTCCAACACGTATAACACAACCAGCTTTAACTCGACCACTTTTAAACTCGGTTGATGCGGAGGTCATCAAAGCTTAGTTCACAATGTTAATTATCTCATAAGCTTTCTGCGAGACTTCGCCAATGTTAATTATTTCAAGAGTTAGCATCTGGGCTTTTACAACTGGACACTAGGTTTGCAAATTTTGGCTGAATATAAAAAACACATTTTATAGGCTGATAGGCTACAGGTCCTTGCGTCATTAGTTAACCATCTGCAGGAAGAACCCAGCAGTGAACTTGACTCAGTTGAAAGCTCAATATTCAACTGTGCTTAGAGGCTTGAGAAATGGTCAAATCATGTTTAGATGCAGTCTGCCATGACACAATATCTCTGCTTTATGTTGAGAGTGATGTAGCGGGGTCTTTGATGATTGACCAGATCATAACCTGGAGGTTGACCTACTTCTGGTTCATTCTCTGAAGAAGTGGCTATGCGTTGAGTTTCAGTAGAGACACAGCCTTGTACTTACAGTTTTGTAAGTACACTGCAAAACAATTAGGGATTTGCTCTGTTTATGTTTAATTTCCAAAGACAATCAGACACAAATTCATTATAAATGCAACAAATTCCACAATGCAGGCTGAAAGATATCAAGTCCATACTTATTTTCCCTCTGTTTAAGACACCCACATGCGCACACAGACGAGTTGAGAAGAATAGAAAAAGTTCAGGTCGAGAAAGGGCTACAGTGCAATCAGTGGAAATGCAGGGGAAGATTCAATTAAACTTTTCACTACAGAGGAAATGCCGTAGACACAATGTAACAGTGGCTGTTCAGATTCCATTATGTTGTCACTAACTATGAATCAGAATGAAAACAGCATTGCAACAGCTTCGATTTTCCTGAAATGTTGAGTATAATTTATTTTTCTAACCCCTAGCTACACTTTAATTATGTAAGCACTCACTTTGTATCATCTGCCCACAAAGGTATCATTTCAGTTTAGCATAAAAAAATGGGAAAAGATTTCAGACACAGTTTGAGGTTTTTGCAACCATTATTTCTTGAAGGTTTTTTTATTATTCATTTACAAGATTTGCAACAAAAACATGCAGCTCATTCCCACCACAAAATAAATTCTACCAGTCACGGCCCTGCACTTTCACTTCCACAGACGCAATACTGTCCCTCTTTCTGAAAGATTGTTTGTGTCTGAAAATACAGCGTTAAGTGACATAAGAAAATATTTCAGTAAGAAGTCCCTGAGGACCATCAGTCAGAAGTCTGCAGCACTTAGAAACTAAAATAGAGCCAGGCAGAGAGCATAATTAGGCATTTTAAGTGCTTTACATAATACAGTCAGTCATAATGAAGGCCCTGTGGGATCCAGAGCCTGGGTGGCTATTGTCAGTCCGCTGCAGGAGAAGCATTCATAAGAAGGCTGCAGAATGAGATGGAGGGATAAAACAATTGAAAGGTGGATGTACAAAGCAAAAAAATAAAAAAGCATGGGATAAACATAAAAATGTATTACTAAAATTAAGATAATGTTTATAATTTTCTTTACCATGGGACAAAATCAATGATGAGCATTCACATTGAACTGGTCCCTTTCTGCCATGGTGCATTGGTTTGTCAGGGAAAGAAGATCAATAAAAACTCTGATGTTGTAAAATACATAACAAGGACATTGCTGCGCAGTCTCTCTTTCCCTCAGATCCTCTACCACTTTCTGTCATTTGTCGATGAGTGCAGCACTTGATGTTGACAGCGGATTGATACAGACTCTTAATGAATGATGTTTTATTAATGGTTCCATAATCAGATTACCTGCAGGAGGACTGGCTCCATCAATCTTCCAGCTCGGAGGTCTGACAATGAACGAAGAATAACACATCTGGAAGAGCAGAGACACTTGTCTAGTCCACGTTTAACCACAGCTACAGTAGAGTTTGGCTTGTACCTACAGCAGCTGAGACACAAGACTGCAAGGTACAACATGTTTGTTATAATTAACTTTGTTAGTAAATGATAAAGAGCCCACCAACTCTATGATAAATGTGCTGCCATGTTCATTTTTACACTTGTACACCACTGGACCAGTCTGCTATCAGAAGTATGCTGTGTCATTTTTCATTAAAGTGGTTTACACTTTATCTTAAGAGGTTTTGAACAGTTTTAATTAACTTGTCAATCTTTACCATTACACTCCTATTTAATGAAGGAGTCATTTTTGGGCTTATATTCTAAACTAACAACACAGCAAAACTAACACTACAACAAAAGTATTACTGGGATTACCTCTTTAAGAACCAAGATTTTAAGGAAACCTGCGGTTCCTCAAATTAGTTTTTTCTGGAAAAGCTACAGACATGCAAATAAACAATGAAAAAATGGGGGGTATTGTTCAGCTAATCATACAATACTAGGTTATGACAGACATAAAGTATAAATTACACATAAACCTAAAGTTTGATCTTTAGTTAGTGTCTGCGTTCATAAAATAATGAATCTTTACAAATTTGAACATGACTGCAGTGCATATTGTACATATCTACACATATCTTCTGTTTATTCTGTTATTTACAACTATGTAACTTTGTATGTTTTTTATATACATATACTTGGCCTAAGACTCAAATCAGAACAACCTTCACAACAGTTAAGCATTTGACAAATACTCTGCAGCCCTTTTCAATTAGCATCCATGGCACTAGTAAAGCCCACATCAGAGGTGAACTTTGAGCTGTGATTTATGGAGCTGCTATGATTGAGGTGTAAGGATTTATGAACCACAGTCCCTGACAGCAATTTCTCCCCAAACACAACTCAGAACTCCGTCATGATAAATCTGCTTATTAATGCGAGTATACAGGTACAGAGCCACTAAAGGCTCCCCACAAAGGTTAAATTTATCAATGTGACATTAAACGTATTCAGTGCACCACTTTCACCATATGTGGCCAATAGATCGACCGAGGAGGTGGAAAAGAAATAGGATGCAGAGGAGAATACTTGGTACTCCAAACCTAAATCCAAAAATAATCCAACTATCATGATGTTGAGAACTAAGAATTGGGTTGCTGTCATATTAACTTAATGTAGATTTGCAAAGCAGTCCTTATTTGTCACTAAAGCAAACAAACAAAGGTATGCCTTTTTTCAAAAGACTGAAAAAGACCAAATGTTCTCATTTAATCATTCAAAAAGTCAGGATGAAATAATCATTTTGTAATATATTTAAATGCTCTTTGAAATTAAATCACACCAATTTCCACCGTAGGACATCAGAGCGCTGTCATGTCTTTCCTTGTCAATTATTATTATTTATACCAACTTGTGTATGTGTGTATAGATTGTAATAGCCATGTGTGCATTGGAGAGTTTATCTTTTAAAACAGACAGAAACAGTTTTTTTTTATTATTTATATAGCGCTTTTCCACCTAGTAGGCACTCAAAGCGCTTTGTCAGTGTTACATCTGGAACACCACTGGAGGGAAGGTGGGTTAAGTGTCTTGCCCAAGGACACAACGACAGTATGAACAGTGGGAGAGAGCGGGATGTTATGATGTTTTGGAATGTTTCGAGCGTGTCGAAAGACGAACACTCTACCACTTGAGCTACTGCCGCCCTACTTGAGCTTGTGTTGGTTTTCCTCTAGGTACTCGGTTTCCCCATCAAAAACACGTTTCCTCTGGTTGCGGCTGACGACAGTGATTTTCCCCATGGGGATAATAAAGTGATAACAAAGAAAAAAAATTTTTTTGGAATAAATGAAGTCTATCTACAAAGAGATCTTTCCACAAAACACTTTTGGTATAAATAGTTTCCAAGGTAAACCATTTGCAAATCCCACATGTGTCTTTTCCCTCACCTTATTAGATGTGTGGCGAACCCACCCGGAGAGCTCTGGCCAGCAGGGAGAGCACTTCTCATTCGTCCTGTGTATCCACCACCTCCAGGCCTAATACCTTAATGGAGTGTGGGAAGCTCATTCCTGCATCATAATCTGGCAGTGGCCTTGAGTGTTGACTTAATACACACTACACAAAATGAAGCAAAATTTTAGATCTAGCATTTATTTGTTCAGTTTTTAAAAGCTTTGGTCTGACTTAATCAGAGAATAACCACAAATCTTTCACCTTGTGCATCTGTCACCATACAATGTCTTACATTAACAGAATCACTGCACAAGTTTTAAATAAATATATATATATATATATATATATATATATATATATATATATATATATATATATATATATATATATATATATATATATATATATATATATATAATATATATATAAATATATATATATATATATATAATATATATATATATATATATATAGATATATATATATTATAGATATAGATATAGATATAGATATAGATATAGATATAGATATAGATATATATATATATAGAGGCTATTGCACGTGGCAGAGTGGTTAGCACTCCTGCCTCACAGCAAGAAGGTCGTAAATTCAAATCCCGGCCGACTCAAACCTCCAGGGGTACTCCAGCTTCGTCCCACCGTCCAAAGACATGCATGTACAGGTTAATTGGCAACTCTAAAGTGTCCCGAGAGAGTGATTGGTTGTATGTCATTGTCTGTCTCTAAATGTTAGCCCTGCGACTAACTGGCCACTGTCCTGGATGTACCCCGCCTCAGGCCCAAAGCTGCTGGGATAGGCTCCAGTCACCCGCGACCCCTAATGGGACTAACCGGTAGAAAATTAATGAATGAATGAATGTCTCCTCTGGTGTGCATATAGTTTAATTTGCTCATTCATTTATGTATTATTTACTACTAGATAGTTGGAGACAAGTTTTAACCAGTTTGTCAATGCCATTTAATTCTAACACATTTCTGTATTTATCAAGTGAGTGGCGCAACCCTTTTGAACCCACTAAAGGGGGGCACATGTAGAAAACTGGTGAACCGCTGGTGAATGAGCTCTGGATCAGATCGTGTAATCCACAGTCCACAAGGTTCATCATATCATTTGATTCTTGCTTGTGTCATAAGCATAAATAAAGGCATAAACAACATCATGGTCACATCTCTCCCTGACTCTGTGAGCATAATCAAGTGCCTGATATTAGATTTACCTTGAAAGTGCAGATGCTCCGACTCTGCTTCCTTCCAAGATTACTCAATATCAATAAAAAAAAACAATCAACATGGGGCTGTTTGAACAACTTAACATAGGCTTCTGTAAAATAAACTGTTTGTTGTGACGTGTAAAATAAAATTGTCAAAATACATTAAACTTTGTATTTTCTTTCTGTGTGAGTGCATATGGGTACCATCTGTATCAGTACTGTTATTATTGATAAACATGGCATAATATGCACTATGATGGCATTATGTTGTCATGTAATAATAATATCTGTATCCACGTCCAATCTATACTCAAGGGAGCGACACACTGAGTGTAATATTAAAACCAGCAACAGAGATACAGTATGTCTGAACTGTCCAATGTTGGTAGAGAAGTAAACCCAAGGGAGTTGTGCACATGAACATGTGACAGGAGCATCCTCCAGAGACTGATCATCTATATTCCCCACAGGACCAGCGCTATAGAGTACATCAACATGCACACAACCAAAACAAATCTAATGCACATATTACACCACATGTAAGAGAAACAGTTCAAGTCACCATCCTCCAAACTTGTCACTCATCTGCTTGAGTGTTTATGCTGTTAAAGCAGAGACTGGTAAAAGGATCAGACAGATAGATGGGGTGGGCATCTATATACGTACATGTTATGAAGGTAAATCTACTACTGGGTTTGTTAAAAGAGGTTGATGTGCATATGACTACTATACATTTTATAAATGAATAAGATACTTTTCATACATGTACATTTCTTGCTTGAAATTAATCTTTAGTGATTACTATTTCTATCTCCAGTTGCAACCATGTCAAGTTGCTATTGTTATATTTCATTTTATATTTCTTAACATTTCTCTTTATCTGGTTCTCTGTCCTTGTTTTAGTCAGTCAGTGTGGTCTTGCCTACAACACCAGTCAATACATTTCTGTAGTTTCAGTTACTGTTGTGGCAGGAGGGTGGCTGAGCAAAAGAGCTGTTTGACCCACGGAGTATGTTTTCATTATTTACAGGTATGCTGCAATGTCATGTTTTTACAGAGACAGAAAGAGTGAATGTGTCAAAGTAAGAAGTCCTCTGTTTGGCAAAGACACGACAGATGCACTGCACACTCCAGCAGTAAAACCAACTCCCTGGTATTCTCTCTGCATGAAACTGTTTTGAACAGTAAGCATTCAATATGTTGTCCAATGTTCTGTGTACATAATTATACTGCCAAACATGTATTTGAATGTTGCCTTTCAAAGTACTTGGCCTCCTGAATACTATAATTATCTGTGGCCCATTCAACATGTACTTATCTTTAAATGTAATACATAAAATGAATGATGGCCTTGACAAAAAACACTTTGGCTGGAAGATGGAAATCCATAATTTCTACATGAAATAGAATTTCATGTAGAAATGTAGAAGAACATTTATAAATGTTACGTTTATTTGGAAAAAAAAACGTTATGTCTTACCACACTGATTCCTAAGGAAAATGAGGACATTTACAAGCAATAACAATTTATATTTTTTTGTGCAGTTGTAGCATTTGTTTTTAAAATAGCAAACAGAACAAATACATTAGATATTCCCCAACTGCATTTTGTTTTAAAATTTAGTTTTAACTTTGTTCTCCAATATGAATTTCAAATGTTTAAATACAGCATATATGCAATTGTTCTTAACCTATTTCTTTATTTAATCTTTTCTGTTAGAAGCCTTTTTTCCTTAATTTGAAATCGTCAGTAGATCGTTGAGCATATCTTGGTGGTATTCGCTCAATCAGGTGAGCAACCAAGGTGCCCATTCTTCACCTATTTTTAGAATTAAATTATTCTTGTGATGTAAATTATTTAAACTAACCTCTAATTGAATTAGCTTGCTTGTAACGCACTGGTTTTAGCTACCATGTGTTAAAATCCAAATCACAGATGTTTGTTACGCCACTAGAGTTCCCAGAACAGAGAAAGAAAGAAATTAGACATGTATGCTTTTAACACAAGATTTTTTTCTAAAAGTACATTGTAATGTGTTTTCTCATTTAGCAGCTATTGTTCTCTAGTTTCCTGTTTGCCTTCTGGAGGTGTGCCCAGGCAAAAGCCAAGTGAGCCAGAAAAATACAAATTTTAACTTCACAATATCTCTTTAGTGCCCATATATTTTATATTGGATACACTGTACATTTGACTGTGTCAGTAATGGTATGATTTTCAACAAACCTTTCAAAATGTTTACCAGAAGCTCTTGTGTTCCACACTCATTGGGAGTTTAAGTGGGCTTTGACTGATTGGAAACTCTTGGAACAACAGGGGATTATTGGAAAATAGTTACGTCAATTAAGCCCAAATTGATGTGAAAGTTCTTGCCTGAAATTCATTATCACTGTCCATGGCTCTTTCCTTAATATTGTTGGTATATGCTTTGGGGTGGTATTAAATAAGTTTTCCTTTTTCCCACTCCTTTTTGGGCAAATAGTGTCAGTATGGTTTATTGTTAAAAAAATAAAAAAAATAAAATAAAATACATAAATATATATATATATTTTTTCAGGAAATCTGTTTGATGAAACAAAGTGATCACAATAGAAGCATGTATATTTTGTTATTATAAGAAAATGTTTATGTTGTTGGATACATGCAAATTTATTTTATTAATGTATTTTTTACTTACATACATAAAAGGAAATAGTAGGAAAACCCGCCATTCAACAAAGGTTTTATTATGTAAAGTATAACTTGTCTTCATGTTGTGACACTTGTATACAAATATATATTCAGGATGCCCATGTTGTAATTTAATGCGGATAAGTGGATAAAAGCCACTGATCACTAATAGTTCCACTAGCACTAACTGTTTATGGTGTTTCTAGCCTGCATCCTGATTGCTCACATGCTTCCCCTGCTGTTGACTCCCCTCTGCTAGTCTCATGTCCTATTCCGTTACACCCACTGTGATTACTTAACTCTCCACAGGTGAAGACTGAGACTCACAGTTGGCTGACCGCAGAGAGGACGGCAGCGGTAAAAGCAGCTTTAGAATGAAATGGAAAGGCAATAAAACTTGATTGATAATGTAACTGTGCAATTAATAGCTATTTTTTGTTGGAATTAATTAGAGATAAGAGAAAAAGGAAAAGCCAAACAGATAACTCACACATATTAAAGTTTCAGAGCCATGTGAATTAATGTTTAATCCTGGCCAGGAGAGCAATATGTTCCTTGTCCTCCCCTAGGCAAGTTGGCAGCCATGCAGCTCCACTCTGTTTACTAGTGGGGGAGAAGGGCAGAAATCATAACACTAAAGTCCATGCTACTCCATAATTATTTCTGTAACCTTTTAAGGCAGATTAAATCCTGCAAAAAAGTACACATCTGCCTTCCATTGGAAATTCTTGGAAGAACAGTATAGTTATTAAGTTTGTGTTTTGGGAGCGCTTGCCCTCATTGTTTGGATGATATGCACAACTAAACTCTCTGAGCCTGATCAGAGCTGACAGGCACAGATGCAGATAATGTATTGCACTATGACAGAGACTGATGGCGCCAAGAAGTTTGTTAGAGGTGTTTCTGATTGTGTAAATGACACAAACTTTATAAAAAAAAAAAACAATGGCATAATAAATATTAGCAAGGGGATGCATACATAATGAGTAGAGAAAAGAAAAGCATGACTAGATCTGGAGAAGGACCTCTGATTAATTATTATACATAAATATAAATGTGTTCCCTTGTGTCTATATTTCCAGAGGCAAGGTATAAATGAAGAACAATGTATACCTCGTTCACTAAAGCACACAATGCAGTGTAGGACTTGCTAAAGATCAATAGTCTGTGTCAAAGTCAACAGAACAATGCAAGATTTAAAATACACTGTGAAGTTTAAACCTAGCATCAATTACAAAATGCTGGAATAAGGTATCGCACCCATGATGACATTGTGAAGAGACACATGTAGACTTACCAGAATGCAACACTGCGTACCTTTCCAAAGGCCAACTCAAACACACCCATTGCCACCCCTCACAAACAAATTTCATAAGGCTAGCACAAAAGGAGGAGAGGAAATTGCCATAGTAATAAATCTCTGCATTATTGACGGGTGGCTCGGTTTTATGTGAAGAAACCAAATGATTTTGAAGCTACATATTTTAAGGTAAAAGGTTACATGATGTTGCTATAAATAACTGTATAAAGCAAACCACAATTTACTGAAAACAGTTCAAATTGAAGATTTGCTTTTGCTTAGTACAGTATACTGTAGCTGAGTTTGCTAAACCTTCGAGTTGGGTTTGAGTTGCACTTGATCTTCAAACTTCAGTGATTCAGTTTAACCTGCACATTCTGTGTTGTGTGTTTATCAGTTGTATTTGTTGTGCCACACTAACATCTTTGTCCTAAGCCAGAGAGCCATAGGTGCTACCTCAGCCTCAAAATGGCCTCTAGTGCTTTCTGAATAAAAGACTGTATTGTTCTTGTTTGCAGTCCATCGCTCACCTGTTTGCAGGCTCCCTGTAGCTGTGTATATGAAACATTAACACTGTAAGAACGTGATTGTTTTATGGTAAAATCCATTTAAGCCGTTAATAAGTTGGTTATCTTTTACCAATATTTGCAGTTTAAAACACACACAACAATAATTTAATACAAAATATGTTTGAGGTATCTGTGTGTTTGACCGGAGATTAGTATTCATAACACTCAGTGGTTGATTCCTAATGATAGACACAGAGTTACATTGAGCAGGTTTCTGTTCAGATGAGTGCTTCAAGTGATATTAAGAGCCTTAAGAGGATTATTTCAATGGGGCTGTGTCCATAGTAAACCATTTAACACTAATGCAGGCTACTCAACTAAATATAGTATTTTAAGTTTGTTAGCTAACCGCTTTGTCTTGCTACCCCATAAAGAAATTAAGGATAAAATCAAGCAGATAAAAGTATTCTGTGGCTTTTGCTGGGAGTGTGAAGAATGACCGTGGAGATGTGATTTCCAGACACGGCTGTCAGATTACTGACTCCAGCTGTGAAGGCGGCGAACACTCACTGTGTTTTTCCTCCGAGTTCATTGCAGCGGAACTCGAAATGGGGCTGCATTTTGCTCTGAGTGTGGGGCTCAATGGGGTCATGGAGCTAGTTTTCACGAACATGCTAGAAAACAACATCGAAACTCAATTAATCTAGGTTGCCTAAGTGACCCTGTTTATGATTGAAATAAACAGCCAAAGTCATGTGGTTGGTGATTTAATTTGCTTTCTTGTTGTTGTGCGCTTTAGTGCTTTTGTCAAAGGTTGCTGCTGTAAATTTAATCGAAGCTGTAAATTAAGCGTAAGGTGAGCTGGGTTCTACTATGTCCCACACACTTTGACATGCTCCATGGACAGATGATTCGAATAACACACACCATATTCAGCAGCAGCATAATGGTGAACAGATGTTTTTTTATGATTTTGTAATATCTGTGAAGAAAAACAGTGTTGACTTAAGAGCTTAAGATTTTCAAGATGGTCAATGGAACTTAATGTAAGTAGAACGCCAGATGAGGGATTTATATAATTTTAAGAAAGAATAGATTATATAAGCCTAGAGCATAGTATTAAGCAGAGGTGGAAAGAGTAATACAATTTTGTACTCACGTAAAAGTACTGTTACTTCACTGAAATTTTACTTAAGTAAAAGTAAAGTTACCAGTCTAAAAATCTACTCAAGTTAAAGTAAAAAGTAGCTCATTAAAAATTTACTCAGAGTAAAAGTTACTGTGTTACTTTTTTTTAAAAAGCTGGGGTGGGGGTAGTGTAGTTCAAAAAAAGACAAGATAATATAAATCCCCTGTACCTTGTGACCTTCTGGACTTCATTGAGGAGAAGAAATCTTCATCTGATGAATGTTACTCAACTTGCTCCACCGCTGCCTCTGCCATCTGGTCAAGGTGTTGTCTTACATAGACCAGAATTTCAAAATGCATATTTGATATTTCTGTTAATACAGAAACTGCAAAGATTAATTTTACTACACTTACAACATTATTCTACAACATCTCCATCGTTCGTGTCAGTTTAGCACGTTTGTTCTCCCGCCCATCAATCAATCAGTGGAGTAGTTTCCGCGATTTTTTTCCCCATTTGATTTTTTTTTTTTTTTTTACTCAGTAACGGATATGATTTAAAATGTAACAAAGTACAATACTTCAAACTAATTATACTTAAGTAAAAGTAAAATTACAGATTTTAAAAACTACTTTAAAAAGTAGAAGTACACAAAAAAGCTACTCAATTACAGTAACGCGAGTAAATGTAATTAGTTACTTTCCACCTCTGGTATTAAGTATTAAGATTCTGTTTTCTTTTAAAGCCTGCCGGATGTTTAACATAGAAATGCCATTGTAAAGTAAAATAAAATAGAAAATGGAACTTTATATGTATGTACAGGTCACAGTGGCAGGAAAACTATCCCAGCTACTAATCGCAGGGCTCACACTTAGACAAACTCTCACATTCATTCTCTATGAGCAATTTAAAGTTACCTATACATGGATCTTTGGATGGAAGGAAGAAGACTGAGTACCTTGAGAGAACTGAAGACTCCTCAAAGAAGGAGAGTGACTCACTGGCCCCGGGGATCGAACACACAACCTTTTTGCTGTAAAGCGCTAACCAACCTAGAATAAAAATGATAGGAAACAAATATTACTCACGTTGCTCATATCATTCTAGATCAACTACAACATGTTATTTTTCTTAAAGATATGCTATTCAGGATAAATCCATCCTCATACTACAAAAAATTATTTTAAAGTAGCACTGTGTAACTTTTAGCTAGAAGCATCACAAAATTTTAAAGTCTAAAAATATATATTTTGTTGTATTGATTTAATGGTTCTTAGACACAAAATTTGTAGAATCATACCTATTTCAATGACACAGTACCCTCAGCTCAACAGAAAATTCTGACATAGATGATTATAATTCCATGCCACCAGGATGAGGGAGCAGAAATAGGCCAATACACTACAATACAGCAGAGTTTTATTTGTACAAAATGTACAAAAATTACCATTCCAGAAGACATGTTTTTTTTTTCTTCCAAACTTACTGTTTTTGGATAGTTTCCTCTCAAAAACAGACCACACAGACAGTCTGTAGAGAAATCTCTGCCATCAAGTGGCTGAAAGTTACAAAGTAAAATTGAGTAAAATTGGATTTCACTTTAACAGAGAAGAACTAACTTAGATGATACAGCACATAGACAGGTTTGCTTACAAAAACCTGACAAGAAATCTTGCATAATATGAATATTCTGTGCTGTATTCCCCACTCAAAAGAAACTGCCCAGGAGGTATAAATATAACGCTTCAGAATTGCTCAAACTGAGTAGTCTCCCATTGACAGAGCTAAGTCATAATGGAGCCAGTAAACAATGCAGCACCTCTCAGTGGAGTCCATCAGAGTCCAGCAGAGTCCCCGGAGAAGAGGAGGCCTGGAGAGCTACTGAGGATTTCCAAGTAGATTGTGTTCATTTACTAGCAATAAAACCTTCAAGAAACCCCTTGGAGCTGCAGGAAGTCTTGAAATGGTCACAGACACCATCAACAAGGGAAACAAAAGGATGCAATATGAAAGATATACTGTAGTAATGGTCAATAACTTAGAGCCAATAAATAACTGCATATGCTGCAAATAAAGTATTGCTTGAAAACACCAGGTGAGACCCAGCAATGAATACAATGTTTTATCATTCCCCAGTTGTGTGTTTCACTTCAGCAGTTGATAAAAGTGGCAATATTGCCTTGCTTTCTTATAGGAGCAGAATTTATGACAATGTTTTACTATGTGGTTGTTTTCCTTAAGAATGTAGTCAAGCTATGGAGATGTCTGTGAAGCAGTCAGTGTGTCAGTGTAATAATGGTGCGTTTGAGTTATGTGTCTGGGGAACAGAGGATGGCAGACCCCCATTACCTCCCCTCCCCACCATCTGGGCCATGTCACATGTTGTGCATCGCTGCTCTGTCTTCCTCATCATCTCTGCCGCTGCTTCCCGTCCTTCTCCCGGTCCATGTCTACAGAACACATATGTACTTTTTAAATTATTTATAGAACATGATTTGAATGGTGTGACTCCTCGAAGCCAGACAAACCACTCAGTAAAAATGTATTCACAAATGTCAATCGATTTTGGCGTCACCACTTTTTTCCCTGTCTGACATTGTTGTTAAATGGGTTCTGGTGTTTGCTTACCAGGCATAATGGAAAAGCTCACAAGTGATGAATGCCACTGCCAAAAAATGAATATAAATGCATTTAATTAGCAACTGTTCTTTTTTGTGTGTGTCATTATTAATTTTAGATTTGTTTGGCAAATAGATTTGTTTTTGAATTGATGCCCATACACTTTGTCATGAAGGATTTATCACCCAACAGAAACTAGGGTGCTGTTGGCAGAAACTGTGGAGGAGACGTTACGCTGAAAGCTTTTAGAAAGCCCTTATACGTTCTGCTAATGCTAAAATAGCCTTTTTTATGATATGCAAGTGCAGCTTTTCAGTGGAGAATTTATTTGACATACATTTCAGTTTATATTTTGAACGTGTCCAATTCCAACAGAAAATGAATGGAAAAGGGGTATCATCAAAGACTTCTTTGGCACAAACAACATTTTTTCCTTTCCCAACAGCAGATGCTGTATTTAAATAATGTAAGAAAGTCATCACAAAATAATTTCCTGAACCATAAAACAGAGAAATGATTTTTGATGCTGTGCACCAAGGCAGAACTTCTATCTATCTTTATGATCATGAATGTGTTGTAACTAGTGCAAACACCTGATGAAAGACCTGGGACCTATTCATTACATTTTGAATTTCATGATTCTGTGCCTATGTCCCTTTCTACTAAGTATTTTGGTGTTTGTTGATCCCAGCATGCTCTGCATTTCTGATGCCATTTCAAAGGTGATTAATGATTGAAGCCATGATTTCTGATGTTGTATAACTGGGCTGGGTATCTGTTGTTACCGTCTGATGAAAGATCTTCTCTCATCCACAGCTGCTCTCATACCTTTGATGGCACTAGTTTTAAATCTTTGTAGTGCAAACCCTAAAACTCACTTTAAAGTTAAGATTTAATGATGAGGCCACTGAAAACCTGGCAAAACAGATGCTTTTAAAGAGTTCACCTGTGCAACATTTATTATTTAATAAGTAAACGGGAAGGTAAAGGAGAGGTCAAGTTTATTAGGAATAAAAATATAGATCCTTATAGAGCTATGTTAGCATTATTCAAAACACAACAGGATAACATTTTGTTCTAGCCTTTACAAATGCTTTGGAATTTAGTCAAAACAAAATTATAAATGTTTATTCACCAGGAAGCTGTTGGGTACTGCAGAAAAGTGGTTTAGTCTATAGTGTTGCATAATGTTGTATGAATATTATGACACCAACAGTTTTTAATTAAGAGACAATGTGGCAGGAATACTCTAAAAACAAATTTAGCCAACCATAGCACTCTTTTATTTTGAATTATTACTATCAGGATTGCATAGATCTATTCAGATACCTATTATGGATTTTAGAGTCCATACGTTTTGGGGACTTCTTCTGTTTTTATTTATGCATTGTCTTGTGTTAAGAACAACTGTGCAAGTGGAGGAGATTTGTTTAGGCGTTTATTGCTTGTGACGTTACTGGCTGCAGTTGTCATCTTCTGGTTAAATGATGCGTGAAAGTGAATATCCATCTTCTCTGATCAAAAGCGCAATGTGATGGCAGGACGATACATGCATTATAAACAAGCCAGCTGACTGTGAAAGTAACAAAACATTCAGGAAAACACTTTCTTTTGGGTTTTATTTTATTCGGAAATGTTTGTTAATTCTCAGTCAAACTTTGGTCCACCATTGTTTGAAACTTGGAGAACAAGAGGTAAAAAGAGGACATGATATTACAGAATTTGGACAAGGCCACCCATGAACCTCTACCGTTAAATTCAACTGACAACTTCTAATGCTAAATCTGTGAAACCTTTATTCATATCTGCAGTTTGAGCTAAGAATAAATGCCTTGCTGCAGCTGATGCTGAGTGAGGGTTTTGTGATGTGACTATTTGTGAGAAAAAAAAAAAGGGGGTGTAGCATTAAAGTGCAGAGCTAGAAAGACTCCAGGCACAACACTCAGCAGAAGAGGAAGACATACCACACCCTTTAATAGCATTCTCACCTCACCTGGATTTCTTGAATAAAAAAAGAGGATGTTAAATGGGGATTACGTTAAGAAAAGATAACAGCAGCAGCCAATAAGACATGCTTTCTGTGATTACACCCAGTGGTGGACAGTAACGAAGTAAATGTAATTCGTTACTGTACTTAAGTAGTTTTTTCCAGTATCTGTACTTTACTAAGTATTTCCATTAAGGGATACTTTTTACTTTAACTTCACTACATTTCAACGTCAAATATCTTACTTTTTACTCAAGTACATTTTGCAAAATTAGTCGTTCCTTGTGTTTCCGTTAAATATTTTTCTAGAAGAAGACCTCAAAGACGTGTCTCAGTGGGAGTGTCAGAACGGCTCAATAGAAGCCTCATTCTCTACACGCGAGCTGATAAACATGAAAATGACAAATAAAAATACACCTGTGATGAAGCTTTGGTATTAGTAATGGCTGACTCTGATTCTGAGGGAGAACATCTACCTTTAGAGTCTTTTCAGCCGAGTGAAAGTGAGAATGAACGAGAGTGAGTGCGTGTGTAACTTGGACAGCGGCGCCGCTGCTCGTGCCTTTCTCAGCGTCTCTCATAAAGCACACGCTGTTTTTCCCACATTTTACCAAACATCAGTGAAAGAAACGGGAGGAAACTAAAGCCGGGAAGCCGGGAAGCCGTGTGCGCGTAGCACCTGCAGCTTTACCTTTAGCACCTGCAGCTTTACCTTTAGCACAGGTGATAGAAAGCCGGGGCGGGTGTACTTGCCGTGGCCGCGGGAGTGACAGGGAGTTTGGGAATAATGCGGCTTCTATTGACAGCTGTTTGGGACAAATAGGTGTTGTTCATCCTGACACTTTACCCAGTCGAGGAGGGAGAGACAGGGGTAAACATAGTCAGTGAGAATGCACTAATCAAAGCAGCGATCGTAATAAAAGTGATGGCTGTGTGCTGTGCTTTATGAGAGGTCCCACACTCTAAAAAACTACTAACTATGCCACATGGATGGATAAGAAAAGATAAAGCAACTGCAACCACACACATACAGTACATGTGTATATTTCTCAGAACTATTTGCTTACGTTTTACTAGTTATGGTATGTTGTAGTTATTCTTTATTTCAGAAAAAGAAAAAAAAAACTATTATAATATGTTCATTAGTGTGTATGTACTGAAAAAAACATAACCGCCAATATATAATGTCATGGTATGCAAATTATATGCAAATTAGATGCTTAAAATTTATTTACTTAAATACTTTGGGTCATACCTGACATTTTTCTAGTTTAGAGTAGGACTCTATGTCGTATCATTTTCAAACCACAGCCTTTTGAAATTTGGATCTCAAAAATCTGTATTTTTTAAATAATTCCTGACACCTAAAGGGGGCAAGAGACTGACAAAAATTATAAGGGCATTATAGCCTAGTACTTGGATACTTAAGTACATTTGAAGGCAAATACTTTTGTACTTTTACTCAAGTGAAAGTTAAAAGGGAGTACTTTTACTTTTACTGAAGTAATATTTTACCTAGTGTATCTGTACTTTAACTCAAGTACTTGGTTTGTGTACTTCGTCCACCACTGATTACACCACTATTATTTGAATGTCAGAGTGTATAATGAGAACACACTGTGTCTTAGTGTTTCCCCTATTTCAATTAATGTAAAATCAGAAGAAAAAATGGCCTCGAAAAGTTGAAGCGCTTTGCATTAATCTCTCAATTCAAGCACAACCTTGCAGCATTAGATATCCGCGTGGATGCATGCGTGAGGCGGAGAGAACGCACTTGTCTCAGTGCTTTTGTAGATGCATGCAAAGCAAGGTTAATTACTTTTCTGACCTTCTCTAGAAGCTTAAAGAAATATTCCAATCATAGCATGAATAGATAGCACAAGCAAGAGATGCTGAGTCAATGGCCAAACACTGTAAATGAAACCCGCCCAGATCTTTTAAAGTGTAACCTTATTTATTCTCCCAATTACCTATCAAATGTTTCTATAAAACAGGATGTTATGCTGGTTTAAAGTCCAATCAGAAAAGGCTCTTTGGCCCTGTAAACTGTTGCTTTGCACACAATAAGACCATTTTCTTCTAAATGTAGGCCTAATCACTAAAGTTAAATATTATGTATGTATAATGCAACACATAACATTTACTGCAATAGTACATTTAGGTTGGGGTGATGTGCAAAGTACCACAATGATAGTTTCTGTGTAGATTGGATTTTCTGATTAAAAGAGCATTTGGTAACACTTCAGAGAGCACATTTTATCATGAATTCATGCATTAATTCATGCATGACTCTCATAAAATCTCATGAATCACCAAGAATTATCATGTTTTATCATATTTTCCTCCTAGCCCTAACCAAAAACCCCGAGCATTGTAATTGTGATCATGTTCTTTGCACAAGTGTAATCAGAATCAAACATTATGAAATCTGCTGTGTTAGCACAAAGGGGCTACTGAGGGTGAGGCCTGAACATAAAAAACTCTTAAGGCAGATGCTTTTTCACTTCATAAAGACTATATACAGAAACAGTCTGTTTGTTAGTTTTAGTCTAATCAAACAATGGCATATAATTTAAAACTGAACCAAAGCTGCCCAAAAAGAAATACTGGATAATGCACAGTCTAGGCTAACCCCTGGGAAAACTGATGCTTCTTTACTTTTGTAGAAGTGTATAAGTAATAGTGTATATATTCCTAGCTGATGAAGATATTCATTTCAAAAGAGTGTATTCTGCTTACAAGCTGTCTGGCTATGAGAATAATTGTGCAACCAGCTAATTTCACCCTCCGTTGTAGAAAAAACGACTCCATAGCCAGAAGCACTTTAGGCTATTAAATATAATTTAAAGTACAGAGTGGCCTTGCTTGATGAGCTGCTATGTTATCATCCTGGCGTGTCAGAAACTTATATAAAAGCCCTTGTGAAAAAGGCTATATTAGAAACGCAAATATGATTAAACCATCCATACATCCATTTAAATCAATGTATTGCCATCAGTGCAATTCACTGCCATTGTCAGACTCTTGGATATGCTTTCATCTCAGGCTGATGTGTGCCAGCAGCCACATTCAGTCTCAGCGTGCTCAATTTGATCTCCAGGATAAACAAATCCACAACAATAAAAGAGACATGAGGGTTGACAAAATGATTAAAATGGGGCTATTGTGACTCAGGGGGTATTTGTGCATCTTTAACAATAGATGAATAAAGTATTAATATGAGCATCTAACATATTGATTATGTGTACATGTGAGAGAGTTATATGTGTAGGTATAATGCAGATATATAATACAGAAACTTCTGCCATCTTCCCACACAGCCACTTACTTATTAACCTAAAACAATCTTTTGAAATGTGCATTGTAAATGTAGCAAACATCAACAATGTGCGTATTAACTGAGCCCAGACGGGGATTTTTTGCTGAAGGAGTTTTGTGATTCACTACGGCAACAGCTTTCTCAGGTGTCAGCAGTCAACATAGTACTTTAAAACATCTCTAGTTTGCTTTAAACCACTTCAAGCTTATAATAATCAGGACACAAATTTGTGCGAGTAAAATTATTTTACTCAGTAATTGTCTGGTCGAAAACAGGTCAACTACACACCTGTAGTTTTTCAGACACTTTGTGCACATGTAAATGAGTCTGAAAAGAGAAAATCTTGTGTGTACTCTCTAATATCACATGTGCACACAATAACGGTGTGAGACATTTTCTGGTGAGATATTTATCTGTGTTACCCAGAGGTGAAAGTCAATGGGGGGCAGCTTTTAGCAGCCGCATGTGTAAGTGCCACGCTGTCCCATCGCCACATCTGAAAAAAGCAATGTAAAAGCACTGTAGCCCAGAAACTGAGATGGAAGCACTCAGGCTTTTATAGTGGAGGCATAAAAGTGGTTAACACAATTAGGGCAACAAATTACCTTCTTACATTTTGGATATTCATAAAATAGATTAAAGATAAGAAGAGCAAACATACATGTAACCTCCTGAACACAATTAAATGTTATTTGTGAAATAAATACCTTTCTATCAATTACCCTGGTGCCTGTAAAACATGCAATTTGGTTGCATTACATGTCAATTAATTAAAATGGCTTTCACAGATATTCACTACATGCAGTTGCTTATAATAACTCACACTTTTTGAATTTTTCTCATGTTGAGAAAAAATTCAATGGCTCTATTTATTCCTAAAAACATTTTGTGTTTGTGTGAGAACAAGCAATCTCTAGTTCGATAAACCACAGCATCCTTAAAAATATGGAGTGAAATTGCAGTAGTGTTCTACATAATGATATGACTAATCATTCAGTGCTGAATAAACCCAAGGCATAATGGGATACAGGACATGAGACAGCAATATCTTAAATCTGACCTGTGCTGTATGAAGTGATTTAACTGTAATTCACTTTTGTGTACTTACTCCTGCCAAGCATCCATTAGGCTGATTTCTAATTAATTGAGCTCTCTATACTGTTAGTGTTTCCCAGTTTGATATTGCGATTGTAAACATTTATTTGAAACTCCTCAAGAGGTTCTCATTAAAACTCATGGTGTTTAATTTGTTGTGTGCTTCTTATTATTGACAGTGTAAGCTGGTGAGTCTTCTTATATTACCTCTAGCAGAGATGGTACACCACACAGAATGCCTATGGGTGTTTTGCAAACTCACAACACACAGCTCAGTCCCCAGTACTTGACACTACAGAAATCTGAAATGTGCTCTTTACAAGATGTAATACAACCTGAAATAGAGTAATAGAGATTTCTTCTAGCCGTGCCAAGACACACTAGATAATCTGGTTTATATGTAGTAAAGCTACTGCTGCATATGTACAGCTGTTAAAACTGAAGCTGTGAATGCTTTACCGTGTTCTCTGCACAGAGCTGACAAAGCACAAATTTTAAAAAAACATAAGTGCAGTCAATAATATAAGTGCAACTTTGCAAATTGTTTTTGGTCACTCTTAATGTAAAAAGGGCATCCTAAGAGCATGTATGGGGATAACAGTCATCCCGACGAGGTCAAGCTATGAGCGCAGCTTGACCAAGCTGTGCATGTAAATATACTAACTGGCTCACAGCCTCACATGATACCACCACACCCCCTCTACCAGGACGAGGAGAGAATAGCCGTCCGTTGTGCTGATAAAGAGCAATTGCAGGGCTGATTATGATTACCAGAGATTATCCCTGTTATGAAAACAGCCTATCTCAGGCAGAGAGAGCAGAATATAACATCATGATCAATAGTACAGATTAAACTCCAACGCACACTCCTAATGCTCTCATTTTAAAGTTCACACCATGACCAGCATAGACAATTTATCCACTGCCTGCCTATTTTAACAATGCCATTGTGAACAATCATATTATTACTCTTAATGAAAGAAACGCAAAGCTATCATTAGCTACCTGCATGAAGCAGAAAACAAGAGTTGGAATGGGTTCTGTTCACCCACACATACAGATCTCATTAATTCACATTCTTTTTATTTAAAATTCCTTGAGTTATTTAGTTTTGTTAAGAGCTTTTGATAAAGAGGTCAGTATTCAAGTGAGATTTGTGTACTTATGTTTTCATGCAAAACAAGTGTTTGGGTTTTGTTTGGGTTATTTTACCTGCGCTTCATATTTGAATAATAGTGCGTATGAATGAGTTTTTGTGGGTGCATCTGTGTGGTCATGTCAAAGTCTGGAGCTTTTCACACTACTCTGGGAGCAGGGTCGCCAGCTTTTTCCTCTCCCCCGCCTCCTAGCCTTATGCCTCGAGGGGATTGGCCTCAGCTGGAGAGGTAAAGCCGAGAGAAACGCCCCGAGAGGAGCCATAAGGTGAACCAGGGTTCAGCTGGGCCAAACACTGCTAAACATCCTGGGATGACATAGGTTCAACAGGTTGGGTCAGAAATGAGTGAAGGCATGTCACACCAATGTAGGTCACCAATGACAGATGGATAGAGTAAGCATTATTAACAGGCTTATTCACAGCTTCTGCTCTGTAGAAGTGTAGACCAGGCAATCTCTTAACTTTTCAATAAAATAACTGGGTCTTCAGATTCTGAAGACCCAGTTATTTTATTATTGTTCTGAAGTTCAGAACAATAACAATGACAACAACAAAAAAGCATCTTAATTTGATTACATATACTACATGTAAAAATGTGTACCACGGGGCACTGGAGGGGCTACACCAAGGACAAGCTTAGATTCCGCACGACACAGGTTTACTATGCATTTTAAAATTAAACTTAACTCAAATCAAATTGTTCTATAATATATTAAAACTGTTGAATAATTAGGCTTAACATAGAATGCATGTGGAATCAAATTACAAACATTGTTAAATATGAAAGGTCAATTGGTATGAGGAATTTACTGTGTTACAGTTACATTTGTTTTAGGTTTTATGTATAAAATACAAAAACATTGTATTTAGGTCCAAAAGTTTTAATTTTAGGGGATGCACTTATATTATTTATAATTGACAAACTGTAACTATTTTATGCAAACTCTTAATATTTTACAGTACAGCCTGTGGTATTTACCAAATTCAGTGCTTGCTCCAAACCAAATACAGTTGTGATAATAAGTTTACAGACCCTGAATGATAACACAAAAACTTTTTTTCACTTATAGTTTGTGGTTGGGTGAAGCCATTAATTGTCAAACAACTGTGTTTACTCATTTAAAATCATAATGAGAACAGAAACTACCCAAATATCCCTGATCAAAGGTTTACATACCTCAGTTCTTAATACCGTGTATTGCCACCTTTAACAGCTTGAAGTCTTTTGTGGTAGTTGTGGATGAGGCTCTTTATTTTCTCAGAATGTATAGCTGCCTATTCTTCTTGGCAAAAAGCCTCCAGTTCCTGTAAATTCTTGGGCTGTCTTGCATGAACTGCACTCTTCAGAGTTGCTCAATGATATTGAGGTCATGCTGCTGTAGCCAATGACAGGTCAACTTGGCTTTGTGCTTTGGATTGTTGTCATGTTGAAACATCCAAGTACGTCCCAATGCGCAGCTTCTGGGCTGAAGAGTGCAAATTTTCCTCCAGTATTTTCTGATAACATGCTTCATTCATCCTTTCCTGTGCCTTTGTAGCTTACACATCCCCAAAACATCAATGATCCACCTCCATGTTTCACAGTAGGAATGATGTACCTTTCATCATAGGCCTTGTTGATTACTCTCCAAATGTAATGTTTATGGTTGTGGCCAAAAAGTAAAATTTTGGTCTCATCACTCCAAATGACTTTGTTCCAGAAGTTTTGAGGCTTGTCTCTGGGCTGTTTGGGTGTATTGTAAGCGGGATGCTTTGTGGCATTTGCGTAGTAATGGCTTCCTCAACCATGCAGCCCATTTTTCTTTAAGTGCCTCCTTATTGTGCATCTTGAAGCAGCCACTCCACTTTTTTCAGAGAGTCTTGTATTTCAGCTGAAGTTATTTGTGGGATTTTCTTTGCATCCCGAACAATTTTTCTGGCAGTTGTGGCTGAAATATTTTGTTGGTCTACCTGACCTTGGTTTGATTTCAACAGAATCCCTCATTTTCCACTTCTTACTTGGCATTCTCAATCCCTTGGACATCTTTTATATCCATTTACTGTTTTATACAGTTCAATTACCTTTTCCCGCAGACAATTCTTTTGCTTATCCCATGATCCCCCCAAAAGATGCAAGGGTATGTCAGGTGCCCAGAAACTCACTGACTTTTTATACACACACACTGATTACAATCAAACAGATCGCAGGTGAGGATGGTTACCTTTAGTAGGCATTCAAACCGTTTGTGTCAACTTGTGCGCATGTTATCAGGCCAAAATCACCAGGGTATGTAAACTTTTTATCAGGGTCATTTGGGTAGTTTCTGTTATCATTATGATTTAAAAAGAGTGAACATAATTGTTTGACAATAAATGGCTTCACCCAACCACTAACTATGAGTAAAAAAAAGGTTTTTGTGTTATTATTCATATTCTCTGAAAAACGGGCAAACAATCACAGATTCTGCCAAGATATGTAAACTTATTAGCACAACTGTACCAACAGACAAAACTGTACATGTAGCAAAGCATAGTGTGTGAACAGAAAAGTACAGCCGAGTCTTCAATGGCAGTCTTTTCCTCAGAATGTAATGTGTGTGTAGTGGTGCGTAAAGAATCTTAAAATGCTTGTGCAGCAACAGAGCAAAGAATCTATTTGAGCAAAGAAAATTAAAATATGATTATAAATTCAAAAAGCACACTTTTCCTGTATTCACATATTTTCCTTATCAATCCATTACCTTAGGGCTTAAGGTAATGTAAGTAAAGGGAAAAGCACCAGTGCTGATTTCATTTTCCCAAATACACACTTTGATCTCTAAACACCCCGCTCCTACAAATGAGATGAAACTATTCAATTTCACACATTTTAACTGCTGCATATTGACTTGCTCATACAGAAACATTATTTATGGGAACAAGCCAAGTCGGAAGAACTTGGGCTTGCTGTGTAATTGAAAACATGGCAGGACTAATTTAAATCACTACATTTGTCAATATGTTGTAAACAAGATATAGGCGACAAGTATTCCTGTCGTAGATGAATACAAATTCATAAACACTGGCTTGTTTCAGACGCTTGGGGATCACCTCTGCAACAAGTTATGTTTTCTCTTCAAATAATTTGCTAGAGATGTCACAGCTTTTTTTTTTTCCTATAAGCCGCAATTATTGTTTTTATACAGACAGTCTAAAATCACCCGGCGCTTTCAAATAAATAACAATCACCACACTTTTTCCTCAGCCTTCACTTGTTCACACTCAATATAATTGCCAAAGCAGATTGCAGATTTCTTCAACACTGAAATAATGGTGTTTTATTAACCAATTTTAAAAAGCAGTGATTTTTAAAGTAGGGACAACTTCTAGAGTCAAGATTGTAGACAGGCAATTAATATGTTACATATTTTATCTTTTTACTGATGTGTGTATCTGTATTCTAAGTAATGCTTATATAATACCAAATCTAACTTGTATTGGGATGTGATCAAACTAAGGAATCAGAAAGTGATGCAGGTATTTTGGACTTAGCCATGAAGATAAGCAGTATATACATAATAAACAGTATAAATACATAGTCATGAAGATATTAGACTTCAAGGTGAAAGTCTGTGAAGCCATTAGGTATGAGTCAAAATTGTGCATAGGCGTAGGGTTGACATTTTAGACCCTGTATATACAATATATAATCATTGATATTCCTGCCACCCTAATCTGCACAATGTTACCTTGAGTTATTTTACATAATGAGAATCCTTGCATTTAGAATATCCACACTGACTGTAGTGTCCCACATTGTCTGACATACAGTATACAGCAGTGGTGGGCAAACTAAGGCCTGGGGGCCACATGCAGCCTGTTGGGCTGTTTAATACAGCCCGCCAAGCATTTACTAACATTTTGTTGATAATTAAACACGCAGATATTTTTCTTTTCTCCTCCAATATTCTGCAGTGATCAGTTGATTCCACTGACCGACATGCACCAAATGATAACAAACTTTCCTAAAGCTGAGTGAGATGCTAGTTATAGAAGTGTGGATTTAAAACTGAGGGTACAGCTGTGACTGTGTTGTTGAATATACAGTGTCTATTGCACATATTGTTTTGTCTATAATTTAAACTTTAAACTATAGACAAAATAAATGTTTTTATTGAGCACACCCGTGTTCACTGTGTTGGCCCGGTTCTCCTCAAGAGTCCCATGTTCTATCGTGGCCCTTGAGGAAAAATAATTGACCCACCCCTGGTTTACAGTATAATTATTTTAAATTCTGTATGTAATATATCGTGAATTTAATAGACAACACTAATCCTCATAATTTATATGGTAACGCAGCTTCTCGTTGTGACGTGAGATATGCTAAATAAAGCATTTTCTTTGTAGCTTCACGCAGTGCTGGTGCTATATAAGATCCTCTGCCCTTTTATTTCCAAATGTAGTGGTTGCATGACCTCAGCTGAGCCACTGAGACACTGTCCCACTTTCAGGTGGTAAATTGCATGGCTTTGAATTTGAATTCAAGTGAGGCTGCTCCAAAAGAAGTCACAGATACATAGGCACCACCTGTGCTGTGTGTGTCTGCTACTGCCACATGTGCCAAAAGGAAAAGGATTGCTCTTTGGTAAATTCTTTTAAATTATATTACCTGTTGACATTCTACAATTGTCTGAAGTCCTTTTTATGCAGTCAAATAGAGTTTTATCATATCTTTTGCAGTTTGTCTCAGTAGCAAAAGCTTTAGGAAATAGTCTAAATGTATTCATTAGGAAACACAGGAGCGTTTGGTTTCATTCACTGACAGCGTCGGTGTCTTGCCTTTAAAAGGTGTTTCTTACTTTTTATTTGCTGTGACACGCACTTTGAGAGGCAGACAAAGACTGACTGATTAAAACATGCCGCTCCATTTCCACTTGGTGAAAGCCACTCTGTGTTGGCGGAGAGAAGGAGACGTTGAGCAAAAACACAAAGCTCTTGAGATTTTTTTTCTTTTGCTATCCTGATTGTAATTATTTTAACACAAGTTAAATCTCTCAGCGCACATAATCTCTGATAACAATACACCCCATCATTTCAGACGTTCCTGTTTGATGTGTCTGATTTACTTTGTTCTTACTTTGGTGGTTAAAATCACGGCTCAGTTGTTTAACATAGACATCTGAACCCAGCAGCCATTTGTGAATACAGCAGGGACGAGATGGAAGTGAGCTGCACCTTACCTCCAGGCACACAAATAGAATAAACACCTTTAGATTCTATAAAGACAAAAGGGCTTTTCAACTGCTTTCAGATCTTTGGAAAGGCGTGTGTGGTCTGTCAGTGGGAAATCAGAGCAGCTGGATTTTTAGGATAATAGAAGTTTGTGTAAATGAACAAAGAGAGTAAAAAAAGTGTTCTGTATCAAAATGGGGGCTGTTTATTTTGCTTTGAACCCCTGCTGGTATAAAGATATATATTAGATATACAGTACAGTTAGAAAAATACTTAGCATTTAGATCACAAAAAACCTACAGGCCTTTCTTTGCCTAACCTGGAAGAGACTTTATGCTTATACTTTAATACTGTAACATAGAAATGTAATTTTTTTAAAGAAGTTCTATTACAGAGACAGAAATTGGGCATAATTTCTATTACATTTCTTTTTACATTATGGCAGAGACACATTATTATGTATTTTGTTTAGAAATAATGCAAGATAACCTGAAATTCAACTCTATAAAAAAGTTGAAACGTGACGTAGAGGTAACTGCTCACCAGCTCTGGGGGAAGTGTCTGGGGAGAGGGGGATATCTGTGCATCTCTGCTTAGACTGCTGATCCCACAACCCAGCCTCGGGTAAGAGGAAGAAGATGGATGGGCTACAGATGGATTACAAGATGATTCTTATTTCAGTATATGGTTTGGTGATCATTCTAAATGCCTTCCATTAATGAAGTTTCCATAAATAGATTGAATTTGCATTTATTTGCTGACTTTGACAATAATCTTTGCAAAAAAGTTGTTTCTTGACACTCGCAAAGTTTTTTATCTTTTTTGACAGTAAATGTGCACAAAATGTAACAGAAACACTTTAAAGGTGTATAAAAGGTACATACATTTTATTCTGTTATTCTGTTCTGTCAATTACTCTGTTATTAAAAGCTTTGTGTGTGTGTTCTGCTCTGTGTGTGATCTCCCTCCATCTTTAACACGATTTTCCCATAGTGACAAGGACCATAGCACTTAGCCCAGGGACGTGTGGCTAGCAGTGGGCTGACCTTGAAGCAGCTGAGGCCAGAACCTCCAGAGGACAGTCCTTGGACGACAGGCAGACTTCATCTGACCTAGCACTTCCAGACACGCTCTCTTCCCTTAGACTCTCGGGGGCGCTTTCCTCATGCGAACCTGTGACACTGCTAAAAGCCAGCCTTAAGTGAGACTTGGCACTCCTAAGAGAAACGGGTATCAAGAAAGAAGGCCAAGATCTAATGAATACCTTCGAGAATAAAACTGCAAGAAGATTTGGAAGGTTCAAAAATATTACCCCAAGACACATTTTCATCCATTTAATAATCAGAACATAAGAAAGTTAATCATTTAGGTATTCCAAGTGCAGTTCTGCAGGATACGGCTGAACATCTGCATTCAAGGTAATTGTGACAAATCTCTTGGAAGCTTTCCAAAGGCTGTAAACTGCAATTATATGTGAGAGATGCTATTTTTACCCAGTTAAGATATAGTGTAATGCATAAAGGCTAGCAATGAACAAGAAAAACATTATAATAAACCATATAACATGGCCTTATGTGGCCGGTGGAGAAGGTATATAGGGTGAGTTACAATTTAAACAACACATTAAATGCATTCATATACAGTATCATGTATTATGTTCGGATCCTTACAGAGTCTCTATATTAGTTGAATTACTGAGCTAGACTTCAGAGAATACAGTGTGAATATTAGAGATGTGGTAAAACTGTCATATGCAGCTGTTACCAGGTAGGCATTTATGGGCACATTATAAGGAAGCCACTTGAAATTCATGAGAATCAGCAAGTTTACTCCCACCTCTCCCCCCGCTGCCAACCCTCCACTCCAAAATAATTCCAGCCTGTCCTTCGCGCCACTTCAACTTCACTTTCTCTTCAAATGGAAAAGTTTTACACTCCTCTAACTACTTTGCCTTAGTGAGGCTGTTCTGTAGATAATATGTCTTCGGAAAGAAAATAACTCCTGTCATAAGTGGACATTTCTGTTTGGAAAAATTGCTACCATTTGCATGTAAATGTTTTTAATATGACTTTTTTTCTTCCGTCTAACAGAATGTGATCATTCTGATAATGACAAAAGGTCATTTTTGTTTGTGGACACAAAATAATGAGACGTGATAAATAAATAAATAGCACTGCTGTACTTCTGCAGTGGCTAATTACAGTTGTGTGACATGAGTGTGGGTAGCCAGGTCACTAATGCTAAGGACCTGAGGTGTTGTGTACAGGGATGTGTTAATGATGCATGCAAACAAACACTCGAGCAGAGGACAAGTTCTTATGAGGTTGTATGTATGAATATTGTATGTCTTATGACAATCATTTGAACCTTAACACGCTAAGTGGATGATGTGTAGGAGCTGCGACTGCACGTCTTACTGAAGAATACGTGGAATGAGAATGTGTGTATCGGATGAGAGGTTTGGGTGACCTTCAGGGAACAAGGTGTTAGTGTCAGCATTTACTCTGTCACACCACATTAAGCAGCACTGTGCAAACACGCCGGGGGGGGGAGACATAGAGACATGTAGCGATAAAGAGAGGAGAGACGAGGAAGAGGATGAAAAGCGTGATTGTGTATCGAGAGGATTTATGGACGCAGATTCACCGCTGATATCCAACAGATAGATTAGATCGAAAATGTACCACAATAACAAGACAAAATGTCTAAACACACACACAGAGGAAAGAAGTAAACTGCAGAGTTGTAATTCTCTGAAAACACAAGCATTAGGAGGCTAGTCACAGTTCAAATGCTGTGCTGTTTATTAATGTGATGACTATGCATTATTCAACCAATAATGACAGAATAGCAAAGGTAAAAAGCACATGTAACTTGACTTAACAAGATTATATTAAGACTATTAAGAAACTTAGTCATTACACAAGAACAATTACCATTGCTTTCTGAACTGGGCTCTTCTTAGCGACCTTGGGCTGACCTGAAGGTGCTAGGTCATCAAAGCCTTGTTTCCTCTACCGGTCGTAGTAGAGTTGTGTAGTGTATTTAACCACATGTTAACTACACAGCAAGCGCCACTGTCCTCAGTGTGGCACTGAGGACAGCGGCGCTTGCTCCATAGTGATCTCACTCACGCCAAACAACGACAAGAATAAAGAAGTTAGTAATTGCTCTTAACAGTGCAAGAGGCAGGAGATATAATAATGCATCTCCAAAAATAAACCAGCTCTATGCATTATACTATATCTTCTGGATTAAAAATAGCATCTTTCACATATAGTTGCTGTTTGCAGCATTTGGAAAGCTTCCAAGAGATTTGTCATTATTGCCTTGAATGCTGCAATACGCAAAAGGAGAAGACGTTGTTTCTAAAAAAAATTATAATAAAAACATTCACTCTTTACGATATAACTCTTAGGGCCTAAGAGGGCCTCAAAATTTATTGTCACATGTTAAACCAATGTATACAGCAAATGCAATGTTTTTAATTGACAGGAAAACTTGTAATAATAGCAATAATCATTTACTTTATTTTAATTGATTCTTTAAAAATGACTGTTTATTACAAGAACTTTCAACAGGAGAAGAGTAAAAAGAAGAAAATTACTCAGCCTCTGACTACATTGTTCTATCCTTGACCCAACAACAAAGTGCCCGGATTGGTCAGACAGCATATGAAATTGTGGCTTTGATCTGATTTTTTTTTTTAACACACATTTACATAGTAGTAAATATGTTGAGTTTACTATGTGTTCAGCACAGTCTCATTCTTTCTTAAGGCTCCTCTTGCCTTGTTAAGTTGAAAATGCTCTTAACTACCAGCAAATAAAGAGACACTGTGGCTGCTGATTTGTTCCTCACAGCAAAACCTCACTGCGAATTAAAAGGGTTAAGTGTGTTATATATTGATTTACTCAAATAAAAGGGTGAAAATAAGTGGCTGCTCGGTTTTGCTTTGTAAGAAACACTGTGTCAGCAATAACACGATGGCACAGGTCCCACACTCAGCTCACGGCTCAAAGCAAAAAGTCCTTGAATATAGATTAGCAGGTAATAGAATCCCTATTCATGTCCTCATTATTTAGGCCTTGGGTATGTGGAATGTTTTACAGTCACTGCACAGATGCTTTATGGGTAGAGGCAACGCGGCATCTGTTTAACCCACAACAAGAATCAGACGGTGTGTTGCGTCAGACTCAATTGCTTTCAATTTAGCTCTCAAACATTTATCTAGGCCAGCGTAACAAGAGGATCAATATGGATAAATAAAGACAGAATACCCACCTTTCCTTTGCCAAAGCTCATTTCACAATATATTTCTGGTTCTGAGCAAAGGGAAATAGTTGCATCATTACTGAAATTAAGCTATGGGAGTATTTATGCATGAATGGGTCCCATGCTGTATAAATGTGTACAGTAGACTTTCTGCAGGCTGTGCTACATTCTAAGGCACTGTAATTAGATTTCGGGTTTTGTTAATCACTTCTGTTTTCCACATCCAATTGTCAACAGAGAAATAATCTGAAATCTGTATAATAAAAAAAAAGGAGTGGATCAAAAGCATCTCTAATCTTGAGCTTAGGAGTCATAATCTTGGGAGTTTCTGTGTGTAATGCAGTTATTTATTGCAGCTGCTCAGACAATGACTACATCTTAAGCACCACAGGAAAAAGATGAGGCAGGTCATTGAAGTTCAGGCAACTCTTTGCCAATTATAAGTTGAATTTAGGCGACGTTATTGTTTTGGTTTTTTGAAGAGTCCCAAAACAACATTTAAAAATACAATGCTGTCATAAAGCAGCTCATCGTAGCATCCTTACAGCCACATTTATGATCTTTTATGATTGTTAAACAGACTGTACCTGATTTTTTTTCTCCTTGTACCCCTAAAAACCCCAAATATATTTTAAAAAGCATTTATTTTTAAAACAACAGGATTTATGATGCCATCTACTGTTAATTATAAGGGATTTTAATACAGTAGATGAAACCTGTTACTCAGGAAAAGAAAACATTGGCCAATCAATGCTCGCAAAACCACATGCTCAAAAAAGGAGCGCTTCCATTGGTCGACACTGGCTAGTCATATGAAGGTTCAGGAAGTGTAATAGTTGCAGATAAAGTGTATATTCAGCGCTGAATATGTCTTTTAACACAATAAAAAAATGAAAAACATCGGACTGGAGCGTTAAAGCTTTGTAACTGTATCGCTTCTCACCATTTTCTTATGGATCCTTTTCTGGTGTAAATCTGAGCGAGTAACATGATATATTTTGTTTTAAATTATTATTTTCTTCTTTGTTTTGAGACAACGACCTATGACGAGCATCCCCTCCGCCCTCCCCTCTCACTGACCTGCAATAAGGAGACGTCTGAAAGACCTGTTTACAGTCCTAAATGTGCATCTCTAGTGTTTAATTCTCAGGAACTAGTGTGTATTACAAATGTTTTGTGTTATTTACATCATTTTATAATAAAGTCCTTACATGTGTTACCAGGTAAAGCTTTGTATATTTTATATCTGCATACATTTACAAAACATCTGTCCAGTGAAGTCCAGTGTGGGAGTTAACCAAACTGGACTTCACCGTTTGCAGCTTGTGCAAAACGCTGCTGCCCGACTGCTAACTAACAGTCATAAACACGAGCACATAACACCTGTCCTGTACTCCCTGCACTGGCTCCCTGTCCAGTTTAGAATTAATTTTAAAATCTTAATGTTTGTTTTTAATGCACTCACGGGCCTTGCACCTCCCTATTTGTGTGAGATTCTGACCCCTCACAAACCCAGCAGAGCTCTACGTTCTGCTGGGCAACATCTGCTGAAGGTGCCCCGGTCCCGGTTCAAACAGTGGGGCGATCGTTCTTTTGCAGTGGCCGGTCCTAAACTCTGGAACTCTTTGCCCATTGAATCACCTTCCATCACTGACCGGCCTCTGTTTAAAGCCAAACTTAAAACCTATTTATTTAAAATGGCTTTTTGCACTTAATGGCTCTGTGACACTGCTCTGTTTTTATTGTGTAAATATGTTTTAAACCTATTTATAAATATGTTTTTTACTAATGTTGTTAAGCACCTTGGTTCAATCTGTGGTTGTTGGAAGGCGCTATATAAATAAATATTGATTGATTGATTGATTGATTGATCTATCATTATCACAATATGTTTTAGAGTAACACACAGCATAGTTTGAAATATAATTCTAGTAAAACTAGACATTTACATTTTACATTTTACATTTAGCTGACGCTTTTATCCAAAGCGACTTACATTAAGGTTCCATTCACCAGTGTTATAGCTGGAACACCACTGGAGGCAAGGTGGGTTAAGTGTCTTGCCCAAGGACACAACGACAGTATGAACTGTGGGGAGAGCGGGAATCGAACCACCTACCTTCCGGTTGAAGGACGACCGCTCTACCACTGAGCCACTGCCGCCCAGAGGGTATGAGAGACATGCTGCAGTATAATGTGCACAAACACAACATGATTATTTATAAAAACAGGGCGACAGTTTACTTTGTTAAAGTAAAGAGATTTGTATTATCTCATATTCACTGCATTTATATTCCCTAAACTGTAACAATAGTGATATACCACTTTTTCTCAGCTAATTAGCACTAAACAGTGTTTAGATTATTTTATCTTAATGTACAGCTGCTGTTTAGCTCGTAGCTATAGAGACATACTAACGTGAGTTTGCAGCTAAATGCTAACAGACCTGCAACAACTAACTGTGTCTGTACACTGCAGATTAAATATCAGTTTATAATGACATCTGAACTTCAGTCTAATGACCACAGGCTTATTTAAGTGATAATATAAAGCTTATATGTCGCAAGGCAATATTTAGAAAATACACCTGGTGCATAACTTTCACTTTCACAGCTTTCACATAAACACTGCATTAGTTATCACTATAACTCTTATAAAACCAGACAGAATAGTGTGTCTACAGACAAGGGAACATAAATAATGAAAGTGGAAACTACAGACCAAAAGAATAAAAATAACTCTGCGTTGCTTTGGGGAACTCGGCGACAGCGCCGTCCTCCATGTTGAAAAAGCTGATCAGTCAGCATCAGAGTACGTGAGTGAGGGATGTAGGAGCAACTCCTTGACTGACAGAAGACATCACCACAGCTCGCCTGTGATTGGTCCGTGTGGTCAGCACCTCTGTAAAACCTTCAATCGCTGTAGAACCAAAGGCAGGGACTTATGGAAAATAATTACATCAGTTTATACTTTTACTGTACAATGTATATCCTGTTTGTGCCATTTGTATGTCTGTTTTTGTACTGTATGTTTGTGTGTTTCCCCTGTTGCTGCCTCGTGTCACCATTGTAAATGAGAATTGGTTCTCAATAAAAAATAAAAAACTGTTGTTCTCAGCGCTCACTTACAACTACATATCAAACCACAAGAATCCCTTTTTTACATAATAAGCGAGAACTTGTGTGAGAACTTGATGACTCATGATGGTTTACTTTATTACTTCAGATTCCCGACAATGGCTGCATTTAGTGCAACCTTTTCTCCATGTATTATTTACCCATGCTCCATCATTAGCTCAGTGAAGCCTGTTATAGCGTTACAAAATGATTAGATGTTACCATACAGAAGAGATTATCATATTTTGAGAACCAATAAATAGGCCTATCACAAGTCAATAAAGCACCACAAGCTTTTGAGCGCTGAATTAAGCCTTTGTTCAGTGATGGTGCATTTTAGCAAGCAAGAGATTCTGTAAATACAAGCATTACAGTAAAAAATAATAATCCAAAGTAATGATAATACTGCATTTAGTCATGTTGCAGTCGCACTGCATATTCAAGGGCACAGGCTGAATAAAAAGAGAGGCACAGGAAATGCAAAGGAAAAACACGAAAGAGCAGTTGAGTTTCTGAAAATCTTTCCAGCATTGTTTTTTTTTCTCTCCCTTGTAGTTTTTGTTAAGAAACATGGGATTCGGCAAACAACTGCTGTCAGCGAACAAAGCAAACAAATTACACAGTCAGTCTTCATTGTAACATAGCTGTGATGGATGAGGATGTGCTGCAGAAACACTGTAAGAAAGATGCTAGGCTGTTCTTGGGAAACACGGCCAAACTTTTATTAAGTTCTTTAAAGTGCATATACAGTACAAGATACATTTAATATCCCTATCAAAGGGGTTGCTTTTTTATACAAATGCAACCCCTTTGATAGTCCCTCACGGATACAGAGCTGTGAGCACATGTCCGTATAAACACTTTTCTCCTAAATGCTGCTGTTTGCTGTATCTAAGTGTCTCTATTACCAGTGATGCTATCGGCTCCTAAGTGGGCCTTCATGGCGGAGGTTGTGTGCCATTTGTTAAGTGGACCTTTGTCGTCGACTTACAGGGTAAATGTGAAGTGGGAGCTAATCCACTGGCCACTCAATAGCTTTAACAGTGCATGAAATCTCCTTTGTTAGTAAACCCTACGCTTCGAGTCATATCTGAAATTGATCAAATTCTTTTTTCTCTCGTCATGGGCTTTGGTGGAAGAGGTATCGATAGGCATTTCTCTAGAGGGCAAATAAGAAAGCCTGATAGAGACAAGAATCCTCAGGAGAGTAGAGTTATGATTCAGCTTTGCACGCTGAAAGCCACACAGATCAATTTTGATTGCTTAGAAGTTGGAAGGATTGACCAAATGTCATGTATAATTGATTTTATGGCTCTGTATTGTTGTCAACAATAGTTCTGCCTAATTTAAAGGCGCCAAATGGTAAAGGATAGTAATAAACGAGCTTCACATGTTATTTAAGTGGCAGAGATGTGTCTTCACTGTTACCAAGTTTTCAGTGGTTTGTGTAAAAATAGATGTTAGACAGTTTCAGTCCAGAGCCAGGCATTCGTGTCCAAACTTTTTTTTTTTTTTTTTAGTTTTGCTGCCACTAATGTTTGTTTGAGACTTAAATCAAATGGACCTATAGAATGTTGAGTTAATTTATTTTGCACAATATAAAACTTTGTTTAAGGTTATGTTCAGGCAGAATTACATTTGGCAATGGTCAAGGTAAGAAAAAAGTTATTGTAATACAGGAGAAGAAAAAGGTCTGTAGATTACAATTTATACATGAACTTCCCTCCGATTTAACCACATCACATAAAATGACTTTTTAAATAGAAAATGTGTTCATAATTTACCGCAGGAAAATTTTAGCTTGCCTTTTAGTGGAAGCTTTGCCAGTGACCATTGGAGCAAATCAAACAGATGTTTCTGATTCTAGTGGAGTAAAACCAGCTCATTTAATTGTCCCATGATTTTTGGCAGCATTTGGAAGTATTCATGCATCCATCCTAAAAAAGCTTTAAGCAAACTTTTTCTCAAAAGGAAAATAAAGTTTTGGTGCTGTGGTGTGTGTTCCGAAAAAAATAAGCAAACTGTGAGGTTGACTGACAGCTGATGGCTCTAAGTCAAAGTTTTAAAGCTCTGTCTGACTGTGTGGCATTTCTGCATCTGCTCTCTCATCTACGATCATCCATGTTTCTGAGTGGGATCAATCAGTGTCTTAAGCCATGTCCTACTCCCCTAAAAGAGACCATCACATCTGAATGCATCCTCCATTCTTGTGATCAACCTCAGAGCGGGGAGCAGCTGCACGCCTCCATGACACATGACGGGTGCGTCAGCTCTGATCCGTTTGCTGTAAAGAATCATTAGCCGCTGAAATTGCAGCTGTGTCGCTCAGGTTCACAGCTCCAAACGTTACAATCCATCTCCTTCAGCGTCTTCGCCGCGTGACAGAGACGTCTCCCACCGCCACCGCCACTCCTTACACATTCCATTAGAGCCTTATTTATTTCATTCTCTAATGAGCTGACCTTAACGAGCGCTGACAGCATGTCTGGCGTCTGGGCCTACTTGTCACTGTCACCACCACGACCTCCTCACAAGTGACAAACTCATGTCTAAATGGAGATGTGAGAGGCTGCTGAGCTATGTTTAACTGGCAGGGCACCTACAGAGGCAGCATTCTCTAAGAGGTTGGCTTCAAGTTTAGAGTCCTGCCTCTTCTTGATGGTTGATTGTGGAGAGGTACAGGGCTACGAGATGAAAGCCCAGTTGTCAAGTTGTCGTTTTCTCAGTTTGACACGCACTTGGAAGTTGAGTAGGTGCCATACGAGGGTGGCTCTTGTGATGTTACACATGAATGCACTGTTCCAATTGTTTCTGACGTTCATTCTACTGTTTTAAAGAAAATGCTGCGTGCTTTCCACTGAGAGACTTGATGTGTGTGAGCGCCACTTTTTGCAACATTAAGAAAAAACAAGTTTAATGTTCCAAACTAATAGGGTGCAGGTCAAATATTCCTCATAGACATGGCCGCCATGGTACTCGTCGCTGTCTCACAGTGAACCACTATAATTTGTATAATTATAGTATATAACCAAGTCATATGAGCCTGCCATTACGAGAAGGGCTTTGAACAAAACAGTGGTTCTGTGTCAAAGCTGTTCAAATATGGTTTGAAAAAAACACTGTTGCAAATTATTCTATTTTAAGGTGTAGCAATGTTAATATATATATGGATTTAGTACAATGACAATGAGTGCTACAAACTCACACAGGATTGTTACCTCGTTACCAAGAAAATTTAAGTTGTGAAGTAAATTGGTGTTGAGAGGAGGTATGTGTGCCACATCTTTACACTGAAGAAACCATCCAAATTAGAAGCTATTATTTTAATCATTTTCAGGCTTTCTTTAATGGAATGGTTTTGCTTTGTTAAAGGTATTACTTTTAGAATTGACAGCATGCTCAGAGTTGGGACACAAAGTAATATGAATTATATAGACCCAGTAAATGCAGTTTTTGGTTTAAAAATCTCAAGTTCTGCTTCTTCCAAATATTACACCCAAGTGTTGCCTTTAAAAACATAAAGGCCATGTTTTTATCAAAACCATTCTGACATTGCTTTTTTAAGAAGTTTTAAAAGGTAATTTACCGCTAAACGTTTCCTGACCCTAACCCTCTAATCCTTACAACAATCAAGTTCTTAAATCTCTGCACCGTGACTATGCACCATGGTCCGAAGCAAAGATGGATCTGTGATTGACTTTATGCGCCAGAGTTAGTCACAGCGCCGGAAGAATGACGTCTTCTGCTAGAATTAGACTCATGAAGCCTTTCTTTTTGTAAAAGCAAATGGCACTGAACTTTTTAATTTCCAACAAACTCTGGTGGTGAACACTAATAAACAATTTATCTCAATGAATTAATTTGTTTTCCATTAGTCAGCAGCAAATGCGTTTGGATTTTGTATGGTGCTCATCCATCTCCTGAGTGCTTACAGAAAGGCTGCTATTTTCCTCTCTGCTTTTATCAGCACTTCTGTTTGCTAAAAAGTGACGGCTGTTCAGTGCTGGCCTGAATGACTAACAAGAAGTGTGCTTTTGTAATATAAATGCTTTGTTGGAGTTCATCTTGCAAACATAGCACTTTCTACACTGCACACATTCAAGGCAATGGCTTCAGAAGAGCTGCACAATGCAATTGTTATCTCGATTTTCTTAAACAATATTAACTGACCTACGGTGTTCATATCAAACTGTATGAAAACCTATTTTGTTAAGGACCCAAAAGTGGGTTGTGGGGGAGTTTGAAAATATTTCTGTCACCGAAAAATGTAAAAATAAAAACTCAGCAATTTCAAAAATTCCAAAAAATATTACAGTTTTTCTCAGTTGCTTTGGCACAATTTTCAAATTAAAAGTTTTAGTACATTTCTCAAAACAGTTCATACAAACAGCAAAAATCCTTTGTTGTTCTCTCAAAAGTACATTTTACTGTCAGTGGAAATGTCTTGGCTATCAAAAGGAAAATAAACTGTCTGTCTATTGTTTATACACTGTATATGGCCATCAAAATGCATGTTTGTGCATCTTAAAAAAAACAACTGTAGATATTATTATTGGACTAAAGTTTCAGTCTCAGTAGCACAAAAGTTGGTAAAACAAGGACTTAAATTGTTTGAATTGCACATTACTGACACATTATCTTACAGTCTGTTACAAAAAAATAGACAGTTACTGCTTTGCAAAGGCAAGAAGGAGAAATCAAAAACACTGCCCTCTCTACCTAAACCTCCCCACGCTCTCCTCTGAGAACATTTGATTAAGACAAAGATATATTTACATATTTACAAACTATTTAATTCATCCTATTGTGAAAATCAGTTTATCTGTTTTGGTTGAATTGATTCAATACAATAATGCAATGTCTGAATGTTTTTACTGTACAATAAGGTAAAGCCTTATTAGCCTACTGTGCATATTTAGGGTTAACTGGTTCATACAGAGTCCTGTTTATTTTTTTGCCAATGATTTAAACAGGTTTTAGTGGATTTCTGGTTCTAGTTGGATTTATAAATTGGTAACAGTTACAATGCAATGGATAAATGAAAGATTTGATATCAAGAAACTTTTAAGTCGATTAAATGACACTAAAAGAAAAATATCCAAAATGACCAAAATGACACTAAAACAAACGGGAATTGGGTCACAAATCATTTGTTCTTTAAAATATAGGTCTCCCTTGGTAAACACTGGTTTAGACCTGTCTGTGAAGGTTCTCAGTCATCCAGGATATCTTGAAAAAAAGGTTGAAGTAAGAATATCTGGACTCAGGTTTAGACCCTAAAAACTTAAAAGTTGTGTAAGGATTCTGTATTTTGTTTGCTCCCCCTCCCCTCTGGGCTTGTTTGTGGCAGGAGCGAGGCTGCCTTCTCTCAGCAGATGAGACACACCTGCATCCAGTCTCCTCAGTCTGACTCCAAAAACCTGGTCCTGAAAGGTTAAAAGTCTACTACTCACCTTTTTGGATTGTTTTTCATGTACCTACCTGCAATGCATTTCTTCTGTTTCCAGATCTCTCCTGTGTATCGTTGCTGCTTCATTGACAGCTTCAGACTCCTGGAAAGCCAGCCAACTCCCAGCAGCCACTGCCTGGGTTTTGTTAGATAAACTGTTTAAACTTTTCCAATGAACTTCCTCTGTTTGGGTGTTCCTCTTGCCAATTCATAACAGGTTGGACTGTAAAACTGTTGTTTTTATATTGTGTCCATCATAACAACAAAAAAGATCACATCTTTATATTTATATTTACTATTGAAAACCATCTATAAAAAGCTTTGGTATCATGTCACAACAGCCCTCAGCCTGGGTCATATTTAAGGGAAATACAGAGCAAGAAGATGATCAATGTGAGCTTTTTTACAGCGCCAAACAAATAAAGACTGTGATGATTAGGACTAAGGAGTAACAAGAGATGCAAAAGGGTGCTAAAAGAATAAAAACAGAGCATTGTAAAATCAAAACCTAATAGCACAATAAACAACAAAATAGGGGAACAAACATGGCAATTACACACTTTTTGGGTTAAAAACATTCAGTCATGCGAAACGCCATTGGACTATTTTACTACTAATGTCTGGTAATATGTGTTGTTGCTTAAATGCCCACAGCCTGTGTGAAGACATGCTTTGTTCTTTGTCCTTCAGGCTGTATCTGGTCTCATCTGGTCACTAGAACACAAGCTGCGTAAGACGGCCACTGTTCCTCTTTATCGCACTCAGATATAAATGTCCATGCGTGCGGCTGATGTTAACACATGCAGACTTAACAGATGTTGACTTCTAAGATAAACCCTCCCACTGGCTAAACATACACTGCTCCGTGCTCCTCTTAGCTCCTCGTCCTCTTCATTTTGGCTGTCACTGTCATTTTATAAGAGACAACTCAATGTGCTTTGTTCATAAACATAGCCTCATTAAACAATGCAATTATAATTCCCTGCCTGCTGACATCTGTGTCAACACACATTATTGAGGCTAAAAATATTGTGCACTAGATGAATGCCATAAAAATCTCAGGTATTAATTGCACTGAGCAAACTACAGCACTATTTTATAAAGTACATTTTTTTAATTTCTCTTTGCTTAGATGGGTATGGACAACTACGTGCAGTCCATGGTAGGAGGGAAATTTAATGTATTTAAACTATAGTGACCAATCACAACAGAGTGTAAGGATACTGTGTGTTAGACATTCAAGTAGAAATGTAAAATGTGAATTTTGACCATTAGCATTATAAAGACAGCATTATTTTAAGTAGAATTATATAAAAGAAAATCTTTATAATTACTGAAACTTGTAATAATAATAATATCAAAAGTTGAAGTTTAACCTTCAAAAAGTGTTTAATTTGCATTATAACCTTTTCCGGTATCACTGAAGAGAGGAGTGGAGAGTTATGATCCACACTTTAAATGTGCCACAAAACAAGTGCAATCTTTTAGGTCAGAGCAGCCTTTACTTGGCGTCATCACCAGGTCAGACTGAACCTGACGGCAGAAGAACTGGTAAATAGAAATTAACTGTGTATGTTATAATCAAAAAGGCCCCAGGACACACTAAAGTTTACAATACATATACCAGGAATGTGTAGACAGGAAACTTTCTTTACTTACTTTTAAACACATGCATTGTCATTATGGTGCATGTTTTGCCATTAGAGAGTGCCATTAGAAAAATGTTCCCCGTTGCCTCAGTAGATGCTTTGTTAGTGCACACCACAGTATATATATATATATATATATATATATATATATATATATATATATATATATATATATATATATATATATATATATATATATATATATATATATATATATATATATATATATATATATATTTCTTTTTCTCTCTCTCAACTGTACTGTAATGCAGCTTTTATGTTTGCACTTATCAGCAAAGTTCCTGTGTGGATTAGCTCTAATCCCCTGCCATTATGGCCACAGTGGTTTCATTAAATAACCCAACATATTGTAGCAAAAATATGCTTGTTGGATAATGAAACTGCTGAGGATATGCCAGTGGGGTGCAATGAAGAATACCCAAAATGAGTAAGGAATATTCAGCTTGGCTTAGCTTAATAACAAACGCACTAGGCTTGTTACAGGTCCAGATTATTATTGGAGAAGAAAGGGCTTTTATTCTTCTTGGTATTATAAAAGATTAACTAACATTCCAACAAAAGGAAATGAAGACAAAATAAATCTAACATGACTGTACTACTAAGAACATTAAAGCTTTAGTCTGTAGACAATTTTAGCAGCATATTACATTATAACATATGTCATGTCTGCTTCTTTAAATATCAGTCATGCTCATTTTTACATAACCTTTACATTTGCAAGGCAAAAGAAAGCTGTGGTCATAGTGTTTTATAAACTTAATGCCATGTCCTAATGAATTCTGTATGTCCTACCATAAAAAAAACTTGTACTGCACACTGAATCAGAAGTTGTAATTCAATTTGGAAAAAGGTCATTGTTCATTGAAAGGCAAGGAATAAAGCATAAAGGCATAAAAGTACTACTGCATATATATATATATATATATATATATATATATATATATATATATATATATATGGTTTTATTGGAGTGAATGCATAATGGGGCCAGCTTTTACAAAGTGATGAACATGATTTTGATTATTGTCCGTCGATGATAATTAGACATAATCTGATGCTTTAAGGTTTCAATTCTGTATGTTGACTAAGTGAAATGTAATTGCCCAGGAAAGGACCAAGTCCAAACTGAAGGGTTAGCATTTGGGGAAAAGGGCAGAGACAGAGACAAGACAGGTCAAGTCCAGTCCAAGTCAAGTCGTTATTTATTTTGCGCACAAAAACTATTCTCGTCGTTTCATAAAATTATTGTAGAACCACTGTAGTGAGATGGGCTTTGTAACAACGTCTTTAGAGCCTTTTATGGGTTTTGAGAGAAGAAATGACATTGATGTCAATGAAGGCCTGTCTGAGCCATCGGATTTTAACAAAACTATCTTCATCTGTGTCTGAAGATCAATAGAGGTCTTACGAGTTTCGAACGACATGAGGGTAAGTAATTAATGACAGAATTTAAATTTTTGGGTGAACTAACCTTTTAACACTGTAGAATTGAGTCATTTTTCTGTGTGTGTGTTCAGTTGGCAAACTTAGGAAAGGTAGCTAAGTCCACTTTAACAAATCAAAGGAGAATTGAATCGATAGTGTTTAAACCTTGCCACTTTATATCAAACCCTAACACTCAGACCGCAAAGCACAACCGGCTTCATCATTCATGTGCTATTGTTGCAACAACTCTACAGTGCACTAGGCTCACATATAGTGGTGCGTTGCTCAATGTGATGGGGTTTGTCCTTTTTGAATCCGCTCAATCTGTTAACAAACACCCTGCTTTTAATGACAGAGAAACTGGCAATTACAGAGAGGGTGTACTTAAAGGCATCGCTTGACATGTTTCGTCGAGATACAATTATTCTGCTCTTGGAGAAGTGAAAGGAATAAGGTGCACTTAAACTGTCTGTTCCCAAAGACACACATCCAGACATAAAAAAGTAACGGGCCAAAGTGATGTTTTTAAAAAAAAAAATTTAATTAATAGAATGACATATGTAAAATGAGCAGTCTTTGATCAAGAGCAGAAAAACATCTTATGAGTTGGTAAAATTGCAGCAGTCAGAGCAGCTTATCTTCAGACGGCTCCATGGACCTGTAATGTGCAACAAAACCACAAGTTGACTTCAAATAAGAGCAAAGCCATACGAGAGGAATTCATCTACAAACATTCTTCTTTTTACCTGGAATTTTGCATTTTGTCTCAATAAACCTTGCGCACACATAGTCGTCATAACCGTGCACAGTGCAACAATCACATCACCGAGATGTATCATTCTAACAAGGGAACAAGGCACATGAGTCAGATGAGTGGGTCTCAGCTCCCACTCAGCTCTCAGGGTCATAATTAATTGGTGGAGAGTGGGAGTCTTGTGTGAGACTGGTTGCATTGTCACACATTGCGCTTACTAACTAGTCTTCCAATTACTTATGGAGGTGCGGATCACTTTTAAATGAGATGTAAGGGCAAACAAGGGATCTTTGAGGGCTCCATAACAAACAGATAATTCATTATAAGTCTATGCTATGAGTGTGATATGACAACCGAACTGTTAGACAAGAGATTTATTTACACATAACAAACACACTGGCTTAAACTCTCAGCTTTAATCAGTCAATCTATTTTGACTCTATTACTCTGGAGAGTCTCAAAAGGTTTAGCCCAAGGGCTGCTCTTGAAAACTGACAGAGGGCCAGGGGCCAGTTAATATAATTGTCTGTTTTGGCTATCAACCTTTCAACATTATGCTGTAATCACTGATGGGAAAATGATTCGGGCATGTCAGCGTCTGTGTGATGCCCATGGAAAGCCTATGTATGAACACATACAGTATTAGATATTTTCTACCATCATAGCTGGAAATAATATGATTCATTTCTATGCCATCCTGGTACTGAAAATGACATTTATTGACCATCACAAATGGACATTTTATAGACTACAAAATGATATAGGTAATTGTAATGGTAACAATGATGGACAGGTCTACAGTGTACAATTTCAGCCGTCTCAGATAAAAGACGGGCTGGAAACGGAAAAATCTGGCCGTCAAAAACGGTGTTTATAGTGAGGCAGAGACAAACATGAAAGACAAAACCGTCTTACAACCAAAGATGTGCTGCGACAATACTAAGAAGTTTCAGAAGACACTTTTGTAGAGTCAGCCACTATGGCAAGCTGTAACTTACGATTTACCAGCGCCATGACAACTTGGACGTGGACAGCCGCTGACTAAAGACACAATTACACTGCATTTGGAGTCTGAAATGCCCTTCAGTCTTGGCCAATGATTCAACGTTTGTTCCATCTCTCAGTGTGAACATGCAATAGTTTACATTAGAGCTTCCAATTTCACAACGTAAGGAACTTATTTGGTGTCAGTTGGATACTGATACTGAAAGTTGTTTTGAACCCCTGATTTATGTTTAGAGCCTTGCCTTGTAGTTTATAGAGCTCCAAACATCACGTAACTAAATGTGTTCCATTGGCCATAATGGCAGGAAAAAGCGAGTAAGACATAACCAGCACCAGTGTAGATCTCAAACAGACTTAATTTAGCTCATCACTGCAGAAGCTGCACCGATCCATCTGTCAACCTCACGCTTCCTCCTTCCCTCACTCGTGAACAAGACTTCAAGATACTCTAAGCTCTACACCAACCTAAATGGGGGCAAGCCACCCTTTTCCAACTGAGAACCATGGCCTCGGAGTTGGAGGTGCTGATTCTTATCCCAGCCGCTTCACACGGTTGAAAACCATCCCAGTACAGGTCGACAACATTATCTGCAAAAAGCAGAGATGAGATCCTGTGGTCCCCAAACCGGACTCCCTCTGGCCCCTGGCTGCGCCTAGAAATCCTGTCCATAAAGATAATGAACAGGACTGGTGACAAAGGCCAGCCCTGCCAGAGTCCAACCTGCACCAGGAACAGGTCTGACTTACTGTCGGCAATGCGAACCAATCTCCTCCAAAGCCCTTAGTAGAGGTCCCCGGACCCCAATACTCCTAGAGCACCCCCCACAGAAAGCCACAAGGGACAAGGTCAAATGCCTTCTCCAGATACACAAAGCACATGTGGACTGGTTTGGCAAACTCTCATAAACCCTCCAGCACTGGAGAGGGTATAGAGCTGGTCCAGTGTTCCACGACAAGGACATAAACCGCATTGTTCCTCTTGTTTCCGAGGTTGACAATCGGCTGCAGTCCGCTTTGTTTGCTGGTACCTCTCAGCTGCCTCAGTCACCCCACAAACCAACCAGGCTCGATAGGTCTCCTTTTTTCAGCTTGACAGAATCTCAAGTCCAATTACAGAACACCACCCGGGTTCATATCGGGGGAAGCGTTCCTACCACTCATGCCCCTCCAGGTGTCACTGACGCTGCCCACGTGAGCGTTTAAGTCCCCCAGTAGAACGGCAGAGTCCCCAGTCGGAGCACTTTCCACCCACCCTCCCAAAGACTCCAAGAAGGTCGGGTACTCTGAACTGCCATTTGGCTCATATGCACAAATGACAGTGAGCAACCTATCCACGACCCTGAGGCGCAGGAGCGACCTTCTCATTCCCCGGGATGATGTCCAACACTTGGCAGCTGAGCACACACACCACTCTCAAGAGTACTCAAGAGTAGTGTAGAGTCCAGCCTCTCTCTCGAATTTGGATCCAGAGCCCAAGCTGTTCGTGGAGGTGATCTCGACTATCTCTAGTCGGTATCTCTCAACTTCCCGCACAAGCTCAGCGATGTAACATTCCATGTCCCTAGCGCCAGATTCTGTGTCCGGGGATTACGTCGCCAAGGCTCCCACCTTTGACTACCACCCAATCAACATTTCACCGACCCCTTACGGTTTCTACCCGCAGGTGGTGGGCCCACGAGAGGTTGAACCCATGTCACTCCTTTGGGATGAGCCACCAGGTGCTCACATGCAAGGCCCAACCTCGAGCTCCAGTGTGGGACCTCGTTTGCGCCATACCGGGGAACATCATGGTCCTAGATTTTATTTTATCTATAAAGGATTTTGAACTGCTCTTTGTCTGGCCTGTCACCTAGAACCTGGTTTGCCTTGGGAGACCCTACAAGGGGCATATAGCCCCTGACAACATAGCTCCAAGGATCATTTGGGCAATCACTGCCACCACAACAGTAATAATATGTAAAAAAAAAAAAAAAACACATTCACACATACAGTTCATTCATGTTTTTTTTATTATGAACTGTGGTCCATTCCAGAGGGTCTATTATTACATCACAAACTTTATTTCCTTGACAGTTTAGGGGCCTACCTCCTAAGGTGGAATCAAGTGAAGTGCATTTGAGAACATTGAGAGTTGAGAATTATGACACACTACACCCTTGCGCCCCTCGGTAGGAACGCAATTCTAAAGGGTGCAATTAAGACACTCTCCAAATAGTTTGTCAGGATTTGTGTGAGCATTATGCCCTGGTCAGTTGTGTTAAACAGCTTTATAATCCTCACTGGCTATTGGACAAAGGTCATTATCAGATGTAATGGATCTCTATTGACTTTTCACATAAATGTCTGCAGTGTGGCTACAGAACTATCAGCATGCACACTGCACAGATGTCATATAACTGTAACTTTCCACAATATAAATTAAAATGTTTTTATTTTATGGATATCAAGAATATTAATGTGAAAATCATTTGTTTATTTCCATCATCTTGCGTAACATTTTACATTTCGGAGCGTTTATTCTGTAAATACAAGGAGACCTTTTCACTCTTGTAATATAGTTTGCCTTAATAGTTTTTATGATTGCTTTGTCCATTCTTGGCCTTTTATTCTGCAAACAATGAAAATTAAATAACGGCCCTGAGTATTCTTAACTTTAACTGGTATCTGAAGTTCTAGGCTTATGTAAAATCAATCCTCCCAACTATAGTCTCGTAACAAGGGGGATATTGTCAAAATATCACCTTACAGCCTTGCGTCAAAATTGCTGTGAAACATGCTTCTCACTTGAATTGGGCAACAGCCTTTGCTTTGCACTCTGTAACTAGCTTCCCTCACCGTCTGCTGCTGTGTGTCTCGCCCTGGCCTATGGGGCTGGAGGATGAAAATCAAACTCATCTCTCTAGTCTGCCAAGTGTACTCACAGATCCAGCCCCAAAACCTTCAACACGGGCCCTCAGAGTTTTTCAGTCTGTTAGCATGACAATAGTGCAGGCGCAAGTCTCAGCACATAAACCAAGGAGCCACTAACAAAAGCAGTGTTTCAAGAGACCAACGGCTCACTGACTCCAGTTTCGGCAAAACATGAAGATCAGCCCCACAGTCTCTGAATCTGAGCCCTAAAGCCCCAAACTCATCACGCAAAGCTCCTATCTGCCCAAGATGTCAGCTTGACAAAACCTATAGACAACGATTCAGAAAATGATAATGTCCCAGTGCTGACAAAAAAAAAACATAACATTTTATTAGCATTCCTGCTAATTGTTACCATATTGATGTCACTTTCCTCAACGAGATGTGGCCTCCGGTGTAAACTCACATTTCTAATTTTCCAAATCAGCAGATATGAATTCTCCGCAGGTATTTCTTTGAGTGAACAGGATAACTGAGAGTTTTTGCGCATCCACCAAATGGAAAAGAATATTGGGTTGCAAGATCTGCATGCAAATCAAGTCTGTATTAATTTTGGGTTGTAATTTAGTTTCCACAAAACCAGTCCCTTGGCAGATTCAAAGTGCACATCTGTTACGTACAGTGCATTCATTGTAAGTTGCGCTTTCCATCTGGCAGCACTAAAAGAATACCAAAGATGACGGTTACATGTTGAGATAAGGCACTCTACTCACTCCTAATCCAAGTTCATTATTTCACTGGTAACATATACTGTATATTCTGGTAACATGGTGCCAGGGTAGTAATGCCAAGATTGGTCCAGTAGTCCACAAAACACTAAAATGTGCCCTCTTTCAATCAAAATTGCCTCTCACTTGAATTGGGCTACAAAAGATCATACTGCATAATGAAGGCTGTGATGTTTTGGTCTGAGCCAGGCATAATTACATGAAGTTCTGCTATTACATTAAATAATCACTTTGTGACCTACGTACTGTATATGTGAATATGGTTTGGTGCTGGCTCAGTAACTTATTTTTATGGCTTTGAAGGTTGATAGGAAGTTGCAAAGTCACACTCTACTGTCCTATACCAAAACTATTTAACTATATTGAATGTGTTTAAATACAGTAACAGAGTTTCTAGTTTTTTCCAGTTTTATTTTTTTGATAACTTAGTGATGGTTATGCTTTTTGCTATGATATTTAGCAGAGGTGTGTATTTTTTAACAAATTTTGATATTTCAAATGCTAATCCCATATTACTCTATTTTTACACTGTATAACCTAAATCATTTACATTTACATTTATTCATTTAGCAGACGCTTTTATCCACTTACATCAAGCTTCCATTCAGCAGTGTTACAGCTGGAACACCACTGGGGGCAAGGAGGGTTAAGTGTTAACGACAGTATGAACTGTGGGGAGAGCGGGACTCAAACCACCAACCTTCCGGTTGATAGACAACCACTCTATCAGAATCAGAATCAGAATTACTTTTATTCATCCCCAAGGGGAAATTCTTTTTGTTACAAACATGCAACCGACCAGTGCAAGAATTGAAGTTTCTTTTTAAGGTAGATATAACTTAACTATAAGCTATAAACTATGATATCCTTAACAAACAATAAACAGTCTATTTACATATTCACTTGATACATATTCACATATTACATATTCACATGAGTCATTTATAAGTCAATTTACAAGTTACCATTGTTAGGTAGTCACTATTTAGGGACATAAGTGTCCTTTTTTACATAAATCTCTTAATCCACTTCAGTCCTGATCATAAATCACAAATATTTTTATATTTTTAAAAATGTAACCTTTTATATGACTGTGCTCATGATGGAAAATGTTTTTATATTCTGAAAGCAAACTAAAATTTTCTTGGGGGGCTGATTATAATATATAAAATATATTATAATCTATTTTTATGGTGTTTTAGGGGGCGAGCACTTTTGTACTTTAATAGTAACAACGTAACTATTTTTAAACAGGGTATGAGGGTTAAATCCCTAAAAACCCTCACTGGCCCTCAGAGGCAGGTTTTAAATTAAAAGAGGGTTGGCAGATGAGTTGACAGAAACTGGATACACTTAACTCTATGGCAAAGCCATCATTTACAATCTGCCAGATATCAGTAATTAATTACCATGAGCAAGTGGCATGATTTTATCGCCAGGGTAAAAAATGAATTGTGTTGAGGTGAGGGAGTTCATCAGCTCCTATTAATGTATTGTCAGGAGTTTCTAATGAGCTGATGGATATTATTATTTAGCTTCATTTGAATGAACAGTTGTTGGGATATGCAGTCACGGGCCACTGGGCAGCAGAGCCAAACACACATAGGGAACATGTATCAAAGTGAAAAACAATTCTCTTGTGTTCACATTAAACAAGTACAGATCTTTTAAAAATGCTAATCAGCTTTTAGTCAAATTGCTGAAAATGGTTTTCACTCCTAAACATTAGAGTTGACCTTCACCACTCACCCTTGTTTTTAAAAGAAATCCATTATGTTATTAATCAGAATTTTGCAGTAATTTTGTGTTTGGTATCCCGAGAGTTGATAATCAAGTATATTGTTGGAATCTTTAACAGAAAGGGAGCTTAATAAAGCACCAGGATATTTAGAACAAATAACAAATAGTCCCTGATATTACCTTTGTAAAATATTGCTTTGCAAGAAATATGCTAGACCCTGCTTTTGTGTCAGTGATAGTAAAGTGTCTCAGTTAAGATGCAGAAAACATGGACAGAAAAGATTTTGTCTTGTGCTTCACAAAAAGGAACTTCAACATGCAGGGAAATGCTATTTACTCAGGAAGCACAGTCTGCAATATGACATTTTTTCAAGCGCAATACCCATCTGAAATAAGGACATAGCAGGTGAAAGACGCTCTATGTTCTTCTGAAATAGAAATTGCTTTTCAGACCTTCTTGAAGGGCTCAACTTGATTTGTTTATCAGTTTTGGGTTGCTCTCTTGAGTAGGAGAAGCCTTCAACCTCCTCCTATCTGTTGTCAAAAGAAAAATATCTTTACAAAGCAGATATTGTGCTTTGGATGGCTTGTATATCCGAGGAGAGTGTGTGGAAAGAGGAAATACAAATAGGCCTCTTGGTGTATTTTAAAAGTGGATATTTTAGCTGGGATCAAGATGACATGCATATGGTGTGGTTGCATAGTTACTACCTTAGCAGTTTCTCTTGATAGAAGTCATCCATTTTCATCTGTAGCAGAGTAGCGGAGTGGAGAAACTTACTCAAACTGACACATCTGCCGCAGTTATCAGTCACGCAACACACATCCAAAGAGCAATGATTTGGGGAATCAGAAATATTCAGACAGCTGTTGTTTTATTGTGTTTACAGTCAACGGTCAGCAATCACATACATAAGCCATTTTGGTATTTTATGAGTCAGATTTATTTTATGACATGAAAACTTTCATCAAAATGTCAGAGTTGAGAGACACTGACAGCGGCGAGCAGGCATGCAAGATTCATCATCAAGAAAAGTTTTCATGAACTTTTTGATCAACTTGAAATAACTTAGACCACCAACATTTGACTCCAACCACTAAGATTATAAAGGAATTTTGCAAATGATGCGCTATTTGCAATGCTCGTGTGCAGTGACAATATTCAACAACCAACCAAATTAGACACATGCAATTAAACCATTAACAGCACAAAGTCTATAAAGTCTGTACCTTATATTTAGAACTTTATGCTCTGATTAGTTATGAGCTCTGCCTCATCAAAGCACATTACATTGGGTTTGAATTGCTGTTTTTATTTGATTATTTAATTACTTTTAAGGACTGTTTCTGTTTTCATTCATCTGAAATAATTATCTGATTATGTCAAACTTGTAAAACATTTAATAATGTCCAATTAGGGCAGCTAGTGTGATAGTCTTCTTTGTTTAAAATATAAGAAAACATTTTTTCCTTTTTTATGTAGTAACAAGATTAGCAGTTTAGTTTCTAATGTTTTGTGTTTTGTCTAATGTTTAAACTAGGGTGCTGACACTCAACTTCTCAACATGTCTTGTTAAACTTTGGTTTCTGAAGATTTTGAGGTATATACATGTGAAACACAAAAAATTAGAATATCGTGCAAAAGTTCATTTAATTCAGTAATTCATTATAAAATTTTATATAGACTAATTACATACAAAGTGAGCTATTACAAGCCTTTATTTGTTATATTTTTGATGATTATGGCTTACAGCTTATGAAAACCCCAAATTCAAAATCTCAGAGAATTTGAATATTGTGAAAAGGTTCAGTATTGTAGGTTTGTAAGCATCAAACTCTGATCAGCTAATTAATCCCAAACCCCTGCAAAGGGCTCCTGAGCCTTTAAATAGTATCTCAGTCTAAGCTGAATTACTGAAATCTATAGACTTTTGCACAATATTTTACCTGTATTTCTCTTTGACAAAATAGTGAAATTGTGGGATGCGTTTCTGTTTGCTCTTTTTGAGTTTATGTTTATATATTGACCGTGTTTTTTAAGTTTGTTGATGTTCTAATTGAAGGGACTAAAAAGTTTACCAAATTAAATTTCCATTTCATGTTGTTGCATTAACCTTAAACTTCTAAATGTGGATGCCGACACACATGCCAGAATGCATTCATTAGAGTGCACAGGAAGTGGCTGTGGTGGTTTGGGTCACCTTGAGGTATTAAGAGATTGGGGACAGCAGATCTGGCAGTGTGGATCAGGTTCATCTCACTGTGGAAGCTTCTGGTGCTCACTGTGCAGCAGCGTGCTTCAACCTGATTGGCCCTGGTGACACAGAGCGGCAGGTCAGGGGTTAGACCCAAACAGTTCTGTCCTGTCATCCTTCCTGTCAGCCTGAAGGTCAATGCTGCACTGACAGGTGCCCCGCAGCGACCTGTGGATCCAACGGGAAGTGAAAAAGTTTGGTGTCTCTTCACAGCCCAATCCATGTTCTGCTCCAAGAAGTTTCCATAACATGAATGTCTAAGGTGACTGATGTTTTTTTCTCTTTCTGTGAACAGATGATAGGTTAGCTGGGAAATAAACTAGAGCATACTGATAGATGTGTCCAGGCAACAGTATGGAAACTGGTTTCCACCACTGTCATGAAAAAAAAAAACTCACGCAAGTCAAAATATTGAAAAGGTTTCACCGATAAATGGATTTGGTGATTTTTTTTGTCACCGTCACGTTTGCAGTATATGGGTGTCTTTGAGTTATAACAATGGCACACATTTATGCATTTGGTTGTGCAAATGTCTCACAAAAACATCAAAGTCACTACAAAAACATTTGTGTTGTTTTCAGAGGTAAATCAAATAATTTTAATCCAATTGTATATTTTTCCGACACTCCACATTTTAAACACTAGAAGCAAGATGTGGCTTTAAAACCACAGTAGAGCTTGTGCCTGGGGCTAGGACACAAGAAGGAGATCAGCAAATGGGGAAAAAAATGGTAGATTTCAAATGATCCACAGAATTGTATGCATAAGAGAGCCCCAAGACAAAAGCAGAGTAGGAAAAAAAAAGCTTAAGGAAGGAAGAAGCTCTTCTTTACACAATGTTGTTGAATAAAATTATGTATCTAATAAGAAAAAGTAATTAAGTTTGCCTTACAGACATGTTGTGCCACAGACAGAACTTCAAAAAGGAATAAATACAAAGGCTTTATTCTGTTATTGCCTTTTCAAGTTGCTGTGATAAAATGTGTATCCAAAGCCACAACGTATTTTACAATAATTCAATTTTGGATGCCAGGACAAACATTTCATTTACAAATGAGCTGTTTTCCAATGTCATACCTTTGCTTTTAACTTCCTTGCCGTCACTGAATATGTAATGGGTCCTTTCATTTCACTTTTGATTTGCTCCAAAGCTACAAGAATAAGTGCTTGTCAATTCCACAGTTCATCCCTCCAAAAATAATGTTTTCTTTCCAATGCTCAGTTATAAAAACAGGCGTGGTAAAACACAAACAAATGAGATTTGTTTGAGGGGAAAAAATGATCATGACATTCAAATGTTATGTTCAGTCGGCAGTCATTTGAAGAGATGGCGATGGGCATTTATTATTTACTCATTCGTTTTTTTGCATTTAAATCCAGCTGTCAAACATGGAAAGTCAAGTTTATGTTAGGTTTGAACTCCTCGTCCAAATGCTTGTTCTAATAAAGCAGTGGACTCAAACTCTAATGAGCTTTACAAACTCCACTGAGAAGCATTAAGGTCAATTGCATTGTGCTTTCAAGCTTACATCCCCTCAGATTATGAAAGTAGGTATGCGAGTATCAGATGCTACAAGAGCTTTAATAAAAAACTAGACTTCAGTTTGGTGAAATGTATTTTGTGGAAGAAAAATTGGTCCGGTTTTATTGTTTTTATAAAAGAGAAGCAGAAGAAGTCCCTCAGCTGCTTTTGGCGGAGAGTAGAGTCTGAGACAGGGATGGCAAAAAGAAAGTCGGGTAGTGAAGCTTTAACTAAATTAGCTTATATGAGTTTCTCTATGTCATGGCAACACATTTTTTTATTACAAAACTCCACTTAAATAATTGTCCCTTTCAATTATTTTTGATGAGAATGAACCTGAAATTATTTTTGTTTATTTGTTTGTTTATTTATTATTTTCTACTGCTATTTACTTACAGTATATTCAACCAATTTATTCATTCATTCATTCACTAGGGACACTTTTCCAATTGACCTATACATGCATGTGTTTGTGCTGTGGAAGGAAGCTGGAGTACCCGGAGAGAAGCCAGAGTTGACTGAGGATGTTCAAGTCAGCCGGGATTTGAACTCACGCTAACTACTCATTCATTCATTCATTTGGTTTACAGTGGTTTATGAGAGTTTGTAACCTTTACTGCAGGAAGCCAAACTAGATGACATGGCCACATACTGTAGACCTGCTGCTCTGTCAGTATTGATTTATACTCTTTGCCCCAGATTAAGGAATTCCATCTGAGAAGAAGTCAGCAAACATTTAACACAATTTATGCTCATTCAAACACTAACACCAGAGAAATGTGGTGCCATTAAACAGCAATAAACAGTAGAGGTACTGATGTTTTCAACTCCTTTTCTTTTATTCTAAAATCTCAACTCTTCTATGTCACTCACAGCTCACACAGTTGCATCAGGCTAAAGAGAAGCTGCTAAAGTGTTTACCCGGTTGTTCAATCATTCATCAACAACCAATGAATTAAACATTAAGATGTTAAACCTGTCTTCCTCACCTCAGTATAAACTATTAGGACAGGAGTTGACATCTGTGTACTTTAATCCAAAAAACCACAAACAAGCTCACAGACACGTACAAACACACAGACCTGCTGTCAGCACCACATTATCATTTACGGGTTAAATACACTGATTTACAGTGTCTGTGTTTACACCTTTTACCTTAAATATGTAAATGTGGATTTGATTGCTGTGGCATATTTAAATTTGCTGCCCTAAAAATTTTCATCTGACTCAAAATGTCAAGTGTTACAGCTGAAGTGGAGCAGATGCCAAACTCTTCAAACCTGAATTGAACCTCTGACCTAAATGCATCAGGGGAGTTTATGCCCCCCATAAAGAACTAATTAAATGTGTCTTAAACGTAACTGATTACAAAACTGACATTTTACGCTTGAATGTTAGATTGTTGACTTTAAGTCTCAAAGGTAATCATTTTAGTTTGTGTCCCGTCTCAGTTTCAAGCTTCTCTGATTGTTCAGTGAAGCTACAGTTTTCATTAGCAGTGTGTTTGAATTAGCAAACCAAAACCTTTCAGTAATATACCCATACCAGAAAAACTGTTCAAACAGGGAGCCAAAGGAAATAAGATAAAACATACTGACACATTTATTATTTTTTTTCTATTTAGGGTTGGAAATTTGATAAATTAAACTGTTTATCCGCTTTTATTGAAAAAAGTCAAATGTTGAAATTCTGATCTTTTTCTGATTCTAATTCTGACTCACAAACATTTTGTGAGTTTGATTTAAACTTAATTTAAAATGTTCTAAAAGAGTAACATTTTAAAGTAAGTTGCCCGTTCTCTGTTATACAGCCTTTTGTATGTGATCTGGGGACAATAACAAATTGTGCTATTTTCTTTCTCCCATTATAGCCAGGTAAACTTATCTTTAAATCAAAAAGTCTTTAAATACAGGACATGAGATCTGGGAGGACCCCAGACCCTGCTCATAGGAATGTCCAACATACTTTAATATTACTTCATAAAATATTAAGTTAAAATCCTTTTCTGGTGACACTTGCCTGACTCATGATGTGATCACTAAATCTTTATATTGAAAATAACTGGGATGCACTGATACATCAGCTTAACATCGATATCGGCCAATATTGAAGAGGTTGATGGACATTGGCAAATGCACTTATCCAGCCTACCAATATAATTTCTGTTGCAACATAAAGTATTATCTGCTGGGTATATTTTTCATTCTCTCCTGTAGCCAGAACTACCACTCTCCAGAAAACCCGCTGTTTTATGACACTAGCCTGGTTTATGAGCGGACAAGGTCTATCCTGTTGCACTGAGCTTAAACAGCGCTATATTCACGGGTCATTTGCACGAGCATGTTGCTCCTTCATAGGCTACTCTATCTGCAGATGGCTTAATTAATAAACAGCTTTAAAACGGACTTTTATTAGTGACTGTTAAAGCTCGCTTCAGTAAAACACCGCTTTGCACAAATTTGTTTACATTTGTGAGACATAAAGCTGTGTGTCTAATTTGCATAAAACCACAACAGCCTTTGCTTAAAGAAAAGATCTCTGAGCCATTAATGCCCACTAATAAATAGAAAAGATGGGGCTTTGGTGGATTCTTTGGCCAGATCCGGACCAGACTAGGACCTATAGGTAGATTAAGATTACAGTTGTTGGAAATGTTGGTGACGGTGAGTCTTTTATGTATTGAATAGACTCCATTCACAGATTCCCTGTTGTGTAGTGTTCACTTCTTGTTTCTGATGATGATCAACAAAGACAAACATTACTGATGTGGTGTCACAGGTTATTTCTCTAAATTGTCCTGTTTGTAGAGTTTGTTAAACTCTGTGGAGGATAAGGTGCACTTGTTGTGGTACATTTTTGGGATGTATAGTTCTTGCTAAGCTACTGTCAGCGTAACTTCCCCCCTTGTCTCCTACTGAGGTTAGTGGAGTTGATGTTGCTCTCAAAGGTTAAGGAACAGTAATTAGGAGCTATCATTTTGAGTAATTTAGACTGAGCTTTGGACTTAACTTGTACTTGTGGCCAAAGACCTGCGTAAAAAAAAGACTTGTGTAAATCCCTGACGCTGACGAAACATTTTGTGAGAAAATGCAATTTCCATAAATACAGCATGCATTCCTAAATCAGGCCTGACTGACAGCCTGCTCCTCACACTACCTTTAATTACACCTCTTCACAAGAAGAAGTGTAATTTGGAATTTGAAGAGCTTGAAAGAGACTGAGATATCACCTGGCTCAGCACCCCATGCGGAAGCCGAATTTATTAGCACAGATCAACGAATCTCTCAGCGAAATATCAAGTCAAGACAGACCGTTGTGACATTGCACCTTTTTTTTTAACATCACACTCATGAAGCAGTGATTATATTAAACCAAATAATTGTGTGGTAACTGCAAAAGTATTTTGGCAACCTCACTTAATAGTAGCCGTCCTCCCTCTGGCAAAATGAATAAAAACATTTTAAGCACAGAGTTGGTCTCTTCAGGATGAATTGGTTTTACCAGTTCCACAAGAATTTCCAATGAGCTTTCATCCTAGTTTCCTCTGTCTGAATTGCATTACCAGAGTATTTGGGATTCAGGACAGCTAAGAAGTTCAGAATGGTTGAAAAGTTGAGAGACAAATTAGCATGGCTCAAACTGGAGTTCCACCATGCCATGACATTAGAAAAGCTCAAAGCATGTGCTTTCCATTTAATTCAAATTTGTCCCAAAAGCAGCTGGTTTTAAAGTGACCTGGTTTGTGCGTTCTACAGAATATATCTTACTCACGGCAGGTTTTTTTTTTTTTAAACTAATTAAACTTGACAGGCAGCCCCACAGAGCAGAGACAAGTAAAGGTTGTAAAGTAGTTTTGGGAGAGTCAGAGCCCGCTACATTAGGTTAAAACAATGTTGCATCAAATCCTTATATAATCATATGTTTGGCATGATTACGCCTTTCTGTTTGAAAGATGTTAACAGATGAAAAGGTCTGTGTCAACCTACCTTTAAATGTAATTATCCTAGTGAGCTAATTTGTGTTGTGCGTACATCAACAAGTCAATCAATTTGTTTCTTATAATGAAAGATTGAAGTTAGATTTGGGTATGTGATCTCACTGTGTCAATAATGGCTTTTAAATCATTGTTTGGGTGAAATTACTTACCCTCTAAATAAATACATCAAGTCATGATCTGGAATTTCACATTGGAGCTGCTGCAGTGAAAAAGATATCTCTCTCATCCCATTTTGGTCTTTCATTTGAAGATTATGTTTGGGGTGCATAATTATGACAGTCATTAAAAGACCCTGTGCTGAAACGGCAAATAGGGGAAAATATCCTTGGCTGCGAGCCAGCTCATTAGATTCCTCAATGACGCTGTATGCTATTAGCTTTTTTTTTTTACTAGCCGCCACTATTTACGACACAGCAGAATGGAAATATTACTGTAATAACTTATAATTAAGTGTGAGACCAACTGTTAATTTGAGTTGCTGAAGGAGAGGCAGATTGAGGAAGTGTGGTTCGGCGTGCCAACAGTCGCAGAGGTGAACGGGAAGCGTGACAGCGTCCAGCCTTTTTAACATGGTCATCTGTTATTTTGGCCCAAACTACACAGAGATGACTGCGGATGTGACAATACACTTGGCTCACTCTTTTGGCATCAAATTTCCAAGAACAATTTCTCAACTTTGGTGTCAAAACTAAGCATTGGGTCATCTGGGTTCCTCATTAGGTCCTCTGCTATTTCTACAAACTCTTACCTGTATCTGAATTACTAGTATCCTTGACTAGAGGATCCTAACCTCTTGTTGTTAAAGCTAACTGTATGACACTCATGTCTCTAATTTGTCGAGTTAAAGCAATACTATGTAACTTTTCAAAATGCAAAGACTAAAATCATTATAAATGAACCCTCAATTTTATTTAATGGGTCCTTGATCATGAAACAGGAAGAATAATAACGTGTGTTTGCAGCAGCATTTGTCTCCTATCATTACGTGATCATTTTGAAATCAGATGGTGTTTGTTTTGTTTGTTTTTTTCGATTACTGCTGTGTAATCCATGTCTAACCCCGCAGTATTAATCTTGATTAAAACACAAATGCACAAAGCCTAGTTGTTCTTCCGCCATGTGCTTACGTATTAAACTTAACATAGGCAACTCTCAGAATTAAAATAATGTAAGGTTTGAATATTAAATGCTTTTGTGCACATATAACCACAATCAAATGATACAGTAGCGATGGTGGTTGTTCTATACAGTTTCACAGACTATACACGCTTCATTTTCTCACCGAGCAGCTCTGAGGTCAAGCGTCTATGACCTAGCGGTGTCAGACTCATTACCCAAAAGGCCAAAGTGTCAGCAAACGCATAAGCATTCGTGTTGAGAATTGGAGATTAAAGTCAGCGATGTGAAGTTTTCTTGTTTAAGTGCAGGCTTTAACTTTCCATCACCCTCCCACCCAATAAAACTGCACCAACTATCCACCACAAAAATACTAATACTCATCTGTTTTTCTTTTTTGCTTTGCTGTGAAAGCAGCTGTAGCCAGAGCTTAAATGACCATCTTCTCAGAATGTTAACAAGCCGTGTAGACCAACAACTTCCTCTATTCAAATGAGACGCACTAAACATGTTTATCAATTAACATCCTTGATAATAAATCCTACATATTTTGCAGATATTTTTTCTTAAATATAACAATTATCACTATTGTGTTGTTCTCAGATTAGCACAGGCACGTGTACTAAGCTAAATGCTGGAGTTGAATAATGTCAGTGTGATTCCACATTGGCAAAAGAAATTTGATTTACTCAGCATTGTTGCTGGAGCGTGGACACAGAAGCAGACTGTGCGACAGGCAAATGGAAATGTATTGTCTCCCCGGTGATGTGATTGTGAGCATTGGGTGATAGACTGTTTAGGGATGGGGATTGGCAGTGTCTCAAGATGGCTCTGAGGCTTCACTCGCTGCCATGCTTTATGCTTAAGCAGCCAGCAAATTGGGAAAGTGGCTTTATCTAATTAGAAAACACATTCCTTTAGCGAGCAGTCCCCCAGGCAGGATCATCATTATTTAAGCTGGCTGGCCTTGAGAGAAGCAGAAAGCGGCATTCAGATACATATCTAATGCTTGCCATGGAAATCACAATGCTGGATATGCTCGTACTAGAGTTATTGGATTTTTTATTTGCTTCTTTCTAACTATAATGCTCCCTTTTCTTCTCCTATCACCCCTTTCAGTGTTTCTTGGTGTCCCTAAATCTCTAGTGTATATTAAAAGGCTAAGTAATAATTATCTTGGAGCCATTTTACCAGACAATTTTTGTGCTTCTCTAAAATGCTCTTGCAGATTCTTTCTCTATGTTGTTACATTAACATCAGGGAATTAAGACTGGTGGAGTGCAATTGTCACATAAAATTGGTCTAAACCCCTTCAGGCTGAATACATGCACCAGAATAATAGACACACTATAATTTTAGGATATTTTGCACAAGACATTAATATCAAACTACAAAGTACAATAGAAATACGCTTTATAGATGCACTGGGATTAAATAAACCTAACGCAGAAACCTCTTATAGTCTGGTTCATTTGGCGTCATTTGAAGTGGACTATGCTTAAAGAATGCCCTACGTGCATGTCTGCATGCGTAATGGCACTTTGAAGCGGGGTTTGTGCAGTCTCACACAATCTTAGGCGAATTATAGCCCTTGTTGCCCGGCACTGTTAATGAGGCCCCTGGGAACAGACATTGTGCTGTGTGTGTCTGCACATCAAAGCCTATGTGTGTTTGTGTGAGGATGTGTGCTCAATACATTACAGGGACCTGGATTACTTACGGGGAAAAAGGTTTAGCATATCATTTAGAAAGTATCATTCCACTTTTTAAGGTAATCATCATTATATCTTTTTCCTTTCGGCAAAATTATATATAGCACATTTTTGTACGGTTCTGTCAAGGTTTAGTAAAAGGGGTGTTTCTAGCTCTACTCGCTGTTAATGGTACAGAATACTCAACCATTATTTAGGGCTCCAGTCCCGCTTGCTGGGGATCAAATGACATCATGACCCAAAAATGTTAATGGGAAAGGTGCCTTGTGTTCACTTACTAATGGTCCCTTTATACAACCCTGGAGAGTTAAAACTAAAAGTCTACATTTATTGTTGCTAACATAAAAGCATTACATCGTGACAACAAAAGAGTTTACAGAGGTTTACAGAGTTTACAGAAAAATAAATAAATAGTTAATATTTTTGAGATAAGATAAATACCCATATAAAGAGTCTTGTGTCATTCTGGCAAATACACTCTTCATAGGCACAGTGTGTGCTCACTCTATCAGTGGGTCACTGATGTGAAACGCTGCTGAGAACAAGAGCTGGACTATGTCTGTGAAGTTTGTGGATCTGAACACACAAATCTTAAAAGGAAAATATAGAGGCATGGAATAAAATGACATAAAGAAAGAACATGTGAATCCAAAGGGCCTCACTCACTAACGCCTCTCCAATAGCTTACCAGAGTCTTTACAAGGTTTCCTTCGAAGAGATGAATCTATGGGGTATTCATGACTCTTTATTCTTTATTCGGGGAGACTACGTTGAGAAGAACTGTTTACTTCCTAAATCCAGCTATTTATAAACTAAATTGACATATTTTTTCAAATTTTAATGTAATCCAATGTTCTATAATGTTAAAACAGTTCAAGCCTTGGAAATGCATGAGTGTATTCTTTCCCTTTGTTAAATTTGTTCTTCCCAAAGAACCTAATCCAATTATGACAAACCTGAATGCCAGTATAATCTAAATGCTCTTAAAATGTCCTTCAAATAATGTACAAACATGAACAATAAGTGATTGAAAAATGGTTGAGGACAAGTAGAACCAATAAAGTCCTAAAAATAATATGAGTTAGTGGATTTTCATTCTGACAAACATTTCCAAGCCTTTGAGTTTGTTTACAAGATCCTCTCAGCCACTTGACATCATCTCACATTGTGGCCTTGAGAACAAACATGTTTCTTATGATTTTTACACAAAAGAATTATTCTTGTCTTTCTTTAATGAAATTATCATGCAAAGAAAATTAATTATGCAGTGCCATGATTGGGTTTTTGCTTTTAATCACCCCAATTTCAGGCTTGACGAAGCTTAGACTGTCCCATTTAAGAAGAGGTTAATGGGTTCCTGTTATGGTGAGATTTCTCATAGAGTAGAGAGCATGCATATACAAGTGCAGCCTCAGTGACCACCTATCTGATACCAAGCAATTTTGCCATTTCAAGCACCATTACATTATCTTACTCACAATCGTAACAGGATTTTACCCAACTGAGGTAGTCGAATTGTTTATTAATGAAGACAGTGCTGCAGCATTGCCACTACATTCGGTATTTGAGAGGTTTTAGAATTAGGTCTGAAGGTCAAAAAAAAGCCAAAACAAACAACCTCATTAGAGAGTGAATCCCATCTTATTGTTTGGCAAACTTTACCAAATGAACCCCTTACTTTCACCAGTTATTGTGGATAATGACCGAGTGCACTCTGACTCCACCATTTTTACATACACAACATAAAATCATCATCTAGAAGCAGTAAAATATGATTTCTGAGCAGAAGCAGGCTTCAGATTTGAGGCTCAAAATCACAGTTTGAAGGAACCAATGACAACTAAACACATTTGTGGGGCTAAAAAAACAGATAGGACAAAATATTGCCGAATGCAGTCGACGTCAGTGTGCTAAAAACTTGACTAAATGTTTTTGGAATGACAAAACAAGCTAAAATAATAATAATGTATGATGATTAGAAAGACACTGCAATTTAAGGGGTTCAGCCAGTGACACAAACTATAGGTCAGTGGTCTAGGAAGCAGACTGAATACTAAATTGTATAACCTTCAAAATAAGATTGCCCTTTCAAAGACCACACAAAACATAAAAGGCAATGGCTTAGATTTTTTTTTTGTTTATTATTATTTCTTTTTTAAGAGGCACTCTTAACTGTCTACACTTTTCTCTTACTTGCTCTACTTCTACAGTCAGTACATGAAGCACCGGCTTTCAAAACCTCTCAAATCATTTACATTTGAAGAAATGTGTTTGTTAAGTTCAATCTTAAAATACAATACAAATAATAATAAATAATAAATAAATAATAAAGGTTTTTATGGTGTAATTTATTGCATCAGATGATTATTTTTATTACTGAAATGAACAGAAACTTCTGAAGTCAGGAATTTGTGGCAGAGAAGAAAAGTATACAACATGGAGTTGATATGACATACTGCTCAAACGTTCTGTCTAAATCGGGGTTAGGCAATACGCAATGAGTTTATTGTTGCTGCAAGACTGGACTTTTTACACTTCAGAACTGTTTACTGACATGTTGTTTGCGAGCTATTCCAGCTCAACAGTCCTAACATCAGCATTACCATCTAGATATATCTGATTAATATTACCACTTCTCACCTGATTGATGCTCTCTAAGCCCACACACAGAGCCTCATCTCTAGCAGATCAGGTACAAGTCAGCTGTAATTACTCCACTCAAGTCAATCTTGTTTCAAAAGCATCGTAACAATTACCCACCCACAACAAGGCTAACACCCAGGGTCAGAATTAATGAAAACTCATTTGGAGAAACATACAACTCATTTACATAAAAATATTGAGCTGACCCTACTGCATCAGTCGGAAGGCAATGTAGTAGGATGTAATAATTAACAATTCCCAATAAAGTTCTGACTGTATTAACAATTCAAAGCTTTGTAAAAATGCCTGTTTTCATTTTTACCGAGAGCAGGAGTAGTATGTGTAAGCTCTATTTCAGTCCATTATTGTAGTTCAAACTTGTACACTGCAGCACTTTAAGAACTTGTAGGTGCAGTCACAGTCTAATTGGCCGTAAAGTATTTTGTTTCTTATTTATTAATCTATTTTTTTTGCTGGCTTAGACTTTTGGGGTCAGTGGAGCATAAAATTGCTGTGCAAATATATTTTATTCACAACATGGCAGATTTATCATCTCCATAGAAACTAGTCATGATTTTGTGTCAACAATGACTTGAGGAAAGGTTGCCAGGTAAGAATGTATAAAAGAGTCATGTTAATTAGATGTACAGCCTTGTGTTAATATGAGCCCTGAAATATACTGAATGGTTAGCTGAGCAGTAAGGTAATGGGTCGCTTGTATAGTGTCAGCTGAACAGACATTTCAGCTTCAACTGTTTTTTTATAAAATGTAATCCAGCAAGGGATGGGTGTTCAGGTTCGTTTTTCAAGAAGATAAATTTCATCTGATCAGAAATACAAATACTTTCCACAAAAAAAATTACCCCAAAAAGTAAGTAGTATGTCACTTTTAAATTTTCTCTCAATTTTTGTAATTTCTGGTGTATTGGTTGGGGAAATATTTTTTGATTGATATTTTTCACTATTTTTAATAAATACAACAACTAGGATCATTTACACAAGAGACTGTTGTATACCAAGAGAGTCACATGTTGTCATGGTTACAGGTTACGTCCGCTATTTGCTATTTACTTGAACACTGCTATTTTGGGCACATGGACATCGAGCAACAAAATGTCTGTAGCTGTGGGGACAGCATTGTTGAAATGGTTGACATGGATGACATGGACAAAGAGAACTTTGCAATTTTTCAGTTCTTCAGGGGCTGAATCTGAAAATACTACTTGGAGTTTGACAATTCAGATATAAATAAACTCTTATATAAGCTACACACCCATCTTCAGTGAATATGTTGATTTGCTGGAGAAACAACAAGAACAGCAGCTGATGATTTAACACTAACTCCATTCAGCATCTCATGCAGCACAAAGAGGAGGTTTCACGGACTTCGTAGCTTTCAAGGAGAAGTTTCTCGAATACAGAGCTGAAAAGGAGGGCAGAAGTCTGGACAGGTGGTCACTTCTCTGTTCTCTTCTGGTCAAAACCACACCAGTGATGTTTACCCTCAAATACCAGATTAGAAGACATAAATGCCTCTAGGTTTGAATGTTAGAGCCTTCACAATTGCATAGGCTTCTAATAGCTCCTAATCTCAGCATGTTGGCAATAGAGATGTTGTTTTTTCACAGGTTAACTATAAGGATTTTTTGCCTTGCCATATTACTCCACAACCTCTGCACCAATGACCACTGACCAAATTTCCATATTGCATCTAAATGATATATTACTAATGTAATGTAATGTATGTCTAGTTAATAAGAAAAAAATCCTAATCTTGGTTCTGTTATGTCTGTGATAAAAGAGTCTAAGCTTGGGCAAATAGAGAGTGTTGAGTTTGAGTGTACCAATTTCTGTTATTGAAATGATACTGTATGTTCAGGATGAAATTCAAAAGGATACTATGTGCCTGTAAAAAGTCATTTTAATTTATTTGAATTATTGATCTTTGTGTTGATTCAAAGTTTTTATCAGAGATTCTTAGTAAAATGTATTTAAATAGATTAAAAATAAAATAAAAGAGCTGTACCAGACACTGCTTGTGACATCATCCACAGAACTGTTTCCAGGAACAGACCCAACACCTGATGCTCCTTCAGATCATCCCCTGAATTTGGCTTTTAAACAACAGAGAGCAGCCAGTGGACGTCTGAGATCAATCAGCTGTAGAGCAGAGCACACAACAAGAACTCCTTCTTCCTGACTGCCATGAGACAAAATAAATCTGAATCCACTAATTTGAAAATACCTGGTAACCAAAATCTCCCCTTGGGGATAAATAAAGTTGAATTGAATTGAATCTCAACACCTCATCTTATCTGTGTCTTGTCAAATGCATTAATTCACATTTCTTTGCCTGAACTCCTGACTCCATGCCCAAAAAATAATCTAATAAAAACAGGAAAACAAATAAAACTGACCCATAAGAACTAGAACAAGTGAATTAATAGGTTTTCAAAGTGGATGCTTCATGTACTGACCGTAGAAGTACAGCGAGTATAAGAAAACCAATTGCAGCTTTATATTTATGCCCCATAATCTCTGTCCTGTTCTCTTCTTTACATTGGGTTTACAAAAGAGACTCTTCTTGTTTCTGAACTTCAAAGCTGTGTGCTTATTTGGGAAATTCACCCAATTTTATTCTTATCTTTGTCTGCTTTTGTTCATCCTAACTGCTCTGTGCTGCTTCACATGACATTCATAAAAATACAGCGACCTATCATCTGTTGCTTCTGAAACATGCTGTGTCCAATGTAAATTGTTTCTCTGACTAAAGTGGTCCTCTAGTAAATCCAGCATTAGTAGTAATTTACAGTTGATACAGCAGGGGCATTAGGGGCATCAACTGTATATAACAGATAACCAAAGTAAAAGTCATGTGAAATGATTTTCTATTCAGTTTAATAGTTGCCTCTTGTCAATTGTCTGTTATAGTGTAATACCTGACCTGGAGTTTTGACTGTGTTCTTTGTCCGACTTAACTCTACTTTATTCCAAACACGACTATTGTAGAGCTGTCTGTCACATCAGATCATTTCAGTAATTTAATTTAGAAAAGCTTCTAACAAACAAATTCATTGTCAGTCCTGTGTTGTCAATCATAGGCTGTCATTATTAATGCTGTGTTTGAAGCTTTGAAACACTCATTCATACAGGTTTTAAATAAGTAGAAAATTACCATCTAATGTATTGTTCTGTATCGAAAACATTCTATTAAAGATGTAATGGGCACTTTATCTTTTGAATCATCTGTTTTCAAGTACCATTGTAAAGCAATGACCTTGTTTTTTCCCGACAATTATGGGCTATCTGTGTATACTGTGATTTGAAATCCATTCAAACCAAATTGTAATCCCTCGCTTTCCATTTCTTGTGTTTATGTATTATTTACTGCAGTCTGGATGTGTGCGGATGCATGTGAAACATTAAATGAATTTAAAGAAGAAGAAATTGGGGAAAATGAAATTCCAGCTTTGATCTCTCTCTTCGATTTTGAGCTTTCTCGCTAGAAATGTAGCGCTAGTTATATGATTGGGAACACATCAAAATTCAAAACACACAGTGAAGATTTAGGCTTTGATGTCATTAAAAACTATTTTCTAGTCTAAGTAGAATTATTTTTGTAACCCTATTGATACCTAAAGACTCTAGATAAGACTGTCAGCCAGAAAAAGAAACAAACGGACCAAGAAATCCACTGCTGAATGAGGACTGATGACGGAGACTGGCCATGGGAAAGTGTCTGCTCACAACCCATTCATTTCCCAATCCCCAACCTTCGCATCTGCTCAATCTTCCTCCATTAGCGCCTCAATGTGTTCCCTCTTATACGTTCAGCTCTGGTGTCATTTCTATCCAGCACTTGCTGCTCTTACCTCTTGTGTCACCGGCAAATGACAAAAAGTGGATGCACAGCAGAACTCTCTGTTCCGCACATCGCACGGTAGAAATTGCCTGCTTTTTGCTGTCATTGTTACATTTCAACCATACAACTGGAGCTGGTTCATTCACTGAGATACACACTGTAAAAGATTTCTGGAATTTAAACAGTAATTGACCGTAATACATAACAGTAATATATAGTGCTTATAGATTGGGTTAAATATCAAAGTTTTAAGGGGACAATATAATGTTATTGCAAAGGTAATAGTAGTGTAATAGAGCATGTATTTACTGAGTGGTATGGGTTGGGTAACCGCTGAAGAGTATAGGCGAGCAGTGTCTGTGATGTAAACAGTGACGAATAACGAGAAAGGTAACTCCTCATGTGGAGGTATAGCTGTATATGCCAGCAATAAACGTGAGAAGAAGATTTTTTTTCAGATTTTCTTCAAATTCAGAAGCTGCATTTTAGTAAGTCACTACTTAATATCAAATGTTATGCTAAATAAGCTTTACAAAATAAGTTTTGACTTTTAAAAAAGTACTATTACTAGAATGTTTTTTAATTGGATTATGTTTATTAAAGAGCAAGAATATTTATTTTTTTCCTTTTTGCCCAACACTCCAATTTTGTCCAATCAACAAACTGCAGTGTTTCATGCCACCCTTTGGAAAGCGTACCAGCGGAAACAAGGCTGTAGGCTTTGAGCATTAAAACTTACTTTAAATAAGGAATAGAGTAAAGTTCATTAACTGAGAAGATGGGCCAAAAAATACTTTTTTTGTTGTTGTTTTTTGCCGTTTTATAATTTAGAGTGCTTTCACACCTGCAATGTTTGGTCTGGACTTTCCTGTTTTGTCCAAGCAGCTGGTCTTTGGTCTAGCAAACAAACCTTGGTTTAGTCCAGCACCCACTCTGAACCAAGGTCTGGTTCGTTTTTAGGAACGGAAAGGAAGTCACGACCAATTAAATATGTGAAGAAGAGTTAATGGAGGAAGTAAACTGGATATTGGTTGTTAAATGTACGTTTTGTATGGCTCTATTTTTATTGCTATGTTACAACAAATGCCTCCTCTGAAACCTACTGTTTCCTAATGGTTGTTATAGCGATTCAAATCATGTCTTAAACAGTGCATTTGAAGTTTTAGCTGTTTTTATTAATTATATATTAATAATATCATGTCACTATAGGTCCTACTCGACTAGATTATTGTATTTCTCCTGTTAAACTGTAAAATGAATGTTTGTCCCCCGTTTTTGCAACGACGGCACAATTATAGTGAAGGTCTGTCATTTTTAAAACATACATTTCCACTTGTCCGCTTAAAACTGGACAACTAATAGGCTAGTTAAGATTTGTAACAGTTTTCACAAGAACATCTAAAACATGTTATTTCTGTACTTGAGCGAGTGGAATACTAGACACTTCTAATCCTTTGCCAGTGCCAGCCAGTGTGGCTTCTACAGTGGAGCCACATTGTTTGCTTAGGTGCAATAACACCTGCCCACACAAACAAATCTCCAAGCCACATTCTCAAATACCTTCTCCAGATATCGCTTCCACAACACTGACTATTTATGGGCTTGTATTCAACATTGTTACCGCACTTGTGTTTATAATATTGAACAACCTTTTAATGTGAAGTAATGTTATGTTTGAACAATAGTGTGTCACCACTGTTTTATGCTCTCACTGTCAGAGCTCTCTCAGATCTTCCACTCGATCCTCTGTCAGTGGGGACTGTATAGTCTAGAATGTCTTTCTTCTCCTTTTAAAGGGTCCAGACTGTGGAACTGTCTTCCCACTGACCTCAAACTGCAGACGAACATTATCATCTTTAATAGAGGCCTAATGCAATGGCTTAAGTCTAGGCACAGTTGTTCACAAGAGAACTATGTCTTGTTTACACTGGTCTAATTCATGTTCCAATTTTAATGCTTACACACATATTGTTCCCACACTCAAACAATGCATCTGGTTTGATCCAATGTATTTTAGGTTGTCAGTATTAAATAATTAAATGATGCTGTAGCCTAGCATGACCTATATAAATATTTTAAAGCAATAACATGTTTATAATTGCATTTACACCACCTTATAGGAATACACATCCTATACATTTTGCTGCTACTGATTTTCTGAAAAACATGGATTTCAAGCAGTATTTATCAATGTAAGTGAGAGTTTGCATTGAGGAATGTTAGTGCAGTGCAAAAACTTTGTAAGTCTCCACTTACATTTTATTGTTCTGTAATTTCAATTTATTGTGTTGCACTTGTACTTTGCTTAATCATTACAAGAAAACCATGGTTCTCAGTCGGAAAAGGGTGAGAAGCTTGGTCACTCGGGAGGAGCTCAAAGTAGAGCCGCTGCTCCGCCACATCGAGAGGAGCCAGCTGAGGGTATCTGTTTCGGAATGCTTCCTGGAGGAGACCCCGGGGAAGACCTAGGACACGCTGGAGGGACTATGTCTCTTGGCTGGCCTGGGAACGCCCGGAAGTGCTGGAGGAAGTGTCTGGGGAGAGGGAAGTCTGGGCGTCTCTGCTTAGACTGCTGCCCCTGCGACCCGGCCCCGGATAAGCGGTAGAAGATGGATGGGTTACAAGAAAACCTGTTATAATAAAATACAAATACTAATTTAGGACAAATGCTTTGGTAGCCTGTTTTTAATGGCAAATTTTAAGAAATGAACTGCAGCCAGAAGTACTTCTCCACAGGTCTTCAGTTTTGTATCAATGTTTTTAACTTCAAAAATGTCTTGGAAAAAAGGCTGCTTTAAAATAATCATAACTAACTATACCTCTGTATTTGTCAAACTGTGATTGGAGATGAACCTGGCGTGACAGTTTCATAAAAATTTCAGAATGTTCTCCACAAACTAATATAAATCATGTCACGTGCCTGAAGTTCACACTTCAGCAGGGGCTATTTTTAAATGTTTCTTTTGATGATGCACATCTTGCTGTTGGTGAACTCACCTGGAGCCAGCATCTTAGCCTCTTATCTACCTCTGCCCTGATTTGAGCATAACATGGTGTAATGTAAACTAAGCCTTGAGGTTAAAATGGACGCATCAATTTTCTCAAACCAGAGAGGATGGGAGGTAATGTGGCGTGTGCTGCCAAACCTCTAAGAGCAAACCAGGATGGGGTCTTAGGCTGAGAAGAGATGGTGCTGGTTCCAATTGCTTCTTCTTTTGGATGTCCTGGTCACAACGGGTTTTTGTTTCTCCTGATATGGACTGCTACATTGGTTTTCTCATATTCTGTTTGATGCGTTTCTAATTTGTGTTTCAATTTCAGTGGCTATTATGGTCTTAAAATAACCCAGACGTAAAGTCCTGCAGTGAACCCAGCCAGTGACAGGTGGCTATTTTACTTAAATAGCACAGACGTTAAATCTCCTGGTGCATTCTTGTCTGGTTCACTGTCATCCAGTGCCACTGTTTTGATGAGATGTGTCATTGTGGGGCTCCATGTTGAGCGGAGTGTAGGTTTGTCCCACTGCCGCTTCTGTGTTCAGCTGTGGTCAACGGTTCTGCTGCTAAACTAGAGCTCCGTGGGAATTGAGTTGCTGCTGCTCTTACCTTTTACTGTACTTTGCCTTTGGGATACACTTTTAATCTTCTGTAGGATTTATTTTGGCTTTAGCCTGCCACAAGCTCGAGGCTTGGATTTTGTTCTTTGTATGTGTATTGAAAGATATTTTACTGCAATGTACTGTATGTATGAAAAGGGCTTGTGTGTGCATGAGCTGAACGAGTTTTGAAGTGGTAAATGAACTGCTAAAATAAAATAATTGTGAAATGCATTATTAAAAGAAGGTAACAACATAAAATTGGAAAATTTAATTATTTATTAAATCTTGCAGTCTGTCCTTCAACTAATAAACTTGTGCGCCTTATTATTGGACATTTTCCAGATGAAATTCCTGGGGTGGCGTTGTTGTTTACATGTGTATAGTCAGATTAGATCAATATCTATATCTATACCATGATAAATTACAACTTGGTTTTATATAATATGTCTTTTGCCTGAATTAAAGCTAAATTAATAAATAATTCTTTGGAAAATACCTACTCATCAGCCACACCAGGGGGTGCCTACCATGTTTTTGATGCTGGTGGGGGAAACCGGAGTACCCTGAGGAACCCCACCCAAGCACAGGGAGAACATGCAAACTCCACCCAGAAAGGTCCTGCGTAAAAGGACAACCTGTTATGTCATTGTGTACCACTAGATGGAGTTGTGAGCTACTGCAGCACCTATTTTATTAGATAGCCCTCCTAAAATGAGATATGTATATAAAATCTAAAATACAGTACAGTTCATTAGTCACAAATAAATAGCCACTTTTTCACATTACATCTAATCTGTTGTAAAGTGCTACATGCTCGAACAGTTGACGGTAATGAATTCCTTATCCTTGCAGCTTTAATTGAGAAGCTGTTCTGCCCAAAGGAAGTAGATCTAAAATTGACAGCGCAGTCTCCTCTGGTGGAGGCTCGTGTTGAACAAAGGCCTGCCTTGTGACAAGAAAAATCTTATAAAGTAAAGACAGATTAGTCATAAAAATAAAGCTAACCAGTATCTTTCAACCCCCAGTCATTTAGATTTCTATAAACATTATAAATTTGCATTTCAAAATATTGCATTATGAATCTTTTTTAAAGAGTACTAAAAACAGCAGTAAAATACACAGCACTTACATACAAAAAGATGGGTCTTCTTTCATACTCAGGTGACATTTGAAAAGAAAAGATACAAGCAACAAGAATAAGACAGTAATGATTAACGATACAAAACTCAAAAAAAAATCTGTGTCTTGCAGGTAAAGATAGGCTAGAGTCCATGAATTAAAGCAGAAATGTAAAAGTTCAAATTACAAAGAGTGCTTGAAGATTGTTCATTTCTCACTTGGATCTTGAATATTACTATTATCAGGTTTTGTGTGACTGTTTTCTACTTTAACCAATAATATTCTGCCTAATGTGGCAATAAGACAGTCTCAATGATCTGAAAGAAGAATTCTCAAAGTAAAACGAGTGCCGTCTGAGTAAGTGTATCAGCCAGCCGAGCATTGATAGCCTTATCAGAACGTTCCACAGAGAGCTCCCAGCCAAACTTTTCACATCACTGTGGCGCTTCTGTTGTTTTTGTGTTCAGCAAAGACAGAAATGTGTGTATGTGTGTGGGAGACAGGCCCAGATAGATATTCCATAATGAGTTTCCATAAAGCACTCCTCTCAGTGTGCTATCGTCCTGGTGATTTTATGAATTCATCATAAAAAGAGTGAGTAAATGTCACGGCTGGAGGTGATAGAGCGGGATGCTGCATGTGAAATGAAAGGCAGGGGAGGATGAGAAAGAACGGGGGGGAGGAGGAAATTATAGAGGCTTCAGTGATGATTCAGGTGATAAGGAAAGCCAGGTTTTGGTTACATACGCCAAGGACTCATGCTGATACGATAGGGGTTTCACGGGTGGATATACAGCTGGCCGTTCCTCTGAATAAAACGCGACATTGATTTATGAGCGTGAGCTGAACTACAAGTGCAGCAGACCTGTTCAATCACGCACACAAAAATGACCACCATCTCAGCAATTCTACTTTACTTTTGAACTTACTCGCTCCAAAGTGTTTCACCCCCATTTCTTTCTGTTTCTGCCTTTTGAAATGTTTAGGGGATTGAAAGTGCTTACCTTTGAAAATGGGCTCTAAACTGCTTCCTTTACAACTCCAAATTCATCAGACTATTGTGTACAGTGAAAACAATAAGGGAAAATACAGTACACTTTAGAAATACATTTTTTTACCCCTAGCAAAACTTTGTCTGTGTCCCCATCACAAAAAAAGCATTTGAATTACTTGTAAATAAACCTGGTAACTAAAGTGTGAGCCAGATCAGCAGCAAATAAAGAGTGAGCGGGAAGTAATAAACTCCTGCCTAGAAGTGGCACTTTTATAGAGTCACAGTTATGAGTTTTTGAAGCTGTATTATTAGTGGCAACGTTATCTAACAGTGCATCTCAGGGCATGCATTTTGTTTATGTTTTAATAAAAGACAAGAGGGCATAGATAAATATGACAAGTAAGAAAAACATAAAAATCAGAGTGTGGGAAAAGCCCATAGAGTTGCGCACTTATGCTGACGCTACACATTTATCAAACTAAATAGATCACACATTAAAGCTGAGTGCATGGCAGGCTACCATTCGACTATGAGAGTGTCAATATGAGAGGTGTTCATGTGCTTTAAAACAAAAGAGCGATTGAGTTAAAAAAAATAAAGAGGACAAATGGGTTTTAGTGTCGAGGTAAGTTGTTAGCATATGTAACAAAGCCATAGGTAAATGCAATGATAGTTAAACAATGTAGGTCGCAGCATAAGTCTCTTCGACTGCTGCTTCTATTATTGCATGTTTTATGATTGATTATCATGCCATTAATATTGTTTACCATGTCAGTTCTACTGCTGCTGCATGCTTCTGCTGTTTGTCTCTACTGTATGTTTTTACTCAAATCTGTTTAATGTTGCTGCATGCATTTGCTTATGATTATGCTGCTTGTATGGACTAAACTTTAATTCACTTTTAACATTTTGTCTAATATTTATTGTTGTCTTTGCTGCTGCTGCTCCTCGTATCAGCCTCTATCTAATAATGTCTATATGTTTTATTTTCTTTAGGGTGCCTTTGTACATCTGGTAAGGAGACAGACCAAAACTAATTCTGGCATGTTGACAGTTGTGCAAAAACTTACCAAAAACTTACCTTCTGCTCTGTGGTCTAGCTCTCCATGCCAGCCAGCCAGACCCACTTGTTCCTGATCATCTTTCTGACACACTCCCAGACTCTAACTGTATTTTCTGTAAATTTAATAAATTCCTGAGTTCTCCGTGGTTCCAATCTGCACTTGGGTCCGTTCCTTAGTTCAGCTCCCTGACATAAATAGTCACTTTATTTAAACTTTTAGTTGATAGTTAGTTCATTCAAGTGATGCTTTATTCTAATTATTCTTTGTTTAAATTGTAAATAAAATCTAATAGAAATCCAGCTATATTTTTCTAAGCATTTTTATTTCAATAAGTCACTTTTTTCATAAGGCATTGACTGCCAAACCAAAACTAGATGTGTCAGTGTATCATGTGAAATGTTTGAAAGCATCTATTCAGACTCAAAGCCCTTTGCAGGTCACCATTAAAAAAAAAAAGAGTGTAAAAATCCCACATCTTATTTGTCCTTCAGTGTGTTGAGTTTACACAGTTATGAGTAAACACTGCAGACATTAAATGTATTCAGGAAAAAGTTTTGTGGCGACTCCTGGAGATGAACAATGCAACAGGTTCAAAAGCTTCCAAGTCAGGTGCAACAGATGTAAATATCTCTCTGGCTTTAAAGGATGTAGTCATGACCTGTATATATTACATTATATTTACTCAGGGGCTGCTAGTATCAATGGGCTCAGTGGGCTAAGCCCCTCTTGTTATGTAGGCTTTTCAATGATATATTAAATTGTGTACCCCACAAACATGCAGTAGGCTATACATATGTTATAACAAACCAGACTACACAGTTATTTCTTGTGGCGGACATCCTTATCCAACTGTCCAAATGCTGCAGAACACATACACAAGGCTTTCTTTGAAGCCTCTTTGCTCTGCTTTTCTCCGCAAGGTCTGGTGAGACTCGTGGTAAAGCGCAGCCAACACTGCAGCTTTCTCACGGCGCACCCCGGTGTAAACTTTATACAAAGACGTTTAGTCGGGCAGTCTGTTGTTGCAAGCGTTCACCTCGCACAGGAACATATACCGATTTATATAACATAACAGTGATTTTATTTGAGCAACCTTTAATTGTAAATGTCCCATTATCTCCATTTCTAATTATCTAAGTTTAAAAACAAAGTGGTCTATAGTTTTATAGTTTTATAGTCTATAATTGTGACTATTTTTTGTAAGAGTTTATTATAAATAGAGAAATGTTTATTTTTCATTCATTCATTTTCTACCACCGCGGGACTGACTGGAGCTTATCCCAGCAGCTTTGGGTCTGAGGACACCCTGGACAATGGTTAGTTGCAGGGCTGACAGTTAGAGACAGACATTGAAAGACAACCATTTACTCTCACATTCATTCACTAGGAACACTTTAGATTAGCCAATTAATCTATACACATGGAGGACAATCAGACTCCTCACAGAAAGGACGGCGTTCGAGTTGATTGTACACTTATGTGGCTACATTAGGTTTCTTATTAAACTGAATTTATTGATGACAAAACAGTTGTTGATGTTACAAATGAATGAAAAGATTGTGTATCTTTTGCTACTACTTCACAAAACATTATGTCATTAATATTACCTATTCTTTTTTATGCTAAAATAAAATCAAAAAATCTCCAGTGAAGGACTGAATGAGGCCTGGTCTAAGAAGATATTAAATGGGCTAAAAATGTATCTAACTTCAGCCCTGGGCTAGTTCAGTATTTGAGAGTAACACAAAGCGAATGCATCGACTCAACAGAGCAGAGCACTCAACACATTTTACAATGGAAAGCGCAATCTTCCTGGGACCAATGTATTCCTGCCCTGCGCAGAATGAATGACTCTGTAATATATCCAGGTCCAACCGTTCTGTGTCAAAAAATACCAAAAAAAGGGCAAGAGCCAAAAATCCCATAATCATGCTAGCACCCGAAGGAACATGACACAGAACATGAAGGAACATGTTCAACCTAAAACAAAGATCCAGGAGCTAAGCAGGCCTTTCAACCTCCAGGATGACTTCCCTGCTCTCAGTAAAAAACAAAATGAAGGACTTAGAGCAAAGAAGAAAGAGATAGTAGACCTCTTCATCATCCACACCAAACCTACCAGACCACTTCACTTAGTTTTGGGGGGCAATCTGTCCCACAGTATCTGCGTACAAGCGTCCAAAGTGAAGAACATCATGGCCCCTGAGAGAGTTCATGAGGACACCCCTGAAATAACACCTGAGGTTACGCCTGAGGACACACTGCAGACCATGGAGCTGAGACAAATGATTAAAAGAGAGCTTTATGTGATCCCTGAGGAAGACGAGGAGGACTTTACACGGGAAGAGGTCCTGTACTTCTTCATGAACCAAACTAAACCAACAGAACCACTTCACTTTTAATTTGGGGGGCAACATGGCCAACACGGTCCTGATAGATCCCCCCAAAGCTAAGGAGCCACAGAACATCTAGAGGAGGGGTGCCATTCTCTTTGGACCCCTTTGGTCTTATACCACCATGGCCCTGTTTTACATCATGCACCTTCAAACTATCTTCATGCACCTTGATGAATGGATAAATAGATGACTAGACCTAGACCAGATTAAAAACTACAGTAAATGCACAACATAAACAAAATATAATTTGTATTCTAACTATACCATTCACACCATGAAAAAAATACACACATTTTGTTTTACTTTTACTAAAATCTTAAGATCAAATTATAAGACATTCTTAAAATGGATGTCTATTTAAAAATCAGTTTGAAATGTTCAAGCCAAACAGTGCTATGAAACAATCTTCCAGTGTATGTGTTTAATCATCCATAGTGCCTGTAAAAAAATTATAACTCAGGATTAGGGCAGATTTTGAAGTGCTGCTGTAAATAGTATCAAAGCCAGAGGTTAACAGTGTAGGTTACAGCACAGCAGATGATCTTAAAATGGAAACTGTCACCGTCTTAAAACAAAGCAATAAATGCAGTAACAAGAGACAAGTGATGTGTTTAAGGTTATTGACCTTGACAAGTTAAAAGGTTGGAAAAAAGCGTGTGGGAACAGGGAAACTGTGCAGGATAATTTGAATATAAGGAAGCTGTTAATGCAACGTCAGCATAGGGTTTATAGAATTAAGTTAATATAAATAACTAAGCCATGACTGAAGTGGATACTTGGCTTTTCTGCAATGGTTTTACCAGTAATATTTCTCAAAATCACGCCCCTTCCTTGTCGCTGCCCACGTGAGCGTTGAAGTCATCGGTTGGAGCACTTTCCCAGAGACTCCATGAAGGCTGGCTCTGCACTGCCATTTGGCCTTTGAGCACAAACAACAGTGAGAGACCTATCCTCAACCCAAAGGCACAGGGAAGCGACCCTCTCATTTACTAGGGTGAACTCCAACACACAGCGGCTGAGCTGGGGGGCTATGAGCAAGCCTACACCAGCCCGCCACCTTGCACTGCTGGCAACTCCAGAATAGTGGAGAGTCCATACATGCATGTATAGGTTAATTGGCAATTCTAAAGTGGTCCTAGTGAATGAATGTGAGAGTGAATTGTTGTCTGACAGTGTCTCTAAGTGCCAACCTTGCGACTCACTGGCCATTGTCCAGGGTGTACTCTGCCTAAGACCCAAAGCTACTGGGATAGACTACAGTCACCCCTGACCCCTAACGGGACTAAGCGGAAGACAATGAATGAATGAATACAATGCATCTCTGTCCAATGTGTCCAGGTAGTTACATACAATGACCTGAATGGGATCGGAAGTGTCAAGCACAATACATTTTCCAATAATAATTTATTTTACTCATTATGCAAAAGATATTCCTCACAAAAATTAAATTTTTAATGAAATCAACAATCCTTGAGAAAAGGAATGGACCCATACTGTCTGCTAAAGGAAGTCTTCAATTTTTATTCTAATATTGATTTGTTGATGATTGCTCTGAACCAATTTCATTGCACGGTTTGTTTGTGTTGTCTTCATGAGATGCCTCAACCTTTTGATCAAGCTCACATCTTAGGAAAAAAAAATGAACGCAAGGCTTTTGAGCAGCACTGTTTAATGTTTAAACAGAACAGGAGCATGTAGAATAGATATGTGAAGAGGAAAAAGAAGAGGAAAAACAAAGCAACCTGGATGTCAACATTTCTAACATTCAGTCCATGCATCATACAGAAGTAGAGCTGGATGTATTCTTTTAATGTTCTTTTAATATTCTCAAAGCCCAAAGATTAATTGCATTTTGATTTATTTTTTTTACCCCCACCCTTATATGTTTCTTAAGAACCAATGTTAGATGCATTATCTCTATGTTAGAGATTTATCACATTATATTCAAACTTAATGCTAACATCCCCTCCAAAATGGCATCTATTGTGTATATATGGGATATTTCAAAGCCACTTCTGACAAAGGCGGCTATTATCTCAGGCTCGTTTTCCGCCTTTTTGTAGATGGGGCTCTGTGTGATTCAAAGCGGAAAACAAAGAGACGGTGGGCTGAAAGGTCTGCACAGTTGCAGACATGCCACTTGAATAGATTGAAAAAGTCACTACTGTCACCTCTGTACCTGAGCCCGCTACTCCACTATTCAGTGGTTTAACACCTGGAAATGTCAGCCTTCTCTTTTCCCTCCTCTTCAAGCTTTTTTAAGTTAAGTTTTTTTTTTTTTTTTTTTGTGAAACCTTTATGGTTATAATTAAGTTATTATAAAATGTCCAGTGACTATTTAAACTCACTATTTGGCAGTTAAACATTCTATTAATTTGTTCTAATGGTATCCAATTCAAACCTTTTCTTGAATATGGATGACTGAGAACCCCCTCAGTCACGTTAAAGTGTTTAATTTGTTAAGATTTATCATAGCATTTCGATCTTGTCACATAGTATATGGGGTACAAATATAGCCAAATCAAATAATCATTTGGATGCAATCTTTTTGGAATTTATAAAGATGAGCTACTATTTGTCTTTGCCAGCAAACTGAATAATCAACTGCAGCTGTCAATAAAGTCTGCAGAGCTGGCTGCGAGTGACAAAGCTGAGAAATTAGCAGTGGTCTGGGTTTTTGTGAGACCAGATGAATGGCAGATCTCAAAGCTTAATCACCTTTTAAGGCCATAATATGCAGGATTTTCTTGAAACGTTTAATTAATACTCACATAATGAAAGTCCCTTCTTTTCCACTCTTCCAGAACATTGTGGAGGTAAAATTTCCCTCCGCCTATTTTTAATCATTTTTTCTTATGGGAGAGAATACAGCAAGACTATAGAGAATGATCACTGCAAAAAACACAAAATATATATAATGCATATGTATATGATATTTTTAAATCGGTCTTTAGGATGTCTATGTTACAGATCATTCTTGATTAGCACTTACATTTGATCCTTATTATAGTCATATGAAGTGTAAATGTACTGTTCATTTAAATGGTTTTCTAAGGTGCATGTTTTTTTACCTTCATTAAGATAAAGTTGTCACAAATACTAGTCAGGTCTTACCTGCTCTGGAGCAGTGTCAGAAATATTCAGATCCAACACGACAGCCCTCCTCTCGTTCTGCTGATGGACATGAAGACCTATGAGAGGACTCAGCAAAGGTTTCTCTTCATTGTGCATCAGCGGAGACCATCCATAAAGTGACAGCGGCTGGTCCCACACACGTTTGAAGTCTCAGCACTGAGGAGCGTTACAACTCGGTGAATTCTCAAAGGTGAGTTTACCTGCATTTTTGTGATTCACGTCTCTATCGACCACATGTGTCAAACTCAAACTGAAGGAAAGGCCAAACTAGTAAATAAAGGCATTTTTCCATCGGGGCAGTACAGTACGGTTTGGTTCTGTACATGTTTTTAGAGGGTTTTTTTTTTTTTCAGAATAGGTATGAATCAAACTACCTTGATAACCACTAATCCTGGGTTCTGACACTGAAATCAAAAGTTGGAGGTGAGCTCAGAGAATCTTTTCCCGTTTAAAAAGACGGGCACAATAAAACACAAGCCTCGTAAGGGGTTATCTGTGCCCTAAGAATCATATCAAGGTGCTGATATTTGCTACTGACAAAAATATTTAATTGAAATGTTCTGTGTCCCATTTGTTTCTCTTTAGTGACTTTTCATTTGCAGAAAGACACAGACTATGAAAATCAAAAGACACCAACCACATCGATCAACTTTCCTTCAGAATTACACACAACCAAATGACATTTTGTCGTACACGAGGCTGACGAAGTCATTTAAAATATTCATGTTATCATATTGTTTTCATGAATATGCGGTGAGGCAGAATTGCTTATTGTCTAAATAAATGCCAGGGAGAGTGTAATATTTAAAGTTTGATGAGGAAAAAGCTGGGGTCTAAATCATGCTGCTTAAATATTAAATCAGACAAGCCAACAAAACAAGCACTGTGGGAAAAATATGAATCATCGTAACGTGTCAGAATTGACAAACTAGAAATGCGTAATCACTTGGTTGTGGGCTCTAATGGTGCACCACAAAACACAATATAGCACTTAAAATGAAAGCAAGTCAAACTAGTCACTTGAACAGGGATGCTCCACAATTTTCTGCTGACTATGTTGAGTTGTCAGCCAAAGTGACGCCTACCTCTGTTCTTAACTATCTGTTATTTAAATGTAGCTATGGCTTTTTAAAAAGGTGCACAGAGCTTAAATGTAAAGTTATAACAACTGCAATAAAGCAGAAAAAACACTCATACCCTTTAGCACCAGAGTAAATCTGTTTGCATGTAGTTTGCACCAAGCACCGAATGTTTACTTCTAATAAAAGTATGAGATAAGATATTTTGTCCGAGCAGCAGGGTATATTTAAAGTAGCAGATTATTTTGCACAGTATACGGCATGTGCATCACCCCTCACCGGCTCCTCTCATCTCGTCTGCTTGTCTTGCGAGCGCCTACTCACATGTGAACAGAGCTCTGAGGGTTCACTGAAGATCACATCTCAAAGAGAAGCCACTGGTGCATACGCTATCAGGCTGCAGCTCCGTGTGTGCCAAGATGTGGCATTTGGGAAGAAAGACGAACTTGCATGTAAAAAAAAAAACAAAAAAAAAGTGGCAGAGATGGTGATAGGGGGGGTGACAAAGTACGCCATTGCAATGTGCACCAACAAAGTACCTTGCTGCCACACGCCCGCTGCCTGGTGTGGGGAGGGATATGCGACCTGTCAGTGAGTGAGGGGGCAGGCTGAATGACTTCACATCACCCTTTCAGCTCCAGCAACTTCCCATTTATATTGTAATGCAAATCCATGGCCTGTCCCAGATGGTGCTTTTCCAGCATCGTGGGTGCATGGAAATATGATTATTTATCCCAAGCACTGCTCTTTAATGCACCTTCCTTCATCTGAGTCCTTGTGCTGCTTTCAAAACTGGTCATGTGTCTCTCCCTCCCAAAAGAAAAACAGTAGATTTGTTTGACAATAAAAGACCAATGGGGTTATGGGAAAACAATCCTGCAAAGTGCACAAGTCAGGGAAAAAGGGAAAGATGGAAAGGTAGATTTTTGGCTAAGAGGCCTAAGCAGTAATTCTCATGACTCAAGTGCGTTTTAATCACCTCTGCTGGGCAAAATATAGTCCAAAAGCTCGCATTAATGCTGAACATCATCCTCCTCAAAGCACACACACAATTTAGCTTGAATAAATTTGCTTATGCCTGCTGGTGTGGAGCAAAGAAACAGCTTCTGTTTTTTTTACTCTTTAGATAAACCAACTTGCAGTGTGTGTACAATGCAGATACATTAAACATTAAAGATAAAGTAGAAAGAAAGAAAAAGCCACCAGATGAATATTATAGTGGAAAAGCAAGTAAGTAATTCTAAATCTGTGAAGTGGTTACATTTGAGACAATGTTTTGGACTGTAATCTAAACCAGTCTCAACATCCACAGGTACTTTAAAAATGAACACTTTAATCTTGATGAATACATTTTTTTTTTGCATTGCTTTATGGTTCTGTGTTTTGTGTAGATTTGATTAGACTTTATTTATCCCACAATGTGGAAATTCACATGTGACAGCAGTACACAGTTAGTCCAAAATAGTGTCGGAAAATAATATAAAGAGAGAGCATGCAGTAAAATATATATACAGACTTCAGATTTTTTGTTTTATGACCAAGTGGACCCAAAATATTTTTATGCATTTGTTGAATCAATAATCAGTAATCAATAATTGTAACAGTGACTCTACATTAATATTTTATGCTGTGGAAAAGTGCTGTTTAAGAACTTAAAGATATGGTGAAGATGTCTTTTGCTGAGTCACAATAAGAATAGAATGCATTACAAAGGAGCCTGTCTGTCATGAGTAAGTTAAGCTTTTGTGTGCCAGTCATTGGACACGCCTTAAAAGTGGATACACTTTACAGCAGGTGTGCTTTAGGAAACCTGTCCCATAGTTCATTTAAAAATCATTCTTTACTGACATGAAAGACAACAGAACGTTGAGGTAAGTGACTTTACACCTGGCTTAAACGTGTGATTGTGCTTTTTATCCCGTCTTAAATCTTTAGGGGACAGCTTTTTATGACAGTACTTTATAGACATTCTTGATGGGATCATCTGAGTGGGTTTAGACACAATAGCAGCGACAGCAGGCCTAAGGGTTTGTGTGTTTGAAACAGGCACATCCTCTGGGACTGTAACCTGCTGTGTACTGTAAGTCGCTCTGCTGTGCTGTCAGCAGTCCTCCTGTTCTTTCTTCAGAACACCATGAATGGATCTGCCGTCTGCCTCATATGTATTAAGGTAACACTTAACTCTGCCAACGCACAGTAATTAAATTACAATCTAGTGTCAGACATAATCTTCCTACCCTCGTCACCTCATTGTATTCTGTATTCTGACACAAATTTTGCATCCCTTTCCACACTTGCCTTAACTCAAACTTTGAATAAGAAGCATAGTTTATTGTGGATGAAGGATTCAGTCATTTAAATAGCCTATCGTATTTTTCCACAAGGTTACTGTAAAAGGCTTTTGTCAAATGTTTTGCTTTACTGCTTTTGTTCCAGGATTTTACTCAGCTTGAGCAAAAAAACACCAACTCCCATGTGGTCACACGGAAACACACTGTGGTGTTCAAATGCTTGCTCCTGAAACATCTCATGTGACCCTAATACATCATTTCAGGCTCCCACAATAAAAGCAAGTAATGTTTTAATCACCCTCTAAATCTTACAGTATTATTCTACAAACCTCCACAAATACAATCAAACATGGAAACCCTAGTTTGTGTGTAACATATGAGTAAAGAGTTTTGATTGAAAGGTCCTGGCTGCAGTTGAGTCGTTGACACAGACAGAGATGTGAGCAGTTTTGTGCATCTATACGCAGCTGGCTTATCTCCATAATACATATGCCTTTAATTCTCTCAAGCTCTCCAAATAGAGCTAATTAAAAGCAATTTAACTTTGAGCAAATGTAAATGGCTTAATGGAGCCATCCCCTGTAATTGCTCCACTCAGTCAAGCATTTATTAAGTGCCAGGGTAGTTGGCTATACTCACGACTTTTTATAAATAAACCACAACAGACTTTCTCCTAGAACAACTTCTACTTTGGTCTTAAATATTTTCTATACTGAACACACTGTACATGCTTATAAAAAGACTGGAGCACCTTGTAGGCCTTTATTTATGTTTGGTCTTCAGATATTAAATCATGGTGCAAAAGCAGTGAGCAATCCCAGACAGTTCCAAGTAATGTTCCTTTGTGTTCCCCAAAAGAGAAAGAGAAAATGAAGACGCACAGACAGTCACAATAACCTTAACTAGCCAGGATGGGTGGCGAACGCAATCACATCCATTTTGAGAGCTTTCCAGGCATATGATGGCAATACAAATTGTAGAATAAAACACGGCGTGAGACTGCCACAGAAAACAAAGGCTTTCCCACTGTTCTAAAACAATTGCTTGTTTTCCTCAAGAGCTATGATGAAAACAAACATCTTTATTGAATGGTCTGGCCAATCAGGTGATATTGTATTCATCATGTCTGGCCTGCTGTCATTCGGCATCATCTGCCACATCTCCAAACAGTTTACCTGCCCACACAAAGAGCAGCAGTTGGCCAGAAGCCTAGATGGTCCCTATAGTTTCATGTTGCTGACCATCTGCGCTCAAAGTGAAAACCTCGCTACAGCCATTACCGAGAAGGACCAATGAAAGAGATGAGCCTGCGAGGTGACTGGGAGGTTAATGCAGTGGCTACACTGTGCAGCTCATTCACAGACTGAGCTGGAAGTAGGAGAGAAGTTGGAGAAAAAGAGGTAAAAGTGAACGAAGCAACCCTTTAGTGAAAGCAATTTGCCTAAATATTTGGAAAAGCTGCCAAGGAGAAAGAAACTGCATGAGAACAATGAGAAAAGATTGAGGTGCAGGCTGGGTTTAATGGCAAACAAGTAAATAAACATCCGTACAGCATGAGGTGAAAACATCAACCTTTGACTACTCATCACTCTTTATTTGTTACTCAGTGTGTTTAAGGTAAGCTCTAATTCCAGTATGTTCATCAAAAGTTGTGGGTAGTGCAGCATCGCCATCTATAGTCCAGAGCAGGAACAACACACAGAAGAGCCAACGACCGGCACAGCACGCCCTCCAAATACGGCTTTTAAAATCAATTTCTGACATGCCCCAGGTCAGACAACACATTGGTACTGTTCAATTACCAGTCAGCTTTCAAAAGTGAGGCCATTACAAGAAAAGTTTAGAGCCAAGAGAACAACACTATATTTTAAAGTCACCATAAGAAGAGAGGAGTGCAAACAAAGAAAGTGAGATTCCTGCAAGATATGTTTAATGGCACAAAGAGGAAATCAGTCACTTTTGGCCTTTAATGCAAACTCACTTAGGTCGCACATATAGACCAGACTACACATCTCGTCAAGTCTCTCCATTATTTTGAATCTGCAATTGCCAAGACCTATCAGCATGACTTGTGTTTATGCCATTGCACCAGTATAGCCTTTTAACTGCACTATAAAAAGCAGCATATTTTAACGCACAGGTAGTTTGTTGTAGTCATGGCTTCCCTTTGATTACTTGAGAGACAGCCTGCAGTGGTAAAAGTCTCTGCTGTAGCTAATTAGGGCACACTTGACACACCTTTCTGCATCATTCTCCCGGCAATTATTTCAGTAGACACCCATGATAAACACAAAGTTTACTCTTTTATTTTAGCACTTTGAGGTATGTTTTTCATTTCTATATGCCACTTTTCACTTTCCGTCTTCATCCTTCCGATTCCCAGATTACACAGTTTGCCTCAGCACTTGCTTTGGGTTACGTCACATTGAAAATTGAAATAGGTGGTGTGAAAATGAGAGAAGTAAATGGAATGACAAACATTTCCAAACACTGATTGGTCCCCCAGTGATGATTAGAAAACCCCATGCAGACAAACCTTAAATGTTGATAAAATGTGATAAAACAGAAGATACTAGTAGTTACCGGGTAAATAAATCCATTAAGAAAGGGTTGTACAGACGACGAATGACAATTAGTGTCCACAAATTCTCCACTAAGGTAAGAAACACATCCTAACACTACAGCAGTCACTTTTATTTAGCAGTAATATGGTGATGAACTTAAACATGGCTTTTATATATTCTATATATTCAAAGTGTTCATAAAGGCTTCAGCATAAGTCGTTCCAGTGTTTTGTGCTAAATTGCAAATTAGCTCAGTGTTAGCCAAAGCCTGTGAGGAGACATGGCACGGACAATAATAATGATCTCTAATTAGTTCTCATTATGTCTCTTAATGTACTGCAGTACTTGAATAAAGACATTGTATACGCACAGCAAGGAATCAAAAACACTGAATCTCATTATGTCACAATTAAATGCCACATATATACAGTATATATACTGTATATATACAGTATATATATATATATATATATATATATATATATATATATATATATATATATATATATATATATATATATATATATATATATATATATATAGCATTTGAGCCTGTCATTGCATAAATGACAAATGACAAGCGGTCAAAAATCAGAAGACAGGAGCAACAGCATAGGTTTTTGTGTTTGTGGGTGCTAATGGGCATGACATATAACTTGTTTTTAATTCTGTTTCTGAGTTATGCAACCCTAAAATGCAGTATTCATTTGTACAAGCTCTTCAATGTGGCTGTCTCAGCTATACATTGTGGAGATACGCTCTATGGAGCCACACATTTAAGTGGTCATTCCATTTACAGCCTATTTACAGCTGTACATGTTGTTGCTCTTGTCTGCTTCTCCAGACTTCTATCAGCTGTAGGGAATAAATTAGCTATCCGAAAGTACATTTATAAAATACTGAACTATCTTCTTAATTGGCTGCATATGGTTGCCCCTTCCATACTTAATGCCTAGACATCACATTACCGTGGAAAGAGCAGAATATCACTGCTATTTCACTGCTGCTACATTTATGCCTGAACATGATTTTTTTAGGAAAATGGTCTGTGCTTATTTAAAAAATAAATGCGATAATGGGTCAAAATCTTTGTAACATAAACATATTCCAAGACTCAGAGAACAATGAAAATCAAAGTCTTGTCTAGGCTTTGAATCTTCCATGAAAGTACAGCATGGTCCCACAGAAAAAAAAACAACTACCAAAGACAGAGCGACGAGAGAAAGTTGGCTGACAAGTACCAGCTCCCCCGGCGTCTTTTTCAGCACTCAGCCAAGATGGCCATATTGTGTCTCTAAACAAATCGAATGGTTGGCTGTGTGACAAGCCCGCCTCTGTGGTGTACAGATTCACCGAGTCAGCACGCCTGCGCTCTTTCATTCTCAGGTCACCGCATGCACCAGCCAGCTGGGAGCCGCACTCAGGTTTACTCTGCCGTTGGACCACAACTGTGCCATTAGTCTTTTAGCTGAAAGTTGAAAAATATAAATGAAAAAAGTCAGTGACATTGATTACTTTGTGGGAAGTTTTTTCAACTAAATGCAGTCTTCAGTTCTTTTAAATTCTATAATCTTGATTGTGACTATATTCTCCTCACAGCCTCAAGGAAAGTCTTAAAATGTAAGGAATTTGGTATTAATCTGCAAACTGAGAGTTACTAATAAGGTGTATCAGTCTGTATCTCTGTCCGAAAACCCAGCAGCCATTACAGGAATTACTGAATCCTTTCAGTTAAGATTAATTATTGATTCAAAAAACAATCAATTAAATGGTTAAATTCTTATTAAGATGAATGATTATTAGCAAATACAAATTACCTTGCATAAATTAAACTAAGTTTGATATTGATCTTACAGTTTCTTTGTAGAGTCGGAGGAAGGACTAACATGCAATGGGATGAAAATAAACTTTATGTGTGACTAGGACGGGATAGAGGTAATATCCAATTAGCTTTATAAATATAAAATGGAGGCAGCTCATTGTGAAGAAGACTCACTGGAGAGAACCTAATGTCACTACATTGAATCTGTAGAGCTCACAAACATTATTTTACTAGAGATTGTAAGCATTAAATAATATCTCATCCATGATAATAAACAGTTTGCCTACAAGACTGATTCTCATACATAAATGCTTGCAATGGTGCTATATGTAGTTTATAGACTGGGACCTAAAGTTGGAGCTGATTGCGCTCAGATAGCTGCACAGTTGCCAATGAGACCAAAATGGCTAGTCTCTGGTGTAATGAATGTCTGTTTTTTTACAACAATGCACTAAAAGAAATGTCTCTCTGACCAACACCCACACAAACCCCATCACATACATTCCATATACGCACACAGACACACACGCACATTTTTTCGACAGTCTCCAACACATCCATTACTGACTTCCTAAGAATGGCCCTTTACAGGCAAAATAAACGGCATTAGTGTAAGAGCGATAAAACCTGTCACACCTCCAGTTATACGTGGCAGACATTCAAAGGCAACAGAGAAAAAGCAGTTCCAACTGGGGATAAAAAGGATCGATACACAAAAGGAGAAAGTGTAGAGGCAGTCTGTGATTAGCCACGTAGTGCTGTGTACTCAGTGAGATGCAAGCAGGCTAATTGTTCAGGGACCAACATGGCCACTGGGACGGGGTGCAGACCTCATCGATCTGTGAGTTCTGCTGATGTGTGTCTGTGCGGAGAGGGAGAAGCAGTACACATGTAGGCTACAAAACTATGACCAGAAACCAGTGCTGTTCAAACAGATCTGGACTATTACATTGAAAAAAGAAGCATTTAAAGGCAAACTTTGCAGGATATTAGTAGAAATGAATGGACAGAGGATAAGTGGCAGAGGTGAGGGATGTCACTGATTTCAAATTTAAAATATATTTCAAATGTGTTTTATTTTATTTTTTGGAGTTCCATCTACTCTTACAGTGTGTGTACTTATGCTTTATGGAACTCACCAACAACATACTATGTAGCAGGAGCTAACCTGCTAGACCCCACTTCTGAACCCATTCCCAATATGATTATTCCTTCATTGTTCCAGCTCCTTATAAGGTCTATGTTTGAATCAATATTATCTAATGCTGTGTATTCACTGAGTGTCAATTCTTTTAGTATTGTTACAATTACATAAAAACAACAAATGCCTTGGTTTAAAATGACAACGCCATCTCTTACAGATTGAACATGAACAGTTTATTATCTCATGTATTAGCTCATAAGGGTAGAAACACTTGGCATTGAGACAAGCCATAGAACTGATAGGAGAAGACTCACAGAAGGAAACTCTGTTACTGTAGGTCAACAGGAGTAGTCCAAGGTTATGAAACCCCTGTTGTGTCCAAAGTCACAACATAAATTAAACCTCAGGTTGAGATTTTAATATGCTATCTTACCTTGTTTAAAACAGAGGCCTGCTTCCTGAAAGGTTGGATGTTTATCTGGTAAACTCAGTACTTAGCACAACTATTGGCTTCTGTAGGAGGTGCCACAGACAGCATTATGTACAGTAGACAAATCAGCACCTGTCAAAACAGAATATTAATATTTATTAAGATGGGAAATGTTGCATCTGTTATTTATTTAGGTACTGCTGCATGACCACAACCATAGAAAATCCTGTGCATAATTTTTTATTTAAATTCTAATTGGCTAATGTGAGAAAGCACATAGGCTCTGTTTACGCTGTTCCAGATTTTCAAATTAATAACCTCCTTGTCCACAGAATGCACAGAAAGGTTTTTAATGTACTTGTGTTGTTATCTGAAGGTTTCTTATTATCATGTATCTTGGGATGTATGTCAGATACTAAAGACCAGACATTTATGGCCCCAACTGCAGCAGCAGCTCTGTCACACAGAGATACAGGTTCAAAATACAATTTCTGTTCATTCCAAATCCAACTAAAACCTGTCCAAATCCAACTAAAACCTGTTCAATTTCAACTAAAACTTGTTCAATTTCAACTAAAACCTGTTCATCTTCAACTAAAACCTGTTAAAATCTTAAAATCCAACTCAAACCTGTTAAAAAAAACCTGTTAAAATCTAACTAAAACATGTTCAAATTCAACTAAAGCTTGTTCAAATCCAACTAAAACCCTTTTTAAATCCAACCTGTACGGAATAAGAATAAAATACATTTAAAAAGCCTCTCTGCAAAAACTTTGGAAACTTTCAAAATAAAAGCCCTTAACAGGTCTTTAAACAGACCATATTATCAGCTTTATTGATTACATGTCATGGTAAGGAATAAAATGTGAGCTGTCTCATTTGTTAGCCATTGTGCATGGTAACAGAAAAACATCATTTACACTGCCACAATGAGCAATGAGTATTGGCTGTAAAAGATTAGACTTGTCATTTTGAGCAAGCTAATTCCATTTTACACCAAGATCAGTTGTATCAGTGGCAGCTCATCCTTTTTTAAAACCATTAACGACTTTCCTGCCGAGGATTCAGCACAATGCATGTGATCATTTTGTCTTCCTTTTTGACGGTCGCTGCACAATCTATTTGCACATACATCAGCCTGAAGTAAGTGTTAAATTAGTGTGTTGTTTGATCTGTGCCACAGTGTGCTCTGTCAACATTTGCAGTGAAAGGAACAATGTGCAAGTGAGCATTCAGCTCCCTTATTGCTATGGGCCACGTTTTTCATATCAATGCAAAGGAACTGATGATAAATTGTGTCTTAACTACAGCTTTTACAGATCAGTATGAGCAGACTAGACAGAAAGATATGAGTCAAAGGGACACTATGAATCATCCAGTGTTTTACTGCCTCCAAGTGGAAGAAACAGTTATATTGTAAGTAAGTGTAGATGTGATGGGTGACATGAAAAACTGTGAATTTATTTACTGTGGTTTTAAAATGGTATTGCAACAGTTTATTAGAATCAGAATCAGAATTACTTTTATTCAACTGATAGCATCAGCGTGACAGGACCTCAGAAACACTCAAACACCTCGCACATGCCAAAGGATTATAAATGCAAAGTAGTTTGGCTCTGTAAAAGATTGGACAATAACTGAAAATAAAAAAAATAACAATGTCAGCTTTGAAACTTGATTTGGGAGATTATAGAAAAAACAGATCTATGTTATATTGAGAGAATCCACTCAAAAGATAAATCACTGCATTAACATCTGTGTCTGTCACAAATGTCTCACTGAAGTAAGGCATTTCAGGTAATGGGCCATATGTCTCCTAAATGGAGAAATGCATTATACTTCTCAAAGGATTACACAAATGTGGTGTTCCTTCTGCTGTCTTTATGCAAACTGACTTACTTCCTCTCAATACTTTATCTCAACGCCCCCTTTTTTAATTTCCATAGACATATACTGCCCCCAGGTGGTTAGTTGTGCACAACTTTATTTAAAACTGTCCTGTAGAGGGCCCCCTTTGTACGGTTTTAAGGAAGGAAGGAAGGAAGGTCCTATTGCTTTTTCTAAGCAGCCAGGGCAGATGGCTTTTTATAACCAATCACCATTTTATGTTCTATTGCCCAATCAGTTTTACATTTATATGTAAAGTGTCTATTTCACCAGCAGATCACCAGATGGTGCCCAGAATGTATGCGAGGGATACTTAGCTCAAGATTTGATGGTTAATGCTCTAATTCTGTGCAAAAACACAAATGAAAGCTGAAGTGCTGATGTGTGCTGACGTCTCTGTTTGTGTCAGCATTAAAAAATCAATGACTAATTAAGACATACATGTACAGGATTCTTATCAAAAGTTAACTGCCATCTGAAAATCCTTTTATTCCACATTACAATCTATAAGAATGTCAGAGTGAATGTATTTGCACACACACTGACCCATAACTTAATTTTATTGTTTTTGAGTGTGATGCCTTCAGCCGGACACCTTAAAACAATAGTAGATGCTGTGTCCAAAATTAAAGAGACAAGGGTAAGCCAGCATGCAAAACATAACAGGTCAAGGGGGCAGAATCCAGCAGATATGTGTTATCTTGATTCTGTTGGACTCACCAACTACGTGTGTCGTGTTGAGCTGTGTTGAATTTTGTCCTGTCTTGTGATGTGACATTGGAAAACATCTGAAATCAAAAGACACACTTAATCTTTTTTGTTTGTTTGTTTATTAAATCAAAACTGACATCAAGTTTAACCATCAATAAGAAAACACTGCCTTTTTTTCTGGGAAATGAATCCTCTCCAGACGTTTTGGAAGTGTCTTTGAAAAACCAGCTACATGTCTGTGCTACATTCATTACATTTGCAGCCATATACAATATACATATCGCTTCATAATTCACTGAGCTAAAAAGCAAGGTATCTCATGTGCTTGCTCTGTTAAAGTTCTTTAAGGCATCTTATATAAATGACATCTTCTAAATATGGCATGTAATTAGGGGCAGCATAGTCCATAGAATCATAGAACTGTCACTGAACAATAAACAATTGTTATTAAAAAGAACTATTCAAAATACAAATATACAATCTAACTTTTAGTTTTAATAAGTGAAAGAATTGTATGTTTAAAAGCTTTTTTTTTTTGCAATTTCACATAGCACTCATGCATTCACATTTTGTGCTATACATTCTTATGAGCATGCATTGCACTTTGGCTTACACATGCGGAAAACTGTTAAATCTCTGTCACAAAGCATGGCAACGTATAAAATAGTCATTCCTTCACAAATACAGTTCTCAATAACCACAGAAAAGGGCACAAAAGAGATTATAATTAGTCTTGTCTGAAGCAGTTGTGTGAGGATTTTTACCAATGATCAGTGTACTATTGACAGTGAATATCAGTGCACTTCCATTCTGGGGAAGTGTTCCACTAAGCAATCTGCTGATGTATTTGGTGTCTGTACAGACGCCAGCTAAAATAAACCATTTCAGATGCAAAGACCAGAAATGGTTTGATTTTGCTCACTAACCTCTGATTTTTGGTACAGAACACAGGGGTTTCAGTCGTGCTGCTGCTTACTGCTAGTGGTAACAGTAACAGACTAGCTATAAGGCTTGGAGAAAATTATTTTCTTATGTTAAAGCTACATTATGTAGCCTCAAAGTCATTTTGATTGCTCCCTGACTAACCCCTTCTTAGAGTATGCTCATCTAACTAATACTGCACTGAGCAACTCTGAGTCACTGGGTATGTTACCATCTAATGCTAACTACAGCTCCCCACACTTCTGATGTGTATAAGCTACATACTGAGACATAACTGTCAGAGTGCTTTAGTGGATTCAAATACTAAAAACTTATATCATGTTAATTTGAAATAGCTACTTGCACCGTTGACAGCAGCTAATTATTTTGCCTTCATGTCAGTGCCCATGTCTGCTTCACCAAAAATAATTCAAATTTGTTAAAAAATACATTAAATAAAATACAAATTAAATTAATTTAATACAAATTAAACTGTAAACCCTAAAAATGTATAACATTCTATAACTCTTCTTTTTGCTGTTTTCTTTAGACAGACTTTCTCCTGGAACGTGGAAAATCCTGAAAGCTGTGTCCAGGTGACATGTTGCTTCCTGGTGAGGAGAAACCAGTGTTGTCTCTGGAACTAGGCAAGCAGCTTTCAATCTTATAGGACACAGAGTTGTAGTAAACAGAGTTCAAGTGGCATCCATGGTGCTCACTGCTAGACATGAGGGGACTGTCACATATTCCCAAACGGTAACAAATACATGAGCAGCAGGAGCTGAGACTGGACTTGGGTCTGTGACTGCAGGGACTGTTACGGCCTCTCCTGGTCATCCGTTGGGGATGAGATTAAGTTTGTTCGGCTGGTCCCCTCCTCCATCGAAGGAAAGAGTGTACTGTGGCTACTACTGTGCACTGCATTGCTTTGTTGCCTACGTTCACCTAGAATGCGATGACCTCCATCCAAATGGCCTCTGCCCCTCTTTAATGAAGCCCGTTCTTGAGCATCCCTCTTCTCGTCTTCAGTGTTCATTGTAAGGAATCGGAGCACAACTAGGTTGAGGAAGGCCCCAATTACAGTTAACCCCACAAGGATGTACATAAAGCTGAAAGCTACATATGGCGTTTTCTCCTGGAGATCCTCCTTTTTCTGCAGGGCCACAAAGTCCCCAAAGCCAATAGTTGTGAGTGTAATGAAGCAGTAATAATAAGCATGAAATAAGCTCCATCCTTCAAAGTAGGAAAAGGCTCCAGCACCCACACACAGCGTGCCAAAGCAAGACAGGAAGCCCACTAGGACCATATTCTCCATGGACACATCTGTGCATCTGAAACCTAGGCACTGCTTGATCTTGTGAAGGAGATAGTGCACAAATGTGTTCATCCTCTCGCCCAGGCTTTGGAACATAACCAGAGTGAGAGGGATGCCAAGGACAGCGTAGAACATGCAGAAGATCTTCCCTGCGTCTGTGCCTGGTGCGGCATGTCCATAACCTCAATGCAAATAGAAATTAATAAAAACACTGACACCAACACTGACAACATTCTCACAGTAAAGCAGGGATTCCCTTGATTAAATGCAATGATTTATTTAAGACAAAAATGACAAAATATTATATAAACTTACCAATAGTGGTAATAACTGTTATGGCAAAGTAAAACGAGCCTGCAAATTTCCACTGCCTTCCAGCGCGATGGGGTTCAGCTTGAAGCACCACTCGCTCGATCTCCCGGTAGTCGTCTTCAGTAAAGCGATACTTCTTTTTCATCTCGCTGCGCTTCTGCTCCAAAACGCGTCTGCGAGAGCTTTCTGTCTCGGACTCCAGCGCGTCAAAAACCGCAGCGCCAACTAGCAGGTACGAGAACATGCACAGGATGAGCGACAGCGTCCGTACGTTCTGCTTTTTCATTTTTGGGTTACGAGCTCAGCAGCCAAGTTACAGGTGGTAGCCTTCTCCGGCGTGTGCCTTCCACATTGGTATTGCAGCCTGTTGCGTCAAGCGCGGCGTTTGGTGTGTGCAGAGGGATAAACCTGGGGATCTGTCGACAGGTAGACTATACGCAGATTAAAGTGCGAATAGGCACTGAAGGCGACCAGCGCTCTCCACTCAACTGTCATCTGTTTAAGCAAGTCCACTTAGCTTGGCTTCGCATGCGCAAAGCACTCTGAATTTAAAAAATCTATATGAAAACGCACACATAATCGGCGCTGCTGAGTCTTATCAGCTGTATGTGCAACAAGTAGAGTCCCATCTCGACCTGGCAGATACCAATCTAACTCTAGGAGAAGGGGGTCAGCACCACGGACAGCACAAGCCACGAATAGCCTTACTGATACAGTGCATTGGGATACAGTGACATCTACTTAACGGCTTCTGCATTGTTACATACTCCACATTATGGGCGTGTCGTGTGAATGGGTCTGGTTTGAATAACGACAACATAGACGCCACAATGTTAGTTCCAAGTAGGCTAGGCTATTTTAATATGTTGTTGTTCACACAGCCTATTTTATTGAAAACCCACACACTGCCATTTGCCATTGTGTCATGTTGGTCCCTATATTCCTAAGAAAATAAAAACAAGAATGTAGCTAATAAGAGCAAACCCTGTTGTCTGTTCCTTTAAATAGCCTACATTAGCCTATCACATCAGTAGGCCTAAATTATTATTATTATTACTTTATTATTACCTTCGCTATATTATTATTATTATTATTATTTAATAATAATCAATATAGTGAAGTGTTTAATTCTCTGTAGACCTGTATCATTGTATGCCCCTAGGCTATATAGGCTTTATTAAATAGGCTACTTTGCATTATTGGATGCTTCTGGAAACCTACTGTAATGTGGGTTGCCATGGTTACTTACACCAGCAGGGGTTTGTGAGGGTGATGCTATTAACTTCTATCACATTAAAAAAGACGAATGTAAGCCTGTCAAAGCCTCCAAAAGGTTTTGGTTTTTTGAAGTAAAAAGTATTGGAAATATACAGAGCAGTTTAACAGTTTAACAGTTTAAAGATGTCAAACTGCTCTGTATGAGAATAAGCGTGTCACTTAAGGTTTCACAGGTAGATTAGCTTGTTCTTTTGTTCTTGTCAGACACAGCGACCTCCTCTAAGTGGCCCTGTGCTTCTGTTAAGTGGCAAAATCAGCACACTTACATCCCTGTTGTGAATCAAGCCAGCGCTCCATAAATCAATTACATCTCCCCGATAAGGGAGTAATCTGAAGCCACAAGAGCCAGCCACCATGTCCATGCAGTTTGCATCCTTTTCAAAGCACGAGACCTGGAAACAACAAAAGAGGGAACATTAATCTACAATGGGCTGTGACTCAAGCCAAAGTAGTTCAAAGAGGGGGTAAAATTGATTAGGTGTTCTTTTTCTCTTGATTTCTTGCTCAGGAAGAATTTAATTTAGTATGTTATGCAAGTTCCAAGGTTTGTTATGTTAATATGTCCCTTTGTCCAATCCTACTTAAGGCAATGCTCCACAAAGTGTATTGTTAACCATCTTTTTCTGTATCTGTTTAGCATTGATGAGAGATTGCAAGCAAAAACCCTTACAAGAAAACACACTGTAGAAAACATGATTTTATTTAGTTAGTTTAGTTTTGCCTTAACCCATCTTCCATCTACTACAAAGCCACACAAAAATAGTTAACAGCAACACACTGGTAGAGAAGCAGAGATTTAAAAAAAAAATGCAGCACTCAAGTTATCCAATTTCTTGAGCAAATTCAGTGAGACAAGACACACATTGTATTGCACTGAAATCAATATGATACTATCTATTTTATGAAGCAGCGGCACTAAATAGCAACACCAAATAAAGGATGCTTGCAGAGTCCTCTGGTTTCCACAGTAACCAAGACCAAAAATAGCATCCCACACCAGCGGCCATTAAACACTGAATCTCTTGTGACAACGCATGCATACTATTTATACCTTTTAATGGTTAAGAAAGATGCTGTCTGCCATATGAAAGCACACCTGTCATCTGTTACATACTTTCGAGTGATGGACATCAAAGTCCAATTAGACTGTCACACTTCCTTGGTTCCCATATACTGCATTAGATTTATGATGATAAACATATCACTCCAATGAAAGACACCTCTCTCCAGATCATAAACAGAATTATTGAGTTGTGTGCTTTTGTATGGGTTAGGTTTAAAAATAGCTTAGGGAGCTTTGTTCTGCATTTACTTAATACACTTGCAGCAAAAATATCAATTTACATGCATAAGCAAACACAAGTGAAATGCATTTGTGCTTTAGGCTAGCAAAACAAAAATGTAATGTAAAAATCGAATTAATATAGCTCAATATAGTTTTATTTTTAAAAAAAACTGATCATAATAGATAAGAAAGAATGGTAAGTTGAAAAAAAAACTATCCAATGCTGGTTGGCTGCAAATAATAAAAATTGACTTGAACGACAACTATTTAATCGTTATACCTTCACTTATATCTGAAACATTGTGTTTGGAATGATACGTATTATAACACATACTTTGCTTGTTTGTGTCTTTTCATCGGTTGGACATCATATTCGTTTGGGCCAAAGTAAATGTCTGTACTTTCCAGGTGCTCCTGAAGGCATCAGCAGTGCTGCAGCCGCGCGCGCTGTGCCGTTGTATGACGATGGAAGGCTGCAACCACAGTGGTCAGGGCCGTCCAAGTCAACCCCCAGGATGCCAGTGTAACTTCGTCTATGCTATTTATTCGTGCTAAACCCAGCTGCACGTCAGTTTGGCCTTTTACATTAATAAAGTTTTTTTTTAATTATGGAGGACGATTGTCTCTGCGACTACGATTCGACGTGGGACACAGAGAGTGATGGAGAGGAACCGGCCGGAGAGAGCCAGACCCGGCGGTCAAGCCAAGACAAAAGCAAGTCAGCTTGGACATTAGTCACTGTACGTGTTGTAAAAATACTAGCCTATGAGATGCTTACAATCTTTCATTTGATGAAACATACCCCATGCTGATTTTTACCAGGGTTTTCTCGTATTCAACCGACTGGAAAGCTAATGTTAGCTTTATGCCAGACTGCTCATGCCTTGCTAACTAGTTAGCCTATTAGCATCAATGTTAGCTTACCTTTACGGGGGTCAGGAGTGAACATGGACTAAGAACAGGTATCACACGGAGAAAGGTGATTCTACTGATTTCAACTTATAGTAAAGCTTTTGCTTAAATATAATTGTATAGGCTTAAACTTCTACAAACCTCCCAAACCTGAGGCAGATGCAGTAATAGACATGTTATAGCATGATAGTGTCACTAGATATTGTGTTGATAACGTAACACCCCTGGTATGGCTTTATTGTACATTGACTTGTATGCAGTGGCACCCTACGCCCAGAAACATGAGGGCTGCAAAGGACATGCAGAACTACAGAAGAGGATATCCTGTGAGTGTCATACTGTCAGAGGTAACTCAAAATGGAATATGTTCATATTAAATAGTTTTATTATCTATTTGTATTACAGAACTTAACAGATGACGACTGCTCAGAGGACAAAATGAGCAACTTGCAGTTTTATCTTAATAAATCCCCCTCTGCTCCAGACGGTAATATGATTATTTATTAAATATATATAATCATATGTAAGAATGCATGTAGTAACCCAAGATTTCTTGACATATTCTGCACAGATATCTACATTGATGCATTTCTTAAGGAATGGAAAAATGACTACAAACGACTGGAAAGAGTTCATTCGTATATTCAATGGTATGTCATGAGATAATGTCCCCTTGTGTAGTTGTTGAACTTGAAAACAATATCGCTATCTTTTCATTTTTGTTTTGTCTCAGGCTATTTCCACTGCGAGAACCAGGGGTTAATTACATGGCTTCAGAGCTCACCAAGAAAGAGATAGAGGTTGGTTTGACATATTGATGTAGTGCAATGTCAAGTTTGAGGAAAAACACAACTGCCTTAGTTGAACTCCAATATTTTAAGTTTGTCTATCATCCTTATTGGCCTCATTGACCCTCCAATTGTTATTGTAACAATGTGTATTGCTTTATTTTTCTTAGGCTTTTAAGAAGAATGAAGATGCCAAAAAGAGACTTGTAGAATCCTATGAACTTATGCTGGGCTTTTATGGTATACGCTTGATCAACAAAGAATCAGGTGAAGTGAAGCGGGCAGAAAATTGGAAGGAGCGCTTTGGAAATCTTGAACGGTAAATACAAAAAATGCGATCATCTTCCCAGTGTATGTGTATTTAAAATGTCTCTCTCTTCAGAAATATGCACAACAATCTGCGCATCACTCGAATCTTAAAGAGCCTGGGAGAGCTGGGCTTTGAGCACTATCAGGCTCCACTTGTGCGATTTTTTCTTGAAGAGACTCTGGTCAAGAAGACCCTTAGCAGCGTTAAAAGAAGTGTGCTTGACTACTTCCTGTTTGCTGTCCTAGATAAGCAGAAACGTCAAGAGCTTGTGCGCTTTGCTTATCTTCACTTTGAGCCAAAGGATAAGTTTGTGTGGTGTCCTAGAAAGATGCAGAAACAATTCCGTAAGGCAGAGAAAAGAGCTGAAGCTGTTTTTGGAAATAGCGAAGAAAAAGAAGACCTGCATTCACGGGCAAAGGCTAAAGATATAGATGCACAACAGAAAGACGATGTACTGGAAAAAGATATAAAGGCTCAAAAAGGAAATGATCAAACGGCAAGTAAAGACAAAAACAAATTACAAACATCCCCTGAGCCAAATGTTGAGACTCAGACTGTAGGAAATGGGAATGCAAGCGCTGAGAATGACAACGTATTGGGGAATGGAAATGGTTGTACAGATGAGGATAAAATGGATCATTCACCCAGTGCTGAAACTGTGGTTGCTAAAACTGAGAACAATGTAGATCACAAGGACAGCATTGAGGAACCAGACATTATGCAAACAGAAGGAGGGGCGGAGATTAAAAAACCACCAAAGAAGAAAAGGGAAGATGACGCAGACTCTGCAGAGGATTTGACTTTTGCGCAGACAGACGGGAGAAATGGTTGTAATAAAGCTGCTAGTCAACCCAGCCAATCAGCGCACACCCCACTCAAGACTTCCAAACTCTCGCCCTCTCGTTTGTCAGGAAGGGAGGAAAAAATCCCAAGGACCGACTACAATCCAGTGACAGACAAGAGTGAAATAGAAATGTTGCAGGAAAGTGTGTCAGTAGTAAATGGGTCACTGATGAGCCCTGACAAAACAGTGGATGAACCGACAAACTGGAAAGAATTGGAACCTATGGATACTGACTCAAGCGCCTTAAACGGGGACAAAACATCTGGGGACTCATTAATAAATTGTAAGGAAACTGATAAGAGAACAAATAAATAATAATATTTAAGGTAGAATATGGACAGATGATCATGTTAAAAGACCATCTGGCCTTATTTCTGCTATATTTGATGTTTAGATATAATTTTGTTTTTCACTTTAAAGATCTGTACAAAGTCATAAACTCAATCTTCTCAAGTGCCACACAGACAGTACTTGCAGTAAGTGTCAATAACACAGAACGACTTTGCTAGTTCAAGCATTTTAAACTTTGCTACTCAAAAAAACTTTGCACTTAAAATGAATTCAGAGGAGTTTTTGTCTTCAATGTGAGTAAAAGCATTGTCTTGTTTGCGTATTTGCTAGATCCAATGTTAAAACGGACTAAACACTGAATATCACTTAAGCTATATTCCAGTGATGTTGCACAGAGTCTGTATGTTCTTTTGCTGATTTGGGAGTTGACGTTTTAACATTAACAACATAAATCTTGCCAAAAATGTCACAGACTGGTTGATTGTAAATTACCTACGTATGTCTTCTAAGCAGAACTGAAAAGACTTGGCTGTAATTTTTAGATCTGCTGTACTGTATATTGACTTAAGATGAGAAAAGCTAATGAATTTTCCAAGCCAGGGTGATGTTTTGGTCTTGAAATTTCATGATACATTTTTGTAACTGCACTTAATTTTTTCCATGTTGTAAGTTGTAGTATTTAAATAATGAAATTGAAATGTGAATACTTTATATACATTTTCTTGACTGATAAACTGGCTGTTGACCAAGCATAATTAAAGCTCTATTATTTTCTAAAATCTTTGTTTTAACATATTTGTCTCACCCAGCTGGTCTAAAATGTGCTTATCTGTTTGTTGCTACATCTAGTCTCATCTAGTTTATTTTTACAGCAAATCCACAATGTAGTGACATGACTCATACCTAAGGTGGGAAGGATTCAGTAACTACTCAAGCAAGCATAAGGGTGAGTTTTGAGGAAGCTTTTCTCTTATCCTTTTGGTGCTTAGAATAGCTTACAGTCTTTAAGATGAAGATTTAAGTAAGGGTTAGTGTGCATCAAGTACACTTTAACTTTCGCGCATTTGGCAAATACAGACTAAGCAAGACAGACTAATTTAACATCTAACAACCAACACTACTGTCTTAAATTAGCCATATACATATAGCTACGGTACCACTCAAGAGCCCAGTTTTCTCTGTGAGAATAGTGTTAAGTGGGAGCCACATACCTTTAACTTTTTAGCTCTGCCCACTTTCTCCTTTCCGAAATGGATGCCATCAGCTTGTTGCATCCCTTTGCAGTCCCACTCTGACCCCCCTCGTCCCTGTGTGCGGTGCGCCACTGTGAGTTCAGCCCCTTCAGCTGGAGACTCGGGTTTATCTGGTACCAAAGAGGACGCCATTCAGGTGCTGTACGCCGCAACGTCAGGAAACTCCTCGTAGCGGACGCCGGGTGGAGCGAGGACCGGTTACCGGGGATTTGACCGTATTCCTTGTTAACTCGGGTTTTGTGAGAGCGAGCGGGGAGCCATGGCGACGTACGCCGCTCTGTGGGTGCTTTTACTGTGCCTGCTTTTGACGTGGTCATCAGCACAGGTAAGCTCACTTTTGCGCTCACGCTCTAAAATTTCCATGGGTCTATCAACACGAGACTTTGATGGTTTCACTCAACTTTTTAAAGTTACTCATGCGATACACATCTGACTTTATCGATGTTGTTAAGGCCTTAGATTGAAATGGCAGTGTTATGTTCAGCTGGTTTATGCCTATTCAGCTTGATTGATAGTGTGAATGCTTAACTTAAAGTTAAATTAACGTATTTCTGAACAATGTCGCATCTCTCCTAATAGTAATCTCTCCTAATATAGCCTCTCACACCAGTTCAATAAGTTGGGGTTATGTTTTCTCTGAACCTGTGGAATGCGCGGACTGAGGATCAGCGCAGCAGCGCACAATGCCACTTCTGTTCATTCAGCTCCGAGGTTCAGGCAAAGCAGATTCCCAAAGCAGAAGCTTAGCAGAACTATAAATACTTTTAGTTTTAAGTAAAGTAAAACATTTCAATAACAGAAAATGTATTACTGCTTTTAAGTTATTCTTTTAACGGCGTCTTTGTTTCTGTGCTATAAGCTCAATTATTGATGGGGTTACGCGTCTTTACGCACAGCGTTTACGCATTTTGATGTCTCACAATGACAGGAACAATAGTTACTTATTCTCAAAATATTCCAGTCAAACATAAAAATAACATATATTACAAATATGTAACTAAACTAAAAGAAAGTAGTTTTTTATTTTTGTTTTGTTTTGTTTTTTTGGTAATGGATTATTTTGATGATTTTTTTTTTTTTTTTTTTTTTACAGAGGCCTGGACCTAGAGGAGCTACTGGGCCACAAGGGCCCCCAGGACAGCCAGGAAAGGATGGCACAGACGTGAGTTATCCACTCCAAGAGAGTTTTTTGTTGAAAACCTGGAGATAAATGTAACTGAACCAAATACTGTTAAGAAATTCAAGCTCCTTTTGAGGCAATAATGTAAATAAAAGTGTTTTCTTCCAAAATGTATCTGAAAATGCTACAATTATTGAGGCATATATTAAAATATATTCACAAGCCAAATTAGTTATAGGCCTTATTCAAGTTGTATGTTTAAGTTGCTTCTTTAGCATCCTTTGAAGAACGTGTTTCTTAAAAATGAAATTTGGCCAAAAAGTCTAGGATTTTTATCTCAGTGACTCCTCCCATAAGCCCTCCTCCAAGTAATAAATAATAACTGGGATTGTCAGATGGGCAGGGTTTATCTATTTGGATGCTGTCCACCTGTAAAATACAAAATTCCTTTTGAGCCTCTTAGTTACAAGTGACAAGTGTTATTCTATTCTTAACTTAGTGTTGTCTAACTTCGTGTGAGTAAAAAATGTAACATAAATATGTTTCAGTTATGCCTAACAGTAAATGGAAACATCCAGTTAAAATGCCCAGTCTCATTTCCACCTTAGACATCACAGTGGTTTACTTATAAAAACACAGTCAAAGATGGAAATCGGATTATGCAAAATCCAAGTAAAACACTATGTACTATGTACTTGCTCTACAAGTAATGCATTACCTTGATTAATTCAAACAGTCAATTTTCTCTTTAAATTATAAAAACTGCAAACGTTTCATGCACTTACATCTGAGAAAATGTATTACATAGATATATAGATATTATTGTTTCTTGTTGAAGTAAGTAAGGCACACAGAGGGCCCATTCATACATTCCCCAACCTTGTGAGAGCATCTAGAGTTTCAGCTCACACCTCCCCGTCCAAACCAAACGAAGGCTTTAATCATGTGACCAGCCTGCACTAGGTCAATTTAGCGGTGTTTATTTTTCACCAGACTCTGCCGAAGCTAAACATTCTCTGTTTTACTGCAAAATAGGCTTATTGATTAAAGTCAAAGTCAATTAAACAACTGGATGCTGTTGTCTTGTTTGATTGTGTGTTAAGGGTAAGCCCGGCCCTGCTGGACTATCAGGAAAGCCAGTAAGTATATCAAATGTTGGTTCTTGTAAATGAAATTTTTTGGGGGATGGATAAATGATGAATATATATAATTTTCTTTAGGGACCCAAAGGGAAAGCTGGAATTCCAGGGAAACCAGGAAAACCAGGCCTGCCCGGACTACCCGGAGTAGATGTAAGTGTTCCACAGCAAAAGGAATTTAAAAATAAGAATGTATTATTGAATAAGCATTTATGACAAAATGTAGAAAAACGTGATTGTTATTGTCTGTTATTGTTATTCTCGCTTTTATATTTCAGGGTTTGACTGGTCCTGATGGCCCAGCTGGAAAGGATGGACCCGCAGGTGAAGCTGTAAGTGAACTGTAGGATCAATCAAACACAAAAATTGTGTTAGGGTTAATAAGGACAGGACCACCTCCTCCTCTGTCAGCCCAAATTCGTCATATAGGCTCACCCTCGTGGTGGAAATATTTTTAATGAGGGATCAAAATCGGATTTATATCCTCTAATCCTGCCCGGAATGCAAACTGCTTCCCACAAATCTGTTCAACTGTAGGGGATGATATGTGTTGTAGCAGTCTTATGCAGAAAAGGTATTATCCTCTGAGAGACACAATATTTAAGCTTCTACTGAATAATAGCTAGCCATCTTAAAAAGGCTAGACTATATACAAGTTATAGAGAACATTCAGGAATCTCTACTCTAAAGCTACACATTCACTGTCAAGACAGATAAACCCCTGGGCAATTGGACGAATTAGCCAAACTAATGAGGAAGTGTGCGTCTACTAGTGTTCCTAATTACTCAGAATACCACAGTATTATTCCTGGCTCACAAACCAGAGAGTCATGCTAAAAACCCTAGGAAATAAAATTAATAAATAAAACTGACATTAACACAAAGCCACAGTTAGCTTTTATGGGGAAATGCATCATCATAATGTGGGGCCTGTTAATTTGAATTCTGTTGGCCTCTCACCTCCAAGACAACACAAATACAGCTGTGGGCAATAAAAAAACATTAGGACAATGTGGAGGCGCAATGGCAGAAGTGGTTGCAGTATTTGTTTCTATCAAACTGCGAATCCGACATGTAATGGGGCCAAATAAGTAAATATCAAAGTGGTGTTTAAAAATGGCTTTACAATAGCTTGGAATTAAACTTATATAATTAAATTAGCTGTTAAGCTATAGTCTGGTACAAGCATCTGCTTCTGCTTAATGTACACTGTCCTATTAAATAAATAAATGAAATGAAGTGGGTGAGAAAATTGTTTGACTATTCCTAAACTGTCTAGAAAAACAGTGCCCCTTATCTTTAATGTGCTCATTTTAATATAATGTTTACAAAAGTAGCATGTTAAATAGTGAAGGACCTAACAAAAAGCAGCGAATGCACCAGGGCTTGTAAATAATATGTAATTTGATCATCTAAATGGTTTCATGGTACATAACTGGTAGATATTTTACACTGTTGTTGTGTGACGGTCTGTTGGATGCTTCTCCACAGGGTGAACCGGGGCCTCCCGGACCAGCTGGACCTCCGGTTAGTATTCTAATGCTAAGAAGCATTGCAGGGTCTAAGCTATAGTTTTTAATGCTTGTGACTTAATGTGCTCTTCTGTGTCTTCCGTAGGGTAGAGGGAGACCAGGAGCTCCAGTGAGTATAAAGCACTGCACACATTGGTTTATAGGCTTTTTATTTGTTGCTTGTATAATATACACTTTGCATGAGCTGAAGTTGTTTGACTTATAGGATGGTTTGTTTTGTTTCTAGGGTCTCCCTGGGACTAATGGCTTACCGGGTGGAGTCGGACCCCAGGGTCCAGCAGTGAGTATCTTTCACTATCAACACATCTTTTGTGGCTAGTCTGTAGAGGTTCTCAACCAGGACATATTCAAAGAAAGATAAAAACATTTTCTAATATTTAAACAACAGTTAGGCACCTGTATTATAACAATATAATTTCCCTGAATTTTCCTCAAAGTCAATCAAGTATTTATCTAATCTAATTTGTTCAGCTAACTTCTAAAAGCTGTTTTGTTCAACAAGAGCAAAGGGGGAGTTTAGTAGGTAAGAGAAGTGTCAAGCAGGGTATATACTGCATCATTCTTCAGTCAGTTTAACCAGTTTAGTCATAGTTGGGTCATCTACATTGTGATTTATTTTCTGGTGTGTTAATGACATGGTTCAAAGAGTTGCAGAGGTCAATGTCATACGTGTTACAAAGCATTGAGTTGTTGATCTTCCTCTTTATACTTTTTTAGGGTGCTGAGGGTCTTCCTGGACTTCCTGGCCCACCTGGTCCTGATGGCCCCCCTGTGTGTAAATTATTTATTTTATTTATGTATTTTTACTACTAGAAGAATATTGTCACATGTTTGTTTACTGCCACCTAGCGGATGCTTTGTTGAACGTCACATAAACTGAAGGAAATTACAAAATATGAGGAACAAATGAAGTGAATAAAGGAATGACCAAGATTAGAGAGACATTTTTGCTCTTTTTGTCCTTCTTCTGTCAGGGTTTGCCTGGTACTCTTCAAGATCTGAATGGTGATCTTTTGGTGAGCTCTCAATTAAAAATAACCAGAAACCTATGAAAACACCATAAACAAACCCAAAATATATCTATTGACATCTCTCTGCCTTGGTCTTCTTTAGTGTCCAGCCATTTGCCCCCCAGGTCCTCCTGGCCCGCCTGGGATGCCAGGATTCAAGGTAAACAACAGTCATGCTCATTCCCATTTGTTATATATTTGTTATCAGGTTATATGCTTTGGACACTGCCTTATACCTGTGCTCACCTTTGACCTCTGTTTATGTGTGTTTCTGTGCAGGGTCACACCGGACACAAAGGAGATAAAGGAGAGCTTGGGAAGGATGGAGAGAAGGTAGGTAAAGGGTGATCATGTGTAAGTGCTGTTCATCAAATACATCTATCTTAGGCATGACAAAACTGAGTATGCTGTTTTGCTGTAGGGTGTTTCTGGTCCACCAGGCCCACCTGGTCTTTCTGGCACTGTTGGTCTGCAAGTAAGTACAATAGACTTTTACAGACTTCTTGTATTTTGACTTCTTTGTTTCTTGGTAAATGAATAACTTCACTAAAAATATCAGATTCCTGATCTTGAAATGTCTTTGTTTTAGGGCCCACGTGGTTTGAGGGGGTCGCCGGGTCCCATGGGACCAGTAGGAGACAGAGTAAGCAACTTTTATCATTGAAGGCACCCTGCCAATGTCATGTTTTAATCAAAGCATGGACTTCAAGTTAACATATTGTAAACTCTAGGGTCTACCTGGCTTCAGAGGTAAACCTGGTATCGCTGGCATCATTGGAAAGACAGTGAGTTCCTCTCTGTTCACGACCTACTTGACATAATTGTAAAATTAGTTTAGCTCTTACAGCTAATAGACCTTTGGTCCCATCAATGAATAGCTGCGTGTGTTTCATCTGATGTTTCCAGGGTGACGCTGGAGAAAGGGGACCACAGGGATTTAAAGGACCTAAAGGAGAAATTGTGAGTAATCAGCTTTTATCATTTAAATGATGACATATAAGAACAGCTGTGTTCTAACAAAGAGAAATCCTTAGGGCAAAATTGGTCCAAAAGGAGTACCAGGTGGAGCTGGACCTAAAGGAGAGCCTGTAAGTAAATGCATTAAACATCTGCATCATAATGTTTACCTAACCTTGTTTTATAACAATAATATCTCTAATCAGGGTATTCCTGGCAGAGATGGCAAAGATGGCACACCAGGACTGGATGGAGAGAAGGTACGTTTTACCATTTCCCTTGTGTTTAGACCTGAACCAGCTCACAAGTCACAAAGCTGGTGTTTGTTGTGTTTATAGGGTGATGCTGGACGCCATGGCATTGTTGGAGAGAAAGGACCCGATGGGCTTCCTGTAAGTTTATTTTTTTATCATCAATGGCTCATAATAAAAGGCATTCAAATAAAAATTTTCTCATACAGGGTCTACAAGGAAAGTCTGGTACAAAAGGATCTAAAGGACAAGTTGTGAGTATAAAATAGAAAAATATAAATTTTAAATGCATAAAAGATAAAATGCATTGTGAATGTTCCTCTGTTTGTCATAAAAGGGTGAGCCAGGAAAGTATGGTGAAACAGGACCATCTGGAGAGCCAGGTATTCCTGTATGTATCTGGTGGACTTTGGGTATATATTAATCTATACTGTTCTTAAACCAACATCACGTCAGTTACATCTGCTTTAACACAACTGAATGTCTCCTCCTTCAGGGTGACATTGGTATCCCAGGAGAGAGGGGAATACCTGGGCCCAGAGGAGTAGCTGTAAGTTGAAGCTGAATCTAGCAAGTTTTATTCGTGCATAGCCAATGGGGGGAGTTTAAAAACAACCTCTGTTCCATTTACTGGTATTTCAGCAGCACATACGCTCAATTGATTTTGACCAGTTTACTCATAATTAGCTTATGGTGTAGCTAAAGTGGCCACACAGATGCAAAAATTAAAAGCCAATATGTCAGTCCAAAACAAAAACTGGATTTGTAAAGTTCTTACAAACTTTTGTACAGGTTAGTCACTAAAATGAAAAGGCATGTAGTCCTCAAAGCATATTTTCTTAAAGAGGAAAATCCATAAACATAGAGGTTTTTATTGAACTTAAACACTGACAGAAAAAGATGCTGATTTAATGTAATGTCAACAGCATCTTTAATCAGTGATGACAGTTGCAGCTAGAAACATGGTGCCTGGTCAAACTTTTTCAGACGGGACCAGAGCTACATTAAGCTAATTATCCTGCTCCACTGGCACTTTCTCTTACATTATAGGCTCTGTATGTATTATTCTGACATCTATTTTATTGGATTGTATATTGCTGTATTACCTGTATTAATGTTATAAAATCTGTCTACAACAGGGAGGGATTGGACCTGCAGGAAACACTGGGCCTCAGGGAGTCAAGGGCTTCCAGGTTTTAAGACTTATTTTTCAAGACTTAGACTTAAATATAGCATTTAGAAATACATGCAAAATTATTTATATGAGTTATCTGACCAACTTTGTTGCGTACTGCAGGGGGTGAAAGGAGCACTGGGGGATCCGGGTCAGCCAGGTCCAACGGGACTTCGAGGAGAGTTTGGTGAAAGGGTACGTTTGATGTGTAGTTGTAGTTGTCATTGAAATCAATACAATTACCTAAAGAGAGAAGTTAAGTCATACCTGACCAATTGTATTAACTGTAGGTGGTATCAATAAGCAGGCGATCCCATCTCACACCTAGAGGTACCTAGTCAAACTGCAGCAGGGAGAGAGCCCAAACACAAGGCAGCCTCTTGTTCGGAGTCTGGGACAGGACAAAGCCAGTCTTTATACCTCTCTTGGTTTTCCTGAGCCCCCCTCATGCTTGTCTCCCACAACTCTCTCATCTAATACATACAGTAACTTTGCTTTTTCTTTTTTATAGGGTCCAGTTGGCGCTTCTGGTGCTAAAGGAGATATGGTAAATCAACATGTCAATTAAAGTCCAAGCCAAATGGAATGTCCGGTAATAGGGTTTATCTGTTTCGACGCAGAAACTGATCATTACAATATGTGTCTTTAGGGTGTGGCAGGAAGTGACGGTCTACCTGGTGAGAACGGAGAACCTGTAAGTATTGTTTGAGTCAATATCAGAAGTCTATAGAATAGGCCTAAACAGAATTCTTTATTAGCTAAATGTATCAGTGTGACTAAAATTAAATCTTTACTTCCAGGGTCCATTTGGTCCAGTGGGTCAAAAAGGAGAGGTGAGCTCTAGTCACTTGTTTTGTTGATTTTGTAATAGCTTTTTAGACATATTTCTTCATGTAATGTCTAACTGCCGGGGTCTGTTGAGGCTAATGGCGCCAAACATTGTTAGATTACTAGCTGTGATGCGTTTGCTTCCTCACTTAACATTTTTAATTTGGTGCCCATCCCAGGTGACTGGTGCACACAGTTTTATGTTGGATTCCAGATGGTTTTGCTGTTATGTCTTTGTTGACCCGTTAATTAAGAGAGTGACGAGTCATAGGAGATTGCCTCATAATATATGTAGTTGTAATTAGAAGCATAGCAAAGATTAGCTTTACTCTTTCAAGTCTCATTTACAGTAATTAACATCTTTGCAGTAATTAACATCTACTTTTACATCAGGAGCATATGGATGTTTTTAAGTGACAGATTTTGCAATCTGTATTTTAAAAGTTTGAATATTCTTTCACTATAGTCTGGAAATCGAGGTGAATTGGGACCTAAGGGTGTGACAGGACCACAAGGTGAGCTTGGAGCAAGAGGGCCTCCAGGAAAACAAGGACCAATGGGCTTCCAAGGAGAACAGGGCCTGCCTGGAATTGCAGGAAAGTCTGGTGTACCGGTAAGTCTTGTATAAATCAGCAAAAGCCTTTGTTATAGGGACAAACAATAATAGTTTATTGTAAATGTCTTGCAAAGTAATGATTTACAATGTTTCTTGACTTGTTCAGGGTAAACTGGTGAGTGAACAGCACATCAGAGAGCTGTGTGGCTCAATGATTGATGGTGAGTTTTGTAACTAATAAAAGTCTGTTTAATTAATGTCATTTAGAGTATTAACCTTCTGGTGTTTGTCTATCACGCAGATCAGATTGCACAGCTGGCAGCTAACCTCCGACGACCCTTAGCTCCTGGAATAGTGGGCCGTCCTGGTCGCCCTGGGGTCCCAGGAAATCCTGGTGTTTCTGGTTCCATAGGACATCCAGGTGCCCGAGGCCCTCCAGGGTACACAGGGCTGCCAGGTGAACTGGGAGACCCTGGCCCGAGAGGTATGGAGCACAACCCCACAGCACTGCAGCTACAACAGCAACAATAGACTAACTGTTGTTGTTCTTTGAATAACAGGTGATGTTGGTGAGCAAGGTGACAAGGGATCCATAGGTAAAGCTGTTGACGGTCCCACTGGAGATCAGGGATACCAAGGTATTTCATTTTTACAACAAATTAATTTGCCCGGACATTGTTTTTTATTAAGATTTATAACAGCAGGTGTATCACTGATGGCTTCTATTATTTCCCGAAAAACAAACCACTCCCTACCAAGAACAAAAATATTTAGCTAATTTTTGAATGCTGCATTGACAGGACTTCCTGGAGTGGCTGGAATTGTCAAAGATGGTCGTGATGGATCTCCAGGAGATCCAGGTGAACCTGGAGAGCCGGGCAGAGTAGGAAGGACTGGACACCAGGGACCCCCTGGAATCTGTGACACATCAGCCTGCCAGGGAACTTCACCTGCCGGGAAATCCTCAAACCCCAAAAATCATTAAACGTGTGCCACCTGCCTCCAGCCACCCAAACTAAAAGTGGCGGGAAGTGAAGAAGGAAGGATGGATGGATGATCATGATAAAAACATCAAGACATGATACTTTGAGAGGAAAAAATTAAATTAAAAAACATCAAAGGAGCAACATGAATACCAGAACAACAGAGAGACAAAAATCAAGATGAAACCAATAAATAAAGTGGACAGGAAAGTGCAAGAGAACAAGTGCAATGCTCCTGATACTGTTTCATGACAGGACTTGACAATGGATGAATGGGAATTTTCTTTGTGTGTAAAAACTTGTACATGTTTCCTTATCCCTTGTACTTAACATAGTCTTAAAAACAAGTCTCTGAGGCAAATGTGCATGTATTGTGGCCCTTTAATGTAAAATACAGGTGTTACCTCAACAAACAGTACAAGCCTACTTTGTAAAATAGAAAAAACAGAGTTCAAATGCTCTGGCAGAAGAGTTGTGTATGTAACGGTTATTGAATAAAACAAATACCCAGGACCCCAAAAACTGTGTACATTAATGAAAAGATTAAACTTGTTATTGTCTTTTTACAGTGTTCTTTTATCCAGTGAATCTGAATATCTGGCTTTGAGAAAAAAGGACAAAGATTTTTGTGGTTTGGAGAAATTAAACATGTAAAATCTTTTTAAGATTCATAGCTGCAAATTGATTTGTTTTTCTGTTTCAACACTTCATTGAACACATCCACTATGTACTACCCGTGCTGTAACTATTAAATTTACATGACTTTTAATACTATTTATTATTTTGGGTGACTGTTGTATGTACAGTAAAATGATACGGCGACATGTTGTAAGAATAAGAAATAAAGCCACTTTTCAGTAAAACACTACTTCTTTCTACATATGAACAGTCAATACTTTGGCAGAATGCTTAACAGTGTAAAGGTCAGGAAGCCAAATTTATCTACAAAACATTTTTTTGAAATATAAAATATTTTCTAATTTACTGTAAATTACACATGAAACATTTGAAACTACAAACCATAAAAACTAAAGTTAACAAATCTAATAAGAATCAACATTATGTGTTCAAATAACCAAAATGTATATAGGCATTTTGCACTTTTTCAAAGAGAAACACTGCCACCTATGTGTGACTCCGTGTAGACAGAAGAGAGGTCCTCTTAGAGACCTTATGTCCCTAATAACTATACTAAAAAACACTTTAAAACACAATTCACCAAATACCTGAGAAATTTCATAAATAAGATAGATTGGATTCATTGTTCAACTCCCAGGGGAATGTCATGGTTTTCATCCATGTCCTGGTGGATTTGGTCCTGCCCTGAAGAGGGGTTGGGCTTTAGTTCATTTTTATTTGTAAATGACTTCTCAAACTCCTGCAAAAGTTTGTATCAAGCACAACTGAATATACATTTATACATAAAAATGTAATTCACTTGTCTTTTCAAAATGTTTCAACTGCAGAACCTAACCTCTTTTAAGGTGACTCCATACATTTCATTAATGTATCTGAGGTAGGCCGTGGTCCATTGCAAAGTAGTTACTTTATCAGTGTCTGTCTGACAAAACGGTACCAGCATGTTCAGCTCATCACAGCACAAACGAATCCTTCTCCTGCGAGGCAGTACACATAAACATAACACATTCATCTCAACAAATAGAACTTTATCTGTCATTTAAAACTGTCTCTATTGTTATACACATCCTACTTTTACGATGATGATGCACACCTGCGTTCTCGCTCCTTACAGTTATGTCTCTCCCTGCGCTGGCTAAGAGGAACAAAACGCTGTGCTCTTTTCCTGGCACTGCTCCCTGACTGTCCTGCTAAGTCTGGAGCCACTTTGGCAGCCCTGATGGCTTTAGCATGGTGAGCTATGCCATGCTTTTTGGGCACAGCACCTAAGGTAATTTCATCTACAAAGAATGAAGACTGCATGATTACATCAAACATGAATGTGCATATACAAAGAGGGTTTACTATCTGTTTATATACTTCTCACCTTCTGATTGGATGTTGCCACTTGTAAAGTGAGGCTGTACCAGAAGACTTTCTGGGTGAAAATGTAAAGGAAAACCCTTGGGAATGATCATGTCCTGATGTGTATTTGGTTCCACATGAGAAATATGACCAATTACCTGTGATTATTAAAACTGATTTTAAATCATGTACTAAATATCATTTATCATAACATCTTTAAAAAAACATTTCAACAGATGTTTTTTATCATACTTGTCCACACATGTTGGTAACTGGGTTGTAATAGCCAATATATGGGCCTGACATCTCAGGATTTGTTCTGTCAGGTTTCATCCACTTCTGCATTTGAGAACATGTTCCTTCCTCCTGAGTCTCCAAAGACTGCTGAACTATGGTCAGAAAACTAAAAGAAAACATTCAGATGTACTGTGTATGAGAAAACAAAGATATATTAAATGACTGAAGCTTACTTGCTAAGAACAGAAGATTGAATATCTTGCTGTCTGGGAGTGCTGGAAATGGTGTGAAACCTTTTTTCCAAACAAACTCTGGCAGTGGAGCGAGCTTTTCTCTGTGAGGACATGCTGATGTTGGCAGGTGGGTCAGCTAAACTGTCCTCACCCCTGATTCTGGCCAACACAAAATCTGGCACTTCTCCATAAGATGGCGGTGTTTTTTCTCCAGGTAATATAGCATGCCCATCAGATGAAGTTGAGAGGTCAATGGCTTGTGTGGCTGACAGTGGGGACATTACTGTGGTATCTTTAACCACAGGATGAGAGTGATCAGGTGGCAACACTGCTGAATCCGTTTGTGTCTCCATGTGTGTTTGAAAAAGATGCTGAAGGTGGGAGTATTCACCTTCTGTCATCTCCGTTAGACTAAGTTCAGATCCTAACATTTGCCCTTGGTCATGTGGCGTGAAATCACTTTGGTTCAAAATAGCTCCAACTGAATCATAGCTCTGCTCTTTGGGAGAAAGTGACATGTAGCTATTTTTACAGGCTGTTGAAAAGGTTGACATCCTTCACTGTAAGCTGAACAATACACATATTGATTAAATAAGGTGAGAAGAAAAACGTTTTCCAAGCACATAAAGATAACATTAACTAATTAAAAGAGTATATACATAATATATAAAAGTGTAGAAACTGACAGAATAACAGTATCTATGTCGGAGTTACACTTAATAACTAAACTGTCACGCATTAGCAGCAGCTAATGTAATTAGCTGCCATAAGGGTGGCGTCTGTTAAACATTTAACGTTACAAAGTTTGACTGAGTTAACTTTTAAGTCATTAAGTACATAAATGCGTTTTTAGCAGTAAAGACTGTCTTACAGTTTATCACGATTATCACGATCTGTGTGTTTTCTTACAGTTAGAGAGTGCCTACCTCAAGTCTTCAAAGACAAGTTTTCTGCCGCCGCTGTGGGTGGCAACCGACGTCATTTTGCGTAAACGGCTCTGTGAACGGTAGGATTGTGTGGAGATTCCTCTGGGAGATTCTAGAGAACGTCACGTACATAAATTCAGTTCAAAATTACTTTATTAATCGTTTAATAAATTGTGTGTTTTATTCATTATTAAAAAAGGAATAGGTCACATCCACTGCAAGTGCTTTAAAGAGTTCGCAAATGCAAATTAACACATGCAGTTAATAAAAACAAGCTACATTCTTTTATCATATGATATGTGGCCTTGTTTATGAGACAAAAAAACAAATCCCATTCAGATTTTTTCTGTAATTATACAACTAAGCATGATAATTAGACCTGAGCCAGTGATAACCGGGAGGGTCTATTATATCTGCTCGCGTCCATTATTAGGCCCGAGCCGGTGATGACCGGGACGGCCTATTGTTTTTGCTCGGGTTATTTATTAATTTTTTGATTTTTCTGCAAAATGATCCTCAATTTGACCCAGTAAACATGCACGAAAAGTCATTTTTATTGGTCCCAGACTTCAAGCCCGGCGAAATATTTATGTATTTGAAGTCCCCGAAAAAATACGAAAAATGACTCAGTGGCGACCCCTAGAAAAGTCAAAATACACTGGGTCTATGGAAAATGAAAGTAAATTTTTCCAATGTAGAAATACAGAACTTAGTACATCCATATCAGGGCAAACAGAAAAGTCTATGACAGCCACACCCTAAACTCAACAGGAAGGCCAGGGCCTTGCGCAAAAAGATGCAAATCATTGTGTTTTAATCTAAATGGCCCCAGATTTGGTGAGTATCATCTAGAAATGTGTGCAAACCAAAATTGTGACTTTGTTTATGATATCTTATTGGGTATGTGTGTGGCTAGCCTGTAACGAGGTGGCCATTCATTTTTGTGAAAATAAAATGTCTCTTGGCTCAAACGCCTTCTCGAATTGAGTTGGACCTAAAAAGGCATTTGTGCACATTCATGACCTGAACACAAAGATATGTAAATAAAAGGGTTATCTTTAGAAATGGCCCTCCAGCGCCCCCTACAAACCTATAATGGGACCCAAGAATTTAGTTTGTCATAGAGACATGAAATTTGGTACACACATCTCTTAAGTCATGAGGAGCATAAAAGCCAATGACAACCACCCCCTATCTATAAATGTGTTGCCATAGCAACGTCCCAAATATGTAGAAAATGTCAATGGGAAGTGAAAATTTTAGTTTGTCGTAGGCAAATGAAACTTGGTACACACATCCAGCATGGGCTTATGAACAGAAAAGCCAATGGGACCACACCCTATCACACACGGGAAGGCGGCCATTTTGAATTGAAGATGTGAACCGACAGAATACACCTCTCTTTTAACAGACACCAAACTTAAGCAAAATGAGCTAAACACGTGTTCAATAGACAGCGCTTTTTCTTGTCGTTTTTGCTCGAGTTATAATTTTTTTTATTTTTCCACGAATGATCCTCAATTTGACCCAAAAAGTAAATTTTATTAGCCACAAAATTCAAGCCTGACGAAAAATTTATGTATTTGAAAAATGCAATCCTCCAAGTATGTGTCTCCGCGGTCTCAAGGGAGGCGAGGGTCTTTATCACCGCTTGTGGCTTTAATTTTTTTCTGTTTGCATATTATTTAGAAAAAGATTTTGTAAATGTTTAGACAAATGCTGCTGACTGTATCTTATATCTGTATGTCATCCATTTTACGAGTCTGTCTAGGGAAATGTGCATTATAACTAATAAATAGGATTGTATAGAATTATTTATTTATTTTTTTATGGGGGTATTTAAAAAAAAATTATGTTCACAAACTCAGAGCTCAGTGGTTGTTGGCAAGAGGGATATCTCAGCTAATTTTCCTGTACTGCCATATGATTTCTGGACATTTTCCGAGAATATTTGGCTGGAATACCTTTAGGTTTAGGCTACAGGCCTGCTGTATTGGTAGATGCCTACAATTTGTTGGTGAAATGTGCAAAATACTAGATGGCACATGAAAATACAACTCATCTGACACTTTATTGACTTAAGTATTTTTAAAGAACAAATAAGCAAGCTATTAATTTATCAGTGTACAATGAGCCAATGCTCATATGACATGGCAAAGAAAAAATGTACAGTACAAAATGTATTTCCACATATGAGGGATTAAAGAGACAAAAACAAGCTTTTAATCATAATCAAAAAAAAAAAAAAACTTTAAACAACTTTTAGGAATTCAGGCATGGCTTTACTGTTAAGTGTACATTAAACCTTATACTGAACTTCTGTTGTAAATTCTCTGACCAGATCACTATTTTTCAGTGTTTCTCCAGCCACAATCACTTATTCACAGATTTTATTTTAGTTTCTTATTCCTTATCTTCTTGATCTGCCTCTACCCGTGGCTTTCCTATAGGATGTCCTGTTTGCTTTTGATTAGGGTTGAAGCTATCATGTCTGCTGACCTGATTGGAGAAATGTATGGGACCTTCTGGAGGGGTAGGAAGTAAAGCAGCTTTGTGTCTCTGAACTGGACCTGTTGCAGCATTAAAAGAAGCAGATAATGCATTATTAGGGCCTTGAGGTCTGGTAGTCTGATGGCTTCTGTCGTTGATGTACATCTCAGGTCCGGTAGCACCTAATCTTGGGCTAATCAAGTCTGGCCCCATCTTATGTGATCTGAGACCTTCAGGGTTAGGTCTCCTGGAGTCAAATGTTACATCATCAGGTTTTGGACCTGCAATGCTTACATTTCTATCATGTACCATCATTTCTAATTCACCATGGCCTTTTATCATGCTTGGGCATAAATTCTTTGACTCTTCATTCTCTCTGTGCGCAGGCCTTTCCCTGCATGGACTTCTTCTACTCTGAAGTGGTCTCCAATGACTGCTACTCATGTCTTGGTGGTTTCCTCTAATGCCGCGACTACATCTTCTTTCTCTTGTGTATGGTTTTCGATCCCTTCTATACTGTGGTCTATCTGGCCAATCTTCAAATTTATCTATATCTGGCTCATTCCATTCATTTTCAGGTCCCCAGCCACCAGGCTCTTGATCAACAGATCTTGGACCGCTATCATCATCCATACTCCAGTCATCCCCTGGGTCGCCCCCAAATGCTCTGTCCTGTGTTTGACCTGGCCTTCTGTTACTAGGGCCTGTCCATTCATTTTGAGGTCCTGAAGCATTCTGATTTGGACCTAATGTATGGGGTACAGGCCTCGCCATATTTGGACTTTCCTGTGTTGGCCCAGAGCCTCTGAAGTCACCCCCTTCCCAGCTCCCTCTTCTATCATGGTGTGGACTTTCAGAATTTATACCTCTAAAGTTAGTTTTCTCAGGACCTCCGGGCCTGAAACCGGCCTCTTGGACCTGGCCTTCCAGGTCTTAGGTTGATATCTGGTGGTCTAGCTGGCCCTGGACCTCTGGAATGATTGTTTTCAAATTCTCTACTTTCAGGTCCTGTATCCCACTCTTCTGAATCTGCACATCCTCTTACTGGCCCTGGTCCCTCCATCCCCAGTCCTGGTCTGATAGGTCCTGCATCAAAAAAGGGCGGTCCTTTCTGTCCTCTTCTATCAAGTTCTGGATTTTGCAATAATGGGCCTGGCCTTTCCGGGCCTGGTGGGCCTCTGCAGTCAGGACCCCTCCCTAGTGGACCTTGAAAATCTCCACCATGAGATCCTGGACTCTCTATAGCTGAACCAAATTCAAATTCAGGTGTACCCATAAATGAGTCCCTGAAACTGGCATTTTCTGCCCCACTCATGCCAGGGCGTGACCCATTTATGCCCTGGCCTTGTCCTCTAAAGGTTTTACCTAAGGGCCCAGGCCCAGGACCCTGTATACCTTCTTCTGGCCACTGTCTTCTTAGATTGCTACCCCCTGGTCCTCTCCTTCCATGTTCTTCATTATTAGGATCATTACTTGCAAAGCCTGGTCTATTAAAATCTGTAACATTTGGTCCTCTACCATCAGCCATGGGACCATCCATAAATGGTCCTCTACCATCAGGTCCTGCTCTTCTGAAGCCTGGCCTTCCAGGGCCCCCATGAAGTGGTCCTGGCCCTTCCATTGAAGAACTTCTTTCATCTCCTCTAGTAAAAATTGGACCTCTAGGCCCACCACTTTGTGGTCCTGGACCTTGCATTGTAAAACTTCCCTGTTCACCTCCACTAAAATCTGGCTCTACAGGTCCCACACTGTGCAGTTCTGGACCTTCCATAGAGAAGCCTCTCTGTTCATCTCCACTCAAATCTGGACCTCTAGGTCCCCCCCTGTGAGGTCCTGGACCTTCCATAGAGAAACCTATCTGTCTATCTCCTCTTGTAAAATTTTGCCCTCCTGGTTTCCCCCTGTGTGGTGCTGGTCCTTCCATAGAGAAACCACTCTGTTCATCTCCTCTTCGAAAATCTGGCCTTACAGGTCCCCCCCTGCGTGGACCTGGACCTTCCATAGAGAAACCTCTCTGTTCATCTCTTCTTCTAAAATCTGTCCCTACAGGTCCTTCCCTGTGTGGTCCTGGACCTTCCATAGAGATGCCCCTCTGTTCATCTCTTCTACTTATTTCTGTCCCTCCATGTCCCCCCCTGTGTGGTCCTGAATCTTCCATAGAGAAATCTCTCTGTTCATTTCCTCTACTAAAATCTGGACCTCCAGGTCCCCCCCTGTGTGGTCCTGGACCTTCCACTGAGAAATCTCTTTGTTCATTTCCTCTACTAAAATCTGGACCTCCAGGTCCCCCCCTGTGTGGTCCTGGACCTTCCGTAGAGAAATCTCTCTGTTCATTTTGTCTACTTAGACCTGGACCTCCATGTCTGCCTCTGTGTGGTCCTGAACCTTCCATAGAAAAACCTCTCTGTTCATCTCCTCTACTAAAACTTGGACACCTATGTCTACCCCTGTGTGGTCCAGGACCGTCAAAAGGAAAACCTCTACTTTTATCCTCACAGAAATCGGGACCTCTAGTTTCACCTTTATTTTTCCAAGGCTCATTACAGTCTGTTCCGGCTCCTCTCATTTCAGCCCTTGGGCCCTCCATATGTGGATCAATGCCTTCAGCTGGTTGCCCTCCAAAAGTTGGGCCACCAAACCCTCTTCTATCAAACTCAGAGCCCTCTATGAATGAGCCTCTTCCTCGAGGCCTTTGTCCCATGAAATGTGAACCTCCTGTTTCTCCAATACCAGGCCCTAGCCTGTCCACAGCAGAACCTCTCATTTCAGGTCCTGTACCTCTAAAATTGGGACCCATAAAATTAGCATCTGCCCGTTTGTCATGCTTTTGTCTAGCTGTGTTTAGGCTGCTAATTTCAAGTCCTGGTTCAGTAAAGTGGCCTACAGAATACCTCCCAGGTTCAACATTCTGCATGTTTGGATCTCTTTGATTGCCAGTCCTTTCCCTCTGTGCAAACTCCTCTGGACCAGGTCCTCCACTTTTCTCTACTGGGTTTGACCCTGGCCCAGTCATGTCTGGATCCCCCATATGATGTTGATCTTTAGTTGTACCCATATCACAGTGTGCATTAGGGCTAAAAATACTACTGTCCAGGCCTCTCTTACTTATGTTTTCTTGACTTTGATTTATTCTCCTTCCTAACTGTGGGCCATGCATTCCTTGCAAACCTAAAGTTTCTCTGTCTGTCCTATGTTTGTTGGGGCTATCTTCATGCATATTTTTTGAGCCTTGTTTTGCAATATGATTGTTGGCTTCATAGGGTCTAAAACCTTTATCATCAGCATGTCTCCTTCTTGTATGATATTGCCTTTCATTCATTGTTGGAGATTGTCTATCTGGTATGCATACATCTACACAACCAATTTCTGTATCTTTTCCACGTGAGTAAAGCCTACTTTTGCTATAGACCTCTTTTTCAAAGCCTGGGCTATCACACCTTGATTCCCAATGGTCTTTTTCAGGCTTCCTTAAGCCTGGGCCTGAACCCATTCTAACTATACATAGGTTTGTTACACTCTCCTCACAACCTCCTACCTTCTGCTTTGTAAAGTCAGTCACATGCGATTTGGGAGCATCCAGTCCTTTGGCCACACCACTCTTTGCAACTAATGGTTCCTCTCCTCTTTGCGTCCCTGGACCTGTCCTAGCAGGTCCTGTTTTTTGCTTGTGTGGGTCAGAACTTTCATCTCTGATATGTTCGTTTGTATGTGCCTTGTTTTTATCTTGGACACCTGGGACGTGCAAGTCTGAGATTGGAAATGTTTCTGCTGTTGCTGAAGCTCCAATAGGCAAAGGATTATTTTCAATTTTAATATCTAACATTTGGTCTTTAGTTTTGGTTTCTGGATCTGTGTTACTCTCTGTCTTAATAGAGTCCATATTTTTTATGACTGGTTTAACAAACTGTGGCTCTGGGTCTGGACTCTGGGGAGAATCTCTTGTAGGGGGGTCAATCTCCCTTAAGGGTATTAAACTGTCAAGTTTGCCATCCATCATTATTTCCAGTTGGGAGGCTAGAGTCGCCTGTGTATGATCATTTTTAATTTTAGAGTTGCATGCCACTTGCTCTTGAACTGAAAGGGATATAGGGGATTCTTGTATTTCTGTCTTGACATCACTTAGATTATCATAAGAACCAGAAGGCAAGTTCTCAACAGAGCTTTTCTGTTGTGCAGCTGGGCCCTGATCATTAGTTTCACTTTTTGTGTGAAATTGGCTGTATGGGGAAGGTTCCCTTTTTCTAGTTGGTGAAAGAGACACAGAATGTTTATTTCTCTGCGATGATGAAGATCTTCTCTGCCCATGCATGTGACGATGTGAACTATGCTCCTTTCGATTTCGACCATGCCGTTCTGAACGATCTCTAGATCTATGTCTTGAACTGGTTCTTTCACTTCTGTGGTGTCGATCCTTTTCTCTGCGCCTTCTGGAACGTGAAGAAGAGCGCCGTTGTGATCTCCTTGGTGGACTTTGATGTTGCCCCCTCTCACGATTACTCCGTCTTTTAGGTGAAAGTTTGTGCTTCCTTATATGATAGGAACCTTGTCCCGTTTTAGACAAAGATGAATCCCGAGACATAGATTTGCTCTCTTGAAATACGCCTTCTTGAATTTCATCAAAAAGAGATTCATCCTCTGGATCATAAGCTACATCAGAATCCCCAATCTCTCCAGCTGAGGAATATTTGTCACTTTCTTTTAGAGCTTCTTGTGTTTCATTTTTTTCATTATTAGTGTCTGTATCACTTTTTAAAGTAGATACTGAGGTGTTGTGTTCTGACATACTGTCCAAACCTGGACTGTCACGACTGCAGGCCTTGACTGTTTGTGTTGTGCCACTCTGCAAAGTCGCAAGTTTACTCAGAGGCATGGCTGCTGATGGAGGAGACATGAGAGAATCGGAAACAGAAAAGTGAGCCATGAACATTCCAACAGCCTCTTTCTGTTTACGTAGGGCCTCTTCCTGTTCTTTCAATTGTCGTTTTTGCTCCTCAATCTGCTTATTTAGTTCCTCAAGCATGCGCTGCTGTTCAGTCAATGTTTCAGCTGAGACAACCACGGTGCCTGTAGGAAGGCTGTATGTAATAGCAGGTGGATTAGAAGCTGGAGCTGGCGTAGAAGCTGGAGCTGGCGTAGAAGCTGGAGCTGGCGTCAAACTCAGAGAAATTGGAGCTGGGCATGAAGTTGACTTTGGTGCCTGAGCTGAATCTGAGCTATTTTTTGAAACATTGTCATTTTGAATATCTTCAAAGATAGTTTCATCTTCAGGGTCATAAGCCACATCATTTTCAGAATTTTCAGAAAATTCTGAAATATGTTCCATTATGTTTTCTTTGCTCTTTGGAACAACCACTGAATATCCCATTTCAGGATCATACTCCTCTTCTGGGTCATAAGGTCGATCAAAGTCATTGTCCTCTTCTTTTAAGTTTTTGACTGTGGTTTTCTTCCCATACTGTTGAACAATTGGATCCACCATTGACACTGGACATTTTTTAGACCTAACTGTGGTTGTTGTGGTACTTTTTACAGAAGAGACATTACACTCAGGTTCCTTATTGGGAAACAATTGTTTCAATATTGTCTGCAGTGGTGTTTTATTACTAGAGGCTGTCGATGAAGTATCATGAGAGATGGTTTTGTTGCTGGGGGACTGGGTGGCAGTTACAGATGTGGTTGAAATAGAGGTAGTGTCTGTTAATTCTGGAGGTGAACGAGGAGGTGTGGTGGTCATGGGTGTCTCTGGGTCATAGGGTTGGAAGACCTCCAAGTTGTCAGAACCATAGAGACTTGGAGGTTTTGGGATCCACATGGGATCTGTGGACATAGACATTTTGGACCGTTTTTCTTCAACTTCTAAGGGTAAGCTTCCTGGACGTTTTGTTTTCTGGACAATTGCTAAGCCCAGAAGAAGATTTGGACGATTCTTCTCCAGCCCTGTAAAAAAAAAAAAAGTTACATAATTAAAGTTTTTATTCAAACGTATAACCTTTTTCTGCTTTTTGGACAAAAATATATATTTAATAGATAAAACTCAACTAATGCAACAACATAAGCCCCATTCATACATGCATTATCTTCCAGACTTTACACATGTAGGGACACATTATGTAGACATTTCCAACAGTTTTCTACATTTACTAATACTGTTCATAAGAAAGTATGTGATTTCCTGTCATCCTCCAGAGGTTATGTATGAAAGAGGCTATGATGTTCCATTAAAGGTTAGGTAATATATTACTATTGTCATTATTTATTTTTGATTACGTTAAGGCATTATCACACCTGGTCCTTCCAGTGGTTGAAGCATTGGTGGTACTGATTCTTTTGCACTGAGTGGAAAAAGGTACATGTCCTTAATGGAACGGTTGTTATTTGCTACCACACCAAAACGTCCTCTACTGCTGAAATAGGAGAAAAGGGAAACATAGGCCACCTCTTCTTCATCAGTTGCTGGTTGAAACCGGATCACACATAACTCCTAGTTAGAAAAAAAAATCAATGTAAATAATAACAAAAAAATTACTTTATATACAAAGTTACAGTATTGTTCAAAATAATAGCAGTACAATGTGACTAACCAGAATAATACAGGTTTGTAGTATATTCTTTATTGCTAAGTGGCAAACAAGTTCAAAATAATAGCAGTGTGGCATTCAATCACTGAGGTCATCAATTTTGTGAAAAAACATGTGTGAATCAGGTGGCCCCTATTTAAGGATGAAGCCACCAGCACTTGTTAAACATGCATTTGAAAACCTGAGGAAAATGGGTCGTTCAAGACATTCAGAGGAACAGCGTACTTTGATTAAAAAGTTGATTGGATTAGGGGAAAACCTATAAAGAGGTGCAAAAAATTATAGGTTGTTCAGCTAAAATGATCTCCAATGCCTTAAAATGGAGAGTAAAACCAGAGAGACGTGGAATAAAATGGAAGTCAACCATCAAAATGGATCGGAGAATAACCAGAATGGCAAAAGCTCAGCCAATGATCAGCTCCAGGATGATCAAAGACAGTCTGGAGTTACCTGTAAGTACTGTAACAGTTAGAAGACGTCTGTGTGTTTGCCATTTAGCAATAAAAAATATACTAAAAACCTGGATTATTCTGGTTAGTCACATTGTACTGCTATTATTTTGAACAATAGTGTATTTCCATACATGTTTGCTAGACCATGTACAAGTAAGAGAGTGGGAGAGAAAATGCATGTAGAACTTGCTTTTGTAATAGACGTCTTAAGTTTTGCAACATAGTCCCAAACTGTTTTAGGTAGAATTCGCCCTCCAATTTGTATTGTATCAGGAAGATCCTAAAAAAAAAGAAAAAGAAAAAAAAAAATTTAATAAACAAACACACAATTACAAAATGTGTTGTCACTGTATAGTAGTACCTACCGCTCTAAGATTTTCACCAGATCCTGAAACCAGATATCCTTTTGTGACAAACTTAGCTACAGTCACCATGTTAAGGAAGCCTTTCCACAATATTCCCTGCTTAGCTAGAAATCGGGCAGTCCCACCATCAGGAGATTCAGATGGAAGATTTCTGAAATAAAAGAGCATGACACATGACATGAATGACACATGCATTTTGTTTTAAAAATTACAAAAGCTTTTAATTACCGTGAAGATGTGCCATAAAGTCTGGGATCTGCTGAAGATGATGGCTTCATTAAGATTGATTTTGGAATTAAAGTGGCAGGTGGAAGAGAGACAGGATGTGCAGAGGGCAAAGCAGAACCAATGTCTTTTGAAGGAATGTAGGAGCTTGATTTGCGATGGCCTGTCTCATTGACAGGTGCTATGCTGTTTGTCCCAGCAGAGTATCTGTTTGCTGCAGTGCGTGGATCACGCCTTGTAATGGTAACTGTGGAGACAGCTGGAATTACAACCGGTGTGTATGATTTTTTGGGCGTATTTTGAAGATCGTCAGAAGTTGGGGATGCAGGGGACTCCATGACAGGGGAAGCAGGTGTGTCCACAGTAGGGGATGCTGGAGAGTCCTGGATTGTGGGTGAAGCAGGAGATTCTACTATAGTGAAAACAGGAGAGCCCATTGTAAGGTGAGAAGACATGACAGAGCCTGGGGAATCCAGCGAGTCATAGGGTGCTCGTAGTGGAGACTCTTCTCCCTTAGTATTTCTCCAAGAGTGGTCATGCTTGTCTTCGGAAACCCTCTTTCTCTTCTGTGCCGGTTCTTCCAGAAACTCAACTGGCATTTGACCTAAATATAAGGATAAAACAAATAACAGTGATGAAAAATGGTGAAAATGCTACAAAAACAATAATTATTATAAATCTTATTAATTAACCTGTGCATATCCTGCATTTGAGATCAAATAGGTGTTTTTGATGTTCCGCAGTTGTGTCCTTGAGCATGCAGGTGAGAAAATCTGGTACAGCACTCTCTTCGCGGCTTAACTGGCTTGTTCTTGTCTTCAAAATAGGGACAGGAACAGGTTTCTTTTGTTCCTTTAAAGGCATACTCTACAAGAAGGACATCTGTATTACCCATATGTAGATTTATAAAAACTAGTAATATATTATTCTAACTAGTTTAAAGAACAGTACAAATTGTATCTTTTTCTCAGAAACAATTAATGCAGATGTACACACTTTTGTCTTGTCTGTTCTTGCTGGAATCAAACTGGCTAGATCTAGCTTTACAGGTTCAGGCTTTTGCAGTGAACGTATCCCCAGAGCTGGTGTGTCTTTAATCTAAACACATAAACAATAAAATTATTACATCTTTTACAAGCAACACTTTATAAGTCAGACACAAGTTACCTCTGTTGTTTCCTTTGCATTTAGTTCTGGTGGCTGTATAGCTTGCATATCTTTCTGGCTCATCCTGACCAGTCTAAAGGGGCTAATCTCTCCATGTACAACCCGATACAATAAGCCCTAAAATGGACAACAACAAATGTGGGTTTTGTAAAAATGCTGTTTCTGTAAACCAGCCACACACAAACATTGCAATTTACTCATTTCTGACCTTGTTTTTTGGATCCTTCAAATTAAACATTATAGTCCGGTACTTATTCATGTATTTGCTGTCTGTGTTGCGAAATATGTTGAACATCTCCATCTCAATGCTTGTGACAAGTTTTCCAACATCACTTTCAGACATATTCAGCTCCTCAGAATCACACACCCTGGACAAATGAAAAGGCATTTGATAAAACATTAAATTGAGAAATCTATTTAAAATTTAATTTACTCTACACTGTAACAAACCAATAATACAATTCAAATCTAAATCCCTGCAGAATGAATGTATGTATCTGCACACACAACCCCTAGCTTATGTTCTTCTTTTCTTTTGTCATGTGAGGTATTATTGAGTTTCAGTTTGCTAAAAGAAATATATAAACAACCCATCCAACTCATCCATACAATTTCTAAGCAAAATTTGTTATAGTTCTGGAATTGTGTAAAATAAAGCTACAATATTTTACATTATTTTGTGTAATAATTAAAGTAGGATCTCTGAGGTTAATAAGTGTATTGCACAAAGATGATGAGAGATGATGAGAAAGGGGGCAGGAGGTTTAGGAGGTATGTGCGTTTGTTTTTTTTTTTTTTTAGAATTACTTTACAAAACACATGAATGAATGCCTTGATGTCCTTGTTAGCTTTCACAATATCTTACCTCTTTAACAGGATGCTGATGAGGGAGCGCTGGATACTTTGCCTGATTTGGTTGTTGGGCTGGGATGGTCTAGAGGAGGGGGGAATGGGTGCTGGGGGCACCGGCAAATTTCTGGTCTCATTTTGTGTCACAGAGACTGAAGATGACCTCTGGCTTGGTGCTGAGGCTGACACTTGACTGGAGAGAATTTGGGGTCCAGAGAGCTTCTTTGGTATGACATATGAGGTCTTTTTGACCATAACAGCCCCTGTTTCGTGAAGTCTGTTGGCAGGGGTTGTTTGAGATTGGGTTTCTAATGTAGTGCTTGGTTTTGTTGTGGTAGGTGGTGATGCACAGGAATTTGTTTCTGTGGAACATTGCTGAGAGACATCGGGCTTGATTGTCACTTTATCTTCTTTAGAAGGGTGTCTCTGTGGTGAATCTGAATCTGAATCAGTGACAACCACAGGAGTGAGCGTAGCCTCTTTATGTGGTGGAGAAGGCTCAGGGACGAATGATGGAGACGGAGCAGCATCAGTGAGGGCTTCCTCTGAAGGCTGTTCTGAAGGAGCTACAGCCTCACTGTCATCTGCAGCTACATGTTCACTGTCCTTGTCAACTGTTGGGGGAAAAAGACAGGAAGGAATGCACCTTGAAAAGTTGAACTAATATCTTACAGCGCTAAATAGTCAATAATTTTTAACAGCTGTAACCGTAGCCTGCAATAAATATTTCATGATATAGCTCTAAAATAGCTATTGCCACGCATTAAAAAAAACCCATATCTACACATTTCACTATTTTTATTTTTTCATAAATTGATTATATCCGTCTTCAATGTTGAATAGTTATCTCTTAACCAATGGAACAATTGTGACTTTGTCTGTAGAATTGGATTGACAACTACCATGCTATATTCTCATTAAAATTAAGTATTCACATGTAATATTGATATGTTGCAAAACCAAATGGAAATACAATTATGTCCACTGTGTCATTTGAAGACTTCCCTGCAACGAAAGATATGAATTGTGTATGTCTGTTGTTTTATGCATGTTAAATGTATTCAACATTCAAGAAAAAATCTATGTGTGTGTGTGTGTGTGTGTGTTTTGTTAGCCATTATAGATTTGGAGAGATTGGTTTTGCTTATGTGCAGACCTCTGTAGCCTGCTGTAGATCAAAACAAGGGAAGATCTGAAGTGACTGATTAGTGAAAATCTATTATAATATTGTACGCACAACTGTAGCCTACTGCCATGATCCTACACACCCAGTCTAGAAACAAAAGCAAGATTGAAATAAAATGTATAATCTGTAATAATCTGGATCAATAAAATGGACCATAATTATAGACAATTTGACTAAATGTGATAATCCAGTTATAATTCGAGATATTGCTCAATAACTGTAGTTTTCCAAATTGAAAGCTGCCGAAGCACCACTGAAATGAATAGCAACTGTAGTCAGTTTTATTGGAAAATATTTTCCTAAAAACTACAAAAAAATGTCTGTGTTATGCTCTAACTGGTGGATTAGTTGAGGAAAAATGAAGAAAGAATGGGACATCAATATTAAAAATTATTATGTACAGCTGGACTGCAGATCAATTGAATGGGTATTTTTGAATCCTAAAATAATTCATGTTAAAGTATTTAATAATTAGCAGCACAAAAAGACAAATACGTTACATAAATGCGTTTAAATGACAATGGTTTACGCAAAGCCGGTAAATTTTGGCTATTATTCCTAGCCATTATACTTTTATTATGAACGCTTATTTTGCAGACAACCTCATATTTTAAAGTTTGTTTTATAAAGTTAGACAATGTAATTAAGAAAACATGCCACAACAAGCATTTTCATTTGTCAACTTGAACAGAAGCAGATGAATTACACTTAATACACGGACCTTCCAAGTTGTTTTGTCAAAGTGTCTCAGTGGGTTTAACTGAAGCACTTTATTTTATTTTTTTTATTATTCCTTTATGGGATATTAATGGGAGAAACCAGAGCACCCAGAGGAAACTCACCCATGCATGGGAGAACATGCAAACTCCACCCAGAAAGGTCCCGCCCGACCAGGGAATCAAACCCTGAACTTTCTTGCGAGCGTGCTAACCAAATCAATTTTTTATATTACTTTAAAAGACTCCTCATCTAGTTGTATGTAATAAGTATTTTCAAGTTTTAAGTCATTGTGGAACCAAAAAACACATGAAATACTAATGTATACTGTACTGTATACTGCTGTGTATATGCCTGTCTGTCTGTCTGTCTGTCTATAAGTGGCACCATGGTACTATGACAATATCAAATTAAATCTTCAAAGCTTAATAAAATGAAGTCTATGTGAAAAATTAATATTGTATAGGCTACTGTTACCATCCTGTAACTGCCTCCAGTTTATGCTCGTGTGCCGAGAACACAGAGCAGTCTCAGCAGCCCTTAAGCACTTTACTTATTGGCATTAAACACAGATTTTACCACAGCTTTTAGTGCAGCCCCGCTGTACAGTGTGTATTTTTATTTTGATTTGTTACTATTATTTTTTTATTATTTATGAGGTGTTTTATATTTATTATTGGATTGTACAGGTCAATTGAGGTTGGTTTTACATTTACAGTTGTGCTCAAAAGTTAAAATACCCTTGCAGACTTTGTGATTTTTTTTTTTGGCTATTTTCCATAGAACAACATTAACAATTAAAAAAAATTAACTCATATTTAGTGGTTAGGTGAAGCATTTATTGTCAAACAACTGTTTGAAACTACCCAAATGACCCTGATCAAAAGGTTTACATACCCCAGTTCTTAATACCGTGTTTTGCCACCTTTAACATCAATGACAGCTTGAAGTCTTTTGTGGTAGTTGTGGATGAGGCTCTTTATTTATTTTTTGCAGAAGGTAAAACTGCCCATTCTTTTTGGCAAAAAGCCTCCAGTTACAGTAAATTATTGGGCTGTCTTGCATGAACTGCACGTTTGAGATCTCCCCAGAGTGGCTCAATGATATTGAGGCTTCACATCAAGCAGCTCCTGATTCCAGCCACAACAACATAAACGAACAAATTAAAGAAGATGTAAAATGAGGTGTGGGAGAAATTAAGGTTGGGAATTTACATCATTAAAAGAAAAAAGAAAAAAAGAAAAGATCTAGCTGCCCGGTTTGGGACCGGTTGTCAGAAGTAGTTGTAGCAGGATCATAATCCTAGTTATTAATTAATGACCATGCTGGTTTCTATGGTTCATAAGCGTATGTTGTTGCCAGTTTACAGGGTGATGTAATCTAATTGCTTTCAAGCACTTTTAGGCTGAAATAAAGCCTATTTAATGGTCGCGGGGCGGGTTTTAAAAATAGATACAGTGATGCGGGGCAGGCCAAATAACTTCATAAAGCAGAACCCGCGAGGTGGAAAAAACATCGACTCGTGCATCACTCTTCTGCAGCTTTCAGGCTGAGTGTAAATATTTGCTCAGTATTTTCCTGTGCCTTTGTAGCTCACACATTCCCAAAACATCAGCGATTTACTTCCATGTTTCACAGTAGGAATGGTGTACTTTTCATCATAGGCCTTGTTGAATCCTCTCCAAATGTAACATTTACGGTTGTACAACAAATGACTTTGTTCCAGAAGTTTTGAGACTTGTCTCTAGGCTGTTTGGCGTATTGTAGACGGGATGCTTTGTGACATTTTCGAAGTAATGGCTTTCTTCGGGCGACTCAACCATTTTTCTTCAAGTGCCTCCTTATTGTGCATCTTGAAACAGCCACGCCATGTTTCAAAGAGTCCTGTACTTCAGCTGTAGTTATTAGTGGGTTTTTCTTTGCATTTTGAACAATTTTTCTGGGAGTTGTAGCTGAAATTACCGTATTCCGCTGATCTTTTGATAATTATTTTGCTTTATTCATGACTCAGAATACAGAAATGTCAGTGCATCACTGGATGAAAGATGCAAGGATCTGTCAGGAGCCTAGAAACGCACTGACCTCTTATACACACACTGATTACAAGCAAACAGATCATAGGTGAGGATGGTTTAGTAGCCATTCAAACCTATTTGTGTCAACTTGTGAGAATGTTATCAGGCCAAAATCACCAGGGTATGTAAACTTTTGATCAGTGTCATTTGGGTAGTTTATGTTGACATTATGATTTAAACACACTTTTTAGAATAAATGACTTCAGCCAACCACTAACTATTTGTGAAAAAGGGTTAGGTTTTTAGTGTTATCATTCATATTCTCTAAAAAATGGCCAATAAGAAAAATCACAAATTCTGCCAGGGTATGAGCACAACTGTAAATAAACTTGTCCTTTTATGTCACTTTTAAAAAGGTTTCTCACAAAAGAACTCAATGACTCAGGAAATAACTCCAGAAGTAGATTAGAAACAAAATAGAAGTTTGGTTCTGCACTGGGTATATCCATCATCCCTGAGATGGGGTGAAAAGAATGAGCATTACACTTTGATAGGTAAAGAGGGTGGAACAGACTGTTGTCCAAGTCTAAAGTATCCAGTTGTCTGTGGACGTTAGAGACCCACTGTCCTGAGATGAACTCCCATAAAGCCAGGCTTAACCCTTCTGAGTGGAATGTGTGTTTATTTATTTAGATTCTTTTAGGCAGGAAAAGATTTAAAACAATTGGGTCTGGCTCTAAAATTAAGCAATAGGTCGACAGACAATAAATGTTATTTTAAGTAAGTAGCTCAATTATCAAAGACTCTCACCAACTTATGTATTCAGAACTGACACTGAGGACCTCAAGATGCATCTGTAGAAACTATAGTGAGCTGTGCAAAATGCACTCTACAGCTCAATAATAAACAGTGGTGTATTTCTCTGTTGAGGAAGCAACACCACCACCACCACAATGGCCAAAGCTCAAGATGAAAAAAAAAATGCTTATTGTGTGAATGTGTCATTTTTTTATAAGCTCACACTGAGGATAAAATGATTTAAATATGCCTCTACATATTTTATGTAATTTCACCAAAGTGTGTGTACAGGGAAAATTACTTCCCAAAAAAAATTGTTCAAAAAGTTTGAAATCATGTTTCATAATACTTGCAACCCAAATTCTGAAAGATACTGTCGGCTGCAAATTAAAATAAAATACAAAAACATTGTACATTGTAAAAACAAGTGGTGAGTAACAGCACTGTCCTCTTCTTTGTCCTTGTGCGCAAACTCTAATAACGTGTATCCACTGTGTACAAATGAAAAAGTGTAAGTCCAAGAAAACCAAAATAATTTGTTGGGCTCATGGACAATGCATTTAATGTTACTTTGCTTACAGCTGATTGGCCTAGTTTGGGTTTGTAATCTCAAAACCAGAATAAAACCTGCTTTGAGGCAGTGTAACCAGCTTTGCGCAACACCTTTCATGTTTCTCTCGTATTTTAATGTGAGGTTTAGTTGCAGTGTTAATGTATTCATTCTTTACTATTGTAAACAAGATGAAGTGAATTTCTTAATGACATAATACAGAAGCAACATTTGGTTGTGGAGTTCCGCACAATTTCTTGTCCTTTATGTGACATTTAAAAAATGAAATATGGACAGGCACTACACCATACAACTCTTAAACATGACTCGGGGCTCAATAAAAGAAGAAAGAATCAGTAAAAAGACTACTTGTGTAAATGAACGTCATAACCAGACAGACCTTGTCTTGGTCAGCTTCAGACTGTGGATAAATTCCATATTGTATGTGTGTAAACTCTTCATTTCAAAACATTCTGATTTTGTGTTTAATGTGTGAACCAAAACAACCAATGTAGCAAAAAACGATGTGTGGTAAAGGAAATATGAATGGTTTAATATGGATATGTCCACTGGACTGACATTGGAGGAAAAGAAGAGCAAAAATAAACCAACAGAATAACCTGATTAAATGGCATTATTGATCTACCTTTATATATATTTACTACTGCAAAAATATAAGAGGTAAAGGTCAAATCTTTACAAAACTACGGCCTCATTAAAGAAAACAATACTAAGTTGGTGAATGAATAGAGAATAAAGACCTTCTTGAAATGGCTAAAGATGTCATTTCTGAACATTGTGCCATATGTGTGTCAACAAAGATGTTGATGAATCTCTGAAACAAATCACAACCTCGACTCTTTGTAAAGAAGAAAAACTATAACGCAAAGCAGCATTCTGAGATGATGCCTTGCTACAATTTTGGTTCAGCTTTATGGCTAGCTGAAAATTCTAGTTTTAATTCAAATTTATTTGTTAGTATAATGAAGTTACAGAACATAGAAGGGGACTCACTACAAATTGGGGGAAAATATGAGGTTAACTTGAACTTGAATGACTGGGGATAAAAATCAAGGTCTTTGGATATATGCATCTTCACTGATCTGGAGTGAGCTTGCGTGAAAAAAAGTTTTTTTTTGTGTCATGCAGGAGACCACGAGGGACAAAACAAGCAGCTCACTATCATGCATTTCAGATTTGCTATAATATGAGACTACTGGGGTAAATTAAGCAAAATATGTATAAATAATGGTTTGTAAAGGTTCCCTTAGGCATTGTGACCATGCATCTAGGCAGGAAACCAGACTTTATCAAAGGGTTTTGTCATAAACATGTTCAATAATGTGCTGGTAGCTAGTAAGAAAGAGCAAGGAGGTGAAAGACTGGATAGAATAGTGTTTTCACAAAACACAAATTGAGATGGAAGGATGAGCTTTATGATCATTAGCCATTAGACCAATAAAGACACAAAGACAGGTGACATCCTATGTTTGTTAGCTACTCTATTTTCTTTTTTCAAATAATTTTGATCATATTATAGTTTTTAAAAACGGTACATACTGAGAGATAGATGTAGATATGTGAGGAGGATGCTGCTTGGACCTTTGGTGAAATCTTTACAGAAAGAAAGAAATAAAAAACCCAACTATTAAGGAATGACTATAGGTACTGTAAACAAAATATATACTGTATTTTCCTTTTGTTCACAGCACAGACCTGTGATTTAAGCATCAATGAATGTTTTATGGCAGCGTCCAACACCTCTTATCAAAAGGAATTTGCACTTCCTTATTTATGAAAGTTTTCAACCAGTTTCCAAATTTGTTGCCAATATATTTTCCATAGACTTTTTCCACTGTGCGTCTTATGCCCAAATCAATCAACCCATTTTCAAAAGATGCCAAGAGCTTTACCACATTTTTACTCAATATAATTAAAAAGCATGCACCGAGACAGATGTAGTGCATTGTGTGGAGGTTTTTATCCTGAATACCCACCAGTCCATTAAACAGTGAATGTGTTCATAACAGGGATTATTTAAACCAGACGTGTATTATCTCAAAAGAAAGAAAGAGAAAGGATAGTTTGTTTCTTATGTTTGTATTGGTTCATTTCTGTATTTGTCAGCATTGGCTTTGCTTAAGTAAACCCATCCACTTGACAGATTAGACAAACTTGATTAAATGGTGTGAGTCTGTTGTGTTTTAAAAACTTAATTGGATTAGTAAAATATATTTAAGCCTAAAATTGACCTCTAAACATTTATGTTTTAATGCCTTTAATGTAAACAAAGCAGATTTGTGGTCTTTAGTTTTACCATAATCAGCAGAAATATTATTAAATCAAAAATGAGAGAAAGGGTGATTTTTATTTTGTCACTGTCAAAATAATCATGTTTCAGGAAAGTAACTTTTAGCCTTTAATTTTTCTCAATTCTTTTCTGAAGCCTATCTTACATTAGTGTTTTAAAGAGTTGGCTAATATCCTAAATGTTGAAGCAATACCAATGTGTACCATATTAAATTTATTCTCTGTATTCTGTTTGTATTCAGACACTTAAGGTAGCACACTTGTGTAAGACCAGCAGAGGGCGCTGGTGTTTTAGAGATTTAATGCATGGGACAGTGAGCTACAAATTACTGGAGTTAAGAGTATAGACACTACAACCTAAGTGGGCAAATACATAGTATAGCTTAGAGGAAACACAGCAATCTAACAGATTGACTGATTTTGACAATATTAAGAACATCTTCTAAAAACTGTCCATGAAACATACAAAAGAAATACCAGGCAAGTCATTTATATGGATTCTCTAACATAAAGAGAAGGTTCCAAACCTGCGTTTATTATCATGTGCTTCAAGGAGTGTCCTGAACATGGAAATCATCACAACTAATGAAACTTGATTTAAAAAAGTGTGTATGTTCCAAAGGAAATATAAAAGAATGAGACATTTTCCAGAGAGAAATCTGTATGGTCCATTAAATAAGTTGGTCTATCTATAGGCTTCTGGATTTGCCTTATACCGTATGTCTGAAGATGTCCATGCTGTATACAACAGTAACAAAATGGCAAGTTGTTTTGAGGATGGGGTTGTGCATTAGAGATTGTGTGCTTTGAAATCACACCTAAAAATGGTTTGTACAAAGAAAGTACTTTTTGTAGTAGCTTGTTTGAAAAACAAGGCACAAGTCAAAGACCTACAAGTATGACTGCTGTCATGTTTTCTGTGACAATCAAAATCAAGAAAGGCAAAAGTGAACAGACTTCTGTCAGGTGACCTGCATGTCTCAAATATTTACTAATGTAAAATAAATTGTGAACTAAAGGATAGGGAAGCCAGTGAAGCACTAAAGTTGTGTGGTAGAGATACCTGGTACAAAAACTAATAATAGCCAGTAATAAAGCTATAACCAGCAAATGGCTGTGAGTGAAGAGCCACCGGCCATCTTAGAATGGACAGAAATAATTAAATCCCCGCTATGAAGCGGCTAATGTTCTCATAAAGACATGCCTCTGAAATGTGAGGTATACTGGAAAAACTGGAATTGTTTCCTGAAACAGTCCTAGCTCTACATTTTGTTCCCTCTACCCATGTCAGCATTATTTATATGATGCAACTTGACTCTAAACAGTCTAATCCCTCCCTAGATAGCCACTCCATTTTGTTTTTAGTCAGTCTTTGTTTTTGTGAAATGCTTACTGTTTTCGTCTTTTAAAAAAATGCAAAATCTTAAAAGTAAAAAAAAGAAAAAGATAAAAGTTGTGTGGTAGAGTGCTCAAGCACCAGAAATAGTTCTGGTCTAGTTGAGTAAGATTCAAAAATAGTGATTCAAAAACTGCCCCTATTCCAAATGTCACTTCAATGTGAGCAAAGGTCACACTTGTGATGCCAAAAAGAAACCATTTTGCAAACCAGCAGAAACGGCCTCTGTATTCTCCAACAAACTGAAACAAGTTGTTGTGGTACACTACAGCATACAGTGATTTGTGGTATGGACTGTATTAACAGAGAAACCTGGGGGATTTATAGTATTTGAGACTGTTGTTCCCCACATATTTATCACCAATTTTAAGTGTGTGTTCTACCCAAACATCTGTTTTTTCACAAGAGCTCACAAACCACCATGTCCCTGTTCTGTTCCTTCAGGCTCAGCTACCCCCGCTTTAGGCTTTCTTTGTATGCTGAAATGTTGAAAGGCAGGTATGTCTTAGAAGAGGCGTTTGGAAACAAATAAATCCTAACCTTGTGTAAAGCTATTGTTAAGTCATTTATGACATATATGGTGAAGTGAGTGAAGTGGCAGTACAGAACAACTGTTTGGTGGCATGATATTTCTTGTGTATTTGGTGATGGGTGCAAAGGTCAAAGCTCCCTTAACTAACTGCTCATCCAGATGCATCCCACAAAATGTACCATTTCATAATCCCTCTTCCGTCCACTTCTCACACTAGAGAAATTATGAGCACACACACGACCCAAATGTCCAATTCACTGATTGGTGGACTCGTGGGAACTCCGGTGGGAACCTTATTTGCATTTCTGTATGAGGAATCCTCTTGTTTCCATTGCACTGTATAAGAAGTCAAGTCGTCTTCTTCCACCTCCTCACTCCTCATTCCAATGTCAGAATGCTATTGAACGTATGTATATTTAGTATATCTGTAGATCCAGGCGATTGTTGTAGTGTATCAATAACAAACTGAACATTATGCATTGCATGGTCTGATGGCCACGGCCAGCTGTTGAAAAATGAATCATTCATGCAGCTTGTGGACTGTGTCTGCCAGTGCCACTTCTACCAATTCTTCTGGTAGTTTGACCACTTACATGGAAAGTCACAAGTGGCCCTGCTTTCAACATGTTCCTTTCTCTGTTGTATGCAACTGTAAAATTATGTCTCAAGAAGGCAGCTCATCTTCACATTCTTTGTAAAAGAACAAACATAAAAGAGCAATTCTCTTTTCTGAGAATGTGAGTTACTCTGCTTCTTAAACAACCTGTCCTTGAGTAAATCAAATGTCAACTTAATACAATGCTACAATGTTCATTTCGTTTCACATGTCCAAAGAAAACGGGTTTAGTGTTGGGGACTTGCTGGTGAACAATACAGTGATCACACCTCCTTGCAGGAAAGGCAGGGTCACTGAGCCTAAAGCAAGTGAAAAATGATGTGTTCATAACTCTCACAGTAAAGAACAGAACCCCCCTACTCACATATATTGTACGAGATCAATACGAGTTTAAATTATTGTAATCAGATACAAAATTGAAAATATAGAGAACCATCTTTTACATGTTTTGAAAAAAAATATTTGCGCTACCGCTCTGTAGACTGTATATTGTTTGATTAAATAGTGTGGGCAGAATTTAATGTTTAAAGCTACTCATTGTTATAGTCATAGTTTTTCATTTCCTCCACTACTGTGGACAAGATAGAAAGCGATAGGAATTTACAACTAAAAGAGATCTGTGTACACAAGCTGTCGCTCTCAGAAGTATGCAAGTTTGACTTCATCTGGTTGAGAACACAATCTAACCAGCATCATGTTGTGGAAACTTTAAATTTAAATGTCGTGTTGTGCAGTGCTGAAAACATCTTACTGAGATTCCCAAAAACAAAGAAGACAAAAAGGAGCACGGTAATAAATCCTCTTTTGGTATTATGCCTGGCACCAGCCCACAAGTTGTTTCTTTTGACTTCAGGGTGTAAACTGCTTAGGCACATTTGGGACCGTGGAAATTGATAAATATAAAACTGATGATACTTACCCACTGCTGACCCCTGTTGCATTTGAGACCCTCCTCAAAAGATAGTTGTGGGCTTGTGTGAGATAATGTATTGTGAAATGCAATGTGCTTATGGGGAGGGAATCTGTAAAGCCAATTAAAGGCTTTTATGTACGATTTGCTGTATGTGTATGAGTAGTTGATGGTACATACAGGCGTTACACTTAGGTGACGGTTCAGTTGTTGCCTGAACTTCTGTGAGACTGGGGTTGCAATCTAGGCTGGATGCTTCCTCCTCTTGCCTGCCATCTTCTTCCTTTGTCTCATGCAAACCTTCTGTTTTTTCTGCCAACCTCTTAGACATCCTACATGCCCTCTGAGTCTGTAAGAGAACATTAAACAGAAAAAATAGAATAAAGTAATACAACTGTCTGTGGTTTTACTGTATGAGAACAAATTTAAAAATAATGAAAGACTGATTTTAAAAAAAATCCTTACCTTTGCTGGGGCACGAGCAGCAGTACCTTTTCTCTGTGCCCGACCTTTTGATTTGGGCACATTAGGACCAGAGAGTGACTTGATAGTGACAGCTGCATGCTGAAGAATGCAGTCACTGCCACAGTAAACAGAGTCTCGTAATGCATATTTGGAGCAGCTGGGCCCAATGCACAGGGGGGAGTTCGTTTCGGACATCACCACAATGTCTGGCCTCGTTAAAGGGGCCTCCCCAACCTCCATTTCCATAGTGCTCTGAAACCAGATTCTCATGTCAAAGCCCAAAAGCAAACAGAATCAACATGTAAAACAATGACCAAGCCCCCTTTTTAAAAACACAGTACAGAGAGAAAGATCAAACAATCCAAAATAAATCTTAACCTGTGTTTGCTGCGGCTCCCGCCCCTCTATGTCTTTACTACTAGATGGATTCTGTGTTAGGCACTGAAGTGGGCTCATCTGCGGCTCTGGGTGGAGCTGGCTCTGTTTCCTTAGAGTGCAGGCTGAGCAGATGTACTCCTGCCCTTCTTTGGCCATTTCACGACCTACTGTCTCATTGATGCCAACACAATCACCATGGAAGCACTCCTGACAACAGTCGCAGAAAATCATAAACCTAAAGATAGTAAAGAAGCAGCAGTTAGGAAATTCTTGTTCATTTGATTTTGTTGTGAGCAGAAAAAAAAAAAAACATACCAGTTTATGCGCTTTTGTCGACAAATGCAGCACAAAGCGTTGGGGTCATAATCCACTGTGTTACATAAGATTGAATAATCATCTATATCCTTATCTTCCACCAAAACTTTCTTATCTTCTTCTTGCTCGTATGCTGAATTACCATATTTTCCCGGAGTATCACCTGCACTCTGGTCATGATCACTTTCTATAATTATGCACTCTAAACTTGATTGATGAGCAGGACTGAGGGTAATATCAAAGCAATTTGGAGGATTTGTGATTTGTTCTTCTTCTCCCAACTGCTGTCCATGTAGAATACTAACCATTGACTCATCCTCCTCTTTGTTGGTGGCAATGTTTGACTCAAGCTCCAACGCTCGGCCCCTCCCTCTGCCCCTGCCTTTACTTTTTCCTCGACCCCTTCCTCTCCCTCTCCCCTTTGTTCTAGCTCTCCCTCGTCCACCTCTCACCCCTCTAGCCATTGTATGTTCCTGTCTTTCTGTAGATGCCTGTTGTTTCTGTTTAATTTGCAATAGAGTCATTTCATCACTGTCCTCTTCCTGACTACAAAATACCACGTCATCTTGATCATCTTTTGTCTCAAGGGCAAGCTCCATGTTGACAGATTCCAAGTGATCTGGAAACTCGTTCTCATCCAAAGGCTCTGGGAGGGGAGCTTCTAAGTCATCGGTAGTGTCTTCTATTAGATTAGGAGTAGCTGCTACCTCTGGCAAGTCCATTAACAAACCGTCTCTACCACCAAGCAGTGAGAATGCAGTGTGGAAAGCAGAGCCAAAATCCTGCCACATGCTGGGGTCTAGGCTCCCTCCTCCAGAAGCTTCAGAAGCAGGCTTACTTTCCTCTGACGCAGGTGAGGATGGAGCAGACCACTCCAAGTCGTCAAGAACACTCCGAGTTGAACATGTTGCTTTCTGGGTGTCTTGGATAACAGGCGACATCTGTGGTGCCTTATTTCTACGACCTCTACCTTTTCGTACAAGAGGGGGGCTGCTGTTTAACTCGCCCACTTCCTCCATGAACTCTCTCCTAGCAATGGTTGAACGCCTGAAGCCCCAGGACTTTTTGACTTGAGACAAGCTTGGTCTAACACTGGAGTCTGAACCCTCTGGTTGACATTGCTGTTCCACTAAAGGAAATAAAAACAGGTAGACAAGAGATTAATAGAAGTAATAGTATTGACAGTTAATTAAAGATAAATCAAATTTTTACCTGAATTATCACAGTCTATAACGCTGTCCATTTTATCAACAATCTCTAAAAAGACCAGAGATTTTGTTAGTATGATGAAGTGTTTCAAAGACATCTAGGCTTTAGACAAAAATATAGTGTCTTTACCAACTACATAAAATACATATGATTAAATGCATGTTTCGTTTTCAAATTACAATTATGAAACCACGATAGAACACAGATATATCACATCTTTGATATATACTTAAGTGAAAGTATCCTAAAGCAAGATTTGCATATTATAAAAAAGGAACAAACTATTTATAGACTTTCTCCACTTTTGCCACACATACTACTTACTAATGCGTTGCTAGTCAGCCATACTTTTACAAACACCTATAAATGAGTCGTAAGTAATATGAAACAACAACAAAACGCAATTAATACGGTATAAACATTGTTCGCTGCAGCTTGTTTGGGTAGCTAACAGAAGCATAGCACGTTAATGAACGTTTCATGCATGTTGAATAAATATAGGATATAGGCTATTGTCTAATAACAAGGAGTACACGTTTATTCGCATCCATTAACAAACATGTCGAAGATTAAAACATTAAAACAATACCTTTGATTTTGTTACACTTTTCCGCTACGAAGACATGCTATGTTAGCTAGCTTGCGCCATCTTCCATTTTCCCAACATCGTACATATGAACTCTCGCGATAGTCAAGTGGTTCTCGTTTGGCGAGATTGTTTTGCACATGGTTTTGCAGGTCATGCTGGTCACATGAGCAGTCTCCATCTACTCTAGAGTCCCTCAGAGTTTAGAAAGTGTGAATGGTTTGACATATCTTAAATTGATTTGTGCACACAAAGTATTTCTGTGTTATAAATATAGCCCATTATGGTGGGCAAAAATCTACAGTACAGTTTTATTTAAAACACAAATTCATTTATTTTATGTACAATATGTAAACAAGGACATAAACCATTTAAAACAGACATGCTCACAAGAATCAATATACACCAAACTGCAATCTCTATACATACCAGTTCTTAAACAGAATTTACATTACTTTGAATAACTGGCTGAACACAGAGTGCTGCTGACATTCATTTTATTCTCAAATAATTTTCAGACACATAGAAATATGATTTAAACACTATAAAACATACACTATAAATATTGTTCATGTATTTTCTTACAAAAAATGTACAGTTTACATTTGTATTTTATTTTTTTTAATATATAAATCACAGATATTTTATGTATAACTATATGCAACGTGGAACTACAATACAAAAAAAACTATTATCACCTAAATGCCATGACATTAAGATGACATGGTTAAAAACAATGTTTTTACACAAAATATATAAACATTGTTTAAAACTTGAAATTGCATAACTTAATAGTGAAATGGCATCATTGATTAGTGATTCGCTAACTGCTATTCTAACCACTTTGACACAGTTGGCAAAAGAGTACAGCAATGAATTTCTTCAGAGCAGCACTAAATTGCAACTTCAGATTTAGCAAAATATCTTGCCTTTTGAAATGAACTAAATAAATTTTTGATAGCGCCACAACAAACAATTTGAAAAAAAAAAGTCACATTTTAGACCAATTATTTTACAGGGGTAGTTCAATTGAACAGAGGCCCAAGGACACTGTGTATAAAATAAATAGAAATGTCCTGTCATATGATTGAAGGGAATGAAAAAAACAAAAGTGATTTGTCACAAAAGTGCAAGCCTTCAAGTGTTGAGTTTGGACAACAACACCAACACCAGCCTTTAAAAGTGTGTGGATGTCTTCAGTGTAGCAGTTAGGTAACAGTAACACTAGCACCATCCTTACTTTTGTCCACATATGTAGGAGAGTTGCTTTTATCTGTACGAGGTCCAGCTACTGAAGGCAGGTTTTGTGTGGCTGGAGAGTGGGATGATGATTTGAGCAATGGATCTGAGCTTGACTCGGCCTCTGGCTCTTGCTGTGAGGCTGTGGCTAAAAAGAAAAGCAATATGTTACATAAAATACTGACATTTCTTCACTCTTATGTAAATAGTCTTTCTCAGCTTCATCAGATTGGTTGTGGCATTTAAAGCAAGACAGTAGTTTTATAAGAAGGTAATATATTTTACCTTTATAAACCATTTATTTACTTATAGTTTTTTAAAACTAAACTGTTGGTACTGTTATTTGCACTTTACACATTTGAAAAATATGGATGAATATAAAAAAATATATATTACAAATGACTGAGGGGTTACCAGACTGCGTGCAGGACTTCATGTGTTCTGGCCAGTGGGCTTGCTGGCAGGGATAATCACAATAACTTGTATTCCAGCAGCAGTAGAAAATGGCCTCCTTCCTGCAGTTGGCACACCACTGTTTCTTTTTGGTCTCATCAACAGCCTGCTGCTTTTCCAGCTCCATCTGTTTTTTTACCTCAGCCACCAGACGTTCCCGCTCCTGTTCAAGACTTTGCCTCATCTCTGCCATTGTCAATTCTAAAGTGAAGACAAATTCACATTTGTTGTTTAAGTCATTTGTATCTGTATTTCACAGATTACTGAGGAATAAAAACGTACCTAAATTGTGTTTCATCTCTGATAACTCTTGCTGATGTAACCACTGAAGCTTCTCAATCTCAATCCTTAACCGTCGAATCTATTAACAAATACAGTTAAAACAACAAAAGCCTGAATACTTGCAAATTAAAAAAATGTATTTTAATACTTACCTCTGCAATTGTGTTTCCTGATGTGCTTTTTGAAAGGTCATTGTAGATTTCTGTCATTGTTCCTTTTATTGTGTCCATTATCTGCAATGTGTGCAAAACCACACAAATGGGTTATACTGTACGTAAACCTAAAGTTTATCAAACTACAACTTTGTCTGCATTTGGACTTTGACGCACTTTATTTGTATACTTGGCTATATCTGCAGCTACTTCAGCCGAGGCTGTTGGGATCTGCAAGTCTCCCGACGTGAACGAAGAGCTACTAGAAGAGATCTGGTTTGTTGTGAGTGAAGTATTTTGAGGAGAGTCTTTCTGTTGTCCTGCATACAGAAAAAGCAAATAAATTACACACCATTAATACATTACTCTGTTATATTTGAGACATGAGTATGTATACCCTTGACTGCTTGTCTGGTCTGATAGCGAGTACTCGATGAGGAGTTTTGCTGCTGGGTTTGCAAGTGCTGTGGACTGCGTGTCTGGACTTGTGATTGCACTGCAGACTGTTCTCCATGCTGCTGCTGCTGCTGCTGCTGCTGCTGCCTCTGTACTTTCTGCATGTGCCATTTTTGTGAGGATGTCTGGAATTTGGTTGGATTCCACACTACTGCCTGTTGCATGGGCTGTGTTGTTTCCTTAGGCAGAAGAGGGCGCTGTTTCTTTAAAGCTGCAGGTGCTGGAGATGACGAGGAGATGGAAGCAGGAGATGGAGTGCTGGTTGAATTATTACTGGTTGTGGGAGCAGCGGCTTGACCAGGAGCTGCAGTCGAAGCAAGGTTGAGGGGTGCAGTGATGACTGGTTGCAAAGAGTCTTTTTGACTGGAGGCTGTTTCACGTACAGGTGCAGCTGTATTAGAGAGAGCTGATTAAACATGACAAGAAAAAACTTTTCCTTTTTTTTTTTTTAAACATAATTTTTGTAATTTAAGTAATAATTTTTAAAGCCTAACCTTCTGTTTTCACAGTAGTTTCTTTTTTGGCTGTTCCTGGGTCTCTTCTTGTCCTTTTAGAGTCACGGCTTCCATGTTCCTCACCAAGGTCAATCACCAACTCTCTTTCGGAATCTGAGTCATGTTCAACCACTGATGAGGCTGCTCTTCCCTCTTCTGATGTCTTGGGTTTGTCAAGTGGAGAATGGGGTGTCTTGGTTTTGTCCTGGGGGTCCCGATCTGTGCCACTACTACTCTGCTTATCTTTGATGTCTTTAAGTGAGGGTTCAGCAATGACTTTATCGCCTGCACCTGTAATTTCCTCCTTATTTTCTCCATCTGTGCTGGCTTTGGGCCTCTTTTTCTCCGCTTTGTCCTTGTTTTGTGCAGAGCTCTTTGGCTTGTGCTCTTCATCACTGAGATACTCACTGTCGCTTGAATCTGATTTGTCAGAGTCCTCAGTGTCACTGTGATCCACATCTTTATACACATCTTCAGAAATGTCATCTATCCCTGTATACATCAAAATATATTTGAATGCAACAATATCATTTTTGTTACCAATTAACTACATGGCTTCATATTTATGTTTTTAGAGTGGCTAACTATACAGACTAGAACAGAACTGTTATATAAAACATCTTTATACCTAGCTGTGCCTTGCAGCTTTCAATAGTCTTGTCAAGGCTCCTTAGGGGTCGCTTTGGGGTAGGTGGGGCAACTGGTGTTCCCTGTTGTTGCTGTTGTTGTTGCACAGTTTCACTTAGCTCCTTCAAATCCATCTCAGCCTTAACTCGGTCTTTAAAAATATTTAAAAACAGATAAAAACTAAATATGTATATCCAGATTTTGTTATTTGTTTCTTTAAAGCTCAACTACTGACCAAGGTTAAGATTCAGAATGCGCCCTGTGCCTGCAGTCCTTTCTTGTTTAGGTATCACGGCAGAACTGAAAGGCTTTGGACTGCCTGAGGTGCTGCCTGCAGGACCCATCTTCCCTGAGACAGGGGATGCTATAGTTACAAAAACATAAACCAATAAACTTTAATATTTTTGCATTACATACTCATGAATCAACAGTTACTCACTGGGCTAACATTTAATGAGATACACAGACAGACAACTCATACGTTTTTCCTATGGAGAGTCACCAATACATGCAATACTTTGGATGGAAAGGAAGCCTGAATGCCTGAAGACATGCAAATACCACAGAGAAAGTCATTGCCAACCAGCCCTGAGATTAAGCTTTACCACTGTGCACCATAATGAAAAAAGTTACTTTGGGCATTATTATTTACCAGTACAGTCCATAGATTCTTCTCCAGTGCTGTAGTGAAATGCAGGGTTCCTGCTGGCCTTTTCAATATCCTGCTCTCCATCAGATCCAGTGTGTACTGAGGAGTTTGTGCTCATTGGAGAACGAGGCATATCTGTCATTGAGACCCTTCGGCCCGGGCCACTCTGGGTAGGGCACTTACTAAGTACCATCTTAGGAGACGCTGTTATATCAAAGTTTAAACGAAGTTTTTCAGGCTTCTCAGTTTTAATAGGTCCAGCACTGGGGTTGGATGGGTCCAGAACCATCTGTAGCTGATTGTTGGGAGTGTAGGGAGTTCTAAAAGGTGCATAGTTGAAAACTCCAAATTTCTTGCGAATGTTCTCCACATAGACCTCCATCTCTTGCATGGCACTGTTGAAAATGCTCTTTGTCTTCTTTACAGAGAAAGGGATTTCTTTGGACATCAGGTAGCAGTTGTTGATTGGAACCCAAGCCCTGCATTGACACATCACAAATTTAGGCTAAAATCTTAAAATCCTAAAAGTATTTTTTTCCAAAGCTGATTTTACCTGTCATGTTGTCCAAAAAAGCGGGCATCAACTTGGCCATCCTTTTCCCGAAGTGCTTTTGCTGGCCAAAAGGGGAATCCTTTTAACTTTGCCCAGACCAATGGATGTGGTTGACTCTATAAAGAAAAAAAATGATTAAGGTTTACAATTCTTAAATGTGAATCTTCAAAAGAAGAAGAAAAAAAAAAATCATGTTAAAACCTACACATGGTTCACAAAACCAATTGTCCCTTTTTTGACAAGAAGACAAGTAACATTCTGGACACACTTCAATCTCGTTCATCTGAAAAAGCACAGTAAATTATAAATCAAATAGAAAACAGAAATACAAAAAAGTTTTGCCATTGGGTTTGTGATGTTACTATACCTCATGCTCACAAATCTTGACTATAACCTTTGCAGTTGCAGTTAATTTGTGATTAGCTAGAAAAATAAAGAAAGATAAATATGTATATACATATATATTTATATATGTGTCCTTTTTTAAAGAAAAGATACGTGATTAGTACAATTAGTGTCAGCATACCTCCATTATAGATGATGCAGTTGTGTAATATCCATTTCATATCAGCCAGAAAGGCTTCGGTGCAGCCATACATTTTTTTTTTGATATTCTATTAAAAAAAGAAAATGAGTTAAAAATATTTTTCTTTTTTTTTTTACACAGAAATACATTATTTGTATTTTTGTTTATATATGGATATATATATATATATACATCTTCTGCTTAATATCAACCATCCTTTCTTTTTACCTTTTCTAAGGTACACAAGTCCATGGGGTGGAAGATGTACTCTGCATAATCTGGATGTTGTTCCAGAGATACAGGCTTATGAAAAGGCTCGGTCTGCTCAGTGGCACCAAAAAACAAAAAAATAGAATTTGTTATTAATTACTTGTTTCAATATTATACATTTGTTTTGTCTTTGTTATCTTTTAATCTCAGACATAATGTAGTTTAGTAGAGTTTGAGAGATTAATTTGAATGCATGCTTGCAAAACCTACCCCAGGTTGTTTAATCTTCTGAAGTGCAAATTTAAGTAAGTAGGACAGTTGGTCTATGTTCAACATTGTCATTGCCTTGCTTTGGGTTTCAATGCATTCAGCAACCGTTATTTTCTGCAACACATATTTTAACAAATAGAGGAATGTTAACAGTCCTTTCTTAAATAAATACTAATAATTAACTTTTAGCAGATCCGATTTAAATAAATAATCACAGAATTGCAAGCTGTGAAATAACGTGCTATGGTTGATGTTATTTCTAGTGTAAGTCATAGTGCTCGATTTAGCTACAATTACAATCACAGGTTGTAATCACTTGTTACTTATTCACATAGGTGTACATCTAGACATGCACACGCGGAGAGATACCTCACATTCTGGACAGAACCAGTCGCCCTCGGGCTCTGCTGGTAGTTTGAGGCACTTGGCGTGGTACACCCTGGGGCAGAGCTCACAGCAGAGCACCTGGCCCTCTCGGTGGCACAACCAGCAGTAGAAATCATTCCTGCCGTCCTGCGGTACAACATCAACAGGGTCTGTGGTGAGTGCTGGCTGCTTCATATAGTAAAAGGGACCATGTCTTAGCTCTGACTGAAATGCAGGTAAGAGAAAAAGGGGGGTAGGTTTCAAAAAACACGCTGTAACACAAAAGGTGCAATGCAACAAAAACAAAGCAGTGGTGAGGTTGGGCAAGCAGGAAAAGGCAGCAAAGGGAAACAAAGATGCCTTCCAACATTTGAAAACTAATATGTATGCCTGCTGAATAGCCTGCAAAAGGCTCACAGAGACACACAGAGGAAACTCACCAAACAGGTTTGTGGTGCGAGTTCAATTGCATGCTTTTCTGTTTATGCTACAATTAATTGCACAGCTTTGGTCTGTTTGCCAACAGTAATAATTCCATTTATCCAACTGGTGTACGTAAATGCTACACTGGCTATTGGTGCTTATGCTTAGTCTTTAACAATTGCTTTAATTATAATTATGATTATTTTAGAGTTATATTGTGCACTATAGAAAAGGGGGCTATTCTTTCTTTTTTATTTGGGGGAACCGTGAAAATGACTTAAGACACAATGTTTTCCATGTTATGTATTTTACTTTAGTGTTGCTTTAATATCTTGATAACTGATAATAGAGCAATATAAATGACTGTTGTCACATAAAATCTATTGGGAAAGGTAGATTAAAATTGACATTGTCCAGTATATGGTGAATCATGCACATGGCCAAGGCCTCTCACTTTTATACACATTTATCAGTAAAGATTCAAATAGATGTGTAATGGTAAAAATAAGGCTGTGCTAGAAGTGAAGTATAAACAAGACCAAAATTATTTTTAATAAGGCAAATTTCTATATTGAACATTTGAATCTTAGAAAATACACAGTCAGAGTCAGTGAAAGAGAACGCTGGTATTGCCTTTTTGAAAAGAGTATACCCAGCTTACCTGATCTTTGTTATTACTGTTGACAGCTCCAGGCTTTTTCTTTTTCTTTAAGGGGCTGGGTGATGTGTCTGAGGGAGAGTGTCCATTTGAGGAATGTGTAGGACTTGACACCTTCCTTTTCTGTGCTGCAGACCCAGGTGGATCAAGGACTTAAAAACAAACAAATTGTATCATCATTTACAAAGCTTAAAATATTACAGAAAAAAAATTTATGGATACCAAATAAATAATATTATTATATGGTTAGTTAAACCTGGTAGGAAAATGTGCAGCTTCACAAATACCCCAACACAACACTGGAGAAGGTTTAAATTTAAAAATGTTGTCAAAATGTCAGCTAATCTAATCTAACTATGCCTGGCTTAGACATCACTCACACATTTGGCATTATTGTTTATGACATGCAGTGCTTTCTCTAAAATTACAAAGCTGTGGGTTACTACATAAGAAATTAAGAAAGAACTTGCTGTGGATTGTTTTTGCACACCTGATATACCAGGAAAATGCTTTAGCTTGCTTTGTAACACCTGGCACTAAGCTGCATAAAGAAGCTTTGTTTGAACTGTAGGCCAAATAGAGACTTACCTTTGGGTCGTGTTGATGCATCCATTCCCTCTACCACATCCGACTCCGTCTTTATCTCCTCTTCAGCCAGACTGCAGAGTACCGAACAAGAGCACACACAAACACAGAAAGAGAGGGAACTCAGACTCAGGAAAGGTGTTCAGAAACCACATCAGCATAACAGTAAACAAGTGAAACACCACCTAAGGCACACAGTTCCCCTAGGATTTGTCAATAGGGACCCAGCAGCCATCTCTTCCCATTTCCATATTGTTATTTTATTTTATTTCAGTAAATCTAACCTCACATTGTGTTCAAGTCAAGTTCTACTGCTTTCTATTTGCTATCAATAACAGACCAGTGAGAATCTGGTCAGTAAGTACCAAGAAAGATAATGGTAATAATCACCATGGCAACACTTCTCTCTGTTAAGTACATGTTGATACTCACAACACACTGAGCCATACACTGACATTGATGACACTGACATGATTTTTTGTTCTTGGTTTTGTCCCTCTTCAGTAACGGATAGCTGTAACACCGAAAGCCAAAGGGAATCAGCTCCTACTGCTCATCTCGTGGAGATTCATTGTATCCATTCAGGCAGCTCCCGATCCCCTTCTTTGACAACAAGGTAACCCCGTAGGCTTTTGAGCTCACTAATAGCAACTAACCTATCCAATTACTTCAAATGAAGTTCAGTTTTAACAATCTATCATACAGAAAAAAATAAAGGGGCTCCACAGCACTAATTTCTTCACTTGCTAGTGACAGTATCATTGATAATAAATTATGAATAAAGCAATTTTTTTTTTTACGTTTTTCCTTAACTGTAATTTATGACAAAAAATTAAATAATGATCAAATATAAAGGCCCCTCTTTGCCATATTTTCCCCTTTTAGAAATAAGATGGGGAATAAAGGCTGTTTGGTAATAAACGAGGGTCTTTTGAGCATTTGACTCCTCCTTTGTCAACCCCACACTGGGCCTCATTTCAAGGATGTGGCCTTTATTCACCAGCCCCAAGAAGAAAACACCGCAAAGGACCCCTGACAGGTCACACACTTGACCAGTTCATAGCTTTGGATATAACATTGGTATCCACCAAGGAAGATGGTTTTACAGGCTTTACATCAAAGGTCAGTTGCATTTGTGGGATAAGCCTTTTTTTGTTTCAAAGTAAAGGAATGCCTCCCCTTTCACCCAAATAGAGACATTCCACAAACATTTGATCAAATGTTGGCTCACTGATAAGCACAGACAAGGCTGAAAGAATGATAAAGTGATGACCAAAAAGTCAAAGCTCTTTGAAACACCAAACTTCTTTAGTTTAACAATTGTCTTACAGAACCCCACAACTGTAACACAACACATACGGTGGTTAGCATGGCATAGTTGTCACTTGCAGTGACCTCTTTACCATTTTTAACTTAATGTATTGTGACTTGTAGTATTTATGAAATAATAAAATAGTTTCAAGAAGATTACTATGCCAATATGACATATCTTGTTTCAGCCTGCCAGCAATAACATACACACACCACAACCCCTGCAGGGCCTTCCTGTTCCAGACACAGCAAAAGGAAAAACAAGGCCCACATACAAAAAGAAATTAGCCAAGCTTACTATCTGCACCAAAAAACTGAAAGGAAAACACGTTCTCTTGGACTGCAGAACAAGCACAGACATATTCATACCTATGTTAAGACCAAGCTAGAGCAAGCTAAAAAAAAAAAGCTAGCTAACAGAGTGACATGCAGTAATTTCTATTTTCTTCCAAAGGGCAATCTCAAGTTCTGAAGCCGTTTTCCATCACACAAGGAAGGTTAGACAAATATATCCTCAGCAGATTCTGGGGATGTATTCCAGAACGACCCAGGTTCAAGAAATCACTGACAGTATTCCTCTCTGGCAGCAGTAGTACCTGATGGACAAAAAGGAAACAACACTGACTCAGTTCCCTCAGATTCCACTCCTGTGAGAGACGAGCAGGGTTCTCTCGTCACAGAAAATGGAGGCCACAGCTTGCTCCCCTCCCCCCTCTCCCCCATCCCCCACTCCTAGGCTCAGACTCAAGCACTGGCACATCTAAGCCGAAGGACCAGAGAGATCTGTGGAGATTACAATCTAGCATTGAAAAACAAAAAGTGCACATCAAAAATCAAACACATAGTTACAGCGGAGGGGGAAAACACGAGAAAATCACAAACAAGGACCAACATTGACATCTCTCTTCCATTCACTGTAAAACCTCCTATTATAGCATAATAAAATTTGAATCCGCACTCAGATCCCAGGAATAAAGTCTTTGTCTGTACCTATAACATCAGTTGCATACAATACTGGTATCAACAGCTTTGTTGTAAATAACATTCTGTACAAATATTTTAATCTTCACTGTAGTAAAAAAAAAAAAAAGAAAACCTGGGGATTCATTTATCCTTTACTGATAAACATTCCACCCCAGAGATTAGCAAATACGTATAAAAACCTTTTTAGCAAAAGAAGAGATCGGTCCATCTTTGACCGGATCAGAAGCACAGCCAAATTTTCATGAAATTAAAACTTAGTTTATATTCTAATTGAAGCTATAAACTGTAATACCGCAGTGAATATAACAAACAAAAGAAAGGTTTGACCGGGATTACTATTGGGCTGTAAAGGGTAAATCAAAAATGGCTGTGGAATTTTCCAGAAGGCCTCTGCTTTCCCTGCTGCTCTCTCTCCGATTGTCAATCTTTAACCTCGAGTGCAACTGCAATTGGCTGGAGGGCCAACAGGGTGGAACATTATTGGTCAACTGTGCTATGCCACATGGATCACAGTGTGCAGGCTCCCCTCTTCCTATTAAAAAGCATTTTTGCTGCAATGCAGAGATTTCCCCATGCATTTCAAATGTATTTTAGTTCACTTGAGTGTGCGTATCTTGGTTATGACAGTGTAAATGAGTGTGTGTTTAAATGGACTTTTGGGAGAATGTATATATGATTGTGGCATAAACCTCAATGGCTTGACAATTCAACCTTGGCCTTCCTTTTTACTGGATACGTTGTTGGCTATATTATTTATCTGACAAACATGTCAACTTTATTGTATTCTCATGCCTAATTGTCAATCCAAGAAGAAAGAGTGGGGTAGAAAAGTGTGGTCAAGCAGATCCAACATGTTTTTACTTACATTAGTAACCTAACAGAAATTTTGACCCAGGGCTTTCTTATGCCTTGCCATAGCAGCCCAAAATGTCATATTGTACAAAACCTGCAATTTTCTGTAAATGTCTTATATTATTATATTTTGTTCTCTTGTTTGTACAAAAGTAACCAGTAACAATTTGTTTCTCATTTGTATTACTGTCTGGTGTGTTCATTTTCATGCACACTCATATATACAAAATGGCCACTTTCAGAGACAGAGTAGAGGAAGTAGTTTCACAACACAGTCAACATAACCCAGTGCTTTAAAGTGCCTGTGGTCATAACTGATGGCACTTGAAGATTAGACAATAAAGAGGTAAGCAAAACATTATACAATATAATGTTTTTTGCTGTCCAAATGTGTTTAACTAATATCTGTACAAATTGTTATTCAGTAAAACAAGTAAAGTAATGCCTCATTGCCCTTTCATTTCCTGGTAACCACATCTGGTGCCTTCAACGTCTGTCCCTGGCCTGTAGTGACACACAAGAAAACCATACATAGCCGGACTACTTACAAATGGTACATAACACCCCCTCCTGGTCCTCCACTGCCCATCCCCCACTCATTCTCTGCCAGTCACCTAAACAAGGCTGCCACAACAGAAAGGAGGTGTGGGTACCATTCTTAAGTCTCACTATCTTTTGCATTACAAAAAAGGAAAAGGATTTGCCATGGTCCACTTTGTCTCCTGTATGGCAGCCTGGTTGTCTGGGCACCCATGTGACCCTGAGATACAGAGAGAGAGCAAGGGTGAGAGTCGTTACCCAACCCCCCACCTTCCACCGCACTGTGAAGCATAGAGGCCTGTCGAGGCCTCCAATCCAACCAGCTCCTCCTCCTGCACACTAAACTGATTTTAAGGTGTGCAACATAGTCATTATAAACAGTCACCACCACAACAACTAGGAAGCCATGATGTTATTAGAGATGAGATAGTAAAAAGTCAGAGCTTACCTCTGTGGATGCATGGCTGCCTGACACACTGTTATATCAACACTTATAAAACATGGAGGACACTCTCAACCCTCAGCCGGGAAGGCTCCGCTCTTCAGGCAAGGCGATCAGGCCTGGAGATGTTAGCCAGATCCTGACTGGCTGCTTTCCTGGCAGGCAGGATAGAAGGCGTCTACCGATTGGCTGAAATATTTCCTGAGTAATTATCTTTGTTCGGTGCAGGCAGGGGCAGCACTATGAGTATCAGACAGGGGAAGAAAATCAGCACATAGCTGGGCTTAGAAAAAAACAAATAATACAGCTAATCTGAATAGTTTAAACGTACATACCTCTCAATCAATGTCTCTATATGTAGGATGTAGAAGTAGTGTCTTACTACGAGGAGGAAATGGTAGCCTGTAGACAGTGACAGCACACTATTACTGCTCTGCACAAGCCTCCATTTTTTTTTGTGAAGAGGGCCTTTGTTTAACTCCTCCCTCTCAGCCGTTGGAGATGCAAAGAAAATCTATCTTTACCTATTAGACAAAAGACATGAAAAAGATATTAGGCTGACAAATATAGCCAAAAATACAAAACCGTATTTAGACTACATGCACTTTGCTGAGTCAAATAGATATACACCTCTTAGTTACCATCTACTGTAATGATGCACTTTAGCTTTCCTCTACCAAGACATATTTACTTATAATAGATATAAAGTATGATAGTCATGCATCTTTGGCATGCCTCTTTAGTTAAAAGTAAGTACCTATATCCAAACTCTAGACAAATAAATGTGTAATATCAGAAAGGATTAACATTTGATATCCTTACAATGGATATGAAATAGAAATGTGGTAAAGTAAAAACATTTTCAAGTTTTAAGTAGAAACACAATAGTGTGACATCTAACTACCACTAATAGGCCGTGACTGAAAAATCCTAGAGGCTACAGGCTCTATCTGACTCATTATCTTGTACTGACCTCTACTGGTCGAAAACTGTAATAAAAGAGTTGAGTTCAATAAACTATTCTCCAACAATATATATTTATTATCTATAATCAACAACGTTTACGTCATTGATTTACTGACATAAAAAAGTCTTAGGCTAGCATACTACCGTGTAGCTGCGGTAGTATGCTAGCATAAACCTTATGTTGTACGTTAACGTTACATGTGTATTACAGTTAGCCACGGGTGGTCCTTTTCTACAATGCTAAAACTATGAGAGATATTTTAGTTTTTAGCATGTCACTTTTTCAAGGCATAACAGAGACCCATCATCATTAAAGGGGTAAAAAGCAGAAGATAATGCTACGTTAATGAAACGTTTGCACCAAACTTAAAAATGTGCTATTGTGACAAAATCTTACCTCAAACAATGATTTAATTAAATCGATGTGCTGACACGGTTGGGGTCCTTGCGTGGCCCCTTGATGGTTGATTTTACCAGTGTTTACCAAACAGTGGATGGGGCCCAAAGTTGATTCGCTGTCGACCTTATTCTTGTCTTGTGATGTGCATTAAAAACAAACAAAAAGGACAAACCAAAAGCAAAATTACACAAAAAGGACACTCAACAGGTTATTTAACTTTGTCATCAAAGTAATGTTGGTAAAACGTGTGCAGACAGAGAACTGAAATGTGGTTCCTAAATCAGATAAAAAACATTTAAGTTAAGTGAGACCACCCTGCCACCTAGAGTCATGCCTCGAGTACGTCAAGGCAGTGCGGCGCTGGGTTTTTCCTTTTTCCTTTTTTTGCAGTCTTGTATTTCCTTGTACGTCAAAGCTACTGGGCGGTTCATGAATGTTTTTTTTTAGTGGGAGGGCCCCTCTTCGGACTTGCCAGGCAGGGAAAAAGTGGGTGTTGTGCTGGGTTGTTTACAGTGACTGTAGAAGGCGCCTTCTACCGTCAATGGGTGTTTACCTTTCCTTGCGACGTCTCTTCATGCCTGTTTGTAAACATATGAATAGCGGTGCACTGTGCTTACAGACCGCAGCGGAGCTAGCAGTCCCTAGCAGAGGTAACATCCATCAGGTGAGACGTGAAGGCCAACAGCAGCAATATAACAGCCCGGGAAAGCTAGCGCCAGCCCTGCTAGTGTCAGTGACAGCAGCCCGGAGCCTGTGAAGTGAAGGGAAAGTGGTGTTGGGGAATCATGGGTTTCCGTAAGAAGAACAAGAGCCCGCCGGTGCTGAGCCATGAGTTTGTCATCCAGAATCACGCCGATATGGTTTCGTGTTTGGCCATGATAATCCTGCTCGGCCTGATGTTTGAGGTACTGTGAGTGGCTTTGGTTAGCCGTGTAATGTTAGCTGATGCTAACTAACGTTAACTCTGACATGACAGCAGCTCACTCCAGAGACAGTGCTCTGTTAGCATGTCTCTCTGCTTTCCTTCTCAGTGTCTCAGTGTTTGTCACTGGCACTACTTTCAGGTTATATTACTAGTCAGCTAATGCATCATAGCACAGGAATGAGCTGACCAAGTAGCACGATTGTTAACGTTTACATTGCCTTTTGCCCTGACCCAATTTTCAAAATCCTACCCCATATTACAATAACATATACATTATGCATATACATTGTGTGGAGTTGTTATAAATTAAATTACAGGTTTTGTTAGTGTGTGTTATACTTACAGATAGTGATAGTGTGTTATGTTGCTTTCAAACTGCTGCACTGAAATTGCTTACAGATGTCCTTAATAACAAGTCATTATGGTAATAGAAAAAGACATTTAAAATGCTGCAGGACCTATGCAATGCCCTCCAGGCATCTTCTAGATGTCCCTAGACCCCAATAACGGTCCTCGGGAAAATGTAAAAGTTTGCTGTGACACCGCAATCATCATCTTTAATATTGTTAAAGTGTATAGATTTATTGAGACAAATAGACTGTGACAGATTTAAATGTGTACATAAAAGGTCTCCAGTATTCTCTGTCCAAGGTGTTTGTCACAAGATATTCATCATGTGCAGTACAATCTCTTTATGTCTAAATAAACAAAGTTTTACCTCCAAACTAATGGGAATAATATATATATTTTTACAGGTAACAGCAAAGTTTGCCATCATGTTCATCACAGTCCAGTACAATGTAACACAAGTTCTTGGTAAAGTCCTTTAGTCTTCAGTTTTAAAGACTGGTTGGCAGTTACGTGTTTTAGCAATTGCATTTTATTTTTATTTTTTATAGGTGAAAAGCAAGAATCAGTAAACCTTTACCAATATGGCCCTAAAGACGTGGCAACTGTTTTTTTCTATCTTCTTATCGCTGTCATTCTTCATGCCTTGATACAAGAATATATTCTTGATGTAAGTATGAATGACATTGACCTATGTTTTACCCTCTTTTTGAGAATGATGTACAATATTGTATAGATTTCATACTGAGCAGTTATTTAAAAAAAAAAATGACATGTAATGTGATATAATATAGTTATATTTTGTTTGATTCTAGAAAATGAACAGGCGTTTGCACTTGTCTAAAACCAAACACAGCAAGTTTAATGAATCTGGACAGCTTGCAGCATTCTATCTTTTTTCCTTCATCTGGGGCTGCAGCATCCTAACAGCGGTATGAGCATTAGAGAGCTAAGTACTTTCCCGAGACAGTGTTAATGCTTATCATGACATTGTGCTTTTTTTATAGGAGGATTTTGCTACAAATCCTACATTTCTGTGGGAGGGGTACCCACACACCAACATGGTGTAAGTAAATACAAAAGCAATAATTTTTTGATTTTGAATTAATCTACAGGCGTCAATGCTGCTGAGGCCAAAAGTGTATTGTCTTTAATTAAGCTCAAGATCTTTATGTTTTCACACCTAAACTGTTAAATTTATAATGCCCCAGGCTGTACTGCATATTATCTGCAGACATTGTGTATCTAGTTGCTGTACAACATCCCTTGATATTCCAATCTTGATTCTTCAGTGACTGAAAACCTTTGTGACTTGTACATTGCTATATCCAATAGCCACTATCAAACATTATATATTTCAAAACATAAGAATTTGTATATGATATAATGTGTATATCTAATAATATATTTTTCAGCTGAGATAATTTGTACTCTGTCTAGTTTTCAGGTCAAGTTCTTTTACATTTGCCAAATTGCCTATTGGCTCCATGCGCTTCCAGAGCTGTATTTTCAAAAAGTCCGAAAGGTAATATACATTGCCACCTAAATTATTTAATTATTGTATTTTACTTTAACTACTCTCTTTTGTTTTCTGACAGGAGGACATACCACGACAGCTCTATTATATTTGCCTTTATGTTGTCCACATCACTGGTGCCTATGTCCTCAAGTGAGTACAAGCTTGTATAGGTATAGATTAGTCACATTTTGTCTGTTCGGCATTTGTTAAAATATTGAATTGTAAAGCAGTATCATGGTAATTATCATTTAAAAAAAAAACTAAAGTAGTATTGTTCCTTTTGCATTTTTTCACTTGCTTTGTTATAATTTTTATAGACGCTGTGTGAGTACACGTTATTCTGAGTTTGGCACACTGCCAACTGAAAATGCCAGCACTTTTTACACATGAAAACATAAAATACTAATTTGGTATTTGAAAAGCGCTTGTGGGTATGTGTATATTGGTTTTGGATCCAAAGCCCTGCATACAACACAAATTATGTATTGTCTTTTCTCTGTGTTCAGCCTGCACCAACTGGGCCTGGTGTTGCTAGTCCCTCATTACCTGGTGGAGCTCCTGTTCCATGCCTCTCGCCTCTTCTACTTCAGTGATGAGAACAAGCAGAAAGGGTATTTAATGTAAAACTAAAGTTTAATGGATGCAAACATGCATTTCTTCTCTTATTTTCATAATGCCCAATGTTGTTTTTCTTACCTTATCTGCAGTTTTACACTGTGGGCTCTTCTCTTTGTCATTGCCCGCCTACTCACTCTCACACTCTCAGTTCTGACTTTCGGTTTTGGGCTACCCCGTACAGAAAATCAAGGCTTCTCCCTAGCAGAAGGCAATTTTAACGTGCTCACTATAAGGTAGGTCCCGATAACAGATGATTAAAAAAAAAAAAAATGCTCAATAAAAAGTGTCTTATGTTGTCTTGTTTGCAAGTCACATCACAAGTTTTCTCTTCTTCCTTATCGTTCAGGATGAGTTGTCTGGCAGCTATCTGCCTGACACAGGCCTGGATGATGTGGAAATTCATTAACTTCCAGTTGAAAAAATGGCGGGAGCATAGCCAGAATCAGGCGTCAAAGAAGAAGACAGTCAGCCCAAAGAGCAAGCCTCCAAGAAGAGAGCCGACAAGGGGTGTGTTTTTATTGTATTTTATCTCTCCTTATTTGGTCAGTCAGTCATTGGTGTAAACACTTTTACAATCAAATCATTTGTTTCTTTTCTTTTGTCAGGAGGCTCTGCCAATGGAGTTGTGAAGTCTGACGATAAAACGTCACCACGGGCAAGAAAAGCCAAAGCTTAATAGAATAAAAAAAAAAAAAAACTGAGTAACAAAGATCTGACAATGTGATGATATATCATCACAAAACATAATTAAAAAAACAAAACTATTTAAAGCAGAGATTAGTGCACAAAGAAACCCTGCTTGAATATCTACTTGGGGTTGAGACTCGTTCTGAAAGTTTTTTTTAGTGTTAAGGACTGCATAAAAAGATAAAGGTTTTGTTGATAAGACATGGCAGGGCAGTGTTGGTGTTGATGCTTTAACAGGTAAATTTATCTATTCAAAGTGTCCTTTTGTCAAACTATGATCGCTTGTCGGGTACAACTGACTGGCCTTTCAGTAATTACACATTAGAACGAAAAGTATCAAGACACGCAATGAAATCTTAATGTACAGTTATATTGTACAGGTTAATTCTGATTAATGGCCTTGGTTTTAAAACACACATAAGGCTTTAACCCCAAAATAAAACTTGTGATATTTGTTTATGCTGCAGTGACAAAGCTGAAGTCCCTGACTTGTAACTGCCATTATTTGACAGTATCTGCCTTTGAAATCCACACAGTATATAGGATTGAGGCGCTTTTCTGAATATATTTGCTGTTTTATCTCTAATCTGGTGTTAATAATGCCCGTCACATGGGCTGATCCAGGTTAGATTTTAATGACAAAACTGTACTGTAACCTGTAATGCTGTGCTGTATGCATACAGTCAAACATTTCTACTGGCATGATTGATACCCTGAGCAAGTAACTATGTCCGGGGCTGCAATTCAGTCTTTTATATGATAATGTTAATGCATGATGGTTTGAAGCTGAAGACATGGCTAGATTCTACCATGTGGTGTTGAGTTTGCATCTCTCACACATTTGGGAGACTCAGATAAATATACTATATATATTCAAACACACAAGCATTCAGTGGCCTTTTTTAAAATTGCTGCAAGAGGTTTTAGTTATTGTTCCTCATTATGAATTATTTGTTATGCTTTGAGAACAATTACCAGCAACACAGTGGTACATAACTGCATTCAGTTTAATCCAAACAATACAATCTTACTTCAAGTGTCCTTATAACATCCGTGGTTTGTATGATTTGTTGGTTTGTGTTCTGTTTGTCTTCTCTGTTATGCTTTCCTAATCTGGGGTATCAGGGGACAAGCTATTCCCATATTCTAAGTTGCATCCCATAATGCAATGGAAGGTCTGTTTGAGTGTGGGTGTTGTATGCTTGTACGTCTATGTAGGATATTGTTTTGCCTGCTGTCAGTGTTTGTGTATTAATCAGCCTCGGTTTATGATAGTAACAACAGTGTTTGTTGCTCATCCTGTAAAACTGTATTGCTTCTGTGCAAGCATGAAATGTGACAATCTGTTCATTGACTCCTGCCCTGTTGGTTGTACCTCACAATCACATGCTGTGCTTAAGTTCACTTTGGTTGGGCCTCAGCTGCTTGTGTGTAACACTGAGTTATGGCTCGATGTGTGGTCTATAGGTTACTAAATGCTTATGTGTTACATGTCTCTGACCCACAGATGCTGTTGGCTGTGAGAGAGAATCTGTCATTTAATTTAGCCAAATATGGCATGTTTAGTCCTCTTGTCTCCACCTTTTCAATGATTCTGACATTGCTACGGAGCACTTATGTACTGTTGGCTGTTTTCTTTGTCCAAGTCCTCTTCTACTTCTAAACCACTGTGGACATGAATCTCTGAGCAGACAGAGGCTGGCTAACCTGCCTGCAGACAGTTAGACTTCAGGTTCATAGTCTTGATCAGTTAGTAGATAAAGCTACCATCAAGTTTGTGCCCTTGAGCACACTCCTTTTTGGGACTTTGGCAATCATTGTTGGCCTTTGTCTGTGTATAGCAGTGTCATAGGAGGGAAGGCGGAGCAGAAGACTTATGTACCAGCCTGTTACAAAACTGTCTCAGATCTAAGAAAAAAAAACTTAACCCTACACTGTAGTATGTCAGATTTTTAAGCTATTTTTATAGAGGGGAAAATGTTAAATATCACTATTGTTCAGTAAATGTGATGATTTGTTTTGCATCCATATTGTTATGAATTATCTTTTTATAAAAGAACAAAGCTTGCTGGACTGGTGGTGTGGGTTAACTTTGTAGTGTAAGTGTTTCCTCAGCTTAATGGTTTCTTTGTTTACTTCACTGCCTTATTAAATTAACTAATTTGTATTACAGTGCCCTTCAACTGTAAGTGCTCACTGCAACCTTCTACAAACTGAAGTCCAACATCCCATATGTATAAGAAAAATTAAGAGAAAATGGTTGATCAAGATTAAGTTCATCATTTGTTTCTCCAGTAGGTGCTTTCAGCTGGATGCAGACATTGCATATTTTGTGGTGTTGTTCCCCCGATTTAGACACAATGATGCCACAAGTGTGCACTTTTTTCTGCAACATTGCAACACTTCACAGCCTGGGCCGACTTGCATTAATTATGAATAACAAGTAGAAAAATTTAATTGCTTAATTCAAATGTGTGTATTTAGTTATTGCTCAAAATAGGCTACAATTCAAGGAATTCAATGTATCAGCAAAAACTGTTAATGCATTGTACATGAGAACACTTAAACTGCACAGCACACGTACATCTGTATGTATCGTGTGAATCCATTCTTGCAGTTTGCTTTACTGTGCTGACATCTTTCTAGATTGTTACATTATGGTTTATTTATGCATTAATTATGATTCTGTTTTCCTTGTCACTTTCTTATTTTATGTTTGAATAAAGCTTTTATTAATTTCTATGCCTCTTGAAAAATATATGGCCTAAATAGACAAAGTAGATATGCAGGCAGGTGAGCCTGCATTTAATCCAGCACCAGGGTGAATAAATTTCACTGCACAAAATGCAATATGTGTTCCACTGGCAAATTGTGTTTAGGCATTGGATTAGGCACTTAGATGCTTTTACCTACCACTAGAGGACAACAATGAGCTTTTAGCCTGAGGGAGAGAAGTTGTCTGGAGGGGCAAAGCTGCATCCAAACCTGCATTAATAAATCAGTGAGTGGGAAAGAAAGAAAGATTGTCTTATCACACTGCATGCAGTACAACATTCACGTAAGCATAGAGTGAACCAACAGAACGTTGAGACAGACGTCACTTCAAATTAGTTTCAATAATGGATACAAAACATGGCATCACAATACCAACTATAAGCTTCTATGTGCATCTATGTGGTGAGAATGGCGTAAAAGGCAGAAAAAGACACTTGCAACTCACTGGTAACTCACTGCCTTGTGTTGGCTCAGAGTAATCGTTTTTCTTTGGTTAACCAGACAGCATGATGAATCAGTGGGAACCAGAGAGATTGGCTTGAGCTCAGCAGGGTCAGCACAAGGACAGGAGTCCACACATAAACACACTGGTCATACTCTAAACCAAAGCACATCTGACCTAAACTTTTTGGGACTGGGCTTTAAAAGCAAACTTGTTCAACGCTATGACAAAGGAGAAAAAAAAATCACTACTCCTCCCCGTCATCCAATGAGGATAAATCTCTTGCTGAATTGTCAGTATTATGTGTAATTTCCATATAAATTAGCTTCATTAAAAGGAGAGTACTTTCTTATTTAACCAAGCTCATTTGAAATTCTGTATTTAATAAGACATGTAATCCAAGACTGGTAGACTAATAGCCAACAATTAGCAGGAGTGTGTGTGTGTGTGTGTGTGTGTGTGTGTGTAATTCCTTGAAAGTGTTGTGGTCTTTCCGTATTATTTTCATTGATTGCCTTAACTGAACCAATTGGGCAGCAGCTGCTTTCCTATCCAGATTTACCCACAGGGATTCATAAAACAGAGTAGAGATCTAAAACACATGGAAGAAGTAGATTGGTTGATTGAAGAAGAATTATGCGCAGTATAATGATGGTTACAGTAAGTATAGTACTGTATGTGTGAGTTGGAAAACATCAGAGGTAATAAATGCAAATTGCTCTTAAATGATAGAAATAAAAAGTGTAATTTGGATTTAAAAGAGCTACTGAATTCAACTGTGTTGAATTTAAGATGTTTGTCTAAATTGACTCAAACTCAAAGCAGGGAAATTATAGATGTGACCTGGAAATAATATGTTAGACCCCACTCTCTAATGACCGACATCCTCTGCACTGTGGTCTAGCAACTTTCTATTTGGCCAGAGGCATAAAAATAAAAGGAGGACATCAGCCAGTACAGAACATGCATTTTCTTTTAAAAGCATGTGATCCAAAACTGTCTCTTCTCATTCTCTGGACCACAAACTTCTTGGTGAATTAAAGGATAAAAATTGTTATTGTGTGCTTAGGATTTGCTTAAGATTTTCTCTCCTGTTTATTTGTTGACAGAAATTGCTTTGTGTTAAGTGACTAGTTGCATTGACAATTAAACTGTGCTCATAAGAGTCACAACACTGTGTGTGTGTGTGTTTGCAGTGAGAGCTGCAGTCAGGACAACTGACAGTATTTGCAGGGTCATGTGTGTTTACATAGTCTTGTCTGTTCTTTTGCAGCATCAACTCTCTGGCAAACATGGCCCTGCGCGCAGCAACTAAGAAGAAAGACTATGCTAGAACAATCTTTCTCCTTACTTATTTCTTTGTCTTAGTTGGCTTAGTTTTTCAAATAGCAACTTTATTGTCCCTTGAGGCATCCAAGACGATGATTCTCAATTGGCTCCGTTTATTTCTTTGTCTGTTCAATCATGGTGTATTGATTTTGTATTGGATGATGCTGAGGTAGGTATCACAAACATTGATGGAGGTAAGGGGTGATGGTATCACGGGACAGGACTATATGGTGCATTCAGAAAAGCTAAATTCAACTTTCATTTAGTTCACATCTTTGTGGGCAGGATTATAGCAGCAGGGCTCTAGGGATGTATCAGTCTAAAAGTAAACGATAGAATGACATTGTCTTTAAAATTGTTTTTACACAGACTCATTACAGACATGCATGGTCTACAGAGGTTAACATCGTTGGTCATCATTGGCTCTTTGAATGATACTACAGTGCACTAATTATATTGACATAAAGCAATTCAATTAAATATGAATTGAAATTTAACATTATTTCACATTTATTTTCTGTGCAGTATGAGTGTAGCTGGATATGATACACATGCTCTGAATCTTTCCCCCCTCGAAGCCTCACATCTGCATGCGTGAGTGTGCATTGTGGTCGCTGTTCCACTAGCCTCCTACCTGAAGACTCGTCTCTACCCGTTTGGAATTTTAAACAGCTCTTCTGTTCCGTTTCTCTCACCTTCTCCAAAACTGTCTGCAGTCCCTAAAAATCCTCCTAAGTGGCAAACAGAAACAGAATGAAATTTACCTTTTGCACAAATTATCTATATTGTGTTTTGATGATTTTATTCAGTTTAATATCTAGAAATTAGACAAATTATTCACATTACATTTGTATCATACAACAGTGTTTACAATTAATAATGAACATTTACAAATGGCGTTGAGTATCAAATAATGTGATTTAAAATGTTGTAGGATAGCAATTTCAAGCTGACTAACCCCAGGCACCGGCCTGAATACTTTTGTACCACAACAGTTCAGATGCGTCAAAAGCAGTTATTGCTGAATTAAGAATTTAAAAACACTTATCCTTAAGTTTAAAGAAGTGCAACATAATACACTCTGCTCCAATGCAGTCCTTGCAGTGGATTAAGCAGAGTTCTAATCAAACCTATTCTATTTTTTGTCACAATTAATATGATCACGGGCACCCAGTGGTCCAAGTCTGTTTTAAGGGGTTATCTGAATCCTATAGCTATGACTTGTCTTTATGTAAAAAAATTAAACTACACACTTTGGTTTAAAACAGTCTTTAACATATAGTATTGTTCAAAATAATAGCAGTACAATGTGACCAACCAGAATAATCCAGGTTTTTAGTATATTTTTTATTGCTAAATGGCAAACAAGTTACCAATAGGTGCAGTGGATTCTCAGAAAACAAACAAGACCCAGCATTCATAATATGCATGCTCTTAAGGCTGTGCAATTGGGCAATTAGTTGAAATGGGTGTGTTAAAAAAAATAGAAGTGTCTGCCGTTGACTGTACAAACTCAAAACTATTTTGTACAAATGTTTTTGTTTCTAGGATTTAGCAATCCTGTGAATCACTAAACTAATATTTAGTTGTATGACCACAGCCTGAACAGCCTATAGTTCTTTATAGGTTTTCCCCTACTCCAATCAACTTTTTAATCAAAGTACACTGTTCTTCTGAACAATGTCTTAAATGACCTATTTTCCTCAGGCTTTCAAATGCATGCATAAGGGGCTCCTGATTCACACCTGTTTTTCACAAAATCTATGACCTTAGTGATTGAATGCCACACTGCTATTTTTTTTTTAATTAATTGCCCAATTGCACAGCCTTAAGAGCGTGCATATCATGAATGGGTCTTGTTTGTTTTCTGAGAATCTACTGCACCCACTGGTAACTTGTTTGCCACTTAGCAATAAAAAATATACTAAAAACCTGGATTATTCTGGTTAGTCACATTGTACTGCTATTATTTTGAACAATAATGTATGTTCATTTGAACAATCCCCATGACTTCTATTCTAACAACATTTTCTCTCCTCTTTGCTTCTTTTTAGTTTTGCCTGATAAATCATGCCTGACCCATGAGGCTAATTAATTTAAACCTTTCCACAGGCTTATTTCAGAATTTTCACTCTATTCATTGCCTCTGTTCTCTCTCTAGTGTACCCTCCCACCTTTTACGCATCTCCGGTGTAGTTCTACCTTATTTCACTTGCAGTGTTCCTCTCTACTCAAACTGACAGCTGCACACTCTCTTTCCTATTTTTATTCCTTGTGGGGTTATATATATATATATTTTATTTTTTTTTTTACACCCATAAGTTTTTTCCTCCGCTTCCTTTCCTTTCCGGCAATAGAACCATTTGTCATTATCTGGGATCTTGTCTGTTCATCTTCCTAAACTGCCTTAAACTAAACTTCAGCTCATCTTGTCTCACTTCTCTCTCACTTACCCCTTTTCTCATCTTCTTTCATTCCCACTGTCACTGACACAACAGGAGCCTCACTCTTACTGTGTGTGTATCTATCCATCTATCTGTGTGCTCTTGTCTGCCTGGTATCACCATGGTGACGGATTTGGTGTCATCTTCTCCACCTTGTATATCTTGGCAGCAGTCAGTGTGCAGTGTTGTCACGTCCTAGTTCATAGGCCACACAGAGCAGTGCCTAATCCTGACCCTGCCCATTTGAACTCATTGTAACTCCTAAGAACAACAAAATCCTTTGAACAAGCTTTTTATATTGCATCTTATCCATAATCAGTTCGATTTTAGATTCTGCATTGCCACATAACTGTAAAATGAATTCTGTCTAATATACAGGCACATTTAACAATTTAGACTTATCACAATGTATGATACAATGGAGAAATTATTTGATGGAGAGCAAAGGGGGATAATAATTTCCTAATATACGCAGTAGCCCAGGATTTTTAATGTCTATTTAAGAAAGTACAGTCAGCCCCTCCTCATCGTTTTCAGACAAGGATAAGACCTCCGCGACCTAATTTGCTCCAAGTTAAGGCCGACGACTCCTTTCAATTGCTAAAAACTCACGTTGTGTACTTTAGCCTTGGGTCGAATTGAACAAACTATTCAGTGTTTGCTCTTTGTGTCGTCCCTAGCTGAAGTGTAAATACACACCGTGGCTTTTCTTTGCTGTAAAACAGTCGCTCATATCCGTCTGTAGAGTGCTAGACAGACAGTGCTGCTGCTCCCCCGGCACCTTCTCCTTCGGACTGCTGGTGGTGGAGCCTGCTCTGTAGTCCGTTTCCGTGTTGGTCCATAGAGCCGGAAGCACAGCGTACTTTGGGAGCAAACTCGTTTACCCAGAAGCTCTAGCGACGCTCTCAACTTACAGAACTGGCTTCTTGGGTTTCGGCAGTGTTTCCCATTTAAACAAACAGTGCTGAAGATGGCGGAGAGTTAATGGTGTAAAGAAGAAATTATCGACTCGGTACAGGGATACGTCAAACAGGTAAGCTTGCGTTACGTGTTTGCTAAGACTCTGCTTTGCTAAATTAGCGGACTTTGCATTTAGCGTTACCTTTCCATGGAGCACGGAAATGTTTTTGGTGAATGACTTGGGTTCCCAGCGCCAATGAACACACAATATTGGCATCGATACGGAGGGCACAGTGCATGGTCAATTATGTGACAGCCAGAATCGTGTATCCTCGTCACAACAGTATCTAAGTGCATGTTTGCTTTCTAGTATTTTTGTTGATTGTCTTTTTTGTTTGTTTATACCGATAAACTTTCTTGCCTTTCACGCACGGACAGATTAGACTGGTGCATCGCTGAAGTGTTTCCAGTATTGTAAAGTTCTAGCAGAATACACACCTATGCTCGTGAAGAGAGTTTCAAACTGTCACACAGTTCAATTTCAACATCATTTCAGAGTCCGCTTAAAATGGTGTGAATGTGCGACAGCTGAGCCTTGGATGTCGCAACATATGGACACAGGGACCAAACTGATATGTCAGCGAGGAGTGCATAATAGCGGCATAATGGGCGACCAATTGGGTCACGTTTGTCGACTTTTTTGCACACTATTTGACGGTGCTGTTTTGCATGTGTTTGTGCAGCAAACATGCGATGCGGAAAAGACTGACGAGCTGTCTTGACAGTCAAGCGACACAACCTTTTAGCTATAGCCTAAGTGCAACCACTCTTGTGTCATTTGTGAAATCGAGCATTTTTTAATTGTAAAATGTGAGATAGAGGGTGCTGTGCTTTTTCCGCCAAGTCCCCTTCCTTCATATCTTCATACCTGCCATCTGCTTCATCCTCAATTACGTGTCTCACTGTACATCTGCAGGGGGCAGCAACGTGGCCCCCTGTCCATACGCTGTCCTGTAACCCCTGAAGGTCTATGATTGGATCCCTGTAACAGCCAGTGTTTGTGCATAGAGCATTCTGTCCTTGAGTCTGACACCAAAGTCCTAGCTGGGTACCTGCTCTGATGATAAACAGCAGTCTACCCTTCTGTGTGGGTAAACAGAAGTTGAGTAGAAGTGGTGCAGACAGCTGTTAGGTCAATGTGGATACAGGCTCCAACTGAGGAGTCCTCTTACTAGTAATTAGTCAGTTCTTTTTGTAGTTGTTCATGCTTAAGATGTATTCATTTTCTAATTGTTCAGTTTGGCAGGAGAAGGCGTGTGTGTGGTTAATTCTTTTGAGATGTGTTTAAATTTAGATCTGGTGGCAGCTTTGTATCCAGCTGTCTGACGCCTGTGTGAAGGGGTGCGGCAGCAAGGAGCCCATGTCTCGTTCCCGCTTTCCTGACAGATTTAAGTCAACTCCTCGACCCGGGTCTCGGCACACGTGCACCCTATGCAGCCGGCTTCACTGAGGAACTTAACATGGTTTTGGTTGGGGGTTGTAAAGGCAGACAAGCACCCACTTGTGTGGGGTCCATGTTAAACGGACAGCAGGGTGAGTGCATTGGTTAGGAGAACATTGACAGCTGAATGGTAAAAGAGGACGGAGGTTAGCATGGGATGCTGGTGACTAGGTCAGCAGCAGGGGGCAGGCCTTGTAGTGATGGGTCTCATACATTCTGGAAAACATGGGACTTTGTGGTGCAGGCATCAGATGGAACTCAACCTAGAATTTGTACCTGTTGAGCCCTTCCTTGTTGTTTTCTTGAGCTTGTTTCTTGCAAACCCCCAGCCATGTTTTCATGTTGCATGGAATCAAGAAGTTTTCCAGAGCACATTCTTTGCCTTGTGCTTGCTCTCCCACCGCTTCTACGTATGACATGTCTCTTCTGTCCTCCTGCTGCAGTGTCATGGGCTTCACTGTTGTCTATGTTTTTGATAGGAGAAGGACTTTTTATCTCACTAATTTTCATCCTCTATTCTTATTACTTGAGCATCTCCAGTCTGAGTGTTGTCGCCGCCATGCCTGATTTGATTCGGTCTCGCTACCTATTGCGAGTGTGTAGCTCCAAGCAAGGGATAAAAAAAAAAAAAAAAGGTTTCATTTTTTTTTTCTTTATTCTTGGTTGTTTTATTACTTTTTACACATTAATTGTTTTTTTTGTTTTTTTTCTTAAGGGTTATTGAGCATCTAACACGGCAATGGGGGAAAACCCAAGTTCATCGTCATGCCTTATTTAGGGAAAGGAAAATTGACTCTTGAATGGAAAACAAGTGACATTTAAGTTTGAGTTCTATCATTTATGCACTTAGACAGAATATAACAGGAGCAAAATGAGACAGACAAAAGTTGTTTTTGTACAGGTATTTCTGGTGGTTGATGCAATTTGAAGAAATCTGCACCTGTGAATGAATTTTTAATGCAGACAGCCTCTCCAGAAAGTTGCCATTCCAGATGCATTAAATTTTCACAATAATTATTAACAATAACGTATGTTGTTGTGTGTTGGTTGTACACAGTCCACTTGTTTTGGCTTTTTTCTCTCACTCAATTAATTAAAGTCATTCCAATCTATGAAAAGAACAGCCTGGCAACACTGGTAGTCGACATGTGAAAAATTCAAGTTGTTTCATGATTTTACTTTTAATCTATTTTGAGCTCAAGCTGTGTTATTGAGTTGAAAAGTGCTCGCCTTTAAATAATCTTGCTAATGGAATAACTAAAAATCAATCCGAGTTTTAATAAACAACGGAGGAAGGATTGAGTCAATTTGCTGTTGACTGTGGATCTTATTTCCAATCCCGACTCATGTCCTCTGCTGCTTTATTTTTTTGAGAGAGATTTCTTCTGTGAGAGGAATGTCAAGTGCTCATCTCTGTGTTCTATCCCTCTCTGCTCTGTGTTTTGTTTGGTTGCAGTTCACTTTTGATTTCCTTTTTTTTTTTTTTCCCTCATTGGTGGGACTTACTCATGTGAGCCTTTGTCTTTGCAACAGCCACTGTGTCGAACTGCTGGCAATTAGCTGTTATCATCTCCCCTCGCTGCCTGAATCACAAGTTAAGGTGTGCTATCAAACACAGTCTTTCCTTTGTGTGTGTGAATGTGTGGGGGGGGGCACAGAGTGAACAGAAGAGGAGGAGTTATGGGGAGTCATTTTATTAACTCCCGCTAAAATTCAGGGAGTGCTGTTGCATCCAGCTGTTACTGGTTGCGTGAGGCTTCGTTGCCATGGCAACACAGCCCTGTGCGCCTGCTCAAGGTCGTTCATCCAGCTCTGAACTGAGCAGCGCGCGGGCACACAGGATGCACACGGAGAAGGGAGAAAACGAGAAGTACTTCAAAGTGACCAATCAAAAACACTTGACTAGCACCGTGGTCAGTGAACAAACTTATCATTCTACACACACAGACAGTCTGCCTTTATCGACAAGAAACAAAAAGAAGCCCTGGCCTCAGGAGCTCTTTAGCCAGCTGATAAAATATTTAGCTGGTCAGTTGGACAGTGGGATAGTGTGGCTGCAAATGAGGTGAGCTGCAGAGATATACTCCATGTTGCCTTTTCTAGTGTAGTGCTGCGAGGAAATCTGGAGCATCTGCAACTCCAATGAGAACTGCAGCATTCGTAAGGTTGTAGGCAGTGACGGGACAACAACACATGGCACCAGTCCTCATCACCAAAGACTGTGATAACAGGTCTCTTTCATGTTACTATGACCATTAGTCTGAGTATTTGAGCTCTGTTAGCCTGTAAGTTAGAGGAATGAGCAATGGCCAGTCTTGTGTCTGTAGGATAGAGTATCCATCTGACTATGTTCAAACATCAAACAAATCTCCCTTTTGTTAAATTATGCTGCTCACTTTTACGTCTTACTGTATAGGTTCATAGCTGCAAAGTAATTTAGTGTACATTACTTACAGACACTTTTTTTGTATGTTATGTCTATGTATGTTGTTTTTTTAAAAGAAACAGAGATTTAAAAAATAGAAAGAAAAACGAGCTGTCACTTTTTTGTGAGGCAGATGCGGGCAGAAGGATGGGGGTAGTTTCATGTTTCTCTTTGCTGAAAGCTAATAGTTGCTTGTTAAAGGGGTCCGGCTGAGGGGTGTGTATATGTTTGTAGGGAGGGCAGCTCTGTTTTTTTACTTATTTTCCATTGTAAAACAAAAAAGCCAGGCCCAGTTTATGTGTTTTAAGAGCGGCTCTACACATGCGCATGTCTACACTGTTGCGTTTACGGGCTCTAAGTCGAGGTAAATGTTACCAGCTGCAGCACTGAGCGAGGGGCTTCAACTCTGCATGAACCCTGTTACGTGGCCTCCTTCTCAACTTAACTAAGCCCTGGCCTGCCTCCTTTTTCAGTCAGCACCACTCTTACATACAATGGTCAGACCATCACCAGTCGCCCTCTCCAGTGTCACCAGTGGCATCACTCATCTCCAGAGAGAAGGGGAGGGGGGGCACATCAAGGTCCACCACCCCCACTCCATCACCTTGGTGAGAAAGCAGCAAGGCGACTGGGCAGGTTTCACAGGATTGGCTGCTCTGAGATGGCGTTTCTTCTATGATGTCACTTGTTTTTTTTTTTTTTTGTTTGTTTTTTTATTTTACATACATACATCTTGCATACTCATTTCTTCTTCTTAGGAAATATTCAAGGTTCAAGACTGACTTGTTTAATGATTATTAAACAATTGTGGAGCTTACATTGTGAATGTACAGTTTGTTGTGTAGAAATTGTTTGTCTTAAGGAGACTTCAAGTTCAACAAGTTCATCAAACTTAAAAATAAACTCCCTTGACAAAGCTCAACTCTGCAACTGGCTAAACTTGTTTGTCAGTTACTCGTTACATAAAGTGAAAAGGCTAGTCTACAGTATACATTCATGTATGCTTTGAGAGATTCTTTTGTTAGTGTGTTCATGTTTTATCAACTCTTAAAGTTGATGGCAACAGCTTAACATTTATCACTACAAACAAGTTAGGTTTAACATTAGGTCCTTTTCTGTTTTTAAACTATTAAATTAGACTAAATGAAAGCAGCATTAGTCTGAGAAGGGCCTTGTGGGCTAAATAGTTCACTTGTCTCCCGTGCAGTCCAGTTAGACAGCTTAATTAAGCCAGGGGTGGGCAAACTAAGGCCCGGGGGCCACATGTGGCCTGTTGGGTTGTTCAATGTGGCTCGCCAAGCATTTACTAATATTTTATTGATGATTAAACACTGCATATATTTTTTTCCTTTTCCTTCAATATTTTGCAGCAATTGGCTGATTAAAAAAAATTGCCCACCCCTGATCTAGCATGTAAACATAGTTCCACAAAATGAATCTAAAAACAACGTGACAAATTCAGGTGTAAAACTTGCACTGACCAAACCTCTCATTCTGTGACCTTGTTAATTTTTTATTATGTTTTTATGGTCTAGTTGTAAAGTGGTGCTTGTGGCCCTTGTCTCTCTGTGCTGTTTTATATAAATGATGAGAAGTTTCCCAAATGTTTAATTTAATTTAATACACTATCACAAAGTAATAAAACAATTTCAACTCGTCATATGTGTTCTGTTGATGGCATGGTCAATCAGTTTCAATAAAAAAAAAAAAACATGACAATGGAGATTTTGAAAAGCCCCACATGCCGCAAAGATGCAGACTCAGGTTAGAGTCAAACTGCTGAATTTCACATTCACATGGAGAGCTGAGTTTACTACTTTCTACCCATGTGTTTCTGACCCGAGCTGGGAAGTGGAAACAAGTCCCTCCATGCATCAGGCACTGTTTGGTTGAATCAGCTCTTCTACAACCCCTCACATCTTTTTACTTCCCGCCTGGCTCCCTCCTGCTTGTCCTTAGCTATCCCGGTTGTAAACAGACTCTCCTTAGTAGAATGGGGGCAGAATGTAAATATTTGATTTGATCTGGGATAAACATCTCGTTTGACTTGTCTTTCTTTCATGTTTTACAGAGTAGTCGTATAGTATAGTATAGTATAGTATAGTATAGTCAAACTGTTTGAGACGAGCTGAAGATTCTCATCCAGGTCAGACTATACCAAAGTTCTTTTTCATCATTCATTACATTTAAATTTACATTTAGTCATTTAGCAGACGCTTTTACCCAAAGCGACTTACAAGTGAGGAAAACAATGGATGGAAGCAATTTTAACAACACAAGGTAACATGGAAGAGATGTGTTTTCAGGTGTTTTTAAAGATGGCTACAGAATCTGCTGATCTTGTAGCAGCAGGTAGATCATTCCACCAATGTGGAACAGAGCCAGGGAAGGTACGTGAGAGTGATTTTTTTTTTTTTCCTTTTTGGGACGGTACCACCAGACGCTGTTCATTTGCAGAGCGCAAGGATCTGGTTGGAACATAGGCCTGTATTGGCGAGTGAAGATATGAGGATGCGGAGCCAGTAGTGGTCTTGTAGGCCAAGAACATTGCTTTGAACTTGATGCGGACGTCAACCGGGAGCCAGTGTAGCCTAATGAAAAGAGGAGTTCCATGTGCTCTCTTCGGTTCATTAAAGACCACTCTTGCCGCTGCATTCTGGATCATCTGCAGAGGTTTGGTTGTGCAGGCAGGGAGTCCAGCCAGTAGAGCATTGCAATAATCCAGTTAGGACAAGCCAAGAGCCTTGACTAGGATTTGTGTAGAGTGCTCTGATAGGAAAGCTCTAATTTTCCTAATGATGTAGAGAATAATTCTACAAGACCGGGTTGTGATGGCAACATGACTTGTGAAGTTTAGTTAAGTCAATTACCACTCCCAGATTCCTGGCAGTGCTGGACGGTGTAATGCTTGATGAGCCTAGTTGAATGGAGAGGTTGTGGTGGGTCTTTGGGTTGGCCGGAATCACAAGCAGTTCTGTTTTTGCAAGGTTCAGCTGCAGGTGATGGTCCTTCATCCAAAGTGAGATGTCACTCAGGCATGCCGAGACGCGAGCAGAGACCGTCGGATCATCAGGTTGAAATGACAGGTGGAGTTGAGTGTCATCTGCAGTGATAGGAAAAGCCATGCTTCTGAATGACAGAGCCAAGGGATGTCATGTATATGGAAAAGAGTAGTGGTCCAAGCACTGATCCCTGTGGCACCCCTGTATTGAGATGTTGGGACTCAGAGACATCGTTTCTCCAGGATACTCTGAATGACCTATCCGAGAGATAAGACTTGAGCCATTGCAATGCTATTCCAGAGACACCCAACGCACTGAGAGAGGACAGGAGGATGTGATGATTAACAGTGTCAAAAGCAGCAGACAGATCCAGTAAGATGAGTACAGATGACTTGGATGTTGCCTTTGCCAGTCTCAGGGCTTCGATGACTGAGAGCAGTGCAGTTTCGGTGGAATGTCCGCTCTTGAACCCAGACTGGTTCTGGTCCAGGAGGTTGTTCCTTGGGAAACTGGTCTGTAGTTTATCCTAAGGCTTCCCCAGTTCAAGTTTTGAAATGATGTCCAGATATCTAATTCTATACTTCAATATTCACATGAGATTGTACACTGATCTCCAGTTTGTCAACCCAATTTCAGTCCATGTTACATCTTTTCTGGCGCCTCAAACTCAAACCGGACACTTCGAAAGTAGTGGCTGCCTTGAATTAACCGATGTTAAGAAAGCGATGTTACAGGGAGTCATGTGACCTATGGTAGCTATTTCAGCCACACTAAACCCACCAGATAACTTTGAGTTATGATGGAGCAATCTAGAAAGTCTGCAGCTGTAGTTCCCCCAGAACCCATAATAGAAGTGGCCCCTGACAACATTGTTTGACAATCCCTTTTGTTATACCTGGAGATGCACAGTGGACCATGGACAAGAGAGCAGGTGATCCGAAAGGTAGACAAGGAGGAGGACTTCACTCAGGAAGAGGTTCTACTCTTCTTTATAAGCGAAAGTAAAGCTGCCGCACCACTTTGAGGTTTGGGGTTCTTAACAAGAACTACCTATTTTTAGTATCGTTGTGGTTATTGTTTTGTCTCCAGAAAAGTAGGAAGAGCTGTACTTTTCTCACACGGTGCCTGTGTTATGAAGACCTTATAAAGACCTTGTGGAAGGTTTGTAATCGTCCTGCACAGTTCCCCTTTCTTACAAAAAGAATGCCCACACTAGACTAGAATAATACATTGATGGACAAGAGAAGGAGCTGGGGACATAAGGAGGAGAAATTAAAGGTTCAGGCAGAAAAAGCCAAACAAGTAATTTAAGATTTACCTGGAAGACACTTTCAGTTCGACCTTTAGATCTGGTCGGTAATATTGAGCTGTGGAGCCGAGGCCATCTTTTGTGTGTTACATTGTCTTTTATAGAGGTTCTCAGTCATTGCAGTCATTTGCAACAAATATTTGTTGTGTTCACATGCTTTCAGCTTGGAAGGTGGAAGAGTTAATGTTGCTATTCATAAATAAATTGATAATTACAGTATTGTTCAAAATAATAGCAGCATTCATGATATGGACGCTCTTAAGGCTGTCCAATTGGGCAATGAGTTGAAAGGGGTGTGTTCAAAAAAATAGCAGTGTCTGCCGTTGACTGTACAAACTCAAAACTATTTTGTACAAACGTTTTTGTTTCTAGAATTTAGCAATCCTGTGAATCACTAAACTAATATTTAGTTGTATGACACATCTGTGTGGCATTAACTTGTGGCACCTCTCAGATATTATTTCACTCCATGATTCTTTAACAACATTCCACAATTCATTTACATTTCTTGGTTTTGCTTTAGAAACAGCTTCTCGATTGGATTAAGGTCCGGGGGCTGGCCACTCCATAACATTAATTTTGTTGGTTCGGAACCAAGACTTTGCTTGTTTACTAGTGTGTTTGGGGTCATTGTCTTGTTAAAACAAACATTTCAAGGGCATGTCCTCTTCAGCATAAGGCAACATGACCTCTTCAAGTATTTTGACAAATACAAACTGATCCATGATCCTGGTATGCAATAAATAGGCCCAACACCATAGTAGGAGAAACATGCCCATATCATGATGCTTGCTTCACTCTCTTCACTGTGGCTTAAATTCAGAGTTTGGGGGTCATCTCACAAACTGTCTTTGGCCCTTGGACCCAAAAAGAACAATTTTACTCTCATCAGTCCACAAAATGTTCCTACATTTCTCTTTAGGCCGGTTGATGTGTTCTTGCAAATTCTGATACAAATTGTAACCTCTTCTGCAAATATATATATATTTTTTTAACAGAGGGACTTTGCGGGGAATTCTTGAAAATAGATTAGCTTCACACAGACGTCTTCTAACTGTCACAGTACTTGCAGTACTTGTCTATGACAAAGGTTGAATGCTATTAAATGCCAAGAGTGGTGATCTCTATATTATTATTATTATTATTATTATATATATATATATATATATTTTTTTACTTTTGCATGTTAACTTAATAGAGCTATGAGCACAGTCGGATTAAGTTGACCATGTAAACATATACTCTATTTGTCCTGTTGTGGTTAGTATTAAGCGGCTATGGATGAATTAAAAAAAGGTCTCGAAATTACTATTGGACAGATAAAGCTGACAAGTACTACACAGCCAACACAGCTAACACTTAAACACAAAATGATTAAAACAAGTACACCACACAATAGCGTCCTGTGGCCATAATATTGACATGAAATTCAAGACTACATTGAAATATTTGCTTTGTGTATAGCATGATGCTGTGTTTAAATGCCACTCTAGCCAGTGTCTTGTCAGTTTGGCAGTTGAAACTTACAAATTAGGATGAGAATACATTTTCATAAGTTCTTAACTCTCAATGAAGTAGTAAACGAGTCAATGGGCTTTATAATAGAACTCCTATCACTTAAAGCTGAATGTACCAAATTACTGGTTGTAAGAGGTGTGTGTGATTTATGCCGTCTGGAGTCATGGCTTGTCCTTTTGACATGACACCTCTGCAACACTGATGTATTCATCTTGGACCAGTCAGAACTAATTTGTCACCTCTCCATTTAACCTTTGTACTGACACACTCTAGCAGGACACAAAAGAGCGGAGTTATAGCCGGAGGAGTAACGAGGGAGGAGGCAACCTGTTGCTGCATGATTACTGAGCTAGAACAAGAACGTTTGACTGAAGGCCTTTAGACTTTCACAATTCGGTTCAGAGTTAGGACAAGACACAGATATGATTTACTGGCTCATGATCTTACTTGAGCATTGTTTTTAGTGTTTATACCAAGGGGGGAGGGTTGGTGTTGATGGTGTAAAATGCAATCCGGTCCACTTAGCGTGTAACTTTAGACTCTGTAGTCACACAAACCCCCTCTTAGTGTATTAAAAGTATTTCACTTTGCAGGTAGGTGATGCTGAGGTCTTTCAGAGCGTAGAATTAATTTATTATCCCTTGTCATTAAAATTGTGACTGTCTACAAACACTTTTTCTGAAACCTCTCACAGAAACTCAAACATTTATCTAAGTTACACTGCATCAATTTGATCTTGCATCCTTGGCTCAATCAAGTGGAAAATGTAACTGGATGAAACATCTCTTGGAGAAGATACATCAGTGACTCTTTCTGTTTTATTATTTATTTATTTTTGGCTGAAGCCTTATCATTGGATTGTTTGAAAGGTTTGACTGACAGTCTGAAATGTAATGTGTGAACAGTGTCTTTTTGCAGTACTCCCACAAAAACAACACCTGATCCTTTCATAACCATTTAAGTCAGTCTTGAGTACTTTGCTTCTCCTAAAAGGATGAGCTTAATAAGTTTAGATGTGGTGAGGTATCTTTAATTTGACATTTGATTGTGTGCATTAATAATCATGCAGATTTTAGCGGCTATTTGAGAGACTGAAAAGCAGCGTCTAAGATTAGGCATGAGACATCAACCGGTTTAAAGGTGTATCACTGTTTTTAAAATGTCACAGTAGTCACATAATGAAAACCACAAAAAATGTGACAAGCAGTGACATTCTTGTGATTTTAGCCAAGACAAAACTAGAAAAAGGCCTGAACAACACATTATCAAAGCAAATTAAATTACTTGATGTAATTACCAGGTCTGGGTCTTGTGAGTGGACAGTCCAGACTGGGGCTGTATTGAAAACAAAGGTGCCAAGTATTTTTATTTTTAGACTGGGTGATTTATTTCTTTCAAGTAAACTGTGGATGTGGTGAAATAATTGGGCCAGTAATTCTTAAAATTGTGCCTTTTTAAAGGAATGCATTAATTTTATTTGGAGAAAATTGTATGTCTGACTATTATTATTTTTAATTTTTTGGGAGAAGCTGTAGAGACGCACAATAATGGCTTTGCTCACTTGCAGAATCTCCAGACCGTTCTACTACTTCACCCTCAGCCTTGCCGACTCTCTGCTTGCTCTATTTGTAGAGGCACCCCTCCCCTCACTGATGCTATGATCTAACTGCAGCCTCCTCCCCCTTTTTATCGACGCACACTTCGCACTTTCACATGCCTCCGCTCACACTGCCCTCATGCAGCGAGTGGCGAGCCTGTCACACTAAGGCTCTGAGTATTTATGCCTGTCTTTTTAATGAAGTGGCACAAGCACGGACTCTCTCCATTCTCAAGAAAGGCTGTCCGTTGTTCCTGACCCAACAAGCTGCTGTCTCTTTTGCAGCAAGAGAAAAATCCTCCTCTGTAGAACAATTGTTTGTTTGTTTTAACGTTGAAATAAGCTTGTAGGATGGGGATGGTTGATAAAAGAATAGTAAAACAGTACAACCTATTGGTAGAAATGGAGTTGCGAGCTTTAGATCTTCAAAACATTCCCAGTGTAGGTCAAAGTTCCCCCAGCAGCTAGAGATGCGTTCTGATTGGCTGTGGAAAGGTGAAATTAAAACCACAGTAAACTTTTGACCTCACAGGAACAGAGGAGAGGAACGCCCATCGCTGGAGCAAGCCTTTCCCCTCCTTTCCGAGCTCCTCCATTATTCCCCCTTGTTCTTCCTTTACCAATTCATTCTTCATTCGTTTTGCTCTCTTTCAGTCCAAACCTCTTCTCTATTTGCAACCCCCTCTATACGCACTTCTTTTTTAGCCCCCTGATGAATTTGTGCCTTGCTGCATGTAGCCTGATGAGAGGCAGGCAGGAAAGAGCTGGGGGGAGGGTATACGGCTAGGGGAGGGGACAGCAGCGAGAGGGGGGATGGTGATAGAGACAGAGCAGTAGAAGAAGACGACGACACTGGGAGGAATGTAGCCTCCTTGACTGGATGCCATGCTCGGCACAAACTGCGCCCTGTTTGTGGAGTAGAATGGAAAGAGGAGTGAATGTATAAATAGAGGTGGTGCTAAGATCTGTTGAGCAGCAGCGCAGGGAGAGCCCGCTTTTATGCTAATGGATTCTCTCATTACACATCACACGGCTGGAGGGAGTGTGTTACAGGATGTGAGAAACGGGATGGTTTTAGACAATTTTATTAGAAAAGAGAACCCCCTATCAGTCTAGTGTTGATCTCTATACATACACAAGAATAATGTCTTAAACACATTCTGGCACCAGAGTCTGTTAGAACCACCGTTGGTAAGGATGCAAAGAATGCTTCAGTTTAAGTGCAAATCAAGTAATATTTTTGGTTTAGAGTCCAAGTGTGGACGACCGTATTGTTTGTCTTTTGCTGTACTAAAAATCAGACATGGATGTTATTGAGTTAACCAGACAGAGAGAGGGTGGGCAGCACAGTGGGAGCTGAGAGATTGATTCGATAGACGAGCTGATGAGAGAAACGTATTTGTGCTCCAACTACTCCTGCCGCACAGTGGGCACCATATGGTCTCATAATGTATGGAATACACGTCAAGTTTTTGCTGCCTCCAAAAACTTCTGTGCTTCTTTCTTCTACTCCCCCCAGTGTTTTGAGAGCCAATTACTTCACCCAAGAGACAGGCCATTAGACGGAAAATACACTGTATGCATCCCATTAGGTAAAGAGCACCCCACTGACATGCATCCATACTGTCTCCTAGATGCAAGGCACCCACACAAACGCATCCAAACAGTTGGATAGCTGCCCATCCCCCTCTAATGGGGAAAAAAGATTGATGCAGACCGAAAATAAGATTTCTCAAGATGTCGCTCTGCTTAGCTCCGCCTACTTTAAATATTTAAAGTAACCATTTACCCCCTTATTGTGTTCTTATATTGCTTCAATTTGCACTGATGCTGGTGTTAGGATGCCCAACAACTAGCACAAGCGTGATCCACAAACGTAGCTTTGACTGACACTGATGTGCATCATCATGTAGGTTTGAGTAAGGTATGTCTGGTTCTGGAGGTGTGTGTTTATTTGTGGGTGGTTCTTCATGTTGCTGTGCAGTTTCTCTGCCTCTCCAGCATGTGCTTTTGTCTGTGGGAGTGATGGATGGCAGGCAGGCAGCTAATGTGATTTAGATGCTCTACCAGGACTGTGTGCGTCCCATCCACATGCCTGTATCTGCAGTGTATGTTTGTACATCCACCTCCCTCCGCTCTCTATTCTTTCTTTTTTTTCTCCGCCCCTCCCACCTAGCATTTCCCCTGTGCTGTGCAGTTTTTGGACACTGTGCAAATAAATACTAGGTAGAAGGAGGGGTACATGGTGAATCTGCTCGTTCCTGTCGTCACGGAGAATCAGAGCGCCAGAAAGGTGGAGGAGGAAAAGATTGTCCTCACTTCACTTGCTATAAGACCACACTAAAGTTTTTTTTTGTTGTTGTAAGACAATTATTCCCCACTAAAGTCTCTGGGCTTTCACTCTTTCACTCATTACACGCATGCATCAGCAAAGAAGTGCTTCCCTTAACTCAAGCAGTCACATTCTTGAGTTCTATCTGCATGCAATTCTCTTTTTTATCAAACTAAAATCACTTTCACACTGTCACACCAGCAGCACCACCTTCTTTATTAATTTAACCTACTGTATGTCACCAAGTTTAATTCACTATCCTTATCAATTAACTTTCTGCAACTTTTACTTGCAAATCCTTAAGCTGTCCCTGAACTTGGCTTGAAGTTTTATAGGTCAATCAAAGAGCAATGCTTACTTTCTGAATTTTTTAGGGCTGTGTTTTATTTCAGCAACCAATGGAGCAACGCAAAAACATTGTTAGTGTGGAAATAAAAGTGTGCGTGACAGAGGAGTGACAGGGACGGGTTGGAACACTTTGTTAGGATTAGTATCTTTTATCTTTAGGTGCCATGTAATTTGCTGTAACATGCACAAATATTTTACAGTACGTGACGTCTGACATGAATATTGTTGACTGTGGTGCATGGAAAAAATCTGTTGTGAACTAATTTTGTATACTGTTATGAATTAATTTATTCAAGCAACAGAAAAGTGAAATAGGCCACCCTCTTAACTCTAGTCTGTGTTGCTGGAGGCATGCAAAATATATGCTTGTTGGTTGCTGTTGCAGTAGAATGCCATCTAAAGCCATGGAAGGATGGAAAGAATAGGAGTTCCTTCTTTGACCAGTTACACACTAATAAATTATAGTTTTTTATCCTGAGCATCTTTCTTCATATTTTTATTCACTAACCTAATGATGATGGCTGTATTTGTGCTGTTTCTTTCTTCCATAACCTGGTAATTTATTCTGAATGATGACAGGACATTGCAGTATTTACTGAAGCGCCCATCATTTCAGATATGACAGACTCCTGGTTCATTGTTGATTAACTCGGAGAAATGGCCCTCTGTGCTGTGATAATGCATAGCCGCTGCATAATTGATGGCTTCCAATGAGGCGTTTTATTTAATCTACTTCTATGCTTGACTGAGCTGGCATGTTTGACTGTGAGCTTGATACACGTCTCACTTTAGGACGCTCTACCCTTACAATGCAAAGCATAAATCACACACCTTAAAAAGTTAGCCTACACGTGGCTGTTAGCTCGCTCCTCAGTTCAACTGAAGGTGACAGATGAGAGTGTGTGCCGCTTTACAGTTATCTTATCAGTGTAACGCTGACAAACAGCACTCGTCACTTAACTCTGAGAATGTGACTGTTACTTCATATAGCCTCCCTGCTCCTTGCTCTCTTAGCAAGTATGGCACGTGGCAAGGATCACATTTAGTGCTGTTGACAACATGCATTCCTATGCTCAACAGAGATTGGTTTAAACTCAAGATTATAATCCCACAAAGTTAACATTCATTTTATAGAAAGATTGTAAGGATGACACAGAACATTTTACTTTAATTTACACACAGTGTCACTATTAATACTATGAAAATTTTACAAAGTTTGGACCAAGACAAATGATCCAAGTTACATTTAAGCAGTTTAATACAGCAGAGTAATACAACAATGAGATGAATAATCAATTTGTCAATTATTCATCTACAATTTAACAATTATTATTTAAAGTGTAAAATGTCTTCCTATGGTTGACACCGCTGCAACAACTTAAAAAAAAGTTGGACTGCAACTGAAATGACTTTGCTTATTTTGGCTTCAGATATTTGCCTCCACAAGAGTCCCTATGTCCTCTATGTCCCCAGTCCTCTATGAGTGTTATGTGTCTTTGTCCTCATGCATGAGCTCTGTGTCATGAAGTGAAACATGTGAAGGCTTAAAGCACTTACAGTAATCAAACAAGCCAGACTTTGGGGATCAGTATAGCCAAGTTTACACAATGTATTCAGAAAGTCTGAATACTCTGACACTTGGTCCTGGGCCATGTACAGGCGCACCAGAGGTTGCTGCAACCCTAGACTCCCGGGAATCTAAAGCGCCAACCCAACAATTGCAACCAACGAGGTGCAGACATGTTCATATCAATGAGCAACCCAGGCTCTAGAGTAGCTCTATAAAATCAGATATTATTTAGTCTTAAATGATTGTATTTAAATGGCCCACCTAAAAAGCTGGACTGTGCAGCGTGTGTGCTGTGATCCTAAAATCTCTGATCTTTTAATGTGGTCTTACTGAAGAAAATTGCCTGTTTTATTACACGGAGTGTCAGTGTGTACTCAAAGCAGATGTTGCACTGTAAAGTCATTTTAAAATGCCTTCGAGCTGTTATCCCAAAAACCTGATACTATGATGCTGCTTTTATATCTTTTTAGAGTGGCTTCCTTTATTGTTTCTCTTTGTGAGTTTCTTCAGCGGGTTGTGTGACATGTAGGCTATATCATGTTGTGTGGTTTCCTCTACTTTCTTGGAGGATGAGTCATGCAAATGTCTGCTTCCTTTTTAATATGCAAATGTATGTTAGATGGCAGCCTCCTGGAGGCACACCCTGAATGGAGTTTTTTGTTTGAGATCTGAATGGCCTATTTCTGCCCTGCACCAGACGTTTCTTCATCCTCCACCTCCTCTTTATCTGACATTTTAAAGTGTGAGGTTTGAAGCAGCAGTAATTGGTCTAAAGATGGAGAGTTCACTTTCACTTTGCCTATGAACTAAGAAGCTATTTGTTTTCATTGAGTGCCGTTTTAACAAGGCAAATTAAGAACAATATAGCATCAAAGCTATATTTGACTTCAAAGAGGGTTAGATAATGAAGACCGCACAGAGACAGCACTTTTGCTCACTGTGAAAGCAGGCCTTCTGGTTTGGTGCTGGTCTGGTCAAGGCAGCACAAGGGGAGCACAGAATGGCTCCCCTCTCTAGTACCCTCTCATCTGTGCACTTTGTTTCCTTTTTACTAGCCTTTGTGGACTGACTTTTTTTTAAGGCAGGCAAGAAGCCAACATGTGGCTTGACTCCCAATTTGCTCCAATGTGAGCTCTAGATTTGTTGGAGAGGACTGTGTATAGTGGAGTCATTCAGAGTCCACATATACTTAGGCATATAATGTGCTTTATATTTGCTGCCAGAGGTCAAAAAGCAACAAGTATTCTGGCTTTGCTTTTCAAACTTCGGGGTTGACGTTTGTTCATTTTCACTTGGATTAGACTGCCACTGACACAATATGACACAGTTCAACTTGTTACTGAAAAGTGCTGACCATCTAGGATTTATTATGAAAGAGAACCACCTAAGCACCAGCATTTTTTATTCCACTCAGGAAAACCTTACATCTTGGAAGCTAAAAGTTTATTATTCACTATTATAACTATTCTTCAGGTGTACAAAGGCTGGATTAAGATAACACAGCATACATGCTTAAGAAAGATGCATAAACAGAAAGTGTGTCCAAACTTCAAGACCAGAGAAGACCTGCACTACTGACTTATTTCCACAAAATTGATCAAAGATACAATCAAAGGAGTTTTTCAGTGTGTGTTTGTCCATCACTAAATTAAGATAACATAAAAAAGTCACTCCAGGACAAATGTCAGATAAAATAGGAAACTATTTTTGATTTGAATGGAGAATTGTTTGTTAGCACTCTTCTTGCAGCCTTTTTGCAGTTACAACACACTGTGTAGTTCAAGTTCACAGGGTTAATGGCTTGTGAGTTAGCATCTACGAGTGAGTGTCACACTGCACTTCACTGTAAACCATCATCTCTGCCTGTGTCTTTATAACATTTTGTGTATGATGTTTATTGTGTTGCTCACCATACGCTGAAAGCCAAGTGGTAGAGTCTACATGGTAGAGTTGGCTGTTAAAGGCTGTGCTGCTAAAACATTTTTCTATTGACTCCATGTCTGCTTCTTAAGCTCATTCACACTGCTTTTATATTCAAGGCTTTACGCTGGTATGAGCAGCGCTACATTCCTTTAACAGCCATTTTTATTCACTCTGGTTCTGTGTCAACACAAAGAGAAGCTATGATCTTGATAAAAGCTCTCTGGTCCCTGCTGCTCACACATGGCATAAATTTAAAGCTCTCTGCTCGTTTTTGCGACATCTTTGCACTTTGAAGACAAGAAATTATTGTGGATGCTCTTTTTACAACCATGCTTTGGCTTTTTTGGGCGGTTCAGTTCACCACTTTTTCCTAAACAGGACAAGTCTCGACCATGGGTTTACTCACATTAGAGATGAATTGGTTTCACTGATTAAATTATGTACCTAATTTAGCTAGATGCCAAAGTCGTCTTCTTTTGTACTTTGTTTCAGAAAGTTTGCTGTAAATAGGAAGAGTACAGGAAGTTTATTTTTCTCAAATACAAGAGAAATAAATATGGTAATTTCACTGTCCTGGACTGGTTCTACATGATTCAATGGATGAAGGACTCTATAGCCACTTCTGTTCTCTTTTTATGTATCCACATTTAGGGTGGGTTAGTTTGTGTGCATATTTAATCTTTTATTCATTTATTTTTACATAACACTTTTTAATTTGCTGTTTTCATGTGAATTTACCTTGTGCCTGATGAGTAATTATCTAATCCTTTCGTCATTACTTTCTAAAAACAGACTCACTCATGTCATGGTCAATGCTAAGCTGTAAATTCTTCCCTTAAGCAGCTCTCCTCAAGCTCTATTTTTCTGTCCTTACAATTAATAGAAACCCATCGGTTGAAGGAGGGTCTTTGTTGTAGTGTGAGTCCATAGATCACCTAAACTAGAGCAGTCCCCTCCTCCTTTCCCCGAACACACGACGGCCCCCATCTGCTCCCAATCAGGGTGCAGCCAGCGGTCAGGGCACTGGCAGTGAATGGCCCACGCAAACACACACGCACATACACATCCGGCGAAAGTTAGGCATGGGGTCAGACCAACTGACGGCCAAAGCCTACAGTTTGGTGGTGAACACGACAGTGAACACGACATCCTGGAGATAAAAGGCACTGTCACCAGAACAGTGACAGATGAACATGAGACATCCTGGTGGCATGGTTCACAGATGACAGGGTGTCATGGAAACGCCCAAGATTCTCCATGGTTACGCACTCTTTACCCCATGGGATACTCTCTTATGATTGTCGAGACAGAGCACTTGAGCTACTACAACACACACACACACACCTCACATTGTTTCTTATCAGGATCTAAATGGACACAAATTAGGCTATTATGTGCTTTTGGGATTAGGGCAGTGATTTAGATAATGGTCTGTTTTCGGACTCTTGGGCTGACTCTATTAAGCATGAAGCATTATTGCCAATAAGTGCTCAATGCTTGGATGTAGTTTTATAGATTTGCGTTAGGAGAAACGTGGAAGGGATATTTTAACTGAAGAGAATTGGGGGCTGTCAATCTTTCAAGTTTTGACATCTCAACGTTCAATCTGCTGTACATTGTCACATAGAGCAAATGTCTGTTTGCACTGTACCACAAGGAAGACAAAGACACATACTTTGCCGCAGTCCCCCTACTGTTCCTGTTGTTAATACAGCTTCCTGTGTCTTCAGGCCGCTAATTATTAATAATAATAATGCGGTTTGTTGCTTAATAACAAAGTATTCCTGTATGCACATGCACTGGTTGTAATGTTTCTTTTTTTCTTTTTGTTTTCCAGATTCCACTGACCAGATCTCATAGGAGCACACCCCCAACATAAAAGGGGGGCAGGATCTGATCGTCCATCATCTTGGCGCCATCACAAGGTGGGCTAACATCCTGTATTGTTGTCATGGAAACGGCCTGCTGGGTTTAGGTGGAGATCTTTGCCAGAGACAGTTTCTTGTTGTTGCCACATTGTTGCAACATCCTCCTGACCTGAACGCAGACTCGCACCGTGTGTTTTCTGTTGCCATAGGTGTTCAAAGTGAGGTGTTTTGATTCAAATTAAAAGATGTTAAAAAATAGGGAGCAAACAAGTGTGTTAAGAGGAAGAAGGAAAAGATCAATTTATTCTTTGTGTTCTGCCCTTACAAACTAAAGAAAAGCATTCATCTTTTAGCTCTAGCTGCAGGTGACAATATCTTCCAAGCACGTACACATTTCCACTCACAGATAGGACCAGACCAAACCCACCAACCACAGTGTCTCTTTCAGTCTCCTACGTGCCTTAGCAGATAAGCCGCCTTTGTGCACGTAGCAGCAGTAGGACAAGGAAGGAGAGTGCAGTTTAGAGAGTGGGCTTAAAAAGATGTGTGATGGTAAAATTTAGTTGCATGTAAAAAAAAATAAAGATAGAATTTAACTTCCAACTTAAAATCCCCAATAAATCTGCCTCTGATGGATTTAGACCTGGTTAATTATTTTGTGTTCATTAATTAGTTCTTATTAACTTTAGCTGAGATCTAAACCTCTTTAGAACCCATTAACAAACACTGGTCTCATGTGTTTTCCCAAAAACAATTTGTTTAACTGTTACCTTTTAATGTTATATATTAATAATAGCAAGAATGTATGAACAGTAATAATTAATGTGAGCACCAGAAGTACTTCACAAAGGACCGGATTTGGTACGCAGACATAAGTTGGACGCCCCTTAACTTTACTCTGCAGCAGAGACACAGAAGGCAGCACATGAGCCTCCAGAACATTATTACATTTCTCTGACCAGGGCCTCAAACAGGTGAACACTTGACGGGTCTGACCGTGTTATGAAATAATCATTTATGGCTCAAAGATGGTTCAGACTCAGGACTGCAGCCTCGGTTTACAGTTTAGCCTCTTTGCTAACACAAATTACTGCTCACATTCTCTCTGTTCTCCACCGGTGACAGGACTTTTACTTGACTTTTTGTCCATTTTGGAGAGAGTAAAGCTCAGCCTCAGACAGGACTTGTTTATGTTGTGCGCTTGTTAAGTTCGCGCGGAGTTGACTTGGCCCGGGACCAGTCTGTGCAGAGATACACAGTGAGCGAGTGAACGCCTTTAGCTAAAGTGGATTTATTTATGCTGCCACACCTCTGATTTGAACCAGGATGAGACTTCCTCAATATCAACATCTACAGTCTTGTTGCCATGCTAGAAAAGCAAGTTTACAGTAAACAGAGCAGCCCCTTTTGTTCAAAACATGAATCGCGATTGAAATAACATCTCAACCGACTGGAAACGTCACATGTGAATCGATTTTCAACCAGCTCACGGTTAATCGTTACATTCCTATTGTGTAGCTGATAAACTAAACTAAAACAAACATCCCAATAAATTGTTGTGAAACGCAGCAGACCTGCCTCTGTAGCAGGAAGAGACGCATAAAAGGATGTAGTACCATTTTCTGAATAAAGGCAGAATTAAGCTTTAAATTAACATTGAATCAAGCAACAGCTTATTAACAATAAAATAAGGCTTTAATTTGTCTCCTATTTAAATTAAGACACTTTTTGTTGATTATTATCTACTTCAGATTGTTTTGGAAGCAATGTACAGACACTGAGGCAGGGATGGGTCTAAACAGAGCTGGGGCCTGTTTGTGTTCGTGTGGTTTATTTGGATCATCGTGTTATTGTTTCCTACAAAATTTTTGCCTTCAGCTCCATTATAATGTTTGCTCTGTTGTAACCTGCATTGTTTTCTGCGTTGTGTTCTTCCCTCTCATCTCCGCCGCATCTGGAGCGCCTATTTTTACGCATTCCCAGACGCAGTGATTGTTTCTTAGTTTAAGGCTGCACTGTAGCTGATAAATGAATTAAACTAAAAACAATAACTAAAGGCAAGCAACAAAATGTTAATTCTAAAGTGGGTAGACGTGTCTTAGTAGCGGCAGGTAATTTGTGAACAGGCAGTCAAGGGCTTTAAATTAAAAATATAAAATAAAGCACCACCTAATTAACTGTTCATCATAAATTTTTATAAAACCATATCAGGTGAAGTCATGCAGGTGGTTAAGGATTAATCTATTATTGATTGTTAAGGCGTTCAACTATCAGGTAAAGAAAATGTCCCTATTTTAGTTAGTTAGGCGTATTGTGTGTATGGCTAGACCAGTTATCATTAACAGTAGGGCTGTCTCCACTAGAGCGGGACAGTTTGGGTCAGTACAGGTAAGTTTAAAATTTCAAAAGCAGTCCCAAAAAACCATGCTACTTTTTGGAACCCTTTGGTTCCATTAGAGTGGTCCAATTTCTGAAAGGTAGCACTAAACACTGCAGTCTGTTGATTAGACCATAGATAATCCTTGCATGAGCAAAAATTAGAAAACAAAAGGAAAAACACAAAACCTTTTTTTAATTTTAAAGAAAAGAAAACTAAAGAAAACATGCTAAACCTTATACTAGCGTTATACAAAAACAAGCTACATTTAATTTATTGTCTAAATTGCATTAGAACTTGTGACATTAAATGATGAGTTAGTCTACCCATAACAAATCTGTGTCGTACTGACTCGACTCATACTGTAGCCTATCACTCGGAGGAAATGGGACTAATGTTTCTCTCCATATATAAAACATTAAGTTAAATTAGTTTTTTCCAGCCAGAGCGTTGCAGCTGCAGCTTCTTGTCACTGGTGTGAGTTTCCATGGGCCAGACCAGGGCTGTGTGCCTCTGTTTTGTCAACAGAGATTATGAAAAAGCAGCCGGCTGGCAGACGGGTGGGCGTTTGGGAGGGGAACCAGCATCGCGACTATTTTCAAAACCCAGTATGAGTACGCCCACTTGGCTAACTCTGTCACCTTCTTTCTTCTTGTCTTTCATTTTTGTTACCTTGAACAAACACCCTTCCAACATAGACTTGCTGTTTTAAGCCAAAAGATAAGTGAGTGACCCTGAGTTAAGTTGACTGGAAAAATCCACTTGAAGAATATCAAGATGATCGTGGATAATGATTAGACAGGAATTAACCTGCTTGTGTGCAAACTTAGTTAAATGGAGATTAAAGATGTGTCTAGTCCTGTTTGTTCTGGCTTATTTATATATTTTTATGTCCCCCCACTGCCGTGACTCACTGAGTTGTGGGAGGCCAGTCATCTCTACACTGGGCTTTTTGTTGTACCAGAAGTGTCAAGATGCTCATCATATTTTTAGATTCCATCATGGTAACGTTATATCAGTTTTGATTTGTAAATTTGCAGAACCTTTAGGAAAGCATTTTTTTAAATATTTTTTTTGTACAAAGCTTTTATCTTTCCTAAAGCTTCAGTCAATTGTAAACATTTGAAAGCACAATCTAATTTGGAAAACATGTACAGTTAAGTGTTGATGAAAATGAAAATCTGGCCATGGGGTGTAAGAAATTGATTTCTGACTCTTGTGTGACTCATTTCTAAGTTCATCCTGTTGCATGAAATTAACTGGGATTGAATTTCTGAAGCTTCCTCTGTTTTAAATGCACCGTGAAGCTGTAAACTTTGTGGTCCCTTGGAGGGCACTTCTCCCGTTGGGCTTCAGGGTCAACGGCAGGGTGCTGTCCCGTGGCAGACCTGAAGGAGTGTATTTTCACCCGGTGATGGCACTCTAGCGTGATCCTTATTACACACCCATTTAATAACCCTGAAAATATGTGGGTCAACTGTGAGCGTAAAAGCAGCGACCCCTTCAAATGACCCGGGTCAAGATCAGGGTTGAGGATTGAGTCAAGCCTTGCCCCTTCCTGGTGCAAAAGTTTGCTGTTGTTTACCTGCATGGTTGCACCCACCTCTGTTTATCCTCTCCCCTCACAATCCTCTTCATATCTTTAACTCTGCCGCCAAATCACTAGCAGCTGCTGTTAAGTGGCCGCTCTGATTAACAGCTTCCCGCAATTGGCTCTGGCTCTGATTAATGCCTTTGGGTCGTCTTCAACTTTATCACTTAGCCTATAGTCAATTGAGCATGCAGCTCGACTCAAGCTAGTTTAAGTAAATGATTGTTTGTGTGCAACAGCTGTGACGGTGTTAAGCTTTCTTCTGTAATGACTCATGTGCGATTTACTTTTACACTTATACTGTAGGACTTTGTTTAGATTAATCTGTGCAAAAGCTGTGCACAGGGCACAAGGTCTATATAAAAACAAGCATAGCAACAACAGCAGAGTCCTAATGTAAAAACTGAACACACAAGTGAACACAGTATGCAAGTACAGGACAAAAACAGAAACCTGTAGTACTACATTATGTCTTATACTAACTATACCTGAAACTGTTGTAAGCTAGCAGCAAAAAAAAGTACCTGCTGCATAGGTCACTGGGGGGCTATAGACTGATGCGATGGAAACTGAACTGATGGAAATTATCTCATGACCCCCCCACTTTGGGAACCCTTGTGCTAGATAAAAGGTACAAATGTGCACCTGCTCATATCCTGTTGATGTTGTCTATCATCTATCATATTAAAATACATCCGTTATGTGGCTTTTTTTACATGAGCTTTGTTAATTTGCCTCATGCTATCTTTTCTTTTTCCTAGTCATGAAAATACCTTAGAATACAAAATTTTAATCTCACAAAATTTAAATCTCACCAATCTCAATGTAAAGAAACAAGATACAGTATTTTTCTCCTAATGTTATCTGAAATTTTATGACCACATGTAAATGTGCATTACCTAAATCTTACTGAAACTAGTTTTCTATCCCTTTTGCTTTCCTCTCTACAGTACTAAATTCTGCTTTAAATTGCCATCTCTTTCACAATCTTTCCCCTCTATCCTCCGTCAGTATACTGCCATGACCCTCTCTGATTTTGCTCGTTCTAAGTCTCATTCCCAATACCTCCTGCTGCTACATTGTGCCCACCACAGCTCTGCTTCCTCGGTGACACCAGGCCCCACTGCCTGTGGCGTGTAATTGACTTTCTCCCTACCCTGGAAAAGCGGGCGGCCTGCACCAGGCTGGAGGTGACCCATTTCCCTGGGGCATTCAGCAGCCTTCTAATCAACCATTCTCTGGGGCCGCCTCATTCACTTTGCAATTAGAGCAACTCCCCCTTTGAGAACTCTATCAATAGACTGGCAGGCAGGCGGGTGGGCATCAGTGGTGGAGGAGTGAAGACGGACTTTTACTCAGACACTTTGAATTCTGAAACAAAGTGTTTGTCTTAAGATGGGGGATGCAGGTAGACGGGCACACAGGGGGGGAAACGACAAGATAAGCCACAAACAGCCAGACAGGTAGGCAGACAGACAAAGAGCATGAAGACAGTTAGATGCACTCAAGGGAGAGATTGAAAGAAGTATGTGAAAGCAGGAAGCAGGCAGCAGGGATTGAGCAAGAGGATTGGTGCACTTTCACAGCACCCCGTCTCACTCATGTTGTGTTTTTAGAAGATGTATAAGTATTCCCTGTTCTTGTCTTAAAAGAGAATACACACTGAACTTCCTGATGTTCAAGAGGTGCATAAAAGAACTCATCTTATTGATTCTGTCTCACTATAAATGTGCATTCACTCCCTGTTTGAGCCAAGTATGATCTTGCTTGAAGCACTCCACCAAAAAAAAAAAAGATTAATAAATTTTCTGTCCAAGAATGCAATCATATGTTTAAATGGATTGCTTGTGATCCCACCAGAAGGATTCTGAGATGATGGAGCAAGATGATTAAATAACAGGCCAGCATCGCTCCCCTGCCGTTGGCCTGATTTGCTATGCAGGAGAAGCAGTGCTTTGGTCAGGGGATAACCATGTAATCAATGGAATGAAAAAGCTGCTCTGGCTGTGAAGGTTAAGAGGGGTACAGGAGGCTCTCGGCTTGTTGTGCACAACACACATGCACTCTAAACACAAACCGAACAGTCTAGATTCTGCATGTCCTCTTCTCACCTGAGCCCCTTTCCCGTTTTGTCCTTTTGACAGTGGCAGAAGTGAGTTTACCAATAACAGACTGCTCAGTAAGTTCATATTTACATTACTAATACATAATTGATACAAAATTAAATGTGCATGAAGTTTGGGGCTATGGTATCTAACTGGTTTATCTTTATCTCAACATTGAATTGTGTTATTTAGAGTTAAATAAAAATATTAGTAGACCTGAACTAACAGCTTAACAGCTTTATGATGTTTGTAAATTTTCCAAATTCTCATTAACTCTGCTTTGTTTAGTGATGCATTATGAGCAGCCAAATTAAACAGTTTTGTGACGAAATGCTGCAATGCCCTATAAAAGGTCATATTGGATTGTCTTTTTGCTGTCTTGTTCTCTTCTGTCTAAATGGGACAGGCAGACTGAGATGGGATATTGGTGGGACAAATTACCACAATTATTGTGAAAAGGAACTTGTGCGTACTCTCTCTACTGTTCATTTTCTTTCCTTCCTCTCTTCTTCACTACCTTTCCTCACTGTCTGTTGCTGTCACTGTGGCAAAGAAAATGACCAATCAGAGCTCAGTTCACAGCATCAGCTTCTCCCTCCCTGCCTTCTTTTTCTCTCCTGTTCCTTCCTATTCCCCTTCTGCTACTACTTTTCTTTGCATCCCATCTGACCTTCTCCTCCACAACCTTTATCAGCTCACTTCCTGGAGCTTGAGTGTGGTGCATTATGGGAGACAGACGCCTGTCTAACAGGGTTAGTTGTGCAGCATGGCTTATCATCTGATACATGGCTAATCCTACGTGTGTGGGTAGGAGGGGGTTGTATCATATGAGCTGATGAACTGGTAGATGCACAAGGCCCTCACCAATAAACACAAACTCATGCCAACCTTTTTCTCAAAAGAAGAGGAGGAGGAAGACTAGACTTGTTTATATTAGCTGTTGCCTGTCAGGAGAATATTATTTGGATGGTGTATGCATATTTTATTCCGCTTTGTACTGTTACTGTCTAGTTGGCGCCAGTTATTTCTGCTGATGATTCCCAAACTATTTTTAAAACTATAATGCATTTAATTGTATCTTCATATCTTCTTGTATTTCTGATCTTGTTGTTCAGGTGCTGATATGTGTACACCATGAGTGGACTGGGGGAGAACTCCATGGAGCCTCTGAGCTCAGAAAACCGAAAACGCAAGCTCTCTACTTGCGACACGCCAGGTCTGGGGTAGGTTTGTTTCATCATTTCTCAGGAAATGAGACTAGAAAGTGGGCTACTGGGTCAGTGGTCTGTGTAGCCCAAGCTAGTGTGAGTTAAGCTGTGATGAGTACTTTGTGTATAATGCAGCAATGTAAGGAGGTAGCATCCTTATATGAACTCCACAAGAAAGGTAAGGGTTTGGTCAAAAGACAAAATATCTTTCTCAATAAATTGCCCACGGTGAATACATGCAAGTGTGAATATGAGTATAATATGAGTATGAAAAGTGTGAATAGTTGTCTGTCCGTGTGTGTCTCTAACCATTAGCCCTGCGATTAACTAGCAATTATCCAGGCTAGCGCCCAATCTCGCACCAAAGCAAGTTTTTTTTCTTTTATCACAACAAAGAGCTTTAAATTACACTTCATGGTGGTATTGCTAAATTTTGTGTTGAATCTACTAAAAACTGCAAAGTAATAATAAGAACATAAAATCATTGTCGTGTTTCCTGGTTTGACTCTGCAGGTGTGAGAGAAGGCGGCGAGAGCAGGAGAGCAAATATATCGAGGAGCTGGCCGAGCTGATATCTGCCAACCTCAGTGACATCGACAGCTTCAACGTCAAACCAGACAAATGTGCCATCCTCAAAGAGACGGTGCGGCAGATCCGGCAGATCAAAGAGCAGGGTGAGTGGACATTTGTCTGGCAGCATGAGATGTGCTGCTGCTGCTGCACAGGTGCACTGCAAGTCAGGCTATATCTGAAATGTGAAGAGTTAAAGAAAATAAAGTGAGCGGAGACAGCTGGGGTTAGTCTTATTCCAAACCTAGCTCTACATACACACCTCCTCAGAGCCCAGGTGCAAGGACAAGTCAGTTATTCATCTCCCACAAATTTCACAGCCTCAACTGTTTATGTTTGGGAGGAAACATTGGCAGTGCTTTGTGAACCTGTCATTTGAGTGTGTCAGTGTGTGTGTGTGTGTGTGTGTGTGTGTGTAATGGGCATGCACAGCTGTGTGAGACATGGGCTGTTTAATTGAACGTTTGCAGGTAATCACATGCCCAACCATTCTGCTGTGCCAAATTATTAGTTCAGTTACAGCTGCTGTAGTCATAGTTCTGTCCATGTTTTGCTGCAGTCATTTCTATAGCTCACACTTTAAAAGCCCTGGGTTGAACTGCACACTTTGGAGGTGGACACGTGAACCTTTGTGTCAATCTAAATTTATTTTGTGTTGAAGGTGATTTTTTTATTTTATTTTATTTTTTTCAAATTAAGGGGGAGAGCTGGTGGTGGATTTAGTTTGTTTCTTCTCGGCTCAGTCGGTGTCTTCCACCTCGACAGGAAGGGGAAGAGGCTACAGCTGGCCCTGACTAGCTGCTGACAGGTTGCCATAGTTACAGGAAGTGAAGACAGAAATGACAGAGGCATTTAGGCTTGTTTATTGCTTTTGTCCAAGTGTTTTAGTTGCATCTTGAAATATTAAGTGTGAACGGTGACTTCTTCTTTGCTGCCAACATCGTATCTTTAGGAGTAAACTGAATAGACATGCAGCTTTTCTCTTTCTTTCTGATACTTGCTCCTCTTTTACATTCTCTATCTAACTTAACAAGGCCTGGCTGTAGGCAGCAATGGCTTCCTTTGTGTGAGTATCTGTGCCCCTCGGGAGTTAATCATATAAAATGATTCCAGTAGCCAACCAGCCCCCGCCTCTTTTTCAAACCCAACTCTGCTATAACAACCAAAATAGAAGCCCACTTCCACCTTCATCCACAGCTATACGTCTTTATATCTTTGTTCCCAGTCTGAGACCCTCTATTTATTAATTTGGTAACTGAGCTCTTGCCCCGGGCACCATTACTGCATCCAAAGCCCTCAAGCCGCTCTGTTTGCACATTCTCTCTCTCTCACAGTCCCTGCCTACCAAACAGTCCCTCTGACGAGTCTGACACTGAATATAAAGCATGAGGACGGCTGCTACCTGCTCCACATGCACCAGCTTCTACTGCTCCTGACAGGTTCCTCTGAGAAAACTGCCTATGTCTCCTTCTTACCTGTACTTTAAAATCCAAAAAGTTAAATGAAGATTGAGAAACGCTGCCCCCTGCTGGTGTAGTTTGAGTAGTGAATGACTGGCAGTTATCACTTGGCAAAGCCAGTGTTTATGCAAGCTATTCTGATTTGTAATGTTTTCTATTCTTTTATGCTTACAGGAAAAGCTTCATCCTGTGACGATGACGTTCAAAAATCAGACGTCTCCTCAACAGGTCAAGGGGTCATCGACAAGGATCACCTGGGGCCGCTCTTGTTGCAGGTGAGTCCAGATCTTTGGCCTCATATATTCAAGCTTAAATTGATAAAACTAACTTCTCATCAATGTGCACCTCCCAGGCTCTGGACGGCTTCTTGTTTGTGGTGAACCGCGAGGGCAACATTGTATTTGTGTCAGACAATGTGACGCAATACCTACAGTACAAACAGGAAGAGCTCATCAACACAAGTGTGTACAACATTCTCCATGAGGACGACCGTGAGGAGTTCCACAAAAACCTGCCTAAAACCAACAGTGAGAACTAGCACACACAGCTGGAATCTTCCACTAAGCCAAGCTCTAAAAAACTTTAAACATGCATGTCTGAGTAAACTTATTTATTAATGCTTCTTGGGTTATAACTTTTTCTCATTTTTAATGAGGATCTCTCGGGAAAGAGTCTTTAACTGAGCCACACACATACCTGACAAAGCACACAAGTGCATAGAAGCACCCACCCACTTGGTGCAGCAGGCAGAGCGTAGCGCAGCTGTCAGTCACACTCACTGGTCCAGACAGTGTAAAACAGGGCTGAGCTCTATTCAGATCCCACAGCAGCCATCTGGAAACTAGTTACTGCTGAATAATGCACCTTCACTCTTTCACTTCCTTCATTCACAGCACATTTGCATCTACACTGTGTCTCTTTCTGATTATGTATATTTACATGAATGTGGTAGTAATAGAATTGCGTTTTTGAAAAACTAGCATTGTATGTGTCTAAGCCCATGTGTCTCTACAGGAATGTTCCAACGCAGTGGCATCTCCTCTGTCAGTAACACTTTTGCTTGCTTGTCCCACTCTGTTCCCTCTACCTCATTCATTCATTAATTCATCTTTTTATCACATTTTATAAAGTTTTTTATCTTCTCTTTATCTGATGATCCCCAGCGTAACTCATTCTTAGCCTCACAAAGATGAATATTGTGGCTGTCGTGTTTCTCTGTCAGTTTCCCTCTACTCTCCCACCCCTTATTGTGACTCGCTCCGCTGCCCAGCAATTTCATTATCTGTGGACCCATCAATGAAGTGCACACTCACTCCTGTGGGATGACCTCTGACCACGGCAACTACAGTTAAACACACACAACCAAAACACCAACATTATCTAAGCTTTTATTATTGTAGATGACACTTTTTAGGGGAGAGGAGCTGTAGGCCCAGGTGCTGCACTGCTGTTTCTCAAAGTCAAGCAGAGAAATTCAAGACCCTAATCACCTCACTATCAGTGAGACAGACACACACTTCTTATTCCTCTGATACTCCTCAGTCTCCTGGGTCCTCTTTTGTATCCTCCCTGCACCTAGCAGAGAGAAACCTCCAGCCAGCTCAAGGCCTTCAATAAGGCTTCACTCAGACCTTGGAAGACAGTCGGATGTCTCTCTGAAGTTTAACTCCCCTTCCTCTCCTGCTGTCTCCTCTGTGAAGGTGACCCCCTCTACGTGTGTGTGCGAGCTGTGATGAGGAGTCAGGGCCTAAATTAGGATAGATTGCAGTGTGTCCCTGGCCTCTGCCCGCTGCAGAACAGACTGAGAGGGAGAGATATTGGAAATCGACACCTTGGCTACATTAATCCCATGGTCCATTTAGCCAGAAATTTGAACAGTGGGAATGGCTTCTGCTTTTCCATTTCAAAAAGGAAAATGTCTTTTGCAAAGTGGCTTGTTATTTGCTTTTGTCCATTCTTGGTGATTTGTGTGGATATGTTGCAAGATAGGGTGTAAAGGTTGTTTTGCTGTTAACTATTGGGAGCTTCAGGAAAATGTTTGCTTTTCCCAAGTGAATTTTTTTTTATGCAGACTTCTTCTTGTTTGTGTTATGCGTCTTATATTTCTCTGTTTTTGTTTGTTCCCCTTTTAGTAAATGGTGTGTCGTGGGGTAGTGATGCGGCACGGCAGAAAAGTCACACGTTCACCTGTCGGATGCTGGTCAAGTTTGGTCACGCCCATGGCCCCATGGAGGAGGGGCCTGGAGGACCCCAATATGAGACCATGCAGTGTTTTGCTCTTACCCAACCCAAGGCCATGATTGAGGAGGGGGAAGGTATATTGACATAACAAAACAATGGACTTTAAGTACAGAATAATGATAAAATATTACCATTTAATCAATGGTATTTCATTATCATTTTATTTAAAGGGGTGACTTTTGATTCAGTTTTGAATACATTTTATTCACCTTAAATACTATTGTTTTTTTGTTTTTGTTTTTGTTTTTACAAAAAAACACTTGGAACTAGAGACTGTATAATATAAGTAAAACAATAAATGTATATTTTACTCACTCTTTTTGCTTAAATGTACAGACCTTCAGTCATGTATGATCTGTGTGGCCCGTCGAGTGACAGCCATGGAGAGAACGGAGAGCTTCAATACACGACATGAGCTTTCAGGTGAGAAGCAGCTTGGCATAACACTCCTTTAGCAAAAACAAAGCATTTATCATAAACAAGCTATTATAAGTTGTCCATCTTCCCATTCTGCCCGGCAGGTAAACTGATTCAGATTGACCAAAACTCTCTCCGAGCATCCATGCGTCCGGGCTGGGAGGATTTGTTGAGGCGCTGCATACAGATGTTTCTTCAGCACAGTGATGGACAGCCGTGGTCACACAAACGACACTATCATGAAGGTGTGTAACTGATAAAAGTTCAAAACTAAATTCACTATAATTCATAATATTCTCTCTTTTGAACTAGGGTTAATAACTGTTGTGTTATATCAAGTGTTTTATGTCTCTATGCAGCCTTCCTACAGGGTCATGCTGAGACACCTCTGTACAGATTCTCACTGTCAGATGGCACTCCAGTCACAGCCCAGACCAAGAGCAAACTCTACCGTCACCCCATGAGCAATGAGCCTCAAGGCTTCATCTCCACTCACCTACTGCAGAGGTCAGTTACCGAAAATACAAAAAAACAGCAATGGTATCTATTCAAATCTATTAACAAAAGTGCTGCAAGTGTTTCTTTGTGAGAATATCAAGCAAAATAAATAGCTTGACTAGGAGTTGAAGAAACAGTCCAATGATTTTCCAAAAATATATATATTTATCTTCTTTCTTTTTTTACACAGGGAACCAAATGGTTACCGCTCAACTCAAAGTGGCAACATGATGCCAAACACTATGAGACAACAAAGCATGGGTGGACCTAATCCAAACAATCAAATGAACATGAACTCCAGTGCGGGGATGGGCATGGGTGGGATGAGGCAACATGAACAGGGGCTTTGGCTTAAACGACCAGGGCCACATTAGTCACATGGGTCCAATTGGGGGAGGGTCCATGTATGGTGGTAATGGTGGAGGAGGTGCTGGAGGCAGCATGGGCAATCGTATGATGCAGATGGCTCCCATGAATCAGGTGGGCAACATGAACCAGATGAATCAAATGGGGTCTATGAATCACCCAGGACAAGGGATGCAGCAACAGCCCCCATTTCAGAGCAGTGGTGGATTTGGCCTGAGTGGCATGAACAGTCCCTCGGGAAGCCCCCGTATGAGTGGACCCCAGCCGGGGCTCCTGATGTCACCCAGGAATAGAGGAAGCCCTAAAATGGGAGCCAACCAGTTTTCACCTGGAGGTTGGTTGACTATTAATACAATATAATACAATATAAACAAAGACAGCTTCAATGTGCCCCAAACCATTGACACAAAGTTTACATTTTTATTTACTTTGTTTAAATTTTTTTACTTTTTCCAGGCCTCCACTCTCCTATGAGTAGTCTTGGCAACAGCGGAGGAACTAGTAGCACTACCACCTTCTCCAGCAGTTCTCTAAATGCACTCCAGGCTATTAGTGAAGGAGTTGGAAGTTCCCTCCCCTCTACTTTAACATCCCCCTCTCCAGCTCACAAACCTGACAGCTCTCCCAGTGTTCACTCCTCATCGTCTCAACCCAGTCAGCCCGCAAAACAAGGCCAAGATGGGTCCAAAAGCCCAGCAGGAGGTTTAGGGCCTGGTGACCTTCACCACCCTCTGCACCATCACCACCATCACCAACACACTCAGGCTGAGAGTTCTGGAGAGCGGCCCGATAGCCAAGCAGCGGCAAGTAAAGAGTCGGCAGAAACTGGCTGTGAGACCGGAGTAGGGAGCTCTGAAGCCCCTCGCAGGTTGCCAGACAGTAAGGGCCATAAGAAACTACTTCAGTTACTCACTTCTCCAACTGAGGAGCTGGGAATTGGTGGCTCAACAGGACCCCCAATACCTGCCCCTCCAACCAACAGCAATACTCCTGCAGGCTCTGACAGTAAGGATCCCAGTGCAGGCATGACAAGCCCCTCATCTACAGGGGTGTCCTCGTCCTCTTCAGCTACTCCAAATCCATGCCAGACAGGTGGGCCCGGGGGTGGGTCAGCATCACTCTCCTCAGCCCACTACACCGGTTCTCTCCAAGAAAAGCACAGAATCTTGCACAAGCTTCTCCAAAATGGTAATACTCCAGATGATGTTGCAAAAATTACAGCAGAAGCAACAGGTAAGGTGTCATTGGGCAGTCAAGAGGCTGATGAGGTGGGAGCTGGAACAGGACCTGTGATGCAAACAGAGCCCAAGCAGGAACAACATAGCCCTAAGAAGGAGAAGACACACGCCCTACTCCATTACCTCCTCAACAAGGATGACTCCAAAGAGCCAGCAGATGTCAAGCCCAAGCTGGAAGATCTAGATGGGAAAGGGGGTGCAGGCGGCCCTCCAAGGTGTGTCCCTGGATCTGGGGCTGTCTCCACACCAGAACTTCCTGAAAACAAGATCAAGTCTGAACCGCCTGATGAGGTTTAGTTTTTACCATATACTATGCATTCCACATGTCAATATAAAACTCTACTCACTATTTATGTTTTTGTTCAGCTACATAACCTGGAGTCCATCTTGGGAGATCTGAGAGGTTCAAGCTCTGACTATTACCCAGATCAAACGGGAGCTGGAGGAGCTAATGACACAGGAAACAAGGGCTGCCTTGACGACAGTCTGCAGGGTAAGCCAAATAAAGAACAAAGCCTACACAAAGCGATAGCAACGTGCACTGAGAAGGCACTACATTAAATTGTATGTAAAGATAGTAAAATGCCACTACAAATACATCTGGGATAATTTTATTCTGTACCCATAATTATTATTCAATTCAAAAACTATTTAAAATATACTTAAATGGTATGCAATCTCATCTTTTGTCTTGAACCTGTTGTTCAATTCATGTGACAGAATAGTTTTTTTGTATAACATGTGTTTTTTAGGTATTGTATTATCCTTGCAAAGTACAGTGGTGAATTAAATTAAATAAAAACATATTGTGAGCAGGGAGTCCAGGAATGGCTCTGGGACCACGGGGGCAGTTTCAGAGGACATTGTCCATGGATGGGAAGCCTTCTGGTGGAGCTGGGAGGCGTCCCATGCTTATCAAGCAGGAGAACATGATGGGCAGTCCAGAGAGCTACCCAGGAAATATAGGTGGGTGTTCAAGCAATGTCCAATGCTTTTTCTCACCTCACTTTACCCTTAACAAAGGCTCTGTTTTTACCAGCAACATGCTATATAATTTACAGTGAAGACTAGAACACACTTTATTTTATTGCATAACTGTTTATTTGTTATCAGGACCAATGAATAGGGCAACAGTTCCTCAAAGATCCCCCATGGGAGGGTCCGGGGACTGGGGAATGCCCAGCTCCGGTCCCAGCCCAGTGGGCTCTGCAGGACACCCCTCTATCATGCGCCAAGGCATGGACTACAACAATGGCAAGGTCATGATGGCAGGAGCCATGGCCAATCGCTCCAACAGTCTACCAGGAGCCAGGTCAATGTTACAACAACAGCTCATGGATATGGGTATGTTGGACACAGTTTTTATTTACTATGTGTTTTATCTGTTTTTCACTACCATCAAATGTATGTGTATTTAAAACTATTGTGTTTATGTAGGTGGATCTGGGGACATGGGTATGGGTATGAGCCCCTTTAGCCAGCAGGGGCAACCAAATCGGTCTCCTTCTTGGCCAGATACTATGATCAGCATGGAGGGCAACAGGTAGTTGCATCAGTAATTAATTTTAATAAACACAAATAAGCTCATAAAACAATCTAATGTGTAATGTCTTTTAAGGCGTCAGTTTGGTAACTCTTTGGATGATTTACTGGTGCCTCCCACCACCAGTGAGGGTCAGAATGATGAGCGGTCGCTCCTGGACCAGCTGGATTCTCTGCTGAATAATACAGATGGCATTGCACTGGAGGAGATAGACCGGGCCCTGGGCATCCCAGATCTTGTCAGCCAGGTATATTAGAAGAATTATATAAAACCGTACTCAACTTTGCATTAAGACTGCCCTGCATTTCAATATTAAAGTCATTAACAAGTCATCAATTTATTAGAGCCTTGCCTCAGATATTTCATGATTTACAGTGCTGTTCCAGTTATCTAGAGAGATAGATGCACCTGTAGAAATATGTTGTTGCTATTTACCACAGTTAGAAGCAAACGTTTTGAAATTTAATCAATTACAGTACAGAAGTCTGACTATTTTGCACTCTTGTCCTGTCTGCTGTAGAATCATGGCGGAGAGCAGCAGCTTGAATCATTTCCAGGACAGGACCCCTCTATGATGCTGGATCAAAAGCCTATCTACAGTCAAGGCTACCCTGGACCTCCTGCCATGTCTATGCAGTCGGGTTATGGAGGGAACCCCATGCAAGGACAGTCCCAACAGGGAGGCTTTGGGCCTATGCTTTCTCAATTGGGCCAAGGTGGCAGCTTTCCTGGTATAGGTGGCATGGGACACCCCCGTGCTAATATGATGAGACCAAGGATGATGAGTGCCAACAAGCCCATGAGGCTGCAGTTGCAGCAAAGACTACAGGGGCAACAGGTGTGGAAAAATGTGCAGTATTTCACTCTTTTTGATTATATTATATTGTCATTTTTGAGGGGATGATACATTGTCACTTTCTAATGCTTATATATATATATTTTTTTTTGTCAGTTTATGAATCAAACAAGACAGAGCATTGGCATAAAGATGGAGAATACTGTGGGTAACCCTGGGATGAGGCCTGGTATGCAGCCTGGCATGGGAGGACAGGTAAGCTTTGCATAGCATTGATATACTGCTGATACTTTATGTTTATGTCTTTTAACTTGTTTACCAGATAAAATCCTCCTGATGTCAATTTTTTGCAGCCTGGTTTTCTCAATGCTCAGATGATGGCTCAACGCAGCAGGGAGATGGTCACGTTACAGATGAAGAAGCAGCGCATGATGATGCTGATGCAACAGCAGCAGGCGGCTGCCGCAGCTGCAGCTGGAGGATTCAGTCCTCCTCCAAATGTCACCGCCCCTGGTGGCATGGATAACCCAATGGGGGGGGCAAACATGGGCCAACCAGGCCCCCAGCAGTTTGGTTATGGTGGAAATTATGGTAAGCCATAAGTTGCTGCTCCCTGGTGGTCACATTGGGCACTGCAGTTTTTAGATGCATTAAGCTCTGAAAAATCTGATTAACATTGGTATTGAGCAAATAATTAGCACCAGAAATTCCCACAACAAAAAAACACACATCAAAAATGATTTTTCTCATTTTATATTTATTATTTGCTGGAAATGTGAGCTGATATTTTTTATTTATTAACACAGGGATGGGCCAGCAGCCAGACACTTCATTTGGTCCAAATGGTGGAAGCCCTCCTAACGCCATGATGGCAGGACGTATGGGACCACAAAACCCTATGATGCAGCAGCACCCACAGGGCAGTCACATGTACCAAGGCTCAGACATGAAAGGCTGGGCTCAGGGAGGCATTGGACGCAACAGGTCTAAAATAAATTACATTTATTGGAATATTCATATGATTTTTTTTGTGTGACATTTTATTATTAACTATTATTTGTTTTCTCCTTAACAGCTCGTACCCTCAACAGCAGTTCGGGCAGCATGGGCCTCCTGGGCAACAGCAGTTTGGATCACAGGGCAATCCAGGCCAGTACGGAGGCATAATGATGAACGGGGGCATGTCAGCCAGCGGTGGAAGCCACATGGGGCAGATGGGAGGGCATATGGGCATGAACCCAATGGTAATGGGACGTATGCCCATGGGGCCTGATCAGGTATGCCAGTTCATTCGGACATTTTTAGCTTGAAATAAAGGTTTTGAACTTATATATTTTTTGTTTCTGTCTCCTCAATCTAGAAATACTGCTGAGTATTGTGATGGCAGCAGTCATCTCACTGTGATCTTCATTCAGAGATAAGACACAGCTGCAGTTCAGGATTCTGATGAAGACCAGTGTCTGGATGTTCTGGAGCACTCCCACCAGACTCGGGGTATAACCTCTCATGTTCATGGCAGCATTGGCACCTGAGGAAAACCATTTTTAAAGGATCTATACATTCACACAGCATCAAAATAAACACTGTGAGACACTCACTCAAAAAACACGGGCTCTTCTTTTGTCTCTTATATGAGACGTGTGTTCCTCAGCCAATACACACTGCATATTGGACCAAACAGAGAAGACGGAGAAATGCTCGGAACATTATACTTGTTCATGGTCAAACATGTAAAGAAATCCTTACCTGTGTCGAATGTACCATGAGGCTGTGTTTAGATTTAAAATCTTCTCTTGTATCCAACTTCCTTTGGTTTTGAATACACTGTCTCTTTGCTGCTCATATATGTACAGTGTGTGGCATACAGTGAACATGGTTGCAGTTGATGAGTCACTAGATTGTGACACGCAGATGAATGTCAATAAGCAGTAGCACATTGTTTTGTCCTTCAGGACTGGCTGAAGTACAACTGTTGGCTGAAAGCACTTTAAGGACAGGCCAACAGCTGAAGGATTGTGGCAATACAGAGGCCTTTACCCACAAACTATTGCATAGCAGCAAACTTTTATGTCTATTATGTGTGTGTCTACAGGTTTCTCCTTAAAACAGACACTGTTGATTGAAAGAAGTTTTGAATGATGTTATGTTTTTTAAGTGGGAACCATGATTATATATATATATATATGTTATATACATTTCTGATTTTATCTAACAATTTTATCTACAATTGAATGATAATTGTTTTAAAACATGTAGCCCTATTTATTACTACAGTTGTAGTTGGTCTGGATATCTTGTACAACATAAATTCCTGCAGATATATAAACATCAAATCTACAACTACAAAACTGAGTTAGACGTTGAATCATAATCTTAAGCATTTAATAATTTAAAGAGGCTATGAATGGATTGGATTTTAATCATTGCTTTTGGTTTCCTGCTGAAACAACATTGGCTCATACGGTACTGCAGTATTAAGACATGAAGTCTTGTTTGGAGTGGGGTTTTTTTCTGTAAATTTGAATTGTATATATGCTTTAAATGTGTTATAAATATACATATTATATATTGTATAAATATAAATATATATGCTTTTGTAGGTTGCATACTGTTTTTGCACAGATTGCAAGGCTTGATATTTAAAAGTGTAATTTTTTATTCTATCATAGGTTAGCTTTTATTTTCAATACTTAAGCCACAGGTGTGAAAGGACAGGCCTCCTTTTGTAAGCCAAACAAGTTTAAGTTTAGACTTTAATGGGCTACCCAAGCACATTTGTGATCATTACAATTGTAAAAAAAAAAAAAAACCTTTCCAGAGACTGTCTTTGCTAATGAGGTGCTAGTGACTCCACATGGGACTCAAACAGATATAATTATGCCTAATCAAAAGACTTAAATCATGAGTGTAATGTTTAAGGGCCCAGATGTCTTACTATTTTATCGGTTAAAATTTCGCAAACAATTTGTGTAAATTTCAATACTGTGTGACTTAACTCGTCGTTGAATCAGATCTGAGGTTTCCCATTATTTGTTAGTATGCCCCACTTCTAAAATGTTCAGTCTTCATAAATTGCTCAGATGTTGAATGCTCGTATAAGCAACACAACATGTACTATAACATCCTGTTAACCTCATATAACGTTGGCTTTTTAGTATTTTCTTTGTTATTTTCTTCAGGAGATTTACTTTTGAATATATGCTCAATCCAAAGATTTTTATTTCTCATTCTGCAGTGCTTAGAATCTGTTTCTTATGTAAATTGTGCAAGTAAGATCATGCTTTCACGGTTGCACAAAAACCTATTGTATAAATTGAGCTAAAATGTTAAAATATATTTTATTCCCAATCATGTAGCATAGAGTAGAGGTGATTCTTGTTCTGCTAAGATGGTCAGCTTATGTTTGTGATTGTTTCACACTTCCTGTATGATTTAAGGCCAGTGTAGTTTTCCCAGAGAATGTGTCTGAGCTCAAATGGAGGTTTTATCAATCATGTCATTGCGTCATCAGTTTGCATCACCAGTTTCAGTGATGCATCTGTAAAATAATGTAAAACCAATCAACCATTTATTTATTTTTTGTTTGTTTTTTGCTTTAAATGTGTGCATTGTTGAATTTAAACAGAAAACACACCTGGGGAAAAATTGTCATTACAAGATGTAAAATACTAATGCATTTTCTTAACCTGTTCCTTGATGTTAATATTCATGTAAATACAAATTTATATTTAAACATTATAGCATCTGAGCATTCTTCTTGCATGAGCAAACATTTGCCTCACATGACTCAATATGTTTCCTGCAGCACTTTTGACTTTTAATATGCAGAGTATGTTTATTGTACTACTGTAAATTTAACCCTGTTTTACAAAGTACAAACTTTTTTACTTTTTTTAAGTTTAAGGGGAATATGTAATATATCCTTAATAAGATATGTACTTAATTACCCCATATTCACTGAGTGTCTAGGCCAGGTGTCCACTCAGAGGTATAGGTGTCCTAGTGTTCCTCTGTTTTGCAACAAATACAGATTTCTGAAAAAAGGCATTAGCATTGGATTTACTCTACAGCAGCCATTTGGGTGTTTGTTGGCTCATTTGAAAATGTTTCCTGTCAGTGGTGGCTTTTTTTGCACACTTGCTTATTGAGGTAAATGAGGTTTACAATTTTTGCAAAATGCAATGTTATCCGAAAAACTGTCACTCCCTTCTGTTTTAATGAAGTTTCAAAGATGTAGATGGGTGAAGCGGCTCATGTGAAGGGAAAACAGGGTGAAAGGAAACCAGCAAAAAGGGAATAATAAAAAATAAAATAAAAGACAACCTTCTTCTCGAGAGACCTCCACATGGACATTATTTGCCGCCATTGGTTGAATCTCTGATTTCTATTACACAGGTGGTCACCTCATATGTGGCATGCAACTGTACCTAAACTCTAAAAACTCACAGGTCATATGTGTGTCAGCCTAACATCTTATAAACCTTAAGGGGAAGGCTCTATTTTCACATTTATGTTAAATCATATTTAATAGAAGAAGAAAAAACAAGTCTATCAAAAATAACTGATATCTTACTGGTGACCTTTAAGGGTTCTTTTACTGTTTTACTTTCAATGAAGGTCATAATGAACCTTGAACATGTCCCAGAGTTAGCTCAGCCTTATCGTGTGTGAAGTGTAAAATGTAGACCTGTAGATTTATATTTATTTGGTTTGTGTCTATGCTTGCGGCTTTCACATTTCAGTTAAACTTGTGCAGGATATACATCTGACCATAATCATTTAAAGCTATGTAGGTCCTGTTAACTAGAGGAGGCATATCAATTGTTTGTGCTGGTTGTTGTTCACTTCTTAACTATAGGTCACTCCTGTTGGATCTGCTTCTTCTCAACGGTTAGCTGCCATGTGGAGGACTTAAGAGTGTGATGCGGGGAGGCTCCAATAAAAAAAAAGACGCACCGCTCATCCATTGGACCAGAGGGGTGTGGGCGCATTCAAGACGCGCCTACCCAAGCTTGAAGACTTTGCTTTTTTTTTTGGGACAGACGAGAAGAGACTACAAGACACCTGTCAAGAGGGTTTACACATCCTAACGCTGTGGCAAACCCGGGACTACGCGTAGTAATCGCGATGGAGGCGCTGTTATGATAGCATTATTAAAACCTCTCCGTGTCTGGAAGTTATCTCCCGCTGCGCTCGTCTTGACCTAGCCGCATGAGTTCGCTGTTTTTGGGTCCGCCGCTTGTAAGGTTCCACTTAGAAATGATGCACTCCATCAACGAAAAAGACACTACGTACACTAAAATATTTGTCGGTGGGTTGCCTTATCACACGAACGATGCCTCGCTACGGAAATATTTTGAGACTTTTGGGGACATCGACGAGGCGGTCGTGATAACAGACAAGCAGACGGGCAAGTCGAGAGGATACGGATTTGTAAGTAAAGTTTAACTCGCATTTAACCGTATTATGAAACTACGACTTCAGCTCCCAGACAAACGTAAAAAACGTAACTTAACATGCTCCTTTGTGTGGCACTTTCGTAAAAATCTCCAGAAGCTGAACACACTGCCACTTTGTCCCAGTAGTGGCCATGTGCAGAGTGTCGGGTGGTGGCAGTCACATGTATAAAGCATGAGTAGCAGCTTATATTTGATAAGTGTGTCATCAATTATCTCTGCAACAGAAAATGGCATACACATTCACACAGCGGGCAGTTGTTTCAAACACTGACAGACAGAGATATGTTGCCATATGTGTAGGGTTGATGCTAGAATAGACTTGGCCACAGAGAGGTGTGACTTGTCAGTTGGTGCTGCAAGATAAGCCACTAGTATTCTTTTGAGCCCCTCCCCCCTTAAGGTTATGCCCTTGTGTTTTGTATCTGCAAGTGCCAACAGCCTAAGAGAAAAAAACACTGCAATAAAAGAGAAAATAATTTATTATCTGTGGATACAAAACCAATGAAGCAATCAACCGAGTCAACCACTGGATGTTGGGTTGTTTCTGCGCTTTGGGACGGCATTTTATCCCTGACTTCCCTTAGCGGCCTAATTCCCTTCAGGACCTCATCCAATGCCTCTGTTCGCTTAAGATTGTGATGCTGTGAAATGAAACCAAGCTGTGTCCCATATAATGAAAGGAAGGCAGTTTTGAGCTTCAATTGGTTTACTTCACTTTATATGTGTATGTGTGTTTTTCCCTGCCTTATCTACCCACTCCCGAATAACTCCCTCAAGGTAGGTCAACAAAAATCTTGTAGCTTACTTGGCAGCTCAATCTGACAGAAAGAAATACAATCAAAGCTCCCACATACCAGCCCACACTATCACAGACAGGTCCACACTGCTAAAGCTTTGTTGCATTCTCCATTTCTGTGTCATATATTTGGTAAAAGTGCCTCTGGGTTCGTGATATTTTGCATACAGTGTTGATGTTTTACCGTCAACAGGTAACCATGGTGGACAGGGGAGCAGCAGAACGGGCGTGCAAAGACGTAAACCCAATCATTGATGGAAGAAAGGCCAATGTGAACCTGGCGTACCTGGGAGCCAAACCTCGCAGCTCACAGACAGGTATGTTTGAGAAGTCTTTAGATTTAAAGTTGCTCACAGTCAGTTCCCAGTTCACATGAGAGCATAGCTGCAGAATTAGAAGTTCAAACACAATTTATACAAGCACATATATTACTAGCTTTTATTAGGATTTACAGTACACATTAGTGTGGCAGTAACTAATGGTAATTCCAAATGATACAGCTGTCATATTGATGATGCATAAGACATAAAGTTGTTAAGACAGAAACTAAATTTGTCCCTTTTGCAACTTGAGCCAGCTTTTATGTGTATTTTTCAACTTAAGAAAAAAAAGTTCAGTCTCTGTGAATGCAGCATATATTAGACAATCTGGCAGAGCAGAGCTATAAAATAACACTAGGTCTACATTAGTTCTGGGGCCACGATTAAAATGGATCATTGGGATGAATGTTAAAACAATTGCCAGCACTAAAAATAGAGTGAAAATATTATATTCTCTTTTTTTTTACTGTACGTTCAGCCTCTGTTGACTGTACGCTGCACAGCCAAGTTCATGTGGTTCTTTCAAGATGCTTTTTCTCTTCTAACCCCCAGCACATACTCTCTCCTCTCTGACATCTCCCTTCACACCAGACCTTGACAGTGGCTCCCTCTCTCTTGTTTATCTAGCTAGCTGGCTGAAAATACTGTCGTGTAGGTGTGATTGACAAACAGCGGTGCCAACAACAACTGACTGTGTGTCCTTATTTCGGGGCCAGCCCTGCGACGTAACTCCCCGAGCATGCAGCTGATGGGAGATGGCAGCGCGTGGTATTTGGTTATTGTGTGTGAGAATAGCAAGGACAGAGGAGAGAGCAAATAAGATGTGAGAAAGAGGACGGGACTGTTAGGAGCAGGAAATAACAGTGTGGCTGTCTCTGCTTTGTCAAGGGGGGGTGCACAAAGGAGGGAAAATGTACGCTTCGAACAAAAGAGGAGGGCAGATGAAGTCATGGTGAACGGTAAAAGGCAGAATGAATAGCAGGAAGAATGTAGATATGAATTCAGAGGAGGAGACTGAGGATTTCCACTGAACTCTGGAGGGAGCAGATGTTTGGGTATAGTTATTTGTGTGAATGTTGCACAGGGCTGATCGGGGGCACGATGGAATAATATGCATGTTCACATTAGACATAAACAAGCAGAGACAAGAGAGCGTGAGTCTGCTATGTCCTTGTCCGCCCGTCTCTTTCCCTGTCTCCGCCGGCCTTTTAGCAAAAATATCTCTCCTCACCACATCTTCTCTTTGGCTTTGTATCTTTGTCTGTAGGTCTCTCTGTTGGGGTTCAGCAAGTCCATCCTACGTGGGCTCAAAGACAGTACGGGTAAGACCAAGAGACAAATCAATAGCTTTTCTTCTGCACTATTCTCCTCCTTCTATCCTCTGGCCTTGATGTGAAAAGGGCTCTCTTCACATCTGCTGGTGCCACTTTGCCATGTGCACAAAAGTGAAAGGCCCATGTGCTTGTTGTTTGTTAATTAGGCCTGTACTGTTATCACTCCATTTGATTTGCCTTTATCTTTCTGCCTCATTACATGAGACACTCGGTTCTAAATTTTCACTCATGAATAGCTCCTCTGAGGCACCAAGCCGTTTCGTCAAAGTCTTCACAAACAGGCCTTGCTGCCGTTACATTTTTTCTATCCCCCCTGTCACCCAGAGATAACAGCACCTCTGAAGGAATCTTCCAAATATCCTCTGAATATGAAAAGGGTGAAATCCAATAGGAAGTGCTGCCAAAATGGTGCAGTTCTAAGATTATTAATGTAATTTACTTCTTTAAATCAATCAAAGTTATCTTTCATACTTTGACAATGCTTTAGTAGAGTGTCACTATTTTGAATTTTGGTGGATTATGCACCAATATCATAAAAGGTATTGTACTTAGACAATGTTACATTATGTCCTGGATCAACAAGATTATAGCCTATTTTCTTTCTGCAAAACACACCACAGTTGTATTTAACTACTCTACCTTGCTTGATGTTTTTGGTTGTTTTTTTTTCTTGCAAAACCCACAACCGTTATCGTGATTTAGTCACATTAACCATGTCCTCATGGGTGTTGTAGTTAGTGGTTTATTGTGGACTTTGCAATCCCCATGTGACAGCGCTCTGCTCCCTCTGCCACTGCCCTTTAGTTTCAGTGTGAACACAAGGGAAGGCTGGTGACTCACACCCAATGTGAAGCACCGGGGATGATATGTTCACAGTGCAGTTACAGCAATGCCAAAAGTCTAACCAAGAAGCCTCTTGTTGTGTAACTTGAGCGTGAGTCTTCGCACAACATTGAGTCAGACGTTGGTGTATTACTGTTGCTTAAATCAGCCCAGGCCAGAATCTTCACACTCTGGGCTCTGCTGACTGAGGTACTGCTGATATTTTTATCATTTAAGGACAAGTAAATGTTTTAATACAATTAGGGTTATTTTATTCAAATGAATTTCACTGTTATATTGAGTATTACTGAGTATTTTGTCAATAACATAGGTATAATAATATGAAATTATTAAATATTTTCAGGACACTCAATACCATTTAAAAACAGTAAACAAAGCAATTAAATTAAACAGACATAAGAACAAAAATAAAAGTTAGATATTGAAGGCAGTTTTGAGTATGTCTTGAGTTGCTTTTTGAAGATGGGGAGGTCAGTGCAGTCCCGGAGGTGTTGGCTCTGTCTCCCCAGGTTCAAAGCTTGGTCCGGCAGGGGAGGGACAGGAGGTTGGCGTCGGATGAGGGAACGAGAGGAGCAAATTTGTAAGGTAGGAGGGGTTCAGGTGATGGAATGCTTTAAAGATAATGAGAAGGACATTGAACTGGATGCATTGGGGGATGGGGTGCCAGGTTCTGAAGGACAGGGGTGATGTGTTTGTGGGAGTGGGTGTGAGTGAGGAGGTTTTGGATGTATTGACGTTTATTGAGTGTTATGGAAGGTGTACCTTAAAGAATGCAATTGCAGTAGTTCTATTCTGGATGTGACGAAAACATGACATAGGGTTTCAGCGGCAGAGAGGGATGGACAGAGTCTGGCAATATTTTTCAGGTGAAAGAATGCGGTCCAAGTTATTTGTTGTTCATAGGAGAGGTTGGGGTCATAAGGATGCTGAGATTACGGTTAAGACATTTTGGTTGGATTTGGTAATATTTTTATTTATGCCAGACAATCTATTATTTAACAGGCGTTATGCCTTGTAACAAATGTAGAGAAAATTTTCTAGTATAATTTTCTCTTTTATCCAATTAGAAGAAAGAACTCAGCACATACATAGGTTGTCCTAACATACAAATGGTAAATGACCAGACAACAACTGACTGTAGGCAGTGGGCAATTCAGGTGTATGTATTGTTTGAAATAAAAGAGCTCTCTAGGATTGTGTTAGTGAAATTCAATGCTCTCTGTGTAAACTGACAGAAGGTTAGCTAAAAATGACTGAGTCACTTACTGAGCCTTTCAAACAGGTTTTGGTCTTAGCATGACAAAATGGTTCCAAGTAAAGCCCGAAGCTTCAATATTTTAAGGCTTGTCTGAGTGATATACAGGAGCTTCAGAGTAGAATGGCAGGTTTAGATCTTGCAGTGACCAAAAAGTCCATTAAAAACCTCAACTGTTCTGAGTGCTATTAATATTGCAGTCCTCAATTTCTGAATGAGTGATGAGGGAATTAGGGCTGACCCAGATGAGTCTTTGAATGAGCAATGATGGCTGTCTGAACGTCTCCCAGAGTGGGTGTTTTAAAGCACAGGGAGTCGCTCTTAATCTCTGCTTGCAGTCAGCTCACAGTCTGAAACAAAAAAGGGCCAACATCAGCCGGCACACTAAACACACCCAGAAGGCAAATACACACACAGGAGGTGGCAGCTTGTTTAACTCTGACAAAGCACCTTCAAATGAGCATTTTAGATTTTCAGACACCCACCTGTTGTTGCACATTTGTTTGTATTCAGATGTGAAGGCTGCTGCTTTGAGCTGTGCATGTTGTTTTATCATGTATCATGTTTTACTGTAAATATAGTTCTTTCTCAACATTTCAAATGATTTTTGCCAATAGTCTATATACAGTACACACAAGAAACCCTGTCTAAAATAAAGAATGCTATGTTTATGTATTAATTTAAGTAGCATATGAGTCAAAGGATTAGGGCTAAAAAAGGGCCGATCTGTCCAGCTCAACATCATCTGCTCCAAGGCTACATGTGTCTTTGACATGATCAGTGTGACTCCAGTCAGTTTGAAGCATTTCTTTGCAAAGTGAAGGACTCATTGTATTGTTGTAACCTTCAAAAGGCAGAATTATTAAGAACCATTTCATTAGAATATGTATTATCAGGTTTCATACAGTTGTCACCATGGTTTGTCTTCATCTGGGAACTGAAAAGGCACCCTCTGTGCTGTGGGGCTCCCAGGGGACTGAGGCTCTGGCCCTCACACATGGTGCTGACACTGTCTGATAAACAAAGTCGCAGATAAACAGCAAATGAAAGAGATCAACTCAGCCCTGACTGCTGCTTTGGCGTGTTTTAAGCGGTTAGAGGACAGGCTGAACCAAATGTGACTTTGAGGTACAGCTGAGTTGGGGGGAGGTTGGGGAGATTCAGCTGTTGCTATAGCGGCCGCCTGCTGTCTGCCTTTTCTGCTTAATGCCACCACGAGCCGTCGGCAGTGATGACAGACTTCACGATGTTTGTATGAGAAACGAGAATCACAAAGTCTTATTGTGTTTATGTTTTTTAGAGAAAGGACGGAGAGGATGTGTAGGCAGAGAGTTGGGGCTGCGTTTCCTGTAGAAGCAGAGGAACAGGGGAGGGGGTACCCACACCTGGGGCTGGGTTCAGTCAAGCTTTGCAGATCAACTCTGTAACTCCTTTTTGAATGTGAACAGCTTTTATAGTAAAGCAACCACCACAACGTCAGGGAATCATTTGTCTGATCTTTTGACCCCACTTTGCTTCATTATCCCTATTTTTTCCACCCAGTTATCATTTTCTGTCTGTTGGGGTTTTGTCAGATGACAAACCCTCAGGTGCAGATTCTTTTACCCAGGGACCCAATTAGAGGAGCCTCTGCTGTCACACAAAGAAGATTGTATTACAAGAAAGCTCTTGTTTTGTCCTGTTGTTTGATGAAATCTGGCACTTAAATCTGCATTTATATCTTTGTAGACTCGATCTAGATCAAAAACCTTACCATTATCCCCAGGATTTGTGTTAAGTGTTGTTGTAATGGGAGGTGGTACTTAAATTTAGGTTTTACACACTCCCCCTGCTGAAATTAAAAGGGTGTTAAGCACATAAAGAAAAACAGAAAACTCAGAACAGTATTGGAACTAATTACTAGCTAACTAATTACAACTGCTTTGATATTTTTACAGTATAGGGCTGAACATTTTAATAACTAAAATGTATCACATTTCAAATGTTCTCTCCGTATTTAATTTGTATTTGTATAAATCAAAAGTAGATAAATTTGCAGATCACTGCGAGAGCTGAAAGGTCAGTGCTGATGTTGACCTTCGCAACCATCAGCCTCCCCCTTCAGCTGTATGTGTGTTTGTGTACAGGGCGAGGACGGGGGGTTGTGTGTGTTTGACTGACTCATGTGCACTATTAAAAGTGTGGCTGTCCTGAGGCATGAGGCCTATGATGGATGATCTTTCACCTCTCAGCATCTTTCCCTCCCACTCAGTCCAGGCCTGAGGAGCTCCAGCCTCGACCTCTGCAACAACTACGGATATTTCTGTGATCATTGGCTTTTTTATCTGGCCTGCTTTGAGGAAAGACTTGGTGAGGCAGATTACTACGGAAGTATTTGTGAGGGGGTGAACCAGGCAAGTGAGGCAGGGGCTCAGTACGCGAGTGTACACCCGTGCGTGTGTGCGTCCGTCCGTCCGTCCGTGCTTGTGTGTGTGTGTGCTTGCGTGTGTCCGTGCTTGCGTGTGTGTGTGTGTCCGTGCTTGCGTGTGTGTGAATGCTGGGGAGTCCCAAGTTTCCGTTCATTGTTTGTGTGTATACAGATTACATATGAAAGTGTGTGTTTGACAGCCAGTGATGATGCCGGACGCAGTGAGGAGATAGGCAAGGCACAGCTCCTTCTCGTACGATGCCGCTGTCACATTAGATCAGTCATTCCAGTGCACAGGCAGCCAGGCAGTGGCACACAGCCGTGGGAATGACACTGCACTTCTGCTCTGGGAGACACTCAAAGAGCACCAACAGAGTGGGATACAGCAGGATGTGGGGTTCTAGTTGGTGGACAATGCTGTTTTTTGGTATCAGCTGTTGGTTTGATATAAAGGATCAGTTTAATTTCTTCTCTTCTCACACAAGCCTGAATGAGTCTGTGTGTTGAGTTGCTACTCAGAGTCTGGCCAATGGTAAGTTTAGGTCAGGCTTGTCCAAAATGTGGACCGTGGACACAATCCAGGTCAGAATATATGTTTTGCCAACATTGTCATAGAGTTAATAAATTAAAAAAATGCAATTTCTCTTATTTTCTTTGCTTTTATTTTTCCTTTTTTATATGTATTGAAGTGAATATTGTGGATGTGGGAGATTTTGGCAGCATACAGTGAATGCTTGTGTGTTATGTACACAACAGAGGAGTGTCAGCAGGTCCAGTCACAGGGTTTGTTGTGTCACCAAACCAGCCCTGCATCTATGTTTTGGGATAAGCATCTGCACAAGCTTTTTGTGGACACTACTCTTCGTCCCTCACTTTGAGCTACAGTCAGGTTAATAGTATTTGACTGTAGACACTGAAAATGGCAGTGCAAGAGTGTCATGTTCAGTTGTTTTTACTTAAGCCAAGCGTAACCCACTTCCTCTGATATGATCGTTGCTGCTGCTGCCAGATGTAACTGAGGCAGTTCAGGTTAAGTGGGCAGCCCTAGGCAAGGGCATGAGTGAATGGAGAGGACGTTTTTTCTCTCATTATCAGTGTGACTGGTATTACAGTAGTTTAGGCAATGTGTAATGTATACAGTATGTGTAAATCAATGAAAAAAAATATATCAAAGTGCGTGTGTGCGTGTTTGCGTGTGTGCGTGCGCGCGTGCGCAGTAACATTTTGTCAGAACAATGCTTCTTTTTAAATGTTGAAAGGCTGTGTGCTAATTAGTTCTAAACACAAGGGACAAGGGCTATTTTAAGGCAGAAGCAACAGTGCTGCTAATTGCTATGAAAGGAGGGTGCTTTAAAAAATTTAGTTGGGCTTATTAAGGCGTACAGACATGGTGCTGTCATTAACAAAGCATTTGTTCTTTTGTTTACATAAAGGGTGTAACTCACACTATGCGTGTCTCATCTTGAGAGCCATTTTATTTCTTCTTATTCTTTGGATCAGAATCACTGTAATGTATGAAAAGGATTAATAATGTGTACTGGCATATTAACAAACTTTTCACTGAATGTAAAGTTAAATTTCTCTAAATGAATGTATGTTATTTATTTTTTTTCTAATGGAGAAGTGCACACAAAGTAAAGTTAAAGTAGAAGTTAGGTTTACAATTAAAGGAGAAAAAAGTGACTCAGTTATTTTGGCCTTTGGACAGTTTTCTGTGAACCAGAACAGTCATTGTGAGTCTTGGGCGTACTGTTTCGTTAAACAGAGTTCACATGCTGCTATTTTATGCCTGGTTTGTTATTGACTTAATGAAACTATGAACTATGAACTGTGCATGTTTGTTCTTACTTCTGGTTAGATAAAAGTAGATGGTTTATAATTAGCTTTTTATATTTGTGCAAAGCAAAGGGTCCAGGTTGCTTTTTTTTTACTAAATGACCACTTTATTGTTAAGGTGCTTATTTTTTCTTTTGTGTTCTTTCAGACTGGCACAGCATTACATCTACCCTCAAGCGTTCTTCCAGCCCAGTCTGGTGCTCCAGTCCCCGGTGAGCCCCACAGCAGCAGCACTTGCCTCTCCGTACCTGGACTACAACTCCCTTTACAGCCCCTATGGCCCAACCGGACTGGAGCAGTACCCCTACACCCCGTCCCCTTCACCCTCTGCTGCCTACCTCAGCTACAGCTTGTCTCCTGGGACCTCTGCCACAGCGCTGACTGCACCCACGACCTCTCCAACTGCCATCCACCCATCTCTGGCCGCACTCACCACAGTGTCTGCTGCACCGCCCACTTTCCTCCACTACCCCCTGCACCAGCCAGATCGGATGCAGTAGGCCGTTCACAACAGGTCTCGAGGTGCTGCACTAAGGACGCACAAAAGTAGAATTGAGACTGATCACCCTGTGACATGATCAGGATGAGACAGGACAACAGGGACAAGAGTGTGATGTAATCAAAAGGGCTTTTCAGGTGCACTCTAATCCCTGTTTCTTTTTTTTTCATTAATGTTACAATACAATATTCTACTGATGTTACCATTTTATCTGAATGTGTTTCCCAAGTGGCAGAAAAGGATAGGATCTCTTTTGAGTTGTATTTCTTTCTGACCTGTGTGAAAGTTGGACCCCAAATGGCTGCCACAAAGCGATGGGGAAATAAAACATTTGACATGATGCTGTGGCTGTAGTTTTGGGTGAACTACTGGAGTGAATGCTGGACACTGGCCAAGCTGGGAGCCAGTTCCCCTTTCAGAAATTAAGGCCCAGTTACCTCCTCTTCAAGGTCACCTATCTGTATATGGCCTTAGAGCTGTCTCCCCGTTGGTTGTACCAATGTCAGTTTTATTAGCCTTACATCTCAAATGAACAAAACTATTTATTGTATTAAATTTCTTCCCTTTTATTTTCTGTTGGCAGGTTATCACACAGTGATAAGCATAATTTAAAAAAATATGCAATTATAATGATATAGGATGACTGAGACTAAGGTAGGCAATACTGGTATGTTATAATTTTACTGCTAGAACATTACTCAGAGGATCATGTTAAAAACAAAACCCGTTGTTAGACAGCAGCACACAATGTACAGATTAAGATGTAACAGATGTCTCACAAAGCAAATGGCTTACAAAACATATCAAGTAAATGTAGATGGATTTGTATATGTTGTTGTGCTAATTGAGTGGTTTGGTGTAATTGTCTGTTTGTTTTTGTGTGAGTGGGAGACAAATAGAGAGATGCAGTATACAGCAGTGTCAGGACCCAGCTGCTATTCCAGTCCATTGTCCTTTGTTTTTCCAGCTGCTGAATACAGAAGCATTCCTATTGGAGTCTGTTGGAGCAATGGCACCATCTTAGTCATCCTGAAGCCATCACATTTACAATAAATATGCAGAATAAAAGGAGATCTTTTTAAACAGTCTGGATGAATTTTGTAGTCTTCTAAATGATTGTGTGTTATGGAAATGGGATCAACATATGAGTGAGCAATACACTAAACCTAAAGGTTGTTTCAATTGTGGTTTCTGGTATTTGTCATATTGGCTAACATGTGTAACCTCCTCTCATAAAATGTCTTTGTGAGTGGTTGTTGGGTAGAGTTTATCAGCTGTAATGCACAAGAACAGAGCATTACAAGATAAGTTAGATGTTCTATCAAAAACAATATTGATAGGACATGTATTTAGGACATGTTGAATAATGTAGCCTAGTGAGTTTATGCAGACTTTTATTTCAATGTTTAAAAAAGATTCTGGTGAGACATTTATCTTCCATACTAATTCAGACATTTCTCAATCTCTGTATAAATGTGAGTCTGCTCCCTTTCAACAGATGGTCTTTCTGCTGCAATGCTGGATTGCGGGTGACCTGCGCCACCCTCTGGCTACAGTTATGTATTGCAGTCTGCTGTAACTTGAAAAAACAATTACAAAAGGATTCTGAAACTTGCCGCAAAATATAGTATTGTGCTGATATCAACGAAAGGTCTCTGCTGGTTTAAACCAATGTCACGTCAAGTAAGTAGATATTTTTACACTTCATCAATTAGCCTACTTTTTGGCGCCCATTATCATTAGCATAATTCGTTTGTTGCAGCAGGACCGACGCCATTGTTCTTCGTAGGCTAACGTTAAATGTAAAACGGTAAGTTTTTTTTTTTTTTTAGGAAAGTATAAACTTAATATTTTTAAAAAGTGGCTTGTACGGAAGTAGGCCTATGTGCCTGCCAGTATTTTTAAAAACACAAACGACCCAACCCTTGTATTATTTTTTATGTTTATTATTGAAATGAAATATCTTCGAAATGCCTTGTTTTGCCAGAAAGAATCAAATAAGGCTCGCACAGTTGGTCAGCAGGAAACAGACCATTCAATGTCTGGGTTACAACATTTCCTTTGTGATTGCGCTGGTGCAGAACAAAAAGCAGATGGTTTATGTAAAAATGAATATCATATAGCATATACCAAAGTGAGGGGAGGAGGAGAAATGATTAGGAATTTAAAAATGGATGACAAAATTTAACGCAGTAATGGTACAAAACAGCTGAGCGGTAAAATAAAAACAAAATATGTACTGAATCTGCAATCTTGGTCACACGTTCACATACACGCATATACACACTCATACGTACTCGTTCACTCACGCCCAGGCACACTTTCTGCAGAAATTTCCAAACACACAAACACAAACCCACAGATAAAATGTAGTGAGTTGAAATAATGAAATCCTGGTCAATCTAATGGTATCATACATCCACATCATGTGTCTGAAGTGCAGAAAACATTTTTTTTTAATTGAGATAAATTCAGATGAATAATGTTAAGCATGCCAGTCTTCACTGGTTTAATCCAACCTGAAATTACTATAAACTCATATTGTTGCCCTCTTGCTTGTACCCAACCCACCCATTCAAACTTAATCCTTTCCTATAGCCCCACTTCAACCTTACGCTTCACCCTGCAACCTTTTTGCTCCATCTCAGGTTTCCCACATTCCCTTTGGCGAAAAAAGCAGTCAGGGATGTAATGCAGCTGCTGGTTCAGGCTCTGGACCATTATTTATATAAAATAAAAACAAAAAAACAACGAATGTCCGGTTGGAGCATAGTGAAGTCTTTGTTGGAAGTGTTTGTGTAGTTGCGTAATTACAGATGAATCGGTGCTATCTGAATGGAGAGGTGGGGTCGCTCAGGGCCGTGTCCTACGACCCCTAAGTCTGACTCTGGGTGGGTTTATAGGGCTTGCGTCTTGAGCTCGATGGGCTCTCCGCGGGTGTCCTGCTGGGTCTCAATCTCAAGGGACCGGCTGCCCTTCAGTGTGGCCAGGCGTTCGGACAGACCCCTCATGCGTGGGAACAGCATGAAATCGTACAGCAGGGCACCCATGGCACCTCCCATCATGGGACCAACCCAGTACACCTGAAAAATAAATAAACATGGATGACAGTATGCCATCTATATAGCATTAGCTTAAGATTGGGCAATCTTTGGGGTCTTACCCAGTGGTTAATGAAGTTTCTAAAGAGCATGGCAGGAGCGAAGGACCTGGCTGGGTTCATCCCAGCACTGGTATAGTACATCTAAAGACACATTTCAGTTTCAGTGTGTTCAAAAAATGTATTTGCAAATGTTTGTTTAAATCTGTCTCACCCCCATGAGATGTCCAGTGGTGACAGATAAGCCAATGGAGAGGGCTGCAGATCCCAGGCGTCCGTTCCTTCTTTCATCGGTCACAGCAAAGAAGCACACCACCAGTTGCATGGTGAGGAACACCTCCACAGTGGTGGCCATACCCAGACTGATGCCAGGCTGCAGCTGCAAGATAAAGGTAATTTGTTGAATCAGAACTCCTACTCGCAGCAGTTCCAACAAACATTTAGTCATTGTGGTTACTTACTGTGTTCATTGCCATGTTGCCTCTCATGTTGCCTGGTGTGACCCCGTACAGCAGAGCAGCCCCAGCCACAGCACCCAGGCACTGGGCGCCAATGTAGAAGATGGCACGGAACAGCGACATCTGAGAGCCGACCAGGTGGGCGAAGGTGATCGCAGGGTTGATGTGTCCACCGCTGATGTGGCCAATGGACTGGATGAGGGTGGCTGCCACCAGCCCAAAGCAAAGAGCGACATGAAGGACATGTTGAGGTCCTGTGGTCCAACGCAAAGCAACGCCCATGCCAAAGAATACATAGAACATGGTCCCGAAGAACTCTGCAAAGACTGCCCGCCAAAAATTCATGGACTTGAATTCCCACATTGTGACTTTTTGGTTGAGGCTTGTCACTAAATAAAGTTGTTTTAAGTGAGTCAAGAATAGGTAAAATAAACCTTTTCAGTCCTCTTCAAACAAAAAAGAGATCTCCCAGTTATTGTCAGCTTACTGAACTGACCAAATTGCAAATCAGTCAGTTCAAGAACCAACAAAGATCTGAAAACAGACAAATCCACTCAACAAACCGTTACCAACCGTGACCTGGGCTGGTAAAGTCAACTGTGCTGCACTCTTGCCACCTCTGTCCACCTGTCGCAAAGACATAGGTGTGAGTGATGTGGGAGATCTCGGGTGGGGTGAGTTGTCAAGACAAGGTGGGCATCAATGCTAAAGGGGTGTTTCTAAAAAAATAGACAGGGATAGACAGAGTGTCTGGGGGACTTTTAGCCTCTCTGACGGAGGGTAGAGGGCCAGACATGGGCTTTATAATACCCCCCAGGGGCCCCAGGTGACGGCATAATCCCCAGTAGAGCCAAGGGTGGGGGGCGTCCACAGTGGACATCCCAAATCAAACAAACTTAACCCCTCTGTTGACCCCTTCACACACCGAGGCCAATAGGAAGGCAGAGGACACCAGAATTTGTGCAAATGTAAACAACCCAAACATGTTTTCATTTGATAGCAACAGTGAGGGAGTCTTTTATTTTTAAAGGGAAAATTATTCTGAAAACAAAAGTTGTAGCACAGATGGTATGAAGTGGTTTTATTTGTACATACTATGTCACACGCTGATATCGCTCATAATCATGAGGCTCAAATGCTAATGGGCAAAGCCATAGCGCACACACTAACACAAAATAATACACATGCAGATAATACAGTTGGGGCCTCGGACGGAAGTGTCCAAAGCTAACAGCGCTGAACTGACCCATACATTGAAACGCCTGACACTGTGAAACCATTGTCTACACTGAGCATGTGACTTTATGAGATAGAAATAGGCTAATATAGAAAACATCAGCACTAAGGAAACATCTGTGAAGTGGTTGTGCTTGTTTTGACCACGCTAAATGCTGCAAGCTAAGGTTACAGCCAATGTTTCTGAGTGACGTATTTGTTTTGAACACTGAAATAATGGACTCATGTTCAAAGCACTTGAACTTGACATAGGGCTTGGCCACCAAAAAAAAAGCCGCTGATCAACAAGGTTGTATTTGTGTCTCGGTGTTGGTAAGAAGCATAACTAGAAGGTGTGGGGCACAGGTAGGACGTACCATAGCATGTGGTGTCACTGAGCATGGTGCTGACCAGTCCAGAGCCCTCTCTGGTGGGAGGAGGAGCGGGGGAAGGTTAGCTGGGGAGATGAATGCAGAGCGCTGAGCTTGTAGTTTTAACTCCCTTTTATACATGCTATAAAGAACACACAATGAAAAATGCAGGCAACAATGTGGCAGTTATAGCTATTGTGTGTCTGTAGATCATCTATTGAACATATATTGTGAATGCTGGCACTTAGTAAATTAAATTATATTGCTTGCAGTGCTACAAATTCAATCTTTCTCGATGACCATTTTTCTTGCTAGTAAATTTTTGTATGGACTTCTTTCCAGTGTCCATATAAAAAACATAAAAACAAGATCCTTGCTTTATTTTTCATATTTAGTTGAGATACACATTTTGATAAATACATACAAAAAGAGATAAAAATTTATTAGATACATCAAAAGCAAGTTCATTTTACAATTTTTATCCATTTGTGAACCTCTTTGTATCCAAGCTTATTTTCACTGTGGTCCATTTGATAATGCTCACATTGAATAGGATGAACATGAGAGCGATTCTGGACTCTCTGAGTGCTTCATTGAACCCCAGTCACAAGGGCCGCTTTAGCATTTCAAAGAGCTCACAGACACGAGGGCCCACTGTGAAAAAGGATCCACATGAGTCTGTTTTAAAGGGAATTTCAATGAGTCATTAACTATTCCAATGATGTGCAAATAGAAAAGTAACAATACTGAATATGAGGGATAGTGGACAGGGCCTTTACAAACACTAACGACAAGGAAAGAGAACCGCATAGATCACTTTTAGCCGTAGCACTCATAAAAAGTATATCTTTTATAAGCAATACACAGCAAACTTTGCAATTACAATAAATAATGGCTTTCATTCATCAGTTTGCCTACATTTGACAAATAATACTGTTCAGATGATTGATATGGTTACACATAAAAGTAAGTATGTTCTATACAATGAAGCTTTTGGAAATTGTTAAGCATAATGCAGTGCTTAATTTGTAAAGCTGGAGGTGGGGGAACACAGAGAGAATAAGCACTGAGCATATGAATAACAAATTATCTTTTTTCTATCTTTGGTTTCTATAGAATGTATTTATACAGTATATACTTTAATATCACATTGGTTATGTGTGTGATGTACGTAATGCATCACAGAAACACCACTGACATGGTCTAATATGTGCATGTGATTAGGTGTAGAATTTTTTTGCACGTCCTCAGTTGTTGTCTTGCTTGTTGGCCTGTTTGGCTCTCATGGCGTTCTGTGTCACTGTGGACAGAGAGGACCCCGTCATACTCGCTGTCTCCACAATATCGATGTCCTTACATGTTAGACAAGCCACGAGCTTGTGACGTGAAGCCATCGGAGCAAAAAAGAACTCATGGGACATGCCAGCGAGTATGGCACCAAACACAGGTCCAATCCAGTAAACCTGAGGAAATAATTTTGTAAAATGGCAGTCACGTTTATAATGGTTTAGAGGACAGCACACATTCCTCAAAACTGAACTAGACTCATGCGGTGAACTTTCCACTGTGGAAGAGCACAGGTGCGTTTGTGTCATTAATGAAGGCTCTCAGCAGGAGACAGCACTTTGAGTCAACAAACACACACCGTCGTAGATGGACTGTGCACTGTAGCTGGTTTACACTGTGTTTGACCTGTGTTTGGCTAATTAGACCCTTCCCCATAAATATAAAGATAATTGTTGCTGAGTGGTTCTAAAATAAAACATTAGGTGGTAAATTTGACTTTTACTCACCCAGTGATTTTCCCAAAAGCCAGTAATGATTGCTGGGCCCAGAGCTCGAGCTGGGTTCATGCATGCCCCAGAAAACCGTGCCTGACAGTGAAACATTTTATTTACTTGAAGTTATAACATGTGCTACATGTTCATTTGCAAAATGCACCTAAGTTGTCCTTACACCTATGAGTACACCAGCAGTGTGTGCAAATCCAATGGCAAGGTTTCCTGGTTCGATGCTGTCCCTTCGCCGCTGGTCGTCCACGGAGAACACAGTGAAGACCATTTGGAAAGTGCACAAGACTTCAATTCCCAGAGCTTGTGCGGCGTTTAACTCCAGAGGCACCTGAGGGAGACAAGAAACAGTTGAGACTCAAAGACAGGGACACTCACATACTTGCATGGTAAAATAAAAACATACCTTGTTGACAAAATAATGTGCAGTTGTTTTCATTGGTAGAGCCAAGTAGAGGACCCCAGCCCCTAGAAAAGCCCCTACACACTGTGCAGTGATATAGGCAAGAGCCCTGAGAACGTCCAGCTTCCGAGTGGCCAACAGAGCCAGACTCACTGCAGGGTTCACCTGACCATAAACATTTACTCATGTTTAAAGAGCACAGTCAAATAAGAAAACAAATGTGTTTGAATTTGTCAAAACATTCACCTGTGCCCCACTAATTTCTCCAAAACAGTGTCCCAGTGAAACAATAACCGCACCCAGTGCCACTGCTGGGTACAAGGGGCCCCCAGGGACCTCTCCAGGGCCTGGAACAGAAGCACCCAGCACAGCACTCACTAACACCAGGGTGCCGAGCAGCTCTGCCAACAAGGCACGCCAGAACTGCCGACTGCGGAGCTCCTCAATAGAAAAGGGACGCAAAAACAACATCCCCAAAGAACTTTATGACAAATTAAACAATATCTTGAACATTTAATATGTTTATATATAATGCTAAATGTAGTAGTACACTGTTTTAGTGCCAAATGATTAGGGTAATTTAATTTCTTACAGTTGTAGAAAATCTTTTAAAAGGCACACGTAGTATTATATTAACAAACATACCAAGATATATTTTCTTGATACTACTTTAACCAATGAATAGTGCTGCCTTCAACTCTCTTTTCTATTCTCAATTATATAAATGAAACTGATAAACAATCATTTGCAACAAGATTGAGTTGAAGTTAACAGGTATAAAAAAATCTTTACAAATACTATAAATAAGCTGCTTACCTCCCTCCAAGTCATTTTAGTGCGTTATCCCTGTTTTTGTGTTTGTCCCTCGAGCTGTGCGTCCGTCAGCACTAACACTGAAGCTGAGGCTGTAAAGGTCCCTGCTACATCCTTCATTATCTTGACTAGAGTCTGAGAGGTCCTCCTCCTCCAGGTCCCTCTCTCACTCCTTAAACCTCAGATCCACACAGTTTTACACAATCACTTTTCCAATATTTACAATCAGGCCAAGATGATTTTTTTCTTTTAAATAAAAAGAGCACCATAAACAAGAACAAGGTGTTGTGCTGCATGGTTTATCTAGCTGTATAATTGATAGATGCAGCTTTTCTACAGTCTGTGGTTGATCATTGCTAAGCCCCATTAAAGTGTGCATTTTGAGCACCTGAAACTGCTCATTTTCATATCAATTATAAGAGAAGAGGGGCCATTAGTGAGCAGTAAGAGATGACCCCAACTCCACAAGTAATTAAAATATAAATACAACTTGAACTAATACACGTTGGTTAAAGGAGATATGGGTATTGGAGTGTGTGGTGGAAAAGCAGAAAAGTGTGGTCAATCACTTTGTCCACAGTCACTCGACTCAATCATTTTCCTTCCACAATTTGTAAGGTGGATCACCATTGGGACAAACTCTTTCATGATGCTGCTGCCATAATGCCTATTGTTCCAATAGATTTGTGTGCACTACTTGCACGCTCTTTGATATAAAACAAGCATAATATGAAGATGTTTTGGCACATATTTCTCCGAGAGTATAGTAAGACTAACGTATTTGCTTTTGTTCCCTCGATTGTTTTGTAGTTCATTACACTATAGTATCAGCCCTGCGACTAACTGGCCACTGTCCAGGGTGAGGGGCCATGATTTGGTCCAGAACAAACTGGTTAGAGGGAGTGCCATTATTTCCTGGACCCCTCCCACCCTTCTTGTGCAACTGTTAAACTATTATCCCACCTTTTGTGGGGCTAAGCCAAACTGCGTGGAGCGGGACAGGCAAAGCAGGGTGCACACTGGAACCCGCTGGCGTGGGGACTTTTCGGGCCCCCTCAGCTCAGAGTGCTGACACGGACACTATTTTGCACATGCACAAATGTACACACTGATACAATGTGCCAGCTCAGGGATTTGACGAAGTGATAAAGAGCAGTGGGAGACAGCACAAAGAGGCATACTGCACTTTTTAAACATGTATTTTATATTTTCAGATGAATGCTGGGAGCCATATATTTTACAGAAAACACCAGTCTCTGTAGGGTTGGCTTACTTACTTTTGACACTAGAACAGACAGCACTCTTAGATTTGCCACATTGTCATCACATGTCTTTTGATCAAATTATTTTAAATTCAGGTCTGACTAGTTATGTTGTAGATTCCAAGAATGCATAAACTAGATTTATAACCTTTTCAAAAACCTGTCTTTATAATGTACCAGAACTAAGCCAAAACATATGGTTTGGAATTTAAATGTGCATTAATTTTTCTGTTTCTAAAGCAGAAGCGTATCTTAATTGAAATGCAATACAGATGACAAGTCTTTCAGGTTTGTGGTAAGGCTGAGACTATACCAACTGTACACCGCATTTGCAAGAGACATCAACGGCAGAACACTAAGAATTTCACATTCATTGTATAAAGATTTTAAGTTAGTATTGTGCATTTTTGCCTTCAAAAGAAAAGCAAATGAATTGTGTGAAAAAGAATGACAAAGCAGACAGAAGCAACAGATTTAACTAACAGTCAGAATCTACTTGAGTCTTCTAGTCATAAGAGAAATACCACCCAGGGAGCTTTAAATTAGATACTAATAAAAATAAAATAATAAAACAGACGAGGCATAACACAAGAACATACCCTCTACTAGATGTGGTTTTTATTCAACTCACAGTACATTCTACATATGCACACGTTACATCACCTGAATACAACATTGTCTTGTAATACCTCCTCTTAAAAATGATGAATTGGTCCTAAAAATATAAAGGAACAAATTTAAAGTCACCAAAACTGTACATTATTAAAAAGTCACTTAACACCACATTTGGTTTTCGTCTTTTTTTTTCTTTTTCTTAAAAACTGTCCCTTTAAAATGTGAAAAGGAACATCAAAGTTTAATTCCTATCAATGGATGTGAGTTCAGTGTAAGAAGCACATTTAAATAAAAGCCAGAGTGTGGAGTCGTTCTGTTGCCTTCATGAGAACATCAACTATGCCATGCAACATGTACATAGGCCCTTGTACAGCACAAAGTTAAAATCAAAAAGGAATGTAAGACAGAAACCAGGCAGACGTTTACCTAGCACTTCATCACAGTTATGTCACAGACTTTTTGTTTAGCTTCATCAGACAAGCTCAAGTGTCATTTTCAGTTGGTGTAATTCAAAGCTTTGGCTGCAACAAGCACTTTTCCAAATTTCAGTCCAAGCCCAGAATGACCAACTCTATAGTTAAAAAAAAAAGAAAGAAAAAGTGTCTTTCACACCACAGCAGCTTGTGTGTAAAGTCATGTACAATGCTCGTGCATGTGGGTAACTAGTGTACAGGTGTATGTGTGCGCAAGACTTTAAGTGGAGGTTATACAACGTCTACTTGTGACAGTCCAACAACAGTTTCATTTTAACTGGCCATTTTGTAAATCGTCTAGACATCTCTATAAAGGTAGTCTGTACACATTCACTACAAGCTATTGCTATTAAATAATCCCAGCTATTGTAATCTGTATATAGATTTATATATAGAATATATAATAAAAAATATATTGAGCAAAAAAAAAAAACTTCTAGGCATAAGACGACATTACATTACATTGCCATTGAACAGATTAAAAGAAGGCCCAATGTCTGAGGAGTTTTGATCAGTCACCGAGGTTGTATTTGAGTCTGAGAGCTAAAACATAATTCTCCTTAGACAATCCCAAAGCCCACAGCATAGCCTGGATTTTACATGGGTAAGTGAAAGTGAGACGTGACAAAATGCAAAGAGATGCCAAAGTGAGGATGACAACATACAGAAGCAGATAAGGGGAGTGAGTCCAAGTACAGTTCAGCTTTGGCCCTTAAAAGGTAGGCCATGAGGATACAATAACAGACAAAAGCCAAATCTATACATTTATACCTATACATTAAAGAGTACACGTGGCTGGCAGAGGCTCCAGACAGTCTTAAATCATAATGGAAAGTGTGACGGATAGTGAAAAGCACCAAAAGTCTACAGGCTAGACAATAGAAGGAAAGTTCCTATTTGTCCTTTTCTGAGTAAAACTCCGCCCAGCGGCTTTCAAAAAATTGCCTCATGGAATGTCCAGCCATTCCCACCTCTGATGTGTCCTCGTTAAAGAGCTCGCAGTTATTAAAGACAAGCTGAGCATCAGCAGCAAACTCTTCACAGCTGCAGTACCTGAAGAACCAAGAGAGACAAAAACACTAAAATGTGACATCTTTGTACGCACAATACACAAACTGTGAAGAAATACCCTTACACTCCTTGTAGCAGGCGTTCTCTCATGGTGAGGAAGTCCATAGGATTTTTGACAATGCGGCGGTAGCCAGGCACCAGCCGTGGGTTCACCGGTTCAAGGAAAGGCCAGGCATCTGCATGAGCTTCCATTTCCATCAAAATAATCCTAAAAAAAAAAACACACAAAACGTTTAACATAGTCATATAGAGACCTTGTTGTTTGTAACTTTTGACTTATAAAACCGGAACTGACTCGCAAAATGTGAGATCTGGCTGGTTGCGGGTCATCATACGACGACGTTTAGCAGCCCCAGACTCTCCGGGGGAACGCGATGATGACTGGGTTGCTGCCATTTCCTTGTGTCGTGTTGTCATGCCGCCACTACGTCGTGATGACGTCTCATCATCTGAGCTGTCGTCTTCGTATCGTCTCTTTTTTACCCTTGTGCGTTTCTTGGATGAGCGGCTATTAGATTCATTCTCTCCATTCTGAAAGTCAAAGAATAGGGAATTATGGTGAGATCAGCTGTATAAACGTGCTTCCACTGAAAACCAGCTGGTCGTATTACCTTTGCCACGCAGGTGGGACAAAACCAGTCTCCCTCTGGAACCTGAGTGATTTTGGGCCTCAGACAATACATGTGGCAGCCACGGTCACAGCCATCACACAGCAACAGGCACTCGTCATTGTCTCCCTTTCTGCAAACCTGACAAGTCTAGAAAAAAAGAGCAGGTAATGCCCATTATAGGTTAAATTGCATGTCTTCTACTATCAAGACGCTCTGAAAGTCTATTAACATGGCTACTGACCACTTTTGTCACTGATCTCTCCCAGGCAATGGCTTTCTCCAGCTGAAGCAAACACAGACAAAGCTGAGGAGCGCTGCGGCACCGATCTAGAGCTTGACGCCAAGTTCGTAGCCGAGACGTGATCTCATTCTCCAAACTGAAAGTCGTGTTTTGAAAAAAGCTATTAATTTCTACAAATACTTATCGGATCTTTAAGTCAGGATTTACTTACCTGATGACATCCATTGGCTGCTCCTCTCCTGGTGTAGGTGTGAGTGGAGCAAGGCGCATTACTTCAGCTGGATTCCACAGTGGTTCCTTCAGGTATTTCCGCTCTATATTACGCTCAAGGTTGGTGAGCCGTAACACAGCTAAGTCCAGTGGATGTGTAGGGATACGTGGCAGGCCTGACCATTCTTTTTTCGTTCGTATGATCCAGTCATCTCGTGGGTCAGTGTCGTGCTCGTAGTATTGGAGGTCACCCCGTGTGGAGTCTGGATCTGGGATTGTGTACAGCTTTAAGGAAACAGACCACATCTTGAGTATTTTTAAACTGTGATTGATATACAGGCTTGCATAACAAAAAAGTTATTCTACCTGAAATTCAGGCAATGGTGTATCTGCACCAGGGTCGGCATCATTCAAAGCATTCTGTGGAGCTGCCTGAAGAAAAGATTTATAAAACAATAAATAAATGCAAATTAGTAGCAATTCCTAATAATTTGCCATGAATGACATTAGATAATAGCAGACACTCTTACCCTAAGATGAAGATCAGCAGAAACGACCCGCTGCTCCAAGTCCTCCACCCATTTCAGAGCACTGAGATCAGTCTCCATGGCCTTCTCCTGGACTTGCCATGGCTGCTGCAGAGCTTCAAACAGAACATCTTTCTGCTCTACCTTCATTTCAAAAAGTGGGTCTATTTGGACATATATTTAATGTTAGCCAAGAAATAATTTGTTTATTTTAATATTTGACAAATTCCACCATTTATTGCACTCTCACCATCAATAGGTTTGGTGCACATTTCAGCTAAGTTCTCCATGTGTTTTGCCAAGTGCTTATGGAGAACCCTCTCTCTGATCCCTCTTGGATGGAGGGACTGTAAGGTATAATACAGCTCCTCTGGAGTTTGAATCCACCACCAGCCACGCACCATTGCTGGAAAAGCACAAAGGGATGATTAAGGGAACTTTTGACTAAACAAAACAAATAAATGTAAACTATCTTTAAGATTTAAAAAAAAAAAAAAAAGTAAAAAAATGGGAGTAATTGTAAGACAAGAAACAAAATACTAACATGCTGGTATGGGCTTAGCCACCATCTGAGTGAAATACTGCTGTTCCAGCTCCTGGAACACAGAGCAGTTTGGACGACCTTTGCACTTGGCAGCAGCTCCTCGAGGCCCTCTGCGAGCTGGACTGCTGCCTCTGCTTCCTCTCCGACGTCTACGTCCTGGTCTGCTTGGTGTATGAGGAGCACGAGCAGGAGCACGTGCAGTAAAAGAAATTGCTGGCTGCTGTGGAGCACCTTCAGGCACTGCCGAAACTGGGGTTGTAATAGGGCTAATAACAGGGGTTATAACAGAGGAAGGATCCTGGAGTAGTGCTGGAGTCTTGGGTTCAGTGGAGGCCAAGTCAGGTAGAAGATCGGACTGAGAATCAGGCTGAGCAGTTAGCTATGGAGGAAAGAAATGTGGGATTTAAATTTCATAAAGTTAAAACGGAAATTAAGCTTTAAATGTTTTCACACACAAACCTCTGCGAGAGGTGAAGCCAGTGCAGGTAGATCACTTGAAATCTGTGGGGCGAGCCTTGGGGGTAAATGAGGTGAGGCAGGTGCCCGGGACTCACTAAGAGACTTGTCATCACATGGCTGTTTAGGGAGAAGATTAAACCACTGGCCCTGTTTCTCAGCCATCTGCTTGACACTTTCCTCCGGACAGTTTCCTTCCAAACCATCTACTGCAGCTACACATGTGCCATTAGTAAGTGCCTCTTGTGATTGGCTGATCCAGCTCTGGAGGGCAGCCTGTTTGAGGTCACTCTGTGGTGACCCCGGGCCCTCTTCCGCCCCAGACCTAGCACTACTTCGACGTCGCCGTCGAATCTTGGCCGTGCGAAGATGAAGCTCCACTTCAGGCTTTATTTTTCGTGGGCGACCACGTCCTCTGGGCCTGCTCATGAGGGATGCGGTGCCTGGGAGAGAGTCTACATCTGGAGAAAATGCCTGTCCTGGAGTAGCCAAGGATGGAGAAGAATGCAGAGTAGGAGGAGGTGTGGTAGGCACTGGGGTCTCTTCTGTTTTAAACTCTTTTTTGGGCTCCTTTTTGAGGAAGGCCACAGGAACCTCAGCTATGAGCACTTCTCCTGAAGCTGTAAAGAGATAGTTCAGAATAAAAAGGTTGTAGGGGACAAAACTTAAAAATTATGTTTTAAACTCACTTAAGATTTCCTCTGGCCCTTCAACAAGAACAACACCAAGGTGAGGCAGGGCCAAGTATCTGCGCCGATAACGATCCTGGCCCAGCAAAATGGCCCGCGTGGAATGAGATGATTGCAGCAGCTTTTTACGGAAAAATGCTTGACGCTGTAAAGGTAAAGGACTATTTTGAAGAAAGACGCATATATGTAGAAATTTGTGTGCTAGTCTAGTAAGCCACACTTACCTTGGATAACTTATCTATCTGCCTTTCAAGCTCTGGAATGCTGGCATTGGTGGGACTCTCACTCTGCAGTAGATAAAATAGACATAATAAAGATATTGAGTTCTTTACAAACAACAGTTAAGAAAAAAAACATACATCACTGAGTTTGGTCTCCTCTTTGCGTCCTCTGCGATTGCTTCTCTCAAGAACGAGGCCACTCTCCTCCAAACTGTTTTCTTCCTCTGCCACTCGGGCACTGCGTCTTCTCTCTTCAAAACACAGCTCTTCTTCAGAGCGTCCTGTACGACGTGCTAGAACCGCCTTCAGTCTGTCAGAGAAAAAGCATGTTGGTTCCGTTACTTCAGCTTTAAAAATGATACCTATTTAATCAAATTGTACTTAAAGGAATTGTCTTACTTCCGCAGCTTCCCCTCAATTATCCATTTGTTCTTTCTGTAGGTGGTCATATTTTCCAGTGTGTTGTCAATGTCACTAAAAACAAAAATATTATACAACAATGTTGTAGAAATAATAAATAAAACTCAATCTCAGACAAAGAGCTCTTGTTCTAACCTGGTGATAATGTTGCTGCCATTCAGTTCATCAACCAGGAAACCCAGGATAGATGCCTTGGTGTCAGGAGGCAGGGCATGAAATGGTTTGGTCCTTAAAGTGTTGCACACTTCTGTCTCATATCCATGTGATTCTAAAAAGATGCGGAGCACTTCTGAAACTGTGTTACGATTAAGGTCCAAGTCACCCAACTTGTCTCCAAGGATCTTTACAGACTAAAGAAAAAGATAAAACCGAGTCTTATTATTCTGGAAGTATAAAATTAAAAAAGGTTTCAGGTGTATTACACATACTTGATAATGGGAAGGCAGCCCTGGGTCTTGCAGTGCAGCTTCTAAAAGCTTAATCAAAAGGTCCTGGACCTCTCGCTGACTGTCACCCAGACCTAGAAGGCCCTCCTGCAAGGTGGCAAGGCTAGGAATATCCTTAGGTATGTTGAGACCTAACAGTTTTCCATAGCCATATAAGAACTCCACTACAGCCAAGCAGTGTGCAAAGGAGGTGCCAGAAAGAACCAGTCCAGGAATACGGGACAGTTCCGGCAGAAGCTGTAGAAATAAAAGTTTAAATGCCATTATCTGATAAACAAGACTGGAAAAATGAAGTGGAAACTCTAGACTTACCTTGTGGTCAGTCAGACACATGTCCTCCGTGGGTTTCTTCAACTCTTCTGCAATCATCTGCTGTCTTTTTCGTTCCTCAAAACGTCTCTGGGCCTGAGCTCTCCTCTCTGCTGCCCTCTTTGCTGCCAGTGCAGCTTGAGCTGCTGCTTCGGCCTCTGCTTGGGCTTTAGCCAAGGCCTTGGCTTTACTGCGAGCCCCCAGCACTCTCTTGCCCTGGGCTATCCTCTCCTCATCTGTCTGTTGCACTACCGGTGGAGCCTCAGTCTTTGCTGACCTCCTGCGACCAGGCTTCTTAGGTTCTGCTGAGTCGGTCAGGTCCGTTGGTTGCGTTGATTCCATCTTACCTTCAAAGCCTGTGGCCTCTTGTTCAAGCTAAAGATCAGTTATCAGTTATTATCAAAAGAGATGGTGGTGCTGACACACAAAAAACATAATTATCGCTCTAACACTAATTATAGTATTTTGATTATACCATGGCTTTCTTCTTTTCTTCTTTCATCTTTTTAATCTTAGCATCCTGCTTTCTCTTCAGTCTTGCCTAAAATTTTAACAGCAACAATATTAGATGGCGAGACAATAAATAGTTTAAAATAATAAACTACAGATTTACCTTTCTCTTTATTTTCTTTTTTATTTTAGCAATTTTCTCCTTGTCTTCCTCCGTTAGAGTTTCTACAAAATAGAAAAAGAAATAATAATGAAGAGAAACTAAGTGCTACACTCCAATTCAGCTGCACGACCTACCCTTGGCCTCAAGTCGCTTCAATAGTTTGGCATCAACTTTGCTGAGAAAGTCCATCATCTTGGGTTTGGGAGGTCTTCCTGGACGCCGAGGGCCATCATTAAGACCACGAGCTCTACGGGGTTTTTCTTTATCAGGGTTAGGAGGACGACCCCTTCTACCAGTGATGGCCATTATCATTGAGGGAACTTCTTCATTTGCCAAGAGAACCCACTTCAATCCCTTTAAAATAAAGTTGCTTAAAATTTGTTCTGTAACTGTGTTTTTGACTAGATTGTACATTGTGATAATCACTATACAGACCTCCGGAGTTTCCCTCTCTTCAAAAAAATCTCCAACAGGCATCCGGGGGCTAAAGCTAAAGTGCTCTCTGCTCACCACACTGTCCTGGTGTTTCTTCAAGTACTGAAAAATAAAAATAATTTATAAGATAATGTTTAAGTTTTAAACATTTAGTTTAAATATTTATCCATCCATATTGTTTCAACTAACAGTTCTGACATTTACCTTGATTATTTCAGGAAACTGCTTCATTCTTCTCCCACAAGGTGTGTAATACCAAGTTTCACCCCTCATGCGGTTTTCCATTTTCCTCACTCGAATTTCTCGCCTCCAGCTACATAACACAAAGTAATCAATAATAATAATGCAATCTCATCCATACATTAATTAGAAAAATCTTTACACCAAAATGGAAAACGTCATTACCCATGAACAAGAGGAAATTGGACTTGCTCTTCTGTTGCAACTCTACGCTTATTAGATTCTCCTTTTAGAACACAAATAAACAACCAGAGTCAGAACTAAGTTTAGAAAACACTATGCCACACAATGAAAACCTTTCCCAAAATCTCCACGCACCTGTAGTAGAGCTGTCATCTTCATGGTCTTCACCATCATCAGCAGCTGTACTTGCATCATGATGAGTTATTTCTCCAACACATCCCTCTTGATCTTGTTTTTTTACCCTTTTTATCTTCTTGGGGGCCTCTACACCAGTGCCAAGAGCAGAGGCATTGGCCAAAACAGCTTCAATTGTGGCTGCAATTGGATCAAGCTCATCTATGACAGAGCCAGGCATGCCAAATCCATCAGCAGCTTCTTCCTTAAGACACTTCTTTCTCTTCCTGGTCGCTCCTTTTTCTTTGGCTCTGTCCCCTTTGTTTTCACCTTCCTCATTTGTCTTTATTTTTGGGGTTCTGCCTCTAGGCTTACGCTGGGTCTGCTCTGGGGTTTGAGAATCTTGCGGAAAAGGAATCAGAGCTAGGTATCAGCACATAATCAAGTATTCATTATTACCATAAAATTACAGATATGAAGATTAAACATTTTATGTACCTGAATTTTGGCTCCACCGACCCTTTGGAGTTCGAGGTTTACGTAGTTTCCCTGGGCTTTTCATCTGACCTTCAGTGTTTAAAACAACCTGATCAATCACCTGGTGCATTGACTGTGCTGCAGAGCTCTCTGCTGGGGTACTGAAAGCAATAACCTCATCTCTCATTCTAAAACTTTTTGGAGTCATTATGCCATAAGTGTGTCCAGCTGAGTCTGGAGTATCATGCCCGTCAAGAACCCACTGATCTTCACAACCTGGTGAAAAAGAATTTCAGTTATTGGTTAATAAATATGAGCAAATATAAATAATATAGCTGTATCAAAGAAATAGAGGGAAATATACAGATTTTTAATTAAATAAATAAAAAACAGTTTCCCCATTTTGATTACACTGTTAAAAGTACCTTGATGACTTGGCTGTGAAGATACAAAAGAGTGTGACAAAGACACATCACATGATTTGATAGAGGGTTCTTCCATCTGAGAGGTATTGTTTAAAGAAGACTCAAGTGTAGACTCATCTCCAATTTGGAAACTTTCCTGAGAGGTTTCCCATGCATTGGAGGAGGCCGACGTATCATCTCTGGAATCTTGAGCAGAGATGCTGCTCTCTTTAGTGGTATTATAGGCAGTAGATAGTTCTTCCGAAGCATCTTGTTTTAGAAGGGAGGTGTTAGAGTCTTCGAAGTATGATGTTCTATCAAAACTTTCATGCTGCTGAGCTTGAATCGCAACTAAACGTTCGGTGCTAACGGCACTTTGCATGTGGTAGTTTTCAGTCTGTTTGTCACTGGGTTTGTGAACAGGCGCAACTATAGTCTGCATGTGTTTTACTGGAAGATCAGGTTTCTCAGCAGCTTTGATAATATGTGGTTTCCTTTGTGTGCCTGAATCAAAATTAGGAACTTTTTCCTTGTGCTTGACAACTGTATTGGCCAACTCTTTATCGTCTTCACTGTGGCCATAAAGATCAGGCTTTGGAGACAACTGCTTTTGAATATGAGAGGGAGTGGCATTAGAAGGGTGCTGCTCAAAGTTATAACTTTGGACAACTCCAGACAGTGTACCTTTTGCAGGAGGCACAGACAGAGCGTCAGCTGGGACGGACACAAGTGCAGTCCTGGAGGCTTGGGTGGTTAAACGAGGTAGGGTAGGCAGAGGTCGGCCAGTACAGCTTTCATTTGCTGCTGAAGAGGATCCATGCGTTTCCACCGATACAGCTAAAGCTGTAGGAGACATGGGAGAAAACCTAGTAACAGAGCATGTCTGATGCTGAGGTGGGGTTGCTACTTCATTATGCAGAGATGTTGACTTGGCTGGCACTAAGGCTGAAGCCCCTCCTGCAAGTGCTTTCACAGACACTGATGAATTAGCTGAGGTCGGGGATGGAACTATAGACTTTTTATACATTGCTGAATCTGGGAAGCATGTAGTTATCTGAGGGACCTTGGAACTTTGCACCATTTTTGGAAGAGTTAACAAGAGAGAAGAACAGGATGAAGTGGGCATTGAAGGACCAGAAGCAGCCTGACTCTGATGAACAGATGAAAATAATGGCCTTGCTGGGGATGATCCAGTCACGGATAGGGTGGAAGAATCAGAGGACAAATTTGTAGATGAATCAACGGTTGTTTCAGTCCGACCAGGAGGAACAGACCTAAAAGGAGGGGAGGAACATCTTGGGGGATCAGCTGGGGATGAAGCAGAGAGCAATGTTGATATTTGCGGTGAAGTGGGGTCTTTGGAAGTAGATTCTGACTGAAGGGAGGATTTTGAAGATACTCTAAAGGCCTGAAGAGGAGTTGAGCCCTTGGGGAGAGAAGTGGCCAGTATTGTAGGAGACACAGAAGCACACAGTGGGGGTGACGAGGTCTGAGCAGGGACATTTACTGCTGGCTCTTTCATTTTCGGACAGTGAGTTGCAGAATTTTCAGAGTGTGGACTATAATCTTTTTTAAGTTCCATATGTAAAGCAGCCTTTTTGGGTTGGTCATCTTTGGGTTGCTTTTGACTTTCCCGTTCCTTCTCATTGTAAGTTTTGTCCACATCTGTGTGCCCTGAACAAAAAGAAAATAACATTAAATAAATATGCATTTCACAATACAATGATAAACTTGTGATTAATAAAAAATATTATATATATATATATATATATATATATATATATAGTATATATAGTGTAAACAGCATAGACACAGAGACACGCAACTTGATAAGCCACAAGTTTAGTTAATATAAAATACATTTCTATATATATATATAAAAAAAAAACATTATGTCATGATAATCTCTAATGACTAAGTATTTGTTTATGTGATTACTCCATTGTACTTCAATAATTTGTTTTAGCAAATCACTACAAAAATTCATCAGTTTAATTCAAAGACATTGATTGTTATGATATTGATTAAACCAACATATTGTAAAGTTTAGAGATTGTTTTAGATATTATTTAAACATTATTTGATCACTCCAAAAGTATGCACCTTGTATGACATTAGATGTCCCTGCATTGCTTGACTGGGGACTTCTCTCCCTGTTGTGCCTCTGGGGTGAGAGGCTGTCTTGTGTGGACACTGGTGACCTCATTGATGCTGATGACATACCAACAGGCAGGGGGCTGCTGGAGCCCCCTTTGCCTATACTGTGACGTTGTGGGCTGCCACAGGGAGGGGTATAACTCTGTGCACCTGGGGGAATTATCTGAGCCTGGTTTGGGGGCTGGGACTGCTGAGGTGGCTGCTGGTAGTAGGGTATCCCATTAGGCATCAAGCCATAATGTTGTTGCTGGTGTTGATGAGGTGGGTGACGATGAGTATGGAGGAGCTGCTGAGAGGAGCCCTGGTGTCGGGGTGGTTGTATGGACTGCTGCTGGTGATGCTGTGATGGAGTAATTCCAGGATGTGCCTGACTATGATAGGTTCCATATATGTTATGCGAACTGTAGTTTATCTGCTGAGGGTTGTTCCAGTATTGCCCCCCACTAAGAGCCATGTTTGAAGGACCAACCACAGGGGGCTGACGGGAGGCCTCTATACTCCCATTTAACTGGTATTGTCCACGACTCTGGTAGTGATGCTGTGACTGAGGTTGCTCTAATCCAGGAGAGGACTGCTTCTGATGTATCCCGTGGCCATGAAGGGAGCCCATTGATGGAGCATATTGAGAGTGCCCTCCCCACAAGTAATCATAGCCCCTGTTGCTCTGATGGTGGTTGCTCATGTGTGGGTAAGGAGCTGTTGGTGGTTGGGAACCAGACACACTGGATCCAACTACAGTAGAGATGCCATTCACATTCAGTTCCCCATTCATATCTGTCAGAGACAGTATGTTTGTTACATTAGAAAATACAGAAATACAACTTTGAGCATACAATTAGGTGGTTATACTGATATATCTATATAAAAAGTTAACATGCTTACTCTTCCCCTGTTGAGGTAAACTCGAGGAGGACCCGTTCGTATAAGGAGAATCCCCTGAGGAGAGTTTCAGTCCTGAGTTTGCTGAGGAGTGGGGACCATATTTTAAATGATCATTTGCCTCCATCTAGAAACCCAAAAGAACAGTGGAACCACATATTAGTTTTATTTACACCGAGTCCTTTCTATCTCCGCCTATGAATTACGTAAACTCTTTATGCCAAACTGAATGCGCATTATTTCTCGCTACGCGTATCTCGGTGAACATTTTAATGGTTTACTTCCACTCTCGACGTAAATACTCAGTAGTATTTAACAACGACAATAATTTTGCAATAGTGGATTGTATCAACTACATTTCTGTCTAACAACATCCTATAAATGTCGCAGCCAGCTCCAGCAAATGCCAGGCCTGAGCAATGGACATGCGAAATATTACGATAGAAGCTGCTCATTACCGCTGATGAGGCGCTGCTAGGAGTACAGCCTCTACCATAATGAGAAATGTACGGCCCAGACGCTACACGCAGCTTCTCCAACTAACATTGGGACATTTAAGCGTTGTTTATACTCATACTAATGTACGTTATAAAACTGTTAATAAATGAACAAGCTAAAATACCGTAAAATAAAGCAGCCCAGTACCAATACCTCGTTTACCAATTAAACAAGGCCCTTGCAGATACAGTGTTAGCCAACTTATGCTAACTTCATTCTCAAATTAACAATTTACTTAGCTGTTAGATAAACCCGGCTACACAGCTGTGCTAACATCTAAGACCTAAAACGTTAGTTAAAAAAATCCACTGTTTAACAAAAATACGTGTTTATATAATTTTAAAAAATAGTGTAAATTATCAAAACACAACACACAAAATGACTTGCCTCAAGGTTATTGAGCTATATCATCACAATAGAAACTAGCTAACAAATGTTAGCGTGATAGCTAGCCGATAGCATCCCCAAAATGAGTAACACTAGCAATGGAACTGAAACCGTGGTGGTAGCTCATAGCCAGGTAGCAGGTACTGCAACCACGCCGGAGTAAATTCATGATGCTACCAGGCGACCGAGAGCATCAGGAAAGATTAACATTATTAACAGGCTTAAGAAAAGTCGATATTAACTTACTTGGACTCGCACATATTAGTTTCATGTGTGCTCTCTTTTGTTCAATGGCTAATGTTAGCTAGCGAGCAAATGAAGTTACATTGTTTACGGTGCACGCACACAATTTTTGCAGAGCATCATCCTCCCACACTGCCACAGTTAGAAGTTTCGCTTTATGTGAGTTAAATATATCAAACCTTTCGGTCCTTGGTATTCAATGACGCCGATTGTTCTTATTCTTCGGATTATTGGATTTGATCGTAAAGATGGAACGGCGATAAATAATAGCCAACTATTCCCTAACCTTTGGGTTTTAAATTAGCAAACATGGCTGGTGTGGTCCAGTGCAGCCATGATCACAGAACAGAGCGAGCGGTGGCAATGTAAACCTCTCAACATTAACCACTTACACATCCGGCTCATAAACGTCACCTTATTGTTTTATTATTAAGATGTTTATTGTTATTGATGTTATTAATTTGTTGTCGTAAGCTACACAAGTTTTGTATTAGATAAAATTTAAATGTATTAGTTTTATGAGAAAACGCAATTTAGTAATTTTTTTTAATCTCCTTTAGGATATTCCATTATTAAACATTTTCTTTAATCTACCATAGCCCTTTATGAAACAATATCTGACCACTGATCAAGAATTGTTACGACAAAAACATTTATTTTTCTGTGCTTCAGCGTAAAACAGAAAAATAGCGTCGCACATTAGTCATCTCGGAAATGACAGTGTAAAAAAAAAAATTAGGCCTAAAGAGGAAGTATGTTAATTTTTTTGGCCCATTGGTCTTGAGACTTCTGGGTCCTAGTGCCTATTAGTCAAGAGATTATATTGTGACTTCTAATAATTGTAATTATATAGTCTAGAGATGTCTACAGCTATTGCATCAAAGGACTGAAGTGTCTTCTGCTTACTAACCCAAGGACAATCATTCCACATATTTCAGAAGATAAAGCAAAGCTAGAAAAAAAAACAAAGGCATTTCTACTAATCTTAAACAGTTTATTAGAAAGATGTAGACAATAAAAAAGAATTTCCACATTACTCAAATCCCCTTACATTTTATTGACATTGTAAATATAACTAGGTCATCATTACACATCACCTTAACAGTTTATGGGTGAACGAAGACCTGAAGGATAGCAACAAACCACACGATGGCTCAACAGCCCTCATTTTCAGCTGCAACACACTACACCTTGATTCTGTAGTTTTTAATATTAGTGCATGTGTTAGATGGGTTTGGAAGGAGAGAGATTACACACTAAATATATGGAACTCATTTGAATTACTAAAGCAGTTATCAATGAGAAGATGCAACATCCTGTGTAATAATCCCAAATTTTATAAAGACATCAAACATGTGATCAAATAAAGAGTCATGTATGCCGGTCAATAAGCAACAATTAATGGTCTTCTGGACACCTAATCCTTTACCTTAGTTTTAATTTTTTTGACGAATCCAATCAAATAATTGTTCTGATTAAAAAGTTGTTCTAATTTATAAATTTACATAAGCAGTGTCTAATTACACTGATTAACTTAAAATTACAAACAAATTGTTTGTTTGTATGTATGTATGTATGTATGCATGCATGTATATATATATGTATGTATATATATATATATATATATATATATATATATATATATATATATATATATATATATATACATATATATATACATATATACATACACACACACACACATCCATCCATCACACCCAATTTTCTTTAAAAACTGTAAATTTTTTTCTCTGTTGCAAACAATTATACAGTTTTTACACCAATTAATGTGTGGTTAGTTGTAATAGTAAAAGTAAAAGATGATACCCAAAAGGTGCAGTACAGCGAATGGAAGTGGAGATAGCTGCTTTGTACAATACCATGCATAACAACCTTCAGTGGACTGATCTTTTACTGAGTCTGGAGCTGAGGCTATTGATTTAAATATGGCTACTAACTCATATGTACAGTTGTTTTCATTGCCATCGCGATGTATTTTTTAAATCGTCTTTCCCTCAGTTCTTCCATTTTCTGTTTATTCCAAATCTGGCATTTCTGAAAAAAATAAAAATAAAAATAACAATTGATTAAGCTGTTACTTGCAATATTTGCTGATGCATTATTGCATATTGGGGGCTATGTTTGAAGAACTTACTCTCATCATCACTATCATCCTAAAGAGACACATGAAAAGTATGTTAATATTAGTTCACAAAACTGACATTATGAGCCAGAAGCTAAACTTAATAAGGTTAAGTGTAAAATAAGTTTTAAATGCTTACGTCTAGATCTGGTATGTCATCACCATCCATGTTATGCATCATCTGAAAAAGAAAGCAGATATCATGTTAAGGGTCTGACCACATTTCAATTGTTAGAATAAATTGTGTAAAAAGGAGACAAATTGCTTACATCTGAGAACTGATCATAGTTCTCCTCATCTGAGTCATCAGCCCAGTCTTTCCAGTTGTTGAAGTCAACTTTGAGCCAACTCAACTGTCCAAAAAAATTAAAATAATAAATGATAGATATTATACACACAAACAAAACAATCAATCTGTTGTTAAAAAAACTAACCTTTTCCTTCTCTTTTGTTAGTCTAGGCCATGGCGTGCCTGGCTGTGCTTTTCGTAAATAGCACAAAACTGACCGATCTGTGCGTTTATGTTTGGATTCCTGCATTTTTGTGCACAAAGACAACAGAGTTGATATTCCAAGCAGATGCAGGAAAAATAAAATAAAAAAATAGACCAGCAACTCAACTTACATTTTCATCAATGGCTTCAAAAAGATCGATTTGGTTCTCATACCTAACATTGTCTGTTCCCCCAAGACAACTGTAAAAAAAAAAAAAAGTGATAAAAATAATAAAATAAAACAGTAAATAAATGACCTTGACCCATGACACTTACCTGAAACCAAACTTTGTTTTATCAAATTTGATTTTAACATCTTTGCTGTCAGCTACACAAAACTCTATGAAAACAGAGTCCCTCCTGTCGTACCACTTGGCAGTTGCTGGTTGCCTATAACAAAAAACAGAATACCTGAATAATTCACTCTAATTCACTCTGAATATATATCCAGTCCAAAGTTATAAAAGGTTTAGTGGTAAAAATATTTTGTACAACATATACATATAAAAACTGTTCAAGATTACCATGAAAGAAGAAATTATTTGCCTAAAACATACATAATACATGCAACCAGTAAATGGTGACAGACAGGCAGCAGTACTTCAGGCACAACAGCTTGCAATCAAAAAACCTTTGTATTAGATTACTTCCAAGTGTCTAGTTGCCAATATGCTCTAGTTTTACGATGTTACAGGCTAAGGATCACTAACAAAAGTGAAAACTGAATGGGCATATTGATATGAATTTGAACTATATAGTATGATATATGAAAGTCAATACAAAATACTTAGAACTAAATCCAACGTAGACAAAAACAGGAAGAAATAATTATTCTCATAATTATCTTATTATCTGCATTTTGTTTAAAGAGTACTGAACTGACATTATCAGATGAGGTAATGATAATGGTCCAAAGAGGGCAGTATAACGCTGTGTACGCTAATGATAAATGCGAATTAATTATGGACAACATCCATGATAACTTTGCCATCTTAATTCCCTTCAGTTGCATTAGTATTAAAATATTATTTTCAATAGTACATAAGAGATTGACTAGGCCGTCTGATTGTTAAATAAAGTCACCCAAAGGAGCAAACGGCGTTGTTAGCCACTAGTTAAACCACGCGGTACACACTAATCTAAACCGAGAGCAAAAAGCAGTACCTCTTCATTCCACAGAATAAACCAGAGAGAGTGTTCCCAATCTGTACTTTAGTAGTGTTTTCATTCATTTTTAGTCTGTATATAACGTTATCCTCTAGTTAAGGCCACCCTCCCGCCTTCACGAAAGCATGTATTTCCACGGCTACCACATTATTAGCCCCACCAGAATTGAATGTTTCATTAATTTACCTAAGACTTGGTCTTTTTAAAACTTACATGTCTCGTTCTGCAAGAGGCTTCCTTTTCGCAAGCAAGAGTAATATGGGAAAAGAAAGGCAGTTTCTACAGAAAGAGAAAAAATCAGCCGTGGACTCTTTTCCGGATCTTGTTGCGTATCCGAGGACAAGAATGACGCTGTGACGCAGTTCATGCGTACTCGACGTTTCTAGAGCTTTCAGGCACTTCGATGGCACAGCCTAACCCTACAGCTGAGGTAACGTTAAGGACCCAATAAACGGTTACTGTCATAGGCGTAGTTTTGTATGGATTTCTATAAAATCTATAAAACTACGCACCACCAAAAGAATATGTATATAGTAGCCCACCCATCAACATGTTTATTGTAGCACATAAAAATATTTATGGATTTAGAAAACTCACTATTAAGTTAAACTCAAGTTCAGTCTGGCATCTGAACCAACTCCAGCCGCACGTCATAGTTTTTCCTCCATGAGCTCTTTGGCTAAAAGCAGCATACACCCAGGGAATTTTCATGTCAAAGTAAAAAATCTAAAGTTGGTTTATGGATTGATTTACTCAATTTTTTTTAGGACCGTACCTGTGGAATAGATATTATGCCAGTACTAATTTTAATACAAATCCAGCATTTAACCTTTAGCTTTGCCATTACATTCTGCTTCCATCTTGGTTTACTCAATTTATTTAATGCTCTCAATACCTAAATTCTCAAGGCCTCTCCATTTATTAAGTTAAACAAAACGTATTTACATAAGTAGTCAAATAAAATAAATTCTATGCATTTATTTTGCATGCATGTCAGGACTTCAGTAAAGTATAGGCAGTATACACAATAATCTGGCAACTTTTGTTTATGCTTTCAGATAGGCTACTGTTAACATGTTATTTATGGGTGATTATTAAGCACAAGACTGATTAAAACCAAGCCGAGTAAAAATTGCTGTGTAAATAGTGTATTAGTGGGATAATGACAAGATTAGAGACATTTTTTCCAAGCCACAATTTTATTTCCATCTTGGGTATAAATTGTATAAACGAGGTTCAATTTATCAGCAACATTTCTTCAACTCTTAGTTGATAGGGTCCCATTACATCGTCAACTCCTGCAAAGTAAAAAGGGTATTTGTTAGCAATAGAAAAAAGAATATATATATATTTTTCCAATAGTTGTACTATTTTTCTCTTCTCAGAAACAGAAAGGCTGGCTTCAGTGAACTCAGAAGAACGAAAGTCACTGTGTCAATCATCACTGAAGAGTTTCCCACATTACAAAAGTTCAAGCCGTTTCTAAAAGGCCAGTTACATAGACAATATAAATTTCCAAAAACATACCATAATCGCATTGACAATGTCGTTGTTGTTGTTCTTCAGGGCGCGTACAGCCTTCGCCCGCGACACATTGGCTTGTGACATGACAAGTTCGATGTCTTTAACTTCAACTCCAGTCTCATCAACCTTCATGAAGAAGAAGCGTGGTTACTTTGAAACATATAGTAAAAACAAAAAACAACTAGCCTCTCAGTTTTCAACTGAAACAAACCCCAGCTTACCTCTTCTTCTTCACTCTCCTCCTGTACTGTTGGCGTCTGTGTGTTTTCCTGGATATTTGAAACGGCTTCTCCTTGTACCTTGAATTTCTCTGCAGCAGCCAGCTGGGCTTGCTGGGAAAGATCTTCAATCTAGGGGGAGATTTCATAGTGCAATGAAATAAACAAACCATGTGGTGACGTTTTTTTGGCAAAGAAAACAAGTAATGGTCAACAATCAGCATGCTTTTTATACCAGACATCATTAACAAGGTGCAACTAAACGGGCCATGTAGTTCTACCTTAGCTTCACCGAAGACTATGTATGTGTCTGATGCAGGACTCTTGTAGACATCTGGTTTAGTGATGACAAATAAGATGTTCTTTGACTTGCGAATGGTAACCCTGGTGACTCCCGTAACCTGTCTAAGACCAAGCTTTGACATGGCCTGCAAGAAGAAATAACATTTTAGTTGCAACTTTGTATTGCCACTTTCTCAAAAGTACAATGCAATATTTAAAATATGAATTACCTTTCGTGCCTTCTTCTCACTGCGGCTCTGTTTAGCTTTGCTGACTGGTTCCTCATCAATTTCAGCTGCTGCTGCAAGCTGCAACAACAAAGTAATATTTACTTAATACAATAGCTAAAAGTATACTTTACACCAATATTACATTCACAAAACATTGGTCGTAAAAATTAACTAGTTTCTCTTCTCAGAACAGAAAGCTGGCTTCAGTTAAATCAGAAGAACGAAAGTCACTGTATCATTCATCACAGAAGAGTTAATTTCTACAACTAAAATAAACCATTCGAAACCCTCAACTTTTACCTGTGCTTGCTGTGTCTGTGTCTGTGCAGAGTCCTGCTCCTCCAGCTCAGGAACAGAGTCATCACTGTCTGACTCTGTGCCAGATCCTACAAAGCCATTGAAAGGACATATTTAGTCAGCTTAACATAACACCACTGTAATGGACATTCTTCTGCCATGTTCAATCAGAATAAGTACAACTCAAGATTGAGTTGATAATTATACTTAAAATACATTCTTAAAACAACCCTGTGATCACTACAGCACCAGATCTGAACTGACTTAGTCCCTGACACAGACTGCACTGCTTAGTGTTCACCATTACAGACGCATGACAAATGTCAAACACGCTCTGGTTACATAGGTGTGTGCAAAAAATGCAAGAGATTTCATGTGTTGGCAAAACCGCATCTTTAAAAAGCAGTCCTTTCACTGAACATTCCCTAATGTACTTAAAAACACACAATAAAGCACAAGGGCATTAGGTGTTTAACACACTCTTTAAGCCACCAATGTGTTTGATGGAAAAAATTTGCCTTGATTGCCAGTTCGTCTGTGGTGTGAAGTAAGGCGGAATACTGCATAAGCCAAAAACTCCTCATCCACCACTGCGTCAGGTAGGGGCTGTAAGGTGGCTGCAGCTACTGTGGTTGCTTTTAATTAACTCTTAACTTTGCTGGCAAGTTATTTCTTAGATGTTTAATATGTATTAATATGCAGCTCATGGGCATATTAAAGTTTTCACTTTTTTTGCACTTAGTCCCAAATAAACAGTTTTAAAAAAGGACATCTGCAGTAACAGCAGTTATGCGATATGTGACAACTAGTTTTAGTTGCCTACAATTTTCTTTAGCTGACTACACAGAAACACATGGAAAAGTGGTGGCACATTCAGGAAAGAAAAAGAAGAATACCCTGGTCATTCTTGATCACAGGCTCCACCATGGCAGGGGCTTTAGCTGGTGTAGGAGCAGGTTTGGGTGAGGAGATGGGCTCAATAGGGGTTGTATTAACTACCTCAGGCTTGACAGGGGCAGGCTTAGCAACAGCCTCAGCAAATGTGAGTTTACGAGGAGTTGGGGCAGCAACAGCAGGTTCAACAGGAACTGGTTTAGCATCTAAAATATTGGGTTTTGCAGACTCAGTTGGTGTTGCCTTGACATCAGGCAGTTTAGCCTCAATAAGTGAATTAGAAGTTTTAACAGGGGCTGGCATGGGCACCTCAGTACATTTAGGGTCTGACTCAACAGGGGCAGACTTAACCTCAGCAGCTTGCTGAGGAGCCTTATTAGGAACAGGCTTAGGGACCTCAGTAGAAACTGTGGGTTTATCAGCAGCAACTCCCTGAGGAGCAAGTATAGTTGGAGCAAGCTTGGGTAAATCTGCATGAGGTTTAGCTGCAGGGCATTTGTCATCCTTAGACGGGACCTTCTGGGCCATAGGCAGTTTGTTTTTAATAACGGATTTATTACCTTCAATCAAAACAGGTTTTGGGGATGCTGCCTGAACAGTCTCATCTTTGGCTGTAGGTTGAGGAGCTTTAATGGGTACAGCCTCAACTGGAGTTGGGTTAGCAGCCTCAGAGGGGACTATAGGTGCCACTTTAAAGGCCTCAACAGGGGCAGCTTTTACATTAGCTGGCACAGACTTTGGAGGCTTACAAGGCTTAGGTGGAGAAGTGGCACATTTTGAGACTTCTACAGCAGCAGGGGGCAAAACTACGGGTACTTTAACCGGCTTCTCAGGTGGAATAAGAGGAGGGAGATCATCATCAGCCATTTTTGTTGGCATTGTCTTAACTTCCACTGATTTGGGAGGGCTAGCTGTAATAGTATCCGAAAATGAAATGGGAGCTGCAACCGCAGGCTTTGGGGTAACCTTAAAGGCAGGAGGGGGAACAACAGGTTTCACAGCAGTTGGAGAGGGGATTTTTTCAACTGAGTCAGGCTTAGCTTCTACTACAGCTGGCTTAACACTAGCCACAAGCGGGCTTTCATCTGCAGCTAGGGTTTTGCTCTCAAGTGAAGCAGGCATAAATCCTTCCTTTTTAGCCTTTACTTGTTTGCCAGCCTTGATGACTTTTGGAGCAGAGTGCTTATTCTGAGCAGCAGAGGCGCTGCAAGGTGAGCAAGCTAGAGGAGAAGGCATTGGTGAAAGGGGTGTAGAGGAAGTAGTAGATTTTGGAGAAGTGGGAGAAGCAGAGGAGGCAGACATGGAAGAGCGTTTCCTTCTGCCAGGTACAGCCTTTGGGGCAGAGGTACCCTTGGCAGTCTTAGCATCTTTGCCTTTCGGTTTAGCAGGACCAGCAGTCGCCTGTTGTGGCTGGGTGGATGCTGGGGCAGGAGGAGGGGCTGAATAATAAAGATATATATATATATTAAATGATGGCAAAGTAAGTAGTCTTATTCATGCGGGTTAAAGGTTCACAAATCATGTCCATCTTCCAGGTTAGAAAAGAACACACCTGAAAATGCCATTTTACAGCACTATTTTCACACGCAAACAGTATTATATAGCAAGGATGCACAAACTATTAAGGTTTGAAATCCAAAATACCATGTCATAATAAATCAGCTATGTTACATCAGTAGGGCTGACAAAAACGTCTACAGTCAGCACAAAACAAAGCTAACAGTGATCAAAAGTAAATCTACAGAATGCAGTGCATACATGTGCTTCTGTTTATCTGTCATCTAAGGATTATTCTTGTATCAAGTAGGGAGATGTACTACTGGGAAACTTAAATAAAAATGCATAAAAGCTTAAAACATAGTTAACACCACACCCAACACATATACTGGGTGCACAATTAGGCAAGTTGTATTTTTGAGGATTAATTTTATTGTACAACTACAGAGCTCTTGGTATTTTTGAGGATTAATTTTATTGTACAACTACAGAGCTCTTGGTCAATCAAAAATGTTAAACCTGAACATTCAAGTAGTAAATGTGAAGTTTGGGCTTTCTTAAGAGAATATCTATCACCAATATAGCCACCCTTCTTTTTGATAACAGTCACAAGCCGTCCATTCAAGGAGTCAGTCAGTTTTTTTGATCTGGTCAGAATCAACTCTTTGTGCAGCCGCAACCTCAGCCTCCCAGACACTGTTCAGAGGTGTTCCGTTTACCGTCAGGTGAAGAAGGGGGCCATTGTCATTAGTTTTTCATCTTTAAAGGCCCTTACTGGCCAGCCACGCAGTGGAAAACTTTGATACATGTGATGGAGCGTTGTCTTGCATAAAAATCAAAGTCTTCTTGAAAGATGCAGACTTTTCCTGTACCACTGCTTGAAAAAAGGGTCTTCTAAAAATTGGCAGTAGGTCTGAGAGTTGATTTTGAGTCCATTTTCAACCCAAAAAAGGTCCAACTAGCTAATCTTTAATACCTGCCCATAGCAGAACCCCACCTCCACCTTGCTGGCGTCTGAGTCGAAGTGGAGCCAAGCCTCTCCGAAGGAACCTCTAAAATGGTCCTCGTGTAAGGGCGCCGCCTTACGGTGATTTTACAGCGAAATCCAGCGATATACCTCCATCCACCAGAGGGCAGGCTCCAAAAGCGGAAAAATAAGGAGAAACCCAATGGCGACTTTACAAGAGTAAAATTCATGTTTACAACCTGGTACAAAAGATGGCTCCGGTCTCTAGAGCTAAGTTTTTATTACATGAATTTTTGATTAATATGTTTGTTTATGCTATCTAAAAACTATTGATTTACTATGGAAAAAGCCCGGATGTAAAGGCCATTTTATTGCCCATTCGTAATGACAATATTGGTGAATAGGGGACCAATGGGCGGATATCATCCATATTTATACAATCTGAGTGGAGCTATGTGTCCGTTACTGATCCAACTACAGGCCCATCCATCTGATCAGTCAAGAGTCACTCATCAGTCCACAAAACCTTTGAAAAATCTGTCTTCAGATATTTCTTGGCCCTTTGACGTTTTTAACTTATGTGTCTTGTGCAGAGGTGGTTGGGTTTCAGTCTCTTACATTGGCCATGTCAGAACTGAACACCTTGTACTTCTTGACACTCCAGGTAGGTTGCAGTTGTGGAATATGGCAGCACTGGAAGATAATGGGTTCCTGGTAGCTTCATGTTTGATTCTTCACAAATCTTTGGAGGTTAATTTGCGTCTTTTCTTCTCGACACGTTACTTGCGACCCTGTTGACTATTTAACAAAAAGTTTGATAGTTCTGTGATCTTACCCCATATCTTAGATATTTCAAGAGTGCTGCATCCCTGTGAAAGACTATCATTTTTGACTTTTCAGAGTCAGTTAAATCTCTTTTCTGGCCCGTTTTTCATGAGAAGAATCTGCCTAATAATTATGCACACCTTGATATAGGGTGTTGATCTCCTTAGGCCACACCCTCCCTCATTACACAAATACACATCACCTGATATGCATTAAATCCAATAAGGATTCACATTTATACAGCTTGGTGTTGGAAATTATGGATAAAATGATATGGTCAAAATAATCACTTGCCTAATAATTGTGCACACTATTATCCAAGCGTCAAAAGCTTTGTTTCTACCGTGGGTACAGTACGAGTAAGGTCAGTACAGGACAGTTTGGTATGGGTAATCCCTTCACAAGGCACATGATTTCACTCTGCTGGGTCCTGAGGATCTGCATCTACTACATAAACAATGACAAGATCCAAGTGCCACAAACGTTGTCTCTCTATTTAAATGTAAAACATATCTGGAGAGTTTTTGAAACTTGGAAGCAATTATTAAGAAAAAAATAAGAAAAAAATTCTGGCGTGTAGCTGCACTATCAACACTTGTGTTAAACGGCACGAAAGGCTGGAGGTACAGTCATGTGTTGCTACAATAAACATGAGGCCATGGGGCCAGGACTCTCTTGCAGAGATTTTAGGGACTCAAATTTGAGACCACAGATTCTGCTTGTGTTTAATGCATTGTAGATTGATAGATGCATTGTTGTTGTACAACGTTTAGCATCTGTTATGCTTAACCATTTGGCCCTTGACCTGCATTAGAAGCACAAGTTTCATTGCTATGCCCTGACTCACTTACTGGATGTATGTCCTTGAACTTCCTTTAAATAATTACAAAACAGAAATACTGATGATTGGCTCTGCTACCTCAGTCAAAAGGATGGACCTGTCCTTTAATATTGATGGAGCTCTTGTTAAGCCTTTTGCATTTACTAATCTTGGTGTCTTATTTGACTCAATGTTATCTTTTATATCTCTTCTGTTGTTAAAAAACATTTTTCCCCATCTTTGCAATATTGCACATCTTCAATCTTCGCACTCTAGCTGAAATCTTAATTCATGCATTAATCACATCTGATTATTGCAATGCTTTATTTCTTGGTTTGCCCGAAAAAATCTTATTGCAAGGTTACAATATTTTCAAAACTCAGCAGCTTGAGTTCTCACCTCTACCAGGCGTTCTGCTCACATTACCCCTTTACTGCATGATCTCCACTGGCTGCCTGTGGCATCACGCATTCACTTACTTCTAACATTTAAGGCATTAAATGTTCTTGCACCTCCATATCTCTCTAAGCTACTCTACTCCTACTGCCCCGCCCAGTCTCAGATCATCTGAGCTTGGCCTTTTGTCCATCCCACATTTCCGGTTGTTCACTATAGGTTGTAGAACATTTAGTTTGAATGCCCCTAAATTATGGAATTCACTTCCCTTTACACTTTGATACATTTAATCTCCGCCTACCTTTAAGACTAGAGGTAACATGATCGATTCAACGTGTATTTTGAATAATCTGGCGTGTATGTTATGGAATGTGTTTGTGGGTGTATAAATGTAATATAAAAGAACAAAGTAAAGCGACCTTGAGCTATGGAAAGGCGCTATATAAATAAAACCTCTACTACTACAACACCACTATAAAGTAAAAAGTTTCACTGACCAACTTGAGCAGGACACACGTGTTTAAAGTAAACATGCTACCAAAACCCAGTTACTAAACACACTTCCCCATGCATTCTTTGCAAAATCCCACTGGCATTGCAATTCACACACAGGCTATTGTGAGATACCAAAGGGGTTCTGGGTTACTCTTTTTAGCCTAGCAAGACAAAAGTCCCAGTGACTAGATAACAGTCCTAACAGGTGACACCTGTTAGATCACCTCAATGCCCTGTCAGGGACATAATTTACAACAGGTCCACTAACAGTCAACGTTTAGTTGCTGTTTTTACATTAATTACTTGAGCTACAGACCCCTTTTTGGTTTAAAAACATGCGGAAAAGCAAACGCATATACGCACCAGTCTCTGCATGAGGCTGCTCAACTGGGACCGTTTCTGTGGCTTCGCCAGGCATGTTTGCTGCTGACAAAAAAAAATTAGGGTTATAAATACCTACTACAAAAGACGTCCGGTCTATCTTACTGTATGATCTGCGTATCTGAGAAGCTTGTAGTTATCATGACTGGACAGTGCTGATTCTGGGGGCTCGGCTGCAGTTGAGCTAGCTACAATTGATTTTTAAAACTATCATAAGCAACCCCACGTTCTTCTAAACAAATTTTCAGTTGTCACAAAAATAGAAATATCTGTGCACACTCCGTTTCGGCCCAGATACTTCAAACTTGTCTCGTGTTCCCCCATTTTGAGCCGGCAATCAGTTCTATATCGACTAACATTTTAAGACCACAGAGTACCGAAATGTCTTTAATAACTACAATGACCAGTTGCCCGTATTCTATTGAAACACGTGAAACCTTTTCTTGAGCAGAAAGGTGTAAAATCCGTTTGGATGATGGTGGATTATCAGGAGAGGAACTTACCAACTTGGGACGTTATATCCAAGATGGCTGTAAGAGAGAACTACTGACCCCTGTTCCTCGGCAATATCCGGTTTGAAGAGGCAGCTTTTACTTCCGGGTAATTTAAAAGGGACCTTATCCTTTTTTTACGTTGTGAGCAGTGACTGTAGAAAGGGCCTTCTACCGTCACAGCTTACTGAAATTAACTGCAAGTTTGGGATATGTGTAACCCTTTCGGCAGGGTAAAGAAACTGTACTATTTTACAGGCTATTACAACTCATTAGAAATAAATCACTGCCTCAAGCTAAGTTTGACCAAAAATAACTTGTATCAGAGTGTCAATATTAAGATTTTTTAGGCTATTTAAGGTTGATCTTTTTCTTCAAGTGAGATTGTATTTTGTGATGAAAAAATGTTTGTGCTTTACAAGGCACCTTGGAGGCTTCCCTGGTAGAGCACGTGCTACATGATGTAGAGTGACCCAGGTTTGCTCCATTTCTCGCCTTGCTTATTCTTACCTTATTTCCTGTCTATCAATAAAAGCAAAAAGACCATAAATATCCAACATCATTTATTTTTTAAAGATATTAAGACATGACAAAATGTTAGCGTATTGTTGACAAGGATTATAAACATTATATTACAATATTGAACTATAAGCGCCTGCCTTTCTGACCAGAAATCCAGTTCAAAATTCTTTTTGAAGATCTGTAAAAAAAAAAAAAAAAAAATTACGAGCAATTTTATTGAGCCTTTTTTGTAATGTTTATAACTTACCACTCCTTCTCAGAAGTTCTCCTTTCCATGAGCAAGCCATTCCATCTAGAAACTGATCAAAGTATTTCACATACTTTGCAAGGCTGGTTCTTTTGTAATCTGCAAAAAAAAAAAAAATTAAAAGAAATAGGAAGCCTGGATTATCTGTTTGTTTCCAAGTTTTTACTGACAACAAAGGTCCACTCAGGTACCTCTGATTTTTCGTCTTTCAGCAGCATCCATTTCATTGTCCTTCTCCTTGCTGTTATCTTCCTTTTCATCTTCATCTATTTTGGCCTGATCCAGCTCCTCACAGATCAGACTAGGAAAGCATTCAGTGTGATTCAGGGTGTTTCTAGTTACAGTGAAGTTGAGAACAAGAAATTTCTCCTACCTGATTGTAGGCACTGCGAAAGGATCAAACTTTTCTAACTCTTTCAAGTCAATGGGTACAGAGATGCGTCCTGGACAAAGTTAAATGAGAAGTTACAATGAGAAGTTACAATAGTTGTGCCTACATTTATCAAAGAAGTTTAATTATACCACAGCTAACCTGTTTTAGGATGGACACTGAAGGGGCTCTTCAGTAAATGGTTGACACCTTTACTGACATTAACATCAAGCCGTGGGTAGCAATACTGCAACATGATTTCTTTTTCAAAGTGGTGACCCTTCTTGACAATAGCCTAGACAAAGATTATTTCAGTTAACAGATTACTGTTTTGAGCTTCACTGAATACATTATACAAATAATTAAGTTATTTTTGTCAGCTAATGTCATGTCACAATTAGAAACCTGTTTCTTCTTGGCATGTTCTGCAATCAATTTCCAACGACTTTCTGGTTTCTTCTCATTTTGGAAGTCCTGCTGTAGTTCCTTTCTAACATTTATGGGCAAAGTTAAGGTCCAGCTTCCATGATTAATGTGCTTACATACACACATGCGTCTATCATATTTTACAATAGCAGCATTTTGCAAATATTATTTTATAGTTTGTTTATACAGAGGATATCTTCAGGCACCAGGGCCAGTACTTTGTTCCAGGATTCCTTGCGGCCCAGGATGTCTTGTTCATGTAGCGCATATCGAGGAAAGTATCGCTCCACCACCACCAAAGACTCTCTGTTGAGATACAAGTATAGGTTTTAAAAGTCTTGCAAGAAGACAAAAGGTAAACAGTAATTATTTTTTAATTCAGCATAGATACCTGATGAAAGGATGAATGGGATCAGAAAGAACCACTTTCTTTACTGTTTCTTCACTACCCTGTAAAGCCGAATTGAGATATCAAAAAAGTACTCGCGTCTAGTTTTGCTTTCACTATACACCAGTGCGTGTCAGATGGAAAATGGAACAATAAAAATGTATGAAGGAAACCATAGTTTTTCAGGCATGTTATTAGGCTACCTTCACCAAGCTGAGGTACTCTGCCACTGCAGAACGTGCAGCAACAGAAAGCTTTCGGGCAGCTTCATCACAAACCCAGCAATGGACCCCTCTTCTTCCAGAATAAACCCACAGCAAGTGCTGGAAACCAAAATCCTCTGGAATATCACATAACAAAAGAGCTCTTATTATCCATTCTATCCCTTTCAGTCTGACAAAAATAATAAGCAATAACTCACACACACTCACATACCAGCTCATGTTTGTAAATGAGAACTGGTTTTACCTGGATAAATAAAGGTTAAATTGAACAATAAAACACACCTCGAAGAGCTCTATCCAGGATACGAATTGCAATGGTCATTAGGGTCCAGCACTTAGAGCAAATGTCTGCAGCACTAAAATGAAAGATTTTTGTAGTTACATACACACATACACACACACACACAAATATATGAAAAGGTATTGTAAAGTCATTATGTTTTACCTGCAGCAACTTCGGACATCATCATAATCTGTCATATCAATATCAAACACCAGCTCTTTCTCCAGGGCCTGGAAGCTCCCTGACTTCACAGTGTTGTGCTGATTAGGCTGTGGGTTACAGTAAATTCAATTTAGTGGCTCAGAAGTGACAGCAGGTTGTCCAATTACCAGACAGTTGGCGGTTTAATTTCTCTCCACCCAGTTCTTACTGTCATTGTGTCCTTGTCAAGCCATTTCACCCACCTTGTCTCCAGTGTCTGTATGCATGCAGACCAATGAACCAATAAGTTCGTAACATTTGAGTCCCACAAGACTCAATTTTGCTCCCAGTAAAAGAAGGCATATGTTGGAATAGCTTTTTACTTCCATCAATGTGCATAGACCGTATTCGATACAATGACTAAATTACATATTCCACTGCAATAATAGTTTACAATTACAGCAAAAAAACAATGCATACCAATGGTTGAAATAGCATTATAAACGTTCATGTTCATACCCTGTGGCTGTACACTGCTCCAATATCAATTTTATAGGGGTTCATCTTCTGCATCTCCTTTTCCAGCTCATTCTGAGTAGTAAAAGATTGGTAGCGGACGTAAATGTCATCCTTAAGAGTGAAGGAGAATTCTCGATTCTGGAAATAGTTCTTTTGCACTAGCAAAAAAGGGAGAGACAGATTTATAAACGCATAAACCACTGGTTATAATCTAATAGCAAGCTAAAACATTAAGAGTGCATCTGTTAAATAGGATCGCTCATTGTAAGAAATAATCTTAACACACTAGCTAGTCTAACTATGCTAGTCCTAAAAACTACAATCTTTCCAAAGTTACCCTAAAAACAAACTTCTCTTTAGTTTTAGGACACTCACCCCCTCCATAGTTGAGCCAACGATAATACTGAGAAAAGGGGAATAGCCGTCGATAGTACAATGGTAATAAATCCGGAAGACAAGCTGGGTCGTAATCTAAAGACGCCATTCTTTGTGTTATTAAAACGTCCTTAGTTTAACCAATTTAAAACGAGGATCCAGGCTGACAGTGTGGTGTTCTGTTGAACGCTCAATACAACGCGGGAAATGTCCGAAGGAAGAGAGGAAACCAATGAAATGTCAGTTCAAGGCAACTACGTCACCAAACCAGGAAATGTTTACAAAAAACGACAAAAGTTGACCCTTATTTTTGCATGCTGCTTTATATACCACACAGCTGTGTCTTTTAGCATAATATTAGTTTTAAAAATTAGTCATAAAATTAGTTTTTTCTTCTGACGATATTTGTTGTACGCCGAAGAGAGAATTCTGGGACTTGTAGTGTTTGGCTGCCAAATTACAGAACGACGCTACTGTCATCACCAAAATCTCAATAAGATAATTTTGTTGCTTAATTGTTGAATGGTAAACAATGTTGTTAGTCATCTCAACTGTTCTGGCTGGCCAGGCTACATAAATGTTCAAGATGGTTTAAAATTCTCTATTATAGGCTAGATCTACAGAATATTGAATATAAATTGAACATTGAATAGAAAAGCAAAATTAAAGTTTGCCTATTTTTTTTTGTTTAAATTCATCATAAAAATTGAACAACATACTTGATTGATTATTTTAGATTATGTTTGAGCTGTACTTTTTTCTTACTCCTTTAGAGGGCAGTAGCCTAGGCTATTTATTTACAATCTATGGCTAAAGCTGAATAAAGCAAAATGTTCTACTCCAATGAGTAAAAAAAGAGACACAAATTGAGAGGTTATAGCCATAGACATTTTGTAAAGCAAAGTCAACTTTCTTTCAAAGAGCAAGAATCAATAAACTTGTTATTGTCAGCTCAGTTAAATTTATGAAACTCCCTCTCTGGCCAGACAATGTAATGTACATGACCCTTGACATTTGAAAAGGGCATTAATTTCATTTCACATTCAATACATCAGGGCAACATACCATATTGTTTACACCAACACTACACAGCATTGTCATTTTAATGCTATCTTCAGTGAGTCTATTTCAAGTGAGTCTCACAGACCTCTCAGTGTGCCTTTAAAATGACAGTGAAGGAAACAATGCCAATTGTACTAATAATTAATACTACAACATACATGCCTTGAAACCGAAACATTTTAATTTCATAAATGGGCATGGTGTAGTATGTTACCAGAATGATTTTCAGTAAAGGTGATTTTAATTGTAGCTTTATAGTCACATTTGTTTTTATGCTAATGTATATATTTATATCATTCTGTGATTTATCTGTGAAGGTTCTCAGTCATCTAGGTCATCTTGAAGAAAAGGTTGAAGCAAAAGCATCTGGACTCAGTTTTAAAGGTGAAGACAATTTGTCTCTAATTCCAAGAGACTTTTAAATTCCTCAGAATTGGTATAGTCTCTTCTCCAGATGCTTTTGCTTTAACCTTTTATTTTTGATTTAGGCTACATGATGTAAGTGCCCCATTACCTTATATGCTAAATCTCTGTTGGCAAAGAAAATGTAAAGCATTTTCTAAATTAATTGCTGAATACACAAATTGTTCAGGAATGTCAGGCACACAGATTGGACCTTTCTCAGGTGTACTATGATGATCTGTTAAGTAACTTTCCTACAAAAAAAAAAAAAAAGATTTCTAGAAAGATATAGCCTAATCTAAAAAAGCAACATGTTTATTCTGAATTTTTGGTTACATTATAGGTATACATTATAATGTTGCTGTATGAGTTGCAGAAGGACAGTCTGTCTTCTTGTTTCTAATGACTCTTGGTAACTTGTGCAATGGATTCAGAGTTTTGTGTCACCAGCATGATGTTGATGATGATGCGTGACTGTTTCCATTCACTGTTCGTGCCACGGGCTTTGTCGTGCCTCACTAATTTCTCAATCATTGACACTCTTGAATTCTTACATGTCCATTTGATAAAGCCATCTGTCATATCTTTAGGCTTGGCAGGCAGTGCTGTCCGGCTTGTACATGTTACAGTAACATGTGGTAACAAGTCATGTAGATCATGTAAATATTATTTTTAGAGTGCCACTTCAGGGAATAGGAACTACATTCTATTTAAACTTTTTCTTTTTTTTTTTTTCCAAATTCAAATTTTTGCTCACTGCATTCTTAAAAAGCTTTGCGTTCAGAACTCCAACCTTTTCATTATACTTCAACATACACTTTACTCAACACAGCTAGATTATATCCCAAAAAGTATACAGTACTTTTACATAACATATATAATAACAATAATAATACTTTGTAGCCTAAAAGCCCCAACCTATTAAGCAAAAATAGGCTAACCTCTACACTATAAATAGCCTATAGTAATTTTGGGTTCGAGAAAGAAGAGGAGAGTTGTTTTGTTATTATTTTCAGCTTCTGCACAGATATTAGAAGAGCCTAATCCTTGCAGTGGGCTATCACCTCTTTCTTGTTGTCCCCCTGAGCGGCTCGCTCATTGGTTAGCGCTTCAATATAAAGTTCCGCAGTGGTTCTCCTGTAGCTGATGATCAGCACTGCTCCGCAGCGCACATAGCCTGAGCGCACTGGAGACAGCATTTACCAACTTTTTGTTAGCTTCATTTTGACTCCTAATTTAATTCCACCAGGCTTCTTTGTTTTTTCAGCATGAAGGAACGAAGACTCACTCAGCCTTTTGTAGCGAGATGTAAACTAGTGCTGGTTGGGGACGTCCAATGCGGTAAAACTGCGATGTTACAAGTGTTGGCCAAAGACTGTTATCCCGAGGTACGAGTTCATGGCAAGGTGTAGCTATCTAAACGAGAAATGCAGACGTAGCTACAAGCATGGATGAAAAGAGGACATTAGACTGTTTTTTTGTAGCCTAAATGTATTGTCTGCTGATGTTCCTAATACGTAGACTAGGCTATGTTGTAGTAATTGTGTATGCCTACTGGACTGCAGTAACATTGTTAGACATTCCTAAGCAATATTATTTGTTATCTATTTTAAATCTGGTTGATAAGGTACTGTGTAGGAAATCAGTTCATCAAAATTCAGGATGATGAATGAAAAAGCTGATTAATTGTTTCTTGCTCTCTCTCTAATTGTCCTTTTGCAGACGTATGTCCCCACTGTGTTTGAGAATTACACAGCCTGTCTGGAGCTTGAAGAGCAAAGAGTAGAGCTCAGCCTGTGGGACACATCAGGTGAGCATTGTGCATCCCCCGTCACAGACCCCCTTGAATGTTTGAAGTCTCTTCTGCTTTGAAATACACCTTGACTTTCAGTCTCGGGTTAACCTGTTTACCTTCACATCCTCTCAAAAATCCCAGTCAACCAGGAGCCTGGTATTGACTGTTAATGAACCATTGTTTGACTTAGTAGTGTTGTTGTATCTGTCAATCCTGTTCTGATTCAATTAAGCAGGGTTTTACTTTAAACCTGACATGGTATAGAATAATGAAAATCAATTGAACAACACAATATTGAGAATTTGGTGGTAATATTTAATAGAGTAGGGAATAAAGGTAGACAGTAAATGTATATGATTGTTGTCCAAGCAGACTTGAAATGAATACAGGGGACTGACTTTTCTCTTCTGATTATCTGCACTAACGTCATTGCTATGATCAATTGTTTTATTGTCTTTAAGCAGTAAAGTATATAATTATTGGCTGACTTAATAGAGGATGATGATGAAGGTTGCTTGTGCAGTTTTCTGTCATCTCTGCACCTTAACAGAGGATTATGTAAAGTGAACATCACACTGCCCGCTGTAGTGGACTGGCTCTGTCACAGGGCCAGAGGAAGTAGATTGGTGCCAATTGGCCTGCAGAGGGGTTGCTCACAGGGGAAAAGGGGTTGCCTTAGCCATGCGGGGGGTGGAGTATGGCTAGTGTCCCCATGACCAGAAGGCACAAGGGATGAATAATGTGCAAAAATATATGCATGACCTTCCTCACTGCCGTATGGTGTGTGCATCCTTAAAAAGGTTTATGGAACTGACTTGTAACGCTGAACAAATGTAGGTCTGTCTATTTATCTCCAATGAAATACAAACATTCTGGACTGAGGAAACATAAGATCTACATTTTCAGTAGAAAAACACACATATAGTGTTTCATTCCTTCAGTTCATTCTGCCTCCTCTTTCTGCTCTTTTTCAAGACTTACATCACTTAAGATAGTTATATGACGCCGCTTTGACTCCCTCTCAAAAAGTGGTATTGATAGATTTCAGTTGTATAAGTTGTCCTGATTTTCTGAATTGAGCCAAAGGAACACGCTGAGAAAACAGAATAGAATAGCAACTCTGCTTGATGGTTATGTTTTTGGAAAGGAAAACAACTTTTGTCTCAAACGCCTGTCAAACATTGTCTTATATTAAGTATCAGCACCTTTTATGATTAGACATTTCTCTTTGCAAGGAAGTAGTAGGGTGCATATTTAGTCCCAAATGGCATGAGTAGGAAATTAAATCCTATTGTTGGCGACGTGTGGGGGTGATTAGGTGGTTATGGGAAAAACAATGGAGAGCGGATATCCTTTTGCTCTGTTTTTAGTTTAAGAGTCTTCCTTTGAGTGCTACTTGTAGTAGTAATGAGCTTTGTGGAAATAGTAAGTTTCCTTAATACCGCTTCTCATAATAATCTAAGTTAAAGGCCATTATTCCAGAATGAGAAAATGTGTCATTATTTTAAACAAATTAAAATGTGACTGGAACAGTTAATTGTTTGGCAAAAGTTTATTCTTGGCTAATAATGGGAATATAGGATTGGTTTCACTGCCTGTGACTCAAAGTGGGTGTCAGGCTTGATTTGTTCTCTTAACACTTTGGTATGGGTGCATGGTCTATTTCTGAGTGTAACAGTGTTATTCATTCATACAACAGTTACTTTTTGTTTTAACACTTCTTACATGTCAAACATAGCCAAAACCTTTAAAACTATTTTAGAGAAGAAAGTTATTTGAACTGGTTAGTTGTTCCAATGTTCTTGTATCAGTGACCTGTAGGGATTTTAGTGTTGTGTGAGATGTTGCAGGTTAGAGTTCCTTTTAAATGGTAAAAAAGTTTGTCTTGACTGTGTACTTGTAATTTATAGGTTCTCCATATTACGACAATGTGCGCCTCTCTGCTACAGCGATTCAGACGCAGTGCTCTTGTGCTTCGACATCAGCCGACCGGACACAGTGGATAGTGCACTTAAAAAGGTACTTCTGTTTCTTCTGTCACAAGCTACTGCAATAGTCAATTGCAATTCTTCCTTGAGTTTCAAATCTGTATTAACTATATTGATGAGACATGTATACAGGTTGTTTGTTGTAGTTATAGATACTGTATGTGAGTGCGGCTCAAGAATCCCTCTGCTGAGATGTATTGATATATAGTAATTGGCAGAAATAAAGACCGTACAATAGTAATCTATTGCTCACAATACACACTCTTTCATATATAACAATACAGTTAAAAAAATTCTTATACTAGTAATATGCACCTTTTAAATGGAATAACCAGCACTGTATAGACTTTTACTTTTTTATCAATTTAGTATTTTGATAAAATTTTTACTCATCAGTCACGCAACACGTTTCTTTTTCTTACAGTGGAAAACAGAGATTCAGGACTTTTGCCCTAATACACGCATCCTAGTCATAGGCTGCAAGACAGACCTGCGAACAGATGTTTGTACACGCATTGAGCTGTCCAATCAGAAGCAGGCCCCCATTTCCTATGAACAGGTGTGTACTGGGACTTGTCTTCTATTTATTTTTCTAGCTTCTATAAATTCCCTTATAGTGTATCTGGTCCAAATTAACATTGTTTTAACATTAAAAGGGCACCTCTCTGGCCAAGCAGCTCGGAGCAGAGGCTTATCTAGAGAGCTCAGCATTTACGTCGGAGAAAAGCATCCACAGTGTTTTCCGTACTGCTGCTTTGGCCTGCTTGAACAAACTACAGCCAGCTAACAAATCCAGCCCAGTGCGTCGCCTCTCAAAAAGACTGCTACATCTGCCCAGCAAGACAGAGCTGCTTGCTTCTACTTTCAGCAAGGACAAGTCCAAGAGCTGCTCTGTCATGTAAGCGCTAAAAGCGCCAGAGCAATCACACTGTCTATAAGACTTTGGAAGTGGTGCAAATAAAAATAGGATTCACTTTCCTTTGCAGCACTCATGATTGCAACACTCACTATATTCTGCACTCAGACAATATTTTCTTCAGAGGCAGGGTGAAAAGTGTTTGATGTTGAACATAGTTCTGAATAATTATGTACATAAAAAGAATCCAGCACGCATAGAGCGTAGCAGGTGCTTCAAAGTGCAGACCTGCTAGTCAAATACAATAAATGTTGCACTATGCCTGCTTATATTTGGCCAGTGTGTTTACAATGTACTTAAAGGATGGGTGTAAACAGTGCATTTGACAGCATTAACATGCTGCATCCCATTTAATGTTCAGTTTGCAGTGCTCTTTCTTGTACATCTCTTTATCTGCATGATTCTTAAGGTCACTGTGGGAAACTGGGCGACAAAATCAAATGTCAAACAAGACAGTGACAGGAAGCAGTTTCAAAGACATGTGGCTTGTGGAATTTAAAAGAGCGACCCCTGATGTAAGGTTTTCTCTTCCAACTGTTCCCCGCAGTTTCTAAAGAAATTTAAGTTTACAGTGGGAAAAGAGATAGAGAGTAGAGCTATTTGGCAGGCTCAGTGTTCATTTGCAAAGGCAGTGGGAGGATGAACTGAGAGCAGTGATGTGACTCAGCACTAACATGAGCTTTAAAACTGTGTCAGGGTGGACTTGTTGCAACAAAACAAAAGGCAGGCTGTCAAAAGCCTGCCTGTTTGTCAAATCTGTACACCAGCCCTAATAGTTAGGGTCATTAATAACTGTGGTCTTACACACTGATACACATTGTTCCCTTCCACTACATATGGCAGTTAAAGCAATGCAATGAATTTACCCAGCCGAGACAACTTAATCTTTTATGACATGACAAACGGACATATTATTTTAAATCTTCACACATTTTTTCGGCGGCTTTTGATGGGTGTTTAAGTGTGTGCTTTATGTAAACTTTTGTTAAAGACAATCTGCAGCAGTTACGTTACATGTTCTTAAGCTAGCTGATACTGAACTACAAGAATGACAATCAGGCTGGTCCTGTATGCAGAATTCTTCTTCACTCCTTTTTATTAACTAAAATGTATTTATTTAATTTTTTATTTATTTTTTTATTGCTTTAGGCTAATAGGTGTTTTTGTTGATGTTGTTTTTGTAATCACTCGAGTCTTCTGGCATTAGTGGCTGTTGCCAGCTCAGCTAATGGAGCCTGATGATTTTCTGCACACAGAAGCACAGAGTTCTTTGGATGTACACAACTCTGGAATTTAACGTGTTGCCTAGCAACAGTGGAAGCAGGGGTAGCATGAGCAAGGCTCCTGTCTTGCAGAAAGAGGGATGGCTCTCTGAGAGGCCACCTCACCTTTTATTTGTAGCATTAGACGTGAGCCACAGCGAAGGTGATGGCTGGACAGTAGCAGAGCACTGCTGCAGATCTCTTGTGATGTTTGAGACTTTATGCCGGTAACAGACATGAGTGGGCTGTTTGATGCAACACAGTATCTAAACCAAACTTTACTTTTTCTGTAGCTCTGCTATTATGCTATTTCTCCATCTGAAAAATCATGGTATTCAAACATAGCTTTATTCTTTTGGCTTAGTGAATTTCAGCTTGTGTTTATTGTACTTTTGTTCTACAAATCGTTCTTCTTAACACTTGTTTTTAACAAAATCCACCAAAAGAATGTGATTGAAACATAAGACAATGTTTGTACAAAGTTGCCGGTTATTAAGTTCAGTATTGTCAATTGTCCTATGCTATCTCATTTTGATATTTAAATAAATGTTTCAAGATAAAATTACAATGGAACTAGCCTTCTTTCTGGATCGGAAGCACTCTGGCTACAATGAAAGATACAAGTCCTTTATTGCACAAGGGACATATACATGTTTTAAGTAAATTTACAAGTGTGAGTTAATCGATTGTGCATTAGAGCAACAGAGGTAAAACTAACTTTGGTACATTTTGTTCATGGCCACGCTGTCACTCTGAAGCAGATTAGAAAACAGGATGATATGTGGAATGCCATCATATTCGAGATAGCTATTTCTTTCTATCTGTTTTGTCTGGTCATGATAATATCTGCTTGTAGGTCAAGGGTACAACAGTTCATCCAAAGGCTATGATTGTGCTCGGTGGCCATTTTATGTATGTACAACTTTCTTGCTGTGAAGGAGCACTAAACAATCTGCCACCGTGCACCCTATCCTAAACATTTGTGTTTTAATTCCTCTGGACAGGAAGACCAATAATTATCTGGTGACAGTGAGAGCCTGGGGGGAAGGGGGGGTCACCCTTACCAAGATACACACTGATGTCACTTACTGTATATTCATCAAGTTCCATGTACAATTAGACTTGAAATTAGACTTGTTTGCATTTCAAACCAAGATCAAATGCAGTTCTGCCCTAAACTGAAAACACATAACAATTGAACCTACCTAAATTATAATTTCGGCTGGTAACATGTTTAAATTGTCTTTATCCATAAGTTATCAGTGTATATAAAACAATTTTCTTTTTTACAGCTAAGGGAAAATTAAAACTACAAAAGAAAAAATATCTCAAAAGAAGCTGTAGTTTCTCTTGCTCTTTCTTGAGTAACTGTCCTTCAACTCTGCCCTTCATTTTGAATATTTGCTTTGTCTTTCACTGTCCTGAAGCTGCCTCTTATCAGGATTACTCTCACTACTTTCTACTGTCGTACTTACCACACTAACGCCAGAACACGACTGAAGCGTGTGAATGTTTGCTATTCATGAACTATCGCACACAAGAGCGATACAGCGGTGACTCATGACCAACAGGAGACAAGGGAAACGATGCTGATACTCAGTGTATCATCATATGCAGGCTCCAGATAATGCGCATTTCTTGCCTGCTTTAACATTGATTTTCTTCAGCGAGAAATGGAAGTGGTTAAATCATGTCTTGGATGAACCAGTCTGTCTACTGATTTCTCTTTTTTTATTATTCTCTGCCCTCTCTACGTCTTCATCCATTCATCTACAGTATCTCTCTCACGCACATATGGGCTAGTGTACTTATCAAGAAACGACTGATGTGTATTTGCATGTCTGTAGAAATCAGGCCTTCTGAGCTTGTATTCCATGATAGGTTGCTTCAAGGCCTGATTATAGAGCATGACCAGATGGCACTCAATCCAACTGTAATTATATAAAAAAAGAGTGTTCTGAAAAAGACTGTGAAGCTTTTGGTGCTGTCTTAAAGCATAACTGTACTGGTGAGCCGAAGAAAAATTTCCACTTTGGTGGACAATAAAGTTCTATTCTATTCTGCAAGACTATTTGCTGTTTTTTTAAGTTTTTAAGTTTTTAAGTTTCTGGCATTACACTTGATTTGTATTTCTGTAACTACACAGCTTAGAAAATCTTCATTAAAGGGTAAAGTAAAAACTTATATAAATTATAAAATTTGTTCAGGTTGACCAGGGAGCATGTCTACCCATGAAAAATGTAATGTAAAATTAAAGCCACAAGCAGCGATAAAGGCCCTCGCCTCCCTTGAGACCACGGGGACACATGCACTCGGAGGATTGCATTTCGTGCTTTAAAGCGTAAACTTCACGGTAATGTCAAATGCCTGTGCTATTGCTTGAATCTTCTTCTGGCTGGAGCCTGCTTCATCACCTCGGACCTGTGCTACTGCTGGGGCCTGCTACACCACCTTGTAATTTAGAGTTAAAGGTCTCCACAATCCCTGGTTTTCCTGGGAGCTGTCTGAACCTTTGAAAATAATAGATTATGCTTGGGCTAAGGCAAGAAAAACAAAGTAGTGGCTGGAGATTTGAGATAACTCAGAAATTGCTGCACCCCCCTGTTTAAAAAGGCAAAATGTAAATATTACTTGTCTAAAAGTAGGAGTTTACTGGGTCAAATTTAGGAACATTTTGCAGAAAAAAATATATAAAAAAATAACTCGAGCAAAAACAATAGGCCCTCCCGGTCATCACCGGCTCGGGCCTAATAATAAACAGGTCAACAGGAAGTGATGTGTGCAGTCTAGACGTGTGCCCCCTTTCTGTAAAGTTGGGTGCCTGCAGCAGAGTCAGATCAAGACTCACAAGGGGGTGGGGGTGGGGGGGTTCTCATTACCAGATGAGCACATTATCCATCAGACGTGGCAGAGGAGACACATACAACACATACAATCACCTATCAGACCTCTCCAGCAGCAGAGAAGGAATCTAAGGACTACTGAGAGGTGTACCTATATGCTGCATGGTTACTGATGAGCTATCTGCAGTATTACATACGGAGAGCACAAACATACTGTAAGCTTTGCCACAATTGCTCTGACACTGTCGTAGCTCTCCTGGCTGGAGACAGAAAATTGTGCTGTAAGTCAAAGGCTCAGCTGAGTGAAACAGTGTCATTTCACAGTATCTCAAATGAGCCTCTGCTCGTTCTGTGTTATCGAATCAGCATTATATATGACGACCATAACTTCCCCCAGTAATATGACTGTTCCTCTGGAACAGCCTTCCAGAGGAGGTTAGACAGGCCTCTACTCTGACAATGTTAAAGTGCAGGCTCTGTTAAACTGTGCATATGACAACTAAAAGTATTTTATCTCCACTCTTCTCGTTTAGTTTTGTTTAAATTGATTTTTTTTATTTTTTTTTAATAATTGTTAAATAAGTGTATTTGTGTTTTCAACCTTTCTCTCTTCTTTTGTAAAGCACTTTGAATTGATGTTGTATGTATTGTTCTATATAAATAAACGTGCCTTACATTTATCATCTGTATGCTATGTCTATGTCTATAAAAACATAGCTTTTCATCTTCTGTATATCTGACCACCCAACCCTGGCAAAGACATACAATCATATACTACTACACACTTTATACAGCCCTGAAACCCAAAGAGAGATTCACATTAACGTTAAGAATAAAGCAGTTAGCATGCAGCCAAAACAGCAGCAGTGAACCCATTCATAAATAAACATAGGCATGATTTGGTTAAACATATGAGCCACATATGTAAATGCTGTTTTTGAACTCCTGACAGTTGTTAGTGCATGTGTGACAGGGTCTATATTTGAATCAAAGGTTATCCATGTGAAATGGGGAATGAATATGTGTCAGTGTATGTTGTGTATACTAAACAGTTTATCTTGTCTGCTTGGCCAATACATATTTTTGCTCCCCGGTGCAGCGATGTGAGCCAGGTTTACATGCACCTGGGTTTCCTGTAGGTCTGCTGCAACAAAAAACCTCAGAATAAATCCCTCCTGTATGTGCCAGCTTGCCCTGTTTGACACACCCCAAGGGTGTCAAGAGTCACTGCTCTTCCAAATGCCTTTAATTAGAAAACATGCTTAGCATAGGGAGTGTGGGGCTCAATAAATAAAAAAATGTGCATATGAATAAAGGCCAGAGCTGGTTTAAAGCAGTTTCTGGATTTAAAGAATCATTAACTCCCTATGACCTAAACACAAAGAATGATGAACCATCTAGATTTTTGACAGGTTTAATTTTGCAAATTCAAAATTGACTGGCAAGCATTATCTTGTTAAAACATTTGTGTTGGAATTCTTATTTCACATGTACTACTACTGCACCTTAAACATCCACCCTCATCCTCATTTGTTTTATGTAATATTAATCATGTAACATTAACTTCATACTGTAGCCTGTGATGAGGAGAGACTTCAATTGAACATACAAGGGATGTTCCTTGCCCCATATTTAACAGACTTGCACATTATTTATGAATTCCTGATTTATTTAATCTCTGACAATGTATCAAGCCTTGGTTGGAGTTTTTCAATAAATAGAACAATGAAAATGCAATGGTTTGAAATATAAATGTGTTTTCCAAACCTGCCTGTTATATCTCTCCTTTATCTTGCTTCTTTTGTATTTTTTATACCATCAACTTTGATCTTACTGAAATAGTTTCACCTTCAGAAGGACTCTATAAAGCTCTCTTGATATCCCTGTGGATAAAAAGGCAAGTGCAGAATATGAATCAGCACTGGGCCAATCTGAGCTGTAGTCAAGAACAACAGCTCCTATAATGTCTTTTATCGTTTTGGAGGAGCATGCAAATACACACTGACTAAACAATGGCTTAGATTATGGGAAATATATAACCAAGTCTTTTAATCTGTGGATCACGTTTGGAGTGCTATTAAGAATACCATATTAAATGACAGGTCTAGTGGACAGAATGTTGATCTTATCTTAAATAAAGGGCACTGCTGCCCAGAACAAGCATAGGTGATGGCTATTTTGTTAACCTGCACGCGACTGCCATCGTGTGTTTGTTCTCAGAGCTTTATAAAAATGTCCTCTTAGTCCTGAGTTTTTTTTTGTTAAAACTGTAATGAAGTTATTTGTTTTGTGTAGCCTATTTGTAAATTGAAGTTTGTTCAGGTGTGTTTTTTAGATAGCCTAAGCCCATAGGTTTCTACCACTCCCTACACATATTTTTGTTCAATGGATTGTATTATTCCCATTTCATTTGTTAAAAATAATAAATAAATAAAAAATAAAAATTAAATAAATAAAAAAACCGCACGCGGCCGCCACCGTGTGTTTAGTGATGGCAGTGCCACACTGAAGCTTTGTTACGTGCTTCAAACCCTGAACTACAATTAGCTACATAGAACCAGTTGGCTACTACTTTAAAGCTTGATTTGGTGTGAAAAAATAAATTTCACTTGACATATGACGTCCGAAGCAGTGTGGATGAATCACCTGATTGGTTCACTGTTTAATTATTATGTAATAATTATATACAATCAATGGGTCCAATCAGATGATTCATTAGCATTTTGCAGGTGTCAGTCAAAATCACATTAGAAACAAACTCAAACAGCCAGAGGAATTCAAGGCAAAGAGTTGAAATAGACTATGAAACATAGATTGTATAAATATGGATGATATCCGCCCATTGGTCCCCTGTTCACCAATATTGTCATTACGAATGGGCAATAAAATGGCCGTTACATCCGGGCTTTTTCCATAGTAAATAAATAGTTTTTAGATAGCATAAACAAACATATTAATCAAAAATTCACCCCCCCAGAGTTGTCATGTAATAAAAACTTAGCTCTAGAGACCAGAGCCATCTTTTGTACCAGGCTGTAAACATGAGTTTTACTCTTGTAAAGTCGCCATTGGGTTTCTCCTTATATTTCTGCTTTTGGATCCTGCCCTCTGGTGGACGGAGGTATATCGCTGTATTTCGCTGTAAAATCACGTATGGCGGCGCCCTTACACGAGGACCATTTTAGAGGTTCCATGGAGAGGCTTGCTATGAAAGGAAAAGCTGACTGGTTTTATTTCTTCAAAACTACAATTTTACATGGCATTTATGTCTGTGAAGGTCTCAGTCATCCAGGTCATTTTGAAGAAAAGGTTTAAGCCAAAAGCATCTGGACTTAGTTTTTAAGGAGAAGATGTTTGTCTCTAATTCCAATAGACTTTTTCAAATCTGAGATCAACTGGTAAGAGAGCTGAGCTTATATCTCTAGAGGGAACCTGGCCAGGCTGTTCTGGTCTCATAGTCGTTACCTTGTAAGGGCAGGGGGATGAATGTGAGAGTCGTTAAGGCTCAGGTGAGTCGGTAGTGTCACTGTTCCATTCCAAAACTGTTTTGGTTTCAAAACACTTTTGTAAATAGTTGGCAAAATGTGTCTGAGAACTCCTCCTTTGTTCAGAGAAGGCTTTTCCATTTGAACAAAAATGGCTTCCTTCACACCTCTCTCAAACCATCCATGCCTTTGCCTAACCTTTTCTACATGGCATTTACTTAAAGAGAAAAAGAACAAGCCAAAACGGCGTTAATTTAACACAATACAGCCAAATCAGCAGGTGTTAGCATTTTTCCATAGTTTCCTGAGGTGGGGGCTGGGGGGTTTAAATCTCAGTATATGTGTCTTAGCTAAAGACATATACGGTGACCCTTCCTACAACCTATGCCATTTTCCCAGCAGTCTCTCCTTAATAACACAATACACATGTTTATCAATCTTTATTATTATTTCTTTTAACTAAATATAACATGATTTTCAGTCTTTTGTGTGCATAAAAATTTATTTATTTAAAGCAAAGATGCTTAAGAACAAAGGGTCTTTTCTACAAAAGTAGTTTATCCAACACAGCTTGTTGGGGTGTGAGTGTGTAATAATAAAAAATAAAAAAAAACTCCTGTCCACATATAGGAGCCGACTAGCTTACCTAATTTGACTGCAGGCTGGCACACTGCACAGAAGCTTCGCGTAATGAACCCATGCCAAAAGTGATGCCAAAGTGGTTCAGTGCTTTACTAAAGCTTCATTCGCCCATCATTAGAATATAAACTCCTCATAAAAAGTTTGGAAACATGATCTCAGTTAATTATTTACCCCCTTTACGAATACCAATTGGTGTTTTATATTGTATGAAAGCCTGATTAGTCACATTTACAACGAGGTTAAAAACAACACGTAAATGCATTTCTACACCCAGACCATGACCAGACGTGATATGACGTCAAGCAGCAAGGGCCGAATAATAATAATAATAAACTTTATTTTATAAAGCGCCTTTAAAGGCAACTTCTCAAAGCGCTGTACAAAAAACAAGCAATACAAAAACAAGCAATACAAAAACAGGCAATACAAAAACAAGCAATACAAAATTCAAACAATTAAAAGTAACATCAACTATCAAATGCTAATTTAAAAAAATAGGTCTTAAGTCTACCAATCAATGACTGTAGAAAATACGCCGAATACGCTGAACAGAGCATGCTGGAAAACTGTGTTTTTAAGTTTTCTGCGTCCTCGCTATCCCTGCCCAATGAACCAGCAGATACTACAACTCCCACAAGTCATTGCTCGCTGTGGACTGTATGGCGTCCTCTCGAATCGTAAATACATCGTTTTAAGTGTTTTCTTTAGTTGAGTTGAGTTATCAAGGTAAACTTTCAGTTTCTAAGTCAAATGATTTTCACTACATTGCACATACTTGCACATTTCAAACTGTAAATGTTGTTTTTTGTTAAATTACTGCGTGTTTGTTGACAATACTAATACAGTTAGCCACTCTGCTAACGCGTTAGCTAACATTTGTTCACGTTGCATTCATTTTAAGTCTGCCATTAAATAGTTGCATGTGTTTATTTGCTTTTTGACCTCTAAGCTGACTACCTTTTATAGTGTTTCTTGAACACACTCGTAATATTGCCTAGATTACCAAACTAATAAGCCGTTCTCCAGTCTCTACTTCTATTAGCCCCTAAGATTAGCACGCGGATAAAACGTTTACAGTTTAAGTAAAGGCGTTCTAACCTTAGTATCAATATTACATGACATAGTGTTCTGTGATGTTATTAAGTTAAATAATTTAGTTCAGAGCGCAAATATTAAAAAGCGCAGGAATACAGCATAGTGTCCTGCAACTTACTATTGATTTCATAAGGTCAAACGAATTTATTTTATCTCCTTGATGCCTTAGGTCTACCTTCTTAAGGAAATATCTTTACAGAATATGTCCCTGTGGGGTTTAAAATAAGCTTTATATAATAAACTTGTGTCTGTTCTATTTCAGATGGCGTCTGACTCCACTGACAGAAAGGAGGCTGAATCCTCTGGGACCAAGGACAGGGACAGGAAACGTAGTAGGTCAAGAGAACATGACCGTAAAGGGTCACCATCACGTAAGCGGCATCGTTCACGTGAGCGCAATCGGTCCAAATCTGCAGAAAGGTAACTTTTCACCCACACATTTAGATTTAAAATAACTAGCACTACATCTTACATACAGCCTTCATTAATGATAATCAAAACTGGTGATGCATTTTCAGAAACCGCCGTATAAAAGACAATGACAGGGATAAGGACCGTGATCGAGACAAGGACAGAGACAGAGGTCGTAAAGACAGAGATAGTCGGCGAGACAAAGGCCGCAAAAAGTCCAGGTATGCTATGACCTAAACATTTTTAAGTCTCTCTTGAAGACTCACCTCTTTTCTGTAGCCTTTGATTAGTGTCAAAGGTTAGAGAAAGGCTTACATTATTTTAACTCCTGTAGTTATTCGTATTGTTGCCCTTTTTCATTTTATTTTAATCTGTTTATATATTATGATTACTATTTCTTCTTTGTCTTCCTTTGTTTATTGCACCTAGCATTTTATTGTGAAGCATTTTGGAGTGGCTCAGCCATCTGTAAATGTGCTATGATTGATTGTTATAGTTTTCTTATGGATTATTTATGTAGCATATGAATCTGAATTCCCAGGGAGCACATCTGTTTTATTACCACCCTGTTGCTCCCTATAGGAGTTTATCTCCCAAATCAAAAGAGGCCAAATTAAAGAAAGAAAAAGATATAAAAGCGGAAGAAGAGGAAGATGACAAAAAAAAGAAGAAGGTATATATATATATATACTCATTTTTGTAGACATTTAAATTTTTTGTGGACCATTATTTAAATTTTTACCTTGTATTTCTTATGTTCAGGTTCAACCACTTTCTTTAGAAGAGCTCCTTGCAAAGAAAAAGGCAGAAGAGGAAGCAGAAGCTAAAGTGAGAAGACCCCGGTAAACTATTTATGTGCTTTTTTAGGATGTTTGACTCATTGTGCTTTCTATTTCTCCCTCTATTCAGCCCAAGTTCTTGTCCAAGGCTGAGCGTGAGGCTGAGGCAATAAAGCGACGAGAACAGCAGACTGAGGAAAGAAAGAGGATGATAGAAGAGGAACGAAAGAAGAGGAGGGTGTTTCAAGATATGGGACGCAAAATGATGGGTATGGGTTGGATTTTTTAAAAGTCTGTTTTCTTTTATAAAATCTAAAGTGTAAGAAAATCTTTTGTTACTGATTGACAATGTGTAACAGAGGACCCTCAGGAAAGGGAAAGACGCGAGCGAAGAGAGAGGATGGAGAGGGAGAACAATGGGAATGAAGAAGATGATGGACGACAAAAACTAAGAGAGGAAAAGGACAAAGGCAAAGAACTTCAGGCTATCAAGGTTGGTATATGTGTTATAATATACAGTACTGGTATGACTTGCATTCCCTGGTAAAACAGGTTCAAATTCACATTAAATGCTGATTACAGGAGCGTTACCTTGGTGGAATTAAAAAACGTCGAAGAACGCGTCACTTAAATGACAGAAAGTTTGTGTTTGAATGGGATGCATCTGAAGACACATCAGTAGACTACAACCCAATGTAAGTTAGCATTTACACATACACAGAAAAGTAACGTATTACTACTTACATGTGATTGGTGCATGTTCCTAATGTTTCCCCATAGTTACAAAGAAAAGCATCAAGTTCAGCTGTATGGCCGAGGCTTCATTGCTGGCATCGACTTAAAGCAACAAAAAAGAGATCAGTCACATTTCTACGGTGATTTGATGGAGAACAGACGCACATTAGAAGAGAAGGAGCAAGAAGAGTAAACGTCACATCTTATCTGTCCCTGATCATTACCACTGTTTCCAAATTGCCATACTAATAATGTATGGGTTTTTGCAGGACAAGGCTAAAGAAGATGCGTAAGAAAGAAGCTAAGCAGCGCTGGGACGACAGACACTGGTTGCAGAAGAAACTGGATGAAATGACGGACAGAGACTGGCGTATCTTTAGAGAGGACTACAGCATCACCACCAAAGGAGGCAAGATTCCGAACCCCATCAGAAATTGGAAGGAGTACCAGCTGCCAGCCCACATCCTGGAAGTCATCGAGAAATGTGGCTACAAGGTTGGTGTGCAGAAATGTGCGCAGAATTTTTTTGAGAGTTTATTGCACATTTATATGACTCTTGTTTACTTGAACTCCAGGATCCAACACCTATTCAGAGACAGGCAATTCCCATTGGTCTCCAAAACCGTGACATCATTGGTGTTGCTGAGACTGGTAGTGGTAAAACAGCCGCTTTTCTTATTCCACTGCTTGTTTGGATTACAACACTGCCCAAAATTGACAGGTAACTCATGTTATACTTGTAAACTGTTACTATTTCTTTACTTGTGTAATACCAGGTAATAAAATCTCTGCTGTCTTTTTGTCCATCTGTGTAGAATTGAGGACTCGGATCAAGGTCCTTATGCTGTTATTTTAGCTCCTACTCGTGAGTTGGCACAGCAGATTGAAGAGGAAACCATAAAGTTTGGGAAACCCCTGGGAATACGCACAGTTGCAGTTATTGGTGGAATCTCCAGGGAGGACCAGGGCTTCCGTCTCAGGATGGGTTGTGAGGTAAGACCGTGTATGCTGGTACTTTTTACCTGGGCATATATGAGTCAAGCCTGCCTGTCTAATATATCATGCACAAACTACACTGTCTGTTTTTTCTATCCTTTAGATTGTCATTGCAACCCCTGGTCGTCTAATTGATGTCTTGGAGAATCGTTACCTAGTTCTGAGCCGCTGCACATATGTGGTACTTGATGAGGCCGATCGTATGATTGACATGGGTTTTGAGCCTGATGTCCAAAAGATCTTAGAGTACATCCCAGTGACCAATCAGAAACCAGACACAGAAGAAGCAGAGGACCCTGAAAAGATGCTAATGAACTTTGAATCTGGAAAACATAAATATAGACAAGTGAGATCATCTTGTAATTTTTAACAACTACACTGTTGTTTGTGCTAAAGCCTTACAGTGCTTTTGTGTCTTGCTTTTGTGTCTTGCAGACTGTTATGTTTACAGCTACTATGCCTGCAGCTGTTGAGAGGCTAGCAAGAAGTTACCTGAGGCGCCCTGCTGTGGTCTACATTGGATCTGCTGGCAAACCTCATGAGAGAGTTGAACAGAAAGTCCTACTTATGTCTGAGGGAGAGAAGCGGTAAGACATACAAAAACTCAACCAAAAAGTTTTATGACTTGGTCTGGTCATTTATTAAGCGATTGTGCCTTATTTACTGTGCAGAAAGAAGATGCTGGAGGTTTTGGCGCATGGTTTTGAGCCTCCAATCATCATTTTTGTCAATCAGAAGAAAGGCTGCGATGTGCTGGCTAAATCTTTGGAAAAGATGGGGGTAGGGCATGCCCCACTATACATAAAAAAAATAAAAATATTGACATTTCTTAAAGGAAGCAATTTTAACATTCTTTTTTATCTCTCCAGTACAATGCATGTACATTGCACGGTGGCAAAGGCCAGGAGCAGAGAGAGTTTGCACTGTCCAATCTCAAAGCTGGAGCCAAAGACATCCTGGTGGCCACAGATGTTGCTGGTCGAGGTATTGATATCCACGATGTCTCTATGGTTATCAACTATGACATGGCTAAAAACATTGAAGGTAAGAATCATGGTTTGACTTATAATTATACAAAGTTTAGTGGCCCATTTTCTGATGATAAATTGTTTCTGTTTTCTTTTTGTAGATTACATCCATCGTATCGGTCGTACGGGTCGTGCGGGTAAGAGCGGTGTGGCCATGACCTTCCTCACCAAAGAAGATTGTGCAGTGTTCTACGACCTGAAGCAGGCCATACTTGAGAGTCCAGTCTCTACCTGCCCTCCAGAACTGTCCAACCACCCAGACGCTCAGCACAAGCCCGGCACCATCCTGACCAAGAAGAGGCGAGAGGAGACCATATTTGCCTGATTCGCCAAGGATTACTTACAAGCTGGACAATTCATCTCAATTGTGTATTCCTTTAAGTCATTGTACACTTTGTGTGTCATTCTCATTGTCCAATCCAGTACAGTAAGCAGAGAAAAAAATGATCTGGCTTTTTACACTGTATTTTAATTACAATACAAAACATAACTAATTTTTAAAACTTCCTTTACTGTAAAATTTGTCAATTCAAAGCCAAAATGGTAGAACGGGTAAAAAGTCAACTAGATTTTTTTTTTCTCACTGTTTCAGACCAATGCAAGATGTTACACCCTTGATTCCAATAAAAGTAGATGTTTCTGCATTGTCTGAAGTAGATGTATGGGATTATGTTGCTGCTCACCTAATAGTGACTAAATGAACATAAAGTGTACATTTGGTGAATAATGAAGAAACTCAAATGACCCCGACAATTAAAAGTACATAAAATGTTATTTATTTAGTCATATTGTACTGAGCAGTGTAAATCTATTCTCAAATAGAAAGCATTCTATACAGCATCAGGCAGAAAATCTCTCAACTTTTACACATTTGCCGTTTCTTTTGCTAAATTGAGGGAATAGGCGTGTTGGGTCACGCTAGCACGCTGTGATAGTCCGGTGGATACATGGATATATTTAGTGCAGTTATTGCATTACAAAGCAACCATCCTAAAACAAAGTAGTGCAATTGTTTTTTTCTTTTCTTTCTCTAACTCATACAAAGGAAGTCCAGATGGTCTAAGGCGTCTTAAAGTTTTTTAATGTTCGGCTTAGTATTGCATAAAGAATAATAATGAAACTAAATTAGAACTCTTGTAAAAATTGTGCTTCATAAATTGAAAAACCTCAACTGCTTTAACAGTTGCTGAATTGGTCCACTTCAAAAAACATACTCTACCAAAAGATAGTGAAATAGCTACTAAGACATGCAGGGCCTAAATGATTTACTCAATTAACAAATGAAAAAAGTGCAGGCCATATCAGGGATGGGACAATTTTCAGTAAGTGATTTTAAAAGTTTATCACCATCTGTCTATCTGTCCACAGAACATCATGTTCTCTATTGTTGAGGTTTGTTGGTAAAAAATGCAATCTGTTCTTAGTAATAGTATTGTTAGTGGTGGGGTAAACTGCTGCATTTTACTGAGTGAATAGCCTCAAAGACAAGACTATCACTACAAGACAACAAGGAGAATCGGGATCAATGCATTACTAAAATACTTAACTGTAAAAAGAAACAATCAAGTTTCATGCAACACTTGCATAGATTTTTTTCTTTTTTTAAAACATGCTCTTTTTTTCTTCAAAATATACTCAACACTAAATAGAGATATCTGTGTAACATGGAAGCAGTAAACCTGTAAATAAAGTCAGCTGTTTTTAACCCTATCATGACAGAAACAAGCTGCTTGTCACCGTCACGTCCACTTCACCATCGAAAAAATGAAGGAATGGTGCTGGAACAACAAGACGTTGTGGTCACAGGTGCTACAGCTGAAAGTCCTTTAAAAAGACCACAACCCAAGGGATGCAGGGCATTTTGTTGAAATGACCAGCTGAGCATAATGAGTATGACTAGGGACACCTGAGGGTCTGCCTTAGTAAAACCTAACCAGTACTCTGTTAAAACTGCAGTACTCAAACAAAACACAGCTGACAAAGACATACGTTTGTCAATTAAGTGTAAAAATCGTGGATGCTACAATCAGTAACATGCTACAATCGAATTACAGGGCAAATAGTTGTGATGACACCAGGAGGTGCTGGTGGTGCAAAGGCATGCAAGCTTACATTCTCTGAAGCCTGGATTCAAAGATGAGCTGCAGCAGTGCTGCATGTGCTTGATATATGTAAATGAGTCAATGTAAACAAGCAGTTTGGCAAATAGTTTGTTCATCAAAAGGAAACATTCCCTTCTTAGACGTGTGTACATTCTCAGTGCCCATTTTTTGATTTTAGAGGTGTTCAAGTGATTGTGCAACAGCAAAGACAAGTGATTCCTAGAACAAAGGTGACACTGTACTGCAGCTTCATACCACTTACTTACACTAGAGCCAGTAGAGACTGTGTTGGTCAAACTGATAAACTGTGCCTCCAAAAATGTCATTCACTGTATTTTCAGCAAAAGACATACTGACAAACAATTCTATATTGATCAAATGTATCAAACAAACAAAAAGTATTGAAACAAACTGGGTACCCATTCAATATGTACATTGTAAATGCATTACTATTTCCCATAAATGGATTCAACAGTTGACATTCCTACAATATGTTATCTGTAAGATCATTCAGTTCCTGTTCTTACATTAATGTGCAAATTGTCTTAAAATAATCATATTCTTTCATGCAATAGTAAAGATAAAAGTTTTAAGGCCAGTATCTGAGACATCCTACAACAGAGAAACCTTAGGCAAAGCAGCTAAAGTTTGTTTTTGGCTATAGCTGGTAGCCTGAAACATTTCCATTGCAGAGTTAAGTAGCCCTGTTGACTTTAACACAATCTGAATGACTCGACCATAAACAGGTCACTACATTCATGCAATTTAGTCAAATTGGGGGTTTGGATGATTGGGAGGCTAAGTGAATTTGTTCAAAACTAAGCCTACAGTTGGGCGCTGGCTAACTTTTGGGAGTTTTCAGTCAGAGGGCTTGAGGAGGTCTGAGTGCTGATGTAGGGGCCAGAGGAGGGTGTTCATCAGTAGGTGTCTCTGGGCCAGGGGCGGCTGCGCTGGCGGTTGTTTCTCTGGTTGTGGCCTGGTTGGGCATTACGCTGGAGAAGCCTGTCCTGTGAATCGTGGCCATTGGTGCTGTGGCCTCCGCCCGCATGCCCACGGTGAGGGGGGTACCGGTCCCTGTATGTACGAGCATGGCAGGGAGAGCCATATTCATCCTCCTCTTCTTCTTCTTCCTCCTGCTCGCCCCCCCTGTGGCTTGGGCCCCCCCTTCTGCCGTGAGAAAGGGAGTCACTGGCCTCATCAGATGGCATAAGACTGTCCTGCTCCAGCGGAGAGTGGGCTTCCTCACCTGCCTCCTCTTCCTCCTCATCACCCTCCAACTCCACAGCCTGACAGGGCTGTGGCTGATTTGTGTTCTGGTTCTAAAGGTCCAAGAAAAGTGAAATAGAATCTGTATTAGAAACCAGAGTGTGACAGTGATATGCAACAGTTAAATACTATGTAGTGGCTTATCTGTAGCATTATGTATCAAACAGGATACATAACACGGATAGAAGCCTTTCCTAGGACAAAGACTGCTCACAGACACCCAACTCACACGAGACAAACACATACACTTGGTAGTTTTAGGGTATCAAAAATAAAGTTGATAAAAACTAATAAAACACAACCAAAATGTTACTTTTTCCTATTTTCCTTTTTGCTATTTCGCATGACCACTTATGTTTGGCTGGCTGGATTAGGATCTTTAAATTGTTTGTGGTGTCCAAGCTACTTTTACCAGTAAAATACAGTTGTGATCATATTACATACCCTGGCAGAATTTGTGATTTTTTTTGGGCCATTTTTCAGAGAATATGAATAATAACACAAAAACCTTTCTTTCACTCATAGTTAGTGGTTGGGTGAAACCATTTAGTGTCAAACAACTGTGTTTACTCTTTTTAAATCATAATGACATAAAACAGAAACTACCCAAATGACTCTTATCAAACGTTTACATATCCCGGTTCTAAATATATACTGTACTCAATGGGGGCTCAGTGGTAGAGCGGTCGTCCTTCAACCGGAAGGTAGGCGGTTCAAATCCCGCTCTCCCCACAGTTCATACTGTCTTGTGTCCTTGGGCAAGACACTTAACCCACCTTGCCTCCAGTGGTGTTCCAGCTGTAACACTGGTGAATGGAACCTTAATTTAAGTCGCTTTAAATGAAAGCGTCATCTGTAAAATGTAACACTGGTGAATGTAAGTCGCTTTGGATAAAAGCGTCTGCTAAATGACTAAATGTAAATACAGTGAATTGCCACCTTTAACATCAATGACAGCTTGAAGTCTTTTGTGGTAGTTGTGGATGAGGCTCTTTATTTTCTCAGAATGTATAGCTGCCTATTCTTCTTGTCAAAAAGCTTCCAGTTTCTGTATATTCTTGGGCTGTCTTGAATGAACTGCACATTTGAGATCTCCTCAGAGTGGCTCAATGATATTAAGGTCAGGAGACTGAGATGGCCAGTCCAGAACCTTCATTTTATGCTGCTGTAGCCAATGACAGGTCAACTTGGCTTTGTGCTTTGGATTGTTGTCATGTTGGAACGTACAAGGATGTCCCATGTGCAGCTTCCGAGCTGATTTCTGGCAAATTTTCCTGCAGTATTTTCTGATAACATGCGTCATTTATCTTGCCATCAATTTTGACCAAGTTTCCTGTACATTTGTAGCTCACACATCCCCAAAATATCAGCGATCCACCTCCATGTTTCACAGTAGGAATGGTGTACATTTCATCATAGGCCTTGTTGACTCCTCTCCAAATGTAATGTTTATGGTTGTGGCCAAAAAGTGCCCTCCAAATTTACATTTAGTAATTTAGCAGATGCTTTTATCCAAAGCGACTTACATGAAGCTTTCATTAACCAGTGTTAAAGCTGGAACACTACTGGAGGGTAAAGTGTCTTGCTCAAGGACACGACAACTGTATGAACTGTGGGGAGAGCGTAAATCAAAACAACCTGCCGGTTATAGGATGACCGCTCTACCACTAAGCCACTGTGCCACAAATTACTTTGTTCCAGAAGTTTGAGGCTTGTCTTTGTGCTGTTTGGCGTATTGTAAGCGGGATGCTTTGTGGTATTTGCGTAGTAATGGCTTTCTTCTGGCGACTCGATCATGCAGCCCAAGTGCCTTCTTATTGTGCATCTTGAACTATACAATCTATGATCTTGAAGCAGCCACACCAATTTTTCAGAGAGTCCTTTATTTCAGCTGAAGTTATTTGTGTGTTTGTATGCATCCCGAACAATTTTCCTGGCAGTTGTGGCTGAAATGTTGGTTGTTCTACTTGACCTTGGTTTGGTTTCAACAGAATCCCTCATTTTCTACTTTTTAATTAGAGTTTGAACACTGCTGATTGGCATTCTCAATTCCTTTCCTTTTTATATCCCTTTCCTGTTTTATACAGTTCAATTACCTTTTCCTGCAGATCCTTTGACAATTCTTTTGCTTTCCCAATGACTCAGAATACAGAAACATCAGTGAAGCACTGGATAAAAGATGCAAGGGTCTGTCAGGAGCCCAGAAACTCACTGACCTTTTTTTTTTTTTACACACACTGATTACAAGCAAACTGATCACAGGTGAGGATGGTTACCTTTAGTTGCCAGTTACCTGTTTGTGTCAACTTGTGTGCATGTTATCAGGCCAAAATCACCATCAAAATGTAAACCTTTGATCAGTGTCATTTGGGTAGTTTCTGTTGTCATTCTGATTAAAAAGAGTGAATACAATTGTTTTACAATTAATGGCTTCATTTAACCACTAACTATGAGTGAAAAAAAGTTTTTTGTGTTATTATATTATATATTCTCCAAACAATCTCAAATTCTGCCAGGGTATCATATATAAACTTATGAGCACAACTGTATATAAAAATATTCTATTAAATATTGACTGTATATTCCTTCCTATTTCCAACATCTCATTGATAAAGTTGGGCAAATTGTTTATTTTTCAACATTGAATGTTCTAGAATGTTATGCTCTCTTTCTGTTGAAGTACTGCTCGACCATTATCATTCAAGACAGCATCATATGAAACTATTCACAAAGCATGCTTTGAAAAGGTGCATAACCAACTAAAATATACAAACACTGCATATTTTGTTCTTTTTTGCTGCTCTGTGCAAAAAAGTGCAGACAATTTGATCCAATTGATATCCATCGGATATGCTTTATGTTAAACTGGAGCTTGGTGAAGTTAAACAAAATTGTAAGATGCAATCCAGAAACATGTCAACTTGCAGATTTGAATGAAAGAATAAAAAATGCTGTTTGAGAAATGCTGCTGACAGATGTGTTGTGCTCAGGTGTTGCCAGGAGTAAAAGGGGAGAGTGATAACATATATATTTAAACCCCACTACTTACCCAAAGTTTAAGCGATCATTCAATTAATTCCTGTGTTTCAGAAAACTGCAAGAATGTCAATCATGAATGAGTGAGAGGACAGACAACTGGAGACAATTAAATCAAAACAGGCATGAAAATGGAAAGAGCTGGTAAAGACAGCGACAACGTATAACATTTCAAAGCAGTGTTCCTACACATAGGTAAGTCATTATTACACAAAGCATGTACATATGAATAGGAGCTCACCTGTAGGCTAGAGATGGCAGAAGGCGGGGTCATTAGACTTTGCTCTAATAGAGGATTAAGAGGGGTGGTGCCTGGGAGGTGCGTGGCACGCCAGTACACCTCTAGATACTCAGCCAAATGTTCACAAGCATCTTCCAGCTGGTTTTCATCCAGAATGACATCAAACATATCCTACAATAACAAAGTCAAATAAAATACTAAGCAAACGTCTTACATGTTAACACTCCCTGTTGAATTGCTGTCTCGGTCACTCACAGGGGGGCACTGGGAGAGTTTGTCTGCAGCCATCAACTGAACATTTAGATGCTTGCTCTGAGACTTCCCCCTGGATTTGACAAGCCTCTGGAGCACCTGGAGGAATGTAAAGGGATTTAAAAAGACAAAATTATGGAGTATCATCAATTAAACTACAGTATATACATGTAAGTGGTACCTTTGGTGAGGAAACCTTGACATAGACAATAATGGGTGCAAGGGAAGTCTTAGCGAGCTGTGCAGGATGGTTAATAGTGTCCGCATCCAAAACTACTAGCTGCAAGGTTTTGGCAAGCTCAAAAATTCTCTCAATCTCACTCTGAACCTCTGCTGCAAAGAGAAAAAACACACAAATGTAAAACAAGGGCTGCACAATATTTTACAAATGTATTATTGCAATATCAGCAATCAATCTTCAGTGGGCACAAGGATGGGTTAAATAATCATAAACATAATCAATTATTGCACTGTGGGATTCTTTCTCAGATTTTGTTTACCTATACTGGAGCGAGTGTTGGATCTCTCCATTATGGGTCTTTTATTTAGGACAGATCTCTTAGCTAAAGACAGGTCGGCAGTTACGCGGGTGATTGAGATCCTACAAATGGCAAACATTATATGATTCATATAAAATAAAAATGACAGCATTAAACTACAACTTGCCTGTATTTTTCACTTACCTGCCGTCAAATCTATGTTTTAGGAAGTCAAATAGGGCTTTCTGCATCATGTCTGTCACCTGAGGGTAAGATGACAAAATTTATATTAACAGACTTATCGATGAGCTTTTCATTTTAAAGTAAATGAAATATGCAGAGGGTTGCAGCAGGGCAGCTCTATCTGTGGGTGAAATGAGGTGAGGCTGACCTCGTAGCCCTTCAGCGATGGTCCCACTAGAACTACTGGCCTCATGGAGGGCACCACATCGTAGGGAGGGACATGTTCCTGCCCAAAATAGGGAGGCGAAGGAGAGAAGAACAAACAGAGGACAAACATTAGTTTTAATCAGAATAGCAAAATAAGTTGTATCACATTACATAAAAGCCATGCAAAGGTCCCTATCACAGTTTTGGACAAACCTACCTGTTTTTGCTTCTGTTTAGCTTGTAAAAACAATACATAAACATTTATTCACATATTATTCATAAAAAATAAGGTGCAAAGGTAAAGCTGGTCATTAAGTCAATAAGCGGATATGTGGCACTTACATTCACCTGCAGATGGCGGTGTGGTCCTCCAACCACCAGTCACCATATCCCCTAAACTTGAGGAGTTACCCCCTGACTTCCTGCAAAAACATTACATCATAATGTCATTAATGTTGCAGATCAATAAAAAGTCTGGGTTGTTGACTGAACGGACCTCTGCTTCTGCTCCTGTTTGAGTCTCATTGCTTCTAGTCGTAAAGGGCTGGGGATAAACGTGATGTCCGCTCCCTCTTTCACCAGCCGACCAATCCACCAGTCATTATTGTACTTCTGTTGAGTTAAGTGTGACACGAGTACAGCGGATTATATAAATCTGTCTTGTTTAACTAAACCAAAGGCTTTGGCATCATTAACTATACATCACTCACTTCTTTAATGTGCAGAAAGTCTTTGGCATCAAAATTTACTGCAGCTCCTTGGACAGGGCAGTCCTCATCCAGAGCTCCACAGTAACTTACATTTGTCTTTACTGCAAATGCTACCGGTTTGGACTGCAGTAGAAAACACAGGACAATTATTAGCTAACATTAACTTTGCAAAAGACTAAGTTTTGCATTATGTAATGATCTGTTATTTTTCTAAATAGACAGGAACTAAAACTTTCTCACATACTGTATATTCACATTTTTCAACGGTACATTTGTTTTGAATGCCTTAAAATTTCTCTTACTCAATAGAGATATACGTATGACCAAATTATGACCAAAAAAGTTGATTTAGTTCTTGTGTGAAACTCTAACACAGATGTTGGATGAAATGTGAAAACATGCTCCATTGGGAAGGTGAAAAAAAAGCTTTAAAATGTATAAAAAAACAGAGTGAGCCACCTTAGCTCTGTCGAGCTGCAGTTGTGCTTGGCGTTCGGCTTCACGCCGATACGCCTCGCGGTCCTCCTCTGCTGACAGGTCTGAATCCGACGGTCTACTGGTGTACGAATCAGCCGAGCCCTGCCAAAAGAAAGGAAAACATATACTCAGAGCTGACAAATCATTTCAGTGGTATTAGTAAGAGAACATTTACTTTTGATGTTGTGTCTGTTTACTGTTGTGTGATACATTTGTACAGATGTGCATGTAAATCTATGCTTCTATTTGTGAGCACAAATAGACAATGTGTTCCTCTCCCACACCAGCCATCTTCTGCTACACCAAATATAGCACAAAACTGCTTCCTCTTCTCCACTGCTTGGCCCCAGTCCATTCCATCATCCCCCACAGTGCAGCACATATACATCCTTTATTCCCCTATTTATTCTCCAAGGACATCTCTTCATTAGCAAAATATATGCTGGCTATCATTTTTCACTGTAAGGACACATTCTGGGGTCATCGCACACATTATGCTCAAAGGGACAGATAAAACAAACAAGCAGACCTTTACAAAAAGTAACAATAGTAGCTTTTGAGACACTGTCATATCCACTATGTTAAAACACAGACAGTAACCATGGTGCAGTTTTTCATGAAAATGAATAAATAAAAAAATAAACAGCGTTATACATCTTGTTTTTGTGCATCGAGTCTTTTGTGCATTTGACAATGAGTCTCCTCTATATTTGGTCTCAAGGAGTCGGTCCTGAATCTGTCGGTGAAGAGGGCTGCTGCAGTAAAAAAATAGTCAGGCACCTGAAATAGGAGACAGGAGACCAACAAAAAGGTGATCTCACAGATAACTGCAGGATTTATGTCACTATCTTCTTGCAAGTAAAGCAAAATGTTAGAAAACTAAAACAGCCAATGATACAGTTTTCACATGCGCTACCTCTCCTCCAGAGTGCACTCACTTAGCCCTGGTCATCCATCTTGCCAACATATACAAACAGACTCTCTTGAGGACCAATTAGCAGCAGCGTGTAACCAAAAACGGCTCCAAAAAACAACCAACACCTATGCTTGCTTTACATTAAAAGGCACATAAATGACATAAAACAGACTTGCCTCTTTGTGTGTATGTGCATCTGTATGAGATAACTAGATAGGATTTCTAGCACTTGCAGCTTTGTAAGGCAACACTGCACCAGTCAGCATCTCACCAAGAGAGGAAAAGAGGGTGAAGAAGAGCACATCTAAAAGACAGAGGAGGAGGATAAACAGGGCAGAGAGTGATTTTTGTTGACAAGAAACACTAAACAGAGGACAATGTCTGAGCCTGACTGATGGATGGGTGGAGGAATGAGAGTGGTTAAACGATTTATACACCAAGATAAAGTGTGGCTATCTTGAGGGGAAGATGAGATTACAACATAATAAAATGCTGTGAAGGAGTGGAGAGAGATCTAGATATCTATCCTTGTCGCAGGTGCGTGAGGAGACGAGACACAACTACGACGAGAGAGAACCAGAGACAATGTGTGACGAGACAGAAAGAGAAGGACAGTCCAAAGGGTTGCATACCTGGCAAATAGCAGGATGGAGCTAGAGCTTGATAAAGACATACATTTTTTTCTCACTGTAACGTCTGTCCTGCCCTCGCTGGGACATGCATTCAACACACATGCTGCTGCAAAACTAGCGGGATAAATCCAGTGGTGGGTGCAGGAGTAAAAACGTTATGTCAGTGCTGTTTAATGATGTTGCTGATCATTATTAACAGTGGGACAAAAGCAGAACGTCCGGTGCACAATCTCTGCCCTAGCTACATGTCAAACTCCTCAGTTCACAGCTGTAAATACCAGTGAGTGTGAGTGAACATGGAGCAGGTAAAGCTGCGCTGCATTGCAGAGTTGTGACCATTCAAGCTGTGACTACATCTTTATCGTCTGGCCAGGAGATGTCTTGTTTTTCACTGCTAACGTCCCCGTCTGGGGGGCTGAATTTAATTACATTGCTCCCCATTCTGCATCTGTGATTATTCTTCACAGTCCAACACTGATGGCCTACTCTCCACAGGGATGGGCTGGCAGCAAAGTGTGTCAACCAGCTAGTCCAGTCCCCCAGAGGCACTGGCTACAAGCAGGGGATTGAGCAAATGGGATTTTCTTTACAGTTGTTTTTAGAAGACGAGTTGTATTTCAAATTCAAATGCCTGATACTTTTCTTTGAAGAGACACGTTGGGAAATTTTGGTTAAAGCTATAATTGCCATGAATGTACAATTGAGAACGTTATAGAGGAAAATTGTGACTTTATTATTTCTGTTTTATAAATTTTTTTGTCTGGACACATTTTCCATGAATGACAATGGATCAGGAAACATTATGCTTTCACATTAACCACTGGGTAACTATTAATCTTGCTTCATTATTGAATTGCACTGCATTAGATTTCAAGCTTTAACAGATGCCAGCCATCTCCCATTAAGGAAAAATAATAAGCAGAATATCAACAGAGTTGAAGTACACAGGTACTGTGCCACACAACAATTCATGTAGAATGTAGGACGTAATATTATTTTATATAAAAAAGTAAGAAATACTAAGTAGGTCAATGTAGACATCTGCCTTGTGTAAGGTCTTCTTTTTAATATAATAAACAGCCTACTGTGTAACACATTAACCAAGCATTTAGCCTGACTGAGTGCACAATTGCCACAATGAAAAATACTAGTCACATTGGTGAAACTAATCTGTTTTGAGCACCCTAAAATAGCAATGCTAAAATTAGAAACAGCTGCCTAGGTTACAGCTCATCGGAAACAATGTTAGGTTCAACTGTTCACAATGACTCAATATTATAATGTAAATAATTATTCAGCAACGAGCAAGTGTCTTTCTTAAGCTAGTTAAGAGTCATGGCATCACAAAAAAACACAGCTATTTTTATCTTGAGTAATTACAATGTGTTTTCAACGGTGGTTTAAAATGTAAAATAAAACATGTTAGAAAGAATATAATGACTCCGTGTGTGTGAGGAAAATTGGATTGTAAACAACACCAGAATATACGTATTATTCAGCAACTGATACATTTCTTTCTCAGTGAGCAAAAAACTGCTAGCGCCAGCAAATTGAAAAATCCAGTAGCCAAATATCCAATTTCAAAAAGAGTTTGATTAACTGTGCGGTTGCAATTAACTGTCAACAACTTGTCCATGTGCAAAACCCTGCTAAACAAAACATCATTGACCAATATCAAAGCCAAGATCAGGTGTGTGTAATATTGATCAATCAAAAGCAAGGAGCCGGAAGAATGAAAAGTGAAAGGTCTGATAATGGAGACAATAATGGAGACAATCGCCTGAAACAGAAATACTGCTGAAGGGTGTGTTTGAAGGAAGGATACCCAGACGAACAGAAACAGGAATCATGCAAATGCACCAAAGAGAAAAGGAGAGAGGAGCAGAAAGAGAAACAGCTGGCTGTGTTTGGAGGCTTTTGTACTTACTCAGTTAATCCAATGCCACTCTGTTGCTCTGTACGCTACATACTGTATGCAGACCTACAATGTCATGTCCCATCCCTCACCGGGGACGACCTGCACTGGAGCTGACGCCAGCAACACCTTCTTTACTATTCCTACCCCACCTCTTCCCGTCACACATTAAAGGCGCACGGTCAACAACAAACATTAACTGCCCTACTCAAAACTCCACTCTAAAAATCCCCATTACTAGTCTGATCAGCTTCAACATGTTCAAACTCTCCTCTCAAATGTACCGCCCTGAAATCACGCTCTGCTCCATTCCCAAAGCCTCATGCCCTACATTTAGCACATACATCCACACTTATGGCAGCATACAGCTTATTGTATCCTGCTGCAGAAATGAGTCATACTCCACTGCTCCTCGATAGACACCCCACCCCTATCACAGACAAGAAACTATCAACTCTTTTTTTTTAATGATTATTTCTGTGTGAAAAAACACTTGACATATCACCTATCAGGTCTGAAAGAAGGTAATGATGGAAAATGACTGAAGGTATTGCCATGTTCACTGTAACCACACAGCACACAGCCAAGGCTTTCGAAATGAGCACAATGACTATTTTAATGCAGATAATATTATTGGGGAATCTGGAGATTGTCATTAAGCCCCCCGATCAGGATAACTAATGTCTCTCTCTGAAAAAGATGTCTGCTCAGCCATTTTTCTCCACTTGCACTCTGTAACGCCTCCCAGTTTCTTGCCTCAAAAGGTAAAATGTGATGCATAAACAGCAAGTGGGATATTTTGTGGTGTTTGGATTTCAGGATCAAAACAAGAGCATAAAATCTTAAATTTTTTAAAATCCATTTTAAACTTAATTCACCAGTAAACGGGTCCACTGATATTCTTTGTAACATCTTTTTTTTCATTCCACTAAACACTATGCCTCCAAAAACCTATACTTATTGAGGGTAGGCAACAATAAGTATTAGACTTCGGCCTACATCTTTTTGGTCAATGTGAGCTTTTGTTTGGAATTAATGTATTCTTTTCTTTCTTTTTTCTCTCTTTTGCTTGACCGCATAAACTAAACTAATAATTGTATTTTCCTATAACTTGCTCACTGAAAATGAATTTAGTCTAGTGGTCAGTAAATATTGAGTAAATATTTTGCTTCCATACACTCCATCATGTTTAGTAAATTACATGGTTTGTTCCCTAAACAACAATAGGTTTTAAGGTTAGCTCTAATTACACTTCACTATAAATATTGCAACACAATATATTTGAGTTATATTGATTCATTTCAATTTAGTTCAAAAACAGTTAACTATAGACATATTTGAAGTCCCTAAAAATGTGGATAATTATTATAACAATTATTATAACAATGTGAGAAAAGATTAGAAACCCCCGAGGGCCTTTTAATGTTTGCACAGTTTATATGGCGTCCTGATTAAATCATTTAATAGGCTACATTAAAGTTCACTCATTAAGCCCCAAACAATTACACTTTAAGCAAAAGTTAACAATAAACAAGCAACAATCTCACACAACTATCTCGCTGATTCATCCACACGTTTGACCTGAAAACATTCATTTTAAAAAACTGTACTGGCATTTTTGATTTAACACACAACCTTCTTTCAAGGACTGTGCTGCACTCTGCTGGACTGAAGAATAAATACAACACAGAGGACAACCCTGAATCAAAAATGCACTGCAGAAATCTAATGTCCCATAATAAAAAATATAGGATTAAACAACATTGATATGCCCAATTGATATGAGCTCTTGGCTAAAACATGAAACTGGTCATGTAACAAAGACTAGTGCTGATGAAAGAAAGTTGATGTATACATTTATAGGCTTGTAGAACACAGCTTTCTTCCAATATGCCAAAGCATTTAAAAACAGATATCCAGAGAGGTGACAATACAACTTTGGGAGCTTTTACCTGCCGTTTAATGAAGCTGGATGTTGTGTCAGAAGATGTACTGCCATCTGAGCGTTTGAAACGACTTTTCCTTTTAGGCAACTTCCTGGGCAGCTGTGATGAAAGAGACACAAATAGGTAAGAGACAAAAACCCAAGTGACTCCAGGCAACAGTGATAAGAATGTGAGTAGAAAAGCTCTTGTGCACCCGAGCAACAAAGACAATGAGCTCTAAGTGCCATTACAGCTACACAAGAGAGATTCAATGAATATGATGTAAGCAGAAAGGAGGCTGTTTAAGTAAGCCCTTTTAACTAAGTCAGGTAATAATAAAAGATGTGATTGGGGGCTACAGGTGGGCCTGAGAGGACACTGCAGCTGTACACTAGCCTAAATGCAGTCAACAGTGTCTAATCATTTAAAGCTTGTGCTGCTTGTCCATGCAGTAGCGGCAGCAGGAGATGTATCAGAATAAATAATACAATGACGATACAGGCCGGGTTTTAGAGTCTGTATCTACAATCAGACTTTAGTTTGCGTGAACGATGCGGCTATTAAAAAACTAAAAGGGGGTGACTGTATTCGAGCATCCACCTGCTTGGTACCAACCATTAATCTGCCGTTTTGTTGAAGGCGGAGGCTCAAAAAGTAGATCGCTGCCAAAAGGCGACGAAACGCCTTGATTTCAACAACAAGTAGCTATTGACACGAGCAGCTCATTCACCACAGGTCCTTCCTTTTGTCTCAACCCAAATGACATATTTGAAAATAAAAGTAGGCGGACGTACCTGAAAATAATGCGACTGGGAGCCGGTTTCCACAGCAGACAGAGGGTCTACGGGCGATTTGGACATTTTGACTTGCACCATGTATCGAGAGCGCACGGAGACATGGGTTAGAGGAGCAAACAAGGGCTGCGAAATACATCTATATGCAGTAGCCTAAAGACAGCGAGGCAGTAGCATGCAGGAGCGACAAAAAAGAACAAAAAGCGCACAAATATTGCCGTTTGGATCACCAAAAAGCTGCTCCCAGAAAAGGCGTCGTGCGTCGATAAATGTACAGGGAGCGGGAAAACAGTGGAGCATCAAGCAGAGGGTATAAGACTGAAGCGTCATCGAGAGAAGCGTAGGCCTATACTAACTAACCGTACACCGGGGGTGTAAGGTTAGAGGCATACTTTGCGTTGGATTTTAACGCCTTGGGCTTATTACTAAAAAGTAGCCTAATCTAATTAAAAAATATAGAGAGTTACAGAAATATACTAAAGTTAGGTAGGCTACTGAAACTAGCATAATTAAATATTCAAATTAAAGTTAAGGACAAATGTAGCGCTAGAAATGAGACGAGGGAGTATCTGCCTTTTAACAGAAATGATTAGAAATCTTAAGTTGAAGGGAATATTGTCACAGCAGTATTTTTGGCCCTAAAAGGCCTTCGATAGCCTACTGTCAATCGTGATCGAGGCTACTTTATATCAACTTAAACAACAAGCAAGTATTGTGTGTGAAAATCAATGGCTATCTCCTCGTGACGGCAAAATAAGCATACCTCATGTTTCAATCCTTAGTCTCTTTCTCTTTTGTCTCTGTATCAATAAACTTACACAGCTGCTGCAAAGTTGCTGAGTGTATATGCTGTACGCTGATGATGGGCCTACTCTATGTCTCAGCAATGACCACTAGGGGAGCTGTTGGTGGAGACTACACTCCAGCAAACGTAAAACTAGTTATGGCCCGAGCTTTTTCTCAGGGATAGGGCCACAGATTTGGAACACAGTTGCAGATAAAATGAAAAAGGTATGGGCCAACTTGTGAAGACTGCTCTCTCTGCGACTTAGGTTCAGATAACAATTACAGAGGATGAAGTAACTGAAGATTTATTGGCAACTCCATGCTTGAGCGCTTGTTAGTCACCTTGAACGCACTAAATGTTAACTATTGCAAATAACATCTTCAACTAACATCTTTTCACAATATAGAGTTAGCTCAGTCAACAGTGATGATTAGACATATCCAACCCTTATGGAAGCAGAAACTAGATACTAAATTAAAATGTAAGTAAAAGCATAATGCCATAAGGATAATGTTTCTTATCAGACCCACAACTGACCTATACAACCTAAATAAAGTTCCAGAAGCCTAACTACTGGTCTTTGCAACAACTAAATATATATATTATTAGGCTGCTGCTATTACTTTGTTTACTATCAATCTTAATAGAATTTTCTGTTCTGAACAAAAGCTTTGGCCAATCACAGGATTGTTTTATTGGTTGATACAGCTTGTCAATAAGGAAGTAGCCTCTACCAATAAAACAGATAAATTTTATATTCAGCACTGAATATGTCTTTTAACACAGCAAAACAGCACAAAAAGGAAAACATAAACAGAGAAAAGGGAGGGAAAGTGAAACAGGGATAAATATTGGTAATCCATTCATGCAATGTTTAATGCAGAGAAAATTGTTCTGGTGCCAAAAGTTTAAAGTAAGCTCTAGTTTGGTGTAATGTGTTGGTATTTTACAGAGGAAAAACAAGTCAGGTTTTTATGCTGCTGCAACCTTAATTTATACAAAATTTGTAAAACACGTTTAACATTGTTTAACAACATTACACACATTACAGGGCCACTGAAACACTTGATGGAGCCCTGGATAAACCCAATGGCCAATTTGGTTCACTTTGCTAAATTATTGGAGGGCTTAGTTTGGGCCCCCAGCCCTCTGGTGCCAGTTCTGAGGTAGTGAGCTGCTACAATGCTTACATATTATTCTAGTTTTAAACAGGCCTATTTTTGCTGTAGACCTGTAGCTTGTCCACTAGGGGGAGTGCCGAGTTTTCAAAAGTCTCAACGACATGAGAAAGTGGTGAAGGCAGGACCCGAGGCGAGCTGCATCAATTTAGAAACATTTGCACAGCATTACACTAGCAGTAGTTTGATGTTCGCTTCAAAATAAGAACTTAAAAACTACAAATGATCAACCTTCAAAACACCCTACTATGTAACTCCTGCACATTTTATATGTATTTTAATGTTCTTTCTTGTTTATCTGTATGTAGGCCTATGTATATTATGTTTATTGCTATTGGACCAATATATCGAGGTGTTCCTATATTATTTACAAACTGGGAAACATCATCCTTGATGTTAACCTCATCCTGACTTTGATTAAATTGTGAAAATGCAGATATCTATTATTTTAATATGAAACGTATTGCATATTTTGCATGATATAAACCACAGTGGATTTATAACTTAAGTTTTAAAAACAGCACAAAATGTATTTTAAGATTTTACTTTGAAAAGAAAAAGCAGTGTTTCTTGCTTGACTTGACTTGCTGTTTCCGTTTTGACAGTGGCGCTTGGAGCCGAGAGGGTCAGGGGGAGGAGAGGTTTGGGAGTGGAGCGAGAAGACGACAGGAGGAGATCCACAGGGTGAGCATTGTACACGGACCATCCCAGGACAGGCTTCATGGTCCTACGCCCTGTCCACTCCAAGCCGCACACATCAAACCGCATTGTCCACTGCGCTCCCGTCGGCCAATCGCAAAAACAACATGATCACGGGTGAGTCGCCGTCTCTCTGCTGCTGCACACTGCAGGCCGACATATATAATATATGTCTGCTTGTCACAGTGAACGTCCTATACTCTGTTGCGCGTGCCGCTGCCACGTTCCCGTCAATACATGGCTCTTTCTGAAGTGAATGACAGAGCTGGCGACAGCTGCTGCCAGGCCTTGGCTGCTCGGTGCCTCACGCCGGTGCTGCTGCTGACACAGTCAGGACATGTTTTCCACAACATCTTATTGTGGCTAAAGGATGCATTCACAGTGCGTAAATGTCGCTTTTCCAGCTGAGTGTCCCCGGGGTGTTAACAGGCTACATCCACTTACATGGAGCCGCTTGCCGCTCTGCTCGGATGCAATTCACACAAGCCGCAGATATTCCCGGTGACATAACTTTGGGCTTTACGTGTTCTTCCATAACCTACTGTAGCCCACTTGTTTTACGCGCACACTGCGTCTTTAAACGACAGACAGTGCTCCCGTTCCATGCACTTACTGATGCTGAGGAATGTGAAGCAGCTATATCGTGGTTATGTGTGTTTATTTACCACAGTCGCATGTTTTTCGGTGCTCTGATTGGGGTAGCTGCTGGTTTGGTGCAAACTGAAAAATGGGAAAAGACGCTAAATAAATTGCTGACAGTGGTTTGCTGTGCGCATTGACTCTGGCCACACTGGACGCAGCGGAAGGGTTTCATGGTCCCAGCGATGGTTGTCACATAGGCCATGGTGTTATGTAACAAGAAGCCTACGCTGTTTGAATGCGGGCCCTCTCACCCTGCCTATGCATGACATTTTTACACCAGAGCGCAAACACAGCACATGAAGCAAAATATGGGCACCATTGCAAGCACATAATTTTATTTGATCTCTGTATTATTTCGCTATCCTGTTATTTCCACATGTGCACACTCTCATGAATTACAACATATCAATTACAAGCCGTGGAGATAGTGTAGTTATGTATGAGCTTAACTCACATACAATGCCATGTTGACTGTGTTGCAACTGTAGCCTAATTGTCCGGTGAAATTTGTCCCCTATAGAACCAGGCAGTCAGCCTATTTTCTGTCCCCCATTTAGCGGCACTCCTCCCCTCTTCTAGTGGGGAACCAGAGCAGGCACCAAACCGAGCCAGCGACGCTTGGGTGTACAAGCTGCTCGACCTTGTACAGGGAGGAGGAGGTGGTGGTGTTGGTAAAGGCTAGGAGGGGGTGAGAAGAGGGGGGTGCGTTTGTGAGAGGAGGAGGAGGAGGTCTGGTTCTCCTTGTCGAGGAGAGAAGTGAGAGATACGGATGCATGCCAGAGAGAAGACAGGCGAGATCTAGCGAGGAAATGCTATTTTTGCTTCAGCCAACCCAGCATGGTTCTCTCCAGTGAAAAGGCCGGTCGAGGAGGCGGTGTAGCGGCAGCAGCAGCTGAAGGAGCGTCTGCACAAGCGCCTGCGTTGCTTTTGGTGTCTTCAAAAGGCTCAGTGAAATCAGATTGTTGCACTTAGTCACGCGTTTAGGAACATTTTGGAAAAATGCAGGGCCAAAACCAACAGTCTCTGTCCAATATTACATCACGACATGCTGTAAGGAGATTATAGCAGATATAAATAGCAAGCTAGAAAATGCCACAAACCCACAGCTGTAGCTATATAAATATCCTTGCACACAGACAATTAGGTGGGTAAGTGGGATTAAAGCCACATGGCCATTACACCCAGCAGTTGTATCTCATATCTTACAATCCATAGGTTAAAGTTCCAGTTTAGTCAGGAAATGTGACAATAAACAAGCTGTCTGCATATTCCTTTATGTCTTTAGGTACTGCTGTGTGCTTCATGCCACTGTGTTAAAGGGGAGCCAGAATTAGGCTTGTCAAATCTAGTCCTCTCTTTCTGATTCAAGCTACAGGTAGATATAATATCTTGTTTTGTGATTTGTGAACTGATTATAGTTCTTCTTTCGCAAGTTAATGGTTGGTAAAAATATCTTCTGTTCACTGGTGACAGGAAACACAGAAAAAGTTATTACATGGGGAAATGAAGAATTTGCTATTTATGTATTTCTGAAATATAGTTTAGTGTAATATTTTACCTCTCCATCGTTCCAAAGTCCTTGATCATAGAGATATGTTGGTTGTTGAGATAATGTTGGCTGTATATTAGCAGTACATAAATAAAATGAAATTGTAAACATTTGAAATACACATTTTCTGAAAAAAATGCAACAGGAGTAATCATCTTGAGTTGTTATCAAAATCCTTGCTCAGTGCTTTAGGGCTCACGATTTCCGAGCTGTCATGCTGTATGTTCGGCACAGCTATCTCAATATTTGTCTTGACAGTGTCCTGTTGTTTGTGGCATTTATCTGTATTTATTACTCATCTCCTATCATTGATTGTGATATTTCACAAAGCCCGGAAGCAGTTATTCTTTTATCTTACTAAGCTAAGTGTTAAAATTTAACAAGTATGAGATCAATCACCAAAAAAAATACAAATTAAAATACAAAAAGATTTTGCTGGTCTCTTGAAAGATATAAAAGGGCAGAACAAGTTAAATGCAACTTTGACCATTGTTTGAAACCATAAAATGAGACTGTGTTGTTCTGAAATTAGAGAGCCCACTTATTAAAATAAAGACTGCTGACTTTTACTTTTCTGTTTATTTTTTAACATTCTTTTATTTTATTTTTTACCAGATGCAGCAGAAGCCTTGGAGATAGGCCCTGGCAAGAGACCTGGCTCCTCTCTTTAACCTTGGTCTCTGAGTGATCGCTGGCTCTGGTGTAAACATCTGGAGCTTTTGAAGTGGCCAGTGCACCCATTTGACCCAAAGAGACCTGTCTACGCTGCTGTCCTGCAGTGTGGCCTTAAAATCGCTCACCTTTTCAAAATTTTACCCACAGGGATAAATGAGTGAACCAACTGGAAGGAACAGGTCTGGGTCATGTACCAGAACCCTAACAGGTAAATGTCGAGTGACCAGCATGTGCTTTTGTAAATGTTCAATGTAGATTTTCATTCTTAGGTTTATAAATGTAGGTACTTAATATAATGTAGGTACAAATCCAAATTTAATTTTAATTTTATTTTTGTATCCACACAGAATGTCCTGGTTCAGTGGATTCCTAGTCGCCAGAGTGGACGACCGGAAAACTGCGTGGGGGGAGCGCAATGGCAAGAAGTCCAAACGGAAGGGAGGCTCATCTCTCTGCAACCCGCGTTACATGAGCTGTCTGCGGGACCCCGATGCCATGGAGCCCCCGTCTGGAGCCCCCCTCCATCAGCACCACCGAGGAGGGGTGGCTGGGGCTGTGGGAGGTGGTAACTTTGGTGTCCGCTGTGGATGGCAGGAGGACCACTATGGCAAAAGATTGGGGGCTGCCGGAGAAGGGGTGGGGTTGAAATCAGTTGACTTGGGATTCGAGGACGGAGAATTGAAAGGGCGCAAAGGGGGGTGTAATGGAGGCGGTGGGGATACGGGTGACGAGGGTCCCAACGGCGGGGGAATCGTGACTGCTGCAGACTGCTGGCTCAGAGTGGTTCGTGTGTTCCAGTCAAAGAAATTTCAGTCTCGGAAACTGGAGCGGCTTTACCAGCGTTACTTCTTCAGGCTGAACCAGAGCTCCTTGACAATGCTAATGGGGGTCTTGGTGATTGTGTGCGGCATCATGTTAACCTTCCACTGTGTTCACGCCCCCCCTCACGTGGCCTATTCCTCCGCGCTCTCCGTGGCGATGGCACTCTTCATGGCTCTAATGATAGTGTGCAACCGCAACGGCTTCCACCAGGACTACATGTGGATGGTCAGCTACTTGGTCATTGCCGTCTTGGTGTTGGTACAGGTGTTTGGCGTGCTCATGGTGGCACCGCGGAGTGCTTCAGAAGGCATCTGGTGGTCTGTGTTTTTTATTTACATCATCTACACACTGTTGCCTGTGAGGATGAGAGCAGCGGTGGTGAGTGGAGCTGTGCTGTCCATCATACATGTGGTCACCACCTGGCAGATCAACCAGGAAGACAAATTTCTTTGGAAACAGGTAAATGCTTATGTTTGTTTCCAATCTTTGCTTTTTCACTTACGTACATTGTTGGTTCATTATTCACTATATTATTAGTAGGGATGCACCGATACCGATACTGGTATCGGGTATCGGCCTCGATACCACATTTTTTAAAGTACTCACTCGTTAAAAGTCCCCGATATGTCAGCAGTGTTACGATAGTTCGGAGAAATGTCTATGTTTGAGCGCGTGTAAGGTTAATCACAGGCGCCAGTGCCCGCCCCAGACCCGGCTGCAGCTCAGAGCGGGGAGAACGAAGGAAAGACGAGACATGTCAGCCGTGTGGAACTATTTCAAAGTGAATGAAGACAAAACAAAACAAAGGCGGACTGCAAATTGTGCTCAGCTAAATTGTCCAGAGGAGGCTCAAAGGTAGCGCATTTAACACAAGTAATTTAATCAAGCACCTAAATCCCAATCCCAAAGCTTACATAAAAGACCCAGGTTAGTGATAAACCAACACAACTCGCACTGCAGCAAAATCTTGCAAGGTGCAGAGAAAATGTCCAGAGACAATCCACGTGCTGTGAAAATAACACAGGCAATCATATATTGCATTGAGTGACCAGCCACTTTCGGAGGTAGATAAAATGTGTTGATTCATGCGTCCTCCATGTTATGATGTCCCAATATTGTCAGTTTCCACACGGAGCTGCCTAAACTAAAACTCCGTGAAAAAACACATCCACAGCCTACTGCAAGTCTCTTAGTTTAGTTTCACCACGGATATTTGGACAAGCAGTGTTTGCCCTTGTTGTTAAATTATATGACTAAAGCTGTTACCTGTAAATTTAAATCATGTTTTTGTATTACTTTTTCTCATCGGTATCGGCGAGTACTATTATTAGTAATTATTGACTTGTCAGCTGTCTTCATTTATAAAAATATAAGTAAATGAAAAAAAATACAATAAAGAAATGGCAAAATTCTTTTTTGCCAGATTAAAAAAAAAAAAAAAAAAATCAATGTCAGCAGTGTTACTGGGAGAAGTTAAATGTAATTGTAATTTATTTATGTAGCACTTTACAACCACCCACAGGTGAACCAAAGTGCTTTACAAGAGGTCAAACAATAAAATGAAATCAACGGAAAACAAGTACATAAATATAAGTAAGATAAAAATAAAGATTCAAACAGTAAATAAACAGTCATTCTAAATAGATACGTTTTAAGCTTACATTTGAAAAGACCCAGGTTAGTGATAAGACACATGTTAGTGGGGAGCTTATTCAAGAGCCTAGGTGCAGCAACTGAAAAGGCTCGGTCACCCCCAAGTTAATCCCAACTTTTCCTTATATATATGAATTTATTTTGCTTTCTGATATTCAGAGATATTCCGATATTGTGTTGTTATTGCAATACTGAACAATGACAATGAGGTGAATATTGTCAGTTTCCACAAAAGTATATCAACAAACCTGCTGCAATAGAACAAAAAGCGGCTTGTGTCTTTAGTTGTTGTTGACAATGGTGTGATCCCTCGAATTTGTCACCTTGTTGTACCATTGTATATACTTTTTCTCTTGGGCTTACGGGACCTGGAGTACAGTGGGTTGTTTTTGTGTCATGCCAAGGACCTAGAGGCATGCCGAAGGTCAATGGGCTGAATAAAGTGGCCTGTGTGGACGCCTATGCGACTATGTGTGTGCTGTGGGACAGTGGGAGAATACTATAATATAAAACAGTATCACTCTGGTCTCTGTGCTCTCACACAAGGGACACTTTGTACTTATCTCTCAGGGTGGGGTGACAGGACCAGAACCGAGGGGGGTGGTGTTGTGTTGGCTGCTTGTGTTTGCTTGTGTGTTTTACAACTTTAGGCCTCCTTTGGGAGATGTCTGGAAATGGGAAGACCATTAGATGAAAACAATAGCGGGATATTAGTTTAGGGTTCATAGAATGTAGCTTTACTCAGAAGGCTTTTTTGTGTTAACTAAAAATAATTTTAGGTGATCTTTTTTGTTAAATTGAGTCAAGTACAAGACTGATTTGTGGGAAAACATTCGCCATTGTGTGCTCTTTAACATGAGTGATCCTCCACTGTGCTATCCATCACAGGCCCTAACATTATTTGCCATCATTACATGAATGAATGTCATGAGATAGCTAGGCAGCAAGGCAATACTGTTTATTCCTGAGGTTATTTGTGTGCAGTGTGACACCGTACTTCAGTGTCATCAATCACTCTCTCATGCTTGTGTGTGAGCTCTTCCTCTTTCACCCATAACTTATTAACTTTGGTGGGCTTTTTATCATGAGAACTTAGTTTTTGCCTAGTCTACATTGTTTGAAACTCTCTGAATGCACAGACAGCCTGTTTCACACACGCCTATCCTTTCTTTAATTCTATCAGAAGTGAACATGTATTTAAAATTGCACAATAAAACTGTCTAATAAACTGTAGTATAACTGCTCTATTACAGTAATTCATGAGTGTGTTTGTAAGTGTGTGATTCAGTACAATTCAATACTAGCAACAGATGCTGACAATAGCCTCCAAATGTTATGTACTTCCTGACACTCTGAATATGAACTCTGTGTGTAGTATGCGCTATACATTTTGCACATATTTGTAGACATCTTAAGTCATTATCCAAGTATTTTATGCTCTATAACATTGGACAGATGTGGTCAGATGCAAGTTTCCAAGACAGGGTTGCGTTTATTGTACTGTCTGTACTTGCAACATAAACAACTCTTCTTAATGTAAAAGGTTAACCTGAGATTCATGACATACAGTACATATACTGTATATAAACTGTCTAATCTTGTTGCAGAGAGCTCCCCTCGACTTCTGCTTCATGATTTATACATTTTTTAGGTGAGGGGGTCTCCCATATCCATTATTCACATACACAGCTAAAATCATTTAGTCATAGCCATACAGTACACACACCTTTGGGCATATCCCACTGAACTGCTTTGTTTAGTCTCTTGTTTATATCCAAGCTCCATAAGCAATATAGAATGTTTGCTTTCGATGTCAGCTGCTCCCCTCTTCTCTATGACCTGATTTGATAAACATTAAACAAGGCAATAATAGCTCATATTGAAAATTGTACACCTCCAAGTAGCTTTACAGACATTTATTTTTGTCTGTGAGCATGGGATGTTTTATAATTTCAGTACTACAGTGTTGTGTTGGGGATGTTGTTCACTCAAATTCTGTTTCCGAGAGGTCAAACACTGGTTGCATCACAGGGAATAGTCTTATTACAGTCTGCATCACAACAGGTTGACCACTCTATTCCCTTTATTCTACACATGCAAATATCCTGTCTGCCTGTTAAGGTATTCTAATAGATTAATAATTTTGTTCATGTTTTGTAAAAAAGGCAGCGTGCTAAGCTCTATAAACACACAGTCCTGAGGCCACATCAATGTGTGTTGCCCTGCTCCCCTTGTCAAACCTCCACTCAGTATTTTGTGTTCATTAGATAAGATAAGGGAGAAAGAATGCACTGCCTATGGAGTTTGAGCGCAAATCTGGCACAGTCTTACGTCAGACTTCAAAAGAATATTTACTCAGTCAGAATATTTACTACTTTTTGTTTCCATGACAGAGAATAATTGCATTTAACCAAAGATCCCAGCGGACGTTTCACCTGCTGTAGAATAAGACACCTTGGGTGAGAAGAGAAAAAAAGAGAATCTGATATTCTCGCCACACAGTCCGTCTACAGCCCTCTTGATAAATAATTTGTGTGTTTAACGCAGCAGCAGCATTTTAACAGGGATACCTGTCACATGCGCACTTTGCAGACATGTTGGAAGAATGCTGATTGATGGGATCCCACTGTCACGTAGAACCCCCCCCGCCCAGTTTTACAAAAAAGTGTCCAACAGGAAAATGACATGGATACAGAGCACATACTTCCACCGATAGTCTTTGAACCAATAGAAACGCAGCAAATGGGATGATCAGTTTAGCATCACTTCTGAGAAAGATGGGGGAATAAACAGCATTGCTAAGTGTCTCCCTCAGTGCTTGTGTTCAGTCGGTCCAGCCGTTGCCATGGAAACAACTACGACTCAAACAGCCACCGAGACCTAGTTCAGCTCTCTGGTATGCAGTTCGCTTACATTTTACTGCAAATGATAAAATCATGGGAAAAAAAAAATTAGGTCAAATTTTTATTTTTTTTTAAATAATCTCTTTAGACTTCTTCTGAGAATTGGTGACAATTTGCGCTTTGCGAGACATGCTGTTGTCGCCTGGCTGTTAGAGTGGTTTGTGAATTGTTTTCCTCCCCCCTGCTGTCGAAATCTGACAGTCCATAATTAAGATGGCAATGACGGAGGAGAGGTCATACAAGTGGAGGTGGCGGGGAGTCGATAGCATGTTGTTTGTCGTGTTGTCTGGTTTTGACTGGTTTATCTTCTGTCAGCTCCATCGTGACAGTGCATGTTTGTGTCCACGCTTTGGAGGAATGCAAAGACGACCTTTTAGCCTTGGAACTCTACTCTAACTTAATAGTATTGTCTTTTAGTATCAACTGATTTATTCTCAACTTGTTTTCTGAAGGCGATCTGCTTTGCACTAATTTGGCAGTTCTTTTTTTTTTTATAAAAAAAAAAACACTTTTGCAACATCAGAATCAGTTGAACATTTTAATATTCACACTCCCTCCACAGAAGTCACACCTTACTGGTTGCCAACAGAATCGTGTTGTGTGTTTAGTTTACGGTGTTAGGACCCCCAGCATGTATTCAACCATATTTACAGCATCCCATCTGTGGAATTTGAACATGGCCCGGTTCTCCCATAATGACGCTCAAGAGTCTGTTTTGTGCCGTGTCTTAAAAAGATTGGTGTCAATGCTAAGTCATCAAAAATTTACCCTAAAAACAAGAGACTGTTTTCTATATTAAAAGTATTATTAATTATTAATTATAATTTATAATTACTGTTAATGTAACAAAATACTGATAGTTGACATAGTTTTACTTGCCAGCAACATAAAATATGGAACAGGAAACATTTTCAGAAAGTGGCACTATTTAAAACTTTACTCATATGTAACATAACTTTACATTTGATCATCAAATTTACAAATGACCTAAAACTATAACAAATTATTTATTGATTTCTGCTGATTGTCCTGTTTCTTCAACCTGGTTTAAAAGTTGATATTTTAACGATGTTTAAATAACAATGATATTAGTGCTTACAGTCACTAATATAGCCTTTAAAGCGTAGTGTAGACCTTTTAATGTTCACATCTCAGTATTATTTTATACCATGTAAATTTTTTAGTACTCTTTCCACCACCTTGCAGCAATAAACCACATATCTCAAAGATACGGCCCATGGGCTAAATCTTGCTCTCACCATTTTCTATTCAGCCTGCAAACACAACATGATTGTTATTATGGCAGCCTTTGAAGCCCTTTATATGTTTTTTTACATGAGGTAACAAGGCTTGACCCCTAGTTCTGTCTGAGACCACCCTGAATGAGAGAGGACGCAGAGTGAACAGGCGGGGCTTGAATCTTTATCTGTGTGATGTGGTTCTGGCCATTTCAGATAAGGCCACTGACAGTTCGTGCGTAGACATGATGCCGGGGCTGAGTACACAAACCAAGCAGATACCCAGCACTGCGCGTATAGACACACTCTTTTTACAAAGGCTAAGTGACAGAGAGCGGCAATTTCAGAACGACAGGAGGCAAACCAAATCAAAGAACATAGAAATATATAACGGGTGCCCAGAAAGAGAGAAAGAGAGATAAAGACCACCCCACATAACAGACTCTTGTCACAACGAACAGCTTTCTTCATTTTTTTATTCATTTTTTTTTTATAGTTTTTACTTCTTGATGTAATGCAGTTGATGCTTCTGACTGCACAGTGTCAAAACAATATCCTATCAGTCCTGGGACATACTTCAAATAAATTTAGCATTTTTAACTTTTCACTATACTATCCATAAATATTTTATTCCAAGTGTCTAAAATACTCTGTGGATTCAGGTGAAGCCACTAGTGAAATTAAACTGTGTTAAGTTTGTAGGTTGATTAATTAACTGACTGTAATGAAAAAGATGAAAGTAATGGTGGCTGTTGCTGCAAAGGTAAATACAGTATGTTCTGACATGATGACCCATGAGTGAGCGTCTGCCGGGCCCTGTTCTGAACCTGGGTGGTGGGGGGACTGCGGCTCTTTGGAGGGAGAATGTGGAATGTGGGTGATAGTTGCTAAGTGAAAGCTGCACTGCCGTCTCTGAAAATTCACAGCCTCTGTGGGTGTGAGTCTCGGGCCAACACTAAGCAGAACCTTTCACAAGCCTGAGAAAGAAGCACAAGCTGAGTGAGAGATGAAAAAAAAACACACAATTTAAAAAAATCTACATTGCTAACAGGCCTGTCATTATTACTGGTTTGAAATAAGCCCTATGAACAGCAATATTCATGTTTTCATTTCATTTTGTTAATTTTGCAGCATGGGCAATTATTCATTTTCTGCAGTTATAGAACAATAAAGTTTATTTTATTCAATATACATAATCAAGAAACTTTTCAAAAACTACAGGATTTTTCATTAAATTAACCAAATACATAAATAAATAAAATAAATAAATACAATTATACATGGAAGAAGTATAAACTTATCTGACCCTACCCCGTATTTACAGATTATCAAAATCTATGCTGTAAACAACAAAATCATCAGCTCAACAGAAAGTGATTCTATATTAGGATGTTATGATGAACATAAAACATTACCAAGTATCACAGTAAACTACAGTCCTGGGCAGAACATACCCTCTATCTCTTCATATGCCTCAAAAACGTGATTCTTATATTCGTTTTTAAACTTCCTTATGTTGCAGCTCTGCTTGATTTTCTCAGGTAAACTATTCCACTATTTTACTCCAACAGAAACACTAAAACTTTTTGTTGTTGTTTGTACACACATATTCAGCTGGGGAAGGTACTGGGTGGCAGCGGTATTGTGTGGTATGAAAAAGTGGTGGCCATTGTACAGTCTGTACAATTTGTTTGCTCTAAATACTGTTCAATTGCAGTAGATTTTGTTAGTATTTGTATAAATAGTCAGGTCTGCAGAAACAGGCCTTAGACAATTGCTTTTATCTGCAATAAGAGGCTCCACATATCACAAATCAAACAGAAAATGCCAGTGGCAGTATCAGATGGTCTGGAGACTTGTTTTTTTTAACCTATAATTGAAAAACTTTTAGCCTAAGTGGAACTAATAATACAGCTGGCAGAGTTTGTGATTGTTTGGCCATTTTTCAGAGAAAATAAATGATAACTCAAAACCCTTTTTTCATTCATGGTTAGTGGTTGGGTGAAGCAATTTATTGTAAAACAACTGTGTTTACTCTTTTTAAATCATAATGACAACAGAAACTACCTGAATGAACCTGATCAAAAGCTGATTTTGGCCTGATAACATGCACACAAGTTGACACAAACAGGTTTGAATGGCTACTAAAGGTAACCATTCTCACCTGTGATCTGTTTGCTTGTAATCAGTGTGTGTGTATAAAAGGTCAGTGAGTTTCTGAGACCCTTGCATCTTTCATTCAGTGCTGCACACATAATGCAGAAACATGTATTCTGAGTCATGGGAAAAGCGAAATAATTGTCAAAGGATCTGCGGGAAAAGGTAATTGAACTGTATAAAACAGGATAGGGATATAAAAAGATATCCAAGGAATTGAGAATGCCAATCAGCAGTGTTCAAACTCTAATTAAGAAATGGAAACTAAGTTTTTGTGAGCAAAAACCCACAAATAACCTCAGCTGAAATACAGGACTCTCTGAAAAAAGGTGGTGTGGCTGCTTCAAAAGAGAAAAATTTGCACTCATCAGCCCAGGCGCTGCTCATGGGACGTACTTGGACGTTCCAACATGACAACGATCCAAAGCACAAGTCCAAGTTGACCTGTCATTGGCTACAGCAGCAGAAAGTGAAGGTTCTGGACTGGCTATCTCAGTCTCCTGACCTCAATATTATTTGAGTTCATGCAAGACAGCCCAAGAATTTACAGGTACTGGTACTAAATGGCTTCACCCAACTACTAACTGCCAGGTTATGTAAACGTATGATCACAACTGTATAACTAGTTATTGTACTGTATAACTACATTTAATAAAAAAGGAGAGCGTTGTACTTTTGAGGTCTGATTACAGTTCAAGTTAATTGTTGTAAATGTATTTGAACTGTAAATAAATATCTGTGATTTTCTCCAGATACGTATATTGCTGCTGATTTTGAGTTGATTTTGGGCTTTTGCATGTTTAGACAGACACGTTCTGTGATGTGATAAGCGTTGTATTGTTAAGTAGGATGGAGAGAAGGATTAAAGCAGGGAGCAGGTCACCTGCTGCTGTGCTGCTTGGAGCAGGCTGAAAAATGAAAAAGGCAGACTGATACTGGGCTATGCTGTATGTCCTTTATTAAACTGTCACAGGAATGATTACATTTTATGTCTCAATTTGGATGTGAACTGTGAGTTCTGAGTGTGCTAAGGACAAGTAAGGTTATTTCTGATCAGTTGTGCCTCCTACTGGCCTCTTTTTATGTTCTTCTGATATATGTTTGGGTGTTTCTTCCATTCGAGCTGGGCAACAATATTCAACATAATCCTAACCAGTAGGAATATTAACAATAAACTGTTTTCTCTGCAACAAATGTAATTATCAAGACCTCAGGTCTCAGTTGTGTCTTTTGTTTATAATTCCACAAAGTGAATTATTTTTGAGAAGGTTTGAGATTTTATTCTTAAGTAGCATGTTGGTAATTGCTTGATCATATTTCTTTTCAATGACCATGTCTTTTCTATTTACTGATAATATAAAGTAACTTGTCTATTGATGGTTAGAGCCTTTAGTCCGTCAGTTATTGATAATATCTCTGTATCCATTTTAAGCTGTTTGGTAGGATTTGGGTGGCAGAGTACATTTTCACATGTTGTGCTGAATGGCCTGTATTAGTGCTGTTTGCCTGTCCTGCCTAGGTCAGAGCAATGCTTACATAATGCCATTTTGATATCCAGGGATTAGGCCAAGGTCCTCTCCACAGACTGCCCGGCTGCCTCGCTGGCTGCTACTATGATGTCTGCTGATTTTACCAGAAAAATACAGGCGATCGTTTTTAATCTCCTGTATTTGAATTTTGCACTCTTTGGATTGGTATAGGACTTTATTTCGAAGGTGCTGACGTGTGACAATCTCTAGTGGACTGATTACACTGGTGTTGATCTAAAGTAGGTTCCAGGTTAATGGGTGATAAGTTTAATACATGTGTATGTTTGCTGAGCATGGCAGACACAGGTAGCAGGATAAGTGGTGTTGAGCAGTGCTCCTAAACAGGTGGAGTGCTGCTGCGTAAACATCTAGCCTTACTGTGTACTCTGTAAACTCACAAGTCCTTGCCCTCTTGAGAAAAGCAAGCAATTAGTTTGAGTCTGTCATTTGAGCTACATGTTATATAAACCTCAACACCTAAACTCTGATGGTAGTTTGTCAGATGGAAAATAAAGTCAGCTCAAAAGACTGGCTTGTGGACCCAGTCTGTGTGAGGCTGCAGGTTTCACTTTTGTCTCACTGCTGTTTTTGCTTGAACAGTGAGAGAAATGTAAACAACCGAGCGCTCGGAGCCATCTGCCTAATGTCACCTGTATCTGTCCAGCTCTCTTCTCTCTCACTCACACTCTTCTTCCTCTTGTCATGGTCACATTGTTTTTCCCGTCTTGTCCAGGTCCCAACCACTCACTTCCTTCCTACACTGAACATCTGTCAGTCTTATCCATTGTTGTCTATTATGCATGTTTTTTTCTATTTCTGTCATTCCCTCTTTGCCTGTAAAACGTCTCACATTTTCATGAAAATATCTTGCATAAAAAAAATTATTATCTGACATTGACTCTTGTGTTGACAATCAAGTTTGTCTAATGTAATAGTGATGTCCATATCAAACATTTTTATATTTTAAGCTGTTTTATAGTCATATTTTAAGATTTTTCTGCTACGATGTTATTGCTTTTGTGTGCTTGGCCAACCTAGCTCTAAATTTAATTAATGAAGTTATTCCCTTTCTACCCAGGAGATGTCAGTATGCAATGCAGTTTACCTAAATCTAGATTCAGATTAGATTAGATTCAGTGCATGGACATGCAGCATAGGTTTTTTCCTGCACTCTACCCCTGTGTCTCTCCTTTTAAAGCCCACTCAACTTTTATTAGTCTTTCGTATGTGGTCTCAAGAGTAGATCTTCACTACACTGTAAACAAGAGCTGCTGTTTTATGGATGTTTGCCGATGACGGGTCAGAAAATATTCCCACGATGTGCTGCGGGAGTTTTTAGGAGACCAAATATAGCACTAAACATACACTTACAACAAACTAAAAGGTCAGTGAATTGTGGAGTATGTAGACGACTAACAAACAGGACTATTTCCTGTCAGAGGAAGCGTGTTCTGTGTGTGTTGGTTTATGTCAATGCAATAATATACTGTCTGGAACAAAGATTGCATGTTGCATGTTAATTCACCATAAATTTTATAGTCATTTACTACAGTGTTATTTCCTACAAATGCAGCTGTAAATATCTTGCATTCTTTCCCATTCTTTCCCATACAGGATGTCTTAATTCTCACGAGAGGGATGAAAAGCAGAAACGCAACAATGACTTTCACAACACCATTAAAACAGCCGATCCTTTAAACATTTGAAAACATCCCTAGAAAATTCATGTTGGATGTTTTTCAGTAGTTAACTGAGATTATACTTGCATTCTTTCAATGCAACATATATTTGTCTGACCTGACTGTCTTTTCTTCTCTGTAGGTGAGCGCTAATGTCCTGATCTTCCTCTGCACTAACATTATTGGGATCTGCACACACTATCCTGCAGAGGTCTCCCAAAGACAGGCCTTTCAAGAGACCAGAGGATACATCCAGGCCCGGCTACATCTGCAGAGAGAAAATCAACAGCAGGTAGGAAAACTCCATGTAGACTTATCTTTTAAAAGGAAACTACACTTCCTCACTAAACCATTCTGATAATAAAACTGTATATAAGTATAGATTTTCAGGCTTTCATAAGATGCTTATCTCTCAAAAACAAAAAATAAATCCAATCAATAAAGTCTATTCCTATGTGGAGCGCATCTTTTGCTTTTTTCTGTTCACTGTGTTCTCTTTTTCAAATCATGGCAAATATAGAAATAACTGATTCAATCACTCATTTGAATTAAAGAAGGTTCAAATGTTCCTCTTTGACCAGCTCTTGACATATTGGAGAAAGACACTGATAATATGAATGACACAATCTGAATTTTGTTTCTTTTTGCGGATATGTTTTCCAGGAACGTCTGTTGCTTTCAGTCTTGCCTAGGCATGTTGCCATGGAGATGAAGGCTGACATCAATGCCAAGAAGGAAGACATGATGTTCCATAAGATCTATATCCAGAAACATGACAATGTCAGGTCAGGCTCCTACAAACAAAAGTCTTTGTTGTTTTCCCAATAGTGCATTACATCTCAAGAAGTTACACAATAATAATCATGTGGTTATATGTTTATATGTACCTCTTGTATCTTTGATCTGGGGATTAATTGCATACAACTGTCAAAATTCTTCCTGAGAGCAATTCACATGCATTTGTGCACACAGACAAGCAGGCTCATGGTGGAGTCAGTAGAGAGTAGAGTGGTTTGGCAGAGTGCAGGCTAATTAACACTAGTGAGGGAATACTTAATCACCAACTGCCAAGATAAGATAATCCCCAAAGATGGAAAGCTTCAGCACACATTCAATTACAGAACTGGGCAAACACACTGCACACAAGCGCTCTCTCCCACATACACCACACTGGCACATATCTTTGCATGAATTCAAGGTCAATCTTTTCACCTCCCAGTACTAACACACTGCAGCTGTGTAGATCTTTGTTTAATAACAACATTTTTTAAATTGTCAGTGATTGATAGAGCTCATGTCTCTTCCCTGTCCACTTGTGTTTGGCCCTCAGTATTCTGTTTGCAGACATCGAGGGCTTTACCAGCTTGGCCTCGCAGTGCACAGCTCAGGAGTTGGTCATGACACTTAATGAACTCTTTGCCCGATTTGACAAGCTGGCATCAGTAAGTAATATTAGCTGTAGCTTCAATGTCCCCGAACAATGCCTTTGTCATTGTTTCTGTATCTCTCTTCCTTTAGGAAAACCACTGTCTTCGTATTAAAATTTTAGGTGATTGTTACTATTGTGTGTCTGGACTGCCTGAGCCCAGGGCTGATCATGCTCACTGCTGTGTGGAGATGGGTGTTGACATGATAGAGGCCATTTCGTGAGTACTGTCTGTTGTTTTGCAGGTGTTTAACAGCATTTTGTGACATATAAAGTTATGTTTTTTTGTGTTTATAGGCTTGTACGAGAGGTCACAGGGGTTAATGTTAACATGCGTGTAGGCATTCACAGTGGCCGTGTGCACTGTGGTGTACTAGGGCTCAGGAAGTGGCAGTTTGACGTGTGGTCCAATGATGTCACACTGGCCAATCACATGGAAGCAGGGGGCAAAGCAGGGTAAGATGTTACATGCACTATTACTACACTGTAATAGAATTCTGCCAAATTTACAGTAAAAGAACTGGCAGATGCTGTTGTGATGTTATTTTATAATATTATTTACTTTTTATTACCTAATATAAATATAACAGACCTTTTAAACATTATGTGATTGGTACATATTGTATATATTTTTGTGTTATGTGCCTCCAGGAGGATCCACATCACTAAAGCCACTCTGCAGTATCTAAATGGGGACTATGAAGTGGAGCCTGGTTTTGGCGGTGAGAGGAATGCATATTTGAAGGAGAACAGTATTGAAACATTTCTGGTCCTTGGCTGCAGCCAAAAACGGGTCAGTGCAACAACACATACAGTTTTTTTAGGACACATTACACCAGTGGACAGTTATTAATTCCCTCATGTTTCACATTTTGAGCAGAAGGAGGAGAAGGCAATGATGGCTAAGATGCAGCGGACAAGAGCCAACTCTAATGAGGGGTTGATGCCACGCTGGGTCCCTGACCGAACTTTCTCCAGGACAAAAGACTCAAAAGTCTTTAGGCAAATGGTGAGTCATACAAAAGTCATGTTTCCTGTAGCACTGTATAAAAAGCTCTTTTTACAAATGTTCACCCTTTTACAGGGTATTGATGAGACCTCCAGTAAGGACAAGTGAGTATGGCCTTAAAGCACACACACATTACTGCTTTATTGTGTCTAATGTTGCAGTGATTTTGTAATCTGTGTGCTGTTTTTGTAGCCGCTGTGTTCAGGAAGCCATGAACCCAGAGGATGAAGTAGATGAATTTCTGGGACGAGCTATTGATGCTCGCAGTATTGACCAGCTGAGAAAAGACCATGTTAAAAAGTTCCTACTAACCTTCCAGACCTCTTCTTTAGAGAAAAAGGTTCCTAGATACTTTTATAGATAAGTCTAATAAAAATGCTTTATTATGTAAACCACTCTCTTTTTCATTTTGCAGTATTCCAAGAAGGTGGATGATCGCTTTGGAGGCTATGTTGCCTGTACTTTACTAGTATTCTGCTTCATATCTTTTATACAGATAGTCATTTTTCCACAGTATGTACAATACAATAAGAAGTCTATTATCTGATTGTTTTGAATATGTATAATTAATGGAATACCTCTTTACAGCACCCCAGTTATGCTGGGCATCTACATCAGTATCTTCATCATACTCGCCAACATCCTTTTTATCTGTGCCATATATTCTTGCATTAAGGTAGTGGACTTATAAATAGTTCATGTGATCCAAGCCTTTACTCTCTACCTAATATTTTCTGATCTTGTCTAGCTCTTTCCAGCTGCAATGCAGACTGTTTCAAAAAAGATTGTCCAGTCTCGCACTAACAGCACCCTGGTTGGAGTATTCACCATTATCCTTGTCTTTATCTCTGCCTTTGTCAATATGGTAAAGTGCAACTACAGAGAAACCGCATATAAAATAAACAAATTAACTGTTGCTAAAGCCTTGGTTGTTTTGCAGTTTGCCTGTGACACCAAAAGTTTGACGGAGTGTGTTGCAGAGAGGCTTAACTATTCGGCCTCAATGGTGACGCCATGTTTGATCCACAGCTTGAATGTGTCTGTTGAAGGGGGTCTAGAGATCTGTCCCAATCAAGGCCCCTCCTGTCCTTTTCCTGAGGTGAGATTCACTTTAGACCAACAATTGTTGTATTTTATTTTACATGTTTCCCTTTTGTGATGGGGCTCTCTCTGTTTGTGTCAGTATTTTAGCTACAGTGTGCTGCTGACGCTGCTGGCCTGTTCCGTGTTCCTGCAGATCAGCAGCATTGGGAAGCTGGCCCTCATGCTGCTCATCCAGCTTACATTCTTGCTGCTGGTGGAGTGGCCACAAGTAGCACTGTTTGACAATGCAGACCTCTTTGTCACCTCCAATGCCATGTAAGTTGTACTGCCAGCTTACAAGCAAGATCAACATGGAGGGATAATAAAAATATGTACCATCTTTTAATAACTGTGTATTGTATTATAGTTTTTCTAATGTGGTCTTTTATCTTTTGCAGTGATTTAAATGAAACTACTGCTCAATGGTAAGAAAAAAAAATAGTATATATTTTTTTACAGCTATACAAATGAGCCTAGATTTGTTCATTGTTTATTCTATGTTTTCCTAAATGTAGGTCCAGTTTCAATGAAACTACAAACCAGTGGTAGGTTTTTGGTTTTATTATGTTTTCTTTGTTTTTCAAATCTTTTAATTCTGTCAAATCTGACCCAGTGTGAATAATTTTGCAGCCCATATGTTGTGACCAAAGTGTCCATGAGGGTCATGACTCCAGTGATCCTCACTGTTTTTGTCCTGGCACTGTACCTGCACGCACAGCAGGTTGAATCCACTGCACGGCTTGACTTCCTGTGGAAACTACAGGTATACTATTGTGTGCACAAGAGGGCGCCATCTTACCAAGTTTCACAGACATGTCTCATTGTAGTTTACTGACACAAGTGATCTAGCTTGGCGCTGACCTTAAATTAATATAGATTTTTTTTTTTGTTTTACCTCAATTGTTACTTTTAGAAATCATTAAGACCATTTTATGTGTTTTATGGTGGCAGAGTGGTTAGCACTCCTTGAGTTTGCATGTTCTTCCTGTGTTTGCATAGGTTTCCTCCATGTGCTCAAGTTTCTCCTACCACCAAAACACACACACACACACACACAATCAGGAGATTTGTAATCTCGGTAGGACTTTCCTGGATAAAAGGACAAGTTTAAATAAATAAAAATAAAAAAGATTAAAAAATATTCTAAATTCTAATATTCTATATATATATTTTTGTAGACTGAGAATTTATTAAAATGTGTTTTTGTGTGAAATCTGTAGGCTACAGAAGAAAAAGAGGAAATGGAGGAGCTTCAAGCCTACAATCGTCGTCTCCTCCATAATATTTTGCCTAAAGATGTAGCCGCTCACTTTTTAGCACGTGAACGGCGTAACGATGAGCTGTACTACCAGTCCTGTGAGTGTGTGGCCGTAATGTTTGCCTCCATAAGTAATTTCTCTGAGTTCTACGTGGAGCTTGAGGCCAATAACGAGGGAGTGGAGTGTCTGCGGCTGCTCAATGAAATCATTGCTGACTTTGATGAGGTATCCTGAATTTGCATGCAATAGATCCAAATGATTTTGTAAAATGCCCATATCGAGTCACCGCTTGTTATTACTTTGTCAGATTATCAGTGAAGAGAAGTTCAGGCAGCTAGAAAAGATCAAAACCATTGGTTCTACCTACATGGCAGCCTCAGGTCTCAATGACTCCACCTACGACAAAGAAGGCCGCAGCCATATTACTGCCCTGGCTGATTATGCCATGAGGCTGAGGGAACAGATGAAATACATTAATGAGCATTCCTTCAACAACTTCCAAATGAAGATAGGTAAGTGACTAGCATTTTAGCTCCAGGATCAAGACAAGTTATAAACATTTTATAAATATGCCTGATAAAAGTATGGAGGGATATAAATTTAAACATAAATACTTATTTCATCTTGCAAGGTCTGAACATTGGACCTGTGGTAGCTGGAGTCATCGGGGCACGAAAGCCTCAGTATGACATTTGGGGAAACACAGTGAATGTGGCCAGTCGCATGGACAGCACAGGAGTACCTGACCGCATCCAGGTATACCACATAGAACTATGGCTCCCTGACTTGAAAAATATTAGTGTCCAATCAACCAAGCAAAGAGAAAGATACAAACCCCGACATCATTATTGCACCTAAAAATAATGAGTAAATAAATGTAACAATACATATAGCAATGTCTTTCTAGTCTTGCAACATGATGTACTCTTTTGATTTGTGCTGTCTTGCTTTTTGCTCTCAGGTGACTACTGACCTCTACCAGGTGCTTGCGGGTAAAGGGTATGTGCTAGAGTGCCGTGGGGTTGTTAAGGTCAAAGGTAAAGGGGAAATGACCACCTACTTCCTGAACGATGGACCACCCAATAGTTAGCAGCCGTGGCCACAGCAGTAAAAGGGTAAAATGTTTGCCTCAAGGACCCAGCACCACTGAGCAAGGACTCAGTCTGAGCAAATGGCTACACACTAGAGGGCCATCACTTGAATCTCAAAAGAAAAGAGGACAAACTTTAAAGACTTCAAAAGGAAAGTGTTCTTGATGAGAAGAAAATGTTCTCAGCCATTTTGGCCCACATACATGTTGAAGGACAAGTGTTTTTCTCATGTCTAGCCTCTCTCTCAGGCTTCTTGAAAGATGCAAAGTCTGTTTATTTAAAAACAACGCCTTTAAGCCTGTGTCAAAAGAAGATTTAAGCTGTACATAAGGCTACTTTTTATTTCACTTTATTTTTCTGATAATTTTTATTTCACATGAATTATGAAGAGGTACTTATTTAATTTCTCACTTTATTTATTTTTGATCTTAATGTTTTGTGCAAAAGGTCCTTTATGAAAATTTTTAATACATACCTGCACAAATATCCAGTTGATTACACTATTTAAGTGTGTACATGCATATTTGTGTGTGTATGAGTATATGTAAAAACTGGGAAGGATTATAATGACCAAAGACTAAAGAATTTACTAAAAGCAAGAAAAGACATGCTTGATATGTTCTCATTTAAGTCAGCAATGATTAGGACCGGTTTTGTAGGCAGCAGACTCAGTATTTTGCCCAACCAAAAGCTGCCAGTGAAAGTGGCTTATTGTTCTCATATTTTATATGATATATTTTGTTTGTCAGTCAGGCAACATAGAGCTGATCACAAATTGTAGATTAAAAAAAATTAAGGATATAACTAAAGGGATATTTATATTTCCATTTTCAGAGGGAATAGTTACAATTTGGATCCTCATTATCCTCATTTAATGTTAGATTGGATTGAGCAGCTGAAAATGGTTTTGTTAAAGTACATTGACTGCTTGATCTGGTGAAAAATTATGAATGATGAATGAACAAATAAATCTCCAAACATCAGCGAGAACATCTCTGATAATAACACAAGAAGAATTAGACAAAGTGGAAAAAATAAATATTTAGACTAAATACTGTGCTTTGTAATCTTGAAGGGGCATAACTATTTTCACTGTGACGTTTTTATGATACAACAAAACTGCTTTCTTGCCAAACATAGCCGCTTCAAAGCATGTCTGATTGTGATTACTTGTTTTCCTTTTTTGTTTAACATAGAGTATTTTGTATCACCTTCATACCCTTCATTTGTATATTATTAATGTTGTTATGATTCTAATAATTCTGATTATTTTAATGCTTATTGTAATGATTTCATTCCAATGAAAAGGATCAAAAACCAGCACTTGTAACATGCCAGTTGTAAGGCTCAAGCTCACTGGTACCAACTGATCAACTGCAGCAAATAACTTCTGCTGTTAATTTCTAATGCACAATACAGTATTTTAGCTGGCAATAGGTGTGATGATGTACAATAATAAGTTGTCATAAGTTGCCTTGGCTGGACAACTGAAGTGGTAAATGCTTAAATTAGCAGTAAACAGAGATATACAGATGATTCACTGTGCTTTTTTATTTTATATTTTACTCTACTGCAGTATTGTAAATCTCAGATTTTGACTTATTAAACATTGAAGTTCTCAGTTGTACAAACAACAGTACATTTACTGATATAACACTACCCAAGTAGTAGGCATATGTTAAGTACACAATACTAATTGTATTCCTTTTGCCCCACTCAGTCTTTCAGCATATAACATAGGCTCTAATTGCTGAGTTTGAATTACCTTATGTTATCATATAACAACTCATATAACACTAAACAGGAACTGTGCCTGCTTGTACTGTTGAGACTGCTGATGATTTCATTAACAGAAAGGGATAAGGGCTTGTCATTCTCAATCATTGTGGTATTATCTCTTATATTGCTCTTTGACGGGGCGCCAACCCAGACTCAGAGAACCAACGGCAACCAACAGTTGATCATGTTTGTACCAAAGCAAGCTCAAAACAGTCTTGTGCAATTGGTCCCTTCTGTACAATGATATTTGGCCTTGAACAAAATGGGAGCACCAAAAGACAGAAGTGAAAGTTCTGTAGTAGAAAACATCAACAAACAATTGTGACCAATGAAGAGTGATTCTTATAAGCAAAGATTTTATAGGATGGACATGAGTTTATAAAATGTGCATTGTATGTATTCTATTTCTATTGGGTGTCCATACACTTGTGTTGATTGTTAACTTTTGGGATGTTTTAGGGAAAAAGGAGACAGGAAATGTTTCCTCATACTACTGAAACAGTGTTTTGCTCAGGCCTAATGAATCCTTCTGTATTTGTTTCCTTTTATTTGTATTTTACCTGAGTTGACGGAATGGAAAGGGGAGTGTTTTGCAAAAATAAAAGGAAGGAAGAGGGGAGGACTATGACAGAGAAAATAACATTTCCCCTTGAAGAAAACATTTTAAAAATCAACTATTCTACTGTGTTTTATATAATTACTCAAGTTATTTAACAATTTAATACAGAAACTGAAAGTAAATCTTAAAATTACATAACTTAAAACTGCATTAGTCTTAGGGGTAGTAAATATCTCAATTAGTATAATTGGTATGCTTACAAAAAACTCTTGTAGTTTCAGACCCTCAACTATTCATTAGTATCATGTGGTTCACCTGATATATAGTGGTTTTAAGACAATATTCAGATGATGCAGTCAGTTTATTCACACAAGAAGATGTCAAAAACCAGCAGATACCATCAAAACAGGGTAAACTCCGGGTCTGTCTTGGTCATTTCTATAACAAACCTGTCACATTAAAGTAGAAAGGAGATTGGTCTCAGACTCACACATAAGTGGGTAATAAATACACATACTGACTTTTAGGCAAATAACCTACTTGGTCATTTCACTGTTCTTCAAAGGAAAGCGTTTAACTTGTCTCCATGGTTCAGGACTCTGGGACAGCAGCCACCCATACTGCTGGTTGTCAGTCAGAGGCATCAAATACAACTCCTTGGGAGCTAAAGACAACAACACAATTTTGTCATAGCACGTTTATTATTATTTTTATTACATCAATTTTATATTGCGCTTTTTCGGGGACACAAAGAAGTTTTACATATTAATTATTTATTCACTCCACAGTCACACACTGGTGGTAAGCTACATCTGCCCTGGGGCAGACTGACTCTCCGACCAGCACCAAATACATTCATATTCTATTCATATTCATACACAGTCATAGTGTCTTGTATAAACAGTGGGGAGAACGGGAATCGAACCACCTACCTTCCGGTTGAAGGACGACCGCTCTACCACTGAGCCACTGTAAAAGATGTTCACTTACATCTGGGTGTTTGAATCCGTCTGGTCATCTCCTTGTATCGTGCATGACTTCCTTGGTGGATCTCAGAGCTGTAGGGAAGATGCTTTTGGTGGATAGTGCATTCTTCTGCGCTTCTGAGGGACCCTTGCATTTCTTCCAGACTCAAAGAGTGAGCTTTTCTGGATTGTATTTCTGAGTATGAATAGTTATTTTATAAACTTTTATACAAAATCCATAATTAATTTCATAATGTAATTAATGCTTTTATCATGAGGATAATTCTGACTACTACTTAGCTACTTAGTCTTACTTAGACATATATTCCCCACCATTATAGTGTTTCCATTAGCTAAACCCTAAATTGTGACTGTGTGACTTAAAGGACACTGCGTTTAGCTACGTTAAATTGGCAGGACATTTCTTGGCTACATGTCACAATGTTGCAATTAAGCTAACCTTGTTGATTGCGTTAACTAGCTAAAGTAGCTAGTTAGTTGCTAGCAGTGTAGCGCACAACCTCTTACCCCCAATACGAGACGGTCCACTGGGATTAGTAATCATTTTATCCCCAATGGGATTTTGATAGCCCAGGTGTGTTAACCCAAAGAAAGCCATTTGAAGCAAACGATTTTTCCCTAATGTGCAACAAGATTAGATACAAATGGTGTAACTAATCATAAGTCATGGAGTTTGGGTTTTAGTGTCGCCGTGGTAACAGGCGCCGCCTACACGCATATGAAACGAGTCAGTAGGTTGTATTCCAACACCAGTCTTTTGAAAGGGGAGCAGTGTAACAGGCTATTGTCTAAACTAAAGCAACAAAAGCAACAGTTATTGCAAAACTCAGTTTCACAAACATGTTTCCCGTTTCATCATTCTTGCCTTCTTTCGTCCGCCTTAGAATAGATATAGCAGATCCAGTAGAAATGGAGCATGTTTTACAAAGATTCTTCTTTTTTTTCATAAAATCTAAATTAAATAATTGTATGTATTATGTGTGCATTACAAGAGACTAATCAGAGTATTCTAACCAGTTCAACTTACACTGAAAATACTGGTGTGACCATTTCTCATAACAAGTGTGTTAAAATCTCACCAAAAAGGTATGACTCTACAGTTTTGTCTTTAAGGAAGAATTACTTTTAATATCAACAAAATGGTCATTTAAAGTACTTACTTATTAACACACAAGCTGAAAACATAAATCAATACAACAAAGACATTAACTGTAATCGCCAAAGGCCACTGACTGCAATGCCTTGGATCCTGTGTCTCATGCGTAGGGGGCGGAGCCGTTTACCATGAAACCACGCCCATTTGTCGGACGGGTTACGTCAAGGGAGTCCAACAGTGATGGGAACTCGAGCAAGCGCTGGTGAGTTTTTGTTGCTAACCAGTAAAACCTCTGAATTCTGTCTACGGAAGTAGGGAAGTAGGCTGGATATTCAAATACGTCTCATATTTATACATCCACGGTATCAGCAGCCTTGACTGTACTAGCCGTGTTTTTGTATAAGGTCTCTTTTATATCTTCGTTGCGGTCTCTGTCCAGGTTATCTTTTTGCTAAAGGAGAAGTGAGTAGCGTAAATGGTTGTTTTAGCTCGTAGCTAGTTGTAAGCTAGGTACCGTGTTTAGCTGACAGTTCAAGTTTGCATCCAGCGCTTGTCGAGTCATGTCATTATAACCGTGTGCGAGGCTAGTTTGATGAATGCTCGGTCTTAACTAAATCCCTGTTAAATATAAACTAATTGGAGCTCAGCTTTAGCTCAAATCTACCTCAATTAACGTTAGTAAACCATATATATATATAATCATGTCAGCGCACACTGCAGTGTTTTGTTATGTAGCTACTGTATGGGTGCAGCTAGTTTAAATGTGTCTAGCTTTATTATTCTCGTGTGCTGCCGCAATGATTAGCGTTAGCCCTCTAAATACAGGATGGATTGAACTAATATCATTATAGTTGGTGCGTTACGATGACTATTTCTGGGTGTTGTGGTGGCGGCAGCAGGCCTACTGCAAGTAGTTAAAGTGTCTAGGATTATATAATTAATTCAAAGAGAGTTGTAATGCATATGCTGTTCCTCACATTTTTATTTAAGCAAGTCAGTGCTGGTTACTGAAAGAACGACAGATGATTGGCTCCCCCAATGAAATTCAATCCATAATTACTTTTAGTCAAAATATTTCACATTGCATGTTTAGATATTCAAGACATATCACAAATAACATGTTATTTTATTTTATTGGTTTTAGTAGCTAATTCAATTAACCATTATGCTCATCATACCAGTTTCTATATATTTTTGTTTGAGATATGTTGTCTTCTTTTCTTTCAGAAAAAATGAGTTGCATCCCACTTTCTCGCTCTGAGGTGTTTGGGGAGCTGAGAAAAGACCTTTATGATGATGTGGAGTTTCATCACTCTGATGCGCACATCTTTATCATCATGGGAGCTTCGGTAAGCATACATAAATAGTAAAAAATACCAATACTCTCATTGCATGATTATGTGATTTTTAATACTGTGTTGCTACCTTGGGAGGAAACTGAATTGCCCCTGATTGGATTAGGGAAATGGTGAAACTGATTTTACTTCCTCTTCTGCAAACAAGGGCTGCAAGACATTGAGTGGCCTTATGGTTTAGGTTACCTAATGTAAAAGTTACAAAACTGTCAATTTTGATTTAACATCACTGACATTATGCCTCTGTTTTTATGAAAACCTTTATCAAATGTCAAATCAAATGTAAATTTTTGGAGGCTGTGTTATTATTATTCCTTGGGAGATTAGAATGGGAGTGCTTACAAATTTTGCAGTGTCATTGAGACTCAGCCTTTTTTTTTTTCAACGGCTTGGGTATTTGTGTGCATGTGTGTGTTGTGTATCACTGGCTGATCTTTTTGCATGGATATGTGGTTCAACAGACACTGTTGAGGGTTGTCTGAATTTAGTTTACTTTTCATGTCATTTCGCTCTGCCTATAAAATGATCTGTGGATTCAGCCACCTTTTGTGTTTAACAGTGGTTGACAATAACTAATTGAATTAGACTATGCAATTTTATAAGCAGCAAAAACACAGTTTGAGCAGCTTTGTGAGGCACTTTGTGTGTTTTTAAGATGAAAAGGTTAAAGCAAAGGCATCTGGACTAGTTTCTATTTACCATTCATTTATCATTGCTTTTGGCAGTCAATTTCCTATTTTACTCATACATCAATTTATTCATTATTTCATTTTGACCTGTATTTCAAAATCTCCATTGTAATTTATATTATGTGTTTGCACATCAGGGAGACTTGGCAAAGAAGAAAATATACCCAACGCTATGGTGAGGGGATCTTTTAATCCCAGAAAATGTCAGCAACTGGCAGCTTGAGATTTATGAAGATAATGAAGTTTGTTGTTGTTTTTTGTCTTTCTATCCTTAACTTTTATCTAGGTGGTTGTTCCGAGATGGTCTATTGCCAGAGCGAACATACTTTGTGGGCTTTGCTCGCTCTCAGTTGACAGTTGATACCATCAGATCTGCCTGTATGCCACATTTAAAGGTAAAACCAGATCAACAAAAGTCAGAGGCTTCACTGAAATAAAGAGCAGAGTTAAAGGTACAAAATTAATGTTTACAAAGACCTCTTGTGTTCATTTGGCTCAGGTTTCAGACTCAGACGCTGAGAGGTTAGCAGCCTTTTTCAGTAGGAACACATACATTAGTGGTAAATACGCAGATGAGAGTTCCTTCTCCACGCTCAACACACACCTCTCGTCTCTCCCTGGTGGACATGAGGCTAATCGTCTGTTCTACTTGGCTTTGCCTCCTTCTGTGTACCACGATGTTACTAGGAACATCAAACACCAATGTATGAGCACTAAGTAAGTGCTTTCACCAACTGTGGCTTTATAATGTTTTTTTACTTCCTTTTGTGCAAAAATATATTTATATTATATATTTATATTTACTTTATAGAAATTTGTTAGTCAGATTTGACTGAAAACCATACATTTCTTATAACTTAAAATAAAGAGAGATGTTTTTTTTATATTAGCTTGAAATACTTTTAAACATTACTAATAGCAACTATTAGTAAGAAGAGACTCCCTCCCAGCTCCCTTAAATATATTTTTTGTGTTTCTGTGATAAAAGAGGCTGGACCAGGGTAATTGTAGAAAAGCCGTTTGGTCGTGACCTCCAGACCTCCGAGGAGCTCTCCAGTCACCTGTCATCCCTTTTTGCTGAAGATCAGATCTACCGCATAGATCACTATTTGGGCAAGGAAATGGTGCAAAACCTCATGGTACTCAGGTAAGATAACACTAACGTATTACGATTATCAAGGTGGACATATTTGTAAAGTTAAGGCTTCATACAGTTTAAAACAAAGGTAATTTTGAAAATACAATAGCCTTTGTTTCTTTAAAATCCACCCACAATGACTACACCTAGTTTAATTAATATCAAATTAAATAGTTATATAATGGCTCCATAAATTCTACTGAACCGAACCACAAAACCGTGAGCAAAAAAACAAGTTACTCATTGAACTGTGGAGTAGCTGTATTGTTGCATTCCTAGCTACAATCATGTTATAATAGCCAGACTACTTCTGTACTATGAAATGTTGACCCAGTGCTTCTCTGGTCTGATGCACTAGGCGGCTAAATGTTGTACCTGTTGCTTGTGATCTCAATAAATCCATAGGTTCATCATGTTACAAGCTTAACAATATATGTTATAATGGACAATCATAACCCTATAACAGTTTACACACAAACCTGTTTGCCCTTCCGGAGTCAACACCTGTCCACCACCTGTTCACCCCTGGCTCATATACCTGAGCTAACAATACACAAATCAATTAAAAACACAAACAATGTGGCTCTTATACATGTGATGCTGATTGCAGGTTTGGAAACCGCATCTTTGGTCCTATCTGGAACAGGGACAGTATAGCCTGTGTTGTCTTCACCTTCAAAGAACCCTTTGGTACTGAAGGACGAGGAGGCTACTTTGATGATTTTGGCATAATTCGGTGAGAATAAAAACAAAAATGTAATGCTTAATGTAGTGGATTTACAGACAGGTCTTGCTGTAAAGAAATGTAAAAAAAAAATTAAACTTAACATCATCATTCTTCTGTTTTTTGTTTAATCACCTGTTTTCCTTTGTCATGGTCAGCGATGTCATGCAAAACCATTTGCTCCAGCTGCTTAGTCTGGTTGCCATGGAGAAGCCTGCTTCCACCAGCTCAGATGATGTCAGGGATGAAAAGGTACAACTTGTGGCCTGGAAAAAGCTAAATGTGATTCATATTTTTGTGGATATAGCATTATCCATTTACATACCAAGTGACTATGTTGCAGGTTAAAGTACTGAAGTCAATCACCCCGGTTTCAATGTCAGATGTGGTGCTTGGTCAGTATGTGGGTGATCCTGATGGCGAAGGAGACGCTAAGCTGGGATACCTTGATGACCCCACTGTACCTAAAGGATCAACTCAGGCTACGTTTGCTTCAGCTGTGCTATATGTGCACAATGAACGCTGGGATGGTAAATGGACTGAATTCTTGCTACAGAATCAGTAAAACTTTATCCATTACCTTTTTCTTAATCATCAATGTATTTTGTTAGGTGTTCCTTTTATTCTGCGATGTGGAAAAGCTCTGAATGAAAGGAAAGCAGAGGTACGGCTCCAATTCACAGATGTTCCAGGAGACATTTTTGATAATCAGTGCCGCAGGAATGAGCTGGTGATTCGTGTGCAGCCAAACGAGGCTGTCTATGCCAAGATGATGAGCAAAAAGCCTGGTGTATACTTTAGTCCTGATGAGACCGAGCTTGACCTGACATACAAGAGCAGATACAAGGTAAGGAAAAAACTAAATGTAGAAATCATTGTGATTCAGTGTTGCATTTTGATGAATTTCTAATTAATTTAGATACTTAATTGTCTTTTAAGGATGTGAAGCTTCCAGATGCCTATGAACGCCTCATCCTTGATGTCTTCTGTGGAAGTCAGATGCACTTTGTGCGGAGGTCAGTCCTTTCTCCATTTATTGTCTTAATGTCGGCTTACACCGCTGCATACATATTACACAAGATGGCACTGCATTTCTCCCATTTTTATCTCGGCAAAGTATGTAGTGTTTGCTAAATGTTTTTGATCCTGCAGTGATGAGTTAAGGGAAGCATGGAGGATCTTCACACCTCTTCTTCATTTGATTGAAAAAGAGAAGCCAAGGCCATTACCATACATATATGGAAGGTATTCACAGATATTGAGCATATAAAATGTTGTTTTACCATGTTCTTTATTGGAAATTCAAGTTAATACGTCTCAATCACTACATTAGGGTTTTTTTCTTTCTTTTTCTTTATAGCCGAGGACCCACAGAAGCAGATGACTTGGCTAAAAAAGTAGGGTTTCGCTATGAAGGGACTTACAAATGGGTCAACCCTCACAAATTGTAATGAGGAGGCTGTACATCAGTTGTTTAAATGATCTGTGTCATGTTCCTGAAGTGTCTTTGAAGGTGGTGTTTCAACCGTGAGGATCTATCACAGTAGCAGTAGCTTGTATGCTATTCAGACATAACATATTATTACATTATAGCTTTGTTATTTTTTTACGACTCTTCCGAGCATTAAAACAATATGAGCAGATGGACCAATGAGAGGAATCAAAACTACCAAAAATTATAATATTTTGGTATACAAAGTCTTAAGGACACTCGGGTTTACAATGTGGCTAGAACAAACAAAAAAAGCAAAGTACAAAAAATCTGAACTACTACAACTTTACCAAAGGCACACACATAGAGGAGAAACAACAAAAAAATGAATGTAATACCACTATGCCACTTGCATTTATTAACACGTTTATTTTATAAATTGCTTCACCTCTTTTGCCTGGGACCAAGGACATGTCACTTATTACATTAATGCTTTTAGGGGGTAGGGACATTTGTTTCCTTTTGAGCATATAAACTTGTGTAGTCTTAAGTGTCCTTATGGACAAATAACGCAATCTTTATCTTCTGAAGTAGCATCCATATTCATTCCATTGTTTTGTGTCTACAATTCTTCAGGAATCTCAAGCTTTACTTTACAGTTTCAGTTTTACAGAGGCAACAGCAGCTACCACGGATACAATTAATGTGTCTTTGTAATAACATACTGAATGCTGTTGTTACCTGGACATTTGTCTATTTTTGCACATCTTGTAATAAACTAGTTTGGATTTGCTTTCTTGTCCGTTATATCATCAGAGGTTGAGAAAAATTCTGTGATACTACAGGAAAAAAACAATAGCATACATGTATAACCCTTAATTGTTTAATAAAAACGGCATAAGCCCTGAATGCATATATTTGCTTAAAAAGTGTATATATATATATATTATTTATTATGATACATGCTAATGTTGAGTCTTGTTCAGTAACACTTTGAGTAAGCTATTAACAAAGGATTGCAGCAAAAATAAGATTGCAGAATTGATTTATTCACAAATTAACAAATTACTAACACACATTTGGAAATGGACAACCAAAAGTGGATCTGTTAAGGTCACAGTAAATTGCAAAGGGGATGGTTGTCCAGAGATTAAAACAAAAAAGTAAACCTGGCAAATAAAAGCCATACACACTTAAAGGCACTTGCATTTTTGTTCTAGTGCGTTTAATAAACATCACAAGACAGTACAAGACGAGAAAACAATCCATTCACAGTGAACTCCATGAGACACAAGAGCAGAAGACAGTAAAATGAGGTATCTAAAATTAGTTAGCCTAGCTATCTGTCTGCCCAGTTTGACAAATGCCATTATGCATTTTGTCTTTACCTTAACATTTTAAGAAATATAAAAAATTAGGCACAAAGAACTATTTAACCATTTTATGAAAAAAAAATATTCTTCATGACTAATTCAAGAACAGAAAAGATTTTCTAAACAAAAGTGTGAACATAAATTGCTTAAAATGGCTAAAATCAGTTAGTGGCATAAAAATATGTCTATGTCAATAGATAAAAAGTTGCATTCTTTCTTCAAAAAGGCATGTGGTGAATTTTACATGTGCTCTGGATGGTTCTGCAAACAACTTATTAACCCGGTGACTGGGTGGCCCTGATAGCAGATCTGATAAACAGCATTAAACAGAGGGAACCTTGAGAGAAGAGTTGTTGAAAAATAAATAAAGATTTTATGTTACATTAAAAGATTACAATTTTAAGTTTGCATTGGCTTTACTAGTCACACCCTGCTTTGTTGTTACTTACTTGCCAATCAGGTTTTTGTGCCTCAGGATGAGATGTACTTCAGCTGCTGTTGCTGGTCCTTGAAGCTTCTGACCGTTAAGCATTTCTTTCTCCAATTCCACAATGGACTAAATAAACAAGAGCACTTGTTAGCATAGCTTACAGTTTGTGTTTTCTTTATGTGTGTCCAGTCCTCACCTTCCCTGTTTTGACAAATGCTTCTGCTACCCTGCGATTGCGGCCACCGTAACATGTTGTGATGAGGTCAGCCACACCACAACTCTCCAAAAAGGTTGCAGAGGACACAGGTCCAGCGGAGCAGAAAATACGGGCAAAAGCAATCATTTCCATCAAGCCCAACCTAATCACTGCTGCCTTTGTGTTGTCTCCAAAACCCAGACCATCACAGAAACCTGCTCCCACTGCCACAATGTTCTGCAAGATTTGACAAAAAAGATAAAACATTCTGAAAAAATGGCAACTGTGTTAGATTTGCACAAGACATACAATACCTTCAAAGCTCCGCAAATTTCCACAACGTCATATTCCTCTACAACTGTCACTCGAAAATTGTTAGTCTGCATAAGATCCTTCAGGAGAGCCCCATGGTTTTGATTCTTACATCCTGTAAAAAGTATAACATATAAATATTTCCGGTCACTATGATCATTTCATTTCTGGACTGGCATTATTCATGTGCATATTTAAATCCTTTAAGGCTTTTAAATAAATTATATTTGTATTTAATAATATTTAAATTTATATTAGGGCACTTCACTTCATGCTGGGTAACTCCAGCGATTGACGAGAAAAAATTTAAATCTTCTTTGATCAAGTAGGTGACAGTGTTGGACCTGACTTTTATTTCAATCTTGTCAAAATTGGTAAGTCTAAATTCTTAAAAAGAAGGCAACAAAGGCTGCTAGAAAACCTCTAACTCTCTGGAGATTAAACTCTAGACAACATTAAACTCTAGAACACTAAACTATCTTGTCCATGCAAAACAACAAATGCTTGTTGTAATTACTGAACAATCCTTGTGTTCATAGCATATAATTGCACTAACCAATAGTGGTCTCACAAAACTTCTCATCTGCAACTTCAGTGGCAATATTTGCACCCATGAGCACACTCATGGTGATACCGAGTTTCTCCTGAATCACATCAGAAATTAGTTTAAGCCCATCTGGTCCTTCATCAACACCCTGCAGAAACGCATAAGAGCGCCTAAGGATTAATCCACATAACAAGTGTCTAGTTTTGATGTCAAAGTCAAAAGTGGCTTAAAGCTGTGAAGTGTCAATGGTAAAGCGTAACACTCAATATTGCATCACCGACGTGCACATTAGAGAAACCTGCACCTTAATAAGGGATATTCCCAGAGCTTCAGCCTTGATCTTGCCCTTCATGGTGTCACACACTTTCCCAAGAAACTGGTGAGGAATCACAAAAATCAAAATGTCTGCATCTTTGGATGCCTCCACCAGGTCTGGGACAGCCACCTGCAAGAGGAAATAAAGAAAGGACTTTAATTAAATAAATTATGTAAATACTGTATTACAGGACAATTACAACAATAAGTCAAGTAGGCTAGACAATTTGTCTATAAATCATTTACAGTGTTATCTGAGCCTTGTAAAGTCCAACGTCCTTACCACATTTGGTGGTAGCTTGTGTCCAGGGAGGTATTTCACATTTACATGGTCAGTGTTGATGATTTCAGTCAGTTTTCGCCCAGAGATCATCTCCTCAAACACCCACATTTTAACTGTGTTGTCAAATTTTGAATTCTGAGCAGCATTGTTTCCTACTATTTTGGCAATGGCTGAACCCCTGTAAAATGGATGGCATGCAGTTACAAAAGCATAATCTAACAAGCCATAGCCAAATATCTTTTATTTAACATTTCACATAGCTTTAACTATCAGGTGAAATGATGATTAGGGTACTAGTTATTTCCAATCAGTGTGGTGTTGTTTACTCTACTAAGGGTTCATTTTACTAACATTGTGAGACAACTTGCAGCAACTTCTGTACTTTGCAGTATAGATGAAAAAAGCTTGAAATTTAATGAACAAACAAAAAAACAAGTTTACACAAATAAAATATTGTAGAAAACTTTCGAATTGACTAGGTTTTATTTCAGTGGGATTTTACAATTAAACAAGTAGATAAACAACCATATAAGTTGGCCACATTAATGTATTGTGTTCTTAATTAGGTAAGTGGGTGAGATACATTTTGACTATGCTGTGTTGATGTCAGCTGGTCACATACAGGCTATTTAATGCTGACACCGCCGTGACCAAAGCATGTTTTTTTCTGATACTACTTTCCTGTCATGTGAATGAAAGAGTAAAACTGATTAAATACTCTCATGATAGTTAAGTTGACCTGGTAATGTGATTAAAAGGTTGCAGTATATATTCTGTACTATAGGCGATGAGTGGATGGCTGGTAGTTGCCCCTGTGATGCTAAGTTAGCAACAATACACTCTGCACTGGAAAATGGTGGCCACAGTGTAACAGAGAAACAATATTACTATGTAAAAAATAGATTTACTACATGTCTACAAACATTTACACATGCATAATAACGAGCCAACTTGCCAATTTCCAGAGCCTACGACGCAGACTTTCTTGGGAGTTGCCATTGGGAAGAGGTACACTGCGGTGTGAGGTTCGAGGAGACACTGCGGAGCTGCAGCGTGGTTATGCAATGAACCGACCCGAGCTGCTGCTCTTATTGGCTTGTGCAAGGGGAGAACATGTCCCGCCCATCCACCCAGCGCCAACTCAGGTCATTCATTCATGGCCAAAAGGTAAGTGGGGTTTATGGGAGAGAGGTTCACGTGCAAAGTCTGCATTGCACTGTGTGCACAATTATTAAGCAAGTGATTATTTTGACCATTGCGTCATTTTATCCATAATTTTCAACTCTAAGCTGTATAAACTTCTCCTGGGCCAAAAATAGATTGAACTGACTCTGAAAAGTCAACAATTGTAAAAAGTCTTTCACAGGGATGCAGCACTCTTAAAATATCTAAGATATTGGGGCGTGGTCACAGAACCATCAAAGGTTTTGAAGCAAATAGTCAACAGGGTCGCAAGAAACGTCTCGGGTACTTGACTATAACCCCGTTCCCTTAAAAACCGGGAACGAGTGTAGCTTTTGATAGGGAACGTGTCGAGAAGAAAAGACGCAAATTTACCGCCAAAGATTTGCGAAGAATCAAACGGGAAGCTACCAGGAACCCATTAGCCCCCAGTGCTGCCATATTACACAACTGCAACCTACCTGGAGTGTCAAGAAGTAGGCTACGAGGTGTTCAGTTCTCAGAGACATGGCCAAGGTAAGAAAGGCTGAAACCCGACCACCTCTGAACAAGACACATAAGTTGAAACGTCAAGAATGGGCCAAGAAATATCTGAAGACAGATTTTTCAAAGGTTTTGTGGACTGATGAGATGAGTGACTCTTGACGGACCAGATGGATGGGCCTGTGGTTGGATCAGTAACGGACACAGAGCTCCACTTAGACTCAGACGCCAGCAAGGTGGAGGTGGGGTTGTGGTACTGGCAGGCATTATTAAAGATGAGCTAGTTTGACCTTTTCAGGTTAAAAATGGACTCAAAATCAACTCTCAAACCTCCTGCCAAACATCACTTTTACTACTTAAATGTTTAGGTTTGAGGGTTTGTTAACAAACCTGGATTGACCAAGAGCACTGTAGTTGTACAATAACAAAATTAATCCTCAAAAATACAATTTGCTGTATAATTGTGCACTCAGTGTATATGGCGTGCAGTGCGGAAGTCACTCATCAGCTGATTGTTTTACTAATGGCAACTTTTGTTGACATTGTTTCAGGAAACTATAAAATGCTATATTTTTTAACCCAGACCAGACTTTCCTTTCAATCTAAAAATGTACTATTTTTCACGAAGTGATAAAAGTGAGAAGTGATAACAAGAACTTAGGCCTAGTTATAGTATAGTTATAATAGTTAGACAGCAAAGAAAACAGGGGATGTGGGCAGTAACGAAACTTCATCAGTTTGGTTTGCAGACACAAACAAAATTCACCTTACTTGACAAAAAGTTGGTCAGCTGACAAGGTTATTATGGGGTTATTCATGCTACATTGGGGTAATATACAATCTATGGGTAATAGCCTAATTAGTTTATTTTGATGTCTTATTTTCGGAATTAATCTCAACAGATTATTCCAGACCACATTGCTTAAGTTTGTCTTTCATTTAAAAGATTATCCTAACTTGGCCGAACGTAGAAAAAGGAACTTGGAGCAGTAAGCAGCTTCTTAATTTGTGGGGTAACACAGGACCGGGACCTGTTTGACTGGATCCGGCACCTCTTTTTTTTTTTTTCTCTTTTTTTTTTCAGGAGAAGTTTCTTAAAGTAAAAGTAAATGTGGCCTGTTTTAAAACATGTTTAACTTGTATGATATATAAATGTATAACTCAGCCTGTAGAAATTGTCAATTAGTTTGTAAAAATTTAGATACAAAAAGAAATAATGCAGTCTTCATAACAAGATATGTTCCTTTACCTTTTTTCCTTCTTGATGCTGGGGGAATACTTCCCCTGAATATTCTGTCCCCAGACACAGAGAGTCATAGGCAATGCACAGTAAGACATTAAAACAGCCTGACTGCATTATTCTGCTGACAGCAAAAAGACACATAGGCAGAATGAATAATAATACAAAAATACAATACTTGGCTAGCATTTATTAAAACAATTGCTTTAGGTTGTGTTGCTTTTATTTTACTGAATACGTTCTTTAAAAACATTCATAAGCGGATGTGATTGTAGACATAAAACAAAAATTATTGTATTTGTTTCACAAAATGCACAAAAAAATGGACACAACATTATTTATCAAATAAATACATACAGTACAGTAAGAATACAACATTAGACATCTCAGCCTAAGATGACTTTTTATAGCCATTGCCATATTTACAGTAAATTACACTTGGTCATGATTGTGCTTTGTTGTAACGCTGCACAGTTTTACACAACAGTTTTTAATTACAGCAGAAAACACAAAGTGGAAATGAGCAAAACCTCAGTCACACACACATTCAATTAAATACATGCTCACATTTTAAAACCGTGATGCAGACTGATCACACACTGCAGTGACATGCTGAGTTACTGCTTGTTGAAACCTAAGGATATAGCAATGCTACATGCATATTGAGCCCTACATAACAAAACACTTTCAGCATTTTGTTTGTTTGTTTCTTTGACTATCTTATGCCAATAAAAGTTGGGAACAGTTTTAAATTGTCAATCCGATTTATGTTATGACATATCTATTATGTTTAAGCTTTTTGTAAAATAATGATTGTCATTCATTGCAAATTTCAAGGCAATTTCTAAATAGCACCTGGCAGCCTGCAAAATAGCAATTGTTGTTCTTAATTACATAGTCATGAGCTTTTACAGCTTTTTTTGTTTGATGTGAAAATTTTTTTAGCTCCTATTAGCTCAAGTTATTAGTCATCTACATTCTGTTACCAATTTTTTCATAATGCTTTAGGATGCTGTGTAGCAGCAAAATGAGGTAGTATATTTACAAGATGTAGATTAAGAAAAGGGACAATGATGCCAGAATATGATGGCAGTAAATGATAAGCAGAAAAATTTATATTGTTATTAACTTGAAGTAAATAATATGTAATACTATACTGTATGTAACCATAACATGCAACTATACTTGTATTGGTAAAATTATTTTTTATGTAAAAATCAAACATGTCACTCACAGCACAATTCAGTGTATTAGGCCTTCTTCACCTAGGAAAAAACAAAATGCCAGAGAGCCAACATTCTGTTATATTTAAAATAGTTGAACTACTGTCCCCCTTTTTGAATAATGTCTCAATGCAGGTGGTCATGCATTTGCATTTTGGGATTCTTTTCAACATCTGGATTTCAATTTTCTGCCATTTTGCTCTCTTCCTTTCTTGTTCTCCTGCTGTCCGTCCAGTTTATATTTGATTTGGCAGATTGGTCCTATTGGCCACAAACAAGAACCAGGCACAGTTTTGCACACACAGCACACTGTGTGTTGCGTCACACATTGGCCCTTATTGTGACAAAGTTCTAAAAACAATCAAAGAACACACTGTCCAGCTGCTCCCAGGTCACAGCTGCAGAGGTCTAATGAAAGTTAGTTACGTGACACTTGACATCATCAAGGCTTAGGACTGTCCCCTGATCATTGTTGGTGCTGTGCTTGTGTTTCTTATCAGAGCATCGACACAGTCTGTACTTTAACACCTAAAGGGTAAAACCAAACAAACATCAGATTAAGTTTCCTATGATTTTTGCTCTTGTGAAATATACAAACACAAAAGGATAGACACATTACCTCATACAGATAGTCAAACAGCTCCAGAATGGTGAGTATACTGGCCCCAATGAAAAGTCCCATCTGACCTCCAATATCACCTGAACAAAGACAACTGTAGTTGAGAAGTTTGTTTAAAATGTTTAAAATAACAGTATTACAGTTGTCTTACCAAAAAATAAATAAATAAATAAAGTAATAAAAAACAATAGCAAAAATAGTACCTAGAAGTCCAGCCACTTCGTAAGCCTTTTTTTGCTCTATTGTTTCATAATTAAGGGCCTCAAAGAAGATGTCTAAAACAAGAATGTTATCCCTATATAAACAAAGTTACAGGTTAATTAGAATATTCTGGTTTATTTACATGCGTGTAAAGTAGAAAATGTCTCATTTCTATTTTCACTTACTTTATATACTGCTCAGACCTGTTATATTTCTTTGCCAAATACTTGGCTGATGCCTTGCTGGGTATCTTTACAAATGACAGCTCTTTGCTGTATCTTGTCATGTTGCAAGGAGTCTCGCACACACAGAAATCATTGTCTCTTTCCACCAGGAAGTCTGAGGGGAAGAAAACCAAGCATGACCTGACCTTGTGAACAGATCTCTGCAGCTGTAACCAACAAGTCATGTGAGTGGCTGCTAACCGACATTACATTAGAATGACGTGTGGAAACCCAGTCATGTGTCTTTTCCTAAAAAAAAAAACAAATGACCCTCTAAGAAAGTTTGATTCAAGTTTATTGTGGATCATTCTCACCGAGAGCAGGATCAGCACATTCTTTGTACAGCTCTGGGGTGCAGTAAGGTGCCTCGCCTGCAGATAAAGCAAAAGACACGAAGCAGCGCATTTTTCTTTCCTTCCCTTTTTAAGTTCATTCAGTATTATTCCTCTCTTCTGAATAATTTTTAAACCTTACAGTAACACAGTTTTTCCTACCGGGCATGTGCACCATGCGGCAGTTACAGTTATCCACCAGGTAGCGTGTTTCACAGTCAATTCGACAGGCCGTGATGCTGTAAGTGTCAAAGAAGTCAGACTCCATAGGCGACACCTTACAGTCTCCCCATGGAGGAGGAAGATATATGAGCTGTTAGGAATAAATAACCGGTTAGACAATGAAAAATATTTGTAATAGTGTTGTAAATTACAGCAACATTTCATGTTCTAGATAGGGTACATGTGATGTGAATAAACTGATGGTGTCATCATTTTTGTAGGTTGCAGGTGTTACGTTAAGATTCAAAGCTAATGCCAGAACATTGACCTGTGGTAGAGACTAATAAAAACAGCAACATAAAAAGACTACACTACACTACACTACACTAGTTAGCTAGGCTGATGTAATGGAAGGGCTGCTCTGGAATGGTTGCTTGACGAAATTGAAAGAAAGTACCATTAAGAAGTAAGGCCTTATTGATGGAGCATTTTACTGCACATTTGTGATTTGGGCTGCAAGATACCAGACATGGGAAGAAAAGACAAAATATACAGTCACGTAAAAGTAGGTTACTGTTAATTTAAAATAAACATACACATGTAGAAATAAAAGTAGACATTCAAAATGAATACTTGGTGAAACAGAAACCCTTTAAAGTTAAGTTAAAGTGAGTTACTAATTATAATTATTGTAGGGTGATATTTGTTGTATTCCTTGCCGTCGCCATTACTGTACTATCATGCCAATACAAGGAAGTTGAGTTTCTACATTTAAAACACCTATTGTCTCCTGCAGCTGGGCAGCCTATTAGGAGTAGTGGCTGATTGTTGTGATTTCTGGGAAACTGGAGTATCCAGACATAGGGAGAATATTCAGATGCCACTGTCAGAGTGTAGCCTTTGAGTTGTAAGTATGTTGTGAGTTAAAACTCAATATTTTAGTGACATGTGAATCACAGTTACCCTCTGTTCCTGGCAGGAAACAAACGTCTGAAATCCAGGTGCTACTCCAAATCCTAGCTGGTCGATGAAGGATGGCTCTTCCTGACTGTGAATCTGAACTTTGACCCCAGCCTCAAATGATGTCTCATCTATAAAAAAGATGCCACAAACTCTTTGAGCCACATCACTTATGCATTGACAAGCAGTTTTTAAACCATGGAAAATGTGGTGAATGATATATGCTCTCACCGGTTTCTCCCCAGACCGGCAGGTATTCATCCTGCTGAATGTCCAGCATGAGCTCCAGTCCATTCCCCATGCCTCCCTTGGTGGTGATAAGAGGGGGACGTCCATCACCTCCAGCATTAAAGGTGTAGCATTTCCCATACCGAGTAAACACCTGAGATGACAAATGACTTTAATTTCACACCTTCTACAAAACACTTCTATCAGAACCATTTGTCAGATTCTTAATAACAGTACTTATCCACTTGGGGTCAGTGTTCATCTCTCTATCAGTGAGTGTGTAAAGAACAAGAGAAAAAGTGACAGAAAGAAGAGTAACAGAGAGAGGGAAGGAGGAAAAAAAGATAGCGAGATAGATCCTGTGGGTTTGAAGGTTACGCAATCAGCCCAGTGAGGTGATGGAGACAGGCCGATGGGTGATTTAACATTCCCTCACATGCGCTTTATTGCACAAATAATGGACCTGATGTTACCATAGAGACCAAGCAACCCGGCCAGGAACAACGCGACCTTAATTTGATAAGGGAGGCCAGTGCATGGATGTAAAAATGTCAACCAGTAAACACAACATTCCAGTCCACTTTAAACCAGGGAACACTCTGAGTCAAAAACTGGTCCACTCTAAAGACAAGATCCCTCCGCACAAACAATAACAGTAATGTGGTTTAAGCAGTTCAATGTAGCAAAGAGTGCAGTGACAGTTATGTTGCAGAAACGAAACAACAGCTTCACAAGAGGATGTATCAGCACAGAAGAGCCAATCCTGGAGGACCTGAGTCTGCTGTCCACCTCAAAGAGAAAGGGCATTCCTTTGAGAACAGCAATGTCCGAATTTTGGTCAAAGAGGCCAGATGGTTTGAGAGAGGTGTGAAGGAAGCCATTTTTGTTAACATGGAAGCCCTCTGTGAACAGAGGAGCTGGCCTCAGATTCATGTTGCCTAGTATTTACAACAGTGTTCTGAAAACTAAATCAAAACAGTCTCACTCTAGAACAACAACAACCCTGAATGGAACAGTGACACTAATGACTCCCCTGAGCCTTTAACAACTCTCACATAGGAGTCGCCCTGCCCTTTCATAGATAATAACTATGAGACCAGAACATTAGGTTAAGTTTCAGGTCAAACTCCTCACCCTAGAGATATACGTTCAGCTCTCTTACCAGTTGATCTCAGAATTGCTAAAGTCTCTTGGAATTAGAGACTAAACTAAGTCCAGATGCTTTGCCTTAACCTTTTGTTTAGTTGTGGGAGCTTTTTAGTTATGCTATTTTGGATCAATAAATTGCCACATGAGAATCTGAAAGACTTTCAAACTTTCAAAAAAGCAAATAAAAGACTTAAACAACACATGTAATATAAACAGGTAATCTTAAAGAGTGGAAATACAAACAAAAGACATCTGCAGTGCTCCATTGATTTAGTTTTGTTCTTGTGTGTTTACTATCACATCATTCTCACCGTCTGCTGCTAATGGCTAATGTCACTACACACTCATTGATCACAGACTCTTTAAACCATGGTGGCAGAAATCTTCCTCTTTTGTCTTCACAAATGAAAGCATGAATGTGTCAGATTATACAGCAGCTGCACTAACTGTACATTCATGAATAAGTCATTCTTACATAAATGTCGAAGCCCAGGCTGTGACACATTCATGATGTTAACCAGCGCCTTGATTAAAAAACACACAGATGTAAGGTAACACTTGTTTTCCACCTCTTTGATGTGTTGATGTGAGAATAAAGACCATATATAATGTACCACTTGTACACATGCATACAGTGATTTGTTCAGCTTAGAATGATGGATGAATAAATTATTTGGCCTATATGTACAGATGTGGTATTGGAATGCATAAAGAACATGACAATAGACAAGAATGACTGATTTATATGCCACTCTCCTTGTAAAGGTATATATTTCTTTCTCTTTTCACAGGTCTAAATGCATTACTTTTGAGGTGTAATCTTCTGTGCTACGTGATCAATGAAGCTGCCACTCACCCACAATTTTGCAGGTATTGAAAAGCACTCAACAGAGGGCTCTGCTGTAATTAATTACTATGCACATAATTATTTCTCTGGGTTTTTAGAAAAACATTACTAAGCCACAAATCTGTGTGCTTTCACCATCCATTTCAAGAGGGTTTAATACAGTATCACGGCCTGTTAGATGCAAAAGATGTGTGATCAGCCCAAGTTCAGTCCATTAGTGCTCTGATTTTTTATGTCACGGTTTTCAGAGACTTTAAAGCTGTCTCCTTAAAGTGCAAATACTCTCACTATTAATATGATTTACACTTCAACATTAGGGACCTGGGAAATGCTGTTTAAATGTTGCATCTTGCACATCAGCGAATGTACAGTCAAATATACAATGCCAATATATTGCATTGTTCCGTGGAGTCTGTTTGATTAGGATTGACGTCCTTTGAGGGATTTGGACACAAAGTAAAATTTCACAGAAGACTGGGTTCTCACACATGAATTAACATAGGACATACATTCAGTCAGGCTTCATGTGTCTGTCTTCATGAGTATTATAAGCTGCATTTACAAATATACAGTAGTAGATAAAGGCATAATTATTGGTCAACACTGATACGCTGACTCACTGCACTAATAGCCGGCATCTTGTTGAATTGAGCTCCTCCAAAGACTAAATAAACTAAAGGCTGGGAATTGAAAGCCAGTGCCAGTACAACACTGTGTGTGCGTGTACAGACATGGAGTCATACCCCTAGTCTCTGTGTGTCAAAAGAAATAACAGTACAAGTCAAAGTGGAAGCAAGGGGGAAGGAGGAGGACCTGCAGCGCTCCTCTTGGATTATGGGTAACAGAAGACTTTATGCACAAAGCTTTGTTGTCTGACAAAACACAATCACATTATTATGAAATAGAATAATATATAAATAACACTATTATTAAACTGCAAGCAACAACAAAAGTCACTACAGGGTTAATCTCCTTGGCAAAATGGGACAATTGTTATACGTTAGAATTTAGCATATGGTCGAAATGTGATTGCAAAGAGCAGCAATGATCCTCAAAGCAAGCTAACCAAAATAGTCCAGAACTCACTGCCCTGGAACCAATGACTTTATAGTTATTATACTATTAACTTTGCTTTCATTTTTTTCCAATGCATTATCAAGGCATTTTATATTTATATATTAGCAGATATTGGAGGTGTGTGTCATTCACAAAATATCTATGATTATGATTTTCCATGACAGTAACATGTTTTATTGCGTGAAACTATTACTGAGCATTATATCCACAGACTTACATCACTAGTGCTGAAACAAAACTAGGTCACAGAAACATTGTTTAATTTTTTAAAAGGAACAGTAATTTTCTTAACCAGATGTTGTACTGAAGCTTTGAAGTGCTTGTGAAGGTTGGAGCAAATTTTCTAGAGAAAAGGGTTCCAGGGTTTGTGAAATGAAAGACAGACTAGTGAGTAATATCAAAAAGGGATTGCTTGTCAAACACTGAGCTGGGGGCATCTGTATGTTTTGTCCTGCATGGACTGTTGAACATCTCTTTGGGACAAGAGGCTATCATTTAGTAATGCTGTACAAGAATTCAAATTTTAGAACTCGTAAATATGAAAACAAATGTCCCCCCTGTCATTGAGCTGAACACAAACACTTGTCGGGACTTTTTAGTATGTTATTGTAGCCTCATTCACAGAGCTATAAAAATGATGAAACAATTAATTCACCATTAAGTTTCTCACAAATTGATTATGAATGCCAAGTAATTACCCACCAAATATTAGTTGTAAAATGTTGTTTTGTTCTGGAGGTCAGAGTCACAATGATGAGTGTGAATTGATCATGCAAAAAAAGAGTCTCTTGTGGATTGTTTTGACGGAGGGATGTCACTTTGGGGCGTCGCAGGCTGCAGGATACTGCTGTGCAATCATCACCTCTAATGGCTTTGGACAGAGAGTGTTCTCAAAGTTATTGACAAAGAAGGAGAAACGGGGACATAACTTTTTCAACGCTTCAAGAAAATCTATTTATTCTAAACAGATGGCTGCAAAATGAAGGGCATCAGTTAAACCATCACTTCGTTTTTACTGCTTTATATCATAAAGCATCCTCCACTGTGGGAATTATTTAGGATTTTTAACCACCAGCTCCCACACAATAAAAATCTTTTCATCTTATATAGTCAGGTCCATAAATTTTGGGACATTGACGCAATTCTAATATGTTTGTCTCTATACACCACCACAATGAATTTGAAATGAAACATGAAAATTTGCTTTAACTACAGACTTTTAGCTTTAATTTGAGGGTATTTACATCCAAATCAGGTGAACAGTGTAGGAATTACAACAGTTTGTAAATGTGCCTTCCACTTTTTAGGGGCCAAAAGTAATGGATCAGATTAACAATCATAAATCAAACTTTCACTTTTTAATACTTGGTTGCAAATCCTTTGCAGTCAATTACAGCCTGAAGTCTGGAACACAGACATCACCAGACGCTGGGTTTCATTCCTGGTGATGCTCTGCCAGGCCTCTACTGCAACTGTCTTCAGTTCCTGCTTGTTCTTGGGGCATTTTTTCCCTTCAGTCTTGTCTTTAGCAAGTAAAATACATGCTCAATCGGATTCAGATGATTGACTTGGCCATTGCAGAACACACTTCTTTCCCTGAAACACTTTAGAATTCATCCTGCTGCTTTTGTCAGCAGTCACATCATCAATAAATACAAGAGAACCAGTTCCATTGGCAGCCATACATGCCCACGCCATGACACTACCACCACATGCTTCACTGATGAGGTGCTATGCTTTGGATCATGAGCAGTTCCTTTCCTTCTTCAGACTCTTCTCTTCCCATCACTCTGGTACAAGTTGATCTTGGTCTCATCGGTTCATAGGATGTTGTTCCAGAACTGTGAAGGCTTTTTTCGATGTTGTTTGGCAAACTCTAATCTGGCCTTCCTGTTTTTGAGGCTCACCAATGGTTTACATCTTGTGGTGAACCCTCTGTATTCACTGTGAAGTCTTCTCTTGAGTGTTGACTTTGACACACATACATCTACCTCCTGGAGAGTGTTCTTGATCTGACCAACTGTTGTGAAGGGTGTTTTTTTCACCAGTGAAAGAATTCTTCGGTCATCCACAACAGTTGTTTTCTGTGGTCTTCCAGGTCTTTTGGTGTTGCTGAGCTCACCGGTGCGTTCTTTCTTTTTAAGGATGTTCCAAACAGTTGATTTGACCACACCTAAAGTTTTTGCTCTCTCTCTGATGGGTTTGTTTAGTTTTTTCAGCCTAATGATGGCTTGCTTTACTGATAGTGACAGCTCTTTGGATCTCATATTGAGAGTTGACAGCAACAGTTTCCAAATGCAAATAGCACACTTGAAATGGGATAATAAGGGAACAGATGAGCAGCCAATTGTCCCATTACTTTTGGACCCTTAAAAGGTGGGAGGCACATATACAAACTGTTTAATTCCTACACTGTTCTCCTGATTTTGATGTAAATACCATCAAATTAAAGCTAAAAGTCTGCAGTTAAAGCACATCTTGTTCGTTTCATTTCAAATCCATTGTGGTGGTGTATAGAGCCAAAAAGATTAGTATTGTGTCGATGTCACAATTTTTATGGACCTGACTGTACTTTTCAGCATTCGTCTTTCCCCCAATGTCTCCTGAACTATGATGTTATTTCCCCTGTGGACTCCTCTCCATCTCTTGCCGCACCTCCTCAGCTGCTCCCGCCCACTGCCGCTGCTTGGTTTGATGAATATTTCACAGGCCAGTAGAGACAGTCCCCCCCTCTCATCTTATTCCCAGACATGGCCCGGGCTCACAGTACCTCTCACCTTCAGAGGCGATAGCATCATGGCACCACAGAAGACCCCAGCATATAACATGATGTAAAAATGGAGGTGTATATTCACTTAAGTTATATATGGCCCGTGATGCAGTGTTCCTTCTTCTAAATGGGCTGACCGTAGCAGTTTAGCATAGGAGAGTAGAATAAGGGTTAAAGCTGGTAGACGTCAAAACAACAAGGGCAGCTAACACAAGGCTGTCTGCAGGTTATGAATGTTGCTATGATATGCATTTGTGTTATTGATTTTTGTGGACAGGTTTTCAAAATGTCAGTCACATGAAATATCCTTGTTTACGTCCCTAGTCAAAGTACAGTACAGCAACATCAGAAGAAATTAGCTCGTAGCTTGTAAAGGGAAGAAAAAATAAATGAAAAAAGTTATTGGACTTTATAAATGATAATCTGCACTTTGACTGGCTAATATTGAATTCTTCACCAAAGAATTTCACACAAGCTTCTCATACTCAGATTGCATTGCAAACTTATTACTGTGGCCCCAATTTGTCACTCCTCATGTCTGTTTCAACTGTAGTTTGCATTGTGTTTAAGTTTTGCCATAGAATCATGTTTCTGTATGAAATGGTGATGACACTGAATCCTTGTCTAAGCAGTTGTTTCTTTCTGAATGTTGTGCCATGGAAACCAAATGAGTTAAAAGAAGCCCACAAGAAAACAACATAAAAAGTGATGAAGCTGAGCCAGAGGAAGCCCTGTGGGCTGCTATTTATCTCTGAGGACAACTAATTGTTGCTTTAATGGCATCCCAGCGCTCTGTGGTGGATGGACCTGCAGTGGCACTACACTCTAAGAGAAATAACACCTGGAGGGAAGGTTCCCTGCAATACCTCCCATCTGTGTGTGCTATTCAACAAAACAAGAGAGAAATCTTTTGAAAAAATGCTACTGTTTAATTTAACCTGTCTTCAGGCTTCTTGGTAAATAATGGAAATGGTTTTGGGTTGAAGACATAAATTGTGGGCTTGTAAATTGCATTGATTTTTTTTTCTGTCTACAGTGGGAGTGAGCTGTTTAGAAGACTGCTCACTTTTAATTTCTTTGATGTATAATTACATAGCCATCTGAACCATTATAACCAAGTGCTACATGTGACAAAATGAAAACTTTGTGTGCGGCTGTAGTTTATCTCCGTTGTACCTGTGTAGTCTCGGCACACTCTTACCACATTACTTTGCAAGAGGCCATGAGTGTGCGCCATTGTCAGTGTGCGCCACCCTTCATGCACCGGTGAGTAAACCGCCGCAGGGGCACTTCAATGGGGTTAAACCTGCTTAAATCCTAATGTGACAGGTGTCATTATATATCTATGTGCAATTTGAGTCTTTGTTGTCCTCACATCCTCACAGCACTCAAAGAGGCCACTAGCTGACTTCATTTATTCCAGTTTTGTACTTGAGCACCTCTTGTACTTGAGTGTATATTTAAAGAAAGACTAATAAGGGGCCATTTGAGTTGAATCCAAATTGGTCTCCGGAGTCCAGCATCTCATAACTGCACAGCCCAATGGACAAAATGCAAGCAGTGTATTATGTGCAATTAACCCTAATAAGTGTTGAAAAACTACTGCCAAATAATGGCCAGGCATCCGTTGAGCATCAGTCAGTGTGTGTGTGGTTTTGTGGGGGTCTTGTGTGGATGTCTCCTCGGTGCGTGTCTAATAAAATGCTATGTATAATAATGAGCTGTAATCGCCTCACAGCAGGATGAAAGTGGAAAATTCATTTAGCAAAGTCAAAAAAGCTGTCGCCGAGCATTTCACCCGACACATGACTCTACCTCTGTAATAGGCCCAGAAAGCTCTCCGAATTGCATGTTTCACATTACATATACATCCCCGCCTTTCTCATAATTTATTCCGACTTGAATCAATACTTCCTTCACCTGCTTAATGAAAATGTGTATGGCGGTTTAAGTTGGCTTTAATTACTTTTTCGGTGTCATCTGGAGCAGCCAAAAATAAATTAAATCAAGCCTGATTTATAACCGCCTGCATGACCTCCTGTCTGCACTGGGCTGTGGCGGCGATGGTCTGTTTCTAATGTAAGGGTGGAGGAACAGTTTCCGAAAAGAACGTCACATGAATAAGTCAAGTTTAGTATGTTGTGTGCTGAGATAAGATGCAGAGTAATACGAAAGGGTCAAAGGGTAACATTGTACATGCACAGACATATGCACTAGATGGATGATGCATGACTTACATACATCAGATGTATGTCCTCCTTCTGTCTGTCTGCAAGTATGCACAGTTATATTTTAGGAAGAGCTGTATGATTCAGCATGAGTACCCTGCTTGTCTTGTTATAGTGATGAACAATCATTAAAAAAGGAGAGTGCTAAATGTTGTATGCCAGGCATTCTACTTAGTTAAAAACAACGTGTTACTTGTAAGCATAGTTTACACAAATCTGTGGCATGAAAGAACCTTAAATGGAAAAAAACTGGTTGGTAGATTTTTCTATTTAGTGTCTGTCTGGAACCAGAAATAATCTTCTTATTTTAATGTTTATTGTAGCAGTAGCAGTATGTAGGTAGCTGAACACTGAGTAGGTTAAAACCAAGCTCCTGATCCGGCAGTCAACCATTTCTACAGTCTGTAGGGAGACTCAGTCATCAACTCTCCTGATTATTAAGAACACATCAAAAGACTGCAAGCTCTCTTGCTGGAGTTAAAATACCTCAAACTCTTTCATCAGCCGTCTTTAATTTTTGCCATTTTGAAAAATACCACCTATGAAAAGGAAAAGTAAGCCTCGATAAATGAATGGGTTCATTACAGTTAATTCTTTTGGTGCAGTTTAGAGGGTGGGCAAACTGTCAAGAGAGAAGGCCCTGCGGCTCTTCCCCCGGAGTGAACCTCCTCCGTGTGACAAATTTCACACTCTACTGAGAAAAATCCGCTGAGGCTTTACATTCCCTCAGTCCTGTCACATGCTGTTCCTGAATACCCGGAGATTAATTCATTTCACAGATAGTGGATGTAAGCAACTCCAAAGTCCTAAATAGTACAGAGCTCGATCCGTCACTACCTGACCGATCTCAAACAGGCAACAAGGGAAAAGTCAAGCTGGGAGGCGAGATAACAGGGAGTGAGCATGCACACAAAGGTCAATGTGTTCTGTTACTTTCTGTGTCACATCACATCAGTTGAATGGATGTGGTGTAGCATAAAAGTTACTCCCTTGGATAAAATAATACAAGTGTTAACTCTGTTTATTCGCTATGATCAGAGTCTTCACACAAGTGCATTGGCTGCTTGATATTAATAAAAATGCTATATAAGGTACTGTAAGAATGTTGATTATTGGGCTTGTCACGGCCCTCCTCTGCCTTGCAGGAGCTGTTCCTCTTGCAGACAGAAGAGGATCGTTAGTAATTGGAGCAACCTTGGCTCAGACAATTTAAATGCTGGCAATAACCACTTGTCTTTCTTTCAGCTCCTCCAGGTATAACTTTGTTTGGTTTGGTTACTTGCAGTTTTTACTTAGTTTGAACTCAGTCATGTTCACACATACAGTACATATTTACTCATCCATGCACCCCGACATACACCTCCCATTTTGACATACTCACTTCATTCCTTTGTCTTTGTTCAGAGTTTATAGATTTTGTTTTAATAAATATATATCATTTATTGATTGGCCTATACCTGTTGTCTGTGTCCTCTCATTTTTGCGACAGGCTATTAGCTGGCCTGCAGGCTAATGTTGAAAAAAAAAAAGGATTTCAAATAAGCAGTAGATGTAGTGTCTGTAAAGGTTAGGTTTTGAGAGGGTTTCATCGCCATGGTAACTTACACCACACAGCTACCTGCTCTGGACCAGGTTTAGTTTTGGTTTAGAGTACACAAAACCAATGTGGACCAATCGGATTTGAGCAAGGTGTAATGTAGACATTCTCCATTACTATACATTTACATTTACATTTAGTCATTTAGCAGACGCTTTTATCCAAAGCGACTTACAAGTGAGGATAACAATGGAAGCAATTTTAACAACACAAGGTACAAAAAGCATAAGTGCACAAAAAACTAGTCAGTTTAAACCCAGCGCAGTTTACAAAGCTAAGGATAAGAGAATTTTTAATTTTTTTTTTTTTTTTTTTTTATAGAAGGGAATCGATAGAAAGGAAGTAGGACTCAGTGTTTGTCAGTCAGGTGTTGACGGAAGAGATGTGTTTTCAGGTGTTTTTAAAGATGGCTACAGAATCTGCTGATCTTGTAGCAGCAGGTAGATCATTCCACCAATGTGGAACAGATCCAGAGAAGGTACGTGAGAGTGATTTTGTACCTTTTTGGGACGGTACCACCAGACGTTGTTCATTTGCAGAGCGCAGGGATCTGGTAGGAACGTAGGTCTGTATTAGTGAGTGAAGATATGAGGGTGCAGAACCAGAGGTGGTCTTGTAGGCCAAGAGCATAGCTTTGAACTTGATGCGGGCGTCAACCGGGAGCCAGTGTAACCTAATGAATAGAGGAGATACGTGCGCTCTCTTCGGTTCATTAAAGACCACTCTTGCCGCTGCATTCTGGATCAGCTGCAGAGGTTTGGTTGTGCAGGCGGGAGTCCAGCCAGTAGGGCATTGCAATAGTCCAGTTTGGACAAGACAAGAGCCTGGACTAGAATTTGCGTGGAGTGCTCTGATAGGAAAGGTCTAATTTTTCTAATGTTGTAGAGGATGAATCTACAGGACCGGGTGGTGCTGGCGACATGACTTGTGAAGTTTAGCTGATCATCAATTACCACTCCCAGATTTCTGGCAGTGCTGGACGGTGTAATGGTTGATGGGCCTAGTTGAATGGAGAGGTTGTGGTGGGTCTTTGGATGGGCCGGAATCACAAGCAGTTCTGTTTTTGCAAGGTTCAGCTGCAGGTGATGGTCCTTCATCCAAAGTGAGATGTCGCTCAGACATGCCGAGACGCGAGCAGAGACTGTCGGATCGCCAGGATGAAATGACAGGTGGAGTTGAGTGTCATCTGCATAGCAGTGATAGGAAAAGCCATGCTTCTGGATGACAGAGCCAAGGGATGTCATGTATATGGAAAAGAGTAGCGGTCCGAGCACTGAGCCCTGTGGCACCCCTGTATTGAGATGTTGGGACTCAGAGACCTCATTTCTCCAGGATACTCTGAATGACCTATCCGAGAGGTAAGACTTGAACCATTGCAACGCCATTCCAGAGACACCCATCGCCTGAGAGAGGACAGGAGGATGTGATGATTAACAGTGTCAAAAGCAGCAGACAGATCCAGTAAGATGAGTACAGATGACTTGGATGTTGCCTTTGCCAGTCTCAGAGCGATGACTGAGAGCAGGGCAGTTTCGTGGAATGACCGCTCTTGAACCCAGACTGGTTCTGGTCCAGGAGGTTGTTCCGTGTGAGAAAGGATGAGAGCTGAGTAAACACAACTCGCTCCAGAGCTTTGGCAATGAAGGGAAGGAGGGAAACCGGTCTGTAGTTTTCAAGCAGAGTAGGGTTAAGAGTGGGTTTCTTCAGTAGTGGTGTGATGCGGGCCTCTTTGAAAGCTGTGGGGAAGGACCCAGTGGAAAGAGATGAGTTGATGATGTGGGTGAGAGCAGGCACGACAGATGGAGAGATGGCCTGAAGGAGATGTGTGGGGATGGGATCCAGCGGGCAGGTAGTAGGGTGGTTAGAACTAATGACCTTGGAAACATCTGCTTCAGTTAGAGGAGAGAAGGAAGTGAGCAAACACATAATAATAATAATAATAATAATAATTGTTATATTTATATAGCGCCTTTCCAGAGCTCAAGGACGCTTTACATATCAATTATTCATTCACTCCACAGTCACACACTGGTGGTAGTAAGCTACATCTGTAGCCACAGCTGCCCTGGGGCAGACTGACAGAGACGTGGCAGCCATTCCGCGCCTACGGACTCTCCGACCAACACCTTCAACATTCTTACACATTCATACGAGGCAAGGTGGGTTAAGTGTCTTGCCCAAGGACACAACGACAGTATGAACTGTGGGGAGAGCGGGAATCGAACCTACTACCTTCCGGTTGAAGGACGGCTGCTCTACCACTGAGCTACTGCCGCCCCAACACATATCAGGGGTCTGAATGAGCTCGACAGGTGGTGGCGCAGAGAACTGACTGCTGATGGTGGTCGTTTTCTTTACAAAGAAAGATGCGAAATCATCAGCTGTTAGATCCGATGAAGGTGGGGGAGCAGGCGGACAAAGGAGGGCGGAAAAGGTTCTAAAGAGAGTGCGCGAGTCAGGTGAGTTGATTAACCTAGAATGGTAGTAGACAGTTTTTGCAGAGGTGACATCAGCGGAGAAAGTAGAGAGGAGAGACTGGTAGATAGAGAGGTTAGTAGGATCTTTAGACTTGCGCCATTTTCTCTCAGCTGACCGGAGGCTGGCGCGGTGCTCGCGTAGAACATCGGATAACCAGGGGGCAGACGAGGATGTACGGGCTGGTCTAGATGTAAGGGGCATAAGTTGTCCAAGCAGGATGTAAGCGTGGAGCACAGAGTGTCGGTGGCGGTGTTAGTGTTTAAAGAGAGAGCTCCTCAGAAGAGGGAGCGCAGAAGAGACAGCAGAGGAAAAACGGAGGGACTGAGTGTACGCAGGTTGCGTCGGAAAGTGACCAGCGGTAAAACAATTGCAGTGTCTGGAGAAGTTAGGTCAAGGTCGAGAGTAATGAAGAAATGATCGGAAGTGTGCAGTGGCGTGACCTGAGTGTGGCGAGTGGAGCAGTATCTTATGTAGATAAGATCTAGTTGGTTACCAGACTTGTGGGTTATAGTGCATAAGGAATGTGTATATATGGTATTTGTTTTAGCAAAACACACACACTTAATGATGACATAGTTTTATTGAAGTATTTGTAAGTGAAACGACCAGCCATGCTTACCTGTGTTCAGAGACAAAATGGAGGCTGAAACCCTTTGCCTCCATTTTGAATGGGTGAAAGGAACCATTGGTTAATTGGAGGGGTGTTTGGCTTTGGGTTGTATTTGGCATTTGTTGTTGTTCATGTAACGAGTTGCTTATTTATTGTTTTAGTTTAGGGTATTTGTACATACTTTATAGCTGTCTTTCGTTGGGGGTTTAATGATGTTTACACTGTAAATAACTATAGTTACTTTATGGTGTTTCCCTTAAGTTGGTTTAGTCCTTCTTTTGTGTTTGGTATTTAAGTTAGTGTGTTGGCATTTGCAGGTTGTTGTGTGTGTGCATAGAAATAAAAGTAAAGCCATGTTTTTTTATAATTCTGAGTCCGCCTCCATTAATATTTGAGTGCCTCTGCTGGCCATGTTGACACAAGGTTGCATGGATCTTGTCCTTTTTTTTCTTTTGGTTCAGAGAATATAGTCAACTTAAACTATGCACAAAACAATGTAGAGGACATCAGTTACACTTTGGGTCACACCTAAGTTTTATAACAAATTGTTTTTGATTCATTTTCATATTTTTGAATAATCTTTTGTACGGTTCTACATGTTTTAAAAGTCAAAACAATTTACACTTTCACAGTGTGAAATATATAATATTTATAATATATATAATATATGCCATGGGTTTTTAAGTTAGTCCATTGATGCCTTCAAACATATACAATCAGGCTTTTTCTAATCCTGTTTTGAGCTGTGGTCATGTTGCCTCCTGTTTCTCAGCAGAAATAGCCCCGCTCCCTTTTTCCTCCAGGTTGATTGCTATTGGCTGTTCACTGCACAGACACACCCACCAATTATTGGTTTAGGGTTTAAACCTGAGTTGATGGAGAAAGTTAACCAGCGTTGTGCAACAGATTAACCCAAAGTTACCCAGTTTGGATTTGTTTGGTTTTATCAACTCAGAACTCACTCTGCAACTCTGAGTTTATTCAACTGACTTCTAGCAACAGACCCACCTGAGCCTTAACGACTCTCACATCAGGAGTCACACTGCCTTTTGATAGATAATGAAGACCAGAGCAGCCTGGTCCCATCAGGTCTAGAGATATAGCTCAACTCTCTTACCAGTTTAAGTCAGAATTAAAAAAGTCTCTTGGAATTGGCATTGGAGACCAAAGTCCAGATGCCTTTGCTCTAACCTTTTCTTCAGTAGCCCTAACCTAATACAGCAATGACAACAACACAACATTAGAAATACTTCTGACCATACAGTATATAGGGGATAAGTAATGCTGTTTCTAATATTTTGTGGATTGCCACTGTGTGTCTGATGAGCATTTTCTTTGGAGTGATGGTGAAGTGTGTGAAGAATGAGAAAGGAGGATTATTTTGATGTTTCAGGCAATTCGTAAAAGGGTCACAGGAGTAGAATTTCTGGCACTAAAGACAATCTACTGGAAAGTTGAAACAAAGGAAACCACACAACTTAATGGAAAAGCGTATCAAATAGGTGTTTGTCACAGGAAGGAGATACATCAGTATTGAATCTTGTGTATTATCGTATTTATTTAAGGCATTGCTTGTTTTCATTTGAAGATAGTTCAAAATGTGTCTATTGAAGATTATTTTGAAAAGGTTATGATGCATAACTCTATTCTGCAGAAGTTACAAGGCAAAACAAACAAAAGTAAAATTCTGTTGTTTGATCCATATTTGAATGTTGTGCACAGTCTCCAAAAATCAATCACATTTATTTGCCTGCGGGACCGATGTGTGTGAGTGTCAGATGGACAGAGCTGTTTGTGCTCAGAGTGTGAGGACCCCAGACGTTAAATAAACACTCAGAGCAGCAGAGCCCGGCCAACCTGCTGCATCTCTTTGTAAAGAAAAAGACAGTGGGCAATGACACCGTAACTATCCATGCACAAGAGCAGAAAGTCACACATCATGACAGGAGAGAGAGGGCCGTGCATTCAGGCTAACAATGGCATCTGCACTATCTGTCAGATCAGCTGCAGTGGTTGGTGGCTAGAAGTGAAAAGATCACACTGTATACAAAATGGATAGTTAAAAATGGGTGAATTATATATGCTGCTTTTGTTTTTGAAAGGTTAATATTTGGTATTTTTGGCTTAGTAGGTGAACAAGGAAAGTTTTTTTGCTATAGCTAACAAATGCTAAGTAGGGTTTGTAAAAGTTAAGGTCCAGGTTTGGAGGCCCTCTCAACAGGACAGGGTTGCCATGGTGACTTAGAAAGACATAGATGGAGGTCTGAACACAGATGCTATGCTTTTTCACAGAGCTGTGTACATAACTTTTGCCCTTTTACCATAAATTATCTGAACGGTCAGAGCATAATACTACACTACACTACTTTAAGAAACAGTAACAATTTACACAATGCTGCAAGAAAGTCACACTTCTGGTTACAGTGATAATGTAGTATCACAGTGCTGTATAAAGCAAATTTGACCAGAAACAGGCTCCAAATCTGTGTGATCTGAAATCTTTTGGAAAAATTGGAAATGATAAAAAAAAAAAACATTTGAGCAAAAGTTGTTCTTACTAATTAGAAAATGATGGCAACAACAATTTACTGAGATAAAGATAATTGTTTTGTAGAAAGCAGTAATTTTTGTCACATACTTAGACAAAGAACTGATGGCACTAGCCACAGTGAGTTAAGTGGATTATTCTAAAGCTACTTTACAAGGGTTTTTAATAATAAGGTTTACTGCATGTAGCAATGCAACAAGGCTTCTCTCATGCAGTGTATTACATCTGTAGCAAGCTGTATATCCGGCCAATGTAGTAGGAAAGTATACTGCAGGATTTAGTTTTGACATTTTATTCTGTGTTTTTCTCACTACTTTTTGTCCAAATCAGTATGCCAGTGCTAGAAAATAGGCAGTTATGAACCCAGTTGGTGAAGCTAACAGTCAGATTTGTTGTCTAATTAGGCAAAGTGAACCCACCTATGTTGGTTGCTGTGAGCGTGCCAAACACACAGATGTCTCTTTTAAGTTTTAGTGACTTGATGCCAGTGTGGACTGCATTATAAAATATTCACTGTCACTTCCATGAATTTATGGTCTGCACCCACTGCATCCAAACAGCCACTCTGACAACACCCCAGGGTGCATCTCCAGCACCTTAAATACGCTCTGGCTGCCAACAACCCCCAGGTGTAAATGACTGGAACTCCCCTCCTGTCAGTCAGATATTATAGGCTACTGTGAATCTTGACAGGCAAAGAGCTTCCATAATTAAACAATAAAAATTCAAAATTTTATTAGCATATGACCCTCGTCACCTTTCTCTCCTTTCCTTGTCTAATGCGTCTCATCCTCCTCTGCTCTTGATTATGCACCTTCCGCCTGTTTCTACTTCTAAAGCTGTTATGGCCACTTCCACAAAGTCAAACTCATTTGTCAGTTTTCACATGCTAATAAGACACCTAATGAATGCCACTCAAAATAATCTTCACTCTCTGATGTCAGAGCATAATTAAAACAACACTGTCCTTAATAAGGTGTCAGAGGTGATAACACAGAGCACTGATAACTCCATGAAGCATTCACATGTGTGCGTGTCTTTGTTACCAGGCAACAATACAGTACTGATGTGTGCCACAATCAGGCTAAAACTAATTTTAAAGTATAAGGGCTAATGCTGTGATTGCTCTGTGGCCTTTGCTAAGTAGGTTATTGTCTTTTGTTATTTATAACTTTAATTAACCTTTTCCTCATGCGTAGATACACTTTACAGGGCCATTTAAGTGTTTGGATTAAAAGCTGTATTAACTATTGCTAAAGATATAGGGTAGACACTTCTGTTCATTTTAATACTATAGACATTGCATATGTACATAATGTCATTTTTTTGTCACATTTTGGTACACTGTTGTGCTTTATTCTACAGATTCTGCCCTACTATCTACATTAGAGACGAATGTTACACACGACTGGGGAAGAATAATAAGTTAATGCCAATACCCTTAACAGGTGTGTCCCTGTCGGAGTGAGACCAAAAACACATCTGACAAGCTTTAAGCACTTTTCAAGGCAGCAGAAAAACTGTGACCAGCTGAGAGTAACAATGAGCAAACAGCCAATTTACTTTTCAGATATAGCTGTCATTCCTGAGCGTGGCCTCACACCGTAGTGACTAATGTCCTCAATACCGGCTCCTTGTCTGCACATCACTCACTGAAAATCTTTTTACCTAACACCAGTACTCGGTGAACAATGAGAATAATTCTACAAAACTATTGCATCGTACTATGTTCACCGTGAGCATGTGGGAGGTAAGCGGGAGATAATGGTCCTTTATTCTCTGATTTGCTGAGTATACTATCTGAACATGACAAATTTTCACTGCAGATAAACCCACTCATAAATTCTAGTAAAAATCTGCCCGGTGCTGCCTGCCTGTTGCTGGTGCTAAAGAGTTATATATATTCAGCTCTGAAAAAAATTAAGAGACCACTGCAATTTTTCCTAGCAATCACATACTTTACAAGTATGGAAACTGAATGAGGTGCTGATTAGGTGATCAGCTGAACCAAATTATATTTAATAACAAAAAGTAAAAAAAAAACACTTCTGTGGTCATCACTATCCTCTTGCAAATAAATGCTCTAAATTACAATATTTTTATTTGGAATTTGGGAAAAATGTTAGTACAAAGTGAGAATGCAGCAAATTGTCTGTCTACAGGTTCACAGAGTTTTAATGTGGACTAGTCAAAAACAGTTTCCATCCAACATCCTTCCATCCATTTACTTCCACTTAACCGGCTCGCTGTGGCAGCAGTCTAAGCAGAGACACCCACACTTCCTCCAGCTCTTTCCCAGAGGAATACTGAGCTGGGGTTACCCTTAGGAAAAGGATTAGGGTTACCTAAGCTGTAGTCCTCTGTTCAGAAGCTACATAGTAGTTTAGGTTTATCGTAGCAATTTTATTTTTTTGTATAAATGCTTTCAATTACTGTTTTGATTAGAATAAAAAGTTGGCTAAAGAACAGTCTCATTATAACCGTCACTCGTGCACTAAATGACAAACATCACCCCAAGCCCCATCCCTTTTTTTCCTCTTCTCTTGTCTTTCATCCATTCATCCTTCATAGTTCAGAGTCAGTTCACTCCTACCCAGGGCATCTGTGTGTCTCACACCTACTGCCTACAGCCTCACATGTCACTATAAGCGCCACCATCTGTCTCCTCGCACTACGTCCTGCCCCGCGTCCATTTGTCTGACCTTGCTGCACACAGAGCCTCCGTCTGTCTGCAAACACAGCCTCACTTTACACACAAAAAGACACGTAAAATAAAGTGTTCTTCTAAAAGGCAGTGTGAAATCCCAGAATCGGCCTCCTTCATTCGTCTTACGGTTTATGTGTTTGTACAAGCCTGTTTGGAGTGTGGCAGGATTTTTTGATTGCTTACGGGTTTAGTGCTTGTCTGCTATCATTCAGTGATGTTTACACACAACGTTGAGGATTATTAGGGTTGCTTGTTGTGCATTACTGGGCATCTGACTAGAGGAGTCCTTTAAGTAGGGGACAAGGCACATAGCTGTAAGTTCTATGTAATTTTCTTGTACCTTTTATTCAAAGATTTGTATTTTTTAAGTGTTGCTGTAGAGGAGATTAAGAGAGGCAAGTCTTTAACAGTTTACGGTTTGTATCCTCAAATAACATCTGCAAAGGCTCTTAAATGCTGCCTTACTAGTTAAAGGTGATGGAGCTTGCATTAGCCGTTGTTTGTGACTCAAGACCTTTACGTTTGCATGCCAACCTTTGCAAAAACACACAATTAGCCTGTGCAGAGGTCAGGTGAGGTCCCGGGCTGCGGCATCATCTCCCCTCAGTCCGACAGTGTGAGTCAGTAGCACGCGGCCCACACATGGCCCAGCCCTCGAGTCACCTGCACTAATCCTCACAATGAATAAACCATGCAGAGAGCAACCAGGACTATTTTCAGCCCCCTGTCTTCCTCCTTCACCCTCTTCTCCACCAGTCTGAACGATCTTTGCCAAAAAACATTTCCTCCTCTCTCAAGCCTGTGCCAATAGAGCATGCTGGGGCAGTATCACTGATATGTCTAGAAAACAGCTGGTGTCATGGAGACTTGTATAATGCATGCAATCCACAATGAAATTTCCTTTTGTAGTGAGTACATTTACATTTAGTCATTTAGCAGACGCTTTTATCCAAAGCGACTTACATGAAGTGTTACATTTTACATTTACGTCATTTTTAGTTGACACTTTTATTCAAAGCGACTTACATTAAGCTTCTAATTACCAGTGTTACACCACTGGAGGCAAGGTGGCTGTGGGGAGAGCGGGAATCAAACCGCCTACCTTCCGGTTGAAGGACGACGGGGTCTACCACTGAGCCACTGCGCCCTAGTGGCCAGTGTTGGCCAGTGTTGATCACACCCATGGATGTATTATAAGATCATATCAAGTAGTGATAGAGTAGTTTCCAGTGATGTCACCCGCTTGTGACTTACTGAGATCTGTGACTCCAGGGGGCGCCTTTGCAGTTTTTACACGCTTCTCTTCTACCCCAAAACACAAACCATAACCCTAACCGCAACCCTATCATTAGATTGTTAATGAAAACTAATGAGAATAATGATTGTAAAAGGATTTCAATGTTTCGATCAGTAATTGCATGGCAACAGTTCAGTCCCATATACTGACAGCAGCTGTCCCTGTCAGATTTGATGACCTGTGTTCTCCTGCCTTTGTACTTACCACAAATAGAATAAAGTGAGTCCAAAATAACAAGAAATAATTCTCTGTTTAAATAGTTGTTGATTAAACAGACTCTAAAATCTTCAAATTTTGAGTGGAGGGTGGATGTTCTGTAAAATTAACATTAAATTAAATTTAAATTAAGTGTCTTGAGTATTATATTTATTAGTCCTTGAGTCCAGTCATTTTATTCACTTTATTTATTTATACTTTCTGATCAATATGGCGTGCCTATGCCATCACCACACTTATTCCACACCTTTTGCTTTGTAGAACAGAGCAGGTAAACCAACTTTCACCATGTTACTCATTTGTTTACTTTCAGTTGAAAAAGGACAGTTTGTTCCAAATCAGAGAGACTGGGTCACACATGTTACTGCCCTACTCACAGTGAAGTCTTTCTCCTGTAAACAGCTTTGTTCAGTGTGTTCAATGTGGCCTGTAGTGATTGTGTCATTCAAATGAGGACACTAGAAATCATAATTAAGCAATTAGTATGTCAGAACAGTGGTGATATGTGAAGACTGCAGATGCCATTTGGAGATGCTTCATTCAGTCAAATCTGTCTATAGCCTGCAGCTCTATCCCTCTCCTCTCTTCTTCTTCACCTGCATTTAATGATACTTCTCCCCACTAGCCTTAAAAACACACTCTGTGTGCTTTCGTGGTCTCTGGGGGATGAATTCTCTAATGGCCTGAGACAAAGGGGTTTTGTGCGCAGTAGAGAGGAAAAAGTCAGCATTTAAATGGTAAAGCAGCTACAAAACCTGGGCTTTTACGCAAGAAAAAAACAGATCCAATTGTGATTCAGCACAATTTCACAGTTGTGTGCTTGATGTATGTCTTTTAATGTGCTAAGGAGGTTAATTTGGTTGGTGTTTATTAAACTACTACCTTGATTAAATTGCATTTTTAGTTTTTTGCTGCTTGTTTGGGCGGACAAATGGTTTCACAATGACATGGGTATGGCTGATACAATGTGGCTATAAATCCCCTCAATTAGTCTGCAAAGGTGGTCTACACGAAACAATCTGTATTCAACTTCTGCATATAGATAGATTCATCATTAACAGTAACAGCTAAATTTACATTTACATTTACATTTACATTTATTCATTTAGCAGACGCTTTTATCCAAAGCGACTTACATTACATTACCAGTGTTACAGTCACTGGAGGCAAGGTGGGTTAAGTGTCTTGCCCAAGGACACAACGACAGTATGAACTGTGGGGCGAGCGGGAATCGATCCTACTACCTTCCGATTGAAGGACGGCCGCTCTACCCACTGAGCTACTGCCGCCCCTAAATGTGCAGCTAACTTGATTTTGTCTTTTTGCAAAAACAATGGGGAATATCAACTTGCCTGAACAACAATACAGAGTCTATATTTTGCTTCTATGACGTGGACTCACATTTTATTGCTTTTCCAACAGAAGTGCAGTAATGGCCAGAAACCTCAGGTAAGACATACTGTATGTATGAGTTCATGTGCTCTAAAAACCAAACCTATCCAAGAGGTCCTGTTTTTGTCATGTTTTTTTAATGCTGTTTTAATCCACTACTACTGTACAGCAAAGTAAAAAGCACAATGTCAGAAGGGAACAAAGCAAAGGGCATGAGAGTAAAGGAGAGGAGGGGAGACGTAGGGGAAGAAGAGAGAGCATGACATGAAAACATAATGAGGATTGTCAGGCCCAGGGGAGCTGATGTGAGGAATTCTCTTCACAGAAACACCAATAAAGAAAGAAGCGTGTGGAAATTGAAAGAATAATGAAAGAAAAGTGACCAAGAGGTGACATAAGTTTGCTGGCTCAGTGTGTGGTGGATGTGAACATTCCAGAAGCCCAAAAGTTGAGCGCAGCTGTGTCGACCCGTACAAGCCTCTAGCTGCAGTGAGCTCCACATGTGTCACTTAAGACCCACAAAGCCCACAGGACAGGCAAGTGGTACTACACTCTACTCTAGCCGAGGGAAAGATGGTCTAGTCTCACTGCCAGACTGGGCCTGTCCTAGCTCCCAGCACAGTCTATGTTGTCTGAGGAAAATGGAAGCTCATTGTACTCTCAGAATGTTTTTAATGGATTCATGTTAAGGCTATAACTTGATACTGTATGCACTATAAACTCACTCATGAACTGTTGGATCCAAGTCTCTCCAATGCCTTTTTACCTCAACTTTGCACGGCTACAGTGCATGTCATAAGCCTTGAGTTAGCTATTAGATATTAAATTAGGGAAATAACCTGCCAATAATTTCTCAAACAACATTTTGTGTAAATTTATTTATTACAACTTATTTATATGTAATGATAACTTATTTCTTGTCATTAGTTATTAAAGCATTGCTTGATAATGTTTAATGTTTTTTTGAAAAGGGGTGATTGTGATTTGTCTGATGCAGAAATGATAAATGATCAGACATGCAGACAAAGATCATGTAATGATTTCTAGACTGACACACACTGAACTTCTTGGAGACATAATGTATAATCTACAGGACTTTATAAATTATGAACCTGACATAAAAATGATTTTATTGCACTATGTTTTAAACTAAATGATACAAAACCCACAAAGCTTCATTTTTCCTGCACTTGGCAGAGCACGTCTCAATTTCTGTCTGTACAATCTACAAAAGCATGCTGGCTTTCTGAGACATGACAGCAGCAATCAAAGTGCAGAAAAAATGATAACACGACTGTCACAGAAAGCGTGCAGCACTTTGGGATTGAGAGAACACAACTCCATTCCCCAGGTGAGACCTGTCAAAGTATGCGTTTGACAAACAAAACAAGGCCAAATGAAGCACTCCTCTCTCCGGTCTACTGGAGCTTGCTGGACTGTTTAAATGAGGGCAGTTTGCTGTCGGGTGCACAAATACTTCAGAGTCAAATTAGCACTAATGATTCTCTAAGGAGATGGGAGTGCGGGGTAATTTTTATAACTGGGGAATAACTGTCAGAAGCATTTAACCAATTTTTTAAATGGCTACATGAAGAAAAGATGGAACAAATGTTTTTGGACGCTGAATACTTTTGCTTCTAGATCACAGGCTGTGAAAGAAGTGGATTGAATGGAAATAGTTGTGGAACTGTGGAGATCAACTTTTAAAACAATAGATATACTAATTGTCTTGATGCAAAAATGAGCCAAACGTATTATAAATAAGGCTGGATAATGTGCTCATACTCATTTATAATTCTTAAAGTCATTAGTTATGAAGTTTAGAGATTTAGTTTAATACAGAAAAATGCAAATAATGTTGAAAGCAAAGACAAAATCACTTCCAGATTGTCTTAAGAGGTTGTTCTTTTACTTTCAAATTCATTGTACAAAAAGCCAAAAAGGGGATCATAAGGAGACATATTGTCTGTTGTTGAGGTGAAACGTGGAGTTAAAAATGTGTAGTTCTTTTTTCATTTTCAAAAAAATGTGTACACATCTGTTTCTGAGAGTTACAACTGTAAATGTTTTGATTGAGGACTTTATTTTTCTCTTTTGCACTGTAGCTTACGTTTTTGAAAGTGGCATTAATAAGCTTCTGCCTGAGTGCTGTCATTTGTTGTTGCTGTTTATATTGCCTTGACTGAATAAACTAAACTTAGAAATATAGATGCTTGTAAGGAACAAATGGTGGCTCCATAACTAACTAATTTGACTCATTGTCTTTATTTGTAAAGTCATCACTTGTAACGTATTTAAATACTATGTAACTATGTAATGATCATCTTGAAGCTGAACAAGTCTATTGTGATGGTGGGCTCCACAAATGCTTCAAGATGTTCGTTTGTATTTTAGGAGCTGTTAGCATCACTAGCTACATAGATTGAGGCTACAGCTAACTTTGTTAATGTAATCATTTCTCTGATTTTGCCTGGATATGGCAACAAACTGACTTCTACAGTTATTTATGGGTGACATGATTGTTCTATTTTATTCTTCTATGCGCTGAACATATTCTCAGTTCAAAACATGAATGTGGAAGTCTAGTCTGCATATACAGAGCTGCGCCTTTCAGTTCATTTGAGTTCAATCTGTATTTTAATGCTTGAAATAGTTTCTTATCACAGTCTTTTGATCCTTCCTCCAAGATCAGTCAGTTGGGATATCCCTCCTCCCTTATTCATCAAGTACTTTACAATGAAACTATGAAAAGATTAACAATGCAGTGCATCAAAGAGTGTCTTCAAAAGAGGTGCATTTTTTACTTTTCTGGAGCTGGCTGTCAATGTAGATAACAAAAGAGAGAAAATAAAGGCCCTAAACCACTCTTGGGGAAACACCTCTGTGCTGCCACTGTGTTGGAGCCACACGTAATTTCCTAAATTGTTCGTCACTTGAAAAAAAAAGAAGAGAAATGGCTCCATCAGAGGAGACACAGTGGAGAGCTGCAACGAAGAAGGGGGCAGCTTGGATAACACCCCCGCACACATGAGCAACATAAATTAACTGCTACATCAATTATCTGACGTCTCGCAAATTAGCAGGAAGAACATAAAGGTCACAATGTTGCAAGTGTGAGTGTTCTCTCTAAATATCCCAGCCATTGACAAACACTTTTACCCACACTTTTAACCAAGAGCTTTTCATGGTCTCAATGTGTGGCTGTATTACAATCCAGGTGTGAACTGAATTATTAAGTACAAATTTGGATATAGAAAGGATGCGTCATTTTGGATCGTGTCTACATGCAAGCTAAAGGAAAGGCCACCTTTAATTTTTTTCCATCAAAGATTGGGCAAGAAATGTATTTCCACAATTGTTGATCTGCCTTTTTTTTGAGTAAGCTAAATTTGCATTTATCTGTCAGCATTAACGTTGTAACACCAGGTTTGGAGGCCTAGTAATGTCTTTTAAAACAGAATTTGCAGATATTACAAAGTGTCTTCACCAAACTGAGTCCATTTACATTTATTAGACACTTTTATCCAAAGTGACTTACATGAAGCTTCCATTCACCAGTATTACAGCTGGAACGCCACTGAGGCAAGGTGGGTAAAGTGTCTTGCCCAAGGACACAACAACAGGTTGAAGGATGACCACTCTATCACTGAGCCACTGCGCCCCAAACAACACACATTGGATTCCTGAAACCCGGGATTGAACCAAGGACCTATAGAGCTTCAGTCTAACACGCTCCCAACTGAGCTATTTTGGCCAAACAGATGCTTTTGCTTTAACCTTTTCTTTAAGATGACCGGGATGACTGAGAAGCTCCACAGACATAAGTAAAATTTCTTATAATAAACAGGTTTGTACCAGGTTTTCCAACTAGAAGCAAAAATATCAGGTACAGTCTGTTTAATGCAGTTCACATCAAACTAAAAATAACATGAGCTTAGTTGCTGAGCCACAGCGTTGCCTTTTGATGTAATATTGAGCCAAAATCCAGTTGGCTTATGACACAGGACATTCATAAAGAATTGATTAGAGTTTACAACTTGGAAACAAAAACAGAAAGACAGGCTTGGGTAAAATGTGCTTAGTTAATTAATAATACAGGGTTAGTGCTGCAACCAAGGTGTCTGGCGTCGCTTATAAAGAGCTGTCACTTGAACCACAAAGTTGATGGTCAAAGCTTGCCATCTTGTTTCTAAAGCACCGTGTCCAGGATTACAGTTAGCTTCTCAGGGGTGTTATCCCAAATTCACGTTGGGGTGTGTGTGATTTCTAGACTTTAAAAAGTATGGAGGTTAGTATGGCTCATATTGTGCACTGTAGCCGATACAGGTATCAGGTTAGGACTTCAGACTCAATGTAAAACACGATTAGCCAAAGAGAGCTTTGGAGCGACTGTAAAGTAAACCAGTTATTTGAGCTGCCATAGTTACAATTATTTAGGTGATCTGGACTAATCTTGCTGCTTCACTGCTTCATCTCTACCCACCACTTTCTCTCACTGTGCAGTAGAAGGAAAATAGTAAATTGCCCATAAGCAGAAATATTACTTCAAAGCTATTCAGTGCAGCTGCTACATTAAGTGGCAGTGTGTAGAGCTCCTCTTTGGTGTCAGTGTGGAAAAAATGTTCCCTTGCCATAAATAAATCTCTCAGTGCCGAGCAAGCTTCTTTTTAGTCAATATCCCTGGTTAAATAAGTGTTACAGTCCTTATGAAGTCGTGGTGTTCACAGAATGCAGCACTATCACAACTCATTCCTTTAAAATCGTTACATTGAATTTGGTTGATTGAGTGAGGAATGATAAATCAGTAATCAAAATTAAAAATCACATTTGATGCCAGTGAATATTGGCAACAACTTGTGGGTACGCCTGCAGCAACATTAGGGTTGTATGGCAGAGGCTGGGGCCAGAGAGACCACAGGCTTCTTTCTGCTGCGGGGAAACTCGTGCATCACTGAGTAGCACATATATAATGCAAGTGTTTACCTTATAAAACATCTTGTTGTTCACTACATTAATCCACTTTTCCTCCAAACACAAAGCTTTTATTTTTACAAGACATGGCCTCACAATGTCACCTCCCCCCCTTCTGAAGAAGAAAAGATAAAACAGTGGATGTAAACATTTGTAAAGCCATGGGGAGTGGACTACAGACAGAAAGCTTCCAACAATGAGGAGTTTTAGGATGCCAACATGAACACACAGCTGGTAACACGACACACTACTATGCCCTTGTTGTGGCAGGTTCATCTTTCTGTAAAGAATATTGGGCTTGAATTCACATGAAACACAGAGAATAACCCCTCTTTTAAAGACAAAGTGACTCGACAGATATAACAGATATGTCACGCTGTATGTGGCAGGGCATGCTACCATCTTGTGAGAATAGAAATACAGTACCGCACCTATCACATCAACACAAATTGTACATCACAACTTATATATGTTTAAATAGCCTGAAAAGTGACATGATGTTGCTTTAACCTGCTATAAATGCATAAAAGTGGCCTCTATTTTAGGTTTTCAGTGTTGAATAATATTTGATTTAATAGGACATCGTAAATCAAATAAATAAATCAAATAAATAATAATGTCAGATATGTCACTATACAAGTGGACAGTCCTACCTGCAGCCTTTTGTTTAACTGTGATTAAACTCACCACTTTGAAGTCCTCGGGTCTGCACTCTGTGCCGTGGAAATGGCAGGCGAGGAGCATGTCGTCAATGTCGTGACCTGTGCGGTCGTAGAACTCAAGCATGTTGAACGGCCTCGGCTTGAAATTGTGAAAGTCAGCTTTGACCTTCAGGGTCTCTAGCTCTCCTCCACCAGATGAACGTCTCTGATCTCATATCTGCACAACAGCCAAAGTATAAACAGGGAGAGGTCAGAGGCATGTCTGAGGCTCTGTGTTGCATTTCAAATCTTTGTGGTGCTTAATTGCTGCCCGATGATAAAAAAATCTTACCTGAGTTTTTCCAATGGGAGCTATTAATAAACTATTACCCCACTCAGCCATAGAGTGTTTTGCATAACTCTAAACCGATAGAAAAGCATACATGTACAGTATGTTATAGAGTAAAGGCAAACTTCTTTGGGTGGAGCTTGGAGACACTCATAAAGCTTGAAGATTTATAATGTGATGGAAGTTCTAAAAGAACTCATAGACACTATGAAGGCTCATCAGAGAATAACTGAGTACACTCCTTTTAAGTATTTTTCAAGGCCATTTATTTAAAGTTACATAAAATAGGAAGCATTTTGGCACAGGAGTGCATGATTCTGCTTATTTTATTTGCACAGCTTTTATATTTTATTTTTTTTACTTTAGTTTAGTTTATTTGGTCAAGCAAAAGAAAGAAAAAGAAAGAAAAGAATACAAAAACTCACATTAACCAAAAGGGTGTAGGCCAAAGTCTTACTTACTGTTGCCTACCCCTTTAAACATTCAAATCAAAACACCACATAATACCATAAAACAAAACAAGACAAAAGAAACACAAAATAACCACAGCAGTTTACAAAACAGAAGTAGAAAAACAGATACAATTCCTGCCATTCCAATATCCTCAATTAGAACTATCTTCACTTAGTTCCAATAATATTATTACCACAATCTTCCTGATTTGAGCACATCTTCCACGTGTCATCTTAATACAACTAACAAGAGTTTATTTATAGCATGCTTCTCTCTCTTTTACATTTTGGCAATTTTATTGTAATGTACATGTAACTCCATGCTGTAGTCCCCCGTTGTAGAATAAAGGCCACAGAAACCACATTGGGGCACAAATTATCAGTGGCACTGGGAATTTTTCTTCCATTTAATGGTGCACAGAAGAATCCGGCCGTGCTGCCTTGCATTAAAAAGGGAAGAGAACAGTAGTAAATGTAGCCGCTCTTTACCCTGGCTGTGATCTCCTACTGTGCTATTATTAAAAAATGTCACCAGTTTAATGGACTTACCAAAGAGTCCGTAGCCCAGTTTATTTTCTGACTAAATTGAAAAGCCTTTTTTAGAGATTTCTCATATGAACGCAGCTATTTCTATGTAAATGAAATCTTTTATTGATCTCCAGTGCTGTTAATATGTGTTTTTGAAATGTAGTTCACTTAACACCAGAATCTGCTGAATGACTTCTAAAGCATTATATGTGTCCTTAAATGCCTTATATGAACATTACAATGCTTTTAGCCTTTCAAGTTTATAAAGGTTGTTCCTCGTGCCCTATTATGGATCACTATTAGGCAAGATCTGTTTATTATGGGCTGTAGTCAAACCACACTAACTGAAACAAAGTCATAACTGAGACCAGCTGATGTTTGAATGTGTTGATGTGATGAGTTCTTTGAAAGATGCGTGTTCTTACAAGAGAGTAGCGTGGACATAGACTTAGATGGATCAAACCAGGCCCACTTTGTCTTTAGAAAAGGGATTATTCTTCCTGTTTTGTGTCAAGAAACCATCAAGGCTAATAGTTTTTTTCAAAGTAAAAAGGTTCCATAGAGTTGCTTAAGTGCTACCTACTCTTTCACTGTCAGTCCATCTGAAATGTAATTTCATGTCCCAGTTGTAGCTCTGCTAAAGGTCAGGGTCAAAGAGTCACAAAGTAACTTGACACAAACACTTTTTTTTACAAGCCACCACCCAAACAACTAAAATTTGTGGCTGATCAATACACTTACTGGTTGATGTATTAACCTTTATAAAAAAGTAGTCTTTTCTAATGGCTGTTCTATCAGAGAGTTTTACAGAAACATCCAGCAATTAAAGTCATTCAGACACTAAATTGAGGATAACTCTCCTCATCTAGAGTGTCCACCATTAAAGCTTTGACTCATTAGGGCACATTTCTCCACAAATGTGCTTTGATTGAAGGATAAAAGCTGAGGAGAGGGACATACTCCATGTTGTTTATGTAGTGAGCAAATCTGCCAAGAAACCACTTACACATACACATGGACTTACACAAGATAAAATGCCCACTGCGAGAGCTGCACGGACCGGCGCAGACTGACACAGGAGCATGTGTGCAGCCTAAATATCATGCCACAAGACATTTCTCAAACCAGTGAGTCCCAACATGAGAACTAGGCGCACAACACTCTTAAATGGATTTCATGCCAAGAGCGTTTTTCACTTTTGGCCAGGGGTAAAGAAGCCAAATGTGCTGCAGCATCGCCTTTCTATCTTGCCAAGGGAGGCTGGATAATGAGCACTAAACCTACTTTCCAGCCGAAGAGGGAAATAACCCTCTTTGCACTGGGAATTCATAATTGTAAAACATTGCTTAAGTTTGTGAATAAAGATTTGTTTTTGGATCATCAGTGCCAATTAAATTTTAGTAGGTTAAATAATCATTTAATATCAAAGTTGGATAAATCCACTAGAGGTTTTTGTACCACTGACTGAGCTTCACAACATTTCATTTCAAGCACTAAAATAAATGGCCATTAATCACTTGGCCAGTTTTGGAGAGAAGGCTTAAATCACATTGCAATCACAAACACTGCAGCAAGTTACAGACAGAAAGTCTTCAGTGTGTGATTCAAGGAAAACTCAAGAAACTATTTCCATTTACAAGATATACTTTATGGCCTTCCAATAAAAAACTACTGAACTTCTATTAAACCACAACCTTATCTATAATAGATATTATTCGAATGCTAAAAGATACAGACTAAAATACAAATAATAACATAAATAATAAATGTATTTATTTAATTTGAAAAATGGGAACAGGGAACATAAGAGATCTAGATTTATTTGGCATATAGTTTGATGGTGCACTGTTTGGCTGGAAGGTGGTGCTGGTGTTTGGTAGTACCTCTGGTTGAGCACGGCCAGCAGTTCTCCAGCGTGGTATAAGTCGTTGCGCGTTACGCGGCTGAAGCGGAACGCGTTCAGGTTACAAAAAGTCACGGCTGGAAACGTCATGGTTGGGGTCGAGACTTCGTCCAGTTTAGTTACGTGTGGGTACTCAAAATAGAAGTGAATCCTGTCCACACACATGTACAACAAGAAGGTCAGGGAACCCAGGAAAAACAATAACCACAGGCAGCGTTTGACACAGAAGCGCTCGTACGTGAAGATGTGTGAGATCCCGTGTAAGGTCGAACTGTGCGCGAAAACTTCCAGTGGTGGAGGCTGATTCGAGTCCATTTCATCCGGTTCTACTTTGAGATCCATTTTCTCTTTTTGATGGGCTCGAGCTTTGATGCCAGAGTCAGTAAACGGGAGCAGTAGGCAAGAGGAGCGTGAAGTGCATTCATTCACCTGTGGCACACACTGCCATTATACACGCGAGCAGGTGCAAACGTGCAGATAACCGCAGGGCAACTTCTGTCAGCCATCCCTCACGCAAACAACCAAGAAAACAGAGAGCGCTGCCACAAGAAAGTCACACGAGATGGCCCATTTCAGCGAAGACGAATCACTCCAAAGCAAAGGCACATTTTCCACGAGGTTTGTTCAAAAGCGCCACAAAAAAGAGAAAATGAGAAAAGAGACATTCATCTGCCGCCTATCTTTCCCTGTATGATAGTTAGTTCTGTGCACCATGCATCGGCACTTCATGCACTCCACCAGTTTCAGGCAGCGAGAAACAAATAGTTCTTGCACTTCAGATCATTTAATATGACTTCTTCCATGTCTCTCAATGACCGAGTTTTCGAACATGGCTCCGTGCGAGAGTCGTGAGCTGTTCCTCTCTCCTGCGTTCACTGTCTGAAAGCTTCGCAGCAGCAGCAGCATCGGTGGCAGCGGTGGACTCAGGCTGAGGCTATGTGAGCGAATGTGAGCAGCTTCTAGCACTTTGTTGCTTACATGTGAAATAATTTTACATTTTAGCAGAGAAACATGACCCAGCCAACTACAAAAATACATGACCAGGTTTGATTGATTGTAGGTGTACAAGTTTTATGAGTTTTTGTCAACATTTTGTCCTTACATTTTTCCCTCACCCGTACTATATTTTTATCATTAAGACATGGCTTCAGTCACTCTGTTTTTCAAGAAATGTAGTTCAATATAATAAACTATGGTAACAAATGCCTTTGAGGCAAATGTGGCTTTGTGCCAGTGATGCAATTTTCCAAATTATTAAAGATTTTTTTTTTTCTGCATCTTGCATCTAGGTCAGGCTAATATGTCATATACTGTAGATAATCCACTGCACTTTACTGTAGTCATGCAAGACACACTACTGTCTCTACAAAAGACGTGCTAATGTGGTTCACTTCCAGAACAGACATTTTAATTACAATATACCAGCATCAATCAAGCTGTGGGAGGAATTTTAACAACTCGACTCCAAACTCTATCCATCATCTCAGCCAAAACAGCAAATAATAATATGTGCCCTGTGTGGATAGGGCCATAAATAAACAATGGTATTAGTCCCCTGCTGGAAAGAGGGGTGGAAAATGCATCAAGCAACAGCCATAGCAGTTGAGTCAAGGGCTAGACTAATATACAAAATATTTATTATAGCCTGTGTCCTTAGAGGATGCATGTCCAAATCAAAATGCACCAACATCAAATGAATCTGTGACATATACATTCACCCTCCATCATAACGTCAGCATAGATGGAATTAAGAAACAAATATTTAATTGGATGTGTTCATTAGGTTTGAAGAAAATTGCCCCAGGTTTTTATATCTGCACTTGTATCACAACTGAAAATATTTTTATCTTACCGGGCAGAGACAGACCAAAATCTGTGCCTTATTGTCGCTTTAAAATAGAAATGACCCACGTAGTGGTCATCTAAATGATTTATTTGTACATGTGTGATACTAACAAGTCTTTCTACAAACCAGTTGTCATTTTGATATACCTACAGAAGTTAACAGCAAATGTTGCAGGCTTGTTCTTCATCAAGGCTTTGGCTGCTGTCCATGGTACTGATGTGTCCCCAATCTGCTGTTCCTCCCCAGTACTGCAGGGGCGGAAGAGTGCGCCACTGATCCATGTGTAAAAAGTAGAGTAACTAAAACATGTGAGCTCAGATAAAAAAAACATGGCGACACCCGCAGCAGCGGTCCGTTTCTGTTGTGTGGCAGGACGGACTGTCACCTTCCTGTCTTCCAGACACACACGCGGAGCGAGCCTGCTACAGAGGAGGTGGTATATATCCACACCACCCGGGAACAGTAAGTCAAACTTTTGAATGCAAATGTTAGCTTTTGAGCAAAAGTAGGTCAAAGACAGAGCCCAGCCGTGTCTGGCTGCAGTAGCCTAATGGCCTATATGTTATTGTCCGTGATTTACTTTCTGTAAGTACAGACAAAATTGCTTGCTATCGTTTCATCTGAGTTGTAAACAATGTCCCCTTACTTAATTACTATTGCCAAAATGTAAATTCCTTCCTGCATAATAGTCTATGTAGCTGTGTTTGTGTGTTGTTTTTTTAAATGACACCTAAAGGTCAAAAGAGTAACATTAAAACCTTTAAGTAACCTAACTGTGTTGTTTAAACATAACAAACACAAACATAACAAACCCAGAAACATTGCTCAGTCTTGCCTCTTTTTACTTGTTGACATTTGTATGATCTAATTGAAACAAATCAGCTCTTTTATCCAGTGGAACTTGAACAAAGTCCTTTGGATGAAGCACAAGCGTCACCTTCAAACTTGCGTCCAGATGCATTATTTGAAACTTTTTCTTGTCCTGGATGACTGAGAACATCCATAGACATCATGGTTTAACACGTTAATTACATCATTAGTATCAATACTCAGTTTTATCAATACTTTTATGTTTCCAGGACATGGGTTTATAAATATTTTATGTGGTTAAATTCAATTTACCCACAACCTCTCTTATCTTAGATTTGCAGTTCAGGTTGGATGAGAAGACAGCACACAGCAGTCTAGACCTCTTCAAGAAAGACACTGGTGTCATCTACCGTATCCTGGGTCTGGACCCCAGCCAGGTGCAAGATAACTCAGAGCGATTCAAAGACTGGGCTGTCGTGTTTGGGGATAAAAAGATCAGCAGTGGGCGTCACTACTGGGAGGTAACAATCAAGAAGTCCCAGGAGTTTCGCATTGGTGTGGCAGATGCACGGATGTCTCGAGATGAATGTGTGGGGACCAACAGCTCCTCCTGGGTGTTTGGCTATGCCCAACGCAAGTGGTTTGTTATGATTAACAATAAGGTTGCTCCTGTTAAGCTGGTGGGCAACCCTGACCGTGTAGGCATCCTGCTTGACTATGAAGAAGGCCTTCTTGGGCTGGTTGACATACAAAAAGCCAGTATCATTCATACTGTTAAGGCTGACTTTAAAGTTCCCCTGTGCCCTGCATTTGGACTCTGGGATGGGGAGCTCCTCACACACAGTGGCTTGGAGGAGCCTGCAGGCCTGAAGTGAAGAAGGTCTGATGAGTGGATGACTAGTGTGGTTTCTAAGAAAAGCATCAAATATATCTTTGTTATCATGACAATGCTTTCATCAGTGTGTCAAAGTATTTTGGGGTAATGTCCTTGCATGTGATGGTTAGCATTGGTGCAGATAATACAGTATTACCGGTCATTACAAAGCTTTTACTTAAAGTACATCATTTATTACCTCTCAGTTTAACTGATAAAAAACAAATGGGTGGTGTTTTCTGGGAACAACATTATCTGCCAAGTTTATTAATGTGCTTTCATGCTGTGGCTATAACTGTATTATACAAACACAACATTTCTGACTCTCACATTTGTACCTTATGTTGAATAAAGGAATGTAACTGAAGTTGTATCTATGTGCAGTTTTATGTACAGCATGTTGACACATTTTTTGCGACAGGCAACAGTGGTCCCCTAGGAATCACAGAGTCAAAATGCCAACCTAAATATAACAATGAATGCATGAACTGCTCATTAGAAAGGATTTAGCAGTACACCATGACCTTTAAATCCCATATCAGAGCTGAACACGATATACACTGTCCAATGCCTGAGTACATTCCAGTTTTCCATACACCATTTCCAGGGCATAAGGCAGAATACTGAGACAAGTATCAACAGTATTGTGAGAAGACTATTTATTGTGGAGGTAAAATTAGAGCAGATTTAAGAATGTACACATATTTACATTACACATAAGCCATTTACTTTTCTGATTAAAATGTGGAAACCACAAAACCTAATATTTAAAAAAATGTGTGTACATATATATACATTATGCATTAATGAAAGTACTAAATTAAAATACAAATTTACAAAAATAAAGACATTTTATGGTGTGAACATATGTATATAATGTCATGTCTAAATTTGATCAAAACAAGACTTCATTTTAAAAAGATGACACTCCATTTTATTTCTATTTAATTTAATATATGTATAAACACATTACCATAAAATTTGCCTTCTGATACCTTGCTAAACAACACTCTTCAGTGTGTCCAGTGTAGTTTTTGGTTCATCTGTGTCACATGCTGCATAGTCAGGGAACACACGTTGGTACTCTTGGAGGATTGACACAACAACATCATGTCCAAACTGCATGGCATCGTCAATAGCAGTGTTTCCCCTTCTGACAAGCATAACATTTTTCAGATCAATTAAAATAAAAACAATTCTGTCATTAAATTGTCCAACCCTACCTGTCTTTCCTGAATGGATTTACTTTGCATATTTCTGTGAGGAAGATCACAGCTTCAACCTGACCTTAAAGAATAAACTTAAATGTCATTATCATGTCTCTTGTCAATACCCAAATTATCAGAGAATAATATAGTCACCTTCTGCTGCCGCAATGTGAAGAGCTGTGCGAGAGTCGTAGTCAGTCAGCTCCATGTTCACTCCTGAAAGTGCAAACCTGGGGGACAACACCAAACATTAACTCAAGTCATACAAATGTCTGTTGTATGACCAAAGACACAAAGAAAAAAAACAAATGAATAGATTTTGTAATTTGACCTTCTCATGGCTGTCACATCACCACTGTAAGCTGCGAACATCAGGCTCACCACAGACTTGTTCTAACAAATAAAAGTGTTATTTCAGGACATTTGTATGTAAAACATTCCTGAAATACATATCTTTGCAGAAGGCAGAGAACTTACTGGGTCCTCATCTGATTTTCTTCTTGGGTCGTGCTTCTTAGTAAAGTGTCTTAGGTTGTCATAATTGTGGAAATTGAAGTAAGACACCAGCTCCTAATAAGCGAGGTATATGATTAATGGAATACGGGGTAAATATGAATACTAAAAATTAGGTTAACAGGAATGTTGACGGCTTACTTGACAAAAGTGAATGCCCCGAACACTGTTTCCAAGGCGGTCTAATGGTGGGGACCAGCACATCATACCCATAACATTGGGAATCACCAGCAAAATAGCTCCTGAGACACCAGATTTAGCTGGCAACCCAACCTGAAATACAAAAGATTTAAGTAAAATCATTCAACACATTCAGACTGGCATCCATTTAGAAATAAAAGTGTTTCCAGATACTTACATGAAAGGCAAACTGTCCCGAGAAATCATACATCCCACACGAATGCACAAGGCTCAGTGTGTTTCGAACTGCTTCTGCACTCAACACACGCTCGCCTGTAATTGGACAAATACCCCCATTGGCCAGGGTAGCAGCCATGACACTTCCAGACTCACAGGTTACCTCAATGGAGCATAACTGGAGAAAAAAAAAAAGAAGTTTAACTTAAAGCATGTGGGTTTAATAGATGTCAAAACATGAGGTTAACAGTCTCACCTGAAAGTAAAAGTCAAGGGCGGCCATCATGTCGGCATTGTATGGAAAGCACTACAAGGACAGAGCAGGACTCATTTTCTAAAACCATTGTAATTAATGAAAAACCACACTGTAATTAAACAAAGATACTTACCCTCTTCTCTTTGAGGTAATAACCAATTGCATAATTTCTGTCTCCTGTCTCCTTCTCTGATTGGAAGCTACCAATACACAAAATGGTTATGAAAATATACCAAGTGTCAGGAAAGGTTACTGTCTGTATGTCAAGTCGTGCTCACGTTGCATTACTGAAGCCCACATACTCTGAGCCAGACATACTTTTCAGATAACCCATCACCTGTGAAAACATTATAATTATTGATTATTGATGATTTAACACCTAACATTTTAAATGAAAAGTTGAACTGGATTAACTTACATGGTCGAACCTTTCTGCCTTATTTGAATTAAGCTGTTAAAGAAGAAGAAAATATATTTACTGACATAGTTGGTGGCACAGTCCCTACAGATGGCAGTATTTCAGTGCTTAGGAAGTCGAGTCTCTGGGGGCGTTGAGTTATGACGTGTGCATGAGTCCATAATGTCACCATGCTTAAGTCAGTCAGGCCATTTGCTAGTGAGACCTGGAAAGCTTTTCAGGGATGCTATCAAATTTCACTCTCAAGTAAGTAGCAAGCCAAGTCTCGCCAAATAAAAGTCGGGGGATTTCTGTGCCCCCTTGTAGAGATTAAAGGTCTTTAAACCTACACAAATATGCATTAATGTTGCTGTTATGCTAGTAATGTTTTTGTTTGTGACATAAAAATTATATTTTTTGTACCATGTAGTACACCAACTAAACACACCTTCTGTTCTATGGCTTTCAATTGGTCAGAAAAGGACAGGCCCCTTCTGTCAGCTCCAAATATTAACTCTCTGTAGTTAACCTGGCCCACATCTGATAAGAAGCCCTCCAGTCAGCTGAAAATAAACATGTGGCTAAGCCCTCTCAAATACAATTAGGCCAAGGTTCAGTATCTGGTCAGTCAAGTAGTCGAGTCCATCTACACACATATTAGGATTGTTCAGAATGGACTATTGCCTTACTGTTTCTGACAGTTAGCATCTGCTGAAAATACAACCAAATAAGCTCAGAACATAATAAGCAAATTCTGAAGTGCTTAGGACAAATTTTTACATTTATCAAGAAAAGTAAAGGTTTGGGTGTTGTAATAAGGTCACCTTTATTAAAGAACTGATCACAATTGCTCCAGCATTCACCATCGGGTTGTGTGGTTTATCTGGACAAAACATAAAAGTTACTATTTAATTCTTAACGTCTTAGTGGTTACATATGTTTTTGAGACTGACAGTATTGTATCATGGCTAGATAGACTGTGTGCACAATTATTAGGCAAGTTTTTGAGGATTAATTTTGTTATTGTACTACAGTGCTCTTGGTCAATCCAAGTTTGTTAACAAAACCTCAAACCTGAACATTTAAGTAGTAAAAGTGAAGTTTTGGCTTTCTTAAGAGAATATCTACATGTACACTATTATTAGGCAACTATTAGTGTTCACAATTATTATGCAACTAAATGAAAAACAAAGATTTTCCCTCACTTGTTTATTTTCACCTGTTAAAGTGAGAATTATAAACAAACTCAAAATTTACAAATAAACATTTCTGAAATAATAATGAGTGACCAATATAGCCACCCTTCTTTTTGATAACAGTCACAAGCCTTCCATTCATGGAGTCAGTCTATTTCTTGATCTGGTCAGAATCAACTTTTTGTGCAGCCGCAACCGCAGCCTCCCAGACACTGTTCAGAGAGGTGTACTGTTTACTTTCACAGTAAATGTCCTGCTTAAGAAGAGCCCAAAAGCTCTCAATAGGGTTTAAGTCGGGTGAAGAAGGAGGCCATGTTATTAGTTTTTCATCTTTAAGGCCCTTACTGGCCAGCCACGCAGAGGACAACTTTGATGCATATGATGGAGCGTTGTCTTGCATTAAAATCAAAGTCTTGTTGAAAGATGCAGATTTTTTCCTGTAGAAAGTGTCTTGAGAGTTGATTTTGAGTCCATTTTCAACCTGAAAAATCTGTCTTCAGATATTTCTTGGCCCATTCTTGACGTTTCAACTTATGTGTCTTGTTGAGGTTGTTGGGTTTCAGCCTTTCTTACCTCCAGGTAGGTTGCAGTTGTGGAATATGGCAGCACTGGAGGATAATGGGTTCCTGGTAGCTTCCCGTTCTTTGCAAATCTTTGGCGGTAAATTTGCGTCTTTTTTCCTCGATAGGTTTCTTGCGACCCTGTTGACTATTTGCTATAAATATATTTGATGGTTCTGTGATCACGCACCAATATCTTAGATGGTCAAATTAATTACTTGCCTAATAAATGTGCACACAGTGTATTTTGGCTTTTAGTCTAGCATTCTTTGTAAACAGCTTGCTTTTTTTTTATTAAGATCATTGTTATTGCACCATGATTTAATATTTTCTAAGCTGTGAATGACTATATGCCAATTCACCATCTTGTTACGGCATGTTACATTGTGAAATGATAAATATATTGGACTTATCACATACCTTCATCATTTAGTGACAGTTTGTTGAATTTCAATCCACTGGGCTCTTTGCCCACAAACTGGTGAACATGCTCAGTGCCAAGCTCATGCACAGCGATGGCGTACTCGAGAGGTTTAACACATGACTGTAGACAGAATGGAATCTTGGTATCACCCACTGAGTGTCTGTGTGAGATTGTAATGAAAAGCCCAGAGAGAACAAAAAAAAGATGCATGTTAGTAAGATATTAGCTATGATGATGGATTTATGAAGTGGACAGAGGTAACACCACTTTACCTTTGTCCATCTATAGTGCATAGAGACACACCCCAGAGATCAGGGCTGAATTTGGCCAACTGAGGAATATAATCAGCTACCTGCAGGAGACATAATTATTTACACTATAGCTGTATTTGAGCAAAAGTTTTAAACTTGTGCTATACTATATTTATACTATACAGTATACATTATGCAGAATACTTACAGTATATTTTTGTCATGGCTCTTTAGACTGGATTACATTCTTAAAGCAGTTTTATTACTTACTTGTCCTTCTTCTTGTCGTTGGGCACTGTCATACATTTTATCAATCTGAAGCGTAAACTCCTCAAAGTCAGGGATGATGAACTTTTTTTTCAACGCCTTAGTCAGCAGCATCATTATGTTACCCACACACCTACAACAAGACAAACAACTGAGCAGGGTGCAGGGGAATAATTACTAATTAATTAATGCACTGCAATTAGTTTCTGGTGAATTTGTGATTTATTTTAAAATATAAAGCCCTATAATTAGAGTTATTCTAAGTCAGGAGAAAGAGAGAAACACATGGCTTCAACCAATTAAATTTTTTGTATTTCTAGTACACAACATAAACTGTGTGGAATTTAGCCATACAAATGTGTGTATGTTTTTATTATGAATTAGAATTAGTATATTACATTACAATTGAAGAAATTTGCCTTAACATGAAGACACCTCAGTAAAAGAGTTAGCATAATGTTTTTAAAATTAGTCGTGGCTACTGTACGCTTTCAAGGAAGGGAATGTACATTTACTCACAGCTGTTCTAAACTAAAATATCCGGCCTGCGCCCTTAGCTAATCCAAGACAATGCTGGCTAGCAGTTTTTGGGACACACAGCAGAGAGAACTTCTATTATTCATATGGGTCATTTCCAAAAAAAAATACAGCTTATCTATTTCTAGTTCTGGTATTTATGGAACCCCCATTTGTTTTTCAGGAATGGATTTCTTTACACAGTTCAGGTAGAAAAGTACTCCATTTTTAGTTAACAATACTACCTTCTGTTTAAAGTTGGAGCGGTTAAGTTAGGATAAAATCACTTTGTCTTTTAGAAAATTAAAGTGTGCTGAATTAGCTCAGTCTGGAGCTACACTGGAATTAGCCCCTTACACTTAAAGACCACCATGCCTGAATGAAACCTTTAGTGCTTTGGCAGGCTGGCACGTGAATTTGGCTCATAGCAGCTGTCAGCTGCCATTCAGTCTCAGTCAGCCTCCTGGAGACTTAAATAGCAATGACAGTTACTGACTGTTACATAACCTAAAAACCTACAGTTGACCCTTAACTTTACCTAACCTTGTGTCTTGGCCGCTTCCTACACTTGTGTTTGGTATTTGTTTGTCCCTTCCAAATCTTGTTTTATAAGAGGGCTTCTTTGGAAGTATCATCTTTGGAATTCACAGGTGGTTAACATTTATCCAGATACAATGCAGAAGGTAATGGCAGTACCTTTCAATTCAGAACCCTTCACATAAACCATAACTAAAAATGAGCTTTTTGCACCTTCTGAAAAGCGTCTTGTCCATCATGACTGGCCCGATAGATTCACGTGATGCTTGTCGCATTTGTTGTACACACTCCCGCAGCCGAGGGTCTGACATCCACAACCCAGTTTTCTTTAAATCCTGGATTCAATCAGAGACAAGGAAGAAAAGGCTCAGAAACAAGTTACACTTATGTAACAACTGTTCAAATTCTATTAAACTTATTGCTCATGAGTGTCCACATGAAACTGAGCAGTGTATACAGGCCTAGACTTGATTACCAAACCCCTTCTCTTATTTCATAACTCAGGATGACAGCCATGTTTCTATTTTAAAGCCACCATGTGCATGAGTCCGCGTTGTTTGAGTCATCTGGTAAAATGATAGTTAAATTAGTTAGCAAAAGCCAGCACGTTTTATTGCTCCAGTATAGTGTGACTTTGCTAAAGGACAGGGTTTGGAAACACAGAGCAAAAGCAAAACTGTTTAATGGACATATTATAGGTCAGCTGTTGCATCAGTCAAAGTAATCTATTCTGAATATAATAAATCAATATGTAAACTAACTGAATACTTCAGTATGTTACGTAATAGCCAAACAGGCCTTTTATTAGACAGCGTGCCTTTGGTAGTGGGCCTGGGACTATTCAGCTAATTAAACAAGTACATTTGGAAAAGCTGTAATTATGTTGATACTAGTACTAAAACAAATACAAAAACATGCAATCTTACCTTTCCCTGCATATTGTTGAATGTTTTTTTCACATTACATCAGAACTAAATGACTAACACTTCTACTGTCAATGCTTTTATCCCAATCCCCTCAACAAACACATCTACTCGTCCATAAAAACAAGCCTCTTCTGTTGACACACTCTCTTTTTTTTGTAAATGCTTTCCAAATTGCAGAGTTGCCACAGACACAGGTATTTTCTTGTGACTCTGAAGCTAAATTAGAGTTTCAAGTATCTTTCCTGTTAATGATCACACAGACACACACTTTTAACTTTTCACAAATGTCCATGCAATCACATGTTAATTAATTCTGTAATATTCAGGCACCCAAGCTGTATTTTCAAATGTGTAAATGTGTGATGTTCTTTTTCATACATGCTATATTTGGTGACATTACATAAAAAAAGACCCCAAACACCTTTCCTGTGTCCCTTTCCAAGGTTACTTCAACTAAAATCAGGTGACTGAATTTAGGCAATAAAATAGCAATAATGCATGTCTGTACCAACATGTGCAGTGGAAAGTCAAAACAGTTCATGGGGTGACAAGTGAGGTGTGAAGGTACTTACAGAGACAAACTGTGCAAGGGAAATGGTCTCTTTGCCCTCAGTGATGGTGTAAAAAAGTAAGTCCTCCATCCCGGGTATTAACCTATATCTGCAAAAACAAACAATGGGATGATCAAATATGCACTGGTTGCAAAGTAAAAAAAAAACCATCAACATTTACATCAATCACATGATCCACTGAGAAAACCCTGGCACAGATCCAGATATCGACGCATTTGCAAACTGGCCTTGTGTCTGCAAATATAAGTTTGTCACATACAAACTGCAAATAAAACCACATTTAACCATTTCAGTTTGTGTTCAATGTCATAAATTGGCTGCAAGTAAACTTTCACAAGGGTCTATTCAAAACAGTTCTCACATGTCTGCACTACTACAAACATGCATACATACTCTATGTTTAAAGTACAGCTCTGGAAAAAATTAAGAGACCACTGCAATTTTTGCTACCAATCAGTGTCCCTACAAGTATGCAAGCCATTCCATACCAATGTCTGTTAAATCCCAACACAGGCACACCTCATTCTACTGAATGAGGTACTGATTAGGTGATCACCTGAACCAAAATTTTATTTAATAAGGAAAAGTATAAAAAAACACTTCTGTATAGAATGAAACAAAAAATGTTAATTTTACCCAAACACATACCTATAAATAGTAAAACCAGTAAAACTGATAATTTTGAAGTGGTCTCTAAATTTTTTCCAGAGCTGTAGATACTCTTTTATCCATAAAACAGATAACAAAATATAAGCAGATAAGCAAGAATCAAATTTCATGACTTTGTACGCATTGTTACTAACTGATGTAGATATATATAGGCAGCCTAGTGTGACCTACTTGGAGTGCCCTTGGTCTACACCAGGGCCCTTCTGCTGATGAGAGGCTTTGTTGGTTTGAGGTGATGATGTGACCCAGCAGGGGAGAGGAACAGGTTGCAGCGTCCTGGACAAAACAGTGGTGTTGTCAAATCCGACTCTGGCAGAGATCCCTACATTTTTGAACAGCTGAAGAAGTCCTGGGTTAGCTGTCCTAAGACTTTTCAGGCAATGCATTCTGATGGCTCTGTCTTGAATAATTCAACAGAGAACTTTGTCCCAATAGATGCTGCCGAAAAATACTTGTGACCAGAGCCCTTGGTCCACAGAGCTATAATACCACCCTGTGTTTTACAGACACCGGATCATTTACACACAGTGTCCCGGGGGCGGGGCCCTGACACAGTTTGACTGACTTTAAGCCAGAAGCAGTGAATAGGCTTCTATCACTGTGGTAACTGCTGAGCAACAACACTATCCACAATACATTACACAAGACATTAATAATAGCTTCACAGCTCTATTAAGTAGTTAAGCTCAATTATTATGTTGACTAAATATGCCTCTTCTAATCCTTTGATCAAGCCCCAGTTATAACGTCATACTTTTTTCTGTTGTGTATATTCGTGTTAATAATACTTTTTTGCTTTGACAGGTTAGGTTATTAAAGAATATATTAGCCTAGGTAAGCAGTTAGGCGTACAACTGCGCTTCTCTCGCTGTCAAATGGCGACACCATGTGGTCTCTGTGCCGCATGCGCACTGCTCCCAGATATATTTTAGCGGTAGTGTCCGCTGGATGGCGCAGTCACTCCAGGAGCGCGTGCCCAGGTCAGTGCGTGTCTCTGGCACTTGTTGCGTAGAAAGGACATCTCACGATCATGTGTCTGAGATTCCTACTCTCTTGAAGACTTTTGGAAGAATTCCTGAAACAATGATAAAGCTTCAAAGCGGCAGCTCTGAAGTTTGATGCGTTGCTTCCCGTCTTTGAAGTTAGCTAATGTTAGCTCTTGTTCCGTTTTGAATTTAAATATTCTTTTGTTTTTGGTTTTTTGGTGAGGGGAATAAAAGGGCTTAAGACTCACTTTCACTGAATTTATTAGAAAGGTTAATCTTTTATTACTGTCATACTATTTAACTCGTTTATCAAAAATGTGGAAAACGTCTAAATTGGGTAGGAAATGTCTGGGTCGTTTTGTTCGGGCTAGTATCTGCTTTTAAAAAGACATTCAGTTCGACATGATTTTTAATCTCTGTCTCTAATACAAATTTAACAGTGTCTTATGTCTTGGGAGGCTGTGGTGGTCTTCTCTGTATTTCTCCAAAGGGCTGCCTGCTAAGCTAGCCCATGGCCTTCTTGCACTACCTCTGCTGGTTGTAGCTTCTCTGTTTTCAGGAGAAAATGTTTTCCATTCCTGGGCCAATGAATGCCACCTTTGTCCCTTCATCCTCCATCTTGTGTGAGAAAGCCCCCCTCGCCCCCAAGCCTGCACAAACTTAACCTCTTCCCCCTCCACCTCGCACAGGAAAAGAAACATACCGGGTCTGGTGCTTTGATTCAGACTCAGTAATCTGAAGGTGTGGATAAAGACTTGGTTTAGAGGGTCTTCAGAAACACAAGAATGCTGCTGCTTAAATGTGACCTAAGGTTGGGGATAATTGTATCTGGCATAATTGATCAAATACTGATATCTGGTGTTTATCTGGGACTATTATTATTGTACAATATAAAGGCACATTATGTATCCAAATAAACTTCTGCAAGCACTGACAGTTTGTACGATGGACTGTCTGTGTTAGAAGCACTGTTAGTGCCACCAAAAATCCCTAAAGCCATATAATTTATAAATGGTCACATTATTATTTTATCTATCATGTGGCTGTATGCTCATCAACATGTCCCAATCAAATAACTCAAATATCAAAAATTGTGAACAGTTCCTCTTTTTCTTTCCCATTTGTTAAGAATAGCAACAGCTCAGTGAATCATTAATTTGTCTTTTCAGGAACAAAGTGTGGATCCCAGTCTGAGGGGGCGCCAGTGAGGACAAAAAAATGTAAGTGCTAAGTGTATTTTCATGTCTGTTTTTTTTTGTTGTTTTACATTTCTTGTGGTTGTGCATTTTCCCAGTTAAGTTTTAGTCATTAACTTCAACACAAAACCTGCATCTCTTGTCCCTTTATGATCACCTTTGCTTAATTAAAACCTGTACTTTTACTGTAAATCTGTTAAATGAGCAAATGAATCAGGCAGGAGTTATTCTGGGACACTGCAGTCCTGTGGACCCGGCCTGTCCTCTGCTCTTCCTCAGGTGGTTGCAGACTCGTCTCTCATCACTGCTTGGTGTGTGTACACAGAGGAGGACCACAGCCACCCCATCGCAGCGGTCACTGTGCAGAAACCTAGACACCCTCTAGACCCATGGAGCCTCTGTGCACCCTTACAGTCTTGAAAGATCAGCCCCCCTCATCACTTCCCTCCTTCCATCACAAGCATCTCATCCCCTTGCCTTGAACCAGCCCCCTTCCTTCATCCTCCGAGCTTCCACACCCTTCCTCCCCCCCACCAACCCCCGTCCTCACCAAGGAGCTATCCCACTGCCCTGCCATCTCGCAGCATTCCGCGGGCCCGTGCACACAGAGGCCTATTGTGTGTTGTAGGAGACGGCAGCAGGCAATATACAGTCAGAGCAGCACGAGAAATAGAACATGTAAAACTAAAATGAACACAGTATTCTTGGTGTGTACTGATGTTGCTGTAAAGACAATCAAAGTGTTGGTGCATTTGTTTGCAACATTTAAGAGAAAAAAATCAAATGTCAAAACTGAAGCATGATAAATATCAAAATCATTACTTATTTTATTTGGCTAAAAATAGATACTTGCATTAATAGCTGCATTTTATTACTTTACAGGCCCCCCACTGCTGCTTGGTATTTCTTAATGCATGACACAGCAACAATGACTAACCTGACTCAGCAAACTAGACAGTGTGTACAGTGGTGTACACAGAGATTATTGATTCAGCTGGCTGTTTAAATTCCTCAACTGTTTTTGTTACTGGCATCTTAACATCAATGTTGAGTATTGCTAAAACCTAAAGATGCTGCAACCTAAAGATGTGGCCACTTAACCACTTAAGTTGTAATCATAGTTCCCCAAGAGATTTAAAATGAGCGTTCTCTCATTGGCGGAGATCCCAGATTTGTCATTTTTTTATTTAATGCTGTCTGCTTAACAGCCTGTTGACCCAAACTAAGATGGCAGCTTAATTCTTTTCTGTTTTGTATGTGGAATGAGGGGGACTCTCCAGAAGGTCATGACCCTGGAATTATTGTGCCTCTGGATGACAAAGACCCCCTTTCAAGCCCATTCACCTGGCCCGATCTACCAAAGAGTTATACGATAATGATTACACATCACATCTGTAGCATCAGTGGAGTTTTGGATAGATAAAGAGTAATGCTTGAATTTTAAATCTAGTAAAAGTCAATCACTGTCATTAATTCATTTTCATTGATTTACTTTACTTCTAGTTAAGTAGTAGTAGTTCTTTAATTGGTTTTCACAAGTATTTGTGATCTTGTGACTTAAATGGGACTAACCTTAATCACTGTTCAAACAAACCCTGAGCTGAAATGGATAATCAAACATAGTCTGCAACACTGTTACCCGCTGTGCCACTGAGGACTTTTACTGTTACCCGCTGTGCCACTGAGGACTTTTACTGTTACCCGCTGTGCCACTGAGGACTTTTACTGTTACCCGCTGTGCCACTGAGGACTTTTACTGTTACCCGCTGTGCCACTGAGGACTTTTATTCCAAGTATCCTTCTAGGTTTCTTTAGAACAATGTTAAATCCTTTTGTACTCAAGTGTGGACAGTCAGCTAAAACTTAATGCCAAAGCTGAAAACCGTGCCAGGAATGTGACTTGTCAGTACAAAGCACTTGATGGAAAGCTATGTTTTACTGATATATTTATATTGTTTGATCAATATAAATGAAAAGAACATTATGGTCAATTTTGTTTTACTCATTGTGTATTGACAATAATATATATATAGTATAATACTGATAAACTTTATGTATCTCAATATGAGATAAAAACGTTAAACCGGAGAGCTATCAGAAGCTCAGTTGAATATCTGATATATGTTATTGCATCTGGTCATTTACATTTACTTCTGGTCTGATATAATTTTCTCATTCATTTATATTTGTATGTAGCTAAACTAAGGCCCAAAAGTGGAGCTAGCAGACATTTTATTTTAATGTTAAAGTAAAGGTACACTTAATGGCCAGGCTAGGCCAAGCAGGTCAAGGAAGGAAGGGCCGCGGTATAAAAAAAAACTTGGTGAGAGAGTAGATGCTGCTGAATTGAGGGGAGGGAGATTTTGGTTCAGGTTTCAGCTTTACAGGGGGTCTGGGGGAAGGACCGGTATCTTGGAATATACGAAGATCCATACAAGGCACAGTGGACATAAAACCGCGGTGCTTGCCCTGACGCGGTGGGTGCAGAGTGCCAGCCGGGGCCCCGCTTTTGGATTCCACTTAGATTTCGGAGGGTTGGTCTGCATGGTGCCATAAGTCTCTGGGAACACACACCACACACCACTGACTGAAAGCCTGGTCTCCACCGTCCCTTCACTTCTTACCCAAGCTACTGCATGTCTAATATTTAGACATGTTCAGCTTTGTGGACTCAAGGACTGTTCTGCTACTTGTAGCATCCCAAGTTGTTTTACTATCGGTGGTCAGATGTCAAGAAGAGGACGACCGTAAGTTTTCTGTTTGTTTAATTCCTTTGTACTGTTAAACCTGGACTCATATCATAGTAATCTGATGTTGTCATCATTGTTCTTTAAACCTGTTCTCAGCAAAAAAAACGATCAGAAATGTCTCATTATCTGTGATTTTTATAGAAAGATTACAAAAATGTGTATCTAATTCTAATATATCTTCATATAGTTATAATAAAAGCTTTAGAAATGGTGACGTATGAAAGGTGTAGTTAGAGGTTATAGTGGGAAGGCTGGTTATTTTATTCTTTGGGATAGGCCAGGATGTCAAGGCTGTGTGGGATAGAGAACCAGGTGAGCAAGAGTCTTACCTCACCTAATGTAGCCTTCAATCCTGTTCTCTTCAATTGCCAATTTGCAGCATAAATCTGCTTAATCTGAATCATTTTATAATGGTTTGCTCTGTTAAGGATAAATACCATGAAAATAAACCATAAACATGCCCTTGTTATGTTCAAGAACAAAACAATTAACAGCCCTTGTTGGATTTGACTGTCTTCATGATGTGAAGTGACAGGGTCAGACAGTGCTTGACCCTAGACTTGCAGGCTCAAAGGGTAGCAAAAAGAGCACACAGCAGGGAGTTAACAGATGATAGACCTCCATTTTTATTTTTAGCAAAATAGACAATACCTGCTTTGAATGCCTTATTTTTGTAGCACCCAAATTGTGGTCATAAACAATTTGTGATTGTGCATTTGTGAAGTACCGGCTTCACAGATTCTAAGAAACAAGAGGCCTTAGAGAGTATACATTAAACAAATTGAGTCATTTTTAATTCTCCAGGGGGTTTGAACTGGCACTTGACACCAGTATGAGTTCCAGATGGAGAATTTTCGAAGAACCCCATGTTTACTTAAGGCAGCAGCTTGTCAATTGGGCACAGTATCCCTCAAAGAGAGCTTCATTCATACGAGCAAAACAGGCCCTGAAGGTTACATTTACTTAGCCATGACACAAAATACCTCCAGCCGGCTTTGGAAACAAACACTACCTGTTTTAAACGTACAGTTTATCCTCTACATATCAAACTTTTACATTATATGCTCCATGCACAGCTCCACTGCTATGAATGAACAAGTGGTGCTTTTAGAGTTGGCTGTGCTTTAGCCTCAAAGGCGTCTTGCTCGATGTATACAAACTTCATTAACTGTATTCTTGCTGTTTTACACTGCTTTCTCAATTTGATTAATTTTCACTGCTTTATATAGATACAGGATAACCTTCACTCAAACTTTTACACACCTTTACTAATGACTCCTCCTCCAAGCTATGGCCCTCCCACTTCTTCCCCTTGACCCCTTTACATTCCTTTGTACACCTCCTTCTTTTTATAACATTGGTTATACTGACACATACTGTTGCACAGTTACCTAAATACTTCTCCCCATTTAACATCCTCTGCTATTATTTGCTTCCTCCTCCTGTGCCCCCTGCTGGTCACCACAGAGGAGGCAGGTGGCTGCATCCAGGATGGACAGCAGTATAATGATAAGGATGTTTGGAAGCCAGAGCCGTGTCGTATCTGTGTGTGCGACAGCGGAGCAGTTCTGTGTGATGAGATTATCTGCGAGGAAATCAAAGAGTGTGCCAACCCTATCATCCCATCTGGAGAGTGCTGTCCCATCTGCCCCGCTGATGCCAGTGCCCCCATTGGTTGTAATTTATTTATTCACATACCTATAAATAAATTACTCTTTTAGCTTGCTTTTACTTCACCCTCACTGACACCTTGAATAGAAAACATCTGTGGCATAGAAAGGTACAGAATGATGATTTGTTGAGTTTTTATATGTTCAGTCAATTCTAAAGGGCACACTTGCCTGCTTGCTAAGCAAGTGATTGATGTTTTCTATTTAGGTGTTTTGGTTTGGATGGCAGCCAGAACAGCATCATCAGCACTATTTCACTCCATGTGGAAGTCCTTTTCATTAGGAATGAAATGTTTCTGAGATGTATTTACTGGTCCCCATTCAAACCATCAGATATGCTTTTACTCAATTTAACAAGTTGCTGTTCATGTTTGTATTGATTCATGATTTTCGTCATTCGTTTGTCATAAACCAATGAATTAACTCAGACCCTACTACTGTGATTCTATGTATGCAGGCCTCATGCTGCTATCATTATATGAACCAGTCTGCTTTCACTATCACCAGGCTGGTGCACTGCACTGGTGGGAAATCATTTGCTGACATAATAAATCAGATATCCAGGAACATATAAGATTGCTACACATACTTGACCTGCTTTAAAGTTTAACTAAATTCATTTGAGTTTTCAGTCCAAGCTTGCTTCTGCAAAATCCTAGTTTAATTACTTTAATATAACAATGGATTCTGTATGTTTTTAGGTTTGGTAAATGATTTTTAAATAACAAAACACTCATAATCAACAAATCACTGGAAACTAGGTCAATTTTATTCAAATGTTTACCATTCTTAATTTTTCCTATCTTCTTTCTTGCTTCTCATCCTCATGGCAACAACAGAAACAATTGGTGCTAAGGTAAGATTATATATAAAAAATCTTAATAATACTAAATAAAAGCATAGTTTAATTCTAACATACAACGTATCATTTATGTCACTCTATCAGGGCCAAAAGGGTGAACCTGGAGATATTGCAGATGTGAGTAATTCTTATCAAATGTTGCACATATGTTCACCTACCCACTGTTCCCCCATTAATATAAAAACACCAGAGCTATTTTGTTTCTGCCTAATTAAACACTAAATTTTTAAACATATATTCTATGTTGTAATGGTTTGGTTTTTGGAGTGATACTTTTGTTAGAATCAAAATGACTTTTTCTTATTTAATTAGAAAAAAAACTCTGCATTCCTTGGGCATAATGAACCTGATAAAATCCTCTTAGATTTTCTCAGCAACTGTCGGGCAAGTGCACATGTCAGGGGAACAATGTCCGCCAAAACAGGGGTTAAGATGGGGTGATGTTTTCAGCAAAGTCTGTCTTGTCAAATCAAATTCTTATTACATTGTTCCCAGATCCTACAATGCAGGAATGTTCTTTATGAGATTTGGTTTTCAAATTTTCACTTAGATTTACACATGATTACCCATACAAAACAACGCCAATGTACTCTTGTGTTCACTTTTTACAGGTTGTAGGACCAAGGGGACCACCAGGCCCTATGGTAAGAATACTTTAATTTGGTGATATTTTTCACACAATAATGTTAATAACAATACACTATACACATAATAACAAAACTACAATTCATGCTCTTAGTTTCGTCTAGTGATGATTTTGACAAAAATATATATATTATTCAGGGGCCCCCAGGTGAACAGGGACTACGTGGTGAAGCTGGTGAAAAGGGTGATAAGGTAAGGGACAATGTAGTGTGCTTAAAACGAACCTCTAATACAATGTAGTGAGAATGCTTATACAGGCTGAGAGTACTCCAGTAATCTGAATTACACAAAATGTCCCCTTTCTTTTTTCCCTAGGGAAATGCTGGACCTCGAGGAAGAGATGGTGAACCTGGAATCCCTGGAAATCCTGGCCCCGCTGGCCCACCTGGACCACCTGGGCCAGCAGGACTTGGAGGGGTAAGTCTAAGGGCACCAATGTTAACACATGGCACAAACCAGACACTTTATAACACTGTAAAGGATGTTATTTTGAAGCACATGGGGGGAAAAAAACTATTTTTGTTTTGTTTATAGAGAAGAAATATCTAGGTGTTAAGTTCTTTCAAGTACTGATTATGTCACATTTAAAGTCTTGACACCACAATCTGACATCTTTAACTCTTACTGTTCTTGCAGAACTTTGCTGCTCAAATGGCAAATGGATTTGATGAGAAGGCTGGAGGTGCTAACATGGGTGTGATGCAAGGACCAATGGTGAGCAAAACAATGGATAGATGCTGGGCTTCTTTTCATGAAACCCTTTGGCACTGTGTCACTGTGAGAGATGCTTCACATTAAAGAGGACTTTTGAATGCTGCCACCTTGTGGCGCTGCACATCATCACCTGGATCCTCACATACTGAACTACTACATATTGTAAATAAAACATTTATAGTTATTTACTTGCATTTACTTATAGGAAGTGTATCATCATATTTAAGACCACATATAATGGACATTGTCCAGGGTGTACCCCGCTTTAGTCCCAAAGTTGCTGGGATAGGCTCCAGCCACGTGTGTCTCCTAACGGGACCAAGTGGAAGAAGATGAATGAATGTATGTATGAAGATGAAGTACTGACATTTATTGATATTGTCAATTAGTATGCACAGTCTTTGTAAAATAAAAATAAAAAAACAAATAAAACAAAAACAAGCAAATAATCTAAGCCTATCTTCTGTATCTTTTCTTTTTCTCTAGGGCCCGATGGGTCCACGTGGCCCTCCTGGACCTACTGGAGCTCCTGTAAGAAGCTAAATTAGACTTACAGTTTTATTACAAATTCAAAGTAATAAATAATTCATTGTTTGAACATTGTTTATAGGGACCTCAAGGTTTCCAAGGTGCACCTGGAGAGACTGGAGAGCCTGGGCCTTCTGTAAGTATCACTTTATTTCCCTTAATGCACCTTAAAAACACAATTTTAGAACTATTCAACCAAAATCTAATCTGTTTTTATTGAAATACAGGGATCAATGGGACCTCGTGGACCACCTGGACCGTCTGGAAAACCAGGAAGTGATGTAAGTGTGTAGTATCTTCCATACGGTTATGTGATTTCATTTGTCATTTGTTTAAATTTCACCAAATCTAAAAAACATCTCACACATCTCTTATATTAAAATCACATGTGCTGCTTATTATAATAATAATAATAATAATAATAATAATAATAATAATAATAATAATAATAATAATAATAATAATAATAATAATAATAATAATATGTAAATAAGAAACTCTTTACTTGGAAAGGGATGCAAAAACACACTTTTCTGAGATGGTTAGTCTTACGATGTGAATGCATACCACATATTAGATTCAAAAAAGCAATGTGGCCACACAAATGTATTCTGTTTGTGTCTGTTTTCAGGGTGAGGCTGGAAAACCTGGAAAAGCTGGTGAGCGTGGACCTGCTGGACCTCAAGTAAGGACAGGAATTTCAGCTTTATTTGTCATTTGAATAAAATCAGCCAAAACTAAATATCAACCAAAAACAATAAATATTAATACATTTTTTGTTTAGGGGGCTCGTGGCTTCCCTGGAACTCCTGGGCTTCCTGGAATCAAAGGACACAGAGTAAATGGACATCAAAACAGAAATAAAAATATTGCTGATGATTATATATGGAACTGATGTATGACTGTGTTTGTTTTGTAGGGTCACCCTGGTTTGGATGGAGCTAAAGGAGAAGATGGTGCTGCTGGAGCCAAGGTAAGACTGACACATATTTATTTGTGGCTTTGTTAAAAAAAAAAATTTTTTTGGTTTTGTTTTGTGATTATATCTCATTTGTTTAAATCCTGGTCCTCTTCAGGGTGAATCTGGCTCTGCTGGAGAGAATGGAGCCCCTGGACCCATGGTAAGCATTGTTTTTATAAAAAGAGCGTCCTTCCTTTTCACAAACTTTTATAAAATGTGTATATTGACCAGTTTATAATTCAAGATAATTGTGTCTTGTGTCTCAGGGCCCTCGTGGTCTGCCTGGTGAGAGAGGACGTCCCGGAGCAGCTGGATCAGCTGTGAGTAAAATTGAAATCCCTCATTTGTATTAAAGGTTTTAAAGGTTTGTTTTTAAGACTCCTCTCTAAACCTTTTCAGGGTGCCCGTGGAAATGATGGCCTGCCAGGTCCTGCTGGTCCACCTGTAAGTAAATTCACCAATAAAATATCTTGTTTTGTTTGATAACACAACAAAGTCATTGCTCATCTAACCATCCTACAATTCTTTTGTTCACAGGGGCCTGTTGGTCCAGCTGGAGCACCTGGTTTTCCAGGATCCCCAGGAGCAAAGGTTTGTCTTATCCTAAGCATTATCCTTAACCTCTTCAGAACTGTGTGATGTTCACTGGAGCTTGATCTTTTCCACATTTGCTAGATGTATTCACTTGTCTGAAACTTATTTTAGTCTAATCAACTCAGAGTATAACAATTTTAATCATTTGTGGGTAACTTTCTGTTAGGGAGAAGCTGGACCCACTGGGGTTCGTGGAGCAGAGGGTGCACAAGGACCCCGTGGAGAGGCTGGTACCCCAGGATCACCAGGACCTGCAGGAGCATCTGTAAGTTTGTGATATCTTGTGACAAATAACCAGTGCCTTTAAGATTGTTTTTTACTCTTTAAACTGTTGAGTTTTGTTGAGTTATGAGGTTAGTAAATGCACTCTATGGTCTTAAAATCTCAAACTGTCAATATCATCCATTTATGTACTGTACCTGAGTTTGAGAACTTTAGTGTCAAATAAAATCTTGTTTTTAATAAAGTCAAGTTTGGGCAAGATTTGTAATTCAGCTTGTGGTAAGAGCAAAGACACAGAGCCACTGTGCAAATAAAATCCTCTGTGCAAATATTTCTTACAAGTAGTGAATATCTAAACCAGTGACTAGAACCAACTATTCTGTTTTTGTTCATAATAAAAACCTGATGCAATGCTTCTGCTCTTGACTCCACAGGGAAATCCTGGAACTGATGGTATTCCTGGAGCTAAGGGATCTGCTGTAAGTCTTTATTGCTTCATTATGACCTGTGGTGCCTTTTATTGCATTATGTTTCACCTAAAAAAAATTTTGTGTGTGCTTTTAGGGTGGTCCTGGTATTGCTGGCGCCCCCGGATTCCCTGGACCCCGTGGCCCTCCAGGACCACAGGGATCAACAGGACCTCTGGGACCAAAAGGACAGTCTGTAAGTCTTTAGTAAATCAGTTTGGTAAAATCTATTTTTGCTCCGAATGTGGTTTGATGTTATTGTTGTGGTCATTCTCTCTCTTTAGGGAGAACCTGGTCTTCATGGATTGAAAGGTGAATTTGGACCCAAGGGAGAGCTTGTAAGTTTTTTATTTTTTATTTTTTATGATTATTTTTACTTTTTTATTATAATTCTTTTTACATACAACTTTTACATTTTTAGGGCCCAGTTGGTCCTCAAGGTCCTCCTGGACCTGCTGGAGAAGAGGGAAAGAGAGGAGCCAGAGGAGAACCTGGATCTGCTGGACCCCATGGACCTCCAGGAGAGAGAGTAAGACAATTAAGATACACTAACTTGTTGGATTTTATACAAACATTAACAATTTCTTGGCTCTTTCTGTGATGGCTGTAGGGAGCTCCTGGTAACCGTGGTTTTCCAGGTCAGGATGGTCTCGCTGGTGCTAAGGTGGGTCGAAATGGGAACTAGCTTATCATAAGCATGAGTGATCAGTATTGTATTCAGAAAACAAATGGTCCTCCATCTGGTTTCAAACTAAAGGTTTTCTCTATATTAGGGTGTGCCTGGTGATCGTGGTGTTCCTGGAGCTACTGGGCTTAAAGGTTCCACTGGTGACCCTGGACGCACAGGGGAGTCAGGTCTTCCCGGAGCCAGAGTGAGTATAGTTTTCAAAATCTGTCATTTTCTCAATTGTAGCTACATATAATTGAAACTTGATCATTTTCAAATGTAATATAATTGTATTAAATGTTTCTGATAATGTCTTTTATAGGGTCTTACTGGACGTCCTGGAGATGCAGGTCCTCAGGGAAAAGTTGGACCTGGTGTATGTGCACTACTGATCATGTTTATAGAACTAGTTTTCACTGCCTTTTAGGCAGCTATTAGCCAAGAAAAAGCTTGACCGTGCAGATGTATCATAAATTTACTAAAGTCACTGAATGAACTGTTTCTCTGAAGGGAGCGCCTGGAGAAGATGGTCGCCCAGGCCCTCCTGGTCCTCTTGGAGCCCGTGGACAGCCAGGAGTTATGGGATTCCCTGGACCAAAAGGAGCCAATGTGAGTTTGGGTATAACAGTTATTCTAGTTCATGTTAGTAGGAATAATGATCTCTGTTTGATTAAAATAAATATCAGTATATAATATTAAATATAATAAATATCACAAGTATCTGACTGCCTTCACTTAGTTGTGAGCAGCATGACTCTAGTTAATGCTTTTGGAACTCTTTGGCCAACTGTTGCTATAAAAAGGCTAAAATTCAAAATTAACTTGTATGTAAAATATTGATAAATCTTTAGTAAGATATTTCCCTTGCATATCAACACCAGTGATAAAAAAAAAAAACATTAAACCACTAGTGTCTTGATCCATATCAGGACAGGTGTCAGTGCAACCATCATACTTTTGTATCATCATGAATTGTGTACATGTCTTTCCCAGGGTGAACCTGGAAAACCAGGTGAAAAGGGTGTTGTGGGTCGTCCTGGTGTGAGAGTGAGTACAATTATACCACACAATTCTTTCCAGTAAATATTATGAATAAATTTTTTTTTGTAATTGGAGAACATTTATCTTTAAAGGGTTTGCCTGGAAAAGATGGTGAAACTGGCCCTAGTGGACCTTCTGGCCCTGCTGTGAGTATTTATACCAAGTACAGAATGTCATGAAGCTTTATTTTTAGTAATATTGTCAATGGGCAATCATTGCTATGAGCTTTGTGGCATTATCTGATGATACCATTATTACAGGGACCTGCTGGAGAGAGGGGAGAGCAAGGACAGCCTGGAGCTCCTGGTTTCCAGGTAGGTGTTAGTTCAAAGTAAAAGCTTAACTAAATGTAATTTACTTAAAAGTATTTGTTTTGATACTCAATGTGTTCATGTGCAGGGTCTGCCAGGACCAACTGGTGCCCCAGGAGAGGCAGGGAAACCTGGAGACCAGGTGGGTTTTTGTCCACCTATATTAATAATATATATATATATATATATATATATATATATATATATATATATATATATATATTAATAATATATATATATATATATATATATATATATATATATATATATATATATATATATATATATATATATATATGAATTATTCATATTATTCATATATATATATATATATATATATATATGAATAATATGTGGAAATTAACATTTGTTGATCAAAGTGATCTGAATACAGATGAAATACTACCTAAATCTTTGAGAAATGACAAAAACAAAACAAAAAATAGTTTTGTCAAAAATAGTTTTGTCAAAAGAAAAACATTAAGTAATAGGAAGAAAATATATAAAGTCTCTTGGAATTAGAGACAAAACGTATTCACCTTGAAAACTGAATCCAGATGCTTTTACTTTAACCTTTTTTTCAAGATCTCCTGGCTGACTGAAAACCTTCACAGACATTAAGTAATAGGGTTTTCAAAAATGTAGTTCTTTAAGTTTGAGATTCTCCAAATGAATTAAAGCCTTTTACTTTAAAAGTAGTTATTATAGCTTGTCATATTCAGGTACTATCATAGAGAACCCTTTGTGTATTTTACTGTGCAATGATTTCTTTTTTTAGAGATTGATTTAAAAACTCTTTTTACTTTCTGTAAGGGTGTTCCTGGTGAGGGTGGAGTTCCTGGTGCTGTTGGACCTAGAGTGAGTAGACACATTTACATTATTCTTACAATAATGTAACAAATGATAAAAGAATACATACATACATACATACATACATACATACATACATACTAAAACTAGTATTAAATGTACCTGGCACATGTTCCTACTTCCTGATCAATCTGTTACTTGCTGAACAGGGTGAGCGTGGTTTCCCTGGTGAGCGCGGTGGTGGAGGACCACAGGGTCTTCAGGGACCTCGTGGACTTCCTGGAACACCCGGAACTGATGGACCCAAGGTCAGTGAGTGACACAGAGACAAGTTACCAATAAGATCTTTAGAGAACAAAAATATAGTATAATATATATTGTAATAATCTTGTTGGTTTTTCATAACTAGTTTTTATTTCTATCTCATATTTCTTTTTAAACGAACCACCTTCCAATTTAAATATATTTAAAATATATCCTTATTTTTGTTCCCTCAGGGAGCTATTGGACCAGCTGGTACTGCTGGACCTCAAGGACCCCCTGGTCTGCAGGGTATGCCTGGAGAGAGAGGAGCCGGTGGCATTCCAGGAGCTAAGGGAGACAGAGTGAGTTCCACCTTTACAGTGCTGGATAAATGTGTGTAGGATAATGCAAATGGTGTAGGTACATTGAACCTGACTCTTTGCTTCCTAGTGCATGTGATAAACACGCAGCTGTTCTCTTGTTAATCAGGGTGATGGTGGACAAAAGGGACCAGAGGGAGCTCCCGGAAAGGATGGTGCTAGAGTGAGCTTCCATCTTTTTTTATTTTATTAATGTAATTTATTTTAATTTATACAAAACCCCTTGTGTTTTTTCCCTTTCAGGGTTTGTCTGGCCCCATTGGTCCTCCAGGCCCAGCTGGTCCCAATGGTGCTAAAGTAAGTAAAAAACGATTTTTAAACTGCTTCCATTTTGATTACCTTTACTTTGTTTCTGCTTTTTATTTCGATTATCCCTAACTTTTGACCTTGTGTCTCCAGGGAGAGACTGGACCTAGTGGTCCATCTGGTGCTCCTGGAGCTCGTGGTGCCCCTGTAAGTACTTTCTTACTTCTATAATCAAAGTGTCTTAGTAATTACTTTAACCATACATACAGTATAAGGTCAAGGTCATTTCAAATCATTATTTCTTGTTCAATGGAGGCCATTTTAAATATAAAACATCATCATTAAGCTGTGCGTTGGTGCTTTTATAGGGTGACCGTGGTGAGGGAGGTCCTCCTGGTCCTGCTGGCTTTGCTGGACCTCCTGTAAGTAAAGTGACTTTTAATAATCAGTATTGTGCTTATTTATAGTTTTACTCTTGTGAACTCTGATTCTGTGTTGTAATGTTTAGGGTGCAGATGGTCAGCCTGGTGCCAAAGGAGAGCTTGGTGAGACTGGACAGAAGGGAGAGTCTGGTGCTCCCGGACCTCAAGGACCATCTGGAGCCCCTGGACCGGTGGTAAGTAGTGGAGGCCAGAAGGAAACTCTGTAGTTCAGATAAAATCTTAAAAGTATATTATACTTTGCCTGGCTAACTGTTGTTTCCGGTGTCACTTTTCAGGGACCTACTGGTGCAGCTGGAATTAAAGGAGCTCGTGGTGCTCAGGGCGCTCCTGTAAGTAGCTTTTATTTTCAATTAAAAGATGTATGATTGTTTATACTGATGCATCAGTGAAGGATGAGACCAGATTCAACAACCTTCACCTCTAAATGTTGAGAATCCTGCTAGTTCTGATATGATAGTTCTAGTTCTGATTACCCTCACATTATTTATTATATATAAAGTGTGGGTTTTTCCAGAACATATGTCCAAGTCCAACCAGTTGAAAAGATTGTGTTCTATGCTGCAGGAGGCGTAGAGGAAGAGCAAAGAGGAGATTTATGGATGTACTGATGACATGAAGTTATAGTTCATTGGGTCTTCCATGAAAGTGAACTTTTTGTGTTTTCTTATAATCAGACCATTGTTTTAAAGTGTTTACTTTGACATGTTTCAACTGCCAAACTTCCTGCAGTCTTTGTGAGAAGAGTTGATGTTACTGTGACGTGTCTTGTCAGCTGATTTATAAATCTATGTACAAGTAGCTTAGTGTAGTTTTAAAATGTAAGTCTTGTTTTTGTTGACAGGGAGCTACTGGTTTTCCTGGTGCTGCAGGCAGAGTTGGATCTCCTGGTCCCAACGTGAGTAATTCTTCAATTTGAATTCACATTCTTTTACTGCATGCTAGGACTAAAGGTTTGTTCCTAACTTGTACAATTTCCATTACAGGGCAACCCTGGACCTTCTGGCCCTCCTGGTTCCACTGGTAAAGATGGACCAAAGGGTGCACGTGGTGATGCTGGACTTCCAGGAAGACAGGGAGATGCTGGACTGCGTGGACCACCTGGTCTTCAGGGAGAGAAGGGAGAGGCTGGAGCAGATGGAAAAGCTGTAAGTCTGGATCTTACTAATAACCCACACCATTAAACAATAAATCATTATAAACCCTCAGTTAAGTTTTTTACACTTGACCTTAAAGTGACACTGACAGTTTGGTGTGTTTGTTTAGGGTCCTGATGGACCTCCAGGTCCTCATGGTCTAGCTGGTTCTCGTGGTATTGTTGGTTTGCCTGGTCAGCGTGGTGAAAGAGGATTCCCTGGTCTGCCTGGACCTTCTGTAAGTTTCTCATTCAATCAGGGGCACCACTCTGCATGTAAACTTTAATATATGATAAATAAATATATTATAAACTATTAAAACTAATAGAATGTATAGAGCTAAAAACCTAGCTGCCACTGTGTGTACCCTATGTGCACTTACTTGTGAAGTGACACATCTCAGTGACCTTGACCTTGATTAAAAAAATCATGTAATATTATACACAACATAGCTTAATATTACTTGATGCTGACTCACAATTTATAAAAATTTAGTTTCTCTAGAAGACTCTCGAAAACACATGTGCATCTCCACACCACTGCTCCACCACTGCTGTAAACATTTTACTGAGACACATTTACTGTAAGACTGAGAACCTTCACAGACTGAGCCCCTAGAAATACGGTTAATAATTATTTTTCATGAAATTAGCAACCAACATTTATCCTTGTATTTAGGGAGAGCCAGGTAAACAGGGAGCATCTGGTTCTTCTGGTGACCGTGGTCCCCCTGGACCTGTTGGACCCCCTGGACTTAGTGGACCTGTTGGAGAGCCAGGCAGAGAGGTCAGAACCAAGCACTTGTCAATGAAATGTTCAAAACATAAACACAAGGCCAAAATGAATATCCGCAACGCACACAATAGGCACCACACTGTGTGATTGTAATACGTTTTGGGTATTTCAGGGAAATCCTGGATCAGATGGACCTCCTGGTAGGGATGGATCTACAGGTGTCAAGGTGGGTGACGTCATTTCTAAAACACTGTTATGCACAGTTTTTAACTTACTTCACATAGACCTTTGTTGCCCTTTAGGGAGAACGTGGAAACACTGGACCGGCTGGTGCTCCAGGAGCTCCTGGCGCCCCTGGTGCCCCTGGACCTGTAGGACCTCTTGGCAAGCAGGGAGACAGAGGAGAGGCTGTAAGTAATGCCATCACATGCTTATGAGTTTAGATGCATAAACAGAAATGAGGAAGCCTTCTATGTTTTTATATAGGGAGCTCAAGGGCCTGCTGGACCCCCTGGATCAGCCGGCGCTAGAGGGATGGTTGTAAGTATCAATTCTGTTGTTATATTTCAGTTTTTATTTTGGTTTGATTGTTATTAATAAATGTGTCCTTTAACACATGGCAACCATCCTTGTAGGGGCCCCAAGGACCTCGTGGAGACAAAGGAGAGGCTGGTGAGGTTGGAGAGAGAGGACAGAAGGGACATCGTGGGTTCACTGGTCTGCAGGGTCTTCCAGGACCTCCTGTGAGTCATAGATAAATACTATATTCTTCCAACACCGTTTCAGTTACTCTCTTAACTAACATGTAATGTGTGCTGCTTAACACAGGGTCCTGCTGGGGATGCTGGAGCCTCTGGACCTGCTGGACCTAGTGGACCTAAGGTGAGAACAGAAAAAGAACTGATAAAATTATTTTAAAAAATACTTACTGCTCATACTGCTTCAGCGCCCAAGTCCTGTAATGGTAATGAAGGGCACAGGTAAGTCTCTTTTTAGTCTCCTGATAATGACAGAGGAAGGAGGGAAGGCTGTGAGACTTAATTACCCACTGCTGAGATAAGATGTGCAGCTCACACATTTTGTAATTACTGTGCATGAGGAGAAAAGCAGAGAGACAGAAAGTGTTTTGTATAACTATTTCTATGATCAACAATGGACTTCAATAACTATTGCATATTAGCAAATCAAGCATGGCAAGAAAAATGGAGGGAAGTCTCACATACAAATAATGTTAATACATAATATCCAGGCTTTAACCTTCAGAATGTGTCTGAAGATGATGAGACTGCTCCTGCATTTGAAGAACTTTTATCAGATTCTTTGTGCTGTGAAAAAAGGCAAATGTAAAAAATTATTTGCAGCTCAATCATTAAAAGAAATTACAGATGAAGCATACATATTTTCAAGTTGTAATATAGTACAAATATCTTGGTGCTTTGCAGGGACCACCAGGCCCATCTGGACCTGCTGGAAAAGATGGATCTAATGGACAGGCAGGCCCCATAGGACCTCCTGGACCACGTGGCCGGTCTGGAGAAAGTGGTTCTGCTGTATGTAACAGATTCTTAAAGAATAATCAATTCTAGATATGATCTTGTTCCTATTAAATGCCTTGCTTCTGCCTTTTTTTCAGGGTCCTCCTGGTAATCCTGGGCCCCCTGGTCCTCCGGGTCCTCCTGGCCCTGGCATCGACTTGTCTGCTTTTGCTGGCCTAGGTCAGACTGAGAAGTCTCCTGATCCTCTGAGGTACATGAGAGCCGATGAGGCCTCTACCTCTCTAAGGCAGCACGACGTTGAGGTTGATGCCACTCTCAAGTCTCTCAACAGCCAGATTGAGAACCTGCGCAGCCCTGACGGCACCCGGAAAAACCCTGCCCGCACCTGCAGAGACCTTAAACTGTGCCACCCAAAGTGGAAGAGTGGTGAGTGGAGTTGACATTATCGGAAGCACTTTAACATATATTACACTGACTCAATACTCACAATCTTGGAGCTTCACATTTAAAATTTGTCTTCCTGGATGTGTTATACTTGACTTTTTTGGGCCATTGGAGCTTTTGAGCTGTTGTAAAAGTATATTCACTCACTTTGCAAATGTCTTCAGGTGACTACTGGGTTGATCCCAACATTGGCAGCACAGCTGATGCCATCAAGGTCTTCTGCAACATGGAGACTGGAGAGACCTGTGTCTACCCAACCATTGCCAGTGTAACAAAAAAGAACTGGTGGACCAGTAAGAGCGAACACCAAAAGAACATTTGGTTTGGAGAGTCAATGGATGGAGGATTCCATGTAATACATTTTTTTTCACTTTATATAAAAGTTTCAATGTAAAGGTCTTCTAGAACGTAACATGTGACATGTGATCCCACAGTTTAGCTACGCTCAGAACAGTGCTGCTGCCACCATTCAGCTTAACTTCTTGAGGCTTTTGTCTACTGAAGCATCTCAGAACATCACTTACCACTGCAAGAACAGCATTGCCTACATGGACCAAGCCTTAGGCAATCTGAAGAAGGCCCTGCTGCTAGGGGGGTCCAATGAAGTGGAGCTCCGCGCAGAAGGAAACAGCCGCTTTACATACAGTGTGTTGGAGGATGGCTGCAAGGTACATTGCCTAAAAATCTTGCTCAAAGTGTTTATGCTACAATAAAGGAACCATGTTTTTTAACTTATATCTTCTCTTCCAAACAACAGAAACACACAAACCAGTGGGGCAAGACTGTCTTTGAGTACAAAACACAGAAGACCTCCCGTCTGCCAATTGTGGACATTGCTCCCAAGGACATCGGAGGAGCAGATCAGGAGTTTGGAGTTGATGTAGGTGCAGTTTGCTTCTTGTAAAGCAAAATATCACAAGCCCCTCCCCACACAAAAACAGGAAATAGATAAACTCCGCCACGAACCATTAAACACACTTCCACAAAAAAGAAGACTGGAAACTCTGAAGAAAATTGATACTTTTTTCTGTCACAACGAAGTGCTCTCCAAGTTGTACTCCCTGGATGTTAGCACTGAAGGGCACCAGCAATAGACGTACATTATACCAGCATTCTCTGTCAACCTACTTCCTGAGATCCAGTCATGTTTCCCATGGCCCAAAGTTGATGGGAAATGAGTCCGAGTCAGGAGGAAGAGAGACCAAGAGAAGTTATGGAGAACAGAAACATGACTTGATGTCACCTATTTATTGTCTTAACCTGAATGGGCAGAGTTGAGGTAGGACTGGACAGGTTAACTTTGTAAGTAAGACAAGCCCCTTTCCACTACAGAACAGCTGCACACCCTCTGGGCCAGTCCTACTCCAGCTCCTTCACTGTTTCCCTCCTCAGTCAAAAAATACTAAATACTCAAGCCAAACTAAATTCAGGTGCTCTGGGCCTGTCCATCGTAAGCAGGGAGCAAAACCTTTACTGTGTATTATAAATCCTTGGTTCTATTGTTGTAAAAGTCTGCGTTTCTAAACAACCAGATGGTTATATATATATTCACATTATGTGTACATGTGTCTATATGCACACCAACACTTTTTTGAAAGTGAGGTCACATTTGGGATGTATGTTTCAAAGCCTTTGCACCCCTTGACTGCCCATGAGATTTTACCCAGTACTCAACCAAATTTAGTTTGTAAAGAATTTAAGAGAAATTTTACTGTTGTCATTCAGATTGTTTATAGCTACCTCACGCTTAAAATAGACACAAAGTGAATTTAAATATGAGCTAACAAGAAAAAATAGCCTGAAAGTAAATCCAGCAGCTGAATAGCCATATAGCCATATATTTGAGTTGCTCACTTTCTCTTTTCTAAAGGTGCTATGTGTTCAGTTCCAAATGCCCCCATCAACCCCCCCCTACTTTCCACTAGCCTCACACCACACACTGACACTCCACTCTGGAGGAGGAGGGGTACAGTCGGGTATCTAAGGGGAGACTGGGGCTACATTGATACATAGGCTTGCTTTACTGTCCAAAGGCTGATTGTGGGACTTGGAAGGAAAGCCTATGAAAACCAGGGTGGGATGTTTGTGAGTGTGTGAGGGCGTGTACATTTTTTTGATTAATTTTATTATGGTCTTTTTTGTTTTTATTTTGTTACACTTCTAATTGATGTAAATTGGAAATAAAAGAAAAATAAACTAAGATGGATGTTGATTTTTTAAATTTTTTGAATAAAAACTGATTTGGTGTGGGGATGTATTGCTTCATTCCACAGATTCACCCGTGTGCTTACATTGTGTTATAGCTGTTTTATTTGAGGCCAATACTCAAAACTGTGAGTGCATATTCTGTATGAGTGAATGTGTGTTTGTGAACATTTAAGACTCATGTAGCATGAACAAAAGTACTGTACCTGTTCTCCAATTTCAGGGTTGTGCTGGAGGTGAGTGGTCCTGTTTGTCTGAATGAATAGGCAGAAATAAAAGTACTGGAATCAACTATTTTGTAGAGCAATGAGGAATCTAAAAAAGGTGCATCACTACATGTCTGTACAGTGGCCTGTTTTCCCGGTCTGTAAATAAAAGCTTGACTTGAGCCTCAAGGCGGCATACTCTTGTCATTCCATTTGTATTCACCTGATAACATGGCTGACAGACATTTCCTATGATTACTGCTAAATTATGCAACAACTGAATTGGTATAAAATGAGTTAACAAGCCAGACTAGCCACTTGAGGCAAGGTACAACCTCTCTTGAAAAATAATACACAAAAATCACATGGCACAACTTCCATATTTATTTATACATTTTTGAAAACTACAGTGAAAACAAGCATGTGATGGATATGGTTTAGGAGAACATTTCTGTAAAAAGGGACTGGTTGGCAAAGTCAGCTGGTCTTTCTTGGCGGCGTGGCATTAATGGACTTCCATTGAGGCCAAAATGGGGAATACCAGCACTCAAGAAGTAGAAAGGCACATGGGTAATTTTTCCACTGGACCAACACTGAAAGGAGAATATAACAACTGTCACTTTAAGGTGGCAGAGAAGAAATGTGCATCAATTATTTATATAAATTCTATATAAAATCCTTTATTAAATAATGCATAAAAAAGTAGAAATGCTTTGCTGGGGATAAGACTAACCACGGTGAGGAGGGCTCCATGTTGAAAATTTGGGTGAAACTGTATTAGTCTTGGTTCAGCTCCAGGCTCACCCTGAACAAATCCACTAAACAATAAAAACAGGAGGTGGAAAGTGAGTCTCGAATAAACATATCACTTAGCACTAAATGTAAAGTCCACACAGTAAAATGACAAACCATGGCAAAAGCTCAAAAATGGGGCTGCTCCTTGTTTTAAACACTGCTATCATGGCAGGCTGGTCTGTAGCGTGTGGATCACCTGAAAGAGACGGGGGGGACAAACTTCTGAGTATGGCTGACAGACAGATAAAATAATTAATAGTAACTACTAAAATCTCTTTTTTATCTAACTTCTATCTATTTTTTTAAAAGACAGCTGCAGTGACAAACTGAGATAATAACAAATGTCTCAGTACCAGTTAATTAGTTGATAAATGGGGGATTTTTCTTTAGTGGTTTACAGCCCTGATGTAACATTACACAAATATTCAAAAATCTAATCCTCATGAATGGCACATGGTAGCGAGTGAAAGAGACAAAGCACACCTTTAAGAAGAACTGCAAGCCTCTCTCCTTTTGGGTCCCAAGATAATGACTGGATCTCTCCGCCCACACTGGCAGACAAAATACAACAGTAACTTTGATTACACAAATAATACAAAAAGGCATCAACATTTCTGTCAAGTACATCTTTGTCTATCAGTGAGGAGGTTGGATTTATTGAGGTTATTTTTGTTGTCTTTCAGCATTATGAATTGAAATTGTTTCCCGTTCAATACTATTTGATCATCTTCATGATCTAATGCTGAAACAATCTTAAACATAAGTCAATAATCTGTTTACTTCTCTCTGCACAACTCATGCACCTTTTATTAAAACACAACTATCACAAGCATCTTAGAGTTCTTACATGAAGTCTCCATCTGTCGTGTTAAAAGTAGTCTCTGACAGATCAGCCACCACAGTTGCTACCTGAGGCCCGTTCAATGTGCTTGAAGATTGACCTGATTGGAAAAAAAATAAAAATAATAATGCCAATGCTTTACATTTTAGCTCTGCTTCCTTATAAGCCTTGTGTCACATGACATAATTACTAATTATACGTTCAAATAAATAAAATAAACCTGGTGTATCAGTAAAGGTCAGGGCATAAATGACGGCCTCTCCCTGAACAGTAAAAAGAAGTCGACTGCCATCTGGACTCCAACATCCCGACTATTAAAAACAAACAAACAAAAAAAAATCAATAGGAACAATGACTTTACCTGTCAACTGAGCCACACATTTAAAACATTTGCATGGGTTACCTGGCAACGTCCTTTTACACTAGGCCACCGCTCACAAGTCCACATTCTCGTCTCCCACACCCTAAAACCAGAGAGTAGCATTACAAAGCTGAAGCCATCCTAAAGTTAAACATTCTTGTTCAACTTACCTGAACAGTGCAGAGGGAGTAGAGGCCAAGAGATGACTTCCATCAGGGGACCAGGAAAGAAAGGTAACACCTCCTCCTCCGACACGCTGAAGAGGCACACAGTTTTCTGACGCTACATCCCACACCTGAAACAATGGCGAAAGTAAAAATCTTTGCATATAAAAACACTCAGCTAAAACATTTCGAAGTTGTTGTACCATCATTGCCGTGTCCATTGGTGAAGCAGAAACAAGGAGAGATCCACTCGGGGACCATGCAATGGAAGTGATGGGAGAGTGACCGGGGTGGGATAAAACTTGAGCACAACCAGAAGACGGCCTGGGAAGGGGTCATAAAGTGTGATGTTAAAAATGAATAGGCTGTAGAAAAAGTGCAGTGCATTGTTGAGTGAATGTTTGTACCTGGTCGACAGAGAGCATGGGTCTACATGCCACACCAATAGACAGCTTTGACACGCAACAGCCAAGCCTGATGCACACAGAGGCTTCCACTGGACTGCTGCCACATTTCTCTGTAGCCGGTGCTTTAGTGTCGGAGTGGTGGCACTAAAAAAATAAATACTATGACAAAATGACAAGTGCAAAAAAAGATTTAAGTACCAATGTACTGTACCTTCTGGGGTTGTAGATCTTAATGGAGTCATCAAGTAGAGCTACAGCAAACTTGTCTGTATGAGGATGCCAAGAAAAGGCTCGCACCACACAATCAGGCCTAAAAAAGCATGTTAAGTGTTAGTATGTGTTTAAAGTCTGTACACAAATGAAGGAAGATAGGAAATATAGATGACTAAATTAGCAACTACCAGTTCAACACTTGTGAAAATTCAGCAATCATGTCTTCACTGCCCAGCTATTGAAAAAGGAAATGACAAACTTATTAGAATATTTTTGTGTTATAGTGTTACACCTTTTAGATAAACAAGTTTATTACTGTGAGATGAGGAAACAGGGAACCATGAAAAGATGAGATCCATCTGAGCAGCGCCAGAATACAACCTGAACTCACAGACAGCAACTTTGGCACTAGATGACAGATGTACAGAATATTTCACACAACAAGGCATATAAGCATATTATTATTCAAAAACATAGCATGTTTTATTGCATTTTCTACCTTCTGTGTGCGAGTTGGTAATTTCATTCAGAAGTCCGGTTAATCCCCCATCTCTCCTGGAACAGACAGCATATGGTTATCTTTTTTTTTTTTTTTAATTTTTACACAAAACTTAAACACATTTTCTCTCTGTGACTGTGTTGTACCATGCTGCTGCACTCCTCATCCAAAGTGTCTCAGAGTGGTCCAAGAAGGCTGCCTTACTGCTGCTCTCTGTGCGACTATGCAGCTTCAGAGAGTCTGAAGAAAATGAAGGCTCAAAGGATTAGAGTCCTAATAAAGAGATTAGATTGATTGTGAAAGCACAAAACATTATCTAATACAACAAATGTGTATCACGCGCAAATAATATATACAGTGACCTGTTTGAGCAACTCCTCACTGTTTGGTCCTGACAGCAGTTCATTGTTGGACTCACACAGAGTAGTGTTTCCTGAGGGAAGCGGAGGGGGAAACAGCGCCAGCGAGCACATTTTACACCACCAGACCCTGAAAACACAGTCCATAGTGCACGGATTTACAATAACTAGTATCATGTCAAAACAGGTTTCACCCATCAATCCATAGTGACAACGGTTTAGCTAACAGCACACGAAAGCTAACTGGCTACTATGCTGTATTTTATAAACACTGCTAGTTATCCTTCGCTAGTGCGTTGTTTTTTTCTCTCAGGAGTTATGTCACGTACCTTTACAAATGTACTGTGAGTGTATGTAGTCAATTTATTCCACCACGGGGTTTAAAGGCAGCAAAATAAAGCACAGAACAGTTGACACATTTTCGACTCAATCCATCGCGCCGCGATGAGAATACAGCTACAGTAAGCGGCTGGGACAAAAAGCATTCACTCTGTGCTGGGCAAACAGGGAAACGTGTTGCCCTCTCGTGGACATTCTACAAAATTACATACAGGCTAAACAAACTGATTTAGTTTTAGGACTTTTTCGTGTTGCATTTTGCTTTAGAGTGATCAGTTTGCAAAGTCACATTGATTAGATGTTTATTATAGGAAGATGCAAATAAAACTCACGCAAAAAAAACTATTTTACTTCGGACAATTTAAGTAAACTATTTAAGCTGTGTTGTCTTTAAATGGTTTCTCGTTTTACTGGAATATATTCGCCCCTATGCCGATTGAAACCATACGTAAAACAAAAAAAAAAAAACATAGGCCAACCTTTAATAAAAAAACAAAAAAACAAAACATTCTTAATTGTGGACTACAATAAACTTTGTTATTACATCAGGCCCTGTGAGCTCAACAACTTGCGTTTTTGCTTTGATTAAAAATGGTTTATAAAAAAAACATTAAGTTTGTTATGTATTTCAATTTTCTATTATTATTAATATTTTATATAAATACATAATCGAATTGGAGGGGATAGCGCCCCACTGTGGCGAATTTTGCATTTCCGTGACGTCAATTCAGCACTGGGAAGGAGACAGCTACCTCCCCCAAACCCAGCGCGCTCCTCACGTTGCATGGCTCCCCGGTTATTGAAAACACAATTTGCCCACTGGGATTCATCCCAGTAACGTGAAACTCGTGGATATATAGGCGCTGGATGTACAATACAAGAGACAACCGTGGAGCCGACGAACAAACAACTGTCCACTAGAAATAGCAAGACGAGCCCACCCTTACACTTGACAACGCGACATCAACCAGGCAGAAAGGTAAGGGAATGTCATACTATCCGTTTACATGCTGATTGAAGAAGAAATCAGGTAGTGATAACTGGACGTTTACGCGTGATACCGCTGCTTGGTGCCGATCACACTGCACCAGTCAAACCAAGCATGCTCATGAGTGCAGTACAAAATCATATATATGCAGCAAGAAAATGCCACATTTTAGAATATGTTGATACCAGCAATAAGAAAATGTACACACGATGCGGCAGTTTGACTCGGACCATATAGCTCTCAACTAACTAGACATAGTGCTCGCAATTCATGCACGTCGTCTATGATGCTGCCGAGTGTCATCGTCACATCCTCGGTTATTTAAAGATTGATCCTCCTGCGTTAGCGTGTGTATGTGCAATGTTTGCCTGTTCGGGCCCAGTGCTTGTTTATTGGCCGCTTTCACGCCGCTCTCATTTTACTCTCGTGCAGTGGTGCAGTACAGGACATAATGCTGCTGCTACTGTAGGATGTGAATGTGGTACTTGTGCTATTTGTTTCTAGTTATATCTTCCCATTCTGTCTCACGCACTGAAAGGCATTCACACTGGGCTGGTTACGCAATTCGTCATATTCTTCTGATGCACACAGTCACTTGATGCATGACGGACGACATATGGGAGCAGAACGACAGTTAACGGCAGTAGATGGGTGCACTGTGCATCCTTCGAAGGCTGATTCATTCATAAAGCTCTTCTGCAGTGATAGCTCCATTGGGTGATTGGATGTCCCATTCACAGCTACAAACACATGACTGAATTATTTGGTTGTGTAAACATGCAGGCCATAGAGGAACTCATGGTGGAAGCTGCACATAAAGAGGGATTGGTGTCAGCACTGGACAGCTCCTAATTTACAAAAAGAGGCCTAGTTTACACACAGAACAGTCCAATGCAGACAAATGGGGCTTCTTTTGTATTAAAGCTGCAGGATTAATAAACAAGTGTAAAAGGCTGAAAAAAATGTTATTCTCACCAGTTTTTGGAAAAATCATACAGAAAGTGCTCATACAAGCTCATAAATGGGCCCTGAATTGAAATGGTTTTGTTAACCACTGAGTTAAAGGTCAAGCTTAATTAACATTTCTCCCGATGACAGTAATATCATTCAAGTTATTATTATTCAAATTATAATATATTATAAATACAACTTTTGATGAAGCTTGTGTTTTAATGTCTCTTTTCAGGTTTTCTCCTCATCTGTCGCTCGTCTGTACACCCTAACCTGCCGCGCTGGGGAAACCCCTGATGAGTGGGACCTGTATTCATGAGCCCCGCGCCCCTTCCCCCTCCCTGTCAGGCTTCAGCACACCTATCTCAGAACCACCCTATCGAAGACTCGATGGAGACACTCCTGCTTGCACCCCTGAGACGGACCTGACCCCCACACAGTGTGTCCTCCGCAATGTGCTGTCAATAGAGAGTGGTGCTCAGGGCACTCCAGGTGGTAGCAGTCCCACCCCTAGTGATGGACCTTCAACCCATTTTGACAACAGTGTGCTAACGCTCCATGAACATGAGGCCTGCCACTGTGGTGGGGCTGAAGCAGGGCACAGCCCAGAGGCTGGTGCTGTGCGCAGCCAGTCTGAGAATATTCGGCTTCAGTCGGGCAGTGGAGGATTTTTGGAGGGACTGTTTGGCTGCCTAAAACCAGTATGGACCATGATTGGAAAGGCCTATTCCACTGAACACAAACACAGCCAAGAAGGTATGTGAGAAGTTGTTCTCTTACAACCTGCTGTCTCTCGGTCATTGCAACAGTCAGAGTACAGTGGCTGTATGAAAGTCAGACATTTTGTGACTTGACAGTTGTTGTAATTTGTTGCCATGAAGATGCACCATAGCTATAACCATAGATAGCAGACTTTTATTTCCATCCTTTCCTCTGGCAATAGTCATTATCTTGGGCATCAGAGAGGCTTCACAGCTGTCCAGGAAGAGCGTTTTTGCCCCTCCTTCATCTGAAACTTCAGAGCTCTGACCACTTCAGTGGACCTTATTAAGAACTGATCGGTCTTTTATATTCCTCCCATGTGACCATGCTCACTTAGTAGTCACTCATAGTCACTAAGGCTTGTGTTTAATGGATGACAGGCAGATTAGACCCCAAGTTCACCACTGTTTACTAGCATTGTATTTACTTATGCCTGTGCAGCTCATTGAAAGTCTGCCATAAATGTCCTGTCACGCATTTTCCAAAGTCTCACAAATGCCTGATCTTTAAACAAACTGAAGTATAATTCTGTAGATTAATAGATGGCTTGTGCAATAGAACTTGTTTCATTTTTTAACTGTATTGATCTAGTTTTGATTTTTTTTTAAAAATTGTGTTGTTCCATGATCAGAGTCCTGGGAGGTACCGTTTGAGGAAATCTCTGACCTGCAGTGGGTGGGCAGTGGGGCACAGGGGGCTGTCTTCCTTGGCAAGTTTCATGGCGAAGAGGTTGCGGTGAAGAAAGTGCGGGACATCAAAGAGACAGAGATCAAACACCTCCGCAAACTAAAGCACCCAAACATCATCACTTTCAAGTAAGGAGCCATGTATCAACATACCAATCTTTGAACTGCATAAATCACACTTTGATAGGGCACTGTACTTTCTGGGCTCTGTGTTATCTGACTACTTTGCTTGACTTTAGGGGTGTGTGCACGCAGGCTCCGTGTTACTGTATCCTGATGGAGTATTGCGCCCAAGGACAACTGTATGAGGTGCTGAGGGCGGGCCGTAAAATTACCCCGTCCCTTATGGTAGACTGGTCAATGGGCATTGCAGGTGGAATGAACTACCTACACTTACACAAAATTATCCATCGAGACCTCAAATCCCCAAAGTAAGCACTCCACACAGTTGATCCTAAATCAGAATGGATGGTATACTTTACAAACTAAACACTTTATCATTGCAAATTTGCAGCATGTTGATAACGCACGATGACCTGGTAAAGATTTCAGACTTTGGCACTTCGAAAGAGCTCAGTGACAAAAGTACAAAGATGTCATTTGCGGGAACTGTAGCTTGGATGGCTCCAGAAGTCATAAGAAATGAACCAGTCTCAGAAAAAGTGGACATTTGGTGAGCCTGAGTGACATCTTGAGTCAAACCATTTCAGCTAATACTTTTATTAGCTCAAAAAATGTTATATCTGTTAAAAAAAGTTAATACATTGTGGTTTTCCAGGTCTTTTGGCGTGGTGCTGTGGGAGATGTTAACTGGTGAAATTCCTTATAAAGATGTAGACTCCTCTGCCATCATCTGGGGCGTGGGAAACAATAGTCTACAGCTGCCCGTACCTGAGAGCTGTCCGGATGGTTTTAAGATTCTTCTCAGACAGTGCTGGTGAATAAGATTTGCAAACTTTGCATGAGACAGATCAGCAAACGAGAGTGGTAGATGGCAAGTAGGGAATTGCAATTGTTTTTCTTGAATATGCAGGAATTGTAAGCCCAGAAGTAGGCCTTCATTCCGTCAGATTCTTCTTCATTTGGATATAGCGTCTGCTGATGTTTTGTCCACACCCCAAGAGACCTACTTTAAGTCTCAGGTATATAAGCTGTAGATGTATAGGTCTTTAATCAGTATTGTCATCAGTTTCCGACCAGGTTAAAAGAGAATTGTGCTTTCAACAGGCTGAATGGAGAGAAGAAGTGAAACAGCACTTTGAGAAAATTAAATCTGAGGGTACTTGTCTTCACCGACTCGATGAGGAACTAATCAACCGCCGCAGAGAAGAGCTCAGGTCTGTGTTTTGAACAGTTTCATCGCTTTATATGGGCACTGTGTTAATCCAAGACAATACCATCTTAGAAGAATATTGGCAGATGGGCATTATATCAACAGTCTCTTATCTTAGACATGCACTGGACATCCGTGAGCACTACGAGAGGAAACTGGAGAGGGCTAACAACTTGTACATGGAGCTTAGTGCTGTCATGCTGCAGCTGGAGCTCAAAGAAAAGGAGCTGCAAAGGTAACATCAATCACTGGAGCTTGGTTTAGTTAAATAAAGAAAATATGTATTCAATGGAATAAATTATGTCTATTTTGCAGAAGAGAGCAGTCTTTGGATAAGAAGTATCCAGGTTTGTTTAAACATCACAGTTCTAGACAGAGCTCAACAAACTCCATGGACAAACTCATCAAGAAGAGGAATGTCCCACAAAAACTGCCATCAGGAAAGAGGTCTGACATCTTATTTTAATTTTATTAACATGTCATTTTAATTTTTTACCATGTCATAGGGCCATGGTCTTAGATGAGCCCAATACTCCAGTGGTTTGAATCATTTCAAAAACTTTGCTACTTTCTTTGGCATAGTTCAAAGCACATACTGCAGCGCCACATAGTGGCTGGTAGTGCAAACAATTCAAGAGGCAAAATTATTCTTCCACATGCTAAAAATGTTACAAAAGAGCAGAAACTGAATTTACACAACCTCATCTTATAAATGTATTGTTTTATTTTTCTCTGTCCGAGTATTTTGTCAATATTTAAGTACAAAAAAAGTACAAAACACCCACCCTGTTTTTAGTAAAATACATAAATATGTGATCCAGTTTAAGACTAGAAAAGTAGCATGGAGCAGTTGAGTGAGCTGCTGTCCACCATCTACATATTTTTAAACAGTGGGTTTGCTGAAGACCCTCAGAGCTGATATAGTATCTTTCCATTCTACTAGGCCAGACATTCTGAAGACTGAGGTCATTATTCCTAAAATGGATTCCTCTGTGATGCAAGTCACCATCCCGACCTGCCAGAACAGAAGCTCCACTTCTCCCAGTCGTTCACGGAGGATAAAGACTCGCCACCGCAAACCTGGCAAAGGCAGCAGTGGGGACCTGGCAGGACTGAAGGCCAGCCAGTCCTCCCCCAGCAGGGACTCCCCCTCGCAGACCAATACTTCCAACAGCAACCCCTCCAAACAGCTCCTGGAGCCCTCTGCAGCGCTGCGAGGCCTTACCCATGAGCAGCAGCAGAGGCAGCTTTCCTCCTCAAGCCCAGACCTCATCTGCACCACTCTGGAGGCAGAATCTCAGAGCAAAGGGGAGTCCTCTGTGGGTGGTTTGGAGCGAGGGGGCAGCCTGAGTGCATCGGCTGGTTTAGGGGGATCAGAGATGGGGGCTGCTGCACTGGATGACCTAACAGAAACCCCCCCTCGCAGTGACACTCCCAGCGAAGATGCAGCCTCTTTCCCCTTCTCCAGCAGCCCGGACTCGCCATGCGGGAGAGGAGCAGCAGCGGGGCGGGGGTCTCTAGGATCACCGCGTCTACCTCATGATGGAGACGATAAAGAGGAAGGGGTTGGTGCTGTGCGGTTGCCACGAGGGGCATCGGGGGGCATTGGAAGTCAGCACCTCACACCTTCAGCGATTTTGTACCGGGCGGCCATCACACGCAAACAGGTACAAGTGCAGATCCGCTTTAACATTTTAAGAGACCACAGCCAGGCTGACTGTTGGTTGCTCTCATACAGAGGCGTGGAGTGTCATCAGAAGAGGAGGAGGGTGAAGTTGACAGTGAGGTTGAGTTGCCACGGAGACGGTGAGTAAGTTGCTGTCCTCTCTAATGTCACTTTCTCAGTTTTAACCTCGTTTATTGTATAATTTGGGGATTTAATTGAATTCTTTTGCAATGCCTCTTCTCAACACGTCGAACTCAAGCTCCTGGGCCAAATCTGGCCTTTTGCTGTAATTTATGTAAACACACTATGATTATCTTATAGGTTTTAGCTTAATGTGTGAAAGTTTTATCAAACTCACAAAAATACCCTAATAATAAAAATAATATATAATAAAAAAAATCTTTTCCAATCTGTCCAGACGTCCGACCAGTATAACAAAGTGCCAGTCGGTTTCTACCTTCAGCTCGGAAAACCTGTCAGTATCTGATGGTGAGGAGGGCCACACCACTGACCACTCCCACAGCGGCACACCCGACGTGGTCAGCACCAACACTGATGACAGGCTTGACGACCGTAGTGACGACCTCTTGTCTCAGGGGTCTGAGATTCCAGCAGACAACACTGACCCTGCACAGATCTCCGATGGTCTGTCAGAGAAAGATGGAGCCCTGGGCCGGACAAAACCACAGTTGGAAGTTGAGCAGAATCCAAATGAGGTAACAGTTGGGTACACATGTGAAATATTTAGAAGTTTTTCCCTACTACTGCTACACAAATAGTAATATACAGTAATGTCTGGTAAATCTTTGTTTTTCAGAGTCGGGCCTTGTGTGACGATTCTGATTGCGACAGCGCTGAACTCGACCAGTCTGGAAGTGGTGAACCCAGTCGGCCTCCTAGTGCTGGAGCATGGGCACCACCATCTCAGCCGTTCTTAACCTACCAGGGGTCTCCACAGATGCCACATACGGGACCTCCATAGTTCTCTGGACACCAAAAAGACCTTTAGCTGCCCTACAATGAAGAACCATAACAAGCAAACACCAAACAGTCCATGCAGTACATTACTGTTGCCATGAGGGATCACAACTACTACCGTAGAGTCCCACGGACAATGACAAGCCAACTTGCAATGCCTCTTCTTGATCACATGACCTAGAACATTGTCATATTTCGGCAGCTTGTGACATCCAATAAGTGTCATTTACTTTCAGTAGGGTTTTTTTTAGACAAAATAGTTACCTGGATAACCTTATCCGCTGCTCCAGTTTAGCAAAAACCCTTCCACAGATGCACTTGCACGCACAAGATTACACTTTAGTCCTTTAAAAACACTAACCCTCACTCTGGGAGAATCCTAAATACACTAATGCATCAACGACTAATGAATAATAATGTAAATAAACATTAACTACATGCCACAAATATGTAACTTTATTTTATTTGTAAGATAAAATATACGACGGTATGCTGCCCTGTGAACAAATGCATGATTACATGTTTATAATTTATGGTTCGAATGTGTCCGTTTTATATTTTGTGAAAGTTTACACTTTTTTAAATTATGAAAGTATTATGTTATTTTTGATTTTGTTAATAATAAATGTCCACAATGAAAAAAAAAAAAAGGAAAACGAAATTGAACAAAAATCTCACCAAGAAGTGTCATATTTCATAATTAGGTATCTCAGTAGGTGGGTTGCAGTACACCCCTACTTAGAAATATGCTTTTAGGTTTTTATAAAGCTTATCTAATGTGTAGCAGGAAACTACTAGAATACATCAAAAGGCACTTTGATTATTGTACCTATGGATGAACTTACTGGTTGCCTTTTTACCTGTATATGTCTGAAGGTGGCACAATGGTCTGATATATTTTCAAATTACGTGCATTATTGATGAATCGCTGTGTTTCCTGTTGGTTGGCTATATAAAAACAAAGATTCCTTTACCCTTTAAGAGTTTTACAGAAGTAGCCAAAAGGACTAGAGCACTCTGTGGTGGTTACAAGTAGAAGAGTAAGTATCCTTTGGGTTTGGATAGAAATGTTTTGTTTTTATACAGCATTGCACATTGTACCTGTAACATAGGAATTATATCAAGAAGCAAAAATATTATGAGCAACAATAAATAATGTACTGGTTTAAAAATAGGGTGACGTTTGTTTTAAATCACAAGACTTGTAAGCAGTTTGTGCTGTTGCTATATCACTCAAAGACAGATCGATAAGAAATAAAAGACTATTTTCAAAGACTTTCAGCATGTCCATTAAAACTATGGCCTTTCTCACCTATCCCCACAGTGACACATTTTGCAATTACAGCTGTGCTTCTTTTTAAACTATTATAAATGACCCTATGACCCTTAACAGAGTGAATAACATCAACCTCTAACACCCATTATGTATATATTTATTCTGTGTTTGATTTTTGCAACAATCCCTGGCCTCTAGGTGAGGGAGTTCACAGTTCGATAAAATCAAAAATCAAACACTATCTTAGCATTTCACATCTTTTTATTTCTGCATTTCATTTCTTCAACAATTCAATTGCACCCAGATCTACAATAGTTTGAAAACGTGCACAAAAACGTGTTTCTTCATCCTGCAAAGAATAAAAAATAATATCTGACCCAAGCAAAAACAGATGGCAGGAAACTAGTGTTAATTCTATACTTCTCCTTCTAGTTAATCTTAATTTAATTCCTCAGCATAATATACTTATAAAGACAATGTCTTGTAGTTTTGACCCAGTAGCATTCCCCACACCCTGTAGTAAAAAAAAATATTTTCTCTGTTCAAAACAAACATTTCAATGTTATTTTCCATCTTTATGGTCTTGATAATTGCAGAAAGAAAAAGAAAACGTTTCCTTGCATTCAGACCGCCTTCTTGTGACTGCTCTATTTAAATCCATTAGACAACACTCAAATTCCTGATTGAAAATTCAAACAAGATGGAAACACAGGAATGACACAAAACAATTACTTAGCAGATTAGAGGTGAGACATAATGTTGCTTATAATTCTCCACTGAAGAGTTAAATTGCCTTCAACTTGAGGTTTTCTAACTGCATACAACTTCAACTGGAAAACCCTTTACAACTACCATACCCGTTACCCTTAATGCCATTTTCAAGAACCATAGCTTGAAATATAGGTGGCAAATATCAACAAACTCTACTCTTACTGTGCAGGAGCTGTGTATTAAATAAAAATAAATAGATATTTAATCAAGGGAAAGAACAGTCCATCTATGTTATTGTATTTTTTCTTCATTTTTACATTTTCTAAGAAAAATCTGACATAAAAAAAACTTTCAGATTTTTCTAAACTTTTACCTATTAAAAAGAAGATCATACAGATATACAGTAAAATAACATAATACATCAGAATGAAAATCTTAGGAAACTATATGGAAAGGGAATTTAAAACCATAATAAATAAATAAAATACCAATATTCATGATGAGGATTAAAACATATTTGTAACCAAAGCATAGAAGAAAACAGTGTGTTTATAGTACTTGGTTTTTGCATTAAATTCAGCAAGGGGCTTCTTGGTAAAAAGTAGGAAAATGGGTGACTTTAGGTGCTGATGGAGATCCTCCATGTCAGTTGGCTGCCAATCCAGTAGCTTCTGAGGACAACCTGAATAACAAAGACATCACATTTATTAAGAGTATTAAATATTTCAAACAGAAAAGTATTGTAAACAGTGCATGTTAAAGAATCGAAAGGGCACACTGACACCAGATCTGGTGTCAGTGTGGACCACTGACATCAGATTTGAACATGGCAAGTGACGTGAAGATGACATGGCCTAACAACTAAACCATTTTCCTGCCTAAAACACCATCTTTAATAAAAGGTTAGTTGTTAAACTTTTTGTCTCTTGTCATGAGCAGATGATGCATCACTACATGTTCATGTCATGAGTATTTCCCAAAAACTCATGTGCTGCAATTGCATCTCTTACCGAGCGTTGATCAGGTACTCTGCAAGGCTGATACTGGCATGGGAGCCAGTGATGGTGACCTGACGGTCAGTGGAACCCTCCACAGGGTTGGCAATCTTGATCTGAGCCCCTGACATCTGACGGATCTCGTTGATCTTTGCCCCTTGGCGTCCAATGATGCAGCCAATGAGCTGTAAGTCAATGGGGAAAAAAATGACATGTATTGACTGTGGCATCCTCAATGGCAACACATAAACATGCTACTTTAAAGGCAAATTACTTACATCATTTGGAATGGTCAGCTCATGAGAGCCTGTTTGTGCAGAGGCATCCATCCCAGCTGAATAAACATGAAGAAACCACAGCAAAGAGTGTACTAGCTGGATTACAAATCAACAGCAATCACATTCACTTTCAATCTGTGTACCTACCCTGGAAGCCCTGGTTGCTATGTGCAATAGGAAAAGGACTCTGTTGCATGGCCAGCTGGTGAAGTTTGGTGAGCTGTTGAAATGAGAAAATAGAAACAAAGCAAACAGACAAAAATTAGGTGTGAATGTGTGTGTGAATATGAAGTTCAAATTCCCTTGTGGTTGGAGTGATTATGGGAGAAAATGTGAAATGGCACATTCTATGTCTAATTCTCTGTCAACAATTTGATAGTAGTAATACTGGTTCTTTCTAAAAATGGATGCAGCAGGGGATTGAAAATAAGAGTCACAGGGATGAAGTAGAAGGCGAAATGGCGTCCCAGGACTGAACTTGCAAATATATTAGATCACTTACAGAGGGCCCTTCACTTACATCAGGCTGTGGAATGGCGTGCTGCCCTTGGACAGCGTATGCCTGCAAGGAGAGAACGACACTTAGTTGGGTGTGTCAGTGTCATACACAGTGTACTCCAATATCTATCAGTCCACTGTCCTTGGTATGCTACAAAAACTAAGCCTAGTGTTCTATGGAGTGCACTACAAATCACAGCGGTATTAATGTTTTGAACCTTTTTGGGAGAATTTGAACAACCATTGAACCCAGAACAATCAAAACAGACAAATCAAAAAGGGAGTACAAACTGTCTTTACCTGACCACCAGCAAAGATGACAGGAGAGCCTGAGGGTTTGGGTCTGTATGGGATAGTCACTCCTTTTGGTGGAGACTAAAAAAGACAAACATTACCATTACACTGTGTGGCAACATAAGCAGTATCAAACCATAACAATATGAAATCTAACAAAATGCTACGTTAGATGAAAGTGAATTTACCTCAAGCATGACGACACAGATCTGCTTAACACACTCTATGATAGATTGTGGGGTCCCTGCAACAGTGATGGCCCGCTCCGTGGAGTTGGGCAACATGTCCCCTGCTACTTGTACCTGAGCACCTGCTGACTAGAATAAAATACCAACATACAATGGTCTTGAAAATAAAAAAATATATATATAAATTAAGAATGGGATTAAGGAATTGGGGAACATGTTAAGACAAACCTCTCTGATTTCCTTGATTTTGCAGCCACCCTTGCCAATAAGCGAGCCACACTGGCTGGCAGGCACAACGAGGCGCATGGTGACCGGGGGTTTGCTGGTGGCTGTACTATTTGACATCGAGTTGCTGATGTCCTAAAAGCGTATATAAATATAGGCAATGTAAAAAATCAAAATAGGGATTTGAATTCCCACTTTTGCTAATTACTGAGTGGCTGTTACCTCCTCCAGTTTCTCAATGATCATAGAGAAGGCTTTGAAGATAGAGGTGGTGGGTCCTGCAAGTGTTATGATTCTCTCTGGACAATTCCCCTCTGAGATATTGATACGAGCTCCACTCTGTATAGACAACAATACAGAAAACAGGAATAACTGAAGACCGATTATCATGCGTTATTGATGTCACTGAAATGCTAAACATGCAGCCGCTTGCAGTCCCCGATGGATGTAAACAACATCTTACCTCCTCTCTCATCTTCTTCACCGATTCTCCTTTCTGTATAGAGGGCACAATTACAACATTTAACAAGACCACACTCGAGATTTAAAAAAAAAACTTCTCAAAAGGAAGACAGCATACCTTGCCAATGATGCTTCCAACTTCCTGCAAAAATTTTAAACCCAAAAACAAATACAATTTTATTACAGCAGAGAAACTACTGATCAAATAAAAATAATGCAGTGTATATATTTATATAGCATTTCTGAAAGACGGCACTGACCTTGCCATGCATGAGAAGCCTGATAGTTAAGGTGACATTTAGTCCCCCTTCAACCAGACTCGAATCCATATTTATGAAAGGATCCTGACACTTAACTGGCCAAAAACTATTTTTTGGTCACTGGCTGAAAATCTGCAATAAAAAAATTAAATAAAATGAACAACATTAGTATTGGATAAACAATGTGACTGTCACTAAAGAGTAACTTGTTTACTATAAAAAGTCTTGTCATTGCAGATCAATGAGTTAATGCAGGCTGTTAATATCATGTGGGCTTGTTCTTTTACTGTATTATAACAAAATTAGAGGGCCATGGTGAAAGAAAGAGTTGTCTCACTCCAGTAATTCACATTAGACTGGCCCGAGTCCATTCATTTAGCATCAGCACAATGAACCACTGTTTCCCCAACGATGATGTCTATGTCCTGGACCAACAGGAGTCGGCGTAGGTTTGCTAGATTTGTACTTTTAGGTGGCTATAACATTTAAATAAAGCGTACACTTCACTGTCTTAAAACTTTACGTCGAGTGTGATTCTTTGCAGAGCTCCAGGCATCACTAAAAAGTCGCAAATCTTATTCAGGAGAGAGCATCACAGCGAGTCACGCAAACAAGACCTGAGCCAGGCGAACAACAATAACACGGAAACTATCATATCTTAAATTCTGAGCAATAAGCATGTGCGTCTTAAACAGATAAACAATTGAAACAGGTACCATCTATAGTAGAAGCCATCAAGTGCAACCTAAATTAAAACAAACCATTCAATTGACTTTGGTAATTTTCCATTCAACCTGCTAGTGTTGGCGCTAGGCTCCAGGAAATAGCCGGGTCCTGCGGCCTACGGAGAGTACTGAAGCATTAGGAGTTTTCCCCGTCCTTCACTGAAAACCGAAAGGAAAAACAAGTGCTCGTCTGTGGTCTTACCCGTGGCGTCCCGTGAAGAGCGTTCAGGGGATGGGTAGGGTGTAAGGGTAAAAGGGGAGAGGTTCGGGAGGGAGTTTAAAGAGGACCCGGGGAAGAGGGAAGAGACACCGCTGTTCGCTCGGACTCCACTCTCCTCTTGCTTTAGCACAAAAGACAAATGCATTCAACTTTGACCCCGAACAGCCCCGCCCCTCAGCTGGGTTATCTCCACCTCTTGGCGCCAAACTGTACGCTGTTAATTAGTCTTTGGAGCAATAACGTGTATAATTAGACCAATGAGCAATATTAGTTATAAGTTTGTAAAATAAAAAGTTCCCACCATGATACTAAGAAAAGTCTATGGTACCAGACCTGAAGACGCTTTGAAACAATATTACAAAGTTGTGGTACCAAATTTGACACATTTGAACACTTTAAGCAGATACTTTGTCTAAACCCTTGAAACCACCTAGTCTACATATAAAGTAGCTATTTTGCGCCCTGTTGGCTAAAAAACAAATCTAGTGTGACACTAGATTTGTTTCTGATACATTACATGATATAGCTAGCCCCTTTATTTAGCTATTAAAAGCAACAAAGCTCAATTAGTTCTTCTGCCACTGACAACTGCGTAGGTTTTCTCCCAATCCTCTAGAGGGCGCCATGGTGCCATTGGGTTTCTTGGCATTTGTACAGTTCTAAACCTAAACTACCAAAGTATCTCGAGCAGAACTTAAATGAACACCTGATACAGACTGCTGATACAAGGATGATAATGTTCAGGGGGAAGACTTGACGTTTTACCTCTTTGACCTTGAGATAATGAGATCCATATTTATTATTGCTTTATATATATTTATCTATAGATATTGTATAATGAGGCTTGTGAATGACCAGCCTCTTTATGATATAATTGTTAGATGTAATTGATACAAAATAATGGGTCTAATTCCCTGCTATTTAGGAAGTCAAATTTAAGTATAGACCAAACAAACAAATAACATACATTTAATTTAAACAAAAAACAGTAATTATAGCTAATGACAGCTAAAGTGGAGCAGTATAGCCCTACAACCATGTGTTCATGGTCTGGTTGACAGAGTCTTATGCCTGAACTGACAGCACATGTTAATTACTCTGGTGCACATCAGAGCTCACGCAATATAATTAGCCAATGGCCAGAATAGCTTGTTATTGTCTCTGTCCAATGTTTGACTCTCATGCATTGTTAATCCAATGCTACATCAGAACCAGTGACTTAAGTGTATTATAGCATGGTGCACAGTTTCTTACTGTTTTCTAAAAATATGCATCTCTCCACAGATTGCTTCCACACTGTAAACATTTGAGCTAAAATATTCTGCCAGTGTTACCAAGCCAGAAATGGCACTATGTGTGCATTTAGCTGACTAGATTTAGCTCAACATAACCAACCGTTTACATCCACCACACAGAGAGCCATCAGCAAATGGCAATGTAGTGAATACCATCCATGCATCCATCTTCTTCCACCTATCTGGGCCGGGGAGCGGGTTCACTGTAGTGAATGAATTACAAAAAAAAAAAGAGGGAAAAAAAGTGTCATGACAATAGTTTAATTAGGGCAAAAAGCAGTTTCTTTGAGCTGAAAAGAAATCAGAGAGCTGGATTATACAGGAAAGAGGAGGTGGAACCTTTTCAGCTGTTCCAACTGGTGCATGGTCTCCCAGGTCTTTTATGAGTCTATCTTTTACACAATCAGCTTTTTACTTTAAATTTGTCAATCTTCTTTCCACAAAGTTACGGTCTTACACGTCACCACTTCCACGTCACGGGCATAGACCCCCAAATGATGCAAGCTCCCTCCTGTTCCCTCTTTTACTTCTTTAGTGCTTTTATCTGTGCCCACTGGCCCTTTTACTGTCCAATCGCCAGTGAGTGGTACATGGATAGTATGATGGCACTCTCCACAAGCCCCCTAAACAACCATCTTGTTCTGCTGCCTCTACAGCTCACTGCCATTTTTTATTGTGGCTTTTTTGTTTAAAAGTAATATTATCAAGCTATACAGTTTATTTGTTTTTCACTTAACTGTTATAAATAAAGTATATAGCACATGTTAGCTGAACATGAGAAGTCCAGTGTGTACAACTACACATAAAATGACTATTGCTGGAATAAAAAAGTTAAACTAAATCCAATTATAAAACAAATTATCTGTATTACAGAAACACTACAGTTTGAGGCTGTGTGTTCGATGGGGACTTAATTTGTCCTTGACTATTGTTTTAAATATTAATGGCTTGTAAAAACAAATATTATTATTTTGAAACTGCACAAACCTTCAAAATAAAAGTTGCTATTTTATTTTTAACTGATGCTGTTAATTATGGAAAAACACACAATGGCAAGAACTATTAGGAGCCATATTTGATGTGGGCTAGTACAGTTAGCTCTCTAAAATGGAGATGCAGTGAGGCACAGTCGGACTGAATTTTCTCCATAGGGGTGTGAACAGAACCAAAAGCCCGGGCCTGAGCGTCACTCTACTTCCACAGCCATAGTTAGACAGTGCCACAGGGTCATTGTTAGAGGTAATACGTGCCCACCTAAACGGTCCAGTCAGGAAGCAGAAAAGATGCAGCATGCCCTTGACTCCATGCTTATTTTAAGAGGTTCTTCTGCAAATAGGTTGCTCCCACTGAGACAAATAATTGGCGTGATGTCTTAGGGGTACAAGCATGAGGAGCTGGGTGCATTTTAATGCCAGCACTCCACAGGATGAAGCCAGCTATGCCACTGGCCATTTTCTTTGGACATTGTGTGGTTGGCAATTCATATGCCAATGAAAAAGATAGGGCTAGTTATGGCTCATAAGCTCTGTGCAATGACATGTTTATATCAATGCTTGAATTTAAAGGAATCAATGTATGTCAGATGTAAGCTGTTCCAGCCCTTTTTCTCACGTTACAAGCTTTAAAGATTTATAAATTTTTGGTCTTTTTTTATTTGATGGAGACAGTGTAGATAGACAGGCAGAGAGAGAGAAGAATGACGCAAAGCAAACAGGCTCATGCAAGAATCAAACCGGGGTTGCTCGAGTTTGTTGAAAAGTCATCAAGGCGCCCTAGAAACTTGCAAACTAAAGAACAGATCCCAACAGTTTTATTTTGCATTGTATTTTATAAAACAAAAGACAATTCAAAATGACTAATGCAACTCACAAGCACATCTGGGAGTTATCATTCCTAAGTATATGAGGCAGTTTGCTTCTCGAAGGAGCACTGAATATGGGAGACGTAACACAGAAAGGATTGTCAAAACTGAACCGAATGATGTCTTCAAGCACAGCCCACTTTCTGCCGGCCCCACAACACTTTATATTCATTATATATTTCACTGTTCACCCAAGTCCACAGGGTCCAGAAACAAACCACAAAGAATCAATTTGCTAGCCTCAATTGGACAACAGTTTTAAAAAGGTCCTTTAATTCATATTCAAAATATTATTAATATTATGTATAAACAATAATAAAAACAACAATATAAACAATTATGGAATACATTAAAAACACAAAACGTTTATGCAAAAGTCAGCATAACTGGTGGGGAAAACAATATAGATTTTGTGTTTGGTGTAACTATTAGTAACTGTCACACATGTCTATAGATTAAGAATCTACAGTCTTAACACTGTTATGGTCGTCTTGGAAACAGTTATAGATCTGTTTGATTGGCCTTTGCTTATGCTCACTGGAACACAGTGTCATGTGCAAGATTCAAAACAGACCTAAATGGACAATATACAATTTGAGTCATTTGATCCCAAAATATATGGTCAAATAAATACCTCAGCCACTGTCCATCATAGCACATAAAGTAAAATGTATCCAGATTACATACCTGGCTGCCTCTCTGGCCCAATGCATATCCATTGTTGGATCTGTGACAGACATTTCTTATCCAGTAGGCCAGCCTTAATGCATGTGCTTCTGGCTATTACTGTGGAAAGGACATTAGTAATACATGGAAGCAAAATTGTGACTTTAAATCCCATAATTATTACTTTAAAACTTGTAATAATTATGACTTATCTCATAATAATATATAATATTCTTTTTCTTTTTTTATAATATCTCAGCCGCGACCCCTAACGGGACAAAGCGGTTGAAAACAAAATTCCACCAGCTTGGCTGTGTGGTCATTAAATAGGAAAAAAAAATAAAAATAAAAAAATAAATAGGAGTTTTTATCTTATATTTAGGTTTTAAAGTCCTAATCATGAGTTTTAATTTTAAGTGATAGTTATAAAAAAAAAGTCATAATTACGAGTTTGAAAGTCATAATTATGATTTTCTGTTGGGCTTTTATTTGTTATTTATAGTGGTGCAAATGTGCTTCCATAGAAACTCATTCTTCCTTACTCTTTTTGTAAGTTTGTGAGCAAGCAGTTGTAATTTTAGTAATATTTATTTTCACATACATTTCTTTGTTACTAGTTTTAATGTCTTGAAATGAAGAACAGCCTAATAGCACTTAGATTTAAATAATGAAAGATTTCTTCATATCTCTGTGTGAGATCATTTAGTCTGCTGCAAGCAGCAACTGATACAGGATACACTTGTGATGGGGTATCTTTGAGCTATAAACCTTTAATTTCAAAGGTTTGGCAAATTCAGATTATTTACACCTTTCAATATCAATATATGTCACACACAGGTTGAGGCTTCAAAGACAGAAGGCAGTGGAAATGGTTTGTTTTTACAATGCACTGTCCATACACAGCGTGAGTCAATTTAGATGCTCGAGTCTTTAGTTGAAAACCCTAGGAGGAGATACATTTTGAATAACAGGTGACATTTTGGGGGTTGCACGTTCTACCCAAAATGCCTGACTTTCTGTTGGATTTGTAGTGGGCCGTAATCAAATTTTTCTAACTATCTAACAAGTTTATTTTTTTCATGTTGGAAAAAAAATACTTTCCATATCCCATTCACTTCTTCACACACTTTGGAGGTTGCCATGGCAACACAGTTGTAGACAGGTGCTTGGCTTTTTGTTTGTTATCACATAAGGGGTGTGTGTACCAAAGTTGATGTCTCTAGGACACCATTCAAAATTTGTATGGAGGGCGCTGGAGAGCTATTTCTAAAGATAACCCTGTAATTGCATATCATCTGTTCAGATGATCAATGTGCACAAACGCTCCATTGGGTCTAACCAAATCTGACAATGTTTGCAAGTTGCAAGAGATTTTATTGTCCTCAAAATGGCCACCTCTTTACAGGCTTGCCAAGGCCACACCCAAAAAGATATCCAAAAACCATGGATCAGTTTTGTTGGCACACATGTCTAGATGATTCTGACCAAATTTAGAACCTTTTAGATGAAAACCCTAGAGAGTTATAGAGGAGATACATTTTGACTTTCTGTTGGGTTTGGGGTGGGGATGTAATAGATTTTTTGTTTGACTTGACAAGGATAGGATACCAAATTTTGTTTTTCTACGTTGGAAAAAAAAATCTACTTTAAAAAAAAAAAATTCTCATGGATATTATTTAAATAATTTTTTCACCTAGCTTGAATTTTGGACAAAGTTTCCTGATATTTTGTGCATGTTCAAGGAATCAAATTTGTGCTCAAAGAGCAGATACAATAGGCCCTACCAGCCATCACTGGCTTGGTCCTAATAGGCTAATAAAGATTTTCTCAGTTATTGTCAACCCTAACAAACAGGGCTGATGATACCGGGTTAAAATTGTTTAAAATTCTTAAAAGACCATTTTAAAACACATGTTTTAGATGATTTTTTTTATTTAATTAATGCAGCATAATATAGTTTGCTTTAAATTTAGAATCAACCATTTTCTTTTACTCATCTGTTTACCTTCGAAATCTCACTTTAGCGCACGTGTCCAGTGGACGTTAAGAATCCGACTTCTTTTCATTACAATGAACAAGACGTCTTTTCATCTAGGCTTTACACATCACAACAGTTCTCTGGTAACCCAGACATCATGAAACTTGTAGCTAAAGTAGGCCAGATATGCTTGACTTCTACCAATTTAAATATTTGATTTTCCTGTAAGCTCCAAAGTGGCTCAATAAGTTAGGTTTCCTTTACAGCCTTTAAAATGTCTGTTTTTGAATCACGATGGAGAACACTCACAGTCGCCTCGCTGCGTGCGCATCGTGATTCACCAACCACCGTTTGCTCGTGAGACCGTGATTCTGGACTCCTCGCATGAGTTCATACTTAGTCCTCCGACGCAAATCTGACTGTTTGTCGTGGGCCCTCGGATGCCCCCACCCCCACCTCTCTCTCCACTCCATCCTCTTCTCTCTCTCTCATCCCGCGTCTCGACGGTGCCGCAGCTGCATCACCGGCAACAACCTCCACCAAACCGAACTGCGTTTTCCACATGATGGATCCCAGTGGAAAGCGGCGCTGAGCTGCAGTCAGTCCCTCACAGCGCCGGCCGCGACTGTGGGAATGACAGGGATTGTAAATGACCGCAGCGGAATGACGCCATATATCTAAAAGGATAAAAAGGCAATTACTGTGCGTCAGTGTTCCCGGAGCGTCTTGTTTACCTTGCCAACCGCCGGCTGTCAGTGATAGCACGGCCGACATGTAAGAGCAGGATAACTCCTCTGCGCTGTGTGTGAACGACACCCATCCGCAGCTCGTTCCTCATATAGAAAAAAGGTAAGTTGTTGACACGTTCACAGGATTTACAACGGGCGTTGCGGCTTTCTAATAAAAATGCTCGTGGATGGAGCTCATGAGGCTGCTTTGTGCCATAATGTCTGCCTTAGGATTCTCACCTGTGGAAATACAAGTGAACAAAAACATCTTTGACTTGTAAATGTCACGTCAACCTTGTGTTCATCAGAGATAGAAGTGGACTGTTGTTTCAGGAACTCTATCTGCCCCTAACTTAACTTTCACAACAGCTTGAGCAACAGCAATCTGTTATTCTTCCTTGATGTGTGGCAAAGTTACTGTTCAATATCCTGCTTTGAATGATTAAGCTGTGAAAACTACAAATTAAATAAAGAAAAGAAAACAAGCCTTTTGGGGACAATTTTAGCAGATTCATGTTAGCTTGTTAACTCCCTTAAATTTTGAATTAATCAGCACTTAGAACTATCTGCCTTCTTCTTTTTGATTAGTTCAAAATCTTCTTCATCCAACACCAGCTTTTTTCTTTGAAGTAATACCCTCTTCTTTCCTGTGAATGTGTGTGAAGTCTGCCACTTCATGTTTTGATTGAAAAACTGTTTTATACTGGGTCTATGGTTCAGATGATGTGGTTAAACAGAAGGCTCTACAATTAAAAGCCAATTTTGTTGGTGAAGGACTTATTAATAACTAATGTGCAGTTTAATAACAGCACAAAACAGTGGAGTGTCTGCAGAAGCACTGACTGACAAGTCACCGTGTGGGCTCATAGCAAAGCGGTTATGTAAGGTTAACCTGTGCACGCTTAATATAGGACTCATAACCAATGCACAGTGAGCATTACTCCGACAAGGCAAGGCTTGCACAATTACCTGTGCCCTGTGAATGACACTTTGTGTTGGACTGTAGGCTTTCACTCAAGTTCATATTGGCTGCTAGAGAGCCCAGAGTCACCATCATAGCGAGGAGTTTTGAAGGAAACCCAGCTGGCTGTGTGCCAGAGTGGTGGGTGTTTTTAAAAACTGGCTTAGTCAGGCCTACTGCGAGGAGTGATAGCTATCCTGTACTGTATCACACATTATGACGTAAAGGAGCTACATTTACAGAAGATGTGATGCCACAGTCACAATGACACTTAAGTCAGTGGGTGGGTGCTACAAATGGTAAAGTTCACATTGATTATTCCTTTATAGTGGAAGTCAGGTGTGTCCAGACTTTATTTTTATAATTTGTAAAAGCCCACTTTGTACTTTACTGTGTATATCTTGGCCAGATTTGTATTTTGGATAAAAAATACAATTCCAATTTCTCTGTTAAGGTGCTGCCCCTATAAAAATATAAGATCTGATTGCACTCTGTGGTATGTTGATGATCCAGTGAGTAGTATTTGAGCATTTTCTAATGTCTAACAGTGTGAGTATCTTTTATGCCCAACCCCAAAATGTTACCGCTGCAGCATTATAAGGCTCTGTCAAGAATGACTGGGGGGAATTAGCTGCCCATGAGAAGAGAAAGAGCAAAAATGTCACAAAGTATTGGTCTAATTGGCGTTTTAGTTCTGCTCTCTTCTGCCGTTATTTGCTTTCCCTCCCTTTTATTTTCCCATATTTCTTGACTATGTTTCTTCAAGAAACACTTCCTTCCATAAGGGTGGGTGTGGGGTCATTTGTCAAACACAACAAGATAATTAATTTCAGCAGCTTTCCATGTCACTTGTTTCCATACACTATACTGAATGATGTAGTGCTAGAAGTAAGTCTGTATGGATGCTATATTGTTAATTTAGTGGACTACAGTATGTTATAGATACTCACTGGAACAGTTATATTTTAGTTATGTTTTAACATAACATTACCAGTTAGTGTATTTTAATAATGTCCTATATAATAGATGGCCCATTCCACACTTTTGTTTCCCTGTGTTTTCCATAGCAACAGTGTTACTTCAAGCAGAAGAATAGCGCTTTGAAGCTTTGAACTTATCCGTGTGTACACTTCCTCCTTATCACTGGTGAAGTGTCTTACTGCTCCATCTGTTGCGCTATTGTCTCATCGCTTCTTCTCTCATAGCACTCAGAAAAAATAGTCCAAATTTGTTTTCCTACTCCTTTTTTAATATATCCTCATTAGGGCTATTGTATATTTTATAAGCTAATGCAGGTGCTAATGTATAAAGTAGTGATTAAAATCTAAGGCTGTCTTTTGCTGCTGAGTCAGTGACCTTTTCTGTATTCTGGTTATAGTGCACTTAAGCTTACATGTACTTCTTTAAAAAATTAAAAACCCCACGTTGTATCAGCTCAAAATATAAATTTGAACTAGGGGCTCTATCAAGTGTTCTGTTATCACCCCACGTGTCATTTTACAAAAGGATCCCTGCCTGGGCTGCAGCGCTGAATAGATCTTCTGACACAAATTTGCATGTTAAGCTGAACACTCTTCACAAGGGACAATTAATCAGCACACAGCTATTAATGAGTCTGTGTCTCATGGTGATTAATTATCTCTCATGTGTCCGACTCAGAGAAGATCCCAGCAACAGCTGTTTGTTTTCACACTGCGTCATATTTTTCTCATGAGAAGTAATGGTTTTCTTGGGATTATTAGTTTAAGATTATCAGAATAAATTGACAGTGTAATTATTCTGCCCATAGTCATTGATGAAATTAAAATTATAGCAACAAGCTTAAGTTGACTATAGATATGAGACATATACAGCATTGTTAGATTCACAACGGTTAAATGGCCGCTAGATCTTCAAGTCTAAAACACACCCAGACCTGTCAGTAAGGCCACAACATTGGTCACAACGAGCCGGTTAGGCCACGGTTGGCTGTGAATACTTTGCTTGGAGCAGTTTAAGATGGATTTTTGTGAGATTTTAAACTCACAAATCACAAGAATCCAGCTGCAAGGGAAGGGGACAGAGCTTTCATTTTGTTGTGATATGCACTGCCCTTGAAGTTTCTCTGTTTAAATCTAAGTGAACATATGTAGCCTTGGGACCAGAGTCTTCTTCCTCCCTTGTACAAATCTAATGTAATATTCGTTATTGTGAGCAGCAGGATCACATACAGTAGGTGTTTGTATATTGACTGTAAAATTGCTAACAGCCAAGCCAGTGGGAATGAACATGGTGGTAAACAAACACAATTGTGTAGAAAAACTGGAGGTTAAATTAATATTCCAGTTCATATTCTGTTCTACACAAAATTTGATTGATTATATGACTATATGACTCAATTCATACTTGAACAGCCTGCAGGTAAAACCATCACATTAATGTCACATACCTATTGATTGTGTCACTGATAATTTCATGCTGCTGACCTATGATGAGTTGCTGAATGTTGTCTGGCTGTGATGTTGTGCCCAACAGTTGTTCTCATAGGGATCTGAGCTCACTGAAGATTAACAGCATGGGACCATGCCTTCCAGGTTCCTCTAATAATTATCCATCCTCGGAATCTAACACTGGTGGTGCATGGCTAAGTCACAACCTTAACCATCCTAGACCATATGGATACAGCAGCAAATGCCGTTTCTCTCTGTGAGATTGTTTTCACCTTCTGACATGGTTGGATCCATTTTCAGTGGCAACAGTGTAATTTGTCGATAGAAATCACTTTCACATCCAAGTTAGTATTAATTGATGAGAGAGCAGACCAGCAAGTGTGTCACAAAAGCACTTTTTACTTAAAGACATAGTGCATTGTTTTGTAAAGTGGGTTGCATAAGGGTTCCTCTAAACGTTACACAAAACCAATGACAGAATAAGAATTAAGGCTATGTAAATGCAGATTTATTCTAATAATTTACTGTTTGCACAATGGCTTTAAATGCCAAGAATAGATTTCTGTGGCATACATTGTAGTAAGGCTTGGTGTCTTTTGGGTCCATCTTTGGTTTCTAGTAAGTGCCTTTTGGCTTATCCCCTTCTGTGGGTTGCCACAGCTAAGTAGTTTACTTACTAGTAGTTTACCTGGGCTTGGGACTGGCACTCACACCCAAACCACGTGCACTTACCTCTCTACCACAGAGGAGCTTCCATCTTTGGTTTCTAATGACAAAAAACATCACTCAACCCTCTTGTCCCACTCTATCCTGAGTTGGAAGCAGGATAGAGTGGGACACTAGTGCATTGTGTCACCTTTAGCGGTGAGGCAATTTGAAGCCCATCTCCCTTTTCCACAGACAGATGCGACAGGTCCCTCTGGTCTGCCCAATAAAAACACTCACCCTCACTTTAACCTTGCAGCTAAATAGACCTGTGATACCAGCTCTGGTGCCATATCTTTATCATAAATTGTTGTCAAACGTCAAAAGCGTTTCACAAAACTACTTTAGATCAGTTTATAACTGTACAAACTGGCAGAAGGAAAATCTTACTGTACTTGAAATGATATTACTATTAATACATAGAGAAAAAGTGTGGTATACCAAGACAACAGTTACTAAGATAACATCCATTCACAACAAAACCACTGATTTAGTGCTAGTTAAAATTGGTTCCTCCATAAAGTCAGATGTATCCAGCTATAAATTAAAAAAATATAATATATTAACCTGGCATGACATCATATATAAAGCACTCCAAGTGATTGATTAACAGTTAGCTAATTAAGTTTATATTTGCATTGCATTTAATCCCTATAGAATACATCCCTCTGCACTAAATAAACACTGTTGGGTTTTCATTTTGCATTAATTAGCATGGCAAGAGATTTGCATGACAATTTGGTCATATGCTATAGCTAAAGCTTTAAGTTTACATTGTTTTCTATGACAGATAATTTGCATTTATGTTCAGTCACGTTCTTGGGACAAAACAAACTAACTAACTAAATCACATACATAATTGCTGAGTCTGTAAGACTGTTGTGAGATCATATTACTTCATACAAACACATAGTGCTAAACTATAACTCACTGTTCAAGCCCCAAAAGGGAAGTGGTGTTGTTGTAGTTGCATGTGTGATGTATTTTAAGCAGTTGTGTTGCTCTGTTACTGCAGCTGGAGCAGCTATGCAGGCAAAAACTGATTTGTACAAGTCATCTGTCAGTGTGTGCACTTAAATCTCAGTTGCCACAGCAGGCAGCCTAGATTGCTTAAGATTTCTTTGACCAGAATTGACCTCAGCTCTCATTGTGGTCCCTGAGTGTAGAGCATCAGTCGATGAGCAGGTCACCCTGAGCTGTCTGTTGTAAATTCCTGTCCGGCTAACTGTAAGACAGCAACAACAGATTTAAACATATCCACCTCCTTCATCCTACCAAGGTTGTTTGTCCTTGTTTGTGTTCCTAAAGGCAGTGTGGCTTTATTGTAAACGCCGCTGTTGCATAATTCACAGCTGTTCAGAAAGACTGGCAGGTAATGGGCTAGTGAGAAGCTTCGAGCCTCATGGGAAACTGAAGGGCAAATCCTGGATGACTGGGGACTTTAATGCAGCCTTTGCAGCCTTCGGGTATGAGTAAGACTTTTCCCAAAGGAATGCTGTCTGGAACATGACTGTTGGCCCTTGACAAAGAAGCTGGCTTATAGTTCTTTTAAAGCCACACACTGTACAGGGACATGCACTATAGCATTTGGAGCAGCAGAATAGCAGAGCTAATATTAGATTTATTTCTACAACAACTGTTATCTGAAGGTAATAGTCTTTAGAAATATGTTTAGGGTAGCAATACGTTTCATTAGGATAATTTCTAGTGCTTCTTGCTCTCTTTTTGTATCTCTTCTTTGTAACGTAGGATTGTTGTAAATATGTGTTTGTATCTTTTTTAAGAGAAACTAAATACAAGTAAAGAAAATACTGATTATTTTTTATTATTTGTTATACTGTACATTGTTTGCAAATGCCTTCCTTAGTTTTACTGTGTGTATATTATCCATATGTACAGTACCTTACTCAGCAAGTGTGGCCCACATTGAGCCATTACTTCAGAAGAAATGTACCAACATTTACATTCATACATACTTCTGATGCAATAGAAACTATATCTTCATATGAAGAAATTTATATCACCCTGTGTGACTGCTACAGTAACTGCATGCCCTTTATTAATCCCCTTGGTGGATTTATGAGTTTATTAATCCCCAAGGATTAATAAAGTCATTTTGAATTTTGAATTGAATCCTACCATTTATTTAAAGTCAGTAATCAGCAGTTGCTCTGCACTAACAAGATTGATGTGTGATTTTAGACAGGCCCCTGCTGTTGTGAATGTTAAATGTGCAGTTGCTCTGTCAGAATAAGATACAAGGCAAAGAGAGCATGTAAGTTTTCCCCTGTGGAAAAACATCATTGTGGGGGTTTTGTGTTAGCTCTGTGATTGTTTCTGCCTGATCGTCTTGCGCACGCTTGGCCACTGCTTTGCGTGCAGTCTCATTAGTATGGGTGTCAGTCGCTCTCCTTCAGCTCAACCTGTCATGCCACTACTGTAGTAGAGCTGCTGCCTGCCTGCCTGCCGCATTGTCCCTGGATGGCCAATGTGAGATTGCCAGCTCTGTCTCCTTTGAAGAATGACTGAAATGTGGGCGAGCGTCACAAACTGAACGTCATGATTTAAGTGGAGGAAATCTGTGTGGTGTTACTTCATATAGAAAACATAAAGGAGGCCATTACCGTAACTATTCTGCCAGTAAAAAAATACAAACAAAAAAGCCATGCTAAGTCAAATAGCAACAATGAGGTGAGAGTCTCTACTGAGATGCATCCAAGATTCCTTCACTGTCTAAAGATTGTGAGGCTTGCAGGTTGTTTTCCTGTTTTGATAGTGTCTCTTATATTTAACCAATTCAAGCTTTGAATTGAAAGAGCCACATCAGTTTACAGCTGACCATAGTTGTTTAGTTACCCTTACTCTTTCTTTTGCCATATCTTTACTGCCTTCTTAAAAAGCGTCAGATGTAACTATGTAATCCAAGGACAAAACTGCAACTGAGATGAGGTTGGATGTCATCCATCCTCATCTCAGTTGCAGGAAAGGGACAAGATAATATAGTAGAAAGTTAGCCCTTGAGGACAGTGTTGGTTTCAAATTAAAAAAAAATGTATATGATCATATAAGGTCCTACAACTAAATTAGCTTTTAATTTACATAATTTACATACAAAATATTTTTTTAAACAATTAAAACAGTAATAAAACTCTCTCAGCTTTAGCATTTAAAAAAAATAAGTCAATTGTTTTAAGGTGGTTTAAATGTTTGAACGCCCACTATAAAAGCTTTGGCTTGACATTAGCCAGTCAGTATATATAGTGTCACATACAGCCTTCCATACATATATAATAATTAGTTTAGTATAAGGCTAAACAAGAAATATGCTTCTAAAAGGAAGTGGAAGTTTAACAAGATCCAAAAAAAGCACAAACATCTGATCTTGTTTCTGTGACGACAAACAGACAAACCAGCTGTAGGACTTTGATCAGGAACCTCTGTGGCTCCTCACCTCACCCTTTTTTGCACAAAGTCTTTTCAAACCTCCGCCTGGGGCGCTCTCTGGTCCTGCCTTTCCTTTATCCCAGTGTTCAAAGCATTAAAGCAAAGTGCAGCTTTTACTGGCAATGAATAGAAGGAAAGGGCTAATTGTATAAGCAAAGGAAAAAGCTGAAAATAGAGGTGTTCCTATATCCTTTCTCCTCCCAAGTGTCCTTTGTCCATTCTGTGGGCCAGTGGATAAACTCTCCTTACAGCTCTTTGCTCTGTCATCACTCCTGGCCCTCATTTAATCAGCTATTTCCCAATGTGACAATAAGATGAAAGTGCACTTCCTTTGCAAAGTCACCTTCTTATGCAATATTCTGTTTCTAACCTCTGCAGCACCCGCTCATCTTAGCGTGTAAAAATATTATAGTTATTATTAGCACTGTACTGTACATTGATGAGGTATTGGCGCGCGTTGGCGCACTGTGATCACGCTACATCTAATCTCACATTTTCAGTCGTCATGGCTTCATCATGTACATCACGCACAGTGGGAGTTGTTCACAGAGAAAGGAGAAGTTGTCTTCTTTGCCTGACTACACAGTGTTTGTGATAATGCAGCTTTACCTCTTCGCTTACCACCTCGGAGAAATGTGGTTCTCATCAGATATTTGGATCATTACTAAATCCAGCGTGAGCTAATCTGTTAATGAGCTAGTATGAGTGAGTTTCATAATTTTGTGTTGTGTTGTTGTGGGTTTTGTTAGTGTTCTTGTATTGGTGTTATTTGATAACATAGGACATCAATTATTTTTATTAATTTAAACCTTTTTTGTTTTGTTTTTAGGAAATATACTGTATAATATTCCCAAATAATCTGTCAATATCTATCAGAGAAGATGAACAAATGAAGGAAGTCACTTTATTCACACTGTCCTCAAAAGTGACCCTTAACAGTTATTATTATTATTAATATTATTAATATTATTAATAATTCATATTATTATTAATTCATATTATTAATATTATTGATATTCTTAATATTATTAATATTATTAATATTTGGCTTAGATTACATTTGTTAAAGTACTGTTTCTATTAAATATAATTAATTTGACTTGAAGTTATGAATTGTGTCAAAAAGTCAAAAAGTAAAATTGTTTTTTGTTTTCTCGGTGAAGTAGCCCTATGTGCGTCATAATAAAGGAAAAGAACATATTTCTTTAGGCTATTGTAGGTCTATGATGTCACATTCTGTACTGTTTGTGTCTTCCACATTCCTACGCATTAGTCTTTAGCCACTGTTATTTTCACTCACTGCTGGCAGTTTATTATCCCAAATGTTCCCTCTATTTGTTTTCCCTCGCCCTTGTATCTGTCCTTGTTACTGGCTGTTCCTTCTTTTTAACATTCATCCCTTCCCCGCACTGAGTCTGTCGCACTGACAAGACACTGTTTCATCTCAAATTTCACTTTGACTTTCCCCTTTTCTTAACATTGCAGCGTTTTAATTACTGCAGGCTTGGGGCAGAGTAATGTTCAGTTGCCGTCATACAGTAGCTGAGAAGAAAGAGTAAACACCTGACAGAAAATGTATTTAAAAATGAGGGAGGCTGGGATTGGAAATTAGCAGCTTTAGTGACTCCTGGGGGTAAACAAGGTGGGACAGGCTCATTTGTCACAGGCTCCGGCCCAGAGCAGAGACTTGGCCAAACAGGTGAGTGTTATGTGCTGCAGTTCTAAATGCCGCTGGGTCCAGGCTGGGCAGCGTAGATGTTTACATGTGGCTCACTGAAATGTGTCGTTGAAGTCAGTTGATGTTTAAAAAGCAGTGTAACTTTTGACCGCAAAGAATTTAGCGCAAATATACATCACAGTTAAAAGATATAAGTTATTTATTGAGGACAGTTTTCAGCTCCTTATGTTCATTAGGGGGTATAATCCTAACAATTGTAAATAAATGAAATCTGTCAGTTGTCATATTTTCATTTGTCTACAATAGCATATGACCTGTGAGTATGTGTATATGGTGGTCATAAATTATAATCCTCTTATGCTCTTGATTGATGGCAGATGCCACTCTCAATCTAATTATGTCACATGCCTTTTGTTTCATTTGTTGCATACACATCAGTTATCTGCTGTGTTTTTAATGACATCATTCGAAGGATCACACCTAAAAAAGAATTCACAACAAAATTCAATGCCTTGGGACTCATCAGCACTAGTTGTGTCCAGGTTTGATTCATGGCATAGCTGCTGCATTGATTGGATAGGCTTTGTCCAGATAAAGGCCCCTCTGTGGCTCAACGTGAGGCCACCATTCAGGGTGTTATTACTTCTCTGGAGCTTTGGTGCCCAAAATGCTGATGTATCCTTGACTAAAGCAACTGCAACTTTGGCATTATGTAAAAAATACAAAATGTGTCCTATGGAAATTCCAATCCGACAAGTATTCTTTTGTGGACGGGTTGCATTTATGCCTTTAAATAAACTATTCTTCTCATGGCCTAATTAAGTATGGAAGGCTTTTATCTTATCAGCCACATCATCATGTGGCTTACTTCACATTTCTCAGCCTTATGTTGTATCATCCATACCATCAAAAATCGGCTCAGTCACGTTGACCAGGATAAACAGCTGATCAGCAGAATGTTTGCCTCAGAAAGGGATCTCTATTTTTGAACTTTAATTAATGGGCAGCACACTGACACTGCTGTTTGATGTGATCCACTGGCACTGTGCAATGGAATGGAAATACTAATAACCATGAATATAAAATGGCACAATATATAAAAAAGTGAACAGAAGATAAAAGGTATAGGTTTATTAATTATTAACCCAAACACAAGCATTTTCAGGTAATGAATGCAACAAACACCCCGTGCTGCACTTGTGGCTGAAGTCCAAAATAGTTGCAGTAACAATAGCTGTCAGATTGCAGGTCTAAGCCAATTGCTCATTCCGATTGAACACACTTTTTTTGATTATTGCTACTGTAATAATGAAAAACATTTTCATTATTTGCTGATATGTAATCCCCTCAAATCAAAGGGTCTTATGCCTCAAAGAAAAGTCCTTTGCCTTTGGATCATGTGAATTCATAAATTTTGTTCTGACTTAAGGTCAAGGGTAGTCTGTCTTGAAAGTGGGATTTAATGGCTTCTCTTCATTAATAGCAGTGTTTTAATTAAGTGTGACTGTTGCAACATGTGACTGACAATTAAAATGGATCCGGAACTGCCATGAGGTTTACCTTTTGCACTAATTTTATTATGTATGTTGCTAGTAGATACACTCCTTACACACAGTTAAATATATTAGCCTAAATGGCAAACATAAAATTGAGAATGAAGATTCATTTACCATGGCATGAAGTCATACATTATACATATACATACATGTTTTAACTAAGTGTGACTGTTGCAACATGTGACTGACACATATAAAGGAAAGGTCATAAACACTAATTGAGCATAAACTACCTTTTATTTCCACTAGATATACAATAAATAATAAAGGTCAAACTTTATTACAGAAGCCATTGGCCTTATACCTTTCACAATCCATTTATCAGCATGAAAAACACACTAACCTATTTATGCCATGGAGAGAAGTGTAGTTAATATCCCCTGGTGTTATTCAGGTGACTTTTATTGATTACATATTGTCCAGTGTGTGCTCTATTCTTTTATTAACCCATAGCTCAAAAGTTCAGACAGGAAGCCATTTAGAGATGGAGGTACACTGTCTGTACTTGTACATTTACCAAAAGTGATTTCTATTGCACTCAGTCCTTGTTTGTTATATTGTTGTACAGTCTTACACACAAATTGTTGACATTGTTACTTACGTATTGTTAGAGATGAGAGTAAAACCATTTGAGGCCAGCAGTAGGAAGAAAAGAACACTTAGAAGATGATAAACAATCTAAAATTTTAATAATTTAATGTTTGCCTCTTTCCCACAACAGAACTGACAACTCACTAACTGCAAAAAAAAAAAAACGATTAGAAGTAATTTGTGTTTAAACATTTCAGAAGAAAATGGGCTGAAATTTGAAATGAAAGAATATATATATATATATATATATAAAATAAAAATGAGAAGATAAATTAAGGATGAAATGCTCCACTTTCCAGCTCTTGATTACACAATAGTTCCAGCTCTCACCAATTTGGCTTTAGCTTTATTATCGTACGTTCCACTGCTGTCTGTGTGTGTATCTGGCCTTACAGTGACGTGGTGGCAGTGCTCACAGCAGGCTGAGCAGAATAATGAGAAAGTGCAGGGCTGCAGCTAATACTCCAGGGCCTGGCTCACCTGAAATGGATACCCACTCATGCTCTCCCACTAATGCAATAAACTTAAAAGATTTTAGAGGTCGCTCGTATAACTTCATTCATCACGCTTTCCGACCACCTCCCCACCTTGCCGTGAAGATTTACAATGTTATCTAAGATGTAATGACAAAAGCCCTTCACCCCGTTAGTGATATTGACCAAGGTTTTGCACAATGAGTGCACTAGTTGAAGCAGGCTACCACCAAAAGTCGATAGCATCTCCTGTATTGATCCAATGTTTTGCCGTGTTGAGGTTTGTGTTCCCTGTGGTCATGAGCAGTTTGTCTAGTTATCTTCTGTTTCTTGTACAATTAACAATGACAGCATAACCCCATTTTAACTGTGAGCAGGATAGTGTGTCTTATACACTTTCAACATAAAGCCTGCAACAAAAGCTCAAATCAACTATTGACGCAACAGATTGGATTTGCTACTTTAATGCTTACATTTGGTTTATGAAATATTGGTTTATTTAAACAGTGTTTTACTTAATTCTTCATTTTGTGTAATTTCCATCCTTTTAAGGTCAGAGACAGTATTCAGTTTTTAGATAGTCACAAGTCTGATCTTGCTTATGTGGCCCTTGCATTATATTTAAAGCCTAGAAGAGATTCCCTATTCACCTGCAGATAACCTGAGTCACTGCTCTGACACATGGCATAATGTGTCACTTTCGCTGAATATTATGCAGCATTAATGTGAAGAGAGGATTGCTTGCCGGTGCCAGAGCCCGACTCTTCAGTTATTCAATATGATAGCAGTCCACTTGAGACCATGAGTTTGCTTGAACAGGAAACGCTGCAGATTTTTGCTGCTTAATTAGGTGGAAAATATTCTGTAGTATATGATCAACTATGACAAAGTTGTGAACAAAACAACCTAATTAAAGTCAGAGTTGGTTCTTGTGTTTTCTTTTACTGCTTTGATTGGCTTATCAAGGAAGAACATACAGAATTTAAGCTGGGCTATTGAAAAAAAAATTATTTTAAACAGAAGCAAACGCTAACACTGTCTTTTTACGCTGCATCTTTTTCCACCACATGCTTCTACCACAATGTCAGAGGTTAATATTACTTGAGCATCTGTTGGAGCTGTGCCCCTGGTTTCCCTGACAACATTAGAGGTAATCGATCAGATGTGACTTCTCAGAGTGCAAGGATCACCGGTTTGTGAGTGTGAGGCTCTAGGTTCAATCAGCAGGGCTCCTCCTGTAACATATTTAAGAGGGATTTCAGTGGAATGCACTGCTGTTATAAGTTCCACTGTTCCACCAAGTCACCCCTGTCGTCTAGCTCACCCTAGGATTTCTTGCTTTTTGCCAACATCAAATGGTGCGGAGTAATTGTTTCACCAGAGGCATTAACAGTGAGACAGTACCTTCTTATTTTAACAAACATAATGTGCACCCTGTGTTGTCTTCATTTCCCCTTAATCCACCTGCTGTGTCATTCTCAGCAGCTCCATGGCACAAGTTGGTACCACCAAACGCATTTATGTTCATGTTTTCATGATGTAATAGAGCAGCGTGAAGCCAGCGAGATGCCTTGATGTTGCTAAGCTGTTTGCAGTGCTGTCATGTCCTCCAGTGTTGTGTATCTTTTGTCATTGCAGTCGTTTTCTCTCTGCCTCTGGATTCTCATGACTGACATTACCAGTGCTGCTTAAAGATATCTCAAACATAGGGGATACAGAGTAACATAGAGGTTTTTTTTTCAATTCAGATGTTTATTTAACTCACAAATGTGCATGGGTTATGCAATCTTTATCAATATTAAAATCTGTTTACTTTAAACTGTACACTCACCAATAACAGTACAGGCTGCCAAGAAGGAGGCATTTCAGCTGTTTCTTAATAATAATGGGTGCCAGATCTGCCATAATGGTGACATCCAAAGGAAGGATTCAGAGAGAAAACAAAGGGAATGTCCATCTGTATTTTCTGTTTATGCTATGCACTAGTGCAGAATCTTAGCCTTAGAATGAGTTTCTGTTTGAACAAATGTAATGGTTGTACTTATGCCGTGAACAAAAAGCCTTGGTGACAAACTGCAAGGGTCAAAATTGAATAAATTTGACCTCTGTGCTACACCACAGGCAAGGTAGAAATGACAAGCAGAACAGTGGGAAATGTTGTCCAGGAAATCTCTAGTTTCCATTCCTATTCTTCAAAGAGATAAGTTCTCTAGAGGACAGTGTCTGTTTGTGCGTGATTGACATTGGTGGAATTTCTTATGTAACCCACTGAAAGATGAGGACATTGTTATTGCACACTTTTTGCTTTTGTTATCTGAGTTGAGAGTTGCCTGTGAGTATTATTTTATCTTTTTTTTTCATGTTTTTGGTTTTACTCCCAGTGACACTGTCACATGAAACAAAATAATGAGTAAACTGAAGACAAGACAGAAATGAGGTACATACATTGAAGCAAAGCATCCAAGGACAGTACTTGTCACTTTGCCTGGAAATTATTTGTGTTTTTGTGTTTTTTGTGACAATATACAGCGCTTTACGTGCACCTGGCTGAAGGACCATGTATTTTCTCAGAAACCCGTCTGGCCCTCATACATAATGCACTTTAATAAACTGCCAAGGAGAGCTGTCAGGCTTGTGCAGTTTTAACTTGACAGTCTGTGTCCTACATAAATTTGTAATCCAAGTTGGATGCAAGTTTTGGATTGTTTGATCTACACACCAAAGGCATTATTAGAAGTGTCAGATGAACATGATGTGCTCTTTTTAACGTCTTATTTTGTTTCACGCATAGCGCACTGTGCAATAAGTTTTTTTTGCTTGTTTTTTTGTTTGTTTTTTGGAAAGGAAATAGTTTAAGTGTCTAAGTTCCTCAGTCTCCAGTCAAGGCATTTACCATCTTAAAGCTTAAGATTGTTGTGTCTGCCATCTTTGTCTTTTTTAGAGACTACATGCATTGAGAAGACAGGCTACTATACTATTTTTGGAGGATGTGTAAATTGCTATAAATTATAAAAATTGGATTTATATAATGTTTTTTTCAAGGGACTGCTTTACAGGGTCCATAATTTATTCACTCCACAGTCATGCACTGGAAAGTTACATCTGTAGCCACAGCTGCCCTTGGGCAGACTGACAGAGACGTGGAAGCCATATTGTACCTACAGCTTCTCCGACCACCATCAAACATACTCACACAGTGCCACAGACACTGGAGGCAAGGTGGGTTAAGGACACAACAGCATGAACAGTGGAGAGCGGGAATTTGCAATGTTCACTGTAACTCTTTATGACTTGAACAAACTGCAGTCAAATATGTATTTATTATGAAAAGACTTAGAAAATATACTTTAAAATAGTGCTAATTTTATATAATAAAAAGTAAATAGTAATTAAAAACAGAAAAATGTGAATACTGACCTTGGTTCTTGCATTTTCAAGTCCAAAAAAGCTTTCCTTAATAATATACACATTAATTAAAGCAAGTGTAAAAATGATCATTTGGTGACCTACTCAAAGGATGTTTGTCCTGGGTGTTGTTGTACCAAAGACAGGTGGGGGGCAGAAAATGTATTGACATAAATCAGGTAGTAGTAGTGGTAGTCGTGTCCTTTCCTCTCCAGGGTTGTTACTCTGGAGCTATAGATGATATGATCCAACAGTTTCAACAGTGGGAGTCGTAAATATTCTTTGACATCAGTGCTTTTCCTTGTTGGACTTTCTTTATAGTTATTTTAATGCTTTTGATGCTGCTGCCATTTAATTAAAAAAAGTGGCTGAACTGAGACTAATATCTAATAGTTCAAGTAATCCAGCCTCAGCAATAAAAGGCCACACTTGCCTGAGTTTTCTCCTGTAGTTGTTAACGCTTCAGTGAACCTTCAGAAACACCACTGGCCCATGTTCTCATAAATGTACTATACATGTCTGCATTCAGCGTCTTAGTCTTTTTCAGTGCAGTAAGAGCAGAGGAAAGATCAGTTTGGCCACTCATGTGTATTCAGGCAGAAGGAACAACAGCCTGGTGCATTCTGTAGCTAGCAACTTCCTATCTCCCTCTCCCCCATTTAAAAGACCATGAAGAATTAACCTGCTTGCTCTGCTGCAGAGTTGAGCAAATCTTTTATTCTCCAGCACCATTGCTTCTAAACAGCATTTACACTGAGTGGCCACAACACATGCATAAGCCCCCATCATGAATATGGATAGTAAAAAGCTTTTCCTCAGTGTCTGAGTCCATGCTGCTCAAAAGAGATTGTCCCTTATGGCGCTAGTTGCACTGTCACCAAATGAAGATATGCAGTTCATCTAATATTGAATATCACCCTGGCTGGGATCCATAATTCATTATCTAAGTGAAGACGTGCCTCTCATGAAGTGGATGAGATTTAAATATAAAACAACGATCCACACAGGTGCCCTCATTCATGCGGCAGCTCATATCACTGCCTGTCTCTTCCCCATATAGGCCTCAGGGAGCGAAAGTTTAAGGCTTGTCATTCCATGAGGTTATCTCTGCTTTCTGAAGAGCCGTATAGTCTCTGCCATTCATTACTTAGGCTAATTAACACGAGGAAGCTCTTTAAAGCTTTTAATTTGCACTGTTTGACACATTGCCAAAGATGATGTGTCTTATATCCTGTCTGAGCAGTATATTCACAACACTGTCGTGTTGTGTACACTTAAGAAACATTTAGGGCTACGGTTGGCATTTTGCATCGGCATTTGCATATATAAAAGCAAACAGATCAAAAGTGTTTGATTCTGTGCCATACATTCATGACAAGGACATTCATTTCAGTAAATGAATATACAATAATTTAGGTGTTAATAAAAAATTAAAAACATAGGAAACTCTTCTGAACACGGGGAGAACATGCAAACTCCACACAGAAAAGCCCTGTCCGACGTAGGTGTCGAACTGTGGATCTTATTGATGTGAGGTGACAGTGCTTGCCACTATTCTGCAATGCCGCCCATTGCTCATTATTTCACTAGTTTTATATATTATGTATATATATATATATATATATATATATATATATATATATATATATATATATATATATATAATTTTTTTATATATGTTTTATATATTATATATTTTGATGTACTTTTTACTGTCCGACTGTCATTTTGTAATAAGATATCAGAATAATAATTCAGAAAATGTAATATGTAACATCACACTTTTACGATCAATGACAATATAATTACCCATAACATTTACCTTTTAAATATATTGTATATATTATTTTTAATTTTCTATTATTAATTAAATAACCTATTTAGTATGGACAACACATATACGTACGAACGTATATTGAACTAAACCAGATGCATTGTTTAAGTTCTAATTTTCAACACCTGTCCATAGAAGGGTTTTAATAAAAGAACACAATAGTGTGTAAGCAATAAAATAGGAACATAGCAAATAGACTAGAGTAAACAAAACACAACAGTACACTCATTTAGTATACTACATGTCAAAGTACTTTTTTTTTCATTTTTACATCATCTGCATCAAAATTTACTACATATTAGTCTTCACAAAATAATTTAAGATGTCGTGCAGTTTAGGAATAATCCAAGTGCAATAATTTTTATTTTGCACTTTTTATTCCAGCTATATTGGAATTTGATGTGTGAGCTGTGAAATTTAGCCCGGTGAAACATTCACACATTTTCAAATCCTCAACATCTGCTCTGTGATGTCACTGACCTAGCATGGAGGCAGCCCTTAGAGTTAATGCTGTTTCTACAATGTGCAGTCTCACTGTAGCATATCATTGTGTTTTCATTCCTGGACCCCATAATTGATAGTCCTGCCCCGAATTAGAATACTAATTATACCTGCTGCGTTGTTTGAGCTATCTAACTCCAGGGGGTTAAAGGCAATGTTTTGTCAGCACAATGTTTCCTACAAATTACACTAATGATGGTATTTACTTCACTGTACAATCACTTTAATACACCCAGGAAATGCTGACATAGGTTTAATGGTATTTGTAACTATACAGTTTCAGGGCTAGATAGTGTGCTGCTCTAGGGTTTGTAGGACGTCTGCTTCTGTGTGCATGCGGCTCTCACTGCAGGACATGCCAGCATGCACTCACGGTTTTAATTATGCTGAAAGATGGTTGTGCTGTCTGTCCAGCTCAAGCTACAGACAGATGATGGACATGCAGGGCAGGCAGTTGATCCAGAAAACATATGACGCTGACCAACCACTCACCTTTCAACATGCATCTAGTGTCAAAGAAATAAAGTGGTATGCTATGACAGGGCTTTTGCCTTTTGCTGAACTCCCCAAGAAGGGAATAATAACCAGGAAAATAAAAAAAAAACGAAATAAAAAAAACAGAAAAAGACAAGATGACTAATGTGGATTTTGTTTGCACTCAAAGTAAATCTATGATAGGCTGGAAAAAATGCATTTTAGCTAGGAATATTTTGGACTGTCATTAGCTATTTTGGGGGGAGTGTAAACAAAAAGCCATGGCTGTAAATATTTGATAATCACCAAAGGATGGCCTTTAGACTGTTATATATATTCAATAATAGGAGGAAGTTTAGTCTCTGAAACCACATATGTTATCAGAAAGTATCAGAAATACTGATCAAGCAAAAGGCCTGTAAGTGGGTGGTCGCAACCAATCCTTTTCTAATTAAAGTTGATGAGAAATTCAGAATGTCTTTAGAGATTTGAATGTGTTTGACGATGGCCACATTGTAATGGCCGGTGGATCATCTGTTCCTATCTGACACTGATTTGTAAATACCAAACGTAATATGCTGGATTATCAGGTTATGGGGCATTTCGATGTCTGTTTGGTGCATGTAACAGATCTAGTTCCTTGACACTATTCCTTTGGGTCTTCAAAGGTGAAATCTAAGATATTTTGAATGTATGCATTGTAATGAATTAAGTTTTGCTTAAGACCTTTTTGTATGTACTGAAAAGGTTTGTGTGTGAAAGTACACTCTTTCAAAGGTCACAAGGACTCTGGGTTAAGACTAACCTTGCGCTGCAGCTTAATTCTCGTAAGATTTGTGAGCACTGCCAGTTCCGGGCATGTTTAAGGTTTGAAGGTGTAGCGACCGTTTTACCGTTTCGAATGTTAACAACATGGCGCTGCTCTGATTGGATAACTGCAGTTGATGAATCCAATCACCAACAAGGTATTTAATGAATGTACGTACCTTCCCTTTTGCAAACACTTTTAACAGGAGCCCTCCCAGATGGTACTGTGGAATAGACTGTGGAGCAGTTCTTTCTGGCAGATTTAGGTTAGGTTATGGCTGTATTAGTAGGTCAATCAGAACCTACTCATATGTGAACATGGTGGTCTTAATAATATAAATAATTGTAATATATAATGTATAAAATAGCATGAGGTAGAAAATTTATTTTAGTCCATTCCTCTTTCCCTATGAAATCATATATTTCCAAAACCAGCCAAAGTAATGTGTCAGCCAGATCTCTCATAATGACAGATAGCTTTGGCAAAAAGCCTTTGGCCTGATAATTAACACAGACCAAATGAGAAGCCTTCTCTGCTTTGACCTGCAGTGTGAGCGTGATGAGTGTGTGCTGGCCTTGGCCGTGTACATCAGGGTCAGTGTGTCAATGCACATCTCTGTTCACACCTATCCCTGTCCCTCTGAGTCTATTCACTCTGCCCCACGGACACTCACACCTGGCGCTGGCAGATGTGCACTTTCCCCAACTATCCCAAAGTGTTTGGATCCAGTGTTTCATTCCCAAATGCAAGGGTAAATCACTCTATTATTTTGTGTAATGGTGTGTCTGTTGGATGTTTGCCTTCTGCAAGAAATAAGAGCATGTTTGTTAAACTAGCCATGTCCTCTGTCTCTTGTGACAGAGTGGCCTTTTAGTGTGGAGGTGGGATCAGACAGAGAAGACTTGGAAAGTGAGGGCTCAGTGAGATTTGTCACATCTGACACTCGTTTTGCTCCAATAACCCGTGTCACTCCAGGTCAATGTAATCCACCCATTTCTGCAGAGCTACTTCTAACACCCCAAGAATACTACAGGACACGCAGTCTCTTTGTTGACCAAGATTGGCCAAACAATACACAAAGTCTTGTTTATTAATAGTAAAGCTCTCTTCATCATTCAGTAAGACTAGTATCAACAAACATGTCTGTGAAGGTTCTCAGTCATCCAGGACATCTTGAAAAAAAGGTTAAAGTAAAAACATTTGGACTCAGTTTTCAAGGTGAAGACATTTCGTCTCTAATTCCAAGAGACTTTGTTAATTCTGAGATCAACAGGTAGGAGTAGAGGAGTTTCCCCTGAAACCAAACCTGATGGACCAGGCTGTTCTGGTCTCACTGTTGTTGGCTATGAAAGGGAAGTGTGACTCCTGATATAAGAGTTGTTAAGGCTCAGGAGAGTCGTTAGTGACACTGCTCTAGTCCGGTGCAGAGTCGTTAGTGACACTGCTCCATTCAGGTGTAGAGTCGTTAGTGCCACTGCTCCATTCAGGTGCAGAGTCATTAGTGACACTGCTCCATTTAGGTGCAGAGTCGTTAGTGACACTGCTCCATTCAGGTGCAAAGTGGTTAGTGCCACTGCCCTATTCAGGTGCAGAGTTATTAGTGACACTGCTTCATTCAGGTGCAGAGTCGTTAGTGACTCGTTAGTGACACTGCTCTATTCAGGTGCTGTGTTTGTTGTTCTAGGGTTCAACTCTTTTGTTTTAGGTTTCAAAACACTTTTATAAATACTAGGCAACATGAATCTGAGGCCACCTCCTCTGTTCAAAGAGGGCTTTTCCATTTTCACAAAAATGGCTTCCTTCACACCTTTCTCAAACCATCTGGCCTCTCTGGCCAAAATTCGGACATTGCTTTCCTCAAAGGAATGCCCTTTCTCTTTGAGGTGGAGGTGGACTGCAGACTCAGGTCCTTTCAGGGGAAACACCTCCCTCTAGAGATATAAACTCATCTCTCCTACCAGTTTATCTCAGAATATATAAAGTCTCTTAGAATTAGAAACTGAAAACTGAGTCCAGATGCTTTTACTTTTTTTCCTACCTTGCTGCCATTGTTTTTGTATCAACAAAGACATCATGCGATTTCCCGCTGATTGAATCCTGTTCCCACATGTGACATTAAATTAATCACCAATTTTAGATTATTTAGATTAGATTATAGATTATAAACCTAACCTTGCTACTTTTATTCATATTCTTTTTTTTACATTTTTGCTCATCTCAAAGCATAAAAAATGTGTAAGAAAATAGTCTATAAGCCCAACACTTGTCATTTTAAAGCTATATGACAGTATCCTATACCTGCTCAAAACATACTGCAGCTTTCCTCCACCTGCACCAAACACATCAAACATTTACTTAAAAATATGTACTCTTACAATACTATCACTGCCCCATAGGATGATCTAACAACCAAGATATATTTATTTAATTTTATTTAACCTTTATTTAACCAGGATAGTCCCACTGAGATTACAAATCTCTTTTGCAGGGGAGTCCTGGCCCCATGTGTGTTTGGGGGGGGACTATTGTACATGTTTTTGGTGGTAGGGGAAACCAGAGTACCCAGAGGAAACCTACGCAGACACAGGGAAGGCCCTGCCCTGGATGGGAATCGAACCCAGGACCTTCTTGCTGTGAGGCAGGCGTGCTAACCACTTTGCCATAAATATGTGCTGCTTCTTTTACGTAATTATCTTATCTCTATCACTATGAATAATTTATGTCAAAGCGGAGAAGTGAGAAGATGCAGAGAGAAAAGAAGAGGTGGACGACACATCTCCTTGTCTTTGTTGTAAGTTTTTTGACCTGAGATAAATACTGCAAATCTTATTTACAGTAGATTACAAAGGTGCAAATGGAGTCTGATTCAGGTTTGACAAAGAAACTGTGCCAGACCTAAATCTGGTGATTATAAGTTATTGCTAAGTGGTAACTATTTTGCATAATTGTGCTCGATATGTTTAACCATAGTTTTGAGATTTATTTTTATTCTTTATCTTTTCATGTTTCATTTGAAATTCAGGGAACTAAGAAATACTGTCGTTTACTTTTCTATGTGCTTCACTGGAACAGATGGATGGTCTTTTTTTTTTCTTTGCAGATAAGTTCAAACTAAGCTGTAATTTATTTTCAGTGAAACACGACAAACATTAGCCAGATTAGCTCTTACTATTTCAAGAGACTTGATTATAATGCTGAGGGTATCATAACACCTTAGTGCTTAGGAAAAATAATTTTGATTAAAAAAACATTACTCTCAAAGTAGTACATTTTCATCTATACAGTAGCACACCTGTAATTATGGATGAAGCATTTAGTTCCATGGCCCATTGTGTGGATTTTCCAGATCGGTTTGCTCTCAGTTACAGATTTACAAAGTGAGAGTTCTCACTCAAGTGCTTGTGGAATGTATTCAAAGCTGTTTTGTTCTTTTTCCCTTCTCCTTTTGAGATCAATACATTGCTGAGGGGGGAAAAAAAACAAATCTTTTAGATTTGGAGCTAAGCCTATTTTGCTTTTGTGCATTGTCATTCCTAATCTCTAAATTTTTCTAACAGTAACCCCCTTTCTTCTCTTTGTAAGTGTGTTATTTTTCTCTCTATTTGCCCCTCTCTCTCATTGTCCAAATTCAGTATTTCAGCAAAGCTAAGCTATTACTTCTTTAAATGCACATCATTTTAGGCATAAGTAAAGAGTGCTGTAGATGCCATTGTTTTCCCAATCAGGATGGTGCATGGTCACTGGAAAACATAGTAAAATAAAAATTCTACTGCCTATAACTAGACAGAAAATGTTTATCTTTTGCTTTGCCAAAATGTTTCTGATTAGATCTGTCTCTGATCAGCGCTTTGCACCAAAGTTAATGAAACAAAAGAAGGCAGGCTGAAACAGAGAAACCATGTGAGTCAAAACTGGAAATCCTAAAATACAGATACCTGAAATGAAGGTGTTTCTCCAACATCTGGCTGTGAGAGCTGATTGCTGCATTAGAAAGTGATGAGGCATGTGTGAGCTTTTAAGTGGATGAATACAAAATAAACACTGTGACCTTTGCCCGATTAACTCAAAAGACTAATAAGATACAGATGGAGACAGGTTGTGTGATTTAGCTGCATTTAAGTCATAAATACAGTCGCTAATGCTGAAGTGCACTGCCTGCTGTTATGCCTATAGACGATTTCCTTGGGCTGATTGGCAGAGGGACTGGGGTTAATAGAGCTGGCCAGGGTCTTGACCTTTCTTGTGCTCGCAGAAAAAGGCATCTGAGAGGATTCTGCCACTGAAGCACACAGCTATTTGAAAGCTTTTATCTGTGAACTATGTTTGATTTAGGTCCAATCATTTGTAGGTGTGGGCCATTTTTCAAAAAATGTAGCACCCATTTTGGATTTTGTTGCTGTAGTTTGGTGGTCTGGATACTGGTCACAAAACAACTTTTTAAGGCTCAAATACTGTACAGTTTAGAATGTGTACCTGCCAGAAGATGTGCTCCTCAATTGCACTGCTGCTAACACAGATGGGACTTGTGTTTCAATAATTACCCTTTATCATTTGTTTTATCTGGTCAAATAAGGGCTTTTACAAAAAGCTATTGTGCCCTCACTCTGACATACATGAAGGTTCTGGTGAGCCAAGTTCACAAGTAATTATTCCTTCATCATGTCTAATCATGTTATTATTCCTGAAAATACAGAAGTTTGGTGGCAACTGGTTATATTACATCAATATTGCGATTAAAGAACTTGCACACAGTGTGTTGCAGTATATTTAAATGTGTTCAAAGGTTTTGTGGCAGAACAGCAAATCTTGAGGAACAGAGAATGGCCTCCTTGAAGTGTTGTTCCTATTAATCAGAAAGCCATTTGTGATGCTGCATTAAACCCTCCAATGTCTAAATTTGACAAATGATGATTACCTGGGGGAAATCGATGATGATCACATAGTATTAATGTTCCCTCTGCAGGAACAACATTCATCCTGACTTGAATAGTGAGAACTAAAATAGGAAGGTTTCATTTCCAACAAGCTTTGTCTAAAGTGATTTACTTATTCACCACAGTCTGGATAATGGTGCCACAAAAATGTTCTTGCATCTGCTTTCACAAGCCTTTTTTTTTTTACATCAAACAGACGAAAAGCAAACAAAAACGGCATTGTCTTTAGCAGACAGTGAGAACACAATGGCTGCGTTCTGTGAGAGCCGCTGGTGAGTCAGACTGTAGTATTGCGGTGCAGAGGGAAGCAGAGGAGGAGGAGAAGAGGTGGGGGCTTGATAATGTATGGATGTGTTTACAAGGTCATTGATACACTCACTGCTTGCTTATTGCCCTGGGCATTATGCCACTGAAGAGGTCCAATGAAGTGCACTGCAAAAGCATTACGCATATTTACATGCTAGATAATACCACTATTAGAACAATATCAGAATACTGGGTGCTCATGAGAGAAGAGACTCACCAGCAGCAAGGATTTTTTATATTTGGGTGGTCGCTTAAAAGGTAGCTAATATGCAACATTGAATTATTCCTGACATAGTGGTTAAGCCATTCAAATGTTTTCAAAAATACAAACATTATTTTCTCGTTTTTCTTCCTTTGTGTACATCAGAGGGATGTTACTGGCTGCAAGCTATCCAACAATCACAGACTACAGAGAAAAAATGTTTTTCAATGCTAGAATAGACCTAGATTTGGCTTTTGCCCACTAGTGAGCTACAAAGGAAAGGATGGGTAATGGGGTCTCATTTGTTTACAACATGCCATGCCTTTTAATGCCTTTAATGCCTTTAATAAATAGATACAGACAGACTGGATATGTTGAATAAATAGGAGATATCGTAAATACACACATTGATCCTTCCTATTAAAGTCAAACTTAGAAAAAGAAAACAATAGCAAATGTTAATAGTTAAGGTAGATGTATATACTTAAAAAAAATTGTTCACAAACGAGACGGCGAAGAACGCACATGCTAAATTTAGAAATGAAAGACCGGTTTAATTCTTGACAGAATGAAACAAATCAGACAACATGCAACAATGGTACATGTTTTATAGGTGTACATTGTGCCCGCCTCTCAGCTACAGGGTCGTAGATGGACGTGCAACGAGCTGATGTGTCAGTCATAGATGTGAGTACGTTTACGTGTATATGCCACTAACTGTACAGGACAGAGTGTCCCTGAACAATGATTAGATGTAGTGCAAAGTGATGTCTTTGTCTTGTTTTGGATTAGCATGGTGCCATTAGGAAATACAGCTAAAGACATTAAGTCATAAGTGTATGTGGATAAGCATATAAACTGGACCAGGAGTGAGCGCATTCAGCAATAATATACAATTTCTATGACAAATATACTATATAGCAGATTATTTCTTTATTTCACTTCCTTCCAATGGTGCAGATGAGATTTGTCTCAACAGAATGCATAACCACTTTCAACTATTCTAGCTTTATTCATTTTGTGGCATATGTTTTCTGATTACTATTTAGAATCAGTGGGTCAGACTTTTTAGCTGCATTTCAACTCTCCACCATGTCAACTAAGTGCATGTCCTGATTCGTGCCTCATATGAATTAGTTATCTTTAGCTTTTGAGCAAAAACTGTTGGTAATAAGATAAATGTGCATTGTGTATGATCAGTGTGTACAGTGTGTTTCCGGCTGATCGCTGACTTGATTTGCCATGTGAGAATGCACCAGGGATGTGTCTGACTCCTGCCGGATAAAAAAATCCCCAATAGTGATATAGTGAATAGTTTTTGTCTGCATGTTTATCTGTAAATGTTTCATGGGTAAATATTCAGCTTGTGTGCTTATTATGAGAGGTTGTGTGGCTTTTTTAATCTGCTGATGCTGCTTTGAATATTGATTTCTTTTAACTTTGGAATTCACTTCTAATTTTATTTTCAATGTTTCAGCAGTGAATAAACTGCCATAACTGGAGCAACTGAATTTTGGAAAGAAGCTACTTAATAATATTTATACTACTCTGCAATGCAACTATATGTTTTTTTTTTTATTATTACTTACTGACTGTTCGAGCTTGTAATTAAAATGGCTGTTGTTTTCAATAATTGAACAAATCTTTGCTGCTAACCAAACATTTAACAAAGGGAAACACTCATATAGTTGTGAGCTGTAACACACATTATTTTTGCTTTTGGATTGGCAAAGAAAATCCCACAACTGCAATGATTAGAAGTTACTAAAGAAAACCCACAGAAAGCCCTATAATAATACATTATATATTGGCAAAGAAGAGTTGCAAATAATCTGAAAATAGAAAATAATAGTTATTAGCTGTAATAACTGAAGCCATGCTGAATGGTTGTGAATGTTTGAAGAGAGTCTTGGGGAGCCTTAAAAAAGCAATCACAGAGGTGGGAGAAAATAGAGCACAGAGAGAAGCAGCAGGACAGTGTGTGTGAATTTACAGTATGTGTTTGTGTCTGTGATAACGAAAGAGATTTAGAGAGAGGAGGAAATAAAGAAGGGAATAGGTGTGAAAATAGGAGGGGACCAGGGCACAGTAAGAGAGAAGCTAGAGAGGTGGCAGGCAATAAAGCGACCCATCAATCTGCTAAATGAGTGTCCTTCCAGCAGAGGGTACTCACCCACTGCTGCCGTCTCCACGCTCATCACTCACAGGTTCAGGCCTGTGCACACCAGCTCATGCTGACCTGCTGTAGGCAGCAGTGACTGAACAAATATGTGGTCAAAAGGTCACCTCAGCAACTGTTGATCAATTTACTGCTTCAGCATATGGCACATGGAATCTTATAGAATTTAACATTTCTTTTTTTATTTTATTTTAAAGTAATGCTCATCTTCTGTGGAGTCTAAACACTAATAAACATATAATGATTAGTTCATATTATTGTAATATTCAAACACTTAACAATAATATTGCATTGGTGACAGACAACTTTATTGTTGCTACACAAGGTTGTGTGTTTGAATCGGCCACCGGTCATGACCTGTGTTTTCTTTGATTATTTTTGAAGCTGTGCATTGAGATATAGTTAATACAACTGACATTCACCGCAATAACAATTAAGAACCAAAAATAACCTTAATGGCTTTCAATTGCTCTGAGTAAAATAAATAAATAAATAATAAATAAATAAAATGATCACCTTTCTTCATGAAATGAATTCGACTAAAAGTGGGAAAAGTGTGAATAAAATAAAATTTAATTATTACCTTACATGTAAAGCATACACCCCAGTGCAACTGCTGCAAACGTTTCAAAGAAAACAGTAATTTACTTGGAGCTGTGATTGCTTTTAGATATGGCTGTGATTCTGCCTCCCACACCTACAGCCACTGCATACAGTGTTTGAGGCCAGGAGGTGGCCTGGAGAGACAGGAACACCCAGGAGACATTAAAGGATGCCCTGGAGCACAGGACAGTCCCACAGGAGAGCTCTCTCACTCATGAGGCCAACCAGTCCTGAGAATAAACTGTAGTTCCCTTTCTTCAAATGATTTTTTCCAGATGGAATATCAATGTGTTAAAATGGGTAAAACATTTGCAATAAATCTGCATATTCACCGTTGTCATGTTGATCAGCCTTTTGTTGGTACAGACATGGTTCAGTTCTAGTTTAGGCCTTCTTCTCATATTCCAATGCCTTATTCTAATCAGTGTACAAAACCGTGTACATCAATGTCCTGCTGCTGTAGGCTTAAAGTGTGGCGTCTAAACCCAAAGACAGATGTTCTATTTTCATTTTACTTGCTCTATATAGGCTTAGCCACTCATTTCAGCTCCAAGATGACAGCGCTGTCAAAGATAAATTAACTTGACACTGTACTGGCTAAGCCCTGCCCATCATAATATCTTACAGTATCTTGCTCAGTCCCTCTTTGTCGGCAGTGCATGGGATCACAGGCCAGCTGGAGAGCCCTGACTGATGAGTGCTGTCAGCAGTGAGATGGCAGCAGCTATGAAAGTACTCCCAGCACTCTCCCAACATGGAGCTCCAGTGCGTCATCTTGGATATAGTATCTTGGCGAGGCAGAAACTATTTAGTATTCAGCATCCACTTCTAGTCTGTTATCCCCGAATAGCATTTACTGAGGTTGCACTGTGTGTTGGAGTATAATACTAATTTTATTTAGCCCCGAGGTTGCCCCTTTAATTAATACACTTTCTTTATTTATATTTGTGTACTAAACAGTAAAAACTAAACAATTGTGATATGATATCTTTCTCATGAGCAAGCTTAGGTGTAAAAGGAGCACTGATATAAGTAAATATTTTGAGATTCTCACTAATTCTTGGCAAGACAAAACAGGTGAATAGAGAAAGTTTTTAAATTAGAAGATATCCCTGTGAAACTTCTCAACTTTATTATCGGCATAAACAGAAGAAGAAAATGTATTACTATTGTATTATTATTATTATTATTATTATTTAGTTTTGTGCAAATAAATGTTTTGATATGCAAATGAGGCCTTATATACTTAAATATCCCAAAACATCATAACATCCCGCTCTCCCCCACATACTGTCGTTGTGTCCTTGGGCAAGACACTTAACCCACCTTGCCCCCCCAAAGAGATTTGTAATCTTAGTGGGACTATTCTGGTTAAATAAAGGTTAAATATATATATATAAATAAAAATATACGTTAAGGTGCATACATTTGCTAAAACAAAATCTGGAAATTGGAAAAGACCAGGTTTAAAATTTTTGGTTAATTTTGTTGACATATTAGAAAGGGCAGGGGGGTTCTGGGTATCTTATTTTGTGTTTAAGTAAATTTGAGAACGTTAGCCATGTTTTTTGGAGTAAAATGACCGATAACTCAAGATAGGAATGATGATAAAAAAACTTTTTCTTCCCCAAATATGGTTATCACTCCTAGTTGTCAAAACTCATTCTGTCCACTACTATTAGTGAGAATACAGTATTTAACATAATAAAGGTTAAAAAGGCCCCAGCAAGGCACCCATTGAACCACTTTTATGTCTTTACTTTTGTGGAATTTTGTCACAAACAGAACCAAGTATATTATTATTATTATTATTATTATAAGACAAAGGATAACCATGATGTAATCCTTGCCTTAAATGCCCCACAAGCCTGACCGTGGCTCTGCCGTTGAACCTCTGTTGCGTGCAGCACCCACTCAGTCCCTAATCCTGATGCTGCTGGATGAGCTAATTCCTTCACACTACATAGCTCCAAACAGCCTATTCATTTTTAGCTAGGGGCCAATTTGAGAAGTAAGGGTCAGTCTGTCTTGCCTGCCTCACTTGCCTCGTCATCTGTGAGGCAGAAATGAGACAAAACTGTAGCCATTGTGGTTTTATTGAAATAAACTTTGATCATGACACGGCATTAGACACAGTAGGTCATGTACATTGAGATTTTGTTAGTATGTTACATCTTATTTTTGTTTTATGTTGAAACGTTGCAACTAAAAAAACTTGAGATAAATTAATCATTAGACATTTCAGGAAAGACATTGATTGAGTGTATGGAAAAGCATCAGCTTGATCTATAATTTACTGTGTTATTACACTGTTACAGTAGAGTTTTCTGTTGGTGGAAGTCAGAATAAGGGATGAGCTTTTGAATGAGATAAACCAGACACTGCTCCAAAGTGAATAGATAGATTTAATCCAGCCTGCAAAGAATTCACCCCAATAGTTTGAAAATTCTGCTGCGTTGTGCATGATGCCAGGCGGCAGATTAGTCTCAAACTTAAACAAAAGCTCAAACAAAGCAATTGTAGAGTGTCCTATGCTGCTGTACTTTTCGCTCAGCCTCTTGTGCTGGAGAATGAAGTGCTGCCTCTCGGTGCTCCAGCTCCTGAGACTATTAAAGCTCTGATAGTGTTTTAAAGGAGCACTGGTGGAGGATTCACCCTGGCAGCTACTAACCAAGAGCATGCCATAAGTTCCCAGGGCCCAATGTAGAGCTGAATGTATGAGTATCAGTTTTAATTGTGTACAGGGCTTTGCATGTTTAACATGCATGACACAATAGCACATGACTACAGAGGTTAACACAAGCATCTTATCAGGGCCTTTATGTCTTGTTTTGCCTGAGACCAATGCTGCGTCAAAGCCATTTTGTCAAAGGGAGAAGTTCACAGCACTCAGTACTCACCCCTGAGCCTTTTTCACACTTCAGCATTATGAAGACTGAAAAACACACACAAAGTTACACAGTGTAAAATCAATCTTGCTGAATGTTTTTGCACATACACTGCCTGTCTCTTATTTGTTATTATCCTTTTTTTATGTGTACTGGATGTTGTGAGCTAGTCAGAAATGCAGCACTTGCATTATAGGCCTGTGCAAAGAAGTTTAACTGTAGCTGATAACAATTAAGTAGAGCTGGTATTTATGAGCTAACAAGCAGTTTGTGTTTGTCAGGCTAGCAAGTGGCACTGATTTACAAAGCAACACAAATTTTCTATTGGTCTGGTCACAACAGTTCTCACTCAAGTTACTGTTGATGTGGGGGTGACAAAGAGTTGTCTACTAACAAATCCTGCACATTTCAGATATTGATGACTGTATTCAAAATCATAAAATATCAGACCATTTTATTTATTTACCAGGCCAATCCAAGCTAAAGATGTTGCCCATTTAAACATGCAAAAAATAATTTCACAGCAGAGCAGAGCTGATACTAAATGGCTTCTGTAATCACAGAATAGTGCACTGGGACAGCAAAGCACTGATGAGAATCCTAAAGCTGGTCACTGTGAATATTTCATCTGTTTTCTTTTCTTTTTTTTTTTAAACAGATTTTGTTACATGCACCTACATGCTAAAACACCAGAATTCCCACAATTCCCTAACAAGCTAGTGACTGACTGCGATGAGCAGGTGTTTCAGACAGCTTGTACCTACAGAAGAGCTATCAGCTGCTCAAGCTGACACTGTCATGTAAAAATCTCCCATCTGCTTCATCTGCCAAAACTGTTAATCACCATCTCCAACTTCCTGAATAAAAATACCACTCTAAACAAAGACACATTGACAAAAGGATATTATTCATAAGACATCTAGCTCCACAGAAGAAATATTTCACTGTTGAAACCAGGAGAGAACTATTGTGTAACTCACCTTTGTTTATGCTGCTGCGCGTTGCCCCTGGTCAGAAACTTGGCCTTTTCAGACACACCAGAACAAAAGGAAGAAAGAAGGCTGTTGTGAATGTGTGTTTGTTGGCCTTGTCTGCCCTGGTCATGTTGACTGATTGCTGTTGGCGCTCAGATGGAAGTGGTCATTCTTGACACTGGGGTCTGTCATAAAATATTAGTTCTACAAAACCTAAACATCTAGACCTTGTCTCTGTACTGAACTATTGTTCATTTACTTGTTTGAAAAAGTCTGCCATTGGTGGCGAGATTGGACTCATACTGTACATATCTATGCCCATGTATCAAGCACTGGTCTTGATCTTGACTTGGTCTCGGTCCCTTTAAGTTTTTGTGCTCTCTTTGTCTCGGTACACTGTGTTCATAACATGGTCTTGGTTAGTGCAACAATAGCACTCATGACATAACTTTGTCCGGGACATTGTGAAGAGCTATTATAAAACCCTTGCCAGACAGTGAGAATAACACTGTTGTATCATTATTCAGCAAGTGTAAATTATGTTTGGGGAAAGGCAAAGATAGCCCATTTCCATGGTTTTTCTGTAATTGAAGTTGTTGTTGTTAAACTTACTGTACGTGTAGTTGTTTAAAAAGAGATAGAAATGAATGATGAGAAAAGGGATGATTATTGAAGGAGACTGCAAAAGCCAATAGCTAGTAGCTGTATATTCACCCTTAAAACAAGGAGCAGGGGCCTGGATCAATACCTCTCTCTTTCTTCAGTGCGTCGCCCCCTCTCTGCTCATCACCAGGGGCTGAAGGGAAAGTGTGCGACGGCAGCAGACTTTTATTACAGGTCTCCAGGTGGCTCAGTAGGACACAGTGCCGCAACTCTGAATCCTGCTTGTTAAAGGGTCCCTTGTAGATGGAGCAGTATGTCAGCACAGAGCTACGTGACATCACCTCCCAATGGAGCAATGATGGACTGTTCTCACAAAGTAGCAGCTATTTGATTGAATTACTCAACTCTGGTGTAAAGTGCCACGTTAGGAAAAAGTTATTAAATATGCCCATGCCATAGCCTTGGACCAAATTCCATAAAAAAATTGTAAAATTATGCAGCACTGCTCCAGATTTTTTTTTTTTCATCGACAAATGCTATCAACATTGGAGAAGTGTAACAGCAGACAGTGGTTAGTACATATTAAGTTTAAAGAAGCCACCAGAATGCTTTTTTAACACATTCATTAGGAACTTTATTTTATTGTGCAATTAAAAGATATGACACTGATTGTGAGCCTGACAGACTAATTTTATTCAAAAACACACTAACCAAGTCATGGCAACAAGACAGGGCAAGTCAAGACGTACACAGGGTGAAATCAAGGGTCGAACTAAGACCAGTGCTTGGAACATGGGAACAATATATGAAGTGATCTTAAGTGTCAACCCCCCCAAAAAAAAATCTCTTTACCAATTACAAACCCATGGACTGGTTTGCTATAGTGCCCAATAAAGTGAGAGGACATGTCCTAAGTACTACAACCCTGACATCAACAGACATCCCATCGGTTTGGTAGAATAACAAGACTGAATAACAATTAGTGGTCTCACATGGTTTGCCGCATTTCGTTCACTGTAGAGCATTACTCACACCTAATGAAAGCCCTTGACCAATGCCTCTTTGTAATGTTGAGTGTCTCAGTCATACAAATTACTCAATTCCCTGATGTTTTTTGGTGATTGTTGCTTTCTCTGACTTACAGACCTGTTCCCAGTGCATGTTGGACTCCGGCAGGGCTGCCCTTTGTCACCGGTCCTGTTCATTATCTTTATGGACAGGATTTCTAGGCGCAGCCAGGGGCCGAAGGGAGTCTGGTTTAGGGACCACAGGATCTCGTCTCTGCTTTTTGCAGATGATGTTGTCCTGTTGGCTCCATCAAGCCAGCACCTTCAGTGTGCACTGGGACGGTTTGCAGCCGAGTGTGAAGCGGCTGGGATGAGGATCGGCACCTCCAAGTCTGAGACCATGGTTCTCAGTCGGAAAAGGGGGGGCTTGCCCCCTTCAGGTTGGTGGAGAGATCCTGTCTCAAGTGGAGGAGTTCAAGTATCTTGGGGTCTTGTTCACGAGTGAGGGGAAGAAGGGAACGTGAGATTGACAGACGGATCGGTGCAGCTTCTGTAGTGATGTGGTCGATGTACCGGTCTGTCGTGGTGCAGAAGGTTTACCGGTCAATCTACGTTCCTACTCTCACCTATGGTCATGAGCTTTGGGTAATGACCGAAAGAACAAGATCCGAAATGAGCTTTCTCCGCAGGGTGGCGGGGCGCTCCCTTAGAGATAAGGTGAGTAGCTCGGTCACACGGGAGGAGCTCAAAGTAGAGCCGCTGCTCCTCCACATCAAGAGGAGCCAGCTGAGGTGGCTCGGGCATCTGTTTCACATGCCTCCTGGACGCCTCCCTAGGGAGGTGTTCCGGGCATGTCCCACTGGGAGGAGACCCCGGGGAAGACCTAGGACACGCTGGAGGGACTATGTCTCTTGGCTGGCCTGGGAACGCCTCGGTATCCCCCCGGAAGAGCTGGAGGAAGTGTCTGGGGAGAGGGGAAGTCTGGGCGTCTCTGCTCAGACTGCTGCCCCCGCGACCCGGCCCCGGATAAGCGGTAGAAGATGGATGGATATTGCGTTCTCCATTTTACCTCTACACACACACACACACACACACACACACACACACACACACACACACACACACACACACACACACACACACACACACACACACACACCTAACGCTCACAGAGGATTTTAGCCTAGACAAATGACAGTGTGCATTCATTTCATATAACCCTTTTTATGTATGACATAACTGAAGAAGACTTTTGAGGTTATAACCATGTATTTTGAGACAAACAGAAGTACTATAGTTAATGTACCTAAATTCCCTCATGTACTGTTCTGCAGTGCGCATAAATGAATCAGGGTTTGACTTTTCATTCACAAGAAATTATTCAGGAGACTGGTCTCAAAGATGCACTTAACCAGTGACAGAATTACACAAACATTATTTCTTTCTCGTCTTATCCTCGTGACGCTGAACACTTGACAGCTTTTTGCTGTGGCAGTGTAGAGGCGGGTGGGTGGTTAGCATGTTCATGGGTTGGTGTGTGTTCGCGTGTAGGTGTTCAGTTTGTCAGCAGCGGTGCCTACAGAACATGAATCTACCATGTATTTGGTAGATCAACTACAGCAGGTTGTGGTGTATTTGTCTACACAATGCCAGGTCGGAAACACTGATTGTTGTAGCAGATATTGTTTGGGAGGTCAGAGAGATGAAAGAAGTGATAAACTAACATAGTAGAATAAAAATGTGTGTGATAACATTCCACATTGGGCTCCAAGGGAAGATTTTATGCTTTCTGTGGTAGAGGGCTCTCACCATTGACTGATCAGTGAGTCACTCCACTGTGAGGCAGACAGCATCTGTTGGAGTGAATTTAATGCAGCATGGATTTGTGCTGTGTAAATGATGAATTCTCATAACCGCGATACAATGACAGTAAGATAAAGAAGTGAAATTAAAATAAGAAAATGTTTTGCCTTTTGCTAGCATTATTAGTCCTGTTTTGTGAACACTATGTGATGTGGGAAATGACAAATAATACGCCTACATATTGGCTGTGACTACAGATGTAGCTTACCACCACCAGTGTGTGACTTTGGAGTGAATGAATAATGAATATGTAAAGCGTCTTTGGGAATATTTAAAAATGGCTAGTAGTAGTGTGCATTATTATTATTATTATTGTTATTATTATTATTATTTTTTTTATTTGTAGTAGTAGTAGTAGCAGTAGTATTATCTCCATCTGTACCTGTTTGTACCCTGTTAGCATCTTGGCAATAATCTCACCCAGAGATGAACTATAGCCCTTATTGTACCATCAATTACATTATAAACCACCTAGAATATACAGGACTATACAGAAATGACTAAGAAATATTTGACATGACATTTGTTTATTTATTTTTTTATCAGGTAGGATTAAGATTTATCATTTCCCATAGATAGAAACAAATCATAGTCATCCCATGGTTAGTTTATGCATTTTCAGCAGCATAATCTTTCATGTGTAGATTTGGCCACAAAATTTGTACTTAAAAAGTGCAGAAATTGTTTATGCTTTAAACAGAGATATTATTAATATATTATATTTATTATATAATGTGGCCTTTTGCTTTACTTATTTTTATTCATTTATTGTCCACACAATAAGATTGAACAGCAAGAGAGACTTACAGTATTCCGTAACATTGTTGTGTCTCAAGGCTTTTGAAACTGGCTACAGTTGCTCCACCTGGTGGTCTGTACAGTAGTGCTGAGCCTTTTGAAATGAACTTGACTTGACTTCAATACTAACTCCCTCTCAGTTAAGTGCAACACATTAGATATTGAAAGCATATGTTATTTACCTTTATCCTTGGAGAAAATCAACACAAACTTTTTTATTACCTACTTCTGTAATGTATTTGTAATGTACAGAAATTCTCTTTTAAGTGCGATTTTGCTCTATTTCTCTCTCTATTTCTAAAACATCACTTACATTATTCTTTTTGAGAATGGCAATCCATTAAGTATGACAATTGCTTATGTCTTGCAGGATGAGCCCTTTGGGGCCATAGACCCTTACTGACTAAATGTTCTAAGGGTGACACCATGAAGGGCTTAGGAGCGAACCGCAGCCGCCATTTGTCCGACTCCTGTGAACCACCTGGATGCACTCAGAAAGCACTCTGTCCTTTAACTCCTGATGCCCACGGCTCCTTTTTCTTGAGCCCTACCATTAACCATTATGCCACGCTGGACCCCCATCTTCATCAGTGCCCGTCGACCAGCCCCACCACCTTAACCCCTGACTGTCTGCTGCCTTTCAGCCAGATGTCTAACAGCAGCACGTTTCCAAGGATCCACTTCACCACACAGGCTGAGCAAGCAGACTGCTCACAGGGCTATATGGCTGCCTCTGTGGGAACTGGGCAGGGTAGCAGGGCACTGTCCACCTCCCTGTCTTTGGGTATGGGTCTAGGTCTGGGTCTCACAGGGGCTCCTATGATCACCAGTGGATCAGCAACCATCTCCTCTGCAGCGGCTGCCAAGATGAACCGGTTACCAGCCAACCTTTTGGATCAGCTTGAAAGGCACCTGCCACTGTCCCGCGATGGCTTTAGTACCCTGCAATTCCACAGAGGACGCATGTCAAAACAGCGCAGTGAGAGTCCAGGACGAATTCGTCATCTGATGCACTCTGTGCAAAAGCTCTTTGCCAAGTCTCAGTCACTGGAAAACTCTGCACTGAAGGGCAACTTAAACGGACGTTCAATTGGTGCTCCAGGGACAGGAGAGGAAGGGGGGGGACCTACTCGCAGGAGCAAGAGTAAGGACAGGGCTAAAACTGAGGGTCCAAAGCAGAGACTTAGACCCAATGCATTAGGCCTCTGGGGTTCAGATGATGCTCTGGACACTGACACTACCAAAGCTGGAACTATAGCTGTAGGGTACCGTAACCCACTGAGCATGATGACTCTCGGCAGAGCAGTGTCGGACAGCCAGGCTGTAACCAGACAAATCCCACAGGGCTACAACACCATTTCTGCACATACTCTCAAGACCTCTAAAAGCAGTAGTGACCTAAAGTTCGTGGCATGCCCAGCAACACAGGTGGGATGCAAGGATGACGAGGGACGAATCAGAGGGAGCAAAGACGACTTGTTAGTGAAGAGGGGGTCCTGGTCGACTCTAACTCTCACCCAGGCCAGGCAAGTGTTACAGAAGGGCTCTGCTACAGTCAACAGGACGCTGCTAAAATCAAAGTCTTGTCACCAAGACCTGACAAACCAGTTCCTTCAGGTAGGAGGGCCTGTGAGAATTCATTTCATCCTCATCTTTGACATTAATATCATTACGTCAGTTTCCTTAAAGCCTTGAGCAATGAACATTATTTTCTGCTTACATAATAATTTTTTTTACACATTCATTCCACTTACATTAGCATTATTGCTTTACTATTTTACATATTATGCTGAAAAGCATAAACCATGAAATAATACATTGTCTAATAACTACAGTAAGTTAAAAACTTTCCAATGTTGCATATAGGTACCTTCCGGAGACTGGGCAGGTACACTGGGTCGCGGTCGGGCCAGAGGAAATGAGATCCCATGTCGAAGGATGCGCAGTGGCAGCTATGTCAAAGCGATGGGAGACCTAGAAGACAGTGAAGACTCGGAAGGAAGTCCCAAACCCTCACCTAAAAGTGCAGCTCGTCGTCAGAGCTACTTGAAGGCTACTCAGAGATCACTGAGTGAGCAACAGCCACCCCCACCTCCACGCAAGTGAGTCTTGCAGTGTCCTCATTAACTATGGAGGTATATGTTATATTCTCTTCTAAGTCCAACCCAAAGGTTGACAGCAGGTGGCAGCATCTTGTTATAAACACAATGCAGGATTCACCTATAATGTCCCCACAGAACTGAAGATAAATTTATTTACTGGTACAAAAGCAACAGCAGGTGAAACTGTCCCATTTGTTTTACCCTTACACCGATTTGGACAGGCCTCGTGGCTACGCTCTTATGCGGAAGGATTATATGTGGTCTCCGCTGCAAAGTGCATGCTCTATGCAGCATCTGAGGTCAGTGTTATCCATAGGCCAGCAGTGTAATTGTGCACCAACCTCACTTACCCTGTTCTGCCACTAGTCAACACCATGTCCTCTTTTCGTGCTTTTCCTCTTTGTCTCATCTTTTAACTTCACTGAATGGTCTCTAGTGCTTCAGTGTTTTCAGCTTCCTAACATACAAATCACTCCACCACACCCTTCACTTACTGTGCATATTTGTTCACTAACAGAGCTTACAGTAGGAGACCAAAACTTGGAAACTTGTCATCATATTGACATGCTTTTAATGAAAGACACGTTTTAACTGACTACTGTTTTCTCTGTGCTGCTATTTTGAGCACTATAAAAAAACAGCTCTGAGTATTTCATTTTGAAATACTCATGGGAATCTTTTATATATAGGATAAGCACTCCAAAATTAAACACACTACTTATTTAGTTGATTGAGGCTGATGATAACATTTACTCCCACAGTTCCCTGCCGTCCCTGAAAGAACTCTCCACTAATCGGAGCCTTGATAATTTAGACTGCTTGGTGAGTCCTATGGATGCCCAACCACGCCACAGGAACAATGATTTCAACCGCTGCTCTGCAAAGCTGGGCAGAGGCTCAGGTTCTCAGGTATGTCAAAGCTGTTAATTTGAACCCCAATTTTTGGGGTCACAATTGTCCAAATTGGCATTAAAGAACACTCTTAAAAATACAAACATAAAAATAACTGCACTATAATTGCACACAAGTTTTCACTTTGCCGTCTGCCCTCAGCAGTACTGCCCGCACACCTTTTTTCAGGTATGCGGACAGAGCTGTGGTCACTCAGTACCATACTGTGAGGGGGAATCACAGGCAGTGGAGGCTTTGGATCTTCCTGCACCTACATGTTTCCGATCACGAAGCCACAGTTACCTGAGAGCTATCCAGGCAGGCTGCTCCCAAGATGAAGACACAGCTTCTGTGGACTCAGACTCTCCACCACCCACTTCTGCAGGCTACAGTTATAGCTCCAACACCAGTAAGTACAATGTGTCATATCATAAGGGTAATACATTTATATTTTTGTTGCCATTGTAAAAACGAAATATCTTACATAAATAAGATTTTTTTTTTAAAAATACATACAGTTATAACTCCAACACCGGTAAGTACAATGTGTCATATCATAAGGGTAACACATGTATCTGTTTGTGGCCATTGTAAAAACGAAATATCTTACATAAATAAGATTTTTTTTTTAAATACATACAGTTATAGCTCCAACACCGGTAAGTACAATGTGTCATTTCATAAGGGTAATACATTTATCTGTTTGTGGCCATTGTAAAAACTAAATATCTTACATGAATAAGATATTTTTTTAAATTAACCTTTGACAATGGGTCACCTGATCCTAGCAAAATGTGTGTGTGGTTAAACAATGCAGCATGAACTTTGCCTTAAAGCATTATGGCCAAATCCTTTCATCCTGTATCATACAGTACAAAAGCCTACAAAGATTAACTAACTAATTAACTAACCACTAACTTGGGATGCCATCTAACTCACAAATAGGCAACGTGATCGTCCTAAACTGCTGGTTGGCTGTCTAATACGTTGTCTAATATCATCCAATTTCATTTTCTTATTATTAACCTATTTTGTTCAATATTGCCACGCTATTTAAAATGTTTTAGCCATAATAGCCAAAATAAAATGCCAAGCAAAATGCATATTGTAACCGAATCATTCACAAAGAAATGCTGTAGATGAATAGATTAGTCTCATTTTCAAAAGGTAAAATACATAACATTCGTTTTTAACAGCAGGTCAGGACGTTATTATTCTCTTTGTCTTTTTTTTATATATATATATAAATATGCGTTAAATATACTAAACGCACCTAGGTTGGACACCTTTATAAACAACATTTAAGGGATGTTTAAACCAATCATCATCTTGTTGGACTAACTCGATGTCCAAAGCTGTCCAATCGTTAACCGAAAGTCACCGCTAATAAAAACGTGGACTCCAATCCCGGTTGTCAAGGGCGTGTACTACAAATCTTTTCTTCACAGCGTCGTTGTGTGTCTTACGACCGTAGCGTCCCGTGTGCTGTCTGCATCCTGTCTGCATGGCATTAAAGGGCAGATCATAAGGATTTTCGCGTCGCCGAAGAAATAGTAAGAGTTTTGCTTCGTCTTTTTTGTAGTTGTTTGTTTTCGGGGTGTTGATTGTATCGATACGGCAGGAATAATGCTAAGCTAAGCGGTAGGGCAGGTTAGCTAACTAACAAGCTATAGCAAACGTGGAGAAAGAAAGGAGATAAACCCCAATAGCAACCAGACATAATATGGAGCAAATAACGTGCCTGTTGATCTAAGACTGGCAGAAAATGACATCAATGTCTGTCGGCCGATTTCCTTTTATATTTCCGGTTATTTCAAATGTACAGATATCTAGGTTAAATGTAGCATGAATACCTTAATGATTGTGCCGCTGAGTGGTTAGCAGCACAAGCTAACAGTAGCTTAGGCGTCAACATCCGAGTAGCTAAATGGACATGTCGATACCCGGCTAGTTTGGGCGAATCATGCCGTTTTTGTTAGGCTTTGTGTTGAATAGCAACCCATTGTATTCAGAGAAGCACGTTTCGCCAACTCGTTCATTTCTATCCATTCATATCCATTCAACTGTACAACATGGGGGTATTTAAACCGCACGAAGCCACTCTTTTAAAATGAGAGAAGCAAATTACATCTCTTGCACATGACTATGATGTAGCCAAAGTATGTAAACATGATGCTTCTAGCTGAACACATTTTTAATAACTTAGCATAGCCTAGCTAATGTTAAGCTGTTCATTTCTCTAATCTTTCAAACAGCATGTGATGCAGCTCAGAGGCATGAAGTAAGCTATGAGTCACGTTTGGATCAACTAACAAATCAAAAGTCATACTTTCAACTGTGAAGTGTATGGGCTCTATATTGAACATTATCTTTTACATTTGAGTCACCCAAAATACTCTTGCCTCAAATTGCCATATCTTGGATGTTATTTTAGACCCACATTATGTTTTCCATTTCTGTAGAGCAGCTAGCTGCCATGTGTTAAGACCTGAAGACATGATAAAAATTTTATATGCTTCCTGCATATTATAAAGGGCCTAAGGCTAATAGTTTGCAGTTAGGGCACCAGGTTTTAGTTGAACACAGGTAGTGTTTGTAGCAAAGAAATGTGGCCAGACAACTTGTGAGACTTTTTGTCTTTGTTTGATAAGATTATAGCTATTGTCTGACTCTATATTGTTTTTATTATATATTTTATAATGGTTTGTCTGTTTGTTAAATACACCAGCATTGTGTCATCGAGGTGTGGTCATAGTATCTAGTGGATGGGTAGACTGTGAGTCACATGTACTCTGCTTCTCACTCTCATTGATGAGGTAATGCTTCAACTGTACTCTACTGAACTGGTAGCATCAACCATGAGTTGTAGCAAGTGCCTATACTAGAATTTAGATGAAGACATAAATAAACCACTTCAGCTCATTTGCTTTTGAATTAAGCAATGTTCTTAAACCCAGGTCTGTAATTCATTATGTTTAGCAATGTATTATTTTAATGTTTTTCAAAACTATCAGTTTCACTAAATTAAAGATTAAAAATGAAAGATCTACATCAGCTTAGGGTTTTGATCCAGACTGTTTTTCCAGCCCCAACGAACCAGACTAAGTGCCTCTCAAGGATACAGTATGTTGTGTACAAATACCCTTCAAAATCAATGTTGCCTATCTCCATTACTTACCATGTGTAGTTTTAAACAAAGCACTCAGCCCTTCCAGTAAGTCAGCCAATAGAATATAAATAGCAGTCTATGTAACTCATCAAATACCTCTCTCTCGCTCAAACAACAATCTCTCAGACTGGCACAAATAATTTCTCTTTTTTTCTTCTGTTCAGATTTTTTAAACTTCATAGTAATCAAACAGGTTTAAATACGCTGTACTGTGATATGACAAGAATAAATCTATTCATACTAACGTCACCCTTCAGTAATAAAATGGAAGGTTGTGAAGTCCAGACTCACAATTTGTTTAATGTTTATCTGCTATATCTTCTGGTGGAAACTAGTCTATAACTCTTGTGTCTGATTACTGATGCTGATCTTGTTTCGAGTTCCTCTAAAACTTGTTTTATGACTCTTGGCCCGTGTCCAGGTTTGCACACAAAGACATCATTCACAATAAAATTATGTACTATTTGGATAATCCAGGCTTTACAGCTTTTGATGCAGTAGAGACCAATGTAATATCCTTCTGTACAAAGGAGTTCACTCTACTCTCTAATTATCATTAACACAGGTTTGAATTATTTAAAAATGAGCTCTGTCATCACTTTTGTATCATCTCAGTGGAGAATTATAAATCATGTTCACCCAGGCTGAAACCCATACATTTAGGCTGTGGAGATTCCATTAGTGGTTATTTGATAGCAACAGTTCTGAAAACATGGAGTGCCAGAAACTTAGCCTAAAGCACAAAGAGAGTACTCTTGCCCTTGTAGCTTTGTTGTCAACCTTGTAATTGAGCTGGTTAATGGAATAATAGCAAGTTCATAACATTTCATTACAACACAAGTCTTTTGAACTCAACAAACTGCTTGCTCAGTGTTGAATGCAATACACCTTTTTCCTCTGTCAACCCTAGGTTAGGCATTATTAGCTAGTTGGAGAAGTTAAGCCTGTTGTTTTTGTAACAGTTTCACAATTCATGTTTTAAATGTTCATTCACTTTCTTACACTTATTCCCGTGAGGTGTCGCGGGTGACTGGAGCTTATCCAGGCAGCGTTGAGGCGGGGTACACCCTGGACAATGGCCAGTTAGTCGCAGGGCTGACACTTAGATATTCACTTGGGATACTTTAGATTTGCCAATTTAGCACATGTCATAATGTTGATTAATTAAAATGTATTTCATCCATTTGATAGCTTTGACAGCCCTTTAGACTCAACAAACCGCACAAAAGAATGTGTTGAGACTAACCAGATCCATCTGTGCTATCCAAGCTATGTCTTTATTAAGAAGTAATGTTTGCTCCTGTTCTGGGTTAGCTATGTTCTCTGACGCAGAGCTGTCACTTCATTGGCCGGTTTGTAAATGCAAAACACAGCACAGGCTCCTCGTGAACTGTGCGGCATGGATTCCACAGCAATGTTTGTGTATGCTGGTGGGTTTTAATGAGGGGTTGGCTGGAGTTGTGAGTCACTGGCTGATGACAGGAGTGCAGCACCCACACAATTATAGGGTTTTGGTGCTATTTAGATTGATACTGCTACTGGAGGGGAAAAAATAACAAATTTTTCCCATTTGTTCAAAATGGTGATCCTTAAACTATAACTTTTGTCGGGCTTATTTAAAAATGTCTCTGCCATGTGTCCCAGTGGCAACTATAGTGAGCTTTGTTGGAAAGTAATATCTATATTATTAGCAGTGTTTGTCTGCTATCTACACATTATCATGCCAACCAGCTAAATGACTAAACTGACTACATATATTTTACCGGCAACAGTCAAATTAGATATTTCTAGATAAATATACAGTTTTTAATAAGCTAACATCCAAATTTTATTCTTACATATAAAACATTAAAAATGTTTGTTATTTTGCTTGCTCCAAAACCAAATGAGGGAATACTTTTGGATATAGACAGTGAGCAGAAGGTGAACAGGAAACTTTGTAGTAGCTTAAAGACAGTCTTATGTAACAGCAGTAGGTGCAAAGAGCAGGTTTATCACTCACATTTGATTGGGTGTATAATCCACACCAGCTCTCTCTTTTTTTTTTTTTTAAGTGAGTGTTTTATTACTGAGCCTTTTTATTGTATAATGGTGCAAGAAGACTATTTTGCTAGCGTGCAGACTGTAAACAGGACACATTATAGCAGTTTACAGGTGACAGCAAAAGAGAGCCTAGAGAATTTATGGAAAAGGTATTAAAATTGTTCTTTTTTATTATTATTCTAGATTAAATGCTTGAAAAAAGAAACAATTTATACAGGTGTTTTATACAAACAAAAACAAAAGAAGCTGAAGACGAGTATAAGAAATATAAAAAAAAATTATTATGGATTATCAGAAAATGGATTATAAAAAAAATTACAGTGAAAAGCTAAATGAAAACTGAAACAATACAAAGGCAACATGGGGCATAATAAACAGTGTCATTAAAGGTAACAAAGCTAAAACTACATATCCAAAATACTTTTGTAAAAGAAAATGCAGACATATATATAATGAGGGAAAAAAATTGTAGATGCATTTTGTAAATATTATGCAAATGTGGGTCCCAGTCTTGTGGACATGAACTCAAAAGTTAAGACACAACCCAAAATACAATAATTGATAGTGTGAATAGCATTTTCCTTGACAGTGTGGACAAAAATGAAATATTGAAAATTGTAAAAAGCTGTGGAAACAAAAGAGCAAGTGACTGTGAAGATCTAGACATGATACTTTGTAATCAACAAACAGGCATTTTTTTCAGAAAACAGGAAAATAGCAAAAGTAGTACCTCTTTAAAAAAAATGGTGATGAACATGATTTCTACAACTACAGGTCAGTCTTGTTGCTTCTAGGGGTGTCCATGGTTAACCGATTAACCGTTAAAAATTGCGTAACCTAGTGAAACATTGTGCTCGTTAAGCGGCATCAATGGCGTGCTTTGAATTTAGATGCAATATATTTTTCCACCACTAGAGACCGCCAGAGCGCTCCCAGACATTTGTAATATCCATAAGAAGAAGTCATGACCAGCAGTTTTCTAACATGAAGCGGGCAAAGAAAAGTACAACGTGGGAGCACTTTAAAATTGAGAGTGACGGGGCAAAATGCAAGTATTGCAATGCAGTGCTTAGATATACTTCAAGTACATGTTGTTGTACGCATTTATTCTTATTGACTGTTTCTTTGCACAAAGTTTCTACAAAATTGTGCTATAAGAAGCAAATATAGCAGACATAGACCTAATCATGCAGGCGCCCTCGCGGCCACTTGCATTGCTCGTGAACTGGAGCGCATCTCATCCTAATTTAACGAAACTCAGCGTAGGCCTCACAGACATGAAATATATCTTAAGAAAGCTTGAAATGTCTTTTAACAATTTAAAACGAGAAGAAATAGACTACTCTCTGATTATGTAATCCATGATGTGCATTTCTCTCTATAGGCGCGTTCACTACGGAGATGGCGGTCGTCAACTTAATAAACTAAAAATAATAACCCTGACAACCGAGTATTAACCGCTAAGGGCCTTGGTTAACGGTTAATGAAAAACTTGAAAACGTGCAGCCCTAGTTGCTTCCACAGTTTTCAAAAATATTGGAGGAGTTTTGTAACAACATAACATTTTAAACAGTAGTCAAAACGGTTTTAGGACCAACATAGGACACAAAAGAAAAAATTAGGTAAAGCTAAAACTCTAATTAAATCTGCACTATTTACGCAAAAAAGAACTCTAAAAGTTATAAGTAACTGCCAAAATAGAGATTTATCAAACCCATTATTTGTCAGATTTAAGGTTTTATAACTTAATGATATGGTCTGTTTTATTATCTTACAAATTATGTTAAAAGTAAATAACAAAACAATTCCATCAAACATTTAAAAAAAAAAAAAAAAGTAAATACAATCTATAAGAGACGGAAATCTTAAAAATAAAAAATAAAAACTAGTTCAGGACTAAAATGAAGGAACGACATATCACAGTGAGAAAGGTAAATTTATGGAATGGTTTGAGGTCAAAAAATTGAGGACACATTAGGTTTTTAAGAAACTACTTATTGTAATTGTTTGTTTTTAAGTCTTTGACTTCAGTCTAAATTATTTTGGTCTAGGATATAGAAAAAATGAGGGTTTTGTATTCTTTTTTTATTTTTTTATTTAAACAACCAAATAAATATTGTCCAAAGAAATGGGGAGTAGCTTACTTTTTTATTATTTTTTTATGTTGTGCTGTCATTTAATTATTTTATTTTTTTACATGGCTCTGCTGTCTTTTTCTGTTCTATTGGCAGTCAGCAATAAGAAAGCGCCACCTCCTGTCCCTCCCCGCACCACCTCCAAGCCCCTCATCTCAGTGACACTGCAAAGTAGCACTGAATCAGCCCAGGACACGTATCTAGACCAGCACGACCGCGGCAGTGAAGCAAACAGCCAGTCGGGGCGCAGCACCTCCTCAGACAGTCTCTGTAGCATCCTCACGGGCAGCCTGGCTAAAGGCACCCACCCGTCAGCCAGTGTCACAACCGCAACCCCTGCACCAGCTGCAGGCCCTGTTGTACCTCCTGTCCCAGCTCCGCGGGACCTCCCTTCTACAGCCACTGCTACTACTTCTACCCAGTCTCAAAATGACACCCTGACTCCTATTATCACCCTCGAAGAGCCACCGACTGCTCAGAAAAGAAAACTGTCTTCTATTGGAATTCAGGTTAATATTAGCCTTCGGATCATCTGGACATCTAATTTGAAAGACTAACACTAAGTTGCCATTGTGCTCATCTTTCAGGTGGATTGTCTTGTTCCAGTTCCTAGAGAAGAACCACTACCACTTACTGCACCTTTAAAGTTTCAGTCGATTGGCGTCCAAGTTGAGAACGGCAGGCCGTAAGTACAATTAACTCTTACAAAGGTCACCAGGTTCTTTGCTTTGTAGGAAGATTAACATGGTTAGTAGGGTCTTTCAGCCAGCTGATCGGCAGCAGCAAAGCAGAACAGTACTCCTCATTCTGATTGATGTCCTTTGAGTATTGTTTTGACTGTTATGAGCTAAACATGATGAAAAACATTACCAGTGTACGGTAATCTGCCATAATCACATTTGTTCAACCTTTCTACTGCTCATTATCTACAAAGCCAGTGGTCGGTATTCGACTCAAAATGACGTTGAGTTTTTTTGTTTGTATTTTTCACTCTGTTTCTCATGTGCTTATGCTTTGTAGTTGTTATTGCACTTGTATTCATTTTAACTCAATTGACGTCAAACTGTTATTCTATTTCAATCACCATGTCTGATTTTGTATGTCTTTGTAGTCTCAGCAGAGACAACAGTATGGCCTCCAGACAAAATACAGAAACGGAGCCCCAGGAACTGCAGGACGCCACAACTACAACCAACTGCACAGCAAACTGCACCAACAGTGAGAAATTAAAAAGCACCACGGCCAACGGACAGGAAAAAGCCATGGAACAACAGCCCCTTAAAAACAGCTCAGCCTCGTCTAGGATATGTACCTCCCTTCCAGAATCTCTGGACCCAGCCTTGGATCCATCCTCGCTGCCACCTCCAGATCCCAGTTTGCAGACTGGAAATGGCAGCACCAGCAATGAAGATGTTCAGTCCAGCACACCGACTTGCCTCAGAGACGGTAACTGGTTTCTCAAGCTGCTTCAGGCAGAAATGGGACGCATGGAGGGCTGGTGTCAACAAATGGACCAGGAGACTAAAGACAATAATCTGTCAGAGGAAGGTAAGGGACTTAATTGGTATTTCTTTTATGCATTTTTTATGGCCATTCTAATTTGAAGCTCTGCTCATTTTATTGTAGTCAGAATTTGAATGTGCTATATGCCGCTCTAGTTTGTAAAGGTCAAAGTGTACTGGTACATGCCTAATCTCTGACTGTAAACAATGCAACAAATAAGACCTACCATTACACCACACTTTCACAGTGATTCTACTCATTGGAGTAGGCGTCCCAGAATACTACTCTGCTTTTAGATGGATCTATTGCTGCTGTGTCTTAAATATGATGAATGAGTCTCTTCTGGTTTTAGCTGACCTGACCCATTTACATATACGCCTATTTATGTGTCTATGTTGTTGATTTATCCCTTTTTTTTTTTTTTATTTATTTATTTTTTATTGTGTTTTTGCAGTGTTGGGAACAATCCGGAGTGCAGTTGGCAGTGCTCAGCTTCTAATGTCAAAAAAGTTTAAACAATTTCGGGGTCTGTGTAATGAGAATTTGGTAAGTGGAGTCTTGCACGTTTTTATCAGTCTTTTTCTAATAACAAATGCCTTAATCTGCTCTGTATTCAAGTTTTTTTTTTTTTTTTCTTTTGTTTATCCTTGATTCCTTTCCCACTCACTAGAACGTAAATGCCAACCCAAGACCAACAGCCCAGGACCTTGCAGGCTTCTGGGATTTGCTACAACTCTCTATAGAAGATATTAGTATGAAGTTTGATGAGCTTTACCAACTGAAAGCCAACAACTGGCAACTTACAGAAAAAACGGAAAAGAAGGTCAATATTTGATGTTGTTTATAGTGTTAATTAATTACATGCAGGTGAAAAACTTCACATTAGCTTTATTTATTTACTTTGTAGGTCAATATTGTTAACCAAATCTTTTTGCAGAGTGAAAACAAGCTTCCATCATCGGTGCCAAAGAAGCAGTGTAAGCCCAAACTGTCAGCAGGAAAGGACAGGAGTGTGGACAGTGCTGTTGACAAGCAGCGGCAAGAAGCCAGAAAAAGGTTGATGGCAGCAAAGCGTGCGGCTTCAGTGCGACAGAACTCGGCCACGGAAAGCGCTGACAGCATCGAAATCTACGTCCCCGAGGCTCAGACCCGCCTCTGAGAACAAACCAGCACTGATTATCAAAAGAAATTCAAACTCACTTTAGACATTTTACTGACACAAACACAGAAAGAGGTGCACACAAACGAGTACAATGGATGCACAGCAGCTTCATAGCAGCACAGTTGATGACAAAAGACGTGGGGATCACAAGGCATCAAAATAACCCAGAATAATGGTGATGTTTATTATTATTATTATTATTATTATTATTATTAACTCTGGAACATATATTGAGACTGTCTTAAATGTGCAAATAAGGACATCCTGAATCTTGGTATCCCAGAAGTTTACTCTCCCCTCACTGCTAAGTCTATGGGCAGGCTATTTGGCAGCCCAGTTGGTGAGCTGAGCTACCATCTACACACACTCAGGATACATATGCAGGTGTACTCACTGTCCAGAGTCTTCCTGTTCTCCCGTTCTCTATTTGTAATAGGCTGCCAGTCATTGGGTATGCTGTATATGCTTTACTGTGTATAAATTATAAGATGATGTTAATCTACTGAGAGGTTTAAATGCAGAGAACCTAAGGAAGGCAGTAGCATATATATTATACAAATCACACTATTACAATGTTTATTTTGTAAATGGTGTACACCAGATTTGTTAGAGAGAAGTCAGTGTTCAGTACCAAGGTAGTTTTTTATAGATTAAAAACATGTCATATAATAGCACTTGATGCAATCATCACTTCAATTCTTTCTCCCCCCTGTTTTCACAAACACAGTTTGTGTCTGTGAATACTCATTAAAGTCTTACTTTAATTTTTTTTTTTTTTTATGAAGGCACGTGAAGAATGACTGCCAGCCAGAAGGCCACAGTGGAATGTATGAAATGTATGCATTTAATCCTTGTATGAACTTGATCACTGCACTTATTCATTTTTACATCAGATCAAGTCATTCATTCACTGCATCCTCATGTGATGTAGGGGACCAAGACATTCTCCATATGACATACATATAAGGCATTCCCATTCAACCACACTGGGTGTTAGGGTGGGGGTTGTGCTAATGGAAAGGCAAACGGACAAGCAATAATAAAATTTATTCAACGCAATTGTTCACCAGGCTAAAATTTATTTGATTGTATCAGTTTTCAACATAGCATAAAGATTTTAATGTTATTAGGAACTGAAAGTCTCAGGTAGTACACAAACAATAAAATGACTATGTATTAAGGCTTGAGATGTATTTGACTGCCAAATCAATCACCTGGCTCCCTTTCTAGAAGCTTGAACTCCCACCCCTGTGTATTCAGAATGAATAATTGTGGTACATTTTTTTTATTTAAATAAGAGTTGTGTAATTTTTGTGGCATATGAAATGAGGTCAACCTTAATATGGCTTGACTTTTTTTCTTAAAACACTTAATGGTGCTGCAAGGGATTTCAAATGGTGCCAATACGGCAGAGGTCAACATTTCAATGTCAATAGCTAAATATTTTCTTTAGAATGTTTTTAGAATTTATTTTTTTCCATTTGACTATAAATAAGATTTTGCCTTGTGTCAGTCCAATATCCTGACGCTTTCATTGTTCATTGCTCTCGCGGACTCAAATAGAAACACAAGCGTCATACGTAAACGAGGCATTGCTTATGACTCATAGATGCAGCTTGACTGTCACCAGTTTTTGATTTTGGTAAGAGCTGGCTCTCCCCCTACTGGTCAGCCTTTGCATAACACGCAAAACATCTCCATTTTGAAATTTAGCTAGCAGAAAATGAAGTTGAACTGGGAATGCTGATACAACACAGTTGATTTTTTTTTGATTTTCTTACTGTTATTTGTATGACATCAGCTATGGACATGTACATTTCATTGTCCAAAGAATCATTAAACATCCCTTTGATACATGTCCTGGTTACCATTCTTGCTGTCTTTACTATTGCACCCATCCATAATACAAATAGTAATATTAGCTAATATGTTAATATTACGTATAAAAAATCCACACATTAGAATAAACCTTTTAATATAACTGTGTAATCTTTAAAACGCATGGCCTTCTTAAAGCAAAATATACAAAGAGCTTTGCCAGTAAAGTGTCAGTACTCCTTTATATGGGTCTTGCAGATGATTTGAAACTAATCAATCTTTGTAAGATATTCAGGGTGTGTACTGTGAGAGTCCATAACTGTGACATAGAGCGTTCTCATTTAAAATAATGAGAGCTGGATCCCTTTATTTGCTAACTTCCAGATTTTTTTGAGGAGAGCATGACCTGATCAGGGATCTAAAGAAGTTTGTTTACGAGTACTTTCTGTGTTTTAAAGGGCTACACAAGAAGAAGAAAAAAAAAGAAAGGACGATCAAAACATTCAAATTTTTTGTTTAACCACCATGTGGATGAAGTAATATTCCTTCCAGTGCAATTTGTCTGGATCTGCAGCAGAAACCCAGTCAGTAACAGAGGGGATCAGTATCTTCACACTAACCTTGATGAATGGTCGCCTAAATCTGTGGCTGCATATACATTTGGTGTATGTAGTCAAGAGATCCAGCTAGAAAAAAGCAAGAACTATGTTGTTTCTGATTCACTTTTTTCAAAAAAAGCACATATCTTACAGATGAAGGGTTCCTAATTGTAATTGTGTATTAGTTAGACACTGTGAGACTAGCTTCAATTAAGAATAAAGAATTGTGGCGTTATGTGGCATATTTTCTGTATTAACTATCATGTAGAATTAAAGAGGAATGCCACTCAAATTTCAAGTGCATGTCTTACTTGGATATATGTTTAAAAATTACCTCAGTCTTTTTCTTCTTTTAATCGATGTTATTGTGACCTGAAGTCACATTTTTTTGTTTTTGGGATTCTTCTAAACCATTTTAATTTAAATAAAACATGGGCCAGAAAATATAGGCTACTTGTTTTTGGTTCTCCTTAGTCAGTAACTACAATATAAAGGCATTTGTGGAAATTGACATACAGCCAGGTATCAATTCTAATCTTTTTGGCTCTTTACACCACCACAATGGATTTGAAAAGAAACGAACAAGATGTGCTTTAACTGCAGACTTTTAGCTTTAATTTGAGGGTATTTACATCCAAATCAGGTAAATGGTGTAGGAATTATAACAGTTTGTATATGTGCCTCCCACTTTTTAAGGGACCAAAGGTAATGGGACAATTGGCTGCTCAGTTGTTCCCTGGCCAGATGTGTGTTATTACCTCATTATCCCACTTACAAGGAGCAGGTAAAAGGTTTGATAGTTCATTTCAAGTGTGCTATTTGCATTTGGAAACTGTTGCTGTCATTTCTCAATATGAAATCCAAAGAGCTGTCACTATCAGTGAAGCAAGCCATCATTAGGCTGAAAAAACTAAACAAACCCATCAGAGAGATAGCAAAAACTTTAGGTGTGGCGAAATCAACTGTTTGGAACATCCTTAAAAAGAAAGAACGCACCGGTGAGCTCAGCAACACCAAAAGACCTGGAAGACCACGGAAAACAACTGTGGTGGATGACCAAAGAATTCTTTCCCTGGTGAAGAAAACACCCTTCACAACAGTTGGTCAGATCAAGAACACTCTCCAGAAGGAAGGTGTAGGTGTGTCAAAGTCAACACTCAAGAGAAGACTTCACCAGAGTGAATACAGAGGGTTCACCACAAGATGTAAATCATTGGTGAGCTTTAAAAACAGGAAGGCCAGATTAGAGTTTGCCAAACAACATCAAAAAAATCCTTCACAGTTCACAGAACTTCACAGAACAACATCCTATGAATGATTAGACCAAGATCAACTTGTACCAGAGTGATGGGAAGAGAAGAGTCTGGAGAAGGAAAGGAACTGCTCATGATCCAAAGCATAGCTAAGCTAAAAGTCTGCAGTTAAAGCACATCTTGTTCGTTTCATTTCAAATCCATTGTGGTGGTGTATAGAACCAAAAAGATTAGACTTGTGTCGATGTCCAAATATTTATGGACCTGACTGTATAGTAACAAAACTGCACTGTAAAGTGTAGTGTATATCTCACTTTAAGACAATTGATCATGTTGATATATTAAAAAATACATTCATTTAATTTAATAACACTTTCAACTTATGTTTCAAGCATTGATTGTGTATATTTGGCCTCAAGTAAGGTGTCTAGACCATAGATTGTATATACTAAAACATTTTATTTTTATATTTCAACCATAGATTGTATAATAATTAGATTTCAACGTGACACGGCGGAAAACCTAGTAGCGCACTTCCTGTATTAGCCGTCGGTGGGAGGAGCTAACATCCGCGAAGGAAGAACCAAAACAGTCACCTTCGGGCGGCAATGAAACCACTAATGGCAGCCTATTAACCGGACTTAACCGTAAAATAAATATACCTGCGTTCACCTGCTGCCTCTTGGTAAGTTAAAAAATTTGCTGAATCACTCAAATCCGCGAACATGTTTTTATTCCCCGCTCTTAAAGGTAATAAACTTCGAAGGCCTGGACTTAAGGCCATTAAATATATTCTATCCATAGAAAGGTTGAGTGTAATGTTAGTTATAAAAAGTTATAACATAGCTTTAGCGTTTACATACTTATATATTATACCAGTAGTTTAGCTCTAACGACTAAACGTGGAGGCCTGCTTGTAATGTGAGTAGGCTATTTTTGTAAAGCATCACTTACTTCACCTGTAATATTATACTACTATTACTAAAAACTATTTAGTTCTAAAAATCTAGCTATATTTTACTAGGTTTCTGATCTGAACATCACTTGAATTTGTCTTTATACAAAATCTTCTGATCTAAAAAGCAGCTTTTTATGTTAAATAAAAGTTATATCCTCAACAAAGAATTGCTTCTTTAAAACCTGTCTCTGACCAGAGCTCTTCTTTTCCTTTAGGGCGACTGTAAAGAGAATTGTCATGGCTGGCTGGGAGCATACAGTACTTATGGCTTCAGAAGGCTTTTCTGAAGCCAAAAAGACAGAAGAAAGGTCCACCGAAAAGAAGTGCTGTAAGTGTTTATGCAAAAGAGAATTGCTGTTCAGTCACCTAACCTTAAAGCCTTATTTTTTAATGAGATGCAACATGCGGTATGTATTTAAGACTTTCTCATGTTTTACTCTAGTGACCTTGAATGTCAATTGTCAGATGTCACCCATTTGACCTACCCACTAGCAGTGTATGTTGTTTGTGTGTTGCAACACTACTTAGTAGAACTTGGGCATAGTAATACTATTCAGAACAGGCCCTTATTTATGAAAACTAACATACATATCATGTCATTTTAATGTTAAACAGCTACAGAAATGATCAGAGGGGTGTTTCAACACACATTTCTTCTGCATTTGAAAGCAGCTTGTAGAATACCAATCAAGTCTGGTCTCGCCAAGTTAGAGTTTTCTTGTAGACACACAGCAAAGATTGTGAAGAATGTGTGTTCATTGTGTTTCAAAGTTTTGGATTATTAAACATTGAAAAACATTAAGTTACACATTAAGTTACACATTAACGAGAAGTTAAAAGATAACAAAGAAATAAATAGAATTTTAATACGACACAATTATTTTGAAGCTCTCACAGAGCATTTTATATAGTCATACATTTATTAATAAAAATATATGGGGGACTCAGGAGGAGATGTACAGTATGCCACAATGTTATTTTGTGTTTCTGGTTGACCTGCAGCTTGGGCCTCCTACATGGCTAATTCTCCACAGTGATAGTGATGATTGGTTTGCCCGCCAGGGGAAAAACCTACATGTCCAAGAAGCTGACACGCTACTTAAACTGGATTGGAGTACCAACTAAAGGTCTGTGTACAAAAAAACCTTCTTAAACAAACCTTAAATTAAAAGCATTGTAACGTTGTACCAGGAAATGTGTAGCCTCAAAATAATTTAAATATGTTGTCACAAAGTTGTTTAGACATGAAAAAGAAAACAAAACATCTTAATTATTAACCTAGAGCTCTTGTCCTACCTGATAGTCCACTACATAACCCTAAGTAACTCTGAGTAAATCATCATGTGAAATTCTGAGAAGTTATGTAGTGGTGCTTTAGTTTAAGACTATTATATAGTAATTTTTTTGTTAAAACTGTAGGCCATTTTCTTTGCAAACATAGAATTTTTTGTTATTTAAATGGAAATGCAGAATAAATGCTTTGGAAGAAAGAATTGAATGAAAGGTTTACAGCGTGAGATAGAAAGTGTTTAAAAATATTTTGCTCAGTCTGTTAGGATCTTGAACTTCTTGATTCTTTGCAGTGTTTAACCTCGGGGTTTATAGGAGAGAAACAGTCAAGACATACAAGTCCTTTGAATTCTTCAGGCATGACAACAAAGACGCTATGCGTATTAGAATGTGAGTATATTGTTAGGAAATTTCAAGGCATGTATCCAGTGTGTCTATTAAATCTGTTCGTTTAATTAACACAACCCTGCTGTAATGTTTATCAAGCCAATAAAAACTGTACAATTTCAGTAAACGCCAATTAGTTTAGTTTGATGCTTAATTACATTTGTATTAGGGCATGTGAAAAGCTATAAAGATTATTACTTTATGTCAGTTTTCATATCCTTATTCCACAGACAGTGTGCTCTGAATGCACTGCGGGATGTCAAATCTTATCTTAATGAAGAAGGAGGACAGATTGCTGTAAGAGTGAAATAATTATTCTCATAAATTGATTTGTTTCTTTATTCTGGCTTGATTGTTTGGTTTTGTTTGTCAGGTGTTTGATGCCACCAACACCACCAGAGAAAGAAGAGAGCTTATCCTAAAATTTTCCAAAGATAATGCCTACAAGGTTAGTACTACAACACCAACAAGATTAAATTTAAAGGCACAAAGAGTTCATAAATAAAAGATAATAACTGTAAATCCATCAATATCATTTTTGGATAGGTGTTTTTTGTTGAATCTGTTTGTGACGATCCAGAAGTCATTGCTACAAATATACTGGTAAATTATGCTTTGTTTTTTTGTTTTTTTACATACAAACATGTTATAATCTCTTAACATGCATAATTTTGATTGCTTTCTTATGGTTCTGTTTTTCTATGAAGGATGTGAAAATTTCCAGCCCAGATTATCCTGAAAAGAACAGAGAGAGCATCATGGAGGACTTTCTTAAGAGAATAGAATGCTATGAAGTAACTTACCAACCTTTAGATCCTGATAAATATGACAGGTAAGTAGTAAAAAGTAAAAAAAAAAATTAATAAAAAAACACCCTTCTTGTCTGTTTAAAAAAAAAAAAAAAAAAAGTACATTTTGGGTTCTACAGTATGTCCTAATATTGAAGTGACTCTGTAATTGCATAATTTATCCAGAAGCTAACATAACATAACACAAGCTTACAGTAATCTTACACCATTACCATTAAAGGAAAAAAGGGGGTAATGTTACTGAAAGAATTTAAATTGACACTATATGTTTTTGCACAAGATATATAGCCTTCAAATAATTAAAGTTTTTATACTTGCATATACAGTATACGGATATACATCCATGTTACCAACAGTGATTTATTTCAATTTCTTGTAATCTCTAATGGCTAAATGTCAGCCCTAATTTCCTTTTTGGCCTATAGAAACTTGTCATTCATCCAGGTCATCAATGTTGGTCGTCGATTCTTGGTCAATAAGGTGCAGGACTACATCCAGAGCAAGATTGTCTGCTACCTTATGAACATCCACGTACACTCCCACTCTATCTACCTCTGTCGCCATGGAGAGAGCCTTCACAATGTGGAGGGACGCATTGGAGGAGACTCAGAACTGACAGACAATGGCAAACAGGTGTTTTTGATATACTGTCACCTTGTACTTTTAAGTGAAGGTTAATCTTATAAATGAATGAATCTAGAAAAATACAGTAGATTAAACTCTAAAAATTAAAATTTTGTTTTAATTCAATTTAATTAAGTATCGTTTGATTTACCCTTAGTTTGCTGCAGCACTCAAGACTTTTGTTGAAGAACACCATCTTTCAGACTTGAAGGTTTGGACAAGCCAGCTGAGACGCACCATTCAAACCGCAGAAGGACTGGGGATTCCTTATGAGCAATGGAAGATCCTAAATGAAATAGATGCTGTATGTATACTCGCCATTTCATCTACATAACATGCACAAAGTAATAGCTTGCTTTGGAACATTAGGATGTTTTATCTTCTTTTAGGGAGTGTGTGAGGAGATGACGTATAATATGATTGAGGAAACGTATCCAGAGGAATATACCATGAGAGATCATGACAAGTACAACTATCGCTACCCTGGTGGAGAGGTAAAGCTTCACTTTTCCTTTGTTAAAACGGAATATTGTGATATTTAATGTTTTTGAGCCATTATATAAATATAACTGTTTGTTGTCTTGACTATAATATTTCTGTAGTCCTACCAAGACCTGGTTCTGCGGCTGGAGCCTGTCATTATGGAGCTAGAGCGGCAGGGCAACGTGTTGGTTATTTGTCACCAGGCTGTCATGCGCTGCTTGCTGGCTTACTTTCTGGACAAGAGCGCAGGTAAAATAGTTGAACATAAATTTTCTCTTGGAGTGTTTTTCATTCAAAGGGCGTGTTCTTTTATATAAGTAAGTAAGTAAATTTTATTTATATAGCACGTTTCACAGATATAAATCACAAAGTGCTTTACAAAGTGCAATTTTAATTAGTATAGTATATAGTGACCTCTAAGTGAGTAAACAAGTAGCAGCAGTGTGACCAGAATTCCATTTCAAAACAAGTCGGAATAAGATGAGTGGCTATGGGTGGAAAAACTTAGAGACCTATAATTAGACATGGACAGACCGCACAACCGAGGAAGTGGTCTGTTTACAAGAAACTCCATAGACTGTAGTATTCTGTGCTCATGAGAAATACAGTAGACATGTGCTTTAAATATAAAATATTACAAGTATGTTTATTTCTATTGGCACAGATGACCTTCCGCATATGAAATGTCCCATGCACATCGTCTTAAAACTTACCCCAGTGGCATATGGTATGTTTGCCCAATGTTTAAGTCTGTCAGTGTTTGCGTAACTTGTTGTCTAGTTGTTGAATGTCTATAATGTCTGTATTTTTTGGCAGGTTGTAAAGTAGACATGTTTGACTTGAAAGTTAAGGCTGTCAACACACACAGGGACAGATCATTGGTAAGCTTTTGACCTTTGCCATTATGTTGTGTATTCAACATTTTGTAAGATTTTATTTCATGGTTGCAGTCTACTTTTAGAAGGGTTAGATTAAAGCTCAGAACCACAAGGCCTTGGTTTTTAATATTACCTGGTTTTAAGAAGCAATTCTTATTATTGCACTGGGCATTCACACTATTCAGTTAAAAAGATACACAGCTTTGATTCATAGTTAAACCAAAGTAAAACTGGGATCACATGTTTTTACTTCAAGTGACTTCATCTTTTATTAGTTAAAAGGGACTTTAAAACTTAATTAAATTTTGACCAGTGTTTTTGACCATTGTTGGTCATAGACAAAGTGGGAGTCAACACATGAAAGAATGAAAATGCTCTTATTAAAATGGGTGAGGAATATTCTGTTTACTGATACTTACCCTAACCTTAAGTGGCTTTTGAGAAAACCTAAAAAGTTTATTTTTATTTACCAGAAAAACTTCAGCAATGACGTACACCCAGCTTTTCTCAGAAGGAACAGCTTCACACCACTGTCTAGCCAAGATCAAATAAAGAGACCTCGGCTTTACAGTGTGGGCAACTCAGCACCGACCCGTATGTCACACCCTCCCACCTTACCCAGCATGCAGATCACTGAAGCATCAGAAGTGGCGGAGCAATAAACCCAGGTCAGTGAGTAGTTTATGAAAGTTGACACAGTATTAAATTTGTCTTTTAGTACTTTTAAAGCAACAGCATTTACTGTCAGTAGATAGTGTCACCTCTTTACATCTTTAGTCTTCTTTAGTCCTTTTTTGGGCATAGAGAAAAAATGATTATATGCTCCCTTCTTATTTTTTCAAGTCTGGGAACTGACATAATCTATTGCTTTTAGTCCAGGTTTTTAGTGCCAGTAAAAACAAATCTCTCTTCCCTGTTTATGCAGGCCTTTCCTTTATTTTCATCATGCCTTAAAGTTTCCCTTTTACTTTTGCACCCTGCAGGAGTCTCTGAACGTTTCTGTGCTGCAGACACCAATGATTCTGTTCAAACTTCAAAGAGGTGTTTTTACTGCAACATGGATGTTTACCAATCCCTGGACGATTCATGAAGATTGCCTCCACTAAGAAGATTAATTCTATTTTAGAATTGCCAAGTTCTTTCAAAGAATACAATGCCAAATTGAAATGCTGGAAGCCTTGCCTTTGCATAATAGTATGTTTTAATAGTAGCATTTAACTTGAATTTCATTAGTGTTTTCATAATAGCAAAAGTTATATAATGTAATAGTCATATCATGACATTTGAAACTATGACACTTTGAAACAAACTGGTGTAATACTAAGGTGTAATACCTAGCAATAGGTAAGTTCTCGATCAGACATACCTGAGAATTCTGCTGTAAAATGGTAAAAAAAAAAAAAAAATTGTGAGTAGGCTTTAATATGGGTTCAGGATGTTTTGCATTAAAATTGTACTGCAACCTAAATATGGACGACATGTCTAATTCTAAACATGCTGTACATACTGTAGAATACAGTAATGAGATGAATATTGTGGTGCCTCACTGGAAAGAAACTACCGTTGATTAGACTGTCCATTGTATAATCCTGTTTGATTTGTGTAATGACAGTGATTGTTATCTTTCACCGAGTCATTATGGGCAGGCATAAGTTGTACAAAATAATAGTCTCGTTTGGTCCTTTAAAAAGTACTTCTGCTGCAGAATCGCGCTAGACTTTTCACTCTCCGTCATTTTGATGGACGGAGTCGTAAAATTTCCTTCCTCGTCTATCATTACCTGTCATTTTTAATTTTCATACTTTAATAATACGTATAATGGCTTGTTTTACCCACGTTTCAAGAAATTTCAAGACGAGCATAGAGAACAGATTATTCGTTTTATTTAAGAACAATAGATAACGTTACACAAAAAGTGAAAGGATATTTTGTGATTGAACTCTAGAGCATGCAGTCTATTACACGATATGATTCCGACAAAAATGAACTTAATTCCATCGCTGTTGTTGTGCCCTGACAAGTCCGTTACTTGTGTTAGCTTTTCTACAGATGACACAGAACATTTTTCCTCCATCCCTCCTCAGCCACGTAAACTCCTGTTCCCACAATCTATTTATAATTTATACAATCTATGGTTCCCACTGAACACTCCCTCTTCTTCACCTCATTTTTGCCGCTTGTCTCGTAACAGCTGGCGGTGACAGCTCAGTGTTTCCCGTTTGTCCTCCTTCCATCCTCCACTGCATCATGTCCTCTTTTTACACTTTTGGTGGTTTGAAAAACTACTCACGCACCTTTTTTCAACTGAATGCAGCGTGACAAAGACGACACAATTCAAGATAATTGCTGATTGATATATGTACATTCGCCACCAACTGGTCAGGAGTAGGAATTACAATCACGATCACCCTCAGAATAATCCGTCAAAATTACGGATGGCATTCAGATTTTTCCGTCCCTGCTAAAAAAAAAACCGTCTATGACGAAAAATATTCGGTTAATGCGATCTCTGTTCTGCTGGTGCCTCTTTCCAACAATACCTACTTTATCAAAACTAAATCCTAACATATGGATAATTTAAAAAATATGTTCATCAAGAGAGTTGTTTAATGCTTATGTACAATTACCTATTAGTTCACTTTTTATAAAACAAATTATTCAAGTGCCTTTTATTAAAGAGGAACATAAATAAAATGATGTAAGAAGAAATGTGGCAGGCACCTGTATGAGAATGTTTTAACTAAAACAATGTTTGTCTTAAATTGTAAGAGTTTCTGCACGCTGTTTGAACAAGTTCCAAAATAAAGATTTCACTGAACAAAGAAAACCAAACAATTTCTGTGTTTTCTACCCCTGAACTTTATTGTTTAGCTTTACAAAAGTCCATTGAGAACATAGTGAGGTCAGACACTGATAATCTATCAGACAGTTTACTCTGCAACATTATCTTACATGTGTCAATCTTGTACAAAAACAGACACAAAGCCATGGGAGTAATCTAACATGGATTTCATGGACATTGTTTACAAGAACACAGTGTGAGACCTTGAGGAACAAAAATTTGATAAAAAAAGATTTTAAATATGTATGTTGACAGCAGATGTTGTCCTTGAATAACTGCACTGTAATAAAAAGCACTGACTAATTCCTGGCCTAATTGCAGACCTAAAGGCAGGCTTGATGGCACATAGTCACCCAGAAATTCTGCACCATCATCAGTGAGGACAATGCATACACTGGGAATTATGAGATTGTCTCATATGTCATATATTAATGCTACAGTGCAGAGGAATGAAGTCAGTTGAAATGTGGACATCAGTTATCTTGATTCTTCTTTAATTACATTGACAAAAGTACTAATCCAAAAGTACTAATCACTACTGCTGCCCCATGATTCACAGTGATTCTTTCCAAAACATCACTCCTATTGTCTGTGTAAGGTTACGAAACATGATCATAACAATCTAATGCCACAACACAACACATAGTCACCCAGACATGCTTCCACCATATCTCAACACTTACATTGAATAAAAGAGGGATAGGCATGATTCTTTACCAGGACAAGTGGCAAAATGGCTTTTCAATATTCTGCTCCTTCAAGCTGGAACAGTTTACAGCAAGTCTTAAAACTGGAAGAAGATGATATTGTTCCAAAATTTCAAACCCATCCTAAAAAATTTGGAATCAGAAACATTAACTATTGGCTGTTCTAGAGTGCATGGTTTTATCCTGGAATGGTCTTTTGTTCTGGGTGTTGTATTTATTGTTTTGTAACTAAAATCTGTGCTGGCCAGGGCTCCTATGAAAAAGAGATTTGTGATCTCAATGGGACCTTCCTGGTTAAATAAACGTTATAAATTAAAATAAAAAATGGGGCTTTAAGTTTTTTCCACAGTGAGCCTGTAAAAATAAAAAAGTATTTCCACTATGTTGACTTCAGGAGCAGGAAGTACAAGCCCTAATAGTCTTCAGCTGCGCTCTCTGTGCCAGCCCTTCTGTATAAATAGCTTCATCCGCGCCGCCTGGAACCACTCATTTCAAGCATTTTTTAACTTTAGCACAACACCGAGGAGAGTCATGACCACTGCACTGAGCAGTTTTCGAATTTTATCTTGTTTGTTGCTTGCGTCAGGTATAGAAAAAAAGACTTTTTATATTTTCTGTATACTATTTGCTTTTTAACCAATATTTGTTCCCCAAAAGTTGCTGAGGCGCGCGTTTGTTCAGCTCCACCCGAGTATCCCGATGCTAAACTGGTGAAGTTAGACGAGAAGGAAGCCCACTTCAAATGCGCAGATGGCTACAGTCCATACAACGGCAGTAGGAGTATCCAGTGCGTGGACGGACAGTGGAGCAATTTAACCCTGAAATGCCAAAGTACGTACGTAGGCTAATCATGAATTCTTAATTCGTGGTTTTAATTACGCACGGTTTAAGACAGGTTGATTTAGCACTGTTCGCTCTCATTGAAAACGGATCTAAACTGTATTGGGTTGGATATGTTCATAGTAAGAGCGCATTGTAACGCGTAGGTTTTCATTTTCAAGTTAAAGCTTCATCTTTCTCTATATTTTTTTTTTCAGAGAAGCTATGTGGCAATGCTGGGGAGCTGCTTAACGGCCACTTTAAGTATGAGGGTGAGGCAGTCTTTGGGGACAAAGCATATGCTATGTGTGCAGATGGGTAAGTCTAGTCTAAAGAAATGTTTTAAGTCTGTAACTTTTAACATGACTTAATTCTGTGTTTACAGATACAAGCTGAAAGGACCAAAATATCTTGTATGTGAAAGTACAGGCTGGTCCAAAGAAATGTGTGAAGGTGGGTTTTTATTATCTTAGTGGTTTGTCTTTAGAACACAGATATTGCTTAATCTGATACTGCCTAAACCAGAATGGAAGTGACAAATTACTACAGGAATGTGACGCACGTTGGTGATTTAGTTTCCAATCCTTTAATTCTATTAATCTATTATGCAACACACCTCAAGGTCTCCACCTAAAAATGTGATTTTGAAAATGGATTGTCCATAAAGACTCGTGGTGGTCATATGGCAATGACTCACACTTGTCTCTGAAATGGCTTCTAAATGGAATAATGTGATTCACCTCATCTGTATTTTTAGAGGGAGAGGTCACCTGCTCCCATCCCAAAGTGTCCAACGCTCTGAAGCGGGATGGTTCTCTTTTGTACCCAGTGAATGATGTCATAACTGTCACCTGTAGCCAAGGCTTCCAGCTCCTCGGAGCTAAGCAGATCACATGTGGTCCTGATGGTCAGTGGCAGCCTCAACCCCCAAAGTGTGTGCCCACACGTGAAAAAAACAGTGAGTGTATATTTAATGTACCTGTCTACAACAAAGAACAGGCCAAATGTTGACTGAAAACATTAACCCACCTTGTCTTTTTAGGTAGCTGTGGTGTCCCTACACTCACAGAGGACTACCATGCTCATCTGGCAAATAAGTACATCACCTTAAAAAGCTTTCCTTCTGGATCCAGGGTCTATTATTTGTGTGACGTTGGATACAGTCGTGATGGAGGCATAAGGTACCGCATGTGCATCAAAGGAAATTGGTCACCGCTGCAGCTCCAGTGCAGACGTAAGTAAATGCAATTAAACTTTATTTAGCTCCAGTTTAGGACATTACTTCATCTGCAAAATCTAACCAATTTGCCAAAATATTTCCATAATGCTTTACTCTTGACCGGTGAAGCATAAACTGCACATTGGTTTTTAAAAAAAACAACCTGTGTACCAACTCTGTTTTACTCTACAGGAAAGCTCTGTGGCTCTGCAGGTGAGATCTTAAATGGACAGTTTGTCTACTCGGGTGTTGCGTTTGGCGACACTGCTACAGCTGTGTGTGACGAGGGGTATGTCATTTTTACACTTGAGCTTTAAATACACTTAACAAAAGCAGTGACTAACTGCAGTAATGTGCACTTCTCACTAGGTTTCAGCTCGTAGGACGGGCAAAACAAACCTGCATGAGTAAAGGCTGGGATGGACGTGTTCCAGTCTGTGAAGGTACAGTATATAACACTATATAAGAAACTTGCACCTTAAGTTAAGTCCACCAGTTTAGGCACCACAGTTGAACTCCTTACCCCGTAGTATTCTTAGACTTAAAAGCTAAAATATTTAAGAATTGCTATGAATTTGAGCCAAACTAAATCTTTCTGCTGTAGCTTTGGTGTGTGACCAGCCTCCTGAAGTGGCAAATGCAGAAATATATGGCTACGTGGAGCCTCCTTATCGATACAGGACTGTAGTTCAGTACCGGTGCCTTGAGGGATCTACACTGGGACCTGCATATATATGGTGCACACAGAATGGGACATGGAGTTCTCCTCTTCCTCGGTGCAAAGGTTTTAAAAGTATATCTATATAAAAAAATGCAAGTGACACAGCTTTTTATACACCCCTTTTGGTATGTTTTGTCATTAAATAAAACCATTTCCACACAGACCGATCGTGTCCCCCTCCAAAAGTGCCCAACGCATACTGGAGGAACAGTCGCACGGGTAGCTATCAATACCGTGAAAGCCTTTCCATTAAGTGTCGCTCCCCATTAACTATTGTTGGCCAAAGCCGTATTACGTGTGGCGACAATGGACAGTGGATGCCAGATCTTCCCGAATGCAAATTGAGTAGGTTACAAAACACTTATTATACCTGATGTTTAATTATTTTTTTAATTTATTATTATTTTTTTACAACAGTGAACCGGAGGGGCTAACCCTGAAAGGATGGACGAGAAAGTTGCTTGCTCAAATCAATACACATTTGGACAACGGCAGACAATTAAGTTTGTTTTACCAATAATCTTGAGTACAGTATGTTTATTTGATAAGTGTCTTAAGCACACACCTGTCTTGTAGTATTTTTGTACACTTTTTTTTTTTTCTTAAATAGTTTAATGTTGTATCTTCTATAAATGGTGAGTGAGCATTTCATTAAACAAGCTACAAAAAAAAACACCAATTTCTTTTTTTTTTTTTTCTTTTTTCAAAAAGACATACACAATCCAGACATTTCTTTACATGAGCATTAACAATTCAAGTGCAAATATCATCAACTCTGCTAACTCGTAGCAAACTCTCTGTAAATTTTACTATAATGCGCTGCTGGGGGGAGCTGTTGTCATGGGAAGGGATGTTTGATGTCCTGGATGAGACTATATTATGTACAGAGCAACTTAAATCTTCATGACTTATAAAAATCCGTGTCATTCTTAAAGACTTCTGTTTGCTTACAGATTACCACCCTCGCTGAATCTCTGATAGCACTGACTTCCTGTAGATGGCTAGACATTATATACATTAACAAGTTCTCAACGCAGTCAATGACATGGAACAGTTTTAAAACATTTTTTTTTTTAAGATTCAAATTACTTTTACCCTGTTTTGTTCCCCATTTAATCACAAAACAATATTACAAAAACATTTTTATTTTGAGGGCTATTTGTAGGTAAGAGCAGCTATACACTATAACTGACTGCCCATAGTAACCAACAAAAAGACAACTCCAAATGCATGTTTACAAGCTGTGTTGTATTACAATGGGGTTAGGCGTGTTTATCATTGCACTTGTACTAGAAAGGTAGTGTAGAGTGACTGGTTCTAAATCTAGTGTACTAAACAACATAAGCTACCATCTTAAGACAGTCTTTGGAAGAGCTGGTTTCATTGGGACAGATATTGTGAGTGGGATCTTCAGAGGGAGTGCTCTTTGGACTTGATGTGTAAGGGAGTGAAAAGTGATTTTTAGGATTAAAGAAAACCCTATTTTCTGACTTAATTACATGTTTGTATCTATAAAAAAAAAAAGTTAATGCACAGACGGGGAGTGTGAGCTTCACCGTGTAGAGTTCGGTTTTCAATCTATTTTAGCAAATGAAAGACGATACGGGATTGAAGCATTAAAGTGACCTTTTATAAGAAGCAGCAAACATAATGTCCCTCAAAGACATTTCTTTCTCTCTCTGAGACATGTTCCACTAGACATCACATTTTCTTGTTTCTGTGGCTCTCACAATTAAATGTTTCCCAAATGTCCTTGGTTCTGCGATAAAAACGTTTGTTTGCCTTAAATTGACACAGCAAGCAAAGCTACAGATATAATCTGAAGGTTTGAGAAGGCTGGTACAGTCTGGACAAAGGGAATAGAATAGTGATTAACTGTTTGACAGCATTACTCTTGGATACTGCTCTAAGAGCTCAGATATAGTAAGGCTTTCACCTGGAGCAAATTTGCTACATGGACTCAACTGCTCCTTTAGGAGAAAAGCACATAGACACTGATGTACTCTGGGTTACACAACACGTAAACAACAAATAACAGTCATACTTAAGGGTAGGAGTTGGAGCTAAAGATACTCATTTAAGCAAATACAATATCAAGTTCAACACACACCCACCCACACACACACACACACACACACACACACACACACACACACACACACGTTGTCACTCCTACTGTCTGAAAGAGCCATTTCTATTTTTGTGGTTTCATTGCACACAATAGAAACCAAACCCACTCACATACTCTACATCCCCACTAAATGCTTGAGCTTGGGATTGCAGACCTGCTCTAAAAAAAAACTAAAACAAAAATGATAGTCAGTATTTCTCAGGTCTGCAAAGTGTCTATTGTAAAAATGAAATCTACTGGTGTGTAAATGTAAGAAGTCCTGTGAGAGGTAAGGGATGTGGCCTGTGTCATAGAGGGGGTCGACATGGGGGCACGAGTCGGCACTTCCGTTGCTGAGTGACCTTTACTTATATGGTCGCAGAAAAGCTGATACTTTGCTGCTAATCAGACGTATGAAGGAGCGAGGAAGCATTTCGTTGGACTCCCGAGTGGTGTACTTAAAATAGTTGTTTGGGTGAGCCAGCACATCAAAAAGAGTCTTAATAAGTTTTTTATCCTGTGGGAAAAAAGACACAGGTATAATGGCAACATTGGGTATTTTTGTTGAATATTTTTGTCGTTAATATATAAAGTATGTAATAAATGAGACAACAATGTTGAGCCCCAGTTGAGCACTCCATGAAGAAAGAAGGGGGGAAAAAAACCTTTCTAAAATAAAACCACTAACCTTGAGGATTTCTTGATGATTTTCAGATGCATACAGTCTTCCATCTCGTACTATGTCCTCTACAAGCTGTTCATAGTCCTCTGAAAGAATAAAAGATGACAATGTCACCATTTATTTATTATTATTATCATCATTATTATTATTTTTAACCACTTGGCTAGAATGTACACGAGCAGCTCAGTACCGTCGTAAGTGACGTAAGGGATCTGGAAGCCTCTGGCACTGTTGGCCTCGTTGGACTTGAAGTTAATCCACAGACGCCTGGAGCGAGCTGTGAAGGCAATAGGCCGCTCATATGTCTGACACGTCTCATAGGTGGTGATGGATGTTGCTGACCCTTTTAACAGCACAGGACAAGGATCGTCACAATTCATTTGCACAAGAATTTGAATACAACATGACTACAAAAGTGGGATGACACTTACAGTTTTTCCTCATAACCAACACATCTCCGCACTCATCCTCTGAGGGCAGAAAGATTTCAGGAACTACAATGAGGATCTTGCGCTTGCTGGGGGGGTTGATATTCCAGATACATTCCACATTGGCAGGGTAATTCCCAGGGTAGTTTGGTGACTCAATGTAACCCATGAACTCGCCCATCTCTCCACCACATTGCCTGTCTAGACATACACAAACAAAAGTAATGAGATTCTATCTTGTGTTGAGAGTACCTGTGCATACAAAACAGTTATTTTCATTTACTCACTCTTGCACTGTGAGACACTTGTGGCTCCATCAAAATCCGTGGTGGTGTTTCCAGGGCAGGTAATGCAGTAGTTCTGTCTAAACTCAGTTTGATAAGTCCCCACTGGGCAGCGTATACACCTGTGTACTGACGTGTTGTAATAATGGCCCGGGGAACACTGGACTACAGAAAATAAAAGGAGACAGAGTCAAGTCAGCAAGGTTTACCTCTAATGGATTTAAGAAGAATGAATGCACAGGGCCCGGTTAAGCAATATGACTCAATCATGTTAGATGAACATTACACAAGCTCAAAGGCTGGGACGCATTTTAACAGGTTGTGCTGTAGTGTAAACAATATGACTCAAGTATGATGAAGACGTCAATACAATTATTATTAGTTATTATTTTTTATTCTTATCCCATTATTATCCTCAGAAATTCCTAGTCGGCAGCCATACCAGGGGGCGCCGAGTATGGTTTTTGATGTTGATGGGAAAAACCGGAGTACCCAGAGGAAACCCACCCAAGCACGGGAAGAACATGCAAACTCCACCCAGAAAGGTCCCACCCGACCCGGTAGTCAGACTTTTGCTGAGAGGCGAGCATGTTAACCAATGTGTCGCCTTATTACACAACAAAAGGCTAACTCAGAGACACAGACATATAATCCCCTATAACCAGAACGCAGCTGCTTTAGACAATTAACAGACACGTTTGGACAAGGGAAGCAACTGAAGTAAGCAGACTGAGCCTATGGAGCCAGTGGTAAACAACTATAGAAGTTTTAGCTTGTGTAGCAAATGATGCTATGGGCTAGAAAATTACAACATAAATTTATCTAGAATTAAAAGCTTCTGTATTCTGATTGCTTTAAATGACACATCTTTAAAAACAAACATTGTATTTGAAGGTAGCTGGAGGCGTTCTTCTGAGTGTAACACAGCTATAATCTACAGATTATAAAGAGAAGGGATGAACCAATGGACAAAAACACAAATTAGAAAAGTAAATGACAAACCTTTGACTTCACAATCATGGAATGAGCTGGCGCCCTCTCTCTTGGTGCTCAAGCCTCCTCCACAGGGGAAACACAGTGTCCGTCCTAAGTCGGGCTGGTATGTACCCTGTGGGCACGGCTGACAGGGTTTAAAACCATCACTGGAGAAGTACCCTGTTGGACACTGGCCTGAACATAGAGCAGAAGTTAATCTCAGACTTTAAGTGGGCAGGTAGAATGAAGGTATTAATCATATATTTTTTGATTTGCACCGCTTCTACCTGCACAGGAGGAAATGTTCTTTGCACCCATCGGGCCATGACCATCACTTCCAGGACAGAGGTCGCAGGCCAGCTGCCCCTCCTTCTCCTGGAAAGTTCCGGGTGGACACAGCACACATCGCTCTTGCTCTCCGTGGTAGTAGGACCCTGGTGAGCATCTGACTAAGAGAATACCCACAACAGTTTCAGTCACAAAATGATCAAGAGGTCAACTTTCATCTTCACATTTTGTTTGGCCTTACCACATCGGCCACTATCTCTCTCCCAGCCTGGGCCACAGATTTCCTGAACTGGAGTCGCTTGGGGAAGTTTCTGAGCAACTTCATATTCCAAGCCTGCAACTCGGATGAGGAAGCGTTCCTGGTTGATGGATTTCTTTAGAGCCTTAATATAAGTCTTAACCTGTTTCTCCATACGCTGTCTGAGGCAGCTGAGGTTACAGCTCCCTGTTCAGAAGTGAAATTAAGATTAACAGATGAACAAACATTGCAGGTTTCCAGTTCAAATTCAGGAACACTTTACTTCTCACCAGTAGTGTCCCCAGGTTTGACCTCAGCCTCCAGCTCCAGAGTGATGCGTGTTACTTCTTTGTTGGATGAGTTGCGTGCACGGCGGCCTTTAGATTTCTTGGATGAATCACACTTGAGGTTGACAAATGTCACCAGGCAGTTACTACAGGGCTGCCCTCCTCCTGTGGACATATGAGAGGAGCAACTTGGGATTTATTTTTAACCCTGATAAGCAGGAAATAGAAATGAATCTAAATTATTTTAGGAGTCAGACCAGGTCCTAGTGTCCGCCCCCTGTCCTCAGTCCGACCAGTTACTTTGGGATGCAGATGACATTTGGCATTTTTAATCTTGAAAGAAGCCGTCTGCTTCACTGGAGGGGCCAGAGTCTCTACAGACAAGCACAGCACAGTACAGGTTTTGAACAAAAATAAAATAAAAAAATAACATATTTAATAAAAATGTGCCTTTTCACAAACCTGGCTATGTCAAATAACAACATACTGTATATAAATACACACTATAAACATCTGTTGCTAATGAGTTAATATTTTCCTTCATCCAGGTCAGATTGTAGGTAAACTGGTCACTGAGATGTTGTTAATGCAATAATCAAGACAAAATGGGACAAACCTATACAAGTGAGACTGCTGCTGTTCAGTCTGGGAGGGGACGACTTCCCTCTGAGGATGGGGATGCCACAGCTCACAGAGTAACTGTTATCAGACTCTAAAACACACAGAATTACACTTTATCATAAAAAATGGTGAATTAAATACACTTACACATGTTTAGCATTTTGTGACTGACTTTTAGTTGAAGCAATACGATACCTGCAAGGTAGTGAGCCTTGGAAGCACATGTAAGGGAGCAGCTCTCTTTTTTGCCCGTTTTGCTACAGGTCAGAGTAGCTTTTGGTGCTACAAGTCCAGAAGGACATTTCACCAACTCTGAAAAAAAAAAAAAAAACACAGGGAAGTTAATTCCTGTTCAGTGTGAGCCTGTGGAATGAACACAAGAGGGCAGTGCTGCTACATACCCATGCAATCCTTTTTGTTCCAGTGGAGCTTGAAGCCGGGTGGACAGGTACATTCATAGCTGCCCAGTGTGTTTATGCAGCCATATTTACAACCTCCTTTATTTATACTGCACTCGTCAATATCTGTTCAATACATTGTAACACAGCACATTAACAGAAGAGGCAGTATAAGTGTACAAAATGAAAAATAACATAGAGCAGAGAATCAAGAAAAACTGGTCTATAACAAAATGTAATTAGTGAAGTCAGTCACATCCACATTAAACACACCATTAATTTATTTCTTTATGTCTCTACAATCCTTTTCACAGTCAAAACTAAAAGTTCTTGCAGTAAAAAGAAAATTGCAATCACCTTTTTGTGTTGCATGCTGAGCCATTAAAGCCACTAAAAGCATCCGGGAACCAGATGTAGGTTGGGTGACTAAATGAGTTTAGTGTTTAACGCTGTGGACGCGGTAGGCTGCAGATGAGCGTCAGCGGAGGAGAAGTTCGGGACGAGACAGAGATAATGGCAAGGATTGATGATCTGGCCCGCTGATATGAAATGCTCTTGGTTGTCTCATTCAATTATTCACCCTGCACAAAGAGCCTGTGTGCCTGTGCGATCCTAGGAGGGTGTGCTGACTTCATCAGCTCTGCCAACGTGTGGCCAGAGCAGCTCGCAAATGTAGCACAAGACACACTACTTATCCTCTGCATCAAAGCACTCAATTTAAAAGACAAAGAACTTAATGAATATCTGATGGAGAGTGAGCTCATCTGCCAGCAACCGTTGGTTAGACTTCTTTCTTCCTCTTTATTCTTGAGTGTACGAGAATAGATCTGTGCTGACCTTTTACCAAAAATTTTACCAAATCTTTAAACTAAGCAGGTCTTGACTGATCTAAATCAATTTTCCAAGCATCTACATTTGCAATCAAGTATCAGTTATTATTGTAACTGGATGCACAGTGAATGAATCCATTTGAAAATAAATCCAAGCATTTTTCCACAAGTTAAAAGAATTCAGTAGATTGTTTGGCTTGCCAACACCCTCACTGACAAACCTGACAGCAGGTCACTGACCTAATTGGGTTTGTTTATGGTTGAGTTGAGTCTATAGTTAAACACTGCACTGAATGGTTCGGCCAATATAATTTTGGTTGATAAACTGCATTGTGGGACAATATAACCTTGGTCAGAAAGTACAACGTCAAGTGCCATAAATCTCTGGGGTTATCTAAAAATTTCAACAACAGAGAAAATGGAGAGGAAATCATTCATCACTGCTGGTTCTCTCAACAGTAGTATGAGGAGACTGTTATGGCTGTGTGTCTCCTCCTGTTAGACGGTCTCTGTGGTTCATCACAGTCCATCATGTGAGGAAAAACAATCTCAAGTACAACTCTAAAGCCTTACTTCCTCTTACCTACGTTTATTGCTTTGTACTTGTGAAAGAAAAATTTTAACATTGCCTGATTTGAGCTTTGCAATTGACAGTATATGCCAAATCCAACAAAAAATAATCACATAAGTAAGTTGCTGCAGTTAAAGTGATTTTGTTTAAAGATAAGTGCACACAATAGCTCTTGCACAGCTGTTTCTTGATTCCTGTGTTCAGCTCAAACATTTCTGATCAGTCAAACACCAGAAAAAAGGGAAAAACACTGCAAAGTGCAGATTCCTCCTCTCTGTCATAGCAGACAACCACGACGCCCTAGGCACTAAGCACAGGCGATTACCTCTCCATCATAGCGTAGTGCAGCCATTCATATCCTTACCGACCGCAGTACAGTTGCTACCTGCTAATGTCTGATAGATGTGCTTGCACTCAATCATTCTCTGAGGGCCAATAAGCAGGTTTTTCATGTTTGAGTCCATTAAGTACAGCACAAAACATCCACACTTTACATTACTGCCAAGCTTTCAGAGTGATTTGGTGCCTTCCGGGTAGCCACCTGTTCCATCTCATTTCAATGTTTTAGAAAATCAACTCACACGGACTTAAAACTGTTCTGAAATAGGTGATTTATCTTTGTTCCAAGCTGCAGTTACTATTTTGTGATTTTGCCTGAGTGGTATGAAAAATACAGATAATAACTTTTTGTTACACAGCCAGATTTGCAAACAAGCAGAAGAATAATTTGTAATTTAAAAGAAATGATGATTAGCTGGAATACATTTCTTTTGCCAATTTGTTTATATTCCCAGTTTATTTTTACAGTGTATTGTAGAGGTTTTGATTAAAGACATCAACTTCTGGTTGTGTCTCAAAGAACAGCTTAGTCAGTGCTGTCAACTCTTTTTTTGCTTTATGGATGTTATATGAAGTTGTTGTTGATGATGATGTTGTTTAAATTAGGTAATTTTACAAATAAGATGTGCTTTTATTTATATGTCCTAATAAAAAAGAAGAGCAATGGGTGTCTACGATTCAAAGCAGGTGGGGTACGTATGTGTAGTTCTCACCTCCGCAGTGTGCCAGGCCATAAAGGACATAACCTTTGTGACAAAGGCACTGGAAACTTCCTGCAGAGTTGACACAGAAGTGGTCACAGGCTCGGTCAAAGGAGCACTCGTCAATGTCTGCAGAGAAAGAAAAAGCACATCTGAAACTTCTGTTCTGTTTTCAACTGTGGTTGACATGGTCATATTTTCCTGTCTACTGTATATCCTTGAAAATTGCACGTCACAACAACATTTTTTGAAAAGATGTCACATTCTGTTTGTTGCTTGAAATCATTGTTGTCGATGTTCAGTGGTCGCACAGTTTTCCATTTTGACACGCTGGAATGGAAAGTATTTTGGAAATAACAAGTGGAAACAGCGGGTGTCAAAAGAAAAGTGAGTGGTTTACTTTATCATAGAACTTTGAAGTTTGAAACTGACAATCACGCTCCCTTTTTACAACGTGAATACATGATAATCTGCCTTTACTTTAGAAATGGCACAAGTTACATGTAAAATACTTAATAATAATATGTGTCGAGCCTGAGCAGAAAACTGAGTGTGAATGTCTATTTGCCCCATTAACAAAAGTTCTCATAGGTGTGAGACTCACTGGTGATTCACTGCAGACTGCTCATCACACTTGAGCCTTTGAAGAATTAGGCATGGTTACACTTTTTATTTTAAAGAAATGTAGCAATAAGTGAGGCCAGGAGTCACTTTACAGCTTATTATAAAAAGTAGTTACTAGTGTGCTTCAGACAAAGGGCCTCTGATATTCCTCCAGGGTTAATTTGCTAGTGTCACATTGAAAGGAACCAGTGTGTTCACACCGTGAGAGTGTGTGATATTTTAATAAAAAGGAGTCTAATTAAAGGGAAGCTGAGAAAAGGTTACTATTGTTTATACAGAGCAGAGACGAACGCTGGGTAACGTGTCCTCATTTGGATCTGCAGTGAGTAGGAGTGTGTTGGAGTGGGAGATATGTTGACAGCGACTGAGCAGACATGCCCCATCCCAACTTATGGGCTATGGTCCGGTGACAGCAGGGAAACACCATGACTGTTTAAACCAAGATAAACCCAGAGTTCAGTTTACACACCTCAACACCTCGTGAAACGCCTGTAACCTACGCAGCTGATGTCACAACGCACCATTTCTCTCAACTGCAGTAAAGGCGCTAACTAACTGACTGCCACTGAGGAAGCTTTCTTAACAGCTTTAATGAGTCAATTCTTGGAAACATAGTTTATAAACCAGCTTGACTATTCCACCTTACTTCAGAATAATATCATGATTAAATGTGTGCCTGAATATATAAATGCTAAATGTGGGGAGCAGTGGCTCAGGAGGTAAAGTTCATACTGTCATGTGTCCTTGGGCAAGACACTTAGCCACCTTGCCTGTATGAATGTATTTGGTGGTGGTTGGAGAGGCCGCTGGTATGGATGCCACGTCTCTCCGTCAGTCTGCTCCAGGGCAGCTGTGGCTACAGAGGGAACTTACCACCACCACAGTGTGAAAGAAAAGAGCTTTGAGTTCCCAAAAAGGCAGAATAAAATTTAAATTTAAATTTAAATTAAACATAGTGAAGGTTCACCTCATCTTTTTTTGTGATTTAAGAATCATTTTGAAACATTGCACTCTAGAGGATCTAGGGACATCCACGATGGGACCCCGCAGCACTTATAGACCCATCGGGATTAACCCACTAAGAAGTGACCGTTTCCTTTCGGCTTGCTCCTGAAAGCCATGATGCCTCTTCCCAAGAGTGTGGTGAGGGAATGGGCTAATGAGTGTGTGAGAAAAATGACAGGAATGAGAGCTGAGGATGAGGAGCAGACAGGTGACTCAGTGCTATGTGAGAGACTGGCAACATCTCACTCTTCAAGATGCAGACTCTATCACGTTACATCCCTCCAGACATAACCAAAGCCAGTACCAAACAAGGACAATACTGTCTGCAAATATGTAATACCAAACAGCACATGGCCAATCTGGTGAAGGCAAAGTGCCACAACAAACAAGCTGTAATTTACATTCCTACATGCACAGACACACACATTCTCTCTATCTGTTGGCAAAATAAATTTAGCATTGTTTGAAAGTGTAACGAGAAAAAGAAATGTCCCCATAAATGGATTCAAAGTGACAAGAAAGTGAGTGGAAAACACAATAGCACTGTATATTTTCATTGGGTACATTTAATGTTTATGTGCTGCTTTCAAAGTGATGTGATTTAACACTGCAATTTCAAACCCACTGCATGACATTGATGTGTAGCAGGCTAGATATTGATTGACCACATCAATAAAAGAAGAGAATAAAAAACAAGTTTGTCATCTGTTTTTCCACTTGCAGAGAGGCTTAGCTCACTTTTGCAGTGACCTGTCTTCTTTCAACAGATGTTTCTCTGGCGGCTTGATTTATCCAAAAAGCAGTGGTTTTAGACTAGGAGCTCTAATTCCCTACACCTGTGTTCTGCCATAGTAAACTCTTTATTTGTTCTGTAGCTACTCAAGCGAGCTCCTGCTGAGAGATGGCTACCACCAAATATAACAGTCAAACAGGCCAGAGAGGCCTGGTCTGGCTTCACAGGAACATTACTCCACAAGCATAACTTTTGCATCAGCAAGGTTAAGTCCATCGACAATGTAATGTATGCTGTGAAATGTATAAGTAAAAGCTTAGAGATGAATCCCATAAAGACAACACAGAAAGCACAGAGAACTTAAGCACCCTCAGCTGAAGACTATATATATGAACTGAGTCCCTGTATTAATGTGGGATCTAACAAATGCTGACTGTCCCTACAGGTGTTCGGTGAACTTTTATTCAGCTTGTCAAAAGGCAACATTACTATTTATGGTATACATCCAAGGGGCATCTGAAATGGGTGCCACAAAGTTACTAAGACTCAAGGAGCAGGTTATTAAGGTGCAGCTGGTGTTACATATGCATTGATAACTATTGCTATATATATAAGACTTTTTACCTTGACAAGTCCTCTCATTGGTCAGCAGTTTGTAGCCTTTTTTGCAGCTGCACTCAAAGCTGCCCACTGTGTTTCGGCATACGTGGTCACAACCCCCGTTGTTAAGGCGACACTCGTCAATATCTGTGGACAGAAAATCATTTGTAAAAAGAAATAAATAAATAAAATTATACAGTTGTGCTCATAATATATTATATAACATAACATAACATTTCAACACAGGGCATGAAGAAAATGCTGTGCAAAAAGGTTCTGTGATTTACAGACTGTACATGGACTGAATATATTGGACTGTGCTGGATAGCTGCTTTAGTTAGAGAAAGAGTCGAATGCAGTGGTAACAGGACACAGCTTTTATGCTACTAAATCATCAGCCTCTTTTCAGATTACCCCATTCTTTACCTGGATAACATCCAATCAATGTATCATGCAATTGTCTCAGCTTTGGCAGTGTCTCTGAATAATCATCAAAAACGAGGCATCTGTCTCTAGAAAGGATCTTCATTATTTGGTTAAAAGGAATGCATGCACTAAATGGAATTAAACAATCCCTTCCTTTTCCCATGTTTGTCTCTTCAGAAGTGTGTGGCCTGCAGCGAGTCTTGTTTTCTGGTGCCAGTGCAGCCTGGCTTTGTTTTGCTCTTGTCTCTTTTATAACCAGACTAATATAAGCCAGGGTACTTTTATCACAGTTGTTAGTGTGACATCTTGAGTTGTAGAACATGCATACACATCTCTGGAAACACAGATTGTCCTTGTTCACTCTAAACCTGTCTACTCCCTCACTGTCGGTAGTATCTTCTGTCTGCTAAGAAAACTCTCTGTTCTTCCGCAGAGTTTGGAATTGATTTTATTAGACACGGTACAAATAAAATACAGAGATTCGCTACAGTGTGGTGTTTGCTTGAGTTGAAGATGCTTTTGCAATAATAATAACGTGGTGGAAAAACTGTCAAGTAAACTAGATTTTTTTTTCTGAGAATGGGCGGCTGAAAAGTAAAAATGTGAAAATGTTAGCACCATTATAAATCCTGGCAGAGTAGCAGTGCTTGGTGTCATGCAATAAACAGAAAATGTAATATGTGAGGGTGGAGCAGTTGAAAAATTGTATAATTGTAAGAATTTAGTTAATTACATAGAATTATAAAGCTCCTTTGGGAGAACAAACCCATTTTCCTGGCAACAACTGTAAAAGTCATGAGGCAATAACTGGACAGGTACAGCTTGGGAAAATGTACTTTACCTTTGCAAGTCTTTCGGTCCGGTTGTAGAGTGAAGCCAACTGGACAGCTGCAGCGGACTCCTGTCACCGAATCATGACACGTGCTGTCGCAGCCTCCGTTGTTGACTGCGCACGTCTCTGCAATGAAATACATTATCACATTAAGAAATCACAGTCCTCAAATGTCAATTGTGGTGACCTACTTCCCACCAAAGCATGCATTTCAGTCAGAATTGGGAAAAAACAAACAAATGTGACCCATTCTTTGTGGCTAGCAGCAGGTAGAAATAAGAAGCACAGCAGGTTCCTGGAATTGAGTAGAAATAGAGAAGGAAAAGGGGAAAGTGGATAGCCTGAAGAAAGTGAAGTGAAGTCACTGTGACTACTACAACTGCAAAGTTTTTAGATGTGTGCATGTTTGCTTGTCTTTGGTCAAGGTGACTTATAAACCTTGCATCTCTTTCCCCTTTAGCTATCACACCAAAGCCGACAAAACCCCCACTCCTTTCTATTACAGACAACACCTTGGAGGCATTTTAGAAAAAAAGCAATTTCAGCTCCCTGGCTCTTGTGTTGGCCATTTGAAAAAAGGAAGGTAGTCAGTATTTTCTTTTCCAAACAGTGACAAATTTCACTGAGCGACGACACACAGGAGAAGTGACAAGTGAGCACTGTAATGGTTTTTGCTCACTTTATAGAAACTTATTCCTTTAAAAAACAAAGTAGAAAAGCCTTTTTGCAACTATAGAACAATTACTTGGGCTGCCTGTAAGGCTAACGGTCATCCAGATCACTGTCGGCTAATGGGCTGTGAGATGCTTTAACTGGCAGCTCAAGGCTTTTACACTGGCAGAGAGATGGCAGTTCACACGTGGCACCGAAGAGGGCATGCAGCTGTACAGGGTTTGTTTTTTTCAAATTTTATTTTTTTTTTTTTTTATAGCCAATGATTACTTTGGGGAAACACCTCATCTTCACTTAGATTCTAAAACGTGCACAGCCTGCAGCGGCCATAAAGGATGTCAGAGAAACTCCTTTAAATAAAGCTCCACAGCAGATTGAAATGATACATCAAAGAAGCACAGGTGTTTGGAATGATGTAATTTTATTGCCTATGGTTGTTCTGGAGACACAATAAAAGAACACTTGTTAATAAGAGCTTTAAAACAATTTTTTTTTAAAGATATGATGTGCTTTGAAAGCCATTAATACTGCCTTTTATTACTTTTACTTGAACAAAACCTTTTTGATCTAAAATAGTCATTACTTCAATAACTTATGAACTTCAAAATTAGTATTTAGTGTAGTATATATATTTTGCTTGTCTTATTTCTTAACCATAATAATGCTGTTTTGGTGCCTAACCCTGAGAAAACCTAGCCAAGGTTGACATTTCTGTCATTTTCTGTGATATTTTGTCTTCATACCAAGTGTACTTGTTTTCTTGTCTAATTTAGTTTTGACTTCTGTTATGATTCTGTGAGGGATTCACTGGTGGCTCAGCTTTGGGCAGGGGTTAATGCTGCCGTTCTAACCCAGGCTCGAGTGTGCAGACCTGCGGGTTCACATAATTGCAAAGTGTGCGCAGAGACGGCTGGCAGACAAGACACTGTTGGGGCATGCCTTTCGAAACGCTTAGTCAGGCACCCATCTCACCAAAGTGTAATGATCATGTGCTAAGAGAGCAAAAGACATATTTCTGACATGATGGTTTTGAGAAGACAGGGCCGAGAGCCGAGCGCTGGTATGTGCGTAGGTTTGTGTCTTTTGGATGTGGACCAGACACATTGACAGCACACCAGCTCAGAACCCACAATTAACAGTGGTCAGACCTTTGTAAATAAATGAGATGTACTGTGTTTGGCCGAACACTGGGCCTGACAGCATATGTTTCATAGAGTTAGCTCCATATAGTGTACATCATCTTTAACCGCAATGTTTTCTAACAAAATTGTTGATAAGCACGCCACAAATACATCAGTAGACTAGTAGACAGAATTCATTTAAGAAGCACACTTCCTGGAAATGACTGTGAAAAAAAAGAAAGGGTGTTATCTTGACCAAACAGCAAACATGCAGGAGGATTAAAGGTTACGGCGCTCTCAGAATTGCCAATAAAACCAGAAAGCTACACCACAGAAAAAAATCTGCAACCTGAATACACAATGCAACATGTCTCTTGCTGGTAATATTCCTATTTTTGAAGAGATAAAGCACAGAAACTAGGACAGGAAACCCCTAAATTTGTAAATAGGTCAGACTTTAAGAGTGTAGCAAGTAACTGGGTGTTCATGTACCTACAAGTAATAACAACTAGTAAATGAAAGCAGCATAGTTTGTGTCCATACCTCGAACAGGCTGCTCCTCAGAGAACAGGCCTCCTCGTTTAGTTTCTGCATGGTAAGATTAAATCGTAAATCTCTTTGAAGGATCAAGGTTTGATACGAGTTTGCAGATTTATCAGTTTATTTCACCTGGCATATCCATTAAAAAAAAAAAACACAAAAAACTATTCCCCCTTTACCTCCCAAAAAGGTGAGTAAGAATCTAGTTTAACAAAAGTCAATTGGAATTACCTGGATCATTTTTACTATATTAAATATACTTGTGTTTGGCTTTGTTGTAAATATTTTCTTAATGTCACGTTTCAGTTGTATTTCAGAATTTATTTATGTTTTTCCATTTAAATGTTCTTTTGGATATCACATTTTTAACACAAAAAAGCTAAATATGAAGCTGCAAACATAACATCCAGGCAATTCAGGTAAACTATTAACAATATTTAAAGCAGTTTATTGATTATTACATTGTTTCAGTTCATCATGTCAGGTGCTGCCTGTTCACAGCTGTGTTTTAAAAAGGTGTGGTTGGACATGGGCAGCGTTTGTTATTTAAAGGGCATTCGCAGGAGGAAGAGAAAGGTAGGGAGGAGTCGGAGTTCAGGGGTCAGAAGGTAGTGCCCCTGTGGGAGGCAAAGGCCTGATCAGTGTCTGCTAGGTTAGCTTCCTACAGCCCACACCCACAGACCCCAGAGAGAGGAGTCAGGAGGAACACATATTTACCATTGGGAAACAGCTGGGGGGCTGCCTGGGGCTGGACACTCCTCTCCCCTGCATGCACGCGCACACCCAGACACACACAAACACATTGTAAAAACACCACTTTATTTTTCTGATCCACACAAAATATGCAGCAAACCATGTCATCTTTTCTTATGCTTCACAACTTAATCATTTGGATGGAGATATTTCATCAAACTAATGATAACGGGTCCCCATTTGAAAAATGTGACATTTCAAGGCAAAAGTGTTACCTTGGAACATGCAACAGTCATGCAAATGACTAATCCACACAAAGTGCTGGAATGGAACTTGAGCTAGTTAGTATGAGCGCTGCAGAGCAAAAGGTTAGTGTTGCAAGCTGCAAAACAGAGATGGCCAAATGCAAAGCAAAGTAAGAATGATTATCCTCAGAATTTCACAGAGAAGCTAGATATATTGTCAACTCTCTCATTGCTAGAGGTGAACCATCTGTGTGAAAAACTATATAGCATACTTTTAACTAATATTTAAGTGATGTACCAGAAGTGTTTAGTGTAGAATGTTTATGCAAATGATTTATCCTCCACATAAACCTGAATCCAAATGTTTGACAACTCTCAGTGTTGTAACAAAAACTTCATATAAGAACATCTGTAAGACACCTAAAGGCTAAATGATTGTGTCTGTATTCTGTGGTAAGCATATGTTTGTCAAAGTGAATTGCAATTAATTACATTTTAGAGTATAGAGATTTACTGTCACTGTGTTGTGTTGTGTCACATGGTCAAACTCCCATACTGGCCTAGAATAGCAGAGTAACATATTGTCATTTATCTAATAAAAATCAAGACCAAGCATGCACAGTTTACATTGACTGCAACAGTCTCCCACAAACCCACATGCAGCATCCAGGAGGAGCGTTGTGCACCAATGAAAGGACAAATAGTGCTGCAAGGTCCATCTGCCACCCAGTGAATGTACGGACCACCCCAATACAGCGCTGTTTGTTTATGTTATGGGCATATGCATGTAGACTATATGTGTTTATATGCATGGGATGCACGCGTGCTGGGTGTTTACTGTATATTTGTCTGGTTGATTGTCTTATAAGATACACCCTCTGTGTGTGTGTTTGGGATGATATGACGTGGCTGCCTCTTCAGATGCTTGGCATGTCTGCATCTGCCTACTATTTGTGAATGTTTATGATTTGCCGTGCTAACTACATGAAGACTTCCACATGAGGACTGCTCCTCACTGATTTTTGAACTGGTAACAGAGATTGTATGTACAAACAAAAGTAATTAGGCAATGGTAAGTTCAGTCAGAATTGTGCCTTGAAGGTTTGAGCAGATAATCATTGTTTCATTGGTTTGTGTGTATGTCTAAGAGAGCAGGCAGTGTGTGATGGCCAGCAGCAAGAATTACTGTGTCCCACCTGCATATCGTGCAGTTCAGAAATGAGAAGGATGAAAAGAAACAGCTCAATATAAATCATATTGGTACAAATATACAACCCTGGCTTCAGAAAAAAAAACACCAACAGAAAGAAAATGTGCCATTTTGCCAATGAAACCACCAACAAGAGAAGAGAAAAGCCTAGAATCCTAAAAGAGCCTGATAGATAAAAAACAAAGCCATGGCAAAGAAAGAGCTATTGTGATTGTGTTTCTAGTTCCTTGTGTCTGATGCATGATGAACATTATTGCATCAATAGTTCTGTGATGAAGAGTGGGTTTTCAGTTTATATCATTGCCATGGAAACCTCCACATTAAATTTACGATGTTTGAATGCTTTGCTTCAGAGTAATTTTGTAATTCACTGCAGGCTGACAGAATATAAACATTACATGCTGCTAAGTCTGGGAACATGTTTTAACAAGTAGTTATTGATTTATTAAGAAAAAAATCACATCAATCAGTAAACAGTAATGAGTATAGGCCACACTAACAAAAATTCTGTCACAATTTTCATTAAGGTATAATTTGGTATACCCTTAATGGTAAAACTTCTCACTTAAGTAACACTTGTTCACAGCAGTGGTATTTTAGGAATTGTGTGTCACTCACTCTGTCAAGGGTTCATTTATAAGAGAGCTTGTTTTATTAATTTATAACATGTCTGGGAGACAGAGCGCCCTAATGTCGACCGCAAAGCAGCCCACACTGTACATTTGTAATCCCCCACTGTGTATTAGAATGCTTCCTTATCTGGCACACCCAGCGTATATTTGCACAGCTCTCAGAAGAAAAAACAATTCTAGCAAAAACATATAATTTGGTTGTGGACAACTTTGTGGCGTGCACCCGGCCTAGCAGGGTACAGAAATAATGACAGGTTGGCTGACCAGACCTCGACATAGGTCTGGCTCTCATCAGCACTGCGGTAATAAAGCCCATCCACAAACACTGAACTAATCAGCTACCAGGCAAACCAAGCTTTCAAACTTAACAGCCACTGAAACCAAACAAGCAGGCCTACTTCCTATAACCCTGACACGTCATTTAAAAAGCAAGGATATACAGTAGGTGTAGATAAATTATAACTATTCATCATACACTGATAAAATGTAAATGAGCAAACCCAGTATCTGTATTGTTAATGACATTAATACTTGTGAAATGCCAATGTCATTCTGCATGGCTAAACATGTGAGTAGCATTTATTATGTGGCTTCAGGGTCCTTCTGATGGAAATCTGCCCTTCACCACTACTTACTATGTCTGAGTAGCTCAATGATTTTATTCTCAACATAAGTCAACTGAGCCAAATGATAAATGCCAGGTGTGGGTTAGGTCAGGTGTGTGAGTTAACCCCCAGTTGTACAAGCGGAGGTATTGACCTGAGGCCTAATGGAGGCTATGTGTCTGAGTGCATGGATGGGGGCAGTGAGAGGGAGGAAGGTATGAAAAAGAAGAGGAAGTGAAGCCAAAGCAGATGCAGAGGTTACTGGAGCAGCAGCAAAGGGAAAAAGCACAATCGGCAGTAGCCTTTTGTCCTTTTATGTCACAGATCAAGACAAATACAACTACCGTTAGAAAGGCTTCTGCATTTAATACTAATCCATTATTTGAAACATCAAAGAAAAAAAAATAGTTTCCTTAAGAAAGCTATTAGTTATTGCCCATGGTACCAGGATGAGATGACTCACCTACACAAGTCTTTCCATCGCTGTGCAAGACAAACTTCATGTGGCACGAACACTTGGGCCCATGGTCTGTCTCTTCGCAGATGTGCTGGCAGCCTCCATTGCCATAATTACACGTCACTATCAAAGAGCACATAGTTAGCCCAAAAGCATTACCAGTGTGACATCAACGTCTGTTATTTAATTCCCGTATTTCTTTCCTGCAGGGTTGAAGGTCTCGAAGTGGTTTTTAAACTTAGCTTTAAATCTATCCATATTTAATTACACATAAATAGTCAATGTAGTTTAATCACTACTACAATTTTTTATCTGCAGAGGAGCTTATGAATAACCATTAAAGCTGGGAAAGACAATTGTTGTCATGCAACTTCAACATAAACCATCATGGCCCATTATGGGTCTATTGGAACACAACTAGATGTCTGCACATTTTTAATGGCTTTGGAAAATTTGTTACCCATGACCAAAAACATAGACCCAATCAGCAAAATGGTCCCCAAAAGCATCCCTGTGCAGGAAACATTGAAAATGCCATAGCTGAAATACTGTACAGTATGCTGTGAAATAGGAATTGTGTCAGTCATTTTAAACACTACGTCTTTAGACTGACAAGCTTTGCAAGTTTGTTCCATATTTGAGTGCTGTTAACTTCCTTAAAAATACCTTAATGATTCAGAACAGTGAGTTTATTAACTAGCCCTATCCTGAAAGTGCACATCGCTTTACAAATCCCACGCTTGCATTCATGTGTGTCTTTGTTAATCTTTAAGTGCAAATACATTCGTGCAGTGGCGGGTGAAGGGAGTATTAACCTTGGCACTTTTAACACACCTGTGATGACAGAGTGAAAAAGTGCACAAGCTAAAACCTTCCACCGCCATCCTGTCTGCACCCTACCATCCCTGTGCCTTTTGCCCTTTTCCTGGGCTGTCACAGAAAAACTATAGAATAACACTTCTCCAATCCTTATCCAAACACAGACAAATCCCCCATCAGGCCTGGCCCCAGCTCTGACAGGATGATCTCTGTTGCACGGCAACAGGAAGTGTGCGCTGTCCATCAGAACGGTCTCCTTTGAGTAACCTCTACACTTGGTTGCCCTGGTTGTGTAAATGATCATTCCTTATTTGATAAACATGTTTTTCCATTACAAGGATTATTTTAAGGATTAGTCATACATTGCTAATGTAATGTTGGTAAATATCAGTAGCCTACTTTAAATCTGTTGGAAGGCATTTGTAGAATGAGTGCAATTATCCATCACGGGCAGGCGTCCAGATCCAATCACCTTTTCACAAGGAGCCTATAAATCCTCCCCACGGTGAGTTTCCCCTGAGCACGTATTTGTCTGGCACACAGGGGAATTACAGTGCGCTCGAAGATGAGATGACTTACATTTGCAGTCCTTCATGTTACGGGTGAGCTGAAAACCAGGTCGACACTCGCAGGAAATGCCACCCTTCTGCGTTTCCCGGCATATGTGCGCACAGCCATGGTTCTTGTCCATGCAGGTGGGTCCTTCTTTTGTACCGTCTGTTTGAGGCAGAATAGAGACATAAGAAACAAAAGAAGGTCACTGAGTTTATCATGTTACATGTAAAACACCACAGTGAGCAAAGCAAGTGCATGTCAAGTGTTGTGCCTCACTGTATGCCTACTGTTCTGGGATCCAAGAACTTGTTTAAACATGTTGGAGGCTATAAAAATGTAGAGCGCCTACAGAAAGGATAAAACACAGCAGGAGCTGATCTGTAGACCTGTAATTTTAATTGAGGTAATCCCCATAAAAAAGAGAAAGGACGAACACGCTGCAAAAAAATAAGTTGGTTTAATTCCAAGTGAGTTCAAAAGGTGCCCAAGGACTGAGAACGCAAAGGAACATGCCCAAATATGTCAAGAAGTATTATTTCTACCCCATAACTAATCAAAACAGATTACTGTATCATAGACTTATTAAGTAAAGCATCCTTGTGGAACTTTTAATCAGCAGAAGGCACAGGTCCCTCTCTGTGCAACTGCGGTGTCAGCGGCGCAATATTTGTTTACAAGTAGAGACTATCCAAGCAAGTTTGGAAGAAGCTGTCTTTTTAAATGGTAGGGTTATTTTAGTGTATTCTGTACAAATACAACTCTGCTAGGGTCCAGTGTATTGGACTTTATTATATTTTCTTTTACTACATGCTTACATGAGAGGTTTCTATTCAGCTGAGGGTACTGTGTCAGTGAGATAAGCAAGATTTTACTGATCTCATGTCTAGAATGTTTTGGGGGGTGGGGGTGGCAACTTTAGGTACTGCATCTTTCACTACGAGACCATATAAATGTTATAAAGTCACTTTTATATTGGACACACTATAAATCCAGAGTGTTTGCCTCATATCAGAAATTTGGCCCGTTATCACTGCTTGCCATTTTAATAGATTTTTTTATATATATACCATACCTCAGATCTTTTTAGATGAGATGAAAAAAAAAACTATATATATATATATATTTATTTATTTTACACAATAAAAGAAGCCACACTGCCAACACAAGGCCAGACAGATCTGCAAGTAACCTAAAAAAAAGTACATTTTCTTGAACACAAATGATGCTAAACTGAATAATTTTTTTTTTTTTTATTTAACCTTTATTTAACCAGGATAGTCCCACTGAGATTACAAATCTCTTTTGCAGGTGAGTCCTGGCTCCATGTGTGTTTGGGGGGGGGACTATTGTACAGGTTTTTGGTGGTAGGGGAAACCGGAGTACCCGGAGGAAACCTACGCAGACACAGGGAGAACATGCAAACTCCACACAGAAAGGCCCTGTTCTGGATGGGAATCGAACCCAGGACCTTCTTGCTGTGAAGCAGGCGTGCTAACCACTTTGCCACTGTGCCACCAAATAAAGCAATAAAAGCTTAAAAGCCATGAATCTTTACAAACCAATGCATTCCACTTTCTGTAATAAAGATATCTAACTTCACAGCCATCATTTGACATTATTTGCTGTGAAACACTGCCACCGCTACAGCTTCAGTGACAAACCCCAACTCCTCGGCTCATTAAAAACACATCTTTCTCCATTTTTCTTCAGTGAACAGTGAGGCGGCAAGTAGGGAGACGTCTCCATTAACGTCTCATTAAACATGCTGTCACACTAAAGGGTGTTTGGAGGTCTGAGTATCTAATTAGACACAAGTTTTAAGCTATAGATCTAAGGATTTGCATACAGTATGTGAGTGGAAGTGTCACCATATAGTCATAGTCTTATAACCTTGAAATGCTTGTACCTGCCTCGAGGAGAAAAGTAGCTAAGCTTGACAGGAATCCAAATAGCTCTATCCATAATGACTTATTTATGTACATTAACTTGCCATCATAACCTTCTTTAATTATGCCCTCTTGTTTTCCACACGTTCTGCCAAAACCACAATGTGCCCTTTTAATGTATTTTCACTCAAGGCAGATGTCAGAGTCTAAGTGTGATAGACAGCTAAATACTTTCCATCATTTTAAGTCTGCCGAGATGTGTCACAAGGTCGTCTAGTCCTTTACAGCTTCCTCTCTCCCCAGCCTTTGGACATAGTAACAGACAGACGGGGCCACGAAATGCAGTGCTGACCTTCCAGTCAACGCCACTCAAAGACTCTAAACAAGCACAGCTACAGCGATTTCAACCATGTGAAGGCTCGGAGAAATATGCAGAGCAGAGCCATGAGTGAAGTGACCGTGAGTGAAAATCAACAGAGCAGACGCTTTAAAGTGCTGCACATTTCACAGCAACTTGTGGATATTTGAAAAGAAATTCAGCGAGCCATTTCCTTGGCTGTAGCTTAAAAACAGACATCTACACTTAAGAGAGGATTGGGTTTCGAGCTCAACTACCCCAGTGGACTAAAGATCACTTACTATGGCTTTATTATGCATCCCAAAACTCACTGCACACCGCTCTACTCCAATGCTCCAGAACCATCCATCAATACTATGGGGCCGGGCCCCAAACCTTGGCCTTCATGTCTCGGAGGACCAATAAAAGCCAAAGTGTTGACACAATGACCCTTTTCTCCAGCCCAGGCCAGGCTATCACCCACAGTGTGCAGTTTTACTTAAATAGCAGTCAGGGCCTCCAGTTTTTATCATTACTGAACGATGAGAAGCAGAAAGAAAAACATCCTTTTTTTCAGGAGGTGCCTGACCAAACAGGGAGCGAAATGGCAAAATCTAAATCATGTTGGCTTTGAAAGAAAAATATATATATATATATATTTTGCTGACCCATAAAACTCCATACGCAGAAGCTAATAAAATCTTTCACAAAGCAGCAAGGAGCTGGACAGGAAATAAGGACCAGTCTTTGAAGGGGTGGGTGAAATTCTCACACGCCCGAACATTGACAGGCGTCATCTGAACAACAGCAGTTGCGGTGAAGAAAAAAGGAATACTGCAATTAACCAAGAAAACATGTGGGAGCGTTTCACTGCACAGTAGCCACAAGTAACTACACACAGCCAGGCCAGGTTATGAGATCAGCACCCAGCCGTCTGCATATACGACAATACTTATATTCATATATCCACTTGCAGACACAATTAGGTTAAAGATCAAAATGTGGAGTAAACACCATTGCACATTTTGGTAACATTTTTACACTACACTTGATACATTGCATCTATGTCCTTGTGTAACAAACTGTAATAACATATAACTAAATAATACATACATAATGGGATTAGTTGTTTTCCCGAGAAAACGTGAAAAGTCGTTATTTCGGTATTTTAATAAAAAGCCCACTGATGAGGTGGGAGGAGTTTGAGAAGTTAAGGGAAAAATGAAAGGCGATTTTGGCTACGACAGCTTTAACTGAGACACTGGTTTAAATTGTGTTAATGTTAGGGTGCGTTCACACTTGTCGTGTTTGGTGTGATTCAAAACGGACTCTGTTAGCGTGGTTCACTTGGATAAGTGTGAACACTCCAGATGAACCTCAGTGCGCACAATACACGCGCTCCGAGACCTCTTCAAAAATGAAGTCTTAAAGCGCTTCCAAGTGAACCCTGGTACGGTTCAATTAAACTGTGAATCTCATGCAGACCATAGACAAGCCCAAACAAGAAGAGCGTCATAAACTGGCGACAAAAACATCACGTAATGCTTAGTTTCCCCAAGGTTGGAAAAGAAAACAAACCAAAACAATATTGTCCAACTAAATAAAATGAGAAGAGGTCAAATGTGAGAAGCTAAAATGCTATGAAAAAAATGCCTTATTAGCATTTGGGCTAACTGCACCATCTAGTGTCTTCCTTAAAAAATGCATGTTTTTTTATTTGGACGGCAGTTTAAAATGCCAGCTGTGAACGCTTGGCGGACCGGGGTTTTTAGCCAACAACTAAATGGTGCATTGAACCAAGTGAAAAAAGAATCATCAAAGTGATTTAGAGTTTAGATAGGGGAGTCTATGCATTTGTTTTATTTAGAGTAACACTAGTTTAATATAATTTAAAATATGGCAATGATAATGGCATTGCCAAAAACTATAGGAATGCTCAATGAATAAAAGTTATAGAAGATGTGAAAATTAATGCTAAAACACAAAATTCTTGAATAAAGAGAGTGCCTTCCTTTCTTCTTTTTACCATGAACATTGCACTCTACCTATTTTTTTTATCAAATGTCACATCAAAGCATGAATTTCTCAATGTTCTAGCCTTCAGAATCTATTTCCCGGCACCACAACATCTGTATCTTAAAACAGAAGTTGCTGGATCACATGTGATGCACAGAAGCGGCAGCCCCTGTAAAACTCCCCAAACCCACAAGGAAAACAAACAACAGTAAACTGTGCCCAGCAGGGTATGGCTTTTACCGACATGACGAACAGCACAAAGAAATTTAACATAGGAAAGCTCCCGACTCCTGTGATTCTCACACAAAGAATCCAAGGAGGCCACTAGTCCTTGAGGCCAGCCCTGTGAGCTCTAAAACCTGAGAACCATGTAGTTGACAGAGAGAAACAAAAGAAGTGAAGTAGTGGTGGGCATGCTTTAAGGTTTATGGTCTGGCCAGAGAGCTTGGGGTAGTCAAAAGAGGGCTAATGGTCTGTATTCGGCTGTTGTAATACTTCCTAAAGGGGAGACAGTCTCTTCTTTGCTCAAAGCTGACTAGAGCAGCAAGCTATTGCTGCTTAGTTATGAACTGAAAAGAAGGGGCCTAAGCATGGAGCCACAACACTATTAAAGCAACATTCCTTCCTCTTAGATAATGGGCCCTTAAAAGTTTTAATAGGAGGATAAAAATGTCATGGAAAGGAGAATAGGAAAGGAGCTGTACCAGTTTGGGTTGGGCTAAGCTGCCATGCAGATTGTCGGACAGAACCGCAGAGCAGGCAGCCCGGTCAAGCAAGCAGTTGGCCCCCATGACTCCTGCGCGGCCCATTCATGGAGCGCGCCCAGGGACTGTATCCAAGTGCTACTGTTTGGTCTGCTGTGCCGGCGCTGACTTTCTGCAGTTCCCAGAGGCCTTGTTGAGGCTACTCATTTTACTCTCTTTCAAATAGACCCACACAAGCCACAAACAGAAATGCACAATGGATGCAGACATGTCACTCATATAGAGCAAGGCACTTAAAACGTATGTGCTTTAAATATAAACAACTCTAAATGTTCACATATTACAAATGACATATGGCATAATTAAACTTCAGTAAGAAGCACATTTGGCAACAGTCTCCGAACCTGTTAATAATGTTGCTTGGCAACATGTGATGCACAGAAGCGGCAGCCAATATGCTCTATTTATTGGCATAACAATAAGTAGAGCTTTTGTTCTTTGTGCATACTGAAGCAAATAAGTGAAACATATTGTGTAAAGAGTGTAGATACTAGCAGAGGCCACAATACTAAAACTTGACTTAAGTGCACGACAACGTAATAGTAATAATATTACTTTTATACAAATAGCATTTGTGAAATGACAGCTTGAAGTCTTTTGTGGTAGTTGTGGATAAGGTTCTTTATTTTCTCAGATGGTAAAGCTGTCCATTCTTCTTGGAAAAAGCCAAGTAGTGACATTTGCATAGTAATGGCTTTTTCAACCATGCAGCCCATTTTTCTTCATGTGCCTCCTTAATGTACATCTTGAAACAGCCACACCACAGAGTCCTTTATTTCAGCTGAAGTTATTTGTGGGTTTTTCATAGCATCCCAAACCATTTTCCTGGCAGTTGTGGCTAATATTTTTGTTGGTCCACCTGACCTTGGTTTGGTTTCAACAGAATTCCTAATTTTCTGTTTCTTAATTAGAGTTTGAACACTGCTGATTGGCATTCTCAATTCCTTGGATAGCTTTTATATCCCTTTCCTTTTTTATACAGTTCAATTACCTTTTCCCACAGATCCTTTGACAATTCTTTTGTCTATGAGTGAAAAAAAGTTTTTTGTGTTATATTCATATTCTCTGAAAACTGACCAAACAATCACAAATTCTGCCAGGGTATGAGCACAACTGTATAATATATGGAAGCATTAACACATTAACACATTCATTTACATAATGTATGCATTTTGCAGTGTGTTTGTGTGTATGTGCCCATCTGTGTAATAGACAGTTGTGCAGCACCTGCTGTGGACATGCCACCTTCCTTTCACTCCTGCTCCATTTGATCAAGGTCACAGGACAGTGCAATCCCAGAGGAGCCGCTCATTTCCCATCAGAACTCGGCACAGCAGAGCACACTTCCAATGACGCTAGCTCTAAGTGATATCACATATCAGTGCCATGAGATTGTGCTGCATTTATTGTTGAGTCTAGGTATCATCATAGGAAGCCATGACTGCCAAATATAAGTGGAAAAACCCCACTGGCACCAAGGCAGTGGCTGCAGCAGCATTCTGGCCGAGCAGCTTAAAGATGGCCTTCAACAAGGCACGATCAAAAGGGATGCCCGTCTCAAATGAGCTACGGAGAATTCAGTGGCAAGGCAGACAACATTTCTAAAGCCCAACCCACTGATGTATATTTGTTCAAGGGAAGAAGTGATAGGGCGGGGCATGGGGCTTGTGAAGGTCTGGGCACCAAGGAAAAGAGGAGGGTTGACAGTGTAGAGAAAAGACCAATCCAGAGGTGAACATAGATAGACACTCCAGTATGGTCAAAAGGGCCCTCATGTTCATTTTGTTGCACTGTAGGGAAAGACTTAATAGATAGCAACGGGAGCACGAGGCGTTCCCCTCCCTCCACTTCCTCAGAATAGGAAAAGAGCCTGGTTATACGGTTGGGCTGCAGAGCAATGGAGCAGTGACTTCTGCACTTGTAAAAACAGTTCTGTGGCCAATGCACAGACAGGCAGGCAGGCCAGCTGAGAAGCAACAGGGGAACATGTAAGAAGCATATCGGCCCCAGCACAGTGGGACAACCACACAGCACTGGCACAGCAGCTCCTCTTTCACAAGAGCACACAAATCAGCCATAAAATCCTTCATCACACGTACAAATGGCTATCGCACTAGGCAATGTGGAAAGTCTAAACACTGGCTCGAGAAATATAATCAGGGAAAACTTTGGACTTTCACTTTTATGGCAATGCAGCAAAAGAATACACAATTATTTTTATGAACATATGCGTGAGTGTATGTGATTATAAGAGTCTGAGGGAGACTGATTAACTACACAAGATGGCTAACAACTCCCTAGGGAGATTAAGGAAAGTTGTAAACACAGGAAGGGGTTTTTATTGACAAAGTCAATGATTCCTGTAAAGACAGTTCCTCACATTTCTACTTAAGCCCACAGTCACATTATCACAAAACTCCAGTGTATTTCCTTAATGGTGATACAAGATGAGAGGAAAACAAGAAACAGAACTGAAACAACACATGGAGCTTATTGGCACATGGTTATTCAATCTGAAACCCACAATTAACTTTTACTTTGAATAGTAAATCAAAACTATAGTTATAATTTACAATGTGGCAAGATCAGAAGCATACTTGTCACTGTACATTTTCAACGTCACAATGTGTTTCACAATGATATATTGACTCAGTCATTAAGATGTCACAGCAAAATACAGTCCCAAGTAAACCCTTTACTTTTCACAGTAATGTTTTGCAATAATTACGTCTTATATATAAATATAATGAACTACATATAGATTAAGAGACCATTCATTTAGGCCATAGGTGTGATATTTAACATAGTAAAAACATCTCATGATGGCCATAGTTTCCATTCCAGCAGCCCATGTTGAATTTATACAGCTATCAGCAGTTTAATCAAAAAATATAATAAAATATTCATATCTTAAATAAATGGGAAAATGGTGACATGGCCACAGATCAGTGAGATTAACACGTACGTATTGACTCCCCTCTTTGATTTGAGATCAGATTCCTGTTCACAGTGAAAGGTAAAACCACTTTCTTGGGGTTCATTAAATTAAATCTGCCTGCTCGATTTTTCAGTGAAATGCGATCCTGCAAGTAATGTGAACTTTAAGATTCCTACCTACTACTGGTTTCCAAACTTTCTCCGAATCCCGTCCACTGTTATTTCACAGTGTGGTTGGCAGAGTAGCAAAAGGTCTGACACAAACTTCTACTTGTATCGTCTCTAGGTTCTTTGTTTCTTGTTACTGTCTCAGAGTGTATTAGTGAAAAGATCCTATTTGAAGGCGAAAGCACATACAAGTGTTATATTAAGCCATGTCTGCTTTAAGGTAATTGATTAAGCAGTAATGCAATAAGGTACCAGGATAAATTTATGGATGTGTGGCTGACTGAGTTTAAAATTCCTGAATTCCAATGGGCTGAATCTGTTCTCATGCACATATACAGTATTTATATCCCTGACGTCCTTCTGTATAAAAAAGACGATAAATCAAAGCCTGGGTGACTTCTTGACCTAAATGGCATTTGTATCAGTCACTAAGCACCATAGCTGGCCTTTCAAAGACTTCATCCCTTGTCTAGGAGAAATGTTTGGGGAAAATAAATGAAGTGTTACATTTTGGCCGCCCAGACGTCAAAGCCTTCATTTGACCAAAGTTATTCATGTTCGGGGGCAGGGGCAGGTCTAACAAGAGACAGGCCTGAGCTACCGCCTTGTCATTAACTGCGAGGCTGGCAGACCCCCGCTGCCTAATTGGCACTGGCTCCGCGTTAACAAGCGCTCCCCAGCAGCAGTGACCGGTAGAGCCAGGTCCACGAGTGTCCACCCTCCACTGTCCCCCACTAAAGCTCACTGAACCTGTCAGTGGACCACCTGACCCATTCATGAGAGAGAGCTTGATGTCTTTTTAATGAGAACGATAAAGATCATGAGCAAACTACAGCTTTATAGGAGGAGAGTTGAATTTAAACAGATTTAAATTTTCTCAATGATTTTTCTCACCATCAGCCACTTTTTATTATTGTATTTTTTCATAATGCAACAGCTTGGCAAGGTTCTTGCAGTAACTAGGCTGAGGCCCTTCCTGAAAATGGTCTCCTCCAGAGAGACAGTTGTAATAAGAGCAGCAATAATAAGCAGATGAGTTCGTCTGTTAGCTTTTCAAAATAGCATGCCAGTGATCTGTTGAGCGAAGGAAGTTTGTAGATTTATGGTGCCTTTAATCTCTTCGTCAAAATGGCTCTCATCTGGAAGCAATAAAGACAAAATGAATATGAAAACGGTAGATTAAAAAGGAGCTTGGGGGACTGTTCAGAAACTTGTGACCGGATCATCACTCATAGTCTGCGAGATCTGACGTGGCGCTGATTTAGGAGTAACTTTTCACTCCACTCAAACAACACTGCACTTATGAAATGTAAACATTGACAGTTCACTAGGCCAGAATGATCTCATAAAACACAACACCTCATTTTACCAATTTAGGGGACTCTTGAACAACATTAATGGCGGCAAGCGGGAGAGATGCTTCCTAGGAATTTGGATTTAGGACAGCCAAAAGGGGTTACTGTATTTGCACAAAGAGTTTGGTTCACATAGATAAGAAAAGTTCATCTATTCTTTTGCTGTCTATGGTGAAACCTAAGGACATAAGACTTAAAGTCAGATCCATCCAAAATCTGCAAATTGTAGCTGGGCTAGAACTTTTCTTCATTTAATACATGTGATTTCTTAAGCAGATGGTTTTTTTGTCTTTTTCAAAGTCCACACACATACAAAAAGCCCTATAAAAACACATAGCAGCAGATACACAAAATCAAGGTCAGTCATTTATGATATTCCAGATCATTTCAGTGACCTACATGTTTGCTTTTACGAAATGCCTGAAGGTTGGCTTTAAAAAGAGAATAAAAAGATTCATCAGGAAAATCACTTCTAAGTACTCAGAAGCTGTCTTTGGCACTTGCAATGGAAGATCTGAAATCACAACATTGATGTGAAATAGTCTAAAACACCACACAGTATTCTCAAAAAGTATAAAAGACCAGAATAGTTTTCAAATTTGTAACACATAAAGAAACAAACAAATCTACATTAAAAGATTCTCTACAGCTTTGACATAATAGAAAACTGTTAAAACCGCAAAACATGAGATCCTTAACCTTTGGACAACTTATTTTCTGTGCAATGACTTTAAGAATGTGCACCATAGAGGCTTGCAGAACTAAAGTCTGATGGGTAAGCCTTAATCAGAGCTGGCTCTGTACCTTATGCTGTCACTTCTCCATCCCAGAGGAATGCTCTATAAACAAGAGGCGTGTCTGCCGCGGGCTACTCCTTTAATTGTTTTCTCTACTCACAGTCCCCTGCAGGCTCCTCTCTACAACAGATACCTTCAAACGCTGGCATGCACTAGAGTGGTGCAATTTAAAAGTGTGCAATGAAAACAAAAAGGCATTTATCCCCAATTTCTTTTATCCCCCTCAGACCTGAGATGCTTACACTGCTTGGCTTTTTGTTTCAGCCTGTTTGGGCCTATCCCAGGCTCAAAAGGTCTTAGAAGTGCACAAGTCATGAACTCTTTAAAAAAAGGCTTTGATAATGAATAATTGACTCATGTGCTGCATCAATGGCCAAATATCTAACCCATCAAAACCAGACATAGTCATTAAACCATTGATTCACAGAGCCTCTACGAGTACCTACACATCAAGTTTTTTGTATAGTCACATCGTTTTTGTGGCAGTGAAGCAATCTCCAGGTGTAATTATGTCATGACAGTATCACTGATATTCGGCTCATACTTTATGTTTAAGCATAAAATGAAAAACAGCATTCGCTAAAGACATATGTTTAATAGGATCTTCTTAAAAATGTGTCTCTGTTAAATACTTTTGGGTTACTTTTTTCCCTTCAGTAGCAAGTGGAAGTAACATCACAGTGACTGAAACTGTAAATGGGGGCCAGTGAAAATAAGAAACTACTTTCAATGTCCATTTGAAATGCGTCTAGAATATTTGCACATTATATATTTGTAAATAATGGCCTAAATAAAGGTTTAGATGGCCACAAAGAGCTGCTTTTACTTGTGCTAAATAATTCTTGGGTTTTATAAATGAGGACTGAAAAGCAGTCATGTGATAAATACAACACATGTAAAGGCTACAAACTGAAGGTGTCAAAGGCCTTGTGTTTGGAAAAAAATATTTATCCCTATAAGTATCTCATAGACTCCTTTAACACAATACTGCACTATCCCTTTAAATACACTGACAGATGTAAAAAGGCAAGAGGGAACAAGAGTTTCCACCAACAGTGTGACTAAAGACTATATTTGGTTAAGGAAAGTCTAAATACAGATCTAAAAAGAAGAAGAAGATAAAAATATATTTTATTGACTATAGCTAGAGCCAAACCTTTTCTAACCATCCTCCTGTGAGGATGTAAAGCAAATAAAGCAAAGTCAAAATGGCGTCAGAGCAAACAAAACACACTATTAGCATACTATAATTGCATTGTTTCTGTTAAATGGGTTGAATTGGCAATTAGCTCCAGCCATAAAAACTGTGCAATTATAATAAAGTGCCACAATGAACCCCCAAAGGCTGAGCTGTGTGGGACTGACCTTTGGGCCGCTGAATGCAGGTGTGCTGGTTGTCACTCAAGAGGAATCCCTCTCTGCAGCGGCACTCATAGCTGCCCATCATGTTGACACAAATCTGTTGACATCCACCGTTGCCTTCAGAGCACTCGTCCACATCTGATGGAAGAAACACAACAGTCAATGTTTTGTAATAATATCACATTAGGACAGGAATCAGACAGGATCAGTAATCTGTTTATGGATGTCTCTGTTTAGACTGGCTTTGGGATTTGAATTGGTCCTGTGCTGTACGATGAAGCTACATCTGTCTTAATGCTTATCTGACAAAGTAGCACACCACTGAAAGCTGTAAAAATGCACACGCAGCACAATGGTCTGGTGAAAGGGGAAACATGATCCTCCCGGGCCAGAGTACCTGCTGATGACGAGCGTCTGTCAACCGTCCGACGGGAGGAATTCAGGGCAGGGGTGGGGGGAGGGAGACGACGTGAGAGGAGTGAACAGAAAGTAAGAAGCGAATCCGCCTCAAACGCTACAAAATGTAAAATGGTGCCGCCTGAGGCTTCATTCTGCCACAAGGCGACAAAAGGAAAGTGACCATTTAGAAGTGCAGACTTCATTTCCTTCTGGTAATGAAATGTACACCTCCGGGCGAAAAAGTTTTCCCCCTGAGTCTTAACACAACTTGACACAAGGAATAAATGGGATGGCTATTACACTATTACACTTACATTTTTGTTTGTTTTCATAATGGAAGCTATTTTACATCGCCGCTTTCAACTTTTTGTTTCTCGCTCTTTGCCTCCTGTGCGTGACTGTGCCGTGCTTCTGAAGGTGACTCTCCATATTCCACCTTTCCCTTGAGATCAGGCCCAAACTGGAACATTATCCATCCCTCTGCTCAACACACCAATAATCTGCTGTGTACACAAGCCTTTTTTAATAAACCGTCATGCGAAACTAATGTACTGTCTATTTGTCCAGTCTGAAAAGGCCCAGAGATTAAGTTTCCTTTTGGGGAATTCTCAGCCACCAATAGTTGGAGAAATTAAACTTTGACTCTGTCCTTCTTTTCTTCACAGAGATGAGCATAAACACACCAGCACAATAAGTGGCATCTGATCAGACCAGTGTCGATAAATAGGTCAATGGCAGGTGGTGTTAAAGGAGTCTTCTCAAATCATATAATGTTTCACCGAGACAAAAGCTGCTTTTGATTATAATATAAATGACCTGATTTGCTTTCGACATATTGCAAAAATAAAACTGAATTAGGCATCTTATTATTACCTGCCTTTATGTAAATATAGTGACAGGGACGCCAGGCGCTGAAACTAAAGGATAATAAGATAAGTTAAGTGATTCTGGTTGTTTCCCACGAGATTTAAAGATGGAACTAAATCATTTGAAGTCAACAAGTATGCAGTCATTTGGAAGAATGCACAAAGTAATGCACATCAAAACAGATTATTCTTAAAAATATAGAAGAGTTTTAATTCCTGAATATACCTGTAATGTATTTGAATGGTACTATTTTATAAGAGCTTTATAAGATATACTCATTTAAAATGGGATATGTACGTAATGCAGATTTACATGACATTTATAACTGATACTCACACAATGGAATCCCTTTTTATTCTGAGCCCCACCCCACATTAAAGAAAGAAAAAAGAGCAGTAAACAAGAATAAGTATGTTTTAGTGTTCTCAAAAAAGAAACCTTAAAATGTTATGGTTATAAATATGAATAAGCTAATATTATTGCACACATGAACCAATAAAGTTACATTATGTCAACTTTATTTTTGACTTCTTTGATATCAGTTGAATGGATAAGGCAGTGCAGAAACATGAGGCAAAGTTAACATTTGGAGTAAACGTGTGAACAAGTAGTGAGCTGTCCAGTTGGCCCCGCTTTTTACTCCTTCCCCTCAGTATTGACTTGGTGCTCTCATCTCTCCATCACAGCAGCAGGAGCTATAGTGAGCAAAGTTTTGAGCTGACAGAAGCTGCCAACAACCTGCAGCTGCACCTTTGCAGATAAATGCTTAGCAGGCGCAGATAAAGCCTTACCTGCACAGCTCCAACAGGATAACATGTTCCTACTGACAGCCACACACACCCACCCCCTGAAAACATGTTGGACAGACACAAACACTGAGTCCCGAGTGGCTCCACAACATGGCCGTGAGACGTGCACCTGAGGGAACTCTCTTTCCATACACTCAATGAAGGTTTCATTTCCTGATTCCTTCATCCTTCCAAATGAGGCGTTGCCTGTCAGTGGATTTCTCCCGTTTAAATAACTCCTATAATTGCCTGTGTTGTGCGCCGGGCAAGGCTGGCATCCAAAACAAATATTTCCAAGCGGAAAGGGGTTCTGGCATGGCAAGGAAGAAGTGCTCATGTTATTTGGAGAAACTCTTTTGAGAAGTTGGAAAAGTCTTAATCAAGTTAAGAGCACTGCCTCACTGACTCGCCTCTTCACTCACAGAGATGAAGTGAAACGAGGTTCAAACAGAGAGATTAAGAGCCTGGTTGTGTTAAAGCAGCTCTTGCAACCTTTACTGTAGAGAAAAGCTTCATCCGTCCAAGCATTTCTCGTGTTTGGCGCAGAGAGAAGTGTCTTTGTAGTTAAGACACATTGATTACAAGGAGGTGAGAAAGTAAAGACTGGTCTATCTGTGCAATTCATTTACAGGAGTTAATAAGGACGCACAGTCTTTAATAAGGCCGCAAATCGGAGCCATGTGCAGCCGGCAAAACAGTTGGACAGCAGAATGACTAGTTGTTCGAGGCACTCAACTGTAGATCAACACACAAGGTCTTCACTTGATGATGCACACTGCACAGAAAGTGGACGGTGAAGGAGATATTACAAGCAGGATTTTGTCCTGTGAAGTTCAGTGGAGCAGAAGATTTTGTGCACACCTTGGGACGACAATGTGCACTGGATCAATTGCAGGAAGTTGTGATCTTTCATGTTCAGGTGGTCTCAGAAATATTTGACGATGTGCAGACTAGACTCATATTATTTGTCTTTGAAGCATTTATTAGTTCCAGCCCTCTCGTCTGCTGAAGTGCCAGGCCCACTGTGTCTAAGTGATTCACATCTACTAATCAAACATGCATGTTTACTGTAGTCTTTCATTCTTGAATCAGAAGAGGGGTTTGAGTTTTATGCTGTTGCATAAACACAACTAATATAGATTTGATTGAGCACAGACTTTATTTTAATTTTGGCTGACGTAACCATTTTGGTAAATACACAGACTTCAACTCTTGTCCAATCTCTTTGCTATCCTAAATAAAAAAATATAGAAACTAAGAACTAGACAACATTTCATTTTCTCTCCAAAACAAGTCTGGAAGTATTTTGAAAACAAAAGCCAAGGATAAGTGTTTGGGTGGACAGTCTTGTGCCAAGGAGATGAGAGGCCCTGCTCTGACATGTGACGTCTTACAGTCTGCTCCATGCTTCTGCCCTGAGCTCAGTCTCAGGCTTGAGTTTCCCCCAAAGCCCTGCCAATGGGCTCAGCTGGAACTGTTAATTTAATGGTGGATGAGACTGAACAACCCAGACAGAGCCAGAAAGTGTTTGTATGGCAAATGAACTGATCTTACCTCCAGACTTCAACTTTTCACTTTCTCTGAACTGTGAAGACTCTTGTCCAAACATGATACATACATGTCATAACAAAAGCAAAGCAAGACTATTTGTAGTAGAGAAGTGAACAGTAAGTAAAAAAATATATTTGTTTGGTATGGGTAACCCCAAAGAGACTCACATTTTAATTGGGTAGGGTCCTAAAGAGGGATGTCTGCTATCTAAACAGTGACACATAAGAGCAACAAAAGTCTAGTAAAGATATAAACTGTATTTGAAGCTGACTCTTAAATTAACTTGGATGCACAAACAATAATTGATATGAGGAGTGTGTGTAGCAGCGTGAGAGGCTTGATAGTTGTATGCTCCTGCAGTAAACATTAGACTGTTTCCCGGTTTATTCACAGCTTTCTGAACATTTAATTGCTAGAGCTCGCCAGTTTACTTCAGTTTAGGAACTCACTATTTAATGTCACATGTATGTTCTGTTTGTGTTTAATGCATAGTAGAACAATAGATGCAATATTTTAATTCAGGAAGCAAGATCCTGTTTGACGCTCAATCTGTCTAAAACTGGAGACAGCTGGAAACACTAGTGTTGTTTTCTGCAGAAGTACAACATTAAGCAAGTTTTATGGTTTTCCTTTTGCTTCGAGAGTTTTTGCTGGAGTAAAGATTATCTATCGTCCAATCAGGACACTGCAGTGTTTAATGCCACATTTTTAAAAGCGGACCCAGAGCAAACCCTCCCCCCTTAATCATGACTGCTCCAGTGGAAACGAGGCAGATGACATTACTCTCTATTATTTTTTTATGTTATTTTTTTTATTTAACAAGGACATTGCACAGAAAACAATCTCAAGTAGAGAGATGCTCTGCACCAGATTTATCTGTAGTCCTTGGGCAGGTTCCACATCAAAACCTGGTCAATAATCCATCAGGGTGAAACCTCTCTCTTGATTAGTGAACCTCACAACTCCATTGTCATTCCACATTCACCCTCCATTCAACAACTCAAAGCAATTTCACATTCCTAGGGACTAACAAATGCACGAAAAGCAATGCTCTACAGAGCGGTAACTGACACAACCTTTTTTTTGTCTAAATTTCCAAAGCAGTAATGACGATGCATTTATAGATCATGTTTTATCTTTTGGGAAGGTTGAAGTAAAAGGGCATTCATTTCCCTGTAGATTGAGAATTGTGCAGTAGTAAATCAATACAAACTAAATCAGTTTCAGAAATCAAAAAAACATGGCATGTTAAGTTGTGTGTCAATCCCAAAAAGCTATGGCAGAGTTACACAAGGATTAATACATTTGTGGCTAGTCGGACTCATAGGAATTTAGGACATCTTTAAATGTCTTATAGTTTGAAATTGAAGATAATATTTGATGACAGTTATTGTTTGTGCAGACTATAACAATATTAATACAAGTTAAGAGGGTAGCAATGATAAGAGGATATTTGGGTTTCTGTAGGACCTCAACCAAAACACATAGGTCATAAATGTGGGGAACTAATAGCCTTCCTGCATCTGGTTTTCATTGTAAAGAGGATGTGTGTTTTGGATTAAATTGACATTGATGCCTCTGTTTTTCCTAAGACTCTGAAAATCCTTTTGTGCCCCGACCATGAAAGAAGTGAGGTGATTAAATAGCATCTCTGCCTCACCTCGGAGAGATTACAGTCTTGACAGTTCCTATAAAAGATTCTCATATGCATTGCTACTCTCTCATTCAGTATTTTGGGACAATGGTTCTCTCTATGTGTAAATTATACAGTGAGTGAGATCTCTGTTTGGTGCAGACACACATTGCTTCCACCTTGCTGACTTCCTGACATGTCTCTATTGCTGTTTAGGGCACACAGAGAAGACCTGAGAAAGCAGCATGTGTTGCAACATTAGGGCTTTAACGCTCTAGTGCTTCCTGCCACCGCCCAGCCTCATTATGTTGCCAGCAACAGCCAATTACAAGGAGGGGTCGTGTGGCATTGGTGGCAGAGAGCAGACAAAGAAGACATCAACAGTGATGATTGTGCAGGGGCCTAACAACAATGCCTGACAGTACATACCAACCTGTTACTAGAGCTATGTATGAACGGACCAGTCAATCACCATTAATCCCATCGAACAGGCTGATTGTATGAAGTTTTTATCTAGATGCTGGTAAAACCTCTGAGCATTTACCAGGCTGCCAGAATAAATGGGTGATATCACAGTCTGTCAGTCTATGCTGTCTTTACACAGACTCTATTGAGGACATTTTAATTCTGGCAGCCTTATAGCCAGACTCAATATATTTATGTGGCTTTAAAGGCTTTGATAAAATAAAATAACACAAAGCAATTGGTCCTAAAAACGTCATTTTAGGTGGGCGTTTGTCAGGTTCAATATTATACTTAGTTGGACAGAAAATATATGTTTCTGCACCAACTACAGGAGTACCCTATCAAACCACAAATAATATGAAATAATACACATTCAAAAGCAACAGACATATCCGACTGTTAACTCTCTGTGAACTTTGAGGATCAGGTGAAAGTCTCACTCTGTGAAGCTGCGGGCACATCTGGTCAATCAGATCTGAGGGTCCAGCGGAGTCTGGGAACCAGCTGCTTATAGGCTCTACACTCCAGGGCCAACGGGACTAATCTTTTCTCAAGGGCCAAAAGAAGCTTAAATCTGAAAGAGGAATCTGGGGCCTAAAACATAAAACCTTGGCTACAGCTCTTCCTTCCTTCTCTTCTGTTTGTCTTAGGGATTACCCCCTTGCACTGCAGAGCCAGGGGTATTAGAACCAGTTAAAGTCTCCAGAAAAAAAAAGTCATACCGAGTCTTTTAAAGCTCGATGGCAGGAGCTGGTCTCGTATTTGAAGGTTACATATATCATTAAAGGTGTCTCATGCCTGTTTGCATTGCTGGAATGAAAAGTATTTAGTCATTGTATGAGTAATTGGATTAATAACTTCCGTATGAATGTGATTTTATTCCCTGTAGAGATTTGCTCCAACAGATAGTGCCCTCTTGCATACAGGTTTTTTGTAGAGAGAAATAAAACATGCCAGAAAAAGATGTGTGCAGTTTTGGATTGTGCATTTTACTATGACAAATGAAACCAAAATTCTGTTTGATGCAACAGCCGCAGCCACACAAGCATACAATGCAATTATACACCTGCACGCAAGGCAGGAGCTGATCCGCAGCACAGCAAATGGTCCACACACCACTGAATGGTGCGCTAAATGATTTGGAAAATGGCTGTGTTCTACACTGTAGTTACATGTGCCAAAGTTAAAAAAATGGCTGAGAGAGGACAAAGACGATATGAGACAAAAATACAATATGGGATGTGCTACATAGCCTCTGATTACATGCTGTTCTAAAGGTAATAGCACAGCTGATATAATGGTTGTGTGATTATCTGATATATCTTGAGTCACTATGGAATCATGAGCAACTGCAATACTCAGCCTAGAGATCACAACAGACGAGAACAATTTAAAGAATGGGCACAAAATCCTTCAGGTGGGCATTTGGTGGAGCTAATGCCACAAATAGTATAGTTTCCCCTTTAAGCATGATTGTATAAACAGAAAGTTGATGCAGTGGCTCAGTGGAAGTGCGGTTTGTCCTATAACCGGAAGGTTGACGGTTCAATTCTTGGGCAAGGCCCTTACCCCACCTTGCCTCTAGTGGTGTTCCAGCTGTAACACTAGTGAATGGAAGCTTAATGCTTAATTTTACTTCTAATACTAACTACATTTACCGCCTAACGTCATTCATTTAATTAATTAAGTACAATCTATAATCTCTGTTAATTGAATATATTCAAAGGCCATGGCTGCCACATGCACACACACACCCATCATTCTGATAAAGTAATGTCTGTAATTAGCAGCAGAAAATTTAGAGGCAGAGTGGTGTTTTTTCTTAATTTTATAGCCCTACGTAGAGTAATATATTATATGTTAGGCTAATATGTATTGCACACCAGTGAAATATTAAACCATGGGAAAGTACGGCTGAACGGCGGCTCACTCAGCGCTCCCAGCTGAGGGTCAGGCTCTTCATAAATTCACCCGTTTTCACCTGACTTATTAAGAAAGGGTTCCTTTTTCCGGTGGTGAATAACCATTAGGAAAATAGCCGTTTTTGAAACAAAAAAGTGACTAATTCTACAGCACCGGTCTAATAAGAGCTCACTTCTGCTCCAAAACATATATTACCATCCATGATGTGGCATTTGACATGCAGAAGAGGAAAATTTATGCAACCACATGGGTTACGCTGGGCATAGCGTGAAACTTGACACATGTAGTTAAATGTATATGTTCCCCTGTCAAAAGCAACTTATGTAATAATCTTTTCCAGAGTAAGGAGGACTGCGACTAAAGAGAAACCAGTGCACACATTTCCATACACTTACCTAGACAGTTGTGTCCATCGTGTGCCAAGCGGAAACCATCATAGCATGTGCACCTGTAATTTCCAGGGATGTTGATGCACTCGTGTACACAGCCGCCATTGTATTCTGTCGCACACTCATCGACATCTGCAACGAGAAACACAAGCAGGATTGTGAGGATGGGTGCTTGAATAAATTACTTCAAGAAAACACGATTCAGAGTAAAATGAGCTAAAGCAGTCTTTAAATAAGGTGTTTAATAAGTGTGTTGAATTTAGATGGCCTGGCTGGTTTGATTTGTATTATTAGAGCATTCAGAAGAGTTCTTATCTGGTAAACTCAAACAAAACAACAACTACATTAAAAATTGGCACATAATAAGAACCACTGATTTTTTGTTTTATTGATATAGTATGTTCACAGTTCCTTCCATTCAGTAATTTGTAAAGTTCCCCTGTTTGAAAGCAAATTTAGTTCACTGCTAAGCTTTGAACTCCATACATACAGTAGTAAGGGTACAGAGGTACACAGGGGACCCTGAGTGACTGATGTCTTAATATGGGTAAATATTGACCATTACCAGGATGAATCAATGTAACCTGAAAGTTCATCTGCCTTGCCCGCTACTGCTGCAGAAATGTGACCGAGCGGTGACAGGGCTGTGGCTGAAAGACAGAGAGATTGCAGATTGCTATGACAGCCTGAGTGGAGTTGTCTGTTACGGTTACAATGATGGTCGAGGGACCTGCGCTGAAGAGCCCTGTACATGTTGGACTGAGAACACAACGTACCTTCACTCAGCACTTACAAGCCCATTTAGGACCAATGATCCCAGTTGTTTGGCTCTTCTCTGAGGCAGCCTCACTCAGGACTTAATTGGACTTGACAGCAGAGGGATGTGGTTGAAACAAAGAAACTCTCCTGCTCAGTGTGCCTCCACTTCCCACACATCACTGTCACTCCCATATCTCGGAAACAAAATTACTGTCCCACTTCTTTTGAAATGTACAACACTCACTAAGTGTTCCCACACAGAGTTGCTTCTCCAAAAGGTTTGTTCTGTGCCCATACAATGCTTGTCATAAACTGTCAACACACAATAATGTCTTACTTAGATCTAAGATGATGAATTTTAATTTACCTGAACAGTTAGTGGAATTCCAATAAAGCAAACAGCATTAGCTAAACATTCACTACAAACAAAAAAATGTTTCCCCCTAAATACTAAAAGTAACTTGCATTAGACCTTGCATTAGAGTGGTTGGAGCTCATGTGTCCAGCCTTAATGCAAGGTGTGAGTGCCTAAATCCAGCCTGGATGTGCCCTTAATACCTCACGAGAGACTGAATCTGAGGACAGTTTTGAGCTTGTATTTGGATCTCTGAGGAGGATGAATGAATAGATGTCCTGGCTCAAAAAGTGCAAAAGTGAGAGTCTTAGGCAAACTAAGGAGGATACATGTAAATACCAGGTGTGACTATGAGTCGAGTTGGCCACATCTGTCCACTTAGCTAGAAACGCAAAGACTGAAAGGGGCCTAATAAGCTCATATTGTTTTAGAATGTTAGAGTGTCTTACAGCCAATAATTACAATAATACCAAAAAGATTTCATGAAATAAATGTTTCATATGTTGAAGACAATTTCCCACAATTCAACAGCAACAGTAGAATGGCAAAATAAAGAGAGACAGTATAATAAGGTACCCTAACATCTACCCCCAGCGGCAGACTAGGGAACTCTGTTTGTTATTTATTGAAAAGGTAAAACCTGACCAATTTTCCACTGCAAAATTCATTACACCAGTGTTAGACAGATGAGATCCTGCAATTAACTCCTGTTCGTTAAACATTGTCTGAATGCATTGCTAATATTTATCTGTGTTTCACGTTGCTTCCCTTTTCTCTTGTTTTTTTTTTGTGTTTTCTTGTTTTGCTATGTATAAGACATATCCAGCTCTGGAATAATGTACTTCCTTATTGACATTGATGTACCCAATAGAGTGTTCCTAAGTCAGGAGCATGCATGTGACTGGCTAACACTTCCGGTAGGTGCTGAACATACACGTATCATCTACATCTATTAAAATCTTTGATAATAAAAGCAAGATGATGATCCCCACTTAATATATTAATATAGGCTATTTAATCACTGTCTAGTTTTAAAATTGAATTCTTTGCCCTACTTTGGGGTCCACTTTCTCCAAGAACTACAACATGCTCTGAAGACAATCAAATATTAAAAACTTAATAAAACATTCAAGACTAGTTTAAGTGAATAAGATCATTGAAACAGATCATATATTATCATATATCATGTCATATCCTACCTGATGCTTCATCATATAAAGGCTCAGTATATCCAGACGAAAGCTGGCTACACCTTTGAATCAAATATAAATAACCAAGCAAAGTAGCTGATAAAGTAATAATGTGGAAAAACAGCACGCTTGCCTGAGTACTTTGAAGCCTTGCACTAAATAACTCCTGAGCGAGTCCCTATTCACTGCAATCAGCTGGCAAACTCAACTCCTACGACTTGCTACTGATACTGAAATTATTAAAAAATTCTTTCTGCTTTGGACTTTGGGTTAGAAAGTAAATCAGCCTTGAGCAGCCATCAGCTTAACCTTCAGTTAAATTGAAATCCACACACATATTTTACACTTGATTCAATAAAGCAAATGTTTATGACCACAGGCAGAAGGCCATGAAAAACACACAGTCAAGTGAATGAAAGAATAATAATGGTAACGAAAAATGAAATTGAGAATTACAGTTCCGTCGTAATACTAATAAAAAAGTGGGTTGTAATGATCCGGAGGCTTTGGGCACATGTGAAGAAAGGTTAGAAAAACAGTAGTGTCTGACAGTCTACGAGGCCTCTCCTGTCTGTGGAAATACGTCTGACAGCTTGGCAGGGCCTCCGACTGCCGCTTGAGTCACTATCTTAATTCTCCTCTTCCAACATGTGTCGGAAATTTACTGCTTCATTTCATGCTGTCACAAAGGAACACTCTGCACCTGGCTTTCCACTTCCCCTGTTCGCTGCTCATTTCACGAGAGTCTTGCAGCTAATGAGTTACGCTGAGTGAGACAGAGGCTCTTATCATGTCTGTCACTGGCCCAGGGGCTTACTTTCAAACTGATTAGGCAAATCAACAGAAAGGATGCAGCTTTAATTGTTAAAAATCCTCCCAGAGCAGTAGAACCTCTGCCTCCAAACCACAAGTGGAAATGAGTGTGTTAATAATTCCAGGGAGACTTTTACCTTCACAATGTTTGCCGTCGCCTTTATACCCAGACTTGCAGATACATTTGTATGACTTCAGGGTGTTCTGGCAGATGGCATCAATGCTGCAGTTGTCAATCGCCTCGGCACACTCATCAACATCTGAGAGAAAAGGCATGAAAAGAAGAAAGCATTATTAGGTGACAATTAAACTTGAACAGCCATGGTAAATCGGTAAAACTTTAAAGAAGAATTTCAGAAAACCTTTAACTGCGTTACTTTCTAATCTTACAAGGCAATTAAGCAATCACACACACTTAGCATTCTTAAAGTTAAGTGTGTGTCTTAGCAGCAAATTTATCTTAATCACAGCACAGTCTGTATATTGCATGTCTGTTATTTGAATTTTTAAATACAAAGTATATTATATATAACTTGTGTTTGTTATGCATAATCATATAATCTTGAGAAAAAAACAGCCCCCCACCCATTTAGTGTCTATGTAAGTTTTTTTTCCCCCACTTGCATTGTAATGGAGCAGAAAAAACACATTGTTTTAGCAGTGTTGAACTTTAAATGGTATGAGAAGTAAGAATGTAAATGGGTTTAAGTGAGAGCATGATCAGGTTTGCCGTCATGATGCCCCTAATCCCAACAAATCCCAGTCGACTATTCCAGGTGTTTAGGCTTAGCCCCATGTGCACAGAAGAAGGGCAGCTTAACAAAGTTTACACAGCTTCCAATCTCACTCTTATCACAATCTCAGAGCAGGAGCCAGCTGATACGACAGGAAAATGACCTGCAACATAAACCCTGCAGCTTAGCATATTGGCTGCACATATCTATCTCTTCCTATAGGAAACACAGTCTACAGTAAAGCCAGGCCGTGTACGGTGCAGAGGCAAATATATGGCGCAAATTAATGCAACAAGCTGACTACAGGTTCAAAGACTTTCAATTAACACGGCCAACAGTGATGTACTAAATGGAATAAATTTGTTTAATATTTATTCATTTAGTTGACGCTTTTATTCAAAGCAACTTACATTAAGCTTCCATTCACCAGTGTTACAGCTGGAACACCACTGGAGGCAAGGTGGGTTAAGTGTCCTGCCCAAGGACACAACGACAGTATGAACTGTGGGCAGAGCGGGAATTGAACCGTCTACCTTCGGTTGAAGGACGACCGCTCTACCACTGAGCCACTGCGCCCGAGTGTATAGAAAATATTTAACGTTATGTATATAATATTTAATATTCACGTTCTGTATAGGAAATATTAGGATAACCATTCAGGCTGTTAAAATATTTTATTTACTGTTTATCTCTCTAAGAAACCAAGCAGTAGAGATATTAAAGGCACCTCTCTAGAAAGGTTTCCACAAAACCACTTAGTGGTGCAGCTTCCCGAGCCCAGTATTGATTTATATTATGTGAGAACAATGAAAATCCTCACGAGGAGTACTCTGGGCTTGTTCTCTTTTACTGACTGTCTTCCCACATAAGAGGAAGTGTTTTTCAATAGAGCGGGTATTAATCACATCTAAATATCTATTTTATTGTCAGCTTTCTCAGTGCCAAGTCTCTGGTGTAATTAATATTCATTACAGCAGAAAGTCGTAGAAATCCTCTTTTCATCTTGTTATTAATGTTTCCATCTGGAGCGTTGCTTCACTTTATCTTTCCATGCTGCAAGCATTGCAGACTCACATGTTTCACACACATCACGCAGACACAGGCTCTTGTCTCTTTGAAACATCAGCTGCAGTTAAGACCAAAAACTGTACAATGCATCACAGCAACAAACATTCAAGTGAACAACAATTATAAGAAAAGTAGATATGCTTTCTGTCATTTTTGAAGACTTCAAAAATAAAGTACACTCCAAACATTGCATTTTGGAGATTAGTTCTTATTCAGTCAATCCATTCTACAAAAGCTCATGTCTGACTGTTAAAATAAAAGTTATGAACAGAGATCCAGCAGACAGACAGACAACAAACACTTTCTATGGAAATATAATATGTCATAATCAATAGAGCCTTTGGTAATACCAGTGGATGTTCCCTTGATAAAAAGCAGACAATTTGTTCAGTAATCCAGAACTGGTAATTGACTCGTGACCCAGATGGAAAGATTGTGTATTTCAATAAAGATTCTTCTGTGTTAAAGAATCATAGTTGTAGAGAACATGTTAAGGCAGGGATGGTTAAAGCCAACTCTTTGAGACAAGGATGAATAAACAAAAGCAAAAAAAAGCAAAACCAGAGAAGAAAGAGTTGTTGGACATTTCCCAGATGTTTGAACACTTTCTTGGTGGAATGTGTCATTGCAGCTCCCTTCTGGTTTAAGCATTTCAGTAAATTAGAGCCACAAATATCTAGCCTTGGTTCAAAGCCACTGACATTCTCAGAATATTGAACTCAATGATTTTCTTGGATGAAACAAATGAGTCTAACAAATACGCAGCATGTTTCTGGTTCTGGTTTCATGCTCTATTAAATTCTATTACTAGTGTTCGAGTTTATAGTAAAAGAGAGCTTATTTATATATTGGGGGTCATCTAGGTCAGCAGAGGATGGCCTGCTGCTACTTATTTAGAGAAACAAACAGCACCTTCCTCAAAACCAATCAATCAACCTTAAAACAGTCAACAAGACACAGACCAAGGCCCTCAGCACCAAGGTTAATTCAATGTAGACAATTCAACTGATGATTAAAAGGCTATGTATCTGCATTTTAGAGTTCTCTATTAAAGAAAGAGAAAGCGTGAGTTGACCTGGCATTCTTTATGTCTGGTTCAAGACCGCACTGGGAGGCAGTTTCTGTCTGGATGTCTTTACTGTGATCTGGAATCACATGCAAGCTTACAAGTGGCCAAAAAGTGTAAAAGCAACCATCAATCCCATATAAACATAATTATCCGTTGTAGTTATCATCTTCCCAGTGAATTCTTTGAATTCTTTTTACTCCTTAGAGGAAATATAGTTTAGGTTTGTGGAACAGTGCACTTGTTATTCATAGTGTTGTCCTAACATCTAAAACAATATGGTTAGCTTTGCGTCCATTTTTGCACTCCTGTAAAAGCTGTTTGCTTTGCCATCTAGTGTAGATTGGATGGAGATGGATAAACACTTTAAACCAAGTGCATCTTTATTTCAATCTAAATCATTTAAACATAGCTTCATGTCAAACCTCTAAAGCCCTAAGTGCATCATTATGTGTTCTTTACTCAGGGTGGAGGTATGGTCAGAATTTCATGGCTAGAAAGCTATATAAATAGAATTTATTATAATTTCCCGACGTCCTCATGTGGCTATTTGGAAAGTTACTCTGAAGAGCCATTAGTGAATTTGGACTTTTGGCTTTTATTCCAAAGTGCTCCCCACATGTAAGGCCACATTGCCGGCTTCAGGCTTCTGGCTGCGGAGGTGAGACCTTGTCAGAGGTGCTTTTCCTCCCTGATTTACAGGAAGATCGTGGGATAAGCAGTGTATTTAGCAGGGCCGGCTTGAGGGGTTGTTTACAACGAGTAAGACTCCAAAACGAGAGCATGAATGTGTGGGAGAACTGTAGGGCCGAAGGTGTGCAGTTCAAATACAGGGTAATGTTTACTTTTGAGTGTTGAGACCCTTGTTGTTTGCTTTGCCCCAAACCTACCCCCTCCCCAAGCCATCACCTTTCCTTCAGATACAGAAATAGACTCTCCGAGCTGGGACACCCATAAGTGTAATTTATCCATCAATGGTTGCAGCCATAAATAATAGTAAAAAGAAAAGTTCAAAATTATTGGTGAAACCTTTGAGAGAGACTTTATTTCTTGACAAAGTTTCAGATCAAACTTAAAATTTTATAGGCTCCTGCGGCTGCACAGGAGGAAGGGTGCTGGGTTCAAGTCCATTAAAAGGGGATGGTAGCGTTTGTCATAGAATGTTTAATTACAAAGGAATAAGTGTAATTATACATCTTAGCACATACTTAGCACTTTACCAGTGCTAAGTATGTTAGCACTGTTGGGGTTGTGGTTGCACAGGATGGGGCTTAGGCTGGGATAATTACTCTAGCTGCAGGACAGTGAATGGCTGTGCTGTGTCAACACTAATAATTTATTACAAATGTCACACTTTGAAAAACAGTTATACAGTACACAAGTTATACAGTTGCTGAAAACTTTAAAATTGATGGTTTTAGAAATTAGGTTGCAATTGCTAAAACCTGGCATACCCTTGCAAACTGACTTTTATTTTAGCCTAAAGAAGTGTCTAAAAGTAAAAAGAACAGAAATGTCAGCTGTTTGGTGCAACATTGTCATGACACACTGAAGGTCTACAGTGCAGACTTGCTAACCTCTAAAAATTGTCTTGATGAAATGCAGACGTCAACATTAACTCAAAATTTAGCATCTGGCCCCCCTCCTCCGCAGATCGCCCTCGGCTAATGAAGGGACACACTGTTGGCTGTCCAGCGAGTCTCTAAAAAGTTCTGAATAAAAATATCAACTGCTTCCATTCGGGATATTTACACTCATCCTTCACACACTCTAAATGTTTAGGAATCATGACCACTGACTGATCCTAGGCTTTCAAAAACTCTGATCACAACTTCAAAACCTAGGCCTCTCCCTGCTTATGTCCACCAACCAAAAAACCTCAGATTTATCTGTGGCCAACGGCAAAATGAACAAGCATATGCAAACTGCCAATTTCAGGACACCAGCGTCATACTATGCAAGACATTATGTAACCTATGCTCCATAGTAACATGCACTTAACTTCTGCAATTAACAATACAAACACACTATATTTGATTTTGTTGAACATGTGAATTAAACATGTGACTGTGTTTAATTAAATTAGACTGTTTGTATACAACACAAAAAGTCCAGACTCTCCTTGAGGACCAGGTGTGTGTTCGTCGGTGCAGGTTTCTTTTTACATTGCTGTAAATTGCTGAGTAAAGCTGCACAATTTCAAGAAAATGTGCAATATGCAATAAATAAGTTGTATATCAGGGTATTAAGTAACACACCAGTGACAAATCTCTTTACATCTGTGTCAATTTTAATTCTGCGAAACATACACAAATAGACACTTCTGATTCCTTATGGAAGAGCTCCAGGGTCTGGTCATTTCAACAGCACACTCAAGCAGACTAATGGAAGGCCCTCCATCTGCTAACACCTTCAAGCACATTTTTATTTTGTGCCTTGCAACAGAAAACAACAGCAACAACAAGCCTCGGACATTATCTGAGTGTCATTTGTAAAACATCTCTCAAGGTAAAACAGCTCAGGCTTTGTGAATAAGTGAGCCGATCACAACCCGGAGCATCTGGAGCTGAGCCTTTTTTCTTTTTTTCCTCTCGAACGAGCAGCTTAATAGACTCACAGACCTCCGGACCACCTCCTGAAGGGAAACACTTATTACAGTAATTAAATGAATCATAAAGTAAAACAAAGAGTGCACAAAAAGGGCAACATGACACAGTGAAGTCAGAGGTCTAAGACGTACATTTATCCTTATCCTGTTAGAAGTACTGACATAAAAATCATTTGTTTCATTCAGGAGATTTTCAGCTTGTCTTGGCATATGTCCTGCTGTTAAAGGCTTCTTGGGCTTAAGCTGTGTATTTTATACACTGTAAGGGTGGCACTTAGTCCAGCTGTACACCTTATATTTATACAACCAGAGCTAACTGACATGACACTCTCCACTCTGCACACAGCAATTACATTCATTGGTGGTTACTTATGCCAGATACAGTACCAACTATAAAGATGGCAGCGTAGCAATTACAGCACAAGTGTGATATTTTTAGTTGTTTCCTGTCAAACCGAGGTATAAAGTGAATGGTGCTCTCTGTGTAAGTCGTGCAGCAGACTTTAACTGCTAGCGCTCACAAATGTGACGTTCATTCGGCGGAGAGCAGGCGGCGTATGTGTGTGATATTTAAATGCTGTCAGACAGCACTTCCTACAAATGTTGTACTTATTCAGACACAGGATATGTTTAATAGCCTTTCCCTGGGTTTTACACGGCTTAAGGATTTCAAAAACACACAGATTCATTATCATTATGTGTGAACATACAGTTACTGCTATGGTTTCATTTAACTGTAGCAATATCTTAACAAGGAAACTAGAAAATTGGCCAGAAGGAAAATAACATCCCCGAGGCAAAAGGCAACAATATGGTACAAAAATATTACAATTTCAAAGGTTGATGATTATTCATAGGTTTTAAAACCACCAAATTAGGATTTTATGCTTTACAATGCCTATAATGATTCTGCCTATTGATGATTGATTGATTATATAGATCCTATTTTATTTTAAACCATTTTCCAAAATATGCACATGCTTCAAATATAACTAACTTTGCTGAAATAGTGTTTTTGGTTTCAACCAAGGTCAAGTAAACTCATCAGTACAATATATGTTAAATTATGTTGACACTTCTAATGGCTTGTGATAAAAAGGTTAAGGAAGAATAATCATATGCAAAGCCATTTATATTGAACCCATCGTTAACAATAAAAGCAACTGAGGGCCCTGTGATTTTTCCCATGCTTCTGCTCATCGAGGAAGTCTCAAATTCATCTGTGAAGTCGTCATTCTTTTAACCAGAATGCATTGGCTAGAACCCCACCAAATAAATAACTTTACCATTTTTTTCATCCAGATTCCTTGATGTATTGGGTTGGATTTTTCCATTACTAAGCAGAATAAGAGCATTTCCTTTCACTTCCAACAGTCTCTAACGCTGGCGCTCGCCATCAGGAATGTAAACACATGCAGTCTGTAAACAAGGCGCTCTCTGACCCCCCTCAACCCCCCCTTCCAACAACACTGACCACCGCAGACCAGCCTAATGATGTCCCTCCCTGACCCCCCCCCCCCGCCTTAAAAAAAAGTCTAAAGAGAGATGCGACCCCCATTATTGGGCCTAGAGTACACGAAGAGTTTGAAGTAGGAGAACGTGTGGTGTGTAGGAAGTCCAGAGGCTGCGTTGACAGTCTCATTGATATCCTCTCTTGAATCGCACTCTCCTCAATCAATGAGTAATAGAAGAGGAAAACAAATGCACGCTGTACGGTGGGGGTTAGAGGATTAATGATCTAAGAGCCGGTGCAGCTGGCTGAGGGAGGCGCAGAGGGAGACATCAGCTCCGGAAGGGGGGCTCTAGAGGTAAGTTCAGGACTTTTGGGGGGGGTCAAAGTGTCATCCTCCCCCGAACCCAACAGGGATGTTGTCAGCATGGCGCTGCGTCTGCACAAGAGAACAAAGGCCACTGACAGGGCCAAGAGAGCAGGGGATGGAGGCAGACAGCAGAGGCTTTGCTAATTTTAACCACAATGCCACAGTTGAGCAAAGCATCACAGGCCTCATTTGGAGCATACTGTTCACATTAAGGCTCAATAAATAAACAAGCTCTGAACTGGCGGTATGAATCGGAGAGTCCTCATTGTGCAGTTCAAACTTGACCACTGATAGCAGCAGAGGTTCAAGACTATTTTTCTGATCTTCAACTGCACTCATAATCTACAGCCTTCACAGCACAGGCCGCCTCGCAGGCAGGTGATTTTGTGCTGGTGGAGGGATAAAGGAACAGAACTGAGGCAGCTGATGCGTTACCTTGAAGTGGGAACAGAAATATGTTGTGTTGACAGGTACTATAAGAGAAGTCTGATCACAAACCACTTTATTAATATGAACCGAGAATGATGAGAGCATGTAGCAACAGGAGTAGTACTGAATAACAATAAACCTTTTCAGTTTTTTAGAGTTGTGGACTATATATTTGCATGTTTAGAGGTGTCACACAAAAGCAGACCTGAAATCTAGCTAACCAGCGTGCTACGACTAAATGGATAGTTGCAGACCTTTTTTTAAAGACAATTAAACATTCATAAATATTTAAACTTGCCATTCTTGTTTTGCTTCACATAGCACTTTCTTGGATTATGGGTTCAATGTTTCTATTGCATTGAATAACTAAAATCCAAAACGCTATAGGGAGAGGAATTCTTCTCACACTGCGAAAAGTGCGGTACAATAAAAGCCTAAACCACCATTTTCAGTTTAATTGCATTGCTCTATGCCAATCTCACCAATTACGTTAATGGTAATATTATTTATGAATTGTCTACCTCTTTTTTATGAAAATGGTTAAATGATGTTTTTTTATTTGGGGATTTTGAAATGGCAGTCACATGATCTTTCATCTGATGCATTTGATCATTACAGGCAGAAAGTTAAGGAAGTTACCAAATTGTAACTAAATTGTTAGGACTGGTTTTCCTTTCAATCCATCTATTCTTTATACGTCGTCCCAATGTTTCAGAAAATGTTCTGTATACAACTAACAGTTAAGCAAAATAACAAATTGAATCTACTCAATATCCCATAATCTCTCAAAATGTCAATGTGACAATATTATATGTCTTCAAAGGTGCAGATTATTTTCATGTGTATAAAACCAATTATTGCATTTTTTTCATTTTGTTTTAGATTTTTCTGACTGTAAAATATACAAATACTTTTATCACTTACAAACAGAGGCATTTTTATTTTAGAGACCTTGAAAATTGGCGTCTGATTTCTTAAGGTCTGTCTTTTGACACTGTTGCAGAGAGTCAGTGGACGGAATGAAAGTGAATAAGTGTCCTGAAAAAAATAATGGGTCTGTCTGTTACCTTGATATATGCCTCTTATAACGTAATGTTTCTCAAGCAGCAAGATGGACAAGTCACCCCATTTCTTTATAAAAAAAAATAATTAAAAAAACTTATGATGGAGCCTTGTTTTTTTAGAATGAAAGCCCTTGTGTCTGCCAAGAGCAATCATTAATATCCAGTCATAGACTCATACACAGTCACCCTTCCTCCCAACACACCCACAGATTATTCAAGTCATTCTTGTGATTCATACTGCATTACTCTTTGGCAGAAGTGTTATCAAGTGTTTTCACCACTCAAGTAATGGCAAGATAATAATCTCTGCTCTCAGTTCTACTCTGCAACAACATGTACAGCGTGAATGGAGCACCACTTGTCAGGGGGAGGTGTTTTCTGTGGTAGAGTAAAGCTGAATTGATCCCCTCCACCTTTTCATCAGTAAGTGACCGAGGGCTGCCCTGAGGCAAAACCTGCAGAGCCGCTCTGATCATAGCAAGAGCACATCTCTGACACCACATGGCTGCTACAGAGAAGGGAGGAATGAGTTCATGCCTTGTAGGTTTAAATCTCATTTGCCTGGCATTTGTTAGTTTAAAGAGAAGCAGAGAGAACTCTTAAGGCAGACACCATCCCTCCGTCTTATTGTACTTCTGCCTTCTGGTTGACATATAACATTTGACACCTGCTGAAAATTATTTTGCTGGAAACTCAGCCGCCAAAGTGAGACGCTTGCATCTGCTTGTTAATAGCATATGCAGTCTGGGGATAAGGGTAATAACTCGACAAATACCACTGCAGAAGCCTGTCAGGACATGGGGCAAACTACAAACCTCACAGCCAGAGAAAAGGAGAAAAATGAAGGTGATGAAAGAGGAACGCCAAAAGTAGTCAAACGATAAGTGAGATGACTGGTCATGTTCAGAGGAGTCAGTGCCACATTCGCTGTCACTGTTTTTTCCTTTCTGCTAAAAAGATCAACGCTAGAGGCAAATGTAAAAGCTGCTACTTTTATGTGCGTCCACAAAACTCTCTGATTAGCACTGCAGCTTACACTGACTTTGAGTGTCCCAATTTCATGTAAGCACAAACAGAGAGCGAGAGATGCTCTTGTCTTGAATTAGAAGACAAAACGTAGTCAGGACGAGTCTGGAGCAAGCATAGGACATGGCAGGGCAGAGGCAGGAATAAAAAAAGTACTCTGGCTGACAGCGGGGCTACTGACACAGTGGCTGTATAGCAGTCAGCTTACGGCTGACATAGTAAAAAGCAAGGCTACTTCATTAAGCCCAAAGGGAAGGAAGCAGGGACAAAGCAAACAAAGCAAAAGAATTGAGAAAAGGAAAAGGGTAAATGAGTGTTAGGCGGTGGTTGAGGGGGGTGGGGTATTCTGGGGGAACATCTCTAGGTAAGCCTAGCTGTAACTTGGGGCCTCAGATTTGCCAAGACTCCTTGGTTCCCACAGTATGTTCTGAGCCCTGGACATGGCCCTTGCTGCCTGCTCAGCGTCTTTAGCCCCGGAGCAGAGGTTACACCAACACAGCCAGCCACAGCAGCATGTCAGCCCCACACCAACCGTTGCCTTGGTGCTGCACAGCTCTAGACTCTGCTTGAAGGAAAGGAAAGTGATTTGCCATGACGTGCATGGCTCCCTCTTTCCTTCTCCTTTGCCTGTTGCTGCTCACGCACCAACGTCTCTCTCACTCACTGTCTGTCTGAGCTTCCTTAATCTCTCCCACTTTTCATTTTTCCCTGCTTTGTCACTCTCAGGTTGATCCTCCCTCATTCCACTGCTCCGACACGTTTTTCATGGCGCAATGAATGATGCCAGAAACATCCATGATTAGATTGACATTGATGAAAGACAATGTCGGCAACAAATGCCTTGAATAAATATTGAGCTGACAAACTCCTTTTTGTCATTGTTACTTTAGTCTTTTCCAGAAATGTGCCCACCTTTAAGGGTTGTCCATGCTGGAGTTGCCAGTAACATCAAACACAATATTTTTTTTTTAATTTAGCTGTACAGTGAGGTCAAAACATTTTGGAGCAAAAACGCTTTTCTCAGAAACTGGAGGGAAGGATATAAAGTGGTGGCCAAGCAGGTTTCAGATGGTGACCAAAAAACAGGTGCATGCCATTAAAGGCCCAGACTTACACAGCGTCATTCCACGCTACAACAAGTGTGTAATCGATGTTGTGGAAAATAATGTGAGAAAAAAGTAGTTCTAATTGCAAAATGTAAATATTGAGTTTTCCCACAAGTGGGGGCAGACCACCCAGGATGCAAAATAGTCACCCACCCCCTTTCTCTTTTGCCTTGTCGACCGCCTGAGAGATGTCTTTTTGTGTGCGAAACATCACCAACCACAATCAACACAGAAAGCATGATGTGTCTTTGCATGCAAATACTTCTTGTAGCCGTGCATTGTGGGAGAATTTGGAGATAAAAACCTGCAGGAAAAGGCTGAACCAATCACAGATACACTGTCTTTCTTGTGTAAGGTACATTTCTGAGTTCTTGATCCAGCCTGCCTTCTGAATAATATCTCACATGAGAGCAAGAGGGCGGCTGGGTGACCAGTGGTGTACTGTAGGAGCAGTGTCAAAGACTGCCTCCATATGTGTTACACTCTAGTGTCAAATACTTGTCTGGACTGTGACAAATACCTCCTTCGAGCCCCAGCACAGTTTCTTGCTGGATTAGCTATGAAACATAACTCTTCACACTGCAATGCCTTTAGGAGATGAAAGGCAGCTGCTTTTCTGACAATAAATCTAAATGCACACTTTTATTTTTTATTTTAAGCATAGGGCAAGATAATAAATTTGTATTTTTAGGCTAAATCAACGGCATTACAAATTGTAAGAAGTCTACACAACTTAACTCACTGCATTCAAATAAAAGTTCCACTTATTTAGACAATTTATGAACAGCTGGAAGCGAGTGCCACTGCACATACAGCTCGATGGAGCCTCTGTATCACACTGACTGTGAAGCCAAGAGCTAAGTCACCTCACATATAGGCTACATCCGAACACAGCATGGGAACGCACAGAGAGGTGCTAAAAATGACCGTACAAACTTACCTTGAGTGCTTTTACTTCCTGAAGCAGACTGCTGGACAAAGGCGACCAGGCAGAGACCCACAAATCCCAGACTAGCTCGTCTCAAACCGTGCACGTACATGTTAACTTTCCTGTTAGTTTAACACTTCAGATTAGGATCTACGATGCTCACGGGCGCATACGAGACAGCTGAGTGCGTGGTTGTGGTCCCTTTTTTATTGTCGTCCTTGCTTTATTTGAGTTTCAAGTGATCGGGATTGAGGGCAGCCCGAGGATACGGCGGCGGAGCGAAGCAAGGCTTTACTGTTATCATGTTTCCAGCCAGACCGATGTCAATTTAAGAAAGAGAGTGAGCGGGAGAGAGAGAGGAACAAGAGAGATGCAGTGGGGCAGCGGGGGCTAAAGGGGGAGGGGAGACGACGAAGAAGAAGAAGACGCGCTCTGGGCTTCTTTGCTCCGCCGTGACTGGCTGTGGCTATGCGTGGTTCCGCAGAGCTTTACGCGCAGGTGCCGCTGGCACATGGACTGGACGTGGACCCAGGTTGGTATCACGTGAACAGTTGTTAGAAGTAACGCGTCCAAGTTAGTAATAAAGGAATCAATTGGAAAGCTGAATCTTTCTTAGCAAATTTTCCAGTATGCAACAGTTCAATTGGGGTCCTCAAGCAATTTCCTCTCACATTACACCGTAGTGAACCTATTAAGACATGGGCACATGAAAGATTTTTTAAATAAAGTCCTGCTGATATAAGAATACTGCACTGCAAAATTAGCTTCAGCAGCTGTTCCAAAATGAATACCCTCCTCAGGTATGAGTTCTTACGATGTGTAATTGTTTACTGGAAAAAATAAAATGATGAAAGCTCAATAATTATTGGAAACCAAATAGTTACAGATTTTAATCGGGGCATTTTATTTATTTTTTCCAAAAGGACAGCGTTATGTTCTCATCAGTGCTTTTGAGCCCGTTGCCTGCAGGATATGTAACTCAGATTCCACATTTACCTCATTGATTTTTTTTTTTTTTCTAGCTCTCGTGGCTTTGAATAACTCAAGCCTAGTCAGATCAAGTCAAATCTTAAAAGAGCCTTGTGAAAGAAGGGCTTGGGACACCCCTTCTAAGAAATTGTGATGTTGATGTTTGTTAACATAGGCTATAAGATTCAATGAATATACTAAAAAAAAAACCTGATCATTAATTGAGGTAAATATTCTGTTAATGTAATTTGAGACCAATATCTGATAACAGCCTGTTGTGTGTTTTCAACAGGATAAAAACTTGTGTTGCTATGCATTGTTCTTTCTGCTCATACACTGTGAGCACACCATTACACCCATAGACCGTGAAGAAGAATGAGGCCTGGGGATTTACATGAATCAAAACAGACCCTTTTCACATTAAGAGTGCAGCCCACTGAGCTACTGTGCCATATTTCACTGGCAGTGACATATAAGGCGTTTGTTTTCCGAGGAAGCGCCTGCGAACCAAAAGCATTTATATTCCCACACCTGCTACCCTCCTCTGAACATTATCACCTAAATTAGTCAGCTGTGTTGATGCATTTATGTTTTCATTTTGGCGTCAGGCAACAATCTACACTATAATTATCTCACCCACTCCTGTGTGTATTTCTTTTCTCAATCAAATGTAATTAATTCCCCACAATGAGGCTGATTGGAGATAACTTTCTTCAGTGAATTTAAAACACACAAGCCGGTAACGTCCAAGGCTGAGATTGGCTCATTATCTTCTATCTTATCAGAGTGTAGTAATTATAGGTACTTTACCTAACATACACATACTTTTCCATAGATAAGTTCATTTACCCAGTCTCCTTCTCTGTATTTTGTCACCCTGAGGCCTTTATAAAAAAGATATTCAGTAGAACAACAATATAACCTTCTAAAGATCCCACTTTACATCTACAGAAGAAGAAAAATACATGTAAATCCTCAGCACAAAGTCAAGCAGTTCAGTGTAATTAAAATAACATCCGTCAGGGATATGGAAATATCCCATGTCCCTGTGTCCAGATCTCTAGGTAATTGTGAGCACTTGTATAACCAAATGAGCTCAGAGTCACTCGGGGAGTTTGAAAAAGTCAGAGCTCGGTTGCAACAAAGCAGCAGCACAAGTCACACTGAGGGATCACTACACTTTTCATAGAAACACATCATTAAAGACAGAGCACGGTGCATGGGCATCATGGCACGCACCAAAATAGGCTATTTTTACACCAAAAGACACGCAGGGGAAGCCCAGGCAATGTTTAATTTATGATGCTTGCTGTGGAAAGGTCTTGAGCAATACAGTGGGTGAAGAGGAGTGGGAGTGTGTGCAAGGTGGAAAGAGTAGCAAGGAGCTTTCATAAATAAGTCAAATGATATGGCATCTTGCCATATTTATAGAGATACTTTTAACAAAGCTTCATGATATTTTCATCAGAGAAGCTCTCACGTTTCTCTTCCACCATTCATAAAACTACAGCATACTCACTTAAAGACCTGATAGATGGCATTATTTAAGACATGTAAAATTGATTAGCTACAAACAAATCTGTATGAGGCAACTATTTGTTTGGGGAGGGTAGTTACAATTTATTTTTCATTCTAACTCCAAAATATTACAGCAACACAATGCCTCAACAGTTGTTGCTGCAAGAAGGATGCACGTTGAGAGCTACCACTGTACAACAACGCATGCTAATAAAGTCAGGAGACGGATGCCCTGCGGAGAGCCTAATGTGCTCTTCCAGATGGTCAGACACGGAGACACCGGCTCAGATCCTCATTTACTTTCTTCCACTTTGACATTTATACTCCCCAATTGTCTGAAAGATTTATGTGTGAAAATGCCAAGCCACTGAGCACAGAACTTTTGCTTTTTCTCTTGCCTTCTTTTTCTTCTCCACAGGGGCTTTATATGTATGGTTACCAACACCACCGCAGGCCCAGCAGGATCTCTTGGTACTCACCATGCCAGCACTGCGGGGGATCAAAGTGGCTCACTGAGTTCCACACTTTAGTACTGGAATCCCAGAGAACGCTGTGGGCTTGCCCCAGGAATGCCTTCTGACCACAGCCCCAGTCTAAGGGACTAACAGCGGGTAAAAAAAAGGGAACGAGGCAAGGAAACAGTTATTTAGTTGTCGGGAAAACGTGGTGTTACACATTAAGGCTAACTTGCTGACAGATACTTTTTGCTTTGTCAGGGATGACTCTCCGAAAGTGGAAGTGCTCACCGTGTCACCCTGAGGCTCTGGGTGTTCAGGGCTATACACCTCTGATGTCCCAGGCCTGTGAATTGTTGCTGTCAAAGGTTGAAAGAAACAATAAAGACAGGCCTGTTGGTTAATGTGGTTATGGAGGCCCGGTAACATATTTTGTAAATAGAATCAAGTACACTTCAAGGTAAAATGAGACTTAGGAGACACTGCCTTGTCACTGTCTGACACTCAAGGGAAAGTCAAGGGCCCACTGTAGAACTCAGTAGTGTTTTATTTGGTAATCCTTGACTGTTCTTTCAATGTGTAAGGCATTTTTACTTAAAACTATAGACAAAATTAGCAACAATAGACAAAAACACACACATTGTCCACAAGCTGTGAGTGACATGACTGATTTAACGTAAAGAATCAACATTTGAGGTTATATAATGGGCCTGGGCAGGGTATAACTCACTCACACATCACACTTTTTTCTCCCCTAATTCTTTATGAGCAAGTTATATCTAGAGAAAGGGTCGTTGTTTTTGGCTGGCTTTTGCAGACACACAATGTGTAAGACGGTAGGTACAGTATAGGACAGGAGCAGGATAACGGGGAAGTCCCATGAGCTCACCGTCTAGCCTGATAACACAGCAACCACGCCTACCTGCTCCATCTATAAATGCACCAGGGAGTGTCTCAGAGGAGCTTTGTGGAGCCATAGCTTGTCTGTGTGCCCTAAAAAAATTTAAAAAGCAAAGATAAACCTAACATTTAAGACTTGTTTGCTTTCTAAAGCCAGAAAAATGCCACAGATCAAAATAAATCCATATCAGACACTTTGAGAGCAGAGTGTTTAAGGGGTCACCGTGACACTGATGAGTAAACCCTTCCAGAAAATCGCCCACACAGTTCTTTTAGTCTTGCCATTACTCTGACCTGAATCATTTTACAGAGAAACAGGACAATGTTTTTTTTCAGATAAAAACTGTGGTGCAGGTCTAATCTTTATTCTCTAAACTGAGTGATTAATCTTAGATGTTTAAAAAAGTCACTAATCACACTCAATGTCAAAAACATTTCATAAAATAATGCCAAATAGTTTTGAGTTTTGACAAAATCCATATTTAGCATATACAATTTAAAGCTACACTACACTATGTTAACTTTTCAGGATTTGTCCCTTCTAAAGGCCTTTGTAATATTTCAGATCTGTTATATATCTCTATAAGTTATAGTTCCATCTGCCTGCATGGACAGGCCACCATGAACGTTCAGCTGGAGAGGAGTTACTGCAGAGAACCATAAGAGTGACTAGACTGCCCTCTAGTGATCCATAAATATACAGAGCGTGCCAAACAAAGGTCGCTCAATATTATCTTTGATATAATCATTCATAAAGTTAGTTTTGAAAACTTAAAAAATATATATATAAAAAGTTCATTCTTTGTATAGCAACCCCATCACACTACTGTTAGGCCTTCACACTGTCAGTAACCTGAGTGAGTGAGTGTGGCAGATTAATGTATTTTAGCTGATTTCAGATGCTCATGGCGGAAGGAGTGAAAGTGGCAGTCGGTATCAAGCAGTCCTCGTCAATCAGGTCTGATGTTAGTAGAACAGAAAGAAGGACAGACAGCTCACATACCAACAAGCCACAGGCAGCAGAAAAAAAACCCAGTGCTATCATTATCCTGCTTCCTTGTAGCTCAGTTTTCTGTAAAACAACATATACACACACAATGCTGTAATTTGTCTCTAATGTGTTCATGCTTGCTTCCGGTTCATTTGCTTAGTAAAATCAAGATAAATACTGAACAATAGCAGCAAGTTTTAAGTGTTGTAGTCAATAGAGGGAAATTTTGAAGATGACAAGCCAAAATAAGCAGGTTCCTTCCAGGTCACACACACCTAATTACACAAAAGACACACAAATGGAACAAAATGTGTCACAGATACGTTTTTCTTTGTCTGAAGTCACTGGATTTAATAAACCTAAAATCTTAGAAATAGAACTTAGAAGAATAAAGAAAAAAAAAAATATATATATTCCATTATACATATATGTATAAACATCACCACAAGAAGCAAATGTGTTGCATTAAGGGCTGAACCTGAAGATGGAAAACCAGTTGCACCAGTATTTGATGAACTTGCGGAAATGCTGAGAATGATGGTTTCATTCTGAGATTTGACGCAACATCAAACTATTCAGAGCATTTCTCTCTGTTTCTTATTGGATCTTGGCCACTGACTGTTTTTGACTTACAGAAAAGTACTGCATGTTTGTTTACTTTGTAATAAGATTCAAGCTTTGGGAACTGTGGCAAATATTTACATTACCTTTATGAATATATTACATACCAGCAAGTCCATTAAAGAAAATGTGATGTAGTGGACAAATTAAATCATTACCTTTTTTTAATGCAATGTCTCACAAAAACAGTGAGTAAAAGTAAGGTAGGTCAATATTAAATTGAAAGTTTTAAAAGTACTGTGTGCTTGGTTAAAAAAAAGTATGGAATTCAAATTATGTGAGACTTTGTGCTATTGTTTATGATAGCTTAAAACAGGAAATTACATTTTATAAAATGTAATAATAGGTTAGGCCGTTTCCTTAAAGTTAAATCTTTTGTAAAAGTCTGTAGTTGTTTAAAAGCAGCATCTCCACGATGTCAATAAGAAGTGTGATTTATTAGTCTCTGAGCAGCCCCAGCTTCTTCAGAGCATCACGACGAGCCCCCTCGTTTTGTGCAAGAGGAGAGATGAGCACACTAATGCCTTGTGATCGCGGAAGCTTCTGGGATCTATCAGAGTGATGAGAGATGGAGTGGGCGAGCAGAGGCCTTTGAGAGTCTTTGCTATTGGCCACCCCTACACGAGCACTTGAGAAGTCTTTTCCGCTCCCGAGAGAGGCGGGTCGTGGACGACTGTTGCGCAGCTGGCTGAGACTCTTGTTAACCTCAATGGAGCTGCCTAACCCCAGGCCCGAGCGCTCTAGTGTGGCTGATTTTACTCCTACACGCGTTGAGGGCGCCAACTGCTCAGCCATAGCTGGAGGGTTAAGCAGAGTCACCATTCCTTTTTCAGTAACTGTAAGCTCTGTATCAAACGCATCATGAAGGGAAGGTTCCACTGTATCACTGAATGCAGCAGGGACTGGGAGAATGTCAGGAAGAACACCAGACTGGACTTCAATAGTTGAAGGAGTAGTGGATGTAATCGACTGAGGCACAACAGCATCAGTGGAGGATGAGATGGGGGTGTGGGCGGGGGGCATGCTGTTGACACTGCTGGGAGAGGGCGTTGATGGAAGTGTGGCTTGAGATAGTGGGCTGAGCGGAGGAGGAGCTTCCCAGGACCTTCTGGTTTTAGAGAGTTTAGGACTCAAAGCTGGGCCTGAATCATGCCCTTCACTTTTAAGAAGGCCAAGTTTTCGGAGAGCCTCAATGTGCACCTGCTGAGGGTCCAGCAACAATTGGTCAGGAGTGCTGGGGGCCGAATGCCCCATGTTGCTCTCACTGCCGCCAACTGATTTCTGCGATTTTAGAATAATGTTGGCAGGGAGCTTCTTGGGCTTAGGAGCCACAGCTGGTGGACTTTTGGGCTCAGCTGCCACAGATAGAGGACCTGTTTGGTGATTAGAGGCTGAAGGGTCAGACTGACACATAGTTTAGAAGGGTGTGTGTCCTGATAGGCTGGGCTCACTGGAGCACTCGCTGGTTCTCTCTTTGCATAGGCTTTCTGGCGGAGCAGCTCCAGGTCAATGGATGGCTTTTGATAAAGTTTAGATGAAGCATGAGATTTTTTGTTGTTCAGCAGAGATGGAGAAGGAACTGGTTCATCCCTGAAATCTGAGGGAGGGGGGATGAAAGCTACACCCATCTCAGAGGAGGCCTTAGAAGACTGCATATCACCTGGAAGGACGCTCTGTGGATCTCCCTCAGTGGATAAAGCATGAGAAGCAGGAACAGGAATTACACTTCCTGTGGCAGACTTAGTACCTGGAGGTTTGGGTTCAGTTAAGATGTTGAAAGGAATTTCCATATCATTCGCGTTAGCTGAAGATGAAAGTAACTGTGGATCCAAGGTTGGATGTTTAGTTTTGTGTTCAGCATTTACAGCATGGGATACTTCCGCTGTGCCTGCTGGACCTCCTCCATCCACCGACACTGAGTGAATATCACTGCTGAGGCCAGAATTGGGGAGTAATCCTGAATCCTGATTCAACCTCCAGATGGCTACAAAACATAAACACAAATCACTGCATTCAGTACTTTTAGTGCTACATACTTTTGGTGTGTCATACATCAATAATAAATGCCTACCTGCATCTGGTTCATCATTGGATAAGCCACTATCCTCCTGAACCTCCAGTGATTCAATAGTTTCCTCCAGATACATAAGACATGCCCTCTCTTCTGCAGATAAGTACTCCATACTGTCCTCACTCTGTAAACAACAAAAACCTTCAGCATAAGTACAGCTACAGATAACATGGGCCTTTCTAATGTAAACAGACAGCAATATGCTTCTGCTTCATTTAACTATAAATATTATAATCAAACAACTGTGAGGCAAAGGTTGTAATTAAAAACTGAAAAGGAATATCCAACTCTCTTTTAGTTTGTCTAGTCTCAAATGTTCGCTTGTGCCTTGTGAAACTAGGAAGGTAAGTTAAAATTATTGTCCTTTCAGGATCACAGCAGTACTCACAAAGCCAGAGTTCACGCTGATAACACTGTCGCAGCTCCCAGCACTATCCATATTACTTAAGGGTTCCATGGCAACAGTCCGTGGCCACGTGTCACTATTAGGCATCTCACAATATGGAGGAAGAGCGCAGGACCTAAACTCTCTTCATGGGGCTCTTCAAACCTCTGAGGGAAACCTGAAAAGTCAAAAACAGAAAATCTGATGAAATAACACCATTTTAATAACTATTCCACATTATGACAAATATGAGTGCATTCATTATGGCAAATATACAATAATTACAGGTGATTGTGACTTGCTCAGAACCGATTTAAGTCTTTCAATGACTGGATGGTGATAAATTTTATGAAAATCTTTCTATGGTTCAACAAAAAGGTTGATTTTTAGACAGAAGCACAAACATTTTGTGAATTACACACAGCATACTTGATGTCATATGTTCAAAGGCAGTTAATATGTCATCTTGCTCACTGATGTCTAATACTTCCTGCTTAATTTTTTGTGCACATTACTACTGGCAGGCCAGACATGCAGAAAACCACAAAACATTAAGGATGCTTGTATTTAGTATAATGTTCTTATGCAGAGATATATAGTAGTATGAATGCCCTACCTTCCCTTTCATGTATAATATACGTATTAGTTAGGCAAATACAACAAGCAATAAAATAAGCTACAAGGATTATTTTAGACAAAAAGTCAAGTCAGACTAGTTATACCAATGCAATGTACTGATCCTTGATAAAAGCTAAAGACTATGTTGTATGGCATTCAGCCGCATAATCAGATTCAAATTGAATTAACTACAGCACAGCATTGTTTTCTTATCTCAGAACTGTATGATTATGCTCTTAGTAAAACTGAAAGACAAGTGCTTTTTATTACTCCAGGTGACACTATGTCTCGGAACAAGCCTCCACAATCAATCAAAAGATCTGTAAACCCAATAGTGAATGACAGCTGTGAGCATTTATAAAAGCAGTAAGATTGTTATATTGCAACTTACCTACAGAGTGATATAGCTGTGATGTAAAAGTTGTGAACAAAAACATCAAAACAATGGAGGAAATAAATACTGTACTCAAGTCAACAAAGGGATATTGTATTTTTAAAAAAGGTCAAAAACATTTGGTTCCTCATTTGTCTACATGTCCTCTTCTTAACCTTAATTCTTAATTTTATTATATGATTACTTGGATGACTTCTATATTCTCACAGATATATGCCACTCAAGAGCAATTAGATTGAAATGGATTTAGGTAAATATAATTTATAGTAAATATATACACTAGGCTTGTCACCTAACTGTAATAGACACTTATAAACCTAATAAAAAAATTATTTAGTAGATTACAGATTGCAGATACTTATAATGGCTGAAGCAAAGCTCATCCACTGACATTTCTGTACTGTTGACATAAACATGTCTAAAGGCAGGGGGAAACTCTCACAACCAGTATTTACATGTTTAGTCAAAACAAAAGATTGTTGTCAAAGCACTAACTGACCTCCTAGTAAAACCTTTATTAGCTGCAAATTACTGTCCCTCCCAATAGAGCCTCAAGACTCCAGCACTGTGCAAACTTGAGCAGCCAACACCTCTGAAGGTGTAGCACAGCACAAACCTGCATACCAGGAGTGCACTCACTACACCCAGGACTTAACAGAAACAGGAATGTTACTTTGCTTGCTTTCATGTCTTTTAGTCATCACCAATTCAGTTCTGATGTAATCAAGAGGAACACCTGAACTATAAATCCTTTAAAAGAGGAACAACTTTAGGCCCATAAAATGTTCACTTTGCTGGGAAATATATATGCAAACTGAGAATTTTTTTCTGTAAAAATGAAAAAGTTTGACGGTGTGTACATATTGCACTGTTTAAAGGGGTCCTTAAATGTAAAGAATGTGGACAGCTACAGTGAGAGCAGGTTTAATAATTAACAGTAAACAAAGGTTCAATGCTGAAATATGTTGTGCAACTCTCAAGCAGCTGGAGAGCAGAAATATTTCATTGTTTAGCTTGGCAGTGTGCTCCATTTCTTACAAAATGACTAATGAATCACCAGCCTACCTTTCAAATATGTTCGACAAAAAACATTTTAACTATTAAATATATTAGCAATATTATATTACATCCTGTAAAACGCCAAAAAAGAGCAGATATTAAAATAAACAAGCCATGTAGGCCTACTTATAAAAAAAGTTTAATTTGTTTTAGAACTTTAAATGCCAAATGAAAAACACACTCACCGTAAATTACAAATCAGACTTCGCTTGTGTCTTGAAACTGAAAAAAGCGATTTCTGGTACTCAGTCCATAACTGTGGTGTCTGTCAGCCTTTCTCTCGGTCACACGCTACAAGAGAAATGTAGGAAGAGAAATGCAACAACAGGTGGCAAATAATTGGAACCCGCTGAACCAATAGCTTCAGTGCAGATCTGTGCGTGGCCAATCAGTGAATACATGCACGAGACGCCTGTAGCCAATAGAACAATAGCATTCGATCATAACCCGAGCTAAACATTACATAGGAGGAAATTAGGCCAAAGAGTCCTGGGTAACTTCTTTTAGAACAGGCTTCAAAGTGACCGAGCTGCTTCAGCAAAAGACCCGCCCACAGTTTTGCCACTGTTTTTTTAAATTCTCTAAATAAAATACTATGATATAAAATGCAATGTTAAGCGAATAAATAAAATTATCATGAACAAAAAAAAAAAAAAAACTATACAATGAAAAACCCAGCAGATTGCTTTTATAATCAGTTTGATGTGTGTCTGATACTGACAAATGGCTCATGAAAAAAGACAGAAACATTTGTGGGGCTGAATAGTTAGTTGCATTTGCTGACATTTACTATGCATTCATATGCATTTTTTTTTGTAAAAGCAGAGCAGCCGAACGTGATGTGTTCCGCATGAGTGACTCAAAAGCAACAATTATCTGACATGACGAGGGTGATACAATCTCACTAACGCGAAATTAAAATAAACTTTGCTGACGTGACGAAGGGTAATTACAGTCTCTGCTGTTTGGAGTCGACAGACGTTTGAATAACTGCTGGTTAGGTGCTTCAGTTCCTGCTAAATTAAAATAAACTGCATTTTGAGCAAATATTTTCAAAATAAAACATTGGAACCAAATGGAACACACCTTCAGCAGCTGGTTTGCTTCAGAGGAAGGATCCTGGCAATTGGAAAAGGTCCATTGAGTGATTTAGAAGGAGAGGGTATAATAAAAATGAAAACATATCTTTATACCTGACAAATTACAACCTAAAGCTATTAGTGGAAGATAGATTTCACAAACCGTGCTGAATTAGGCAACATAACATACCGAGACTGAGGATTTAAGACTTGTTTAGACTATATATATATACACACATATATACACATACACACATACAGTATACACACATACACATATGTATGTGTATATATATGTATGTGTATAAATAACTGCAATACATGTACTGAATCATTGGTGGTGCACTTAAATAATTTGCTACGGTTTTGTGAAAAGGAGATAATGGTGCAAACTGATTTTTTTTTTTTTAAACAAACCTTTGATACTGAGGGCCAGTTGGTAAAGCCACTACCTCACTGTAATACAACATGAGAAGATGCCAAATAATGAGTCAGTCACAAATTACTTGAGCCTTTTAATCATAGTACAATTATAAAAAATAATCATAAAAAAGACTGGAAGCCCAAGATAATTTACAATCTTTCTAAAGTGAGGTCCATTTGCCGAGTCAATATTCTCAGCATTTTTTTTTTCCCACGATATGTGTAACTCTTTTATAACAGTCCTTTTCTCACTTTTGACAAATGTCAAAAATTACATAAGTACATACATATATCTATAATTAAAAAAATCATTCAAGTATCAAAATACAGACCACTATATTCATGTACAATATCATTATGTTCATTGCTCTAATCAGATTAGTCCCAAAATATCTCCCGATTCGTAGCAATGTGCAAAAGAATAAGACCCAAGCTGATGGTTAAAAGGTGACGTGCCAGTAAAACACAGTGCACCATCAAGTTATCATACTGGTATGACAACGTACCACATACAATATACTACAGTTAAATCAAAACAACCTGACTACAGTATAAGTACCCACATAGACATCAACTGATCAAAAAGTACCATTAACAGTCAACAACCTGCGACTCAGCTAGGAGACACACAGTGTGGCCTATTGTTGGACCAGCCTGCATGGCAGGTTTGGTGAATAACTTTGCTTGGATGAATCTGAAGGAGCAGGTAAAGAAAACAACTGCAGTGTACCACACCTGATCCAGTTTTTCAATTAGGCCATAGTCTTAAATAATTTAAATAATCAAATAAGATAAAACCAGTCTGTAGTGTCAGCTCATTGTCTTCAGAGTTTGATTCGATTAGAGAATATCACAGTTCCATAAAGTAAATAAAATATGGTTTTGATGAAAAGATCCAACAATGCTTGAATACAGACCATAAACATATGTACCTACACTATTAGCTTTTAGCTTGATGCACCAGTTTGTACTGTAACTGAAAAACAACCGTGCCTTTTTAGCCACTTCCTCTTTTCATAGTTTTGCATTCAGAATTGTATGTACATTCCCAAATCAACTGGAGCTCTGTGTTAGAGACAATCAGTTTATATGCAAGGAAATGCACTGAGCACAATTTATTGACTCTAGTCTACTAAATGAAGCCACATGGAGCGATGAGTCACTGTGGTCTGATCAAAGATGAGCCATGCCATGTTGAGACCTTTATGGCACCACACAGCTCCTCATGTGTTTCTGTGTAGTGCTGTCTGCAGTTCCATCGGTGATATGATCTTCAGCTGAGGAAGTGGGTTACCCTTTCCAATAAATGCCCTACATCCAGCACTGCAACATGCTCATTCCACTCTCTTTCATACTGGCTGGAAGTGGCCACAGTGTTCAGCTACAGGGCAGGAACAACAGACACATGCACACAAAGCAGCAAGGTTAACTTTAAGTTAAAAAAAATATAGACCTGATGAACACAATTTGACTAATTACACATCCATAAAGATTAACTTTTTTTCCAATGGCAGTAAAATATTAACTTGATGTGATAAGCAAAACAAAAGGCAATGCAGAACAGAAGGAAGTAAAAGGCAGATTTTATACACTCAAGCAAAAAAAAAAAAAAAAAAATAAGTGGACAAAAAGATGCCCTTGAAACATGATGTTAGATTGGATGAAAGTGCTTAGTTAAAAGCAAGAAATGTGAAGCTCCACGCTCTAAAAGAGGATGCCATTGAGCACAGCACTATATTTGGGCTGTCCTCTTTCACATAAACATTACTGACAAGATATTTAGCTACAAACAGGCCATATCACAGTGCTAGAAACTTAGCCTTCTTTGGATTATAGAAAGCCCCCAATTCCTTTTGTGACCCTTTGCAAAGACTGCATTGCAACACAGCTGACTAGTCCATGTAGTGCCTACAATTATGGAACCAGAGTCACAGTTTCCTGGGTAAACATGTCCATCCAGGCATAGGAAGAGCAGTAGGTCATTCTTGGCTGTGATAAATATAATTTTCTTAGCTTATCTAGTCAACAGTTGAACGATCAGAAAGAAAAACCTCAGAGTGGCCGTCGTCTGGTAAATCAAGGGGAGCATGGAGAAAAAGAGAAAAGCTTGTCATCAAGTCTGATTGGTGGAGCAGCAATGAGGGATTATTAATAAAAATTTGATAATTAATTATTTCACATAAAGCTCAGGAATACAGACAAGAGAATAAATGTAAATATCAGGCTTGTGAGGGAACAATACCAGCTAGAAAGGAACTGATAAGGTGCAAAGTTTCAGGTATTGATCATTAAAAAGCAGAAGTGTAGGTAGAGTGACACTGAAAATTGGTTGTGCTGTTGTCAGTGTAGCTGATGGCATACAAGATTAGCTGACACAGCAACAACACAAGCAGGGCTGCTGAGGGAGTAGGGTGAGTTGGGGTCCAGCCAGGAAAGGTGGAGTCACACAGAAAGGCACAAAGAAACAGGAAAAGTAATAGACCAGGTGAGAGCAGGTTCAGGTTGAAACGAGGAAGAGTCCACTCAGAATATAGTGGTCTCATACTTAGTGCTGATAGTGTGTTTGGATTCCTTGGGGTCTACGAGCCATGTGGCACTGTTCTGGGACTGAGAATCCCCTTCCTGGTCCACAAGGTCACCCTAAAAATACAAGCCAAACAAACAAGAGATTAAGATTTTGCTTTATTTTATATCAAATATTTAAATATAATCAATGTGATTACATACATTTTTTTAGTTGTTGGCCAATACTATTGGTATACCAATATATTGATATGTGTGGCTATAGTTTTTTGATTGTCTTACTTCAAACTGTCACTAGAGGGCCCTGAATGCATAGATAAGAACATTGTGATCCTTAAAGTATTGTGGACCTCAAGTGTTGGCATGATTTAGATAGAAAACATTAAACACAGGGGACAATTACAAGTGTAAGAACAAAGTGAGTGGATATGACAGAAGCCTAAGAGAAAGTGAAGGAGCAGGCAGCACCTGAGCTGCAGAGGCGGCAGAGTGCAGCGGTAATAAGGAGTATTACAGCAGTAACAGCAACGACTGTCAAGAGGAGGGGAGTCCTGGGAGAGACAAACATCACCAGGGAAGCAAACAGTAAGACAGAAACAAGGAAAAGGCAGGGGATTGAGAACAGGAAGAACAAGCAGAAGCTAGGAGAAAACGATATACTGACAGATATGAGCAACATGAGTGTAATCTGTGAAAAGGTGTGAAAGAGTGGATTAGCAAAAAAAGTTACTAAAGTTCCAATGATGAGAAAAACAGAAACACAAGCAGAAGCGGTCATATTGTAAAAAAAGCTTTGTTACAGCCAATTAGCACTTTTTTTTTCTTATAGAATGTAAGTCAGGTTAACGTCAGCAGTGCAAGGTCACAAAACCATAAATGTATAAAATAAAATATAGGCTTAGACAGAATAAAACCAGTATTTAATCTATGTTATGGGGAGTCTCTGCAATACTTAAACTGGTAATACAACTTACTGCAGATTTCCGTATACTGCCTCGAGGTTTTGGCACAGGTCGGCTGAACTTTGTTTCAATGACCTCAGAGCTGGAAGCCAGTGGGAGGTTTTGAAGCTGTTTGGTCTTTTGGGCCTGCAGAGCGAGTTGATAGGCTACCTCAAATGCCTGGCCCAGCGTCAGTATAATCTCGTAAGTCAGGTTCTAGTAGAGAGCAACACAAGATATGCAGGCGATGTTTTGAATAGATTTGTACAATAATTGTAAAATCTTAAACAATTCAGTCTTGTGGACTAGATATACTATTGTATTAAAACATTTATTTTTTTCTTTATTAAATTGCATCAGTCACTTGTATATGCTTTAGAAATGTTAAACTCTGGGGGGTAAAAAAAATAAAAATAAAAAAACACTGAGTATTAGAAGTTGACCTGACATGTATAGGAACTGTTATGTCTATATTTCCCCTGCAAAGATGCAAAGATATGTGTAGCTTCAAAGACATGGCTATTTTAAAAGGCAGATAAGCCAGATTTCATCAGCAACACCGGAGTGCCTTTCCTCTTCACCCTCAGGTGGTGGACCTGAGGAGGACTAAAGCTGCTGTGACCCCCATCTCTATCCAGGGGGTTAGTGTGGACGTGGTGAAGGGGTACAAATACTTGGGTGTTTTTTTGGACAATAAACTGGACTGGGGCAAGAACTTGGACAGGCGGCTAAGGTCCTTTGACATCTGCAGGACTATGCTCAGGATGTTCTACGAGTCTATGGTGGCCAGTGCCATCATGTATGCTGTGGTCTGCCGGGGCAGCAGTCTGCGCGTGAGGGACACTAATAGACTTGACAAGATCATCAAGAAGGCCGGACATGTTGTAGGGGAGGAGCTGGACACTCTGACTGTCGTGTCGGAGAGGAGGATGTTGTCCAAAAATCAGGACTATTCTGGACTTTCCCTTTCACCTGCTCCACAAAGTACTGGTCAGCTGCAAGAGCTCGTTTAGCAATAGACTGTTACTGCCACGCTGCTCCACCGAGAGACACAGGAAATCATTCTTGCTGTTGCCATCAAACCTCTGAACTCTGTAGTGTAAATCCTCTGTAGAGTCACTGTGCAATATTCTGCCTGCTGTACAATATTAAGTCCACTTGTAAACTTGTAAACTGTACATCATGTGAATATGTAATATGTATCATGTGAATTGTAGATTGTTAGGGATATCATAGTTTATAGTTTAAAGTTAAGTTATATCTACTTTAAAAAAAAAAACTTCTGGTCGGTTGCATGTTTGTAACAAAAAAATCCCCTAGGGGATGAATTAAAGTAATTCTGATTCTGATAATAGTTGTACTTCAGGACTAGGGATAAGGATCTGAAAATGGTGGCAGAGTGGTTAGCACTAGTGGCTCACAGCAAGAAGGTACTGGATTCGATTCCTATCCAGGGCAGGAAATTTCTGTACTATAGCCCCTCCCCTCTCACACACACATGGTCGGGACTCCCCCGCAAAAAAGATTTGTAATCTTTCCTCAATAAATAAAAGGTAAAAAAAATAAAATAAAAGATGGCAGTCTGTCAAGTCTTCATCAATCAATCAAAAAAAGTCACCACCTGGATCACCACTAAGCAGGTAAGAGCTTAGTTACTAAGCAAGTATCATTGGGTAATTACTGCATGGATGATTATGTTTCAGTTGGCAACAAGTTATTTAACCCTAACTGATGCAGTGAGTTGTTTCTTATACAACCATGTGGGAAGACACATCCTGTGGTCGTGGTAAAGATTTTAATCTGTTTCAGAAGGGTCAAATTATTGGCGTCAAGGAAAGAAAACATCTAACGAGATTGCTGAAACTACAAAAACAGTTGTTTTAATATTGGATAACAATGCTCATCAGGGCATTATTAATAGTGAAGGTTCTTACCACATCTACTGTGCTAAACACATGGCAGTAGTGGTGGTTTGTCTGTAGGTCTTTTGTGATGTAGGCAAATGTACACAAGTCCTCTGGGTCTTGGGCTGCACAGGAAATATTACGGATCTCATGCTCAGCAATGATGTTCTGAACAGAAATTATTATTATTATTATTATTGGGCAATAGCAAGATTTTTGAATAAACACTTAATTTATATATCATCATCTTCTATTTAAAGCAACTAAACACATGTAAAATATAATGTAAAAAATGTCCATACAAGTAGACTTTCTTCTTTCAACATGACACTGACAAATATAAAACTATTTCAATTTGTATTGCTAAATAAAAACTAAAACAACTTTGAGATCACAAAGGGCATGGTATGCACATAATGGCTGACCTTATTGGCTGCATCAATAAATTTGACCCCCTTGTATGTTATTGAGAGGGCGATGGTTGGCACTTTTCTCATTTGTTCTGTCGATCTCTGGAGAATGAAAAGAGAACACAGTCAGTGACAGCATTGTGAACTGCAGCTAATTAATTTCTTCCACATTTTTAAAGCACTTTAAAACAATGCACTCAGCCAAAATGCTGTACATTAACAATAAAAGAAATAAAACACAAGCAAAACACAGCACTGATGACACAAGAAAATCAAATTTGGGACAGAAGAAAAACTTTATACCCGCATTTTGGCACATGCATCCTGCGTGGACTCAGTACCCCGAAGTTCCTTAATAAGCATAGATCCCAGGTACTACAAAAAAGCAAAATAGTTTAATGAGGCTTTGTGGACATTTTCTTTACGCTATTTAATTTATATGTATACAAGTAAGAAAAAAATAGAGCTTACACTGGCTTCATAGGCGCAGGATTCAAAAATGAGTTTCTCGGGTTGGTGATGCCAGTTCTGGACTGGAGCATATGGTGCTGCCAGGCTAGGCGGTCGTAGTGTCAAACGAGGTTCATGATAGCTGTCTTCTAGTCTTTCCTAAAAAAAAAAAAAAAAAAAGCATAAATATAAAAATGAATAAACAAAATTATCCGTGAAACACTACTTAGGTTCGAAGAAAAGGTTAAAGCAAAGACATCTGGACTTTGAAATACAAGTCCAGATGCCTTTGCTCTAACGTTTTCTTTAAGATGACCTGGACGACTGAGAAGCTTCACAGACACTACTTATGTTTACAGAATACACATACAAAACAAAATTCCACATACAAATCCTTACCTGTGTCCTGTGTCGTTCACTGCAATATCTCTGTGGGATTTCATAGTCTGAGTCGGTCACTTTCTTTCTCCCCAGCTCTCCTTCAGGCAGCAGAAGGTCCATAGAGTGTCCGGTGTATGACTCTATCTGACTGAGTGGAGATGATGACTGGGAGCCCGGCAGGTCAAGGCACTGTAGGGGTGGCATTGGATACACATTGGTTCATGAACAGAACAGCAAGTGCAACTATTGTCATTTGTCTGTACATACATTACAATTGTCAAAAAGATGCAAGAACACAAGCACACGTATGAATAAGTGTGAAGTCCTTACCCTGATCTGAGAGAGTCGAGGAGGTTTGACTGGAGGGTCTTCATATGGTCTCTCTGCTAAAGAGGCAATGATACGCTTCCTGTGACCAAGTAAGGTGATCTTTAAAACCTGAAAGACAGACATTATGTGGTGAGGATAAAAATGAACTTCTTCTCCATGTAATATTTATTTGAAATATTCAGAAGACATGTTTAGCCTAGTTGTAACTGTGTATATGCTATAGTCTTTTTGTCTAAACTTTGTATATAGAAAACTTCCTCAAACCAACAGAATCACTTTTCATCCTCCAAGTTTGACTTTTCCATCTCCTTAAATTGATGCTAGACTCAAACCTGTTGGCTATACTGAATTTTCTTTCCTCCACTGGAAAATTAATTTCACGCTCTGATACCCCTCATAGTATGTGCATGGCACTGACTCACATTGACAATCTCCAGTTCCCAAAGGTTTTTGACACAGTCTAGAGTGCGATAACCGCTGGACAGGAAGTTAGGCAAGTACTCATGAAGGCCTAGGTTCTCGAGCCACGAGGACAGGGAGCAGCTGCCGTCACAACCAAAAGCCTTTACCTGCACAAGAAGACTACATCACTCACTAATAATGTCTGCTGCCTACTGTGATAAAAAAATAAAAATAAGAACGTCTACCAGGATGTCAAAGAGGATGTTAGAAATCACTTTATTTCAAATTTTTGAGAGAAAAGAATATTATATCGATATCTGTACCTTTGGAAACGAACGAGCCGCGTGAAGGATTTTTTTGCGGTGGCTTGGGTCCGTGATTCCAATCTCTCTTAAGTCCTGGTCCTCCATGACACTGCTCCCCTGTAGCAGACAATAACAATCTATTTTGAGTCTTAACCTTTGCCAACAAACAAATCCTGTTAAATAGTTAAATTTGGTTAAAAAAGAGAAATTAAAGACACGTGTCCTCACAGAAAAAAAGTAAATTACTACTGACTGCAAGAGACCTTCAGACCCCTCCCAAAGATTCCACACAGCAAATGTAATGAGAAGGCTATGTCAATAACCCAATAAGTGTTCAGTTTGTGGAGGAGAGACTGATGTCAACTCCATCTTTGGTTACATGAAGTATCACCTCAGAGCCTGAGTGGCAGGTCATGGATAATGGAGACAGGAGCTATAAATCAATGGCTGACCTGGAGAGTGGTCAGCAATATGAGATGGAAGGCTGGGATGCTAAAGCTGACAGTAGCTAATAGCAGGAAAAAATAAGAAAAAGCAAAAACCCTGATAGGTAAGCGTTTGTTTCTACACAACATTAGCTTAGCAGACTAATGAACTGGCAGTCTGGATTATTGGGTTTTAACTAGTGCCATTAAAGCACAATTAGTCTGATAGACAGTGAGGAACTAAAGCTTTAAGTCCATCCTGTCGGCTCACTATCATAACTTCAACAAAAAAAGCTCTTTGATCTCACTGATCTTTGCCTCTCCATTTGATTTAAAACTCTTCAGGAAGCTGAATCCATCATTATCACTTTTACAGTACATGGATCATTGCATTACGGCCCCAGAAGAGATTTTACTAATAAATGGTTCTGTGGGAAAAATACTAGACTGACTCTACACTTTCTATTGTTTCCTGGTTTATGTCCTTCACATTATATTGATGTATAAAGATTGTATGTATATTCTGTTTTAGAGACATGTCAGTGACAAGTCAAGGGAAATTTGTGATTATCTGATTTCACACAGACTGAAAAATGTTGGAGCTGACATCAACACAAATAATATGCATACAGTACAACTAGAGTAGCTTGGATTTGTAAGGATTCACTCCTCCTCACCCTTTCTAAAGAACAGCCTCAGGGGTCCCTCTGGTTTAAAACTAAAAGACTTAAAGCACTCTGAATACAGGCTGTGGTTTGGGGAAACATATCATTCCTTTTAACAATGTGAAGTACACCTGACAGCACAAAGTCACTGCTTGCTCTTCTTAATATATAATATGGTAATATCACACAGGCCTTTAGGAGAAGTTAGGAGGAAATTGTGGCAAAGGATGCAATCAGTCTATTGCCTACACAAATGTATTTCAAATGGGTAAACTAAAAGATACATTAGCACCATTAGCATAAGAGGAAAATCAATGAATTCTTATTTAGTCCTTGGGCTTGTAAAGCAACATGGAGTCATTATAGACTTTTCTGCACTGATGTATTATACAATAACATTTTTGCATTTGATTGATGTAGAAAAACAAGTCACTGATTAATCTCTACTGAAACTTAACCAAAATGAAATTATTTTTTCTTTTGCTGGTTATATTGGTGACAGTTCTCAGTATAAACTGAATTGTGTTTTTCTGACCCTGTAACAGCAGAAGACATCACACCGCAAGCTCAAAAGCAAACGTATATAAGCGTTTTCATCTCACCAGGCATTACTTGTCACCAACAGTAGGGACTGGTGAACACCCTGTCTGCACAGCGCATGTTTCATCGGGACATTTGCTCAGTCACCGTGAGTCAATAAAAAGCATCTAATTGGTTTCAAAAGAGGCCAGTCACTCTGGTGCTTAAACACAAAACTTCTACTTTAAGAGCAAGCCTGCAGGGGAGACAAAGATCACAGCAGTTTGACTGGCTTAGTAAACACTTTTTAAATCACACTGCAAGTTGTCTCAGCTCTTATGCCACCATATTCCAATCTAGCGGGAGACCAAGACTCTGGTGGGATATTGTTTTTATGCTCTTTGTATATTTTGAGATAAGAACCATGTAACTTCTACTGCTCCCCAATGCATGTTCTTTGGGTCAATCCAAAAAAAAAAAAAAAACCTAACAAATTAAGAACTCATACATGACATTTGTAAGAAGTCCAAATGCTAGTGCTACTAGATAGGTCTACTGTAATTGGCGTGTAGCCCAGGTTTGTTGGCTCATCACTTGCATACATAATTACAGATAACTATTTGTTACAGTATTACAGACTATAACCAACTTTAATGTAATTAACACATATGCATAAACAATAAAAATAATAATAATAGTAAATAATCTTTATAAATAATAAAGAATATACATTCAATATAAAGAGTGCTTGTCCTATCCAAAAAAAAACAAGAAAAAAAAGAATTAGAATGTAATAATTATGTAAGTATGGCAGAGGTTAATTTTAAAGTTATAAAAATTCAAACAGGTGCCATTTTTATTGCAGCAAAGACAAGCTATTTAAAGCTTTTTTTCAAAATCCCCTAGCAATTTCAGGAAGCCTGTAAGCAGTGTTTGAAGTTCGAAAAATCACCCGCTCTCTCCTTTGAAAAGATTACTGAGGAAGGAGGGTGTCATAGACTGAAAGACAGTAGGAAGATTAAACCTCGAGAGAAACTTCAATGGTTTCTTTCCCGACTCAAAGCCGGATGTTGACTGACACTGACTAAGGAAGAAAAGAGCACAAATGTATTCTGAGGTTATATAAAGTAGATTAGAAACTTCATGCAGATTTTGTTTCCAGCTCATATCAGTTACACACAGCCGCCTCAGGTCCTATAGAATAAGTCCAGGCTATTTTAAAGTAAAGGATTATATTTGTGTTTCCTGCTCTGCAATAGTATTAAAGCACTTTAGTTCAGTTTGTAGAACATTGAGTACTGTGAGCAGATTATTAAAATGTTTGCAAAACTAAGAGTTAACATTGTCTTGTAAAATGACACTACTGCACTACTGTAGAAGACTTGGACATTTCTAAAGGATACAAATATATTATAAGGCAGAATAAATGCTTCTAGCAACCAATATGCATTTAATACATTTTTCATAATTATGTTTTACTGCCTTTTTCTGTAAATAATTGATTTGGATGCCCATTTATACACAAAACACCACAAAGATTCCCATCTGAAAATGTCTGGCTGTGTGAAAACCGGTGTGTGTGCATGTGGGTGTGTGAGTGTAGAAAAGGGGGTATGTAAAGAGTTTAGTCTGGACACATGATAGCTGCTTCTATTTTCTCTCCATCAGACCTCATTTATGACAAAACCAACAGAGCAAACTCATGATGACACTGCACACAGTGAGCTCTAGAAAGTTGTTGGATTGTTAATAGCATCCCATTGTTCAGTGAGATGTTCATTGGCTGGTGTTCAGGCAGACAAATTATCTAAAGTAAGAGAGAGGCTACAGCAGCATCCTCCTGAACTGGAGACACACAGTCTGCCTCTGGCAGTATAATGAGGTCAAAGCAACACATAATACATAATACAAGCACTGCCTGTGCTCTTACCCAGTTAAAATCTATCATGGTAGATATATTGGTCAAATGAGATAAATTGTAAGTGGTTTAGGAGAGAATCTAATAAACATGTTACCTAATGCAAGTATTTTTTTTTTTCATTTTACTTTGTCTGTTCACCTCACAGCCAGTGGCAGCTTGCATCAAAATGAAAAAAAATACGGGAATTCGATGAAACACACTGAACATGAGTGATTATCTTACCATGTAATGCAGGTCATCAAAACCATTGAGTAGAAGTTTGCTCTCATACTGGGGCAGACCAACATGCTCAAGCCAGTCTCCAACAGGCTGGTCCAGCAGCCGCCTGCCGCACCTGCGGAGAAGGGAAAGCGCTTCAGGAGAGAGAAACCTTTGAGCCGGTAGCAGCGGCACTCTGAGGATGAGATGTGGCATTGCCACATCATTCTCGGCCAGCAGAGCCGAGCACAACAGAACGGAGACAGTGTCCTCTGTCAATGGGTTGTCAGCTCCCGCAGGACAGCGGGGGCTGAAACAAAGTCACCCAAGATGGAATAAAAAAAGAATCTCTGATTTCACAGTGAAGGGGAGAATACAGCTGTCTCCAGCTAACGCATTGTGTTATCAGAAACTCTTCATGTCCTCTTAAGAAAGCCACAGTGGGAAGAGCTCTAATTATTCTTAGCAAACTAGTCACAAAAATAATTATTAGCTAGCATACAACTTCTTCCTAATAACATATCAAGTAACATGGAAGGCATCTTATTCTGACAGGAAATACAGACGTCAAGAAGAAGCCTTTCTACGTTCACTGCAATGAGCGGAGACAAATAGAGACCCAAAGCGACACAGACAGCTGTAAGCAGCTATAGCCCTGGGAGCAGATTAACAAGTATTTAAGAAAGAAAAAAAAGTTAACAAAAAACACATTTTTAAATGTATGGTTCAACCCTAGTGTCACAAATGTGTCATAATAGTTTTTAACCTATCAATGACTGTATCATTTGCAAAAACAAATTAATAATAATAATACATAACCAATTAAATAAATAAATAAATGTCTTGCCACTGCCCTTTTGTCTTTTTAATTTGCCATTCTCTGCTAGAATAATGCAATGTCATTATTTCCATTGAGAGAAATAATCCAGGTAACTCTTCCATCAAGTAATCCCATGAGCATTTAAGTGGTAACTGGTCCCGAAAACAAACTCCTAGGCAGTTCAGGTAGCATTCCAACTTTTTGTCCTGGATGATCCTTACAGGTTTAGCAAGTCTCCAAAAGCTTGCCTTTACCAGCCACTGCTGCTACAGGAAAAAGAGCACACCTCTCAGTAGTACTGATGCAGAAGTGGTGCCCTTCTATTGTCCTGACTGCTCATGATTCTGCTCTCTGCAATCCCCTCTCCTCTCGTACTCCCTCTCTCCCCCCTTACTGCAAGAGCCAATCCTCTCCTCCCTCTGCCTCCCAGAAGCACAGCATGTTGGCCGTTCTTTCAGCGCTAGACCACACAAGGACTTAAGTATTTCTGCTTAGATCCCCTTCAATTTTATCTCCATCATGCACAATATCTTCAACTTGACGTTAATCACATGGATGATGATTGTGAGCCATTTTAAGTTTATATTCATTAGGATACAACTACACTCAATTAAAGCAAAAAACAGACTTCTTACTTGTTCATCAAATGTCTCTTGAAAGTCTGCTCAAAACCACTTCAGTTACTAGCAATATGGCTATACCTTACATTCCTATCAGGAAGTGCTAACAACTTTACTGCAGTGGTTTCAGCTTTCTAGTCTACAAAGCCAAGTGAGCGCATCCCTTGACATACATTGTGGTTAATATTTAAACAACTCACTCCATTGCAGGGGATAACAAACCGAGGACTAGAATGGAATAACAGCACATCTTCTGTATCACTTCAATATGTTTAAGATTGTGGAAAAGCAAAAGAGGCAAAATCAACAGAGAAGTCAATTCTTCAGCTTACAGCGCACAAATCCATCCCACCTGTCCAAAGCCTTTAAAAGATTTGAGAACCGAGGTGCACTTGAGTCAATAACCCTTCAACGATATATACAGTATACGTTATAACAACACACTAAAACATTTGTGTCATTCCCTCTCTTCAATGGAGATAAAATAATCTGATCTAATCACTCGGGAAAACTAAGAAGGTGAAAGGCTTTATTCAAGACAATGAGACGGAATTTTAGTAAATGGCTCACATGACAGTTACCCATCTAACCAAGGGTTTTTATTGTTTTTGTATGCATTATTATTATGACAATACATATTTCCCATGTGGTCAAAGCCAAGTAACATGCTACAATAATGATGACAGAACAATAATGATACTGTACCTGGTGTTGCATAATGCTGATCTCGGGAAAAATCAATGCCTGCACCAATCAGTGTCATGATCTTTTCTATCTGTGAAGAGAGACAGAGAGAAATGTAAGACACTTGAAATGGTCATGGTTTAACCTCCACCACTGACGAGAAAATGCCCCAAACCTAAAGAAACAACAAAGCAAACGGTCCCTCAAGCTTACAAAAGGTTATGTCGAAGAACTGCATCATGTTAGACTAGTTTAATGTATATTATTTATGATTTTAACTACTGTTACCTGCAAAATAAAACTTTTCATGAGCCATCTAGAGCCAAAACAATATAATACTCATTCAACCTATACAATCACAGAGTGCATTTTCAAAAATGAAAACAAGATTAAGTGGATAGCATTAATATCTAGGGATAATTAGTCACATATTAAAGACAGAATGTCATGCATTATGCTAGTGTTAAAATACCGTTTACCCAAATGGTATGCACATGCAGACTCTGGGATAACCCACACTCAACCCACACTCACTCTCAATGAAAAACGGACTGACAGTTGAGATGAGTATTTGTCAGGAGCTGTCATTAACAGACTTTAAACATAAAACCCATTTTGATAGCAGTTTCCATCAGAGAGTATGTGGACGTTTACTAGATAAGTAATTTTATGCAATATTGCAAATACCAATACAAACCATCTATCACAGAAATGTATTGCTGTCAGCTTGAAAATCGTTTTTTGGTTCAGAGAAAGAAATGAATAGTTTTCATAATTCTATCATTTCAGAACTTTTGAGAAAGCCTGAATATCTCCCATTGACCAGAGAACCCCAGGAGAGAGAGTAATGCCCAAAAGAACCCGGAGTCCAAGTGGTATTGATATAAACATTGCAATCTTACACTGTCAACAGAATAAGGTCTTCCCGGTTCTGTGGCCAGTGATTCCGCCTGTGTCTGCAGAGAGAGAATTCTTATGTTTGTGTTATTTTTGCCCACACTTTTTTTTTTTTAGTTCTGTTAAGTATTATATATTTACTTGTTTATTTAGTGTCGTTTAAAAAAAAAAAAAAAAAAAGATCAAAGAGAAGGCCACGAGAAGGAGATATTGTGATTCTTCATGCTAGTACCCAATATTTCTGACACACACTTGAAAAAGGTGAGCACAATATACTGTATACTAATCAGATGATGCCAGTCGTCAATATTCCCAAATGTGTCACACAAGCTCTACAAATTAAATTTAATTATTAGTAACACATGTTTACCACTAGAACTAAGGATCACCATATGGTTAACTAACAATCAAAATATCATAATTCAGCAATACTCAAAAAACTGCACCTTCAAAATATCTCAAGTGCAAATAAATATGTTAATTATAAAAAAATCTCCAGATACATATACAATTATGAGTATCCACTTTCACAATATCAATCTACTATTATAATAAAGTCACATCTGATTTATCAACCTCCATTTCATATTAGCGCTGAATACGTTACATAATTTAAGTATGTGAAATGATTCCACTACATAAAAAATAATTAGCCAAATATTGTGGTAAGTGGTAATTTTGTGGAAATATATACATGTATCCAAAAGAACGACAGCAACACACTTTGTTCTGATTTTGGTTCTTTCTGTTCACTATAAAAGAAAAAGGGGAATACTAGCTGACAACAATAATATTTAAAAGCAGCCACTGTGAAAGACAGGTGTGATATAGTTTTGGAGCTGGGCAAATATATTCTTATAAAAATGAAGACAGCCCAGCGAATCCCTCAAGGTAAAATACATCGACAAGTAAAAAAAACCGAACTTTATGGTTGCAGACTAAGCACAGTGCTTTGAGATTTAATAGAGGCAGAGCGAGCAGAATGTGTTGTCGCTGCTGGAGGATGGAATCAATACAGAGTCCTGAAATGGAGAGCCCTCCATTGTGCTCAGTAGCTCAGTGTGAGCAAAGAGATACAAAGAGTGGGGTCAGAAGTCACGGGAGAGGTTGAGGTCAACATCTGAGGAGCTTGCATGAAAGATGGTCAGACTTAGATTTAAGACATACAGATGCATTCATCTTCATCTTACAGGAGGGCCCACTACTCAGCAAAACAACAGGATCCCTATTTTGGTGTGTTTTTAAAACAGGAACCTTTTGTTTCATTTAAGTCTTTGAAAGTCTAAAACAATGGAGAACTGAGGCTGCAAAAGAGCCTTGTGGGATAGCTAAAAGACCCCAGCCCGAACCGGTTCAGGGTGAAATAAAGGCTGCTGCAGTAAGAGTGTGCCCAAGCTCATGGCCTCAAATCAGCAAGCTGGCACCAAAACAAGGGCTGGATAAAAAACAGTTGACTACTGAATGGCATCAAGGGGACACAAATACACCACCATATAAAGTGGGAGCCAACACCTCCATGCCACATTGGGACAAAGCACTGTCAGCAATCCCATCAACAAAGTCCCAAAATATCCCAAAGTCACACTGGTGCTACATAACCATTTCAAAAGAACAATGAAATATATCTTTTCAAACTTTAAATCTATTGAACAAAGAACAAGTGTTCTCTCCCCGACGACTCAAAAGGAACACCAAGTGGCAGCGTGCCTCTGCCCCATGTGGCTCTGTCCTGCTGAGCATTAAAGAATAGACTGTCCCTGCGCCAAGCTCCATTGCCCACAGTTCATTTTGATATATGCGAGTCATTCTGGAACAAAAACTTCTCTCCACATTCCGAAGAAAAAGAAGAAAAAGAGGGCAACACAAAGAGGCAAAAAGGATGAACTAATGCTCCAAAGCATTTAAAAAGTCATAAGCGCTCAAAATGAGAAAATAATGTATTTAACAAATAAATGCACTTCATTAAATCAGCACATACTAAAAAAGACCCCAGGAAATATAAAATCAGAAGAAATGCTAGAAACCATCAATTCTCTTCTTATTTAATTCAGTCTTGAAAGGTAGACAAGATTAACGAGCCTCTATAGGAGCTGCTGCCTTTAACAGAATCAATACTCACAAAAGCTGGCTTCATAGTGGCTACTGGAGCTGTGGAGTGCAAATTGAAAATTAAGTTTAAAGTAAAGTAGAGCTGAAGCTCGCGGCCCTCTCCCTCAGTCTGCCTCTACTGCTCTCTGTCCTCCTTTCTCTCTTTCCATGTGGAGCTCAGCCTGCTGGACACAACACAATGTACCCCTCGATTGTCATCTTCAGTCTGATCCCCAGGACGAGACTAGCCCGCATTAGCATGTGCTTTACACACCAGCACACACCCCACACACTGAGACCTCCTTAAAAAGAGAGATGCAATAGCCACGACCTCATGCAAGTCAAATTTACTTGTCTTAAAACTAGAGGCAGTCTATGTTGGCACATGTGAAAAAGAAGTGTAAGAAGAGGGAGGACAGAAAGAAAAAGAAATGGAAACAACTGTGAGAACTGGAATATTGAGCAGAGAAGAAAAAAAAAAGATGTTTTTTTACAGAGCACAAGACTTGGGTTTGGTAATATCCCAGGACCTTGCCATTTCCAAATGCTGTCACACAGATAAACAGAGTGTTTCTAATCAACCAGTCGAGACCAAGATGGCTCCCATGGTTCTTAATGAGAGAGAATGCAACAGTGGCACCGCAGTGGAAAGGATACAATACATTCCCAACTTCATTAAAGAGAGTGCACTCTAAGTTTCACCCTATCAAACTTTAACTACTATTCCCTCACAGAACCCTCATTTGCTATTCACTTTATTGGTGGTGTGAATATTTCCATTTCAAGTAAATGCAAGCTTATTCAGTGAAAGAACTAAGTAAAAAGGCTCTGAGGTCTAAGGTAAATTTCTTATAGCACTGAACTCCAAGACATCTGAATCACTGATCAAATGTGAGGCTTCAGAGTCTATTAATATTAACTGTCTGAGACTTGTAAAGAGGGAAATTCTGTGAAAAGCTAACCAACAGAAAACAGAAAATTCTAATAAACAGTAAATCAGGAATACAGAAATGTACGAGCATTTTTTTTAGTACAGAATACAATAAAAATAAAAATTGATTCTGAATCAAATTGTGACTCCAAATATTGAAATTGAATCGCTAGACACTGAAAGATTCACACCCCTAAAATATACACCTCTTAAAAGAACTATCTATAACTCTAAACATCTATGTATGTTTTAATAGCTTTGTGGCTTAGCTGTTTGGGAGTAAAAAATAAAAACTGATAAACAGCAATGTCATTGCCCAAAGCCCGGTTAAAGTTTCCAAAGAAGCCTTAAGGCGTCCTGGTGAACTTGACTGGTGAGTTATTGAGGGCTTACTGTTGCTAGGTTAGACAAAAGTATGTGGTAAAAACAGCCACAAGCCTACACAACACTTGGACACAGAGGTGTCAAAACGCAAATTAGAGAGCTTTTAGACTCATTAACTGGTGAGAACAAAGTTGTGATGCAAAATGCTTTTATAATTCATGTTCAATTATGAGCTGTGTGGTCTCAGGTTCAGACCAGGGCACAGTGTTTTTGTATTCACCTGCACCACCGAGAAAGATTTTGTAGAGGCCTTGAAGGTTGCCTGTACAGATTGACAAAAGTTATTCCTGCTTTGGCTAAGTGCTAATATTGAAGCAGAACTGAACAAAAGAAACCATCTCTAGACAAACCACAGCACACAGTTGCCATGATATAGCCAGAAAAGCCACAGTTAGTTAGTATTCAATCCAGCGAGAACTTTTGTATGAAAGTTTGCTCATCTTCTTTTTCGTTCTGCATTTTCTGAGCTCTCTCCAAATACCATTATTGTCATCCTCTGCTTCTCAGTCCTCTCATCCCCCTCTTCTTGTCCTCTCTAATCTCCTCTCAGCAGTGGTCTACTCACTGGTTTATCTACAACCCAGGCAGTGCATTAAAGGGCTGAATAAAGGGGATATACAGTTTTAAGCTTGGAATAGTGTTAATCACATGACACAAGTGAATCCAAAGCAAATTGTTGGCAAAGTTGGAGTCTTTTGGCTGGAATTCGTTTCATTAAAGACACAAGCAATAATAACTTTCTGAGTATTTTCAGTAAGCAAGTTTGTAGCTTGTTGTAGAACACGAGACAATGGATGGTATTTGAATTGGCAGGGCTTTAGAATCTTCGAACATTTTACTGTTTAGTAGATTTGGTGTGCCTCTTCTTCGTTGTGTACAAATATGTTTTAATGTGGTATGAGCTGTGGATTAGCTGACGCAAAACTAACAAACAGAGCTTTGTAAAGGAAAGAACACATTATTCACAAGAGGAATCTAGAACAACAAGCCTGTGTGGCACACATAGTTAAGAATACATGATCTCAAATCTCACATTATGGGAACTTGATTTTGTTTTGTATTTGATGTCAATAAAACCCCCAAAACAAGCACTTACTGACTGTGTAAAATAGTGCTCAAATACGTACCTCGTCCCATTCGGAGGTGAAAGACGGGGACTTCTCAAGCCTCTTCTTGCCTCTGCTACAATTAGAAACAGACTCGCTACGGTTGCTCAGTCCTCCGTCTTCTTCACTGGGGGGAGACACCAGCAGGTCCGAGTCTGACTTTGATAAGCTTCGTGCCAACTTTAGGTCTCCAGGAGGAGGCATCCTACCAGCAGACACAGCCACGGCCCCTGAGTCCTTAGGCTCCTTGTTCACAGTCGCGTAAATGGCTTTAGGATCACAGTCTGTCAGAATGGCGGCCATGCTAGGACGTTTAGGTGACGAGGGTGCTTCTAGTTTGACTTTAGGAGATCCTCTTGACTCCGATTGACTCTGATTGGCCAATGCAGCCTCTGGAATTCTGAAGGGTTCCTCGCGGCAATCAAAAACAGGAGATGATCCGTGGAGGAGGCCGGTAAACTGCTCTGGGACACTTGCTCCCTGGTCCTGGCTCAGATCTAGAGACACAGAAACAAGTCAGTGTAGGCTCCGAGTTGTGAAAGTGGACTTCTAACTAAGGGGCTGAGACTTGGAGCAGGACTAATACGAAACCACCCACACAAGCTCTGAAACAGATCTGTAATTGTTTCCTACCAGGAGGGACCAGAGAAAAAAAAGAGGGAGAGAAAAGGAAGATGTATGTTGGCTGTAGGAATAACAAAATTCCAAACACAGCTTGCAGCCGACTATCTGCTGTTGCTTGACGGTTTTCAATCTTGACTAAGACACCAAGGTTGTTTAAGAGAATAAGAACTCAAGCTTTATTGACTGAATGCTCAACAAGACTCAATTGTAAACAAAAGTCTAAACATAAACAAGAATGTAAAAAAAAAAATAAAAAAAAAAAAAAACAAGGGAAAGAGTTTAACTTACATTTGTTGCCTTGTCCATGGAAAAAAAAAAACTGTCTGAATGTTAAGTGCAATTAAAACAATTTCTTCTCCTCCCTCTACTTCAAGAATTAGAGACAACTTAGCCTCCTTTCCACCATCACAGTATGAGAGCGCATGTTTTCAGTCTAGTCTTGTACTAGCCGTCCTTCCACTACAGCAGACTGTTGTTGTTGTCTGCTGTGTGTCCGTCAACCTCCAGTGTTTCTGGTTTCTAATTCTAGCCCCTAATGGTGGCTCAGGAATGGAAATTTGAATCGGCTGATCCTCCACAGCAGTGAGACTCCTGATAATTAGCCCTATGACACATGGTGAAGGTGTATGTGTGGACTGTCGGGGCAGTGGGGACAGAGTCAGGGTGTTTGGTGACAGAAATCTGGAGCAGACACCAGCGCAGTTGCAGAGCTTTGTCCTTCACACAGCGATTTTTAACACACACACTTGTTTAACACGCAAAGTCTGGGATGACCAAAATGCCCTGTTTGCATTTCAGGGGTAATTTGCACCAGGGGACTATGACTACCAACGCCCTGTACTCCCTCCAGAAAACAAGCAGAAAAGTGTTGTGTGGGTGTTTGTATGTGTAGTAGGGGTGAATGAGTACTAGACACATATGCCAGAACCACATCCAAACAACCACCCTCTCCTTGGAAGCCAGGAGGGGTAACGCCCTATGAGCACACCAGTTTGCTTCCAGAACTCTCACATGCCGTTAAACCCTTCACACTGATTTCACTTTAATCTAGTGTTATTGTAGCTCTTATGCTGATGTCATCTTCTTACTTACGTCATATCTTACTTATTAATTTAACTATGTTTTTGCTGAGGGCTCACTCACTTCACCATCAACATAGTCTTCAAGCCAAGTCACGCTCTGCCTGTGGAACAATCTGCTGTTTTTCTACGTGATAAGAAACATATTTAACTCTGGCTCGCCCACTGCACTGAATTAAAGGATAAAGAAGGCTGTTTTATTGTCAGTAAACTCTCAAGTCTGCAAATAGAAGGTTGTATTGGTGCATGAGTGACAATAAAATGAATGTTTTGTCTGTTATTCATTTTATAGTGTGTATGTTTTCAAACAGGTGTGTTCCGACTTTAGCTGGTGTGTCTCCATCTGTTGCGCTGCCAGTCATTACAGTAATACCAATAACACATTTATAGGACAGACTTCTGTACTGAGGCAATCTGTGGCATGTAAAAAGACTATAAATGTACTACTGATGATCATCTGACATTAAAACTATTTTTTGCTTTCAGCTGATAGCATTATTCTTATCAGAATATTTTATAATAGTTAAATGCAATTATCTGTATGGACTCTACATTGAGACCTGCACCAGTATATATTATGTAGACAGCAATGTATACATATGTGACAAATGATAAACTGTGCCGACCAGGCACACATCCTTGTGCTGCCATACAAGGTGTTGAGGTGCATATGGTGCACATAGGGGACTCAAACTGGACCCAGAGAGAAACAAAAGCAAATGAAGAAAGCTTTTTGTAAAAGGTTATCACTTTCCTAATAGTTATCTTCACACTCGGAAAAACATTCTGGGTAAATAGAATTACTACTCTAGTTGTGAAAATCTGAGGGTCATTTGGCCAAGCATGGTTCTACTCAAAATATTATTTTTTGGGGTTCAAATATGACTTTAAAGTCTCAACAGAAAAGGCAGAGGTTATGCTTCTACGTGCTTGACTGAATGACTTGGTATAGTATCCAGCTTTAGGTGGGGATGAGAATTTCACATAGAACCTCAGCAATCTGATCAAGAATTCTTTTTACATTGGCAAAGAGATAAGCTTGCCCACTTGCCAAGGAATGTCAATCAGCCTGCTCCCAACAAGCCAAATCCGCTGTGCTGCTTGGGAATGCCACTCACGCATTCCCTGGCAGTGCTAATCCAAGCGAGCCCATCTCAACCCCACAAATTCAAATGCATTTCTCTCTTCTGTGTCATTGATATTCTTTATGGTATGTGATTTTTCTATGTCTGATGTGTCCACACAACAGTCCCCTTTTCTTTAAGCTTTGCATGCAGGAGTTGCTATTGCTTATTAAACTACTAAAATCAGGGCAGTGGTCATACTCACCTCCTGACAAACGCTGACCCACCCGTCCAGGGGGTTGGAGGCTGTCTCTCATCTTACATGGGGCTCTGATGTTGTTTGGGGCAGTGGGTTTACGCTAAAGGGCACAAACAAAGAGTAACTGCTATAAAAATTATGAATTAATTCAAACAGTTATTAAATCTAATTATTTTAACTAGCTAGCGCTAATAGCTAGCAAAACAACAATGTATATCATGTATGCTCACAGGACATACTGTGAAAACACACACAAGTCATACGGTGTCTTCCTGCCTTTGACATGATAAAGACTGGATAAAAAAGTTAATGTTTTGTAAATACCTGAGGTAGGACACTATTGGATGACTGTAGTGTGGTATTTTCATCTGAAAAAAAGAAACAGAAGTTATTAGACAGAAGCTTGATATGGTTTCTAGCTCGAATTTACTGGCCCAGTTCAATCAATCAGTCAATCAAACTTTTGTATAAGGAACCAATATCTATGTACAGTATTGTTCAAAATAATAGCAGTACAATGTGACTAACCAGAATAATCCAGGTTTTTGGTATATTTTTTATTGCTAAATGGCAAACAAGTTACCAGTAGGTGCAGTAGATTCTCAGAAAACAAACAAGATCCAGCATTCATGATATGCAGGCTCTTAAGGCTGTGCAATTGGGCAATTAGTTGAAAGGGGTGCGTTACAAAAAAAATAGTGTCTGCCGTTGACTGTACAAACTCAAAACTATTTTGTACAAACGTTTTTGTTTCTACGATTTAGCAATCCTGTGAATCACTAAACTAATATTTAGTTGTATGACTAGTTTTTTCAAACTGCTTCACATCTGTGTGACATGGTGTCAACCAACTTTATGCACCTCTCAGCCGTTATTCCACGCCATGATTCTTTAACAACATTCTACAATTAATTTACATTTCTTGGTTTTGCTTCAGAAACAGCCTTTTTTGTTATCACCCCGAATGAATGGATTAAGGTCCAGGGATTGGGCTGGCCACTCCATAACATTAATTTTGTTGGTTTGCAAGACTTTGCTTGTTTACTAGTGTGTTTGGGGTCATTGTCTTGTTGAAACAACCATTTCAAGGGCATGTCCTCTTCAGCATAAGGCAACATGACCTCTTCAAGTATTTTGACATATGCAAACTTATCCATGATCCCTGGTATCTCATAAATAGGCTTACAACCATAGTAGGAGAAACATGCCCATATCATGATGTCAAGACAATAATGTCTTGAACGACCCATTTTCCTCAGGTTATCAAATGCATGTTCAACAAGTGCTGGTGGCTTCATCCTTAAATAGGCCACCTGATTCACACCTGTTTTGTCACAAAATTAATGACCTCAGTGCTTGAATGCTACTTTTTTTTTTTTTATAAACACACCCCTTTCAACTAATTGCCCAATTGCACAGCAAGAGTTTGCATATCATGAATGCTGGGACTTGTTTGTTTTCTGAGAATTTACTGCACCTACTGGTAACTTGTTTGCCATTTAGCAATAAAAAAAATATACTAAAAACCTGGATTATTCTGGTTAGTCACATTGTACTGCTATTATTTTGAACAATACTGTATATCTGATTATTAACATGACAATGCAATATATGTACAGTTGTGCTCAAAATGTTTACAAACCCTGGAAGAATTTGTGATTGTTTTGCAATTTTTCTTATTATTGTCAAACAATTGAGTTTACTCTTTTTAAAATCATTATGACAACAGAAACTACCCAAAAGTTTACATACCCCAGTTCTTAATTTCGTATATTGCCACCTTTAACATCAATGACAGCTTGAAGTCTTTTGTGGTAGTTTTGGATGAGGCTCTTTAGTTTCTCAAATGGTAAAACTGCCCGTTCTTCTTGGCAAAAAGACTCCAATTTCTATAATTTCTTGGGCTGTCTTGCATGAACTGCACGTTTGAGATCCCCCCAGAGTGGCTCAACGATGCTGTTGTATCCAATGACAGGTTGACTTTGCCTCGTGCTTTGGATCGTTGTCATGTCGCAACGTCCAATTACGTCCAATGTGCAGCTTCCGGGCTGATGAGGGCTAATTTTCCTCCAGTATTTTCTGATAACAAGTTGCATTCATCCTTTCCTGTGCCTTTGTAGCTCACACATCCACAAAACATCAGCGATCCACCTCCATGTTTCACAGTAGGAATAGTGTACCTTTAATCCTAGACCTTGTTGAGTCCTCTCCAAATTTAACGTTTATGGTTGTGGCCAAAAAGTCCAAATGTTGATCTCATCACTCCAAATAACTTTTTTCCAGAAGTTTTGAGGCTTGTCTCTGTGCCGTTTGGCGTATTGTAAGCGGGATGCTTTGTGGCATTTGCGTAGTAATGACTTTCTTCTGGCGACTCCACCATGCAGCCCATGTGCCTCCTTATTGTGCATTTTGAAACAGCCAGACAATCTTTTTTCAGAGAGTCCTGTATTTCAGCTGAAGTTATTTGTGGGTTTTTCTTTGCATCCTGAACAATGTTCCTGGCAGTTGTGGCTGAAATTTTGGGCACTCTCAATTCTTTGGATATCTTTTTATAACCCTTTCCTGTTTTGTACAGTTAAATTTCCTTTTCCCGCATCTCCTTTGGCAATTCTTTTTGCTTTCCCCATGACCCAGAAAACAGAAACGTCAGTGCAGCACTGGATGAGAGATGCAAGGGTCTGTTAGGAGCCCAGAAACTCACTGACTTTTTATACACACACACTGATTACAAGCAAACAGATCACAAGTGAAGATGGTTACCTTTGACAGCCATTCAAACCTGTTTGTGTCAACTTGTGTGCATAATATCAGGCCAAAATCACCAGGGTATGTAAACTTTTTATCAGGGTCATTCAGGTAGTTTCTGTTGTCATTCTGATTTAAAAAGAGTAAACACAATTGTTTTACAATAAACGGCTTCACCTAACCATTAACTATAAGTGAAAAAAAGTTTTGTGTTATCATACATATTTTCTGAAAAAAAAAAAAAAAAACACAATTTCAGCCAACTTATGAGTACAACTGTATATTCTTTCAAGTGTGAAGTCTGTTTTAAATTTGCAGAAAAAATATTTTCTTATTAATGTCTGGTCCAGCAGAAGAAGCAGAATACAAACTATTTATTTCACCCTTTTACCACATAGGGTGATGATGACAAAGATTCAGGTCCAAGACTTTAACCTTTTTTTTTTTTTAAAGATACTGATTCATAACTAAATATTGTTATTTTGGCCTTTTTTTGATAGCAGACAGTAGATCGACAGGAAATGGGGAGAGAGTGAGGCGAGTAATATTGGGCATCTGACCCAACCGAGAATCGAACACGTGTCTCCCCTGTAATTGGTATGCGCTCTACCAAAACATCTACATCAACAACCAAATTATAAAACTGTCCCTCTAATTTAACACCCTAAAATCAATGCTAATCACAACTCCAGCAAAATAGGCTCTTCAAAAAGCTTAGATATATTTGAAATACATGAGAGAGCTAAAAAGTTACTTATGTGTAGTTGATGAGAAATAAATTAATTAAAGTGAAGTTGTTGATGGCCACCACCTGCTATATTAAAGATAAACTATGAGCACTATATAAATAATACACTCACATACACAAATAAACCTCAATAATAAATTTATATCAACAGAAGAATAATGTCTTCTTTGTTACCTCTATGTGAATTATGGTTGTTTGGTGGGACCTTGGTCTGTGCAGTCAGCAGTAATTCATACGTATGATCCTCCTCTTCCTCGACCGGCTCTCCTTTCTCAACAATACTGCTATTAGTGTACAGGGGCTGCAGAAAAAAATAATGAAAATGTTTTGTTTTTAGAGTGGTAACAACATAACAATGCAGGATGGGCATTTCCAGTGTCAGAAAAGTATTGTTAAGAGTTATTTGCTTCCAATTTGTCAAAGTTTGGGACAGACAAAGAATTGGTCAAATGTTTGTTTACCAAAAATAACTCACCTCTGAGCTCACCTCTTCCTCGTGACCAGTACCAGAATGAGACAAAATGCCCAGTCGTTCTTTCTATAAGTTATAATAAATAAAAACAGAAGTTTAAGACATAAAGATTTGCTAGGTAAACAGTTGAATTAAAAAAATAAATAAATAAATAAAAACACCTAACATAGTGACTGATAGACCCTAAGGGGTCTTCAGTGGCACAATCATTATTTATTACTTATTTTGTCCCTGTAATTTCCCTGGCATTATTGTATGGTGAAAAAAAAAAAAAAAAAAAAAAAGAAATACAACTAAGTTTAACAAAAAGGATCACTGTCCCCCCCTAGTGGTAGGTAAACATTTTATCTATGTATATTTCTTTGAGAAGAGGAACATCTCACCTTTCCAGCTTCACTGTCCGGCCATCCAGAGTCCCTGTCAGAGGATTTTCCACTGGCAAGGCTGTCCAAAGACTGGCAAGAGGTGGCTTCAAAGAGAGCCTCATATGGGCACTCCTCTTCGGGGGCCAGCCCTGAGATCAGTTGGCTCACCTTCTCCAGGTCACCTATAAAAATAAAGATTGTAGAAAAACTTTTTTTTCTCTTGTGTGTTCTTGTAGCATTGGACAATCTTACTCTTTTTCTTTGGACTGGGACTCTCTCGAGATGGTGGGATTGGAGGAGGCGGAAGGTCAAAAGGGGGTTTTCCCGACATGTGACCTGGGCATACCAGAGATTGTATCGAAGCAGATAATTAAAGGATATGTACCCTCACTACTTTTAGTTGATGTATAGTTCTACCTTGGATTAATGCTGCGATCCCTCTGCATTTCTGGGAGGGCATGTCCTTGACAATACCCAGTGCTGTCAGGCCTTTTTGGTCCAATATGTTAACATCAATACCTGGCAAGTGGTTGGAGAGTCAATTAACAATATGAACATTTACATTACAACATTTTACATTTAAAATCACATTAGGCCAACTGTGATGCAATTTTCAACTGACCTGCCAATAGGAGCTTCTGTACAATATCAGTCTTTCCAAATAAGGCTGCTTCATGTAGGGCACTTCCTCTCTCAGTCTGAGCATCAAACAAAAAGTACCACAAAGCAGGAGTAAACAAGTGAATATAAATTAGATACTGTTTTAATTACAGTGCTGGAAAACCTTAAATTAATGGTGCAAATATCCTGCTTAAACTTCAAACAAGACACAGTATGACATACTGTCAGTAAGGCTCTAAAACAATTATGAACATCATTAAAAAATGTTTTGCATCAGAATAAATGAGCATCAGTGATAGTATTTGTCTTCCGCTTTTATCGGTAACAGATTAAGGTAAAGCTGTAGATTTTAAAATGAAACACTAGATAAGACATTGTTAATTAAAACCTGCAGGATATGCAGACACAAAGCAGAATTTGATCCTTTAATTCAGAGAAAATGAGGACAGACTTAAAAGCAAAGACGCCTGGAGACAGATGAATGGCACACTTTGGTACAGAGTAAAGGCCACAGGGCCCACTAGGGGGAGCAGGGCATCTCTTGCTTTAGTACCATTTCTTTTACAGAGAACCAGCTTAGGACTTTTACATTTAATCCCTTCGCTTTAGTAGGAAGTAGTGAGGGGAAGTGCTGCAAGACGAGATTAAGTTACCTAATATGATTTGACCCATGACAGCATATTAAGAAACATACAGCTTTTCCACATCCAGTGAAATATAACCCACCTCATAGTTGATGTCCATGCCGGCATCCAGCAGCACCTCCACGACAGACAGGTGCCCATTGCGAGAAGCAAGATGCAGTGGTGTGTGTTTCTTGGTATTACAGCTAAGCAGATTGGGGTGGGCACTGAGCAGCAGCCTAACAACCTCTAACCGCCCATACAATGCAGCCAGGTCCAGAGGAGTCTCAAATTTATTGTTCCTCATGGTTGGGTCTGTGAGCTCCTCCAGTAGCAGCTGGACTACCTTTGTGTGACCGTATTGTGCGGCACAGTGCAACGGCGTCTCATTGTCGTTGTTCTGTTGGAGTGGCCACAGAAAAGAAAAAAAACAAGCATAGAAACACACAAGTAAGCAATACACAGAAGAATGCAATGGAAACAAACTGGAGATTAATAGTTATTGTAAGGTCACACCAGTAAGTATTTGATTAAAGAAGAGTGCTAAAAATCCCCATGAAAGTGAGCCAAGTGGAAAACAGAAAGAAGTGCATGGACTAATTGCAGGAGTTGGAATGCCACTGTATAGCAAACTAAAGCTGGCATCAAGTTAGTAGGGTGATAACAGTTTATTCATTACAGCACAAATAATGTAACAGATGGAGTGTTAAACAATCATGGGTGAAGTCAAGATGTTGCAAGGTTACATTCTGTAAAGCTTTTGTATTCTGAGTAAGCCACATCCTCTAAAATGTGCATGTCCTAAAGTCAAGAGCAGCTAAAGATGGATATGTCAAGTGGGTTACAAAGGCTATGGAGAGTGAAAAGACTAGATGATGAATGGTTATGATTACAAATACGACAACATTAAAACTAGCTTGTTACCACAAGTAACCAGTCGAGGCATAAAAACGACAATCTATAAACTGAAAGAAGATGGTGTGGGAATAATCTCATGACAACCTTTTAGATATCTTTTACACATTGACAACATGGAGGAAGAGAGGCCGTCCGCATAGTGCTTATAGTCACTGCTCTCAATCGTTAGGTGTGACTGCAACACAATGTCATTCCTTTCTTGCAATTGTAGCCTGATAAACCTCGGCTCTGCCATAAATACTGTGTCTAAACGGTGTGGCACATGTCCAAGTCCACAGTGGCCAAGTCCACATTGCCTGAGAGTTGGACATACCAAGCTCAAAAGCAATGATAGATGAAAAGATCCCACATGGACAGACCTGTTGTCAGGTTGATAGTCCCCAGAGGAGCTGCCAGCTAGATGGTGAAGTATGTGAAGGGTCAACAGGTGCTGCGTCACACTGGTATCAAGAGACACTTCACTTTATTGTTATTGCAATATCATAACATTTGGCATTTCCTATAGTGGCTAAACTGATTGATGTGCATGTTATGGTATTCTATGTTTCAGTCTCACATTCAGATATGGTAAAGATGAAATATTTAAGATTTAAGAGGTGTACATCAAACTGAAGTGAGAACACTTGTAAAAAGGTTAATGGCACAATGATTAATTCAAATTTACTTTTATAATGACAGTGAGGAAACTTCATATTCTTAATATTCTAGTTTTTAAATATTGCATGTTTCCTAATATTGTGCAGCCAAACGCAGAATGTTTTAGCAGGTATTTTATTTACTGTACATAGCCACAGAGTAGGATTAAGATTGAAGATATGGAGAAGAAAGAGTATCAACTGTTAAGGCATAGCAGGTCTCAGCCAGTCTTTTGCCTTATTGTGACAATTGAAGAATGAAATTAAAGTTATAAACTCAAAAACATGAAAAGATTTAAAGAAATTCAGCTCTGCTATTTCAGAATTTATCTGGATGACTTTAGAAAACACAAAACACAATGTTATTACCAGAATGATCCACTTTCCTTTCTTGTGGGTTTGCTTCCTTATAGTCTACAAAAATGTTATGACCTGTTATGACCTGTTATATAAAAATGTTATGTTATATAAAAATGTTATGACCTGTTATATAAAACATTACTAAATGTCCTGATTTATGCACCACTGTCCTACACAAAGAACTCTCAATGACAAATATACTGTATGTACATACAGTGGCAAGAAAAAGTATGAACTTTTTGGAATTTCATGGTTTTCTGAATAAATTTGTCTTTTTTTTTTAGTAAGCAGTGGCTTCCTTCATGGTGTCCAGCCCTAGATACCCTGCTTTTTCAGTGTTTTACGTATTGACTCATGAACAGAGATGTTAGCGACTGCCTTCAAATCTTTGGCTGTCATTCGGGGTTGTTTCTTTACCTCATTGATGAGTCTTCATTGTGCTCTTGATGTCATTTTGACTGGGCGTCCACTTCTTGGTAGAGTAGCAACAGTCCCAAAGTTTATGAATTAACTTTGTAACCCTTTCCAGCTTGTACGTAAAGCAACAATTCTTGATCACAGCTCCTTTGAAAGTTATTTTTGGCGAGACATGGCTCACATAAGCGTGTTCTTCTTGTGCAGAGCAAACTCTAAAAGTTTGAGGGGGTTTTTAATCAGTCAAAGTAGCTGTATTATCTTAACGAGACACCAGGGGTGCTAAAACCTGACTCCAATTAGCGTTTTTGAGGTCATTAACTCAAGGGGTCACTGTTGAGTGTGTTCAATAAAAACAAGATCTGAATTTCTTTGTATAATTATTTTTTAGACACATTATGTTTGTCAATACCCTTGACTTAAATGAAGATCAGATCACATTTTAAGACAAATTTATCCAGAAAACCATGAAATTCCAAAAGGTTCACATACTTTTCCTTGCCACTGTATATAATAATCTGGTGCAGAGATCCATATACCTAGTGTGATCTGTGGCTCTGATGGATCTGTTCTGGTCAGTGGTTCACAGCCATCATTTTATCAAATTAAGCACAGCAGGCTGGTCACTTGAGTCACTGCTGAAGGTGATGGAGCACACAGCAATGTGCTGTCAAACTTTTTCTTCCTGTTATGTAATTCGAGGCTTGATAACATGACTCAGTAGCAAACCATACATAAACCTCTCAGGATTATATGTAAAATGAGAAACAGCTCACGGTGGGATAGTACATGGGATGTTTTATTTAATGTACCAAATGAATGGTGGGCTCATTTGAATTAATATCTCAACATAAAATGTTTTTCTCACATCAGTATAAAAAGGAAAATAAAAGCATTTCAATATGAATATTTTTATCTAATGTTTGCAATAAGTCCAAAAAACATCAAACGTTTACTTGTCTACTTAAATCTTAGCTGCTCCAAATTCTCATGTGTGTTTTTTACTTTTTAAAATATATAGGTTACATATGTATGGATTTGTGAAATGAAAATGCTAACAGTTCACACTAAACCCTGGTAATTTCCGTTTGATTGCCGTAATGCCACATGGGCACTCAACTACACATTCTAACAAGACAGCATTGTGACTGCTATTACACAAAATGGCACCAGTGCAAGTAGTCTTTCGGGAAAGTAGATTACATTTATACAGTTGAGCTAAAATAACACTTCCTGGACTAGTCCTGTTATGGACAAATATCCAATCTTTCCAGTAAAGCTAGTAACATGGAGAAATAATGATTTAAACCTCAAACCTGACTAGAATACAATCTCAGCACAGTCTGCTGTTGCCTAATAAACTCTGCTCTCCTGGGGAACATATTTGGATTACGTTTTTGCTGTCAAATTATTTGAGATGCTCGGAAGCAAGAGAAGGGAATGCAGTGAATTTCCTCAACCCAGGGCTGAGAGATAGTAACACATTGTGACTAGCAACCTCTGTCACGTGACACACAGGCTGGCAGCAGGGAGAGACAGCGCTTACATCACTGCAGCCCCTGGTAGCAGCTGTAGTTGTGGTGGGTGATGGTGGCAATGGTGGAGGGGCGGGCTGAGCAGCTGTTGCAGCTAGTGTGCCAAAGGGCTGGCCATCCTCGCTGCACGCCTGCGCCCACTGTCAAACTCACTCAGGTCCTTGTGAGGCTGTGCACTGCAGCTGACACAAGGAAGGTTTCCTCACCACCATTTTGAGAGTGATACACAAGAGGTTTGACAGTTCATTATCCTGCTGTGAATCACATGATCAGGACTATGTACAGTAAACTGAATGTTTATCATACTGCTAATGCCTGCTGTCAAATGTTGAGATGTAAACATCAAGCAGGTCATTAGATAATTATCAATTCATAATTAATTATAGATTCTCAAACCATTCATTCAAACCAGTATGTCCTTTTGAGATGCTTGTATAGAGACTACTGTTGCTCTTATACTAGATTCTTATTTGCGCACTGTCATACATTCTTGAGTGAACAGACCTTGCAGCCCAGTAATAAGATAAATGTCTAACTGGCTTCCTGCCATAGACTATAATTCTCTATACAGCACAGACTTTTCTTCCTTTTACAAGAAAGAGTACTTCTTCCCTCAGCATTTCATTAAATTAACTAGGACACACGTTTTGAAAAACGTCAAAGTAAAAACCTTTAGATTTAAAAGAGCCATCCATTCCTCCTATTTAAGAATCAAACTGTTCTGACAAAAAGGGAAGACAAAGCATGAAAATCTAGATGCTTGACAATGAAGAAAAGGGCACTTAGCTGTTAAATAACAAGGTCCCCTAAAGGGCTTTTCCAAAATGTTACAGCCGTTTCTTGGCATGACAGTGATGAGAGCTAGTCCTAGAGGAGGGGTAGGATGTGCTGCTGGTGAGAGTGACAGACTGAGGGCATAAATGAGCGCTCTGGCATACTGTGAAAGGAAACGAAGGGAACTGTGCACACTGATAATGAGGTGACCACATCCAAATAAATAAATTATTCTACTGCTGCCAAACTTTCACATCATCAGCACTTTTGAGAAACTGTACAGGATGCCTGACAGGAAGGCATACAGTGTCAATAAAGTGCGATAAAGCCCAAGAGTAAAAGTACAAGATACAAGTATGAGCTCCATTTTGTTCATAATGATATACGTAAGAAGAGATACTAAATCAAACTTTAAAATAGTGAACTGGCATTGAGCAAATTATCAAAAATAACATCAAGTTATAGTTTCAATTGGAAATACAACATATAGCATTTGTTTTCCAATTTAATTGTGAGCAAATATAATCTTTTATAGCACTTTTGTGCTTTCAGGTAAATTAACAGTTCATTGGAAAAGCCTTGCTGAATAAACATGAATCCGTCTACAGAACAAGGACAACAAATACTGGATTTTAGTTTCTCAAACACCTCATCTCACATTTTTCATATCTGTACAGATTCCATTTCCAGACAAAACTAAAAAAAGGGGGCGGGCCTAAGTAGCATTTAAATATAAGGACAAACAAGAAAGAAAATCTGTGTTTGATGCTGCAGAAAGAAATCCTCCCATCCTCCTCCTTGTGACCACAATCCGAGCCAGGGCAACGACATTGCAACCATGTTTTTGATTTGTTCATATCAACACATGAATTATTAAGAACAAAACCACGTATTGGACCAAAAACGCTACTCAATAATATTATGTTAAGACATCTTCTATAATCCTCTACTAGACATAATCCATCAGGAGAGAGGTACAAAAAAAACACTGCAGGAGACTACTCACATAGGAATATTAGGAAGCAGAGGCATACTTGAAAAGAAAGCTGGCCTCCCCAACACAACACTAAGAAGATTAGAGCAGGCAAAATGTGACAATGTTTAAAAATAGTATGCAGCTGGATTTGCCAGCCAGGAAGGGTTTCCAGCTATGCCTGCTGAAAACAAAATCATAGTTCACACTCTAATTGTGAGAGTGTCAGGGTCAGCCCTACAGTTAAAATATACATGTACTCCACTGACATATGTGTACAGATAGATATTACACAAATGGTATAAAAGCTTAAGATTGAAGCGGTGCAAAGTAGCCTAAATCGAACACACCATCAGCATTTTAATTTTAAAGTGATAAAAAATAGACAGCGCTACTAAAAATTGTCAGTCCGTCATCAGTGGAGATATAAACCTATTGTGTGTATGGTGTCAACAATTACATTGCTTCAGGCAGCACATTTAGAAGGTTTTCAAAATCAATTCATTTTCCCCATCTTTTTCTTACCCCATGATAGAAAATCTGGCATGCATTGACTTACATTATCACCTGACCCTGTTGGAAAAAATAAATGGCAACATGTATTCTACTTGTGTTTTAGCTACATTTTGAAGAGGTTACCCAATATGCATCACCAAAGCACACCCCAGCTCAGCAAGCCAATGCAGCAGGAAACTAAAGGAGCACTATAAAAGCAAATATTGTTTGCGTGGCACTGTGTACACACCTTGGCATTATTATAGGGGTCAAAGGGCCCACAGCGTTTGAACTCTTTTTGGTCTACAGAGCTCTGAGGGGGAGGAAGAGAGAGGTGAATAATCTGGGTTGAGACAAGCAATGGATAAATAAAATGATCACAAATGAGTCAAGCTAAAATGGGAGAAAAATGAGTTAATGAACAATTAGGTGTCATAAAGAGAGAGAGAGAAATGGCCCAAAATGAGCCACAGACTATAAACTTGTCTGAAGGCATGCCAATGCTGGATAAAGGTTGTGATTAGGTTATTTAAGGCTCACAATGAGTAATTTCTCTGTATCCCAGAACAGTCATGAAATGGTGCTGCTCTAGAGGCTGTCTGTGCAGTAAGCAACCAAACATCAAACACATGAGTGAAATTGTTAAAATGGTTAAAGAAACAAGCAGAAGTCTAGCTATGCAAATGCACTTTCAGAGACACAATGCTTATGTTAAGTTTGGTTATATCATTTTATATATGTGGCGCTGACATGCCATGCTGAAGTATAACTGGATTTAAAATACATCCTAGTGGCATTTTGGAATGCCACTAGGATGGCATTCCAAAATGCTATAATTCTTAAAGTAGTTACGGAAACTTTAAAGCTTTTATTATGGAACTTGAGATGTCTCTTCACTGAAACCTAGGAGTACAGATGAAATACAGACATTTTGAGTTGAAGTGCCAAACCTGTTCATTGAGTTTTGGGTGTGACGGTCCTTGGTGAATTAGCAGCCTAACTATTTGTTCATCCCCCTTCCACGCAGCCAGATGGAGTGGGTAGCAGCCCTTGCTGTCTGCAATGTTGGCCAATGCCTCGTTTCGTAGCAGCGCCTCCACCACGTCGCTGCAAACAATCAATAGTCAAGAGTAAAAAACATAATAAATACGCAGTCAATAGCTTTAGGTTCCTAGTGAGACACTTGACTGTAGGTTAGTCAGGCTACGTCCACACGAAGCCAGTGCATCCCCCATCCGATCTTTTTTTTCCCCCGTTCTAAAAAAAAATTCCGTAAACACGGCGTCGTCTCAAGAAATATCTGCGTACACACAAAACCACTGAAACCGACTGAAAACGATGTAGTATATATGCCATACCAGTATGGGGCGCTGTAATTCTGCCACAGATATACACTATACACGGAGAAGAAGACTTTGAGCATGCGCATAACCTTGCGCGCTGCAGAAGAAGACGAAGACCTAAATATTTATTTTCTAATAAAAAATTAATTCTCAAATTGTTGCAGTCATTTATTTTGAGTGTAGTAATTGGTGCCCTCATGTTTGTTGTTTGCCCTTCAATATACGGACAGACCAACTGCTAATTCTACCTGGTCTTATCCTAAATTTTCTCCTGGTTGCTCTCCTGGTTCTCTTTCGCGGTGGATCTAAGAGCATGTGGCGTATGGTGTTGTCCATTATCGCTTGTTGCTCACCACAATTGCATAGAAGCAATAGATTTTGCTGTAATCAAGCTAGTAGGCTTAGTAGCCTACTAGTCAACACCTGACTGACAAACACTGAGTTCTACTTCCTTTCTATCGATTCCTTTCTTTAAAAAAAAAAATATACTGCGCTGGGTTTAAACTGACTAGTTTTTGTGCACTTATGCTTTTTGTACCTTGTGTTGTTAAAATTGCTTCCATTGTTATCCTCACTTGTAAGTCGCTTTGGATAAAAGCGTCTGCTAAATGACTAAATGTAAATGTAAATGTAGTAGCTTCTGCAGCACGAACTCCATCACGTAGTCCGCCATTATTGTTGTTGCTGTTACGTGTGACGAGGTCGACACGTGATGCGATGACATCATCGTTTCACAAAATATACGGATTGGTTGTACACACGAAACCGCAAGGGTGTTTTCAGATTTATCCACTTTAGAACCCGGTTTCAAAAAATAGCGGATTCAGTCTCCCAAAACGCCGGATCCGTGTGGACGAAACGCCAATACGATAAAAAATGTATACGTATACAGTGATTCGCGTCTCCGTGTGGACAGCCTGTCAGTTAATAGACAATATAAACAAATGCTGTTAACTCTTTCCATGTTTCCTTACATTTCTGTGTTATGTATTCTAGCGCTGATTTACCTGTGTCCATTCAGGGCGGCGTGGTGGAGAGGAGTGTATCCCGTGCTGTCCACACAATTCACATTGGGGCCTCTCCAGATACTGTTGAGAGCAGAAAAAAGCTTGTTAAGACTCAAACAAATTGTGCCAATCCCAAATTGTGGGACTTAATTGCTATCTCAGGCTCCCACTGCAGCTGACCTGGAATCTGTGACATTTAAACCAAAACATAATGTGGTGTGGGAGTGGCTTAAAAAATATTGTGAAATTTAAAATGAGAAGTGTGGGGGGGAAAATGAAAAGCAGAGAGCATCAGTATCACTGAACCAAGAATCAGGAAGAGAAAGTAACACTATCAGCGCAGTACAGCTTGAGCTAATTCTGTCTGGTTTACTGTAATACTGCCAGACCATTCAATACTGGAAATAGACGTCTGTTTTGTATGCAACAACAAAGCATTAAAAGAAAGAGAAGAAAATGGAGGTCAGCATTTGTGTTAAGTGCCAACAAAATTTAGGTTGCAGTAGTTTCCTTATTGCCAAAGCAGCAAGGCAAAGAAAGACGGAGTAGCTAGAGTATGACTGCTAAGACGAAGGCGCAGAACTGAGATGTGAAGCCCCCGAAAAAACCTTAACACAGCCTAAATAAATCATGTGATGTGAAAATCCCAGCACTGCTGAACCAAATATACAGAATGATTTCACGACTAAAAGAGAATGAATCATGAATGGAGAACATTTGAAGATTAGTTTGTGGTTTTTACTTGAGCCATTATAAACAGCTGCAAAATAAACTTGTGCTCAGGCGGCACAATGCGAGTAAAACATATAATATGTTTGTTAAAAATTGCTCTGAAAATATAACTTTGACTGATTATTCAATGCAGCCCAACACACTAAACGCTAGGAGTAAAAATAAAATATTGCTACAGAATTTTATTTAGCTTTAGTGAAAGCCACACCGTGGAAAGATCTCTGTGTGTGATCATTCTGAGAGCTAAAGGTGTGGCAGCAGGCGTCGGCTCCAGTGATACTGGGTATATTCACAAGGGCTCTGTTTTGCAATAGTCGTGGCTGTTTTTGCCCCTTCAAATACATCTCCCACAATAGCTCTCAAAGCAGCCTATAATTACACAGTTAGAGCCGTCTCATTAAATAAGTGTCTTGGAGTACTCTATAGCCGGCAGAACAATGGGCCTGACAACAACAACACGTGGAGATGAACCATTACACTAGCTAGAAGCCCAAGCTGTTTATTTCTCACAGCAGCATTTATTGGTCTTATCCAAGCCAGACAGTTGTGAATGAAGACATGGGACATCAAACGCAGGGTGTGCTAGCAGGAAGTGCTGGAAAACTGTTGTGGGAGGAAATGCTTGAGATTGATCAATTTCAGTTAGCAAAGGGGAAAATGAGTGAGCAACAATTAGAGCGGCACTTAAAGCATCACACATACTACTTGGTTGCTCCAGAAACAGCGGCTGTAATAGCAGTGTCTTATATGGCTGCTGAGCACATCAAAAACAAGAGGCCGAAACAGACCTCTCGTTGCTGTCCCAGATAAAAAGAGTTACGCAACAGCACACAGCAAAACCACTATAAACAAATTAACATAAAAAGAGCAGTGGGCACAACTGCAGATTTTAACTCAGTCAGGCACAAGGCAGCAATGAGTGTTGAAGGAACGCAGGCAATAGGACACTAGAACATGACTAGAATATGACTAATTTATTGCACTGAATGCATACATAGCTCATTTTCAAACTCATTTTCAGGATCAGAAATGACAATTTACAAACTTAAGAACGAAGACAAGACTTGCTTTACATCCATTTTTAAAATGTTAAATGGCACCTGTCAGCTGATGCTCAGCAGCAGCCTATAGTTGATTTCCTTTAATTAAATTCAATTCCTAATGCTAGAAAAGGCAACCAACAAGTCAGGCTATATGTATATACATGATCAAACAAGCCATAATGAAGGGTAATGGATTATAAATAACATGGTTACGCCATTCAGGTTGGTGGAGAGATCCTGCCTCAAGTGGAGGAGTTCAAGTATCTTGGGGTCTTGTTTACGAGTGAGGGAAGGAGGGAACGTGAGATTGACAGACGGATCGGTGCAGCTTCTGCAGTGATGCGGTTGATGTACCGGTCTGTCATGGTGAAGAAGGAGCTGAGCTGTAAGGCAAAGCTCTCGATTTGCTGGTCAATCTACGTTCCTACTCTAACCTATGGTCATGAGCTTTGGGTCATGACCAAAAGAACAAGATCCCGGATACAAAAGTCCGAAATGAGCTTTTTCCGCAGGGTGGCGGGGCGCTCCCTTAGAGATAAGGTGAGGAGCTTGGTCACTCGGAAGGGGCTCAAAGTAGAGCCGCTGCTCCTCAACATCGAGAGGAGCCAGCTGAGCTGTTTCGGCTGCCTCCTGGACGCCTCCCTAGGGAGGTGTTTCGGGCATGTCCCACCGGGAGGAGACCCCGGGGAAGACCTAGGACACGCTGGAGGGACTATGTCTCTCGGCTGGCCTGGGAACGTCTCGGTATCCCCCCGGAAGAGCTGGAGGAAGTGTCTGGGGAGAAGGAAGTCTGGGCGTCTCTGCTTAGACTGCTGCCCCCGCGACCCGGCCCCGGATAAGCGGTAGAAGATGGATGCCTGGTTACGCCATTATCAGGCATTTTTTTGATAAAACAGTAAATATGAAAGTATTATATTCACCTTGCACCGGATATGAATATGCCTATCATAACATTTTATTTTCAGAATTACACTATTATCAATTACAATTTGATGTTAGTGCTGCTGTCTGTATTAGCAGCCAGATTGTCACGTTGTCCTCTCAGCACTTTGGCAGCATGGCACCCAAGGCCATGAGTCAGAGTGGTGCTCGACAATCCACTTCATCCTCTTACTATGGCTCACCCCCAGCCCAGCCGAGAGACAGAGCTTAGGCCCACAGCGGGGCAATGGGCAAAACACAGTTGATTTTGTTAGGGAGGGGGCACATGTGAACTAACTGAGGAATTCCTATTTGAAAGGCTGTGCTAATCCTTAATTTCCCTGAGGGAATATCAGCGGGATGAAGTGGAAGTTTGAAAGAGATTCTGGGGCTGTAATTTGGCACTGGACAAAGCCCAGCCTGAGAGACTCTGACAGATAATAACACTTCTATCTTTTCAGTGTTCTTGGCATTTTGAGCGGCTTAGTGGACAAGAACATCAAGTTCACCCGTGAAGATGCTGTAGATAACCGCCTGGCCTTCTTAGACCGCAGGTGGTTATTTGTTGTTTGATTCCCACCACTCTCTGCAGCACAGAGCACAAGAGGTGCCCACAACCTCAGAAGGTAAACGGAAAGTAGAACAACACATTCTTAAAGCACTGAGAGACTTGTATGACATGAAAGAAAACCAAGAGGACACAGAAACCAAACGGACAGGAACCAGGGACAATAGGGAATGGTGTACTTACCCCTTATGTATCTGATTTATATGAAAAACGTAAAAGGATTTTCTACAAACACAACATTCCAGTCCACTTTAAACCAGGGAACACTCTGCGTCAAAAGATCCCTTCGCACAAACAATAACAGTAATGTGGTTGAAGCAGTTTAGTGTAGTGAAGAGTGCAGTGACAGTTATGTCGGTGAAACAAAACAACAGCTTCACAAGAGGATGTATCAGCTCAGAAGAGCCAATCCTGGTGGACCTGAGTCTGCAGTCCAGAGAAGGAGCATGTCTTTGAGGACAGAAATGTCCAAATTTTGGCCAGAGAGGCAAGACGGTTTGAGAGAGGTGTGAAGGAAGCCATTTTTGTTAAAATGGAAAAGCCCCCTCTAAACAGAGGAGGTGGCCTCAGATTCATGTTGCCTTATAACAGTGTTTTGAAGCCTAAAACAAAAACAGTTTCACCCTATAACAACACCTGAATGGAATAGTGACACTAACGACTCACCTGAGCCTTTAACGACTCTCACATCAGGAGTCACCCTGCCCTTTCATAGATAATAACTATGAAACCAGAACAGCCTGGTCCCATCAGGTCAAACCCCTCCCTCTAGATTTTTAAGCCCAGCTCTCTTACCAGCTCTCTCTCAGAATTGATAAAGTCTCTTGGAATTAGAGACAAAATTTCCTCACCTTGAAAACTGAGGCCAGATGCTTTTGCTTTAATCTTTTCTTTATTAGGTCTAAAAATTTAAATAAATAAAAATGTATTATACTATGCATGTATTGCACTATTGTGCATACAAAAAAGATATTTATGTTAACTTTCATTTGAGTAACACTTGAGTTTCACACAATTGACGCTAAGTATGAATTTGAAATTTGCCCACATTTTATTGCAACAATAACAGACTCATTTAACCATGCATTGTAAGTGCTTAAGGCTTATCTCCATCCAGAGGGATACCACAGCAAAGTACTTAGCATGAGTAGCATGTAGGGTTGTGCAATAATCATATTGTGATTTTTTTTTATGAATACTGCGATAGCAATTTTATTTTAAATTTAGTCTGTTTACAGGTTTGAATGGCTACTAAAAGTGAACAATCCTCACCTGCGATCTGTTTGCTCGTAATCAGGGTGTGAATATAAAAAGGTCAGTAAGTTTCTGGCTCCTAACAGACGCTTGCATCTTTCATCCAGTGCTGCACTGATGTTTTTGTATTCTGAGTTATGGGAAAAGCAAAATAATTGTCAAAGGATCTGCCGGAAAAGGTAATTTAACTGTACAAAACAAATGTAAAAAGATACCCAAGGAATTGAGAATGACAATCAGCAGTGTTCAAAATGAGGCATTCTATTGAAACCAAACCATGGTCAAGTAGAAAAACAAATATTTCAGCCACAACTGCCAGGAAAATTGTTCGGGATGCAATGAAATATAATAATACGGGACTCTCAGATGCACAATAAGGAGGCCTTGAAAATGGGCTGCATGATCGAGTCGCCAGAAAAAGCCATTACTACACAAATGCCACAAAAACATCCTGCTGGCAATATGCCAAACAGCACAGGGACAAGCCTCAAAACTTTTGGAACAAAGTGATTTTAAATGATGAGACCAAAATTTTACGTTTTGGCTACAACCATAAATGTTACTTTTGGAAAACATGGAGGTGGTTCGCTGATGTTTTAGGGATGTGTGAGCTACAAAAAGGTACAGGAAAAGATACAGCATGTTATCAGAAAATACTGGAGGAAATTTTGCATTCATCAGCCCGGAAGCTGCGCATGGGTCGTACTTGGACGTTCCAACATGACAATCCAAAGCACAAGGCCAAGTCAACCCGTCATTGGCAACAGCAGCAGAAAGAGAAGGTTCTGGACAGACCATCTCAGTCACCTGACCTCAATATCATTGAGCCACTCTGGGGAGATCTCAAACATGCAGTTCATGCAAGACAGCCCAACAATTTACAGGAACTGGAGGCTTTTTGCAAAGAAGAATGGGCAGCTTTACCATCTGAGAAAATAAAGAGCCTCATCCACAACTACCACAAAAGATTGCAAGCTGTCATTAATGTTAGATGTGCCAGAGGGTGATAGTGTGCGCTTCAAACACAACTCAATTAACCATCGTAAGGAATTAGAAAACTCAATATGAAGGTAAAGATGATACTCTGTTCTGCTTTAAACTATCCAAAAGCCAGCATACGTCGCCTAACGGAAACTCTAATTCCAGAAAAAATAATTATTAAATAAATAAAATTGCAGCCATATGCGATTTAGAAATTGCATGTGCTCAAATTACAATTGTTTTGCGGTTACAATTAATTGCACAGCCCTAGCAGCGGATGCCCTTCCTGACGCAACCTTCTCCATTTTTTCCGGGCTCGGAACCTAACCTCTCCACCACAAAGGAGCACTCTTAACCAGGCACCTAAAATGGAAAAATCCTGAGTGTTGTTGAAACAAAGAGTAAAAACACTTCATACATCAGGGTGGCCAAATGATACATAGAAACATAACTAGTGACACTGTTTTTTTCACGTTATTTTCTAACTTATCCATTACATGAGCAGCTTTATGAAGCAGATAACCATCTTTGAACACAGTTCACGTTCAAAGTATTTCCAAGGAGTTTCAGCAGGAGGCCTTGAATTCATATGAACTGACCCTTCAGCTCTGAAAGATGGATTGAGTTGTTCAAGTCAAGTCATGTCATGCTAACTAAGCACACTCTATTAAGTTTTGTTTTACACAGTCAAATAAAAAAGGGCCAGGCAAGTATGCATTTTATATGATGTTAGCTGATTTGTTTCCTGTGTGGACATAGTGGGGGCACAGTCCAATGTGTTTGTCATCTGGAGGTGCAGTGGAGATTGGTGTTAGCCCAGCAGGTGGGCTACATACTGCTGAGCAGCACAGACAGAGGTAAAGTGTGACGCCAGCCATGGGGCCAGACAACGAACATGTCTGGGTTGGGGGGCACCAACAGTCGGCAAACAAATGTGGAGCAGTGCGTGTCCAGAGGGTGGGGTTCACTCCTTCACTTGTGGGAAAGCTTTATAAAGAAAAGCTTCAAAACAGGCACCACAGGAGAGCAACAACCTCAGCAAGCTCTTCCATTTGTTCCTTTGTTTTTGTAAGCTTTTGGGCTTTGGCTTAACAAACTTAACACAAACAAAAGAGAATTCTGTTTGTTTGTTTGTTTATTTCATTAATAAAAAGGTTATATAAATCTTTAACTGAACCACAGAAACTATGACACTCTTTGCCTACTTGCACAAAAGCTATTTTGAACCAGCAACATCAAGCTAAATAAAAATGTCAACAGACAGCAATTGGACGTTGATGGACAGAGCGCAGATCCTCCTGCTGCGCACACATATGTGGAATTCATCGCCGCCTCTGAGAGCTGCTCTGCCTGCTGTCTCAGACTGCACTAACATATGCTGTAAACATAATGTACAGAGCAAAGCATCCCATACTGAGATGCTTCAGGAATGCTAACATGCTGGTGTTAGATTTCCCAACTACCACTGCTACCTCCTACAATAGTTCAAAGGTCAGCAATTTATAAAATGCGACTCCCACTCCTTCTGGTTTTCAGTTCAGCTGAGGTGCCTGTTGTGTAAACATGCTAGGAGATTCTAGTTTAGGACTGAAGGTGTTATTATTCCTGCTTGGAATAGATCATCTGCACTCACACTTTGCAATGTGCACTATGTTATTGTTAGCATGCTATAGATCTGCACTGTTTTCAAAAGGGCAATATGTGTTAGTACCTCTAAACTCAAAAGACATGAGCTTAGAACTCCAATAATTCAATAACAGAATGTGAAGAATGTAATGACAAAATATATTTCAGGATGTCTCTGAAAATAAATTAAGACGATCATTATCACCAAATATTAGATTATCTCTGTATATATTTTGGCCTACAGCAATAGGAAACATAGGCGGTCAAGCTCTAAATTACATTTCCTTTGAAAAAAGTACAGAGAGAAGCTCAAGAATGTTCTTTATGGGCTAATATGAAAAGCCACAATTTATTTTCTGGTTTGACAGTAGGACAAAGGACATAGCGGCAAATCTGGGAGACAAGCCCTCATCAGGCTAAGCTCTCTGCATTTGTCCAGGACTCCATGTATTCCACTGTTAAATTTCCCCTCAGTGGGCAGTCCCTTTTCCTGCCAGAGAATTGTCTTACCTCTGGCCTAATTACAGCTGCCGCATGTGTCTGTACAAACTGGGGCCGGAAGTGCTGCAACTTCTTCCTGTAGACCCTAGACATCACCTTTCATGTGGCCACAAGTGAAAGGTACAGTATGCAAAAACATGGCAACTGTGTAAACAATAACAATGCTCAAGGGTTAGTTTGGGTGTGACAACTGTAGGACTACCATGTGGGTTTGACCGTGACCTTTTAGGAAGAGGAGACCCTGCCCAGTTCATTGAAATGTTAATGGGGCACTGTGTAACAAATGTTTGGGGCGGCAGTGGTGTTTAACAAACCAGCGTCAGTCTAACGTCTGTCCCTTGGCAACCGCTGGGAAGCAGCCTCCTGGGAAAGTAGACATTCCACAGAGAAGAGCTGTACACTGCCTGATTACAAAAACACCACAAGTCTTGGCATGCCCCCCATTCCTGCGCAAGAACGCTAAAAATCTATTTGAAGTACACAGGTTACTTATATCTTCTGGAACAACATGGATTAGTGTATAAACCATAATGCAATCTAAGTATCTTCTAGAAAAATAGCTTCAATTTATGAATATTTGGACTATACCTCATTTAAATAGATAATGCTGTAACTAAGTGATTATGTATAGCGTTTCACTACTTCTGCTTCAAAACAATGGTGTATAGTGTCTCATGCGCTTTTGTCTAATAAGTTGGGTGTAAAAAAACATTATTAATGCTAAGTTATAGGCTCAACAACAGGCTAGAAACTACTAAAAGTGTTTCAGGTTTTTTTTCCTTAAAACTAATTCTGACAGGATTAAAAACCCAACCACTTGTGCATATTGAATGTGATTCAAATTGTATACAATTGTCAACAGAGCCTTGTCAACAGAGCCATGTGGAGCCGTGAAAGGTAAGGATTTTTCCATTTTGGCAAACCAAATCAAATTTCACAAAATAAAAAAAAGCTCCACACCAGACCCCAATTTGTTATTATCTTACTACTAGTTATACTCCTACACACTCAGGTGTCCACAGCCACAGACTTTTTTTATTCAGCACACTACTTATTAATTCATTTCTAGCTAAGCCTCAGCAATGATTTCCCAGGGCTAGCATTACCAAACGGCAATTGCTTAAGTCAGAATAAATGACACAATGGACCCTGCAGTGTACAGATCTGCCGAAATAGATGAGACTCGCTGTGACTGCACGACATCTCTGAATTGGATTTCCGATTAGAAGGGTTTAATGTAATTATCTTGAGTACACTGTGCAGTCTGCACTAAGTAACACAGTGATGCATCACCTCGGTCTTCACTATGACTTGTCTCTAGGATGGAGGTGGTTTGCAGTCAGTTCCCAGGAGAGCAATATTATGTTATGATTGACAGACAATGCATCTGCTTGTGATAAATATTAAAATAAGGCTTAAGGGAAGTATGTGTTTTTGCTCTTCGTTTTTTTTTTGAGAACTCACCCTCAGCGAGTAAATGACTTTGTAACCACAATGCTCAGAATAAAGCTGTTTTGCAGAACAACCTGGCCCCAATATTATGAACAAGATTAATTTTGTCAAACACAGTGCTTGCCATTACTAGTGCCCGCTTGAAGCATGGATAAATGCAGCAGTAGTCTTGTAAATGCAGTTCTCCATGAATAGTATACAACTGATTCTATGCATCTCCAAGACAAAAGGTCTCATCACATTTAAGAGGTGTTTCTAGGCAACAGTACAAAACTGGCCTTGTGTCTGTCCCATTTAAAAAAACACTGGGAAAAAGTAACGTCTTGCGTAATAAAAACAATAGCCCATAGTTTTATGTCTTTTATGTTGGAGAAAATGTATTTTTCTGTGAAAAGCAACACAGTTTAGTAAGTCTGTAATGGCACAACTGACAGACTGTCTACAATGTTCTGATGAGTAGGTTAAGTTGTGGTCAATATAGAAGAATAAAATAGAAGAGCTAACCACAGCAACCTTCGTCAGATACAAGAAACAAAAACCACAACAAATATTTAACCTCGCCGAAGACATCTGCTTGAAACCACAGATGTTGGCTCTTTACTTAAATATAAAGGTTTTAAAATGACACAGCTAAGTAACAGATGATTGAGACAGACATTCGGAATTTCACGTTTCGCCGTGTAAGCTACAGCATTTTATAAATTCTGACGTTGTTTTGAAATAAAGTGTCCTGCTGTTCATCTTGGGTTTATTAGCCACCGTTAGGCCAGTGTACTTAAGTGTAACTCATGGGGCTGAAGCTAACAAAGAAGCGCAACACTAGAATGGTAAGGCAGGGAAAGCATTACTCTATGTTGAATTAGCTAACGTGTTGGCAAAGTGACGACACTCACAAGCTTTAGTTACAAAAACCCAACGCAATAGACTTACACCACCTTATGATTGCCTCTAATCTACTCCAGTCAGCCCATTTTTCTGATTTTTGGCTTTCCAATGTGGAGCGAGCCTACCTAAGGAGACTGGAAAGCGTGTGAGAGGAGGTGCTGTGGCTGCCGCTGTTGCCGCTTCCTCCGGTCCCAGAAGATCCACTTCCAGTGCCAGCAGACTGCCGCTTCCCGGATAAAAGCTTCTCCACCGCGGCTAGATTCCCCGTGCGAGCCGCTTCGAGTAGCTCCTGCTCCTTCCCCATCGCGGATCCCAGAAAAATCAGAGAAGGCGCGGGGAAGAGACAGGAAGGAGGGCTTAGGCTGTGGTGGTTAGTAAAATTCCTCTGCGATTCCCTTTCTCAATGCTTCTCGGTTACACCACTGTAAACGGCAAAAGCACCCTCTCCGCCGCTCTGTCCGCCCGTACCAATCCACGGTGCCGCTCTATTCACAAGAGAAAAGTTTCATACACCACGGACGAACAAACTTCCTCTGACCAGTCCCCGGAGTGTCGTCCGTCACTTCCTCGAAACTACCCTTTCTTTCTGCATCTCCAACAAGAAACCCTTCACTCACACACCACATACACACTCAACTCCCCCGCCCAGGCTCAGAACGGGTTTGGGAAAGGTGGCGGCTGTGTCAATTTATGTGAAAATGTTGTAGGAAGTTTTTTTTCTCTTGTAAGTTCAATGCTAATGTTATTTCAAATTATTTTAAACCATTATTTCCAGCCTCAATTTAGCACAAAACCACTTGGGTCGCGGGCTCTTTAAATATTAAATGCATTAAGAATTATAATTTTGCTCTATATACAATCAATGGTTTTGCTACTTAATTGTGGCATCCATTTCCTTTAGAGGGTTGTTTTTATAATGTCAAAAACACCAAATTGAGGTTAACTGTAAACAATTTCCAAGTTCTTGCCTTGCACTGTCTCTCTCTGGAGTATCAATAAAGTTAATTTGAAGCCGGAAACGGAAGTCCTTTCAGCGCATATGAGCTAAGAAATAATTACCAATCTTTTTGGTTCCCAAATGATTTAGTTTGTACAACATCATTGGAATTGGCATAATGGTTAATAGTCAATGTTAGTCAAAAGCGAAATCTTGAGTTGACAGCTATTTAGCTAGCGTGTTAAATGCGAAACCATCGTTAGCGTTAAAGAAAATAGCTTCATTGTTGATGCTACTGTTGTAATCACCTGGTTGTATAATACAAGGTAGGCCCCTGTGTCCATTATGTAGTATTGTAGTAAATTTATGGCAGTGTTTACCATCATTGCATTTTTTAGTATCTCGTCTCAGTTAAAATTTATCTCAGTTTACAGGTTATACGTGGTTTTGAAGGATTTGTCAATTATGGCTGACCCAGCGAGAATAAAATCTGATAGCACTTCTGTAAAGACATCTACTATAATCAAGGAAGAGGAACTTCCAAAATCAGATGTTGACGATGTACACGATGCGTCAAAACCTAGTGAAGAAATCAAAGCGTCATCTTTTCAAGAACCCAAACCAAATGGAAAATCTGTACGTGATTTTAAAATGCCCTTTAATAGGAGTTTTATGTGGTACTGGTATGATATTCTCTACTCCTTTGCCATGTAAACATTGCTCTCCAAAGGAAAAAGCAGCAGCAGAGGATGAAGAAGAGGGAACATCAAATCAGCCTCCTTCCAAAAGACTGAAAGTGGAGCCAGAGAAGAAAAAGGAGAAGCGCCACAAAGTTGATGAGGATGAGATTCAGAAGATGCAGTAAGAATTTGTGTTTATAATCTAATACTAATTCGTATATGATGAATGTAAAACCTAACCACTGGGTTATGTGTAGGGTCTTGGTTTCATCTTTCTCAGAGGAGCAGCTAAATCGTTATGAAATGTACAGAAGATCTGCCTTCCCTAAAGCTGCTATCAAAAGGGTAAGACTTCCACTTTAATTTATTCCCAATCCTAATGTTATTTTTTTAAGGTATAAATCTAAATAATTTAATATTTCTCTTTAATTTTTAGCTCATTCAATCCATAACTGGATCATCTGTCTCCCAGAATGTTGTAATTGCCATGTCAGGAATAGCCAAGGTCTTTGCAGGGGAAATTGTTGAAGAAGGTCAGTAACTATACTGCATTTACACAAATAAATGTCATTTAGAAATTAGTTTTGTCTCATTAAACTTTTGATATGCCCTGGCAGCTTTAGATGTTTGTGAAAAGTGGGGAGACACGCCACCCCTTCAGCCCAAGCATATGAGAGAAGCAGTGCGGAGGCTGAAGAGCCGGGAACAGATTTCAAACACAAAGTATAAAAATATTATTTTCCACTGACTGAAATGTGCTTTACATGCATTTGTGTAAAACATCTTGTGTACTGTAACTAGTATCCACAGTAAAGTTTAGCAAATCCTCACAGGGATTTGTTGTGAAACTTTTTTGGTAAAATGGTTCTAAACTGTTTTTTTGGAATAAAATTTTCTAATAAAAAAATTAAAACAATGTATGTCATTTTAAGTATACTCAGGTTCATCATATTTACATTTAGTCATTTATCAGACGCTTTTATCCAAAGCGACTTTAACAGTGTTACATTTACATTTTTATTTGACGCTTTCATTTTAAAGCGACTTACATTAAGGTTCCAACCACCAGTGTAACAGCTGGAACACCACTGGGTTAAGTGTCTTGCCCAAGGACGCAACAGTATGTCTGTATAACTGTGGGGAGTGTGTGGTGTAATATTTTATATGTCGTGTTTTAAACTATGTAGACCCAGTTAGTTATTCATTTAAACATATTAATATAAAAACCTAATGTCAGACACACACACAGGAAGGACTAGATGAAGACGCAGGTGTCTGTTATCGGAGGATACAGAGCCTGAGGGAGAGTCCCCAGGGCCGTACAGAATTACATCAGGAAGTTAATGAGATCTACCAGGCCTTACAGGATGATATTAGAAAGTTAATAAGGCTTTACAGAAAGAGTTATTACTGTACTGTCATATCAAAACTGTATAAAAGCTTATGTCTACTGTTCAAAGATCAGTAGTGCTGGGGAAGACTACTCGGGTCGTTTATTGTGTTGGTTGTGAAACAATAAAGACTCTATGGCATTGGATCTGGTGTTGCGTTCATAACTCATTCCATACAATAGTGCCAAAGACTAAGGGGTCAGTTTTGACACTACAAGTGCGGGAATTGAACCGCCAACCTTCTGGGTTGAAGGACGACCGCTCTACCACTGAGCCACTGCTGCACCTATTAACTGTATATTTATAAGTTACCTGAGTAATAACCAGTAAATGAGACAAAAGATTTTCAACAGTTATTTATTCTTTAAATCATTTTTAAATACTACCTTTGGTTCACAGAACCAATTTGATATTTGTCTTAATGAAGTAATAGAGACAGAATGCAAAATTCAACATAATCACACAAAGCTGTGAAAATATCATCTCCAAGGTCATAAGTGCAAATTTTGGTGATTTTTTCCACACAAGTGCTAGAAAACCACAAGGCTTACTTACACAACATAGTTTAGTTTGTCTCCTTCAGTGGCAATATGTCCCCCAGCTCTGTCTTGAATATGAGTAAAATTGTGAAAACTGGCCTGCCATAGTGTGCAAAGAAAGTCTAAACAAGCACCATTTTTCCAACACAAATGGGATGCTACTTGACAATTAGATCTAAACTAGATTGCTACATGTTAAATCCAGCTTACATAAATTGTACCTGTATCTCAAAAAGGTACATATTTATATTATTCTAAAACAGCAGCTCTCCTCTATACTGGACTGACTGACTGATTAAAAGCAATGTCCAATTCTTCTAAGGAAAAACTGTACATTTTGATATAGAAATAGTATTCTTGAATCTCTGACTACTGTATCTAGTCTAGTGTGGTCAAGAGTTAAAATGGTTATATACTTTTAGGTAAACCTACATTTTCTTGCTATTGCTTTTATATTTTACATTCCACAATAAGAATGCAACTCTCATTCATTGTTGAGAAGGCAACAGGAAAAGAAGCTAAACATGAATGTTGATTTACCATGGCAGGCCACCAGAGGTCTCCTGTGGCAGTTCAGAAGATCACTGTAGCTGTAAATTATTTGTATTTGACAAAAATGTTTTTATATATACACACTACAAATCACTCTGGCATTGCATCTTGAGGCTCGAGGCATAGTGAAATTCAGTGTGACTAAAATAACTGGCGGATAGCCTAATATATTAAGCCATTTTATCTGATAATAAGGAGTATGTGTGTGTTATTATGGGTCTTAGTACAATAGTTTTTTAAAATGTCATTCATTTTGATTAATATGACTTGAAAAGGTGAATAAAATAAATAAATACACAAAAATAACAGTATTTCTGTTAATACTATTAATCTGAGAACTCCTACAAAACATGGCAATTCAGCAAAAAAACAAAAAAAAAATGTTTTTGGATATAATCCCAAACCTCTTATGACCCAGTTACAATACTAAAGCTGCTGTGCAACCTGGTCTCTATAGATTAAAAGGCATGTGTTAAGAGGTCATTCCAACACAGAGCACATAACATTGTTTCACAGTAAACAAGAATAATACCCAAAATTTCACAACAAAGAAAAAATAACACTGGGGAATGAATGAACGTGCAAATGTAAAATAGATAAGAGTGTGTTACAACTCCACTAAAGTGATAACGCCAAGAATAGCTACTAAAATGCATCCGTCTCTCCCCGTAAGCAGCCAGTGCAATATTTTCCCTACTTTTTACCACACAATACAAACAGTATCAATTATAGGACTAACCAGCTATTTATAATGGATAAAAAAACAAAACAAAAAAAACCCAAACATTTTATGGAAGATATGAATATTTTAAAGACTTATTTGTTATTGTTCATTGTGTGAAGCTAAACATGCATTTGACAGTATTTTGTAAAAAATAAAAAATTATGCATCTACAGCTATCTGTAGTGCCCGTAAAAACAAGATATTGGCATAGACAAATGTTTACATTTGATTTAAAATGTTACCCACACATGCTGTGGGAAAACACTCAAACCTTACAATTAATTTACCTTACACTTATTATTATTTTTAGTTCTGCTTGAGCAGTGAGGAAATAGTACCGGTATTACAAGTAAGTAATATCTGTAATAACCACAAAATCTTGTACCAAGTCCAAATTCTAGACCACTGGCTAGAATGTAGTACCAATGTTACTACCATAAGTTAGGGCTCACTTTCAAACTCTTGTACCAACTTCAAATATACCTGATATACTGGATGATAAAATAGATGAATGAGCAGCCAGTTTCCACTGCAAGAAAATGTACCTCACAGAGTGAATGTGGGGTCATATTTCTTGACTTCCAATAGTAGACGATCTCGGTCACTAACGGCCTGAGTGAGAGCAGCCTTGGCTTCAGAGAGCTGGTCTTGCAGGGATTGTTCCTGTAACAGTGAGATTAATGAAAAAGTTACTGTAAAATGCAACTCTGCTCTAAATCTCGATATAGTCTGCACACCTGGATATCACATTCTGACTTGCAGCAACAGATGTAATTACAACACCATTACACAACCCAGTGTCATTAAACACATCTCTGCTTCATCTCCTTTACAGCTGACAAGTAATAAAACATTGGTTATCTAGCTGTGGATTAAGCAGAAAGCTTGGTCAAAACAGTTGGGCATGTTGTGACCCATAAATTGCTTTGCTCAGAACTTTCTATTGGTGAGACTTACCATGTAAAAAAATCTATTCTTTTTTTGAAAAGCTGCATTAGAAATCCATACCCTCCTTTTTCATATTTTATGTTTCTGAAATGTTTATGCATGTCTTTTACTCATTTTATTTCAAATGCATGCAGGACTTCACCTTATGTTGTTTTAAATGTGCTTTAGAAATAAAGATTGATTGATTCATTGATCCTGCAAACTATAAGGGTAGTCCTGGTCAGAAAAGACAATACAAACAAACGCAGAGTGGCAATTATGCAAAAAAGTGTATTGTTTTGTGAAGTCAGTTTCTTTACCTGGTTGTGCTGTGGAACAACACTGTCCATTTGGTCAAAGCCAGTCATGGGAACACTCCTGGTGGGTTTAGGTTCTGCACTTTCAACTGCAATCAAAAGGCATTCAAGATCCTACTTTTGTACTTCCAGATCACATTTCCACAGTTAGTATGAGTATCTATGTTTTTACACAGGATACACACCTTTGAGCCTCAAAATGCCATCATCACCCCGCTCAAGTAGTAGTTGATCTATAATAAATGTGGCTGGGACAGGTTGAGGGGCTGTAGGGTAAATTCTTGGGCCATCATCCTGAAAATAATATAAAAGGCATATACAATTAAACCACATACCTTCCTTTCCTATAATATTAACACATGTAATAATACTAGTTTTTGTGAAGTTAATTACTGTACCTTTATGGTGAGAATAATATTATTCATGTGCAGCTTTAGTGGCTGGCTGTCAGCTGCAAATTCATCTTCTAGAAAAGGGCCAATGTTACCAACTGTGGAAGATAACAACTCAATGTGGCAGTCCTTTAAGCAACAATCCATAAAGCTCACAGACTCAGCCATTGCACAGTGTTCCGCTGCAGAGGGACCCATTTCTGCTCTCATGCTTACTGCAGGACAGTTTCTGTGCTTATTTTGCTTCTCTAACACTCCACTTGGAACTAGGGAAGCAATGGAAAAGACACCATAGTACACTAGTGCAATTAAAAATACTGTCAGCAACACAAATACAAGTCACTCAAAGTTACTCAAAGACTGACGTTTATATTTACCTTGTACAAGACCAGCCTGGATGTCAGACGTCCGAATATTGCCCAGTTGTACAGGAATAAGATTTTGAGCTTCTGCAGCGACAATTTGGTCTTCTCCCTTTATTTCCATGGTGCAGCTAATCCCACTCAGAATAAGTAAGAAGACTGAAGACTGTAACAACACAGTTCAATAAGATGTATTTAACTTGAAGAACATTACATTCTCTATTAGGGATGTAACAATTAATCGTGAGCTGGTTGAAAATTGATTAACATGTGATGTTTGAAGTTGGTTATGATGTTATTTGAATCATGATATATATTTTAAACAATAGGGGTTGCTCTGTTTACTGCAAACTCACTTTCTGCAAGTTGTTGCAAACCGTTTCTAGCCGTGGGGGACGTGTGCGGATGCTGATATTGAGGAAGTCTCATACTGATTAAAATCAGAGGTGTGGCAGCATAAAAAAAAACACTTTAGCAAAAGGCATTCACTTGCTTCTTGTGTGTGTCTCTCCTGCTGCACAGACCGGTACCGGGCCGGATCAGCTCCACGCAGACTTAACGGGGCTTAACAAACACGCAGAGAAAACAAGTCTGTGTCTGAGGCTAAGCTTTACCCTCTCCAAAACAGAGAAAGAAAATACCATAAATGTTCTGTCACAGGTGGAGAACAGAGAGAATGTGAGATTATCTGAGCTATAAGTTATTATTTCATAACACAGTCAGACCTGTCCTAAACTAAGTGTTCATCTGTTTGAGGCCCTGGTCAGAGAGATGTTATAATGTTCTGGAGGCTCATATGCTGCCTCTGTATCTCTGGTCCGCGGACAAAATCCGGTCCTTTGTCAAGTATTTCTGGTCCTCACATTTATTATTACTGTTCATACATTCTTGCTATTATTAATAAATAACAGTTGAAAATGCATAAAAGGTAACAGTTAAATTGTTTTTGGGGAAACACACTGAGACCAGTGTTTATTTTTGGGTTTGATCTAAAGAAGTTTTAGAACTCAGCTAAAGTTAATAAGAACTAATTAATGAACACAAAATAATTAAGTCTAAATCCATCAGAGGCAGATTTATTGTTGAGTTTAAGTAAACTCTGTTAATATCCACTTATTCAGAATACCTAGCCTTATAAGCAAATTAAATTGTATGTAAACGCATGTAGAATTTTTGATTTTATTTACGTTTATAAACTTACAAATGACATTAGCCTATATTTTAGAATAAATATGGGCCCTGAATTGTGAAATAATTAAAGGGCGTGAGATGAATTGTTAGATCAGAATCATGAATCGAATTGTGAGTTGAGTGAATTGTTTTCCTATTTTCTATTTACTTTTAGTTCTACATTGATGTTTAGTTAGTTCTGTTGGTTGGTTATTGGTTATTTGAAGCATACGGTGTGGCTATTTTTTCTTATATTGTCGTCACCGTTTTAAAAACTCTACTTCTATAATTTTTTGAAACAATAACAACCATTGCCAACTAAAATACGCATGTAAAGGCTATTTAATCCATGTTTGTATGTGTAAATTTACATACCATGTCTTGGGAGACTTCCTCAGTGCTTTGGGACAGAGAGCTGCTGAGATCAGCAGATGAACCTCCCTCAGTCCCTGGAGCTGGACTGTCTGTACTGACTGCTGCATTATAAAGACGTGTTGACTCTAGACCCGAGTCTGTAAAGACACTGTATTAGGTATAACTTTCCAACTCAAAAGAATTCATTTGATATAATTATTATTTTTTTTTTTTTGCTGTCAAGCACCTGAGCCAATGAGGACAACAAAACCATTGCTTGTATCACTATCAACAGAGAGATTTTCATCAGGTAGGCTGCCGTCCAAGATTGCACTGTCAAAGGAATTTTGAGAAGGTGACTGCTTCATAGACTGGTGGCACAGACTGGAAGCTGGAGACAGGGACTCATCTAAACGCTGGACCTGTTCTCTGTGTAGGCACACAAACACACAGAATTGCAGTTAATAAAAACATATGGTGTCCAGTATAGGTTCCAAACAACTACTCCATGTTGCCAACAAATACTTACTTAGCTGGACTGAACAACTTGCTCATCCCAGAGCCACGACTCAGCATGCTAAAGGCATCTTTTGTTATAGAAAACGCCCCTTTTGTCAGATCCAGTGAGGCACTGATAGCATCTTTGGTCTTGTCTTTGGTGACATTAATGGCGCTTGAAAGTTCTCCCTCGAGGCTAAGTGTGGATGGCTCACGGGAGAGGCCTGGGGACTGTACAGGAGAAAGAGGTGGTGACAGTACAGGAGTGTCCACATTTGCTGTCAACCTGTCCTCTTCTACACCCTCCTCTATTGCCTCACAAGCCTCCTCTACTGCTCCATCGTGTTCATCCTGATCAAACCCTGCGTCGCCAGTACTGACGGAGGAGATCCCATTTTCTAGGCAAGTTTCCTCTGGGACCAAGTCTCCTAGGAGGTGATTGGGTGAAATCTCAGAGTCAGTCATGCTGTGGCTGTCAGTTTCTGGAGTGTGAGGAACCTCTGCTTCTGGTTCCATGCACGCTGGAGGTAAGAGAAGCCCTACTTCAGCAGAATCCAGAAGCAGGGCGAAACACACTGCTAAGGTTTCTGTTTTGTGATCCTGGGCCTTTTTAGCATCCCATGTTTCCCATCCCACCTCTGCTCCTAAACGGGCCATAGCATCCTTCATCCTGAGCAAAGCAACATACTGATAATGGTTGATCCACATCTTTACTGGAGTGATGGCATGGATTAAGAAGTGAAAAGACGCAAAGCACTCCTCTGCATGAGTTTGTCCCATTTCTAAGGTGGACTTGCTTACGCTAGAGGGGGAACAACAATTAAAAGCCATGGGTCTGCACATCCATACAGACATTGTTAAAGGTTCCACAAAAGGCTGTGTCCTGCCTTTAGGACATGTACGTGCTCCATCAAAACCTAGTGTTACACGGGAAAGACTAATTGACCAGATATCTTGAGATCTAAGCTGCTTTTGATCCAAAGGCTGGGGTTCAGTTTCTTGGGAGTGTTGGAGGAAGATAGATGGAACAGGGTGAAAGGCACTCCGATCTCTTGGGTAAGGGCAGGGTGGTGTAGGCATAAAAAAATGGCTGGCTGTAAAGTTGTTGTAGATACTGTTAAGATCAGCTCTAGTGCCGTGTGGGCAGTGTCGTGTGTTGCTCACAGTCATCTTGGGCACAGTAACAGACAAAGACTGCGGACGCTCTGGATGGTCCAAAATAGAAGAATCCAGTGGAATTATTACCTAAAATGGCAAGAAAAACACATCAGATTTCTGTAATAATTTCTCTACAATATATAAAAATTTACTCCCAGAAAACATCAATGATTTTACTTGTAGTTGAGCTGCATCCATCCGAATATCTACATGCTCCTCGGCCTTGCTACAGTCTTGCAAATGATAGAACGCCTTTATTTGATCCAGGGTGTGCAGAAGGCCCCTGGAGAACAAACTGATCCACAGCACACTGGGGTGGTCCACACAAAGCTGAATGCCATTTAGTTGGGCATACAAGGTTGACGTGGGCACTGATAGAATTTGAAATGATAAAGTATTATGAAAAACAGACTAAAATGTATGCACCAGACATGATTATATAAATGATTTTAAAGAAATTGTAGAGCGCACAAAATAGTTTTTCACAATACTCTATTAACCTGGAGGTGAACTATAGATGTGTTTTACCTTCTAAACTAGGGCTGTCTGGAAAGTAGTATTCAGTAAACTGCAGATGGATTGCTGGCATGTTGTCTGGCAAATGCAGAGCTTTACGGTTACAACATATAAAAGACTGGGTTTTTTTGTTCTGACGGCCCCTTGTAGACACCTAAATGTAAAAGATAGAGAAAGTGGTAGAAAGAGAAAATAAATTATTTTTGAATATGGTGCCCCTAAAACATCTGGTTGCTTACTAAACCCACACTTACATTTCCACTAGCTGTCCCTGATGTTGATAAATGAGGAACTAAATGTTTTCTTTTTTGAAATACATGATTCCATGTAAATGACTTGGGCTTTCCTCAGTTTGCATAAAATGCACTCACATAACTAAAGATAGAATGTTGTGGTTTACTAATGAGAAGAGTGAAACCAGAAAATGTTTTTGAGCATTATCACAGAAACAGAACTGCTACTGTTATTTTCAACAAACCAGTTTACTATTTTAGACATATCAGTTTAACTAACTGATCATGTATCTCACACTGTGAAGATAAAGGAGCGTTTGTTGCCTCTGGAATATTTGTATGGCTAATGCCTCCAGGCTGCAAATCTCTCACACGTCTTGTAAATGGTTCAAGTCAGTTTCAAGTCCTGGCACATGACGCCAAAGCTGAGTGACAATTCATGCAGCTAACATTTGACTGTAGACGTTAAGGTCACTTGTAAAAAAGTCATCTGCCTCGTTTCAAGAAACAGCTTTAAGTCAGAGTATGTTTATGCTAGAAAGTAAAACTTACAGAGATCGTATCTGAACACTGAGTCAGTTACTATTATAACGCACTCTGGTAGGCCTTGTAAATAATGAAAACATGAATATATATATATATATATATATATATATATATATATATATATATATATATATATATATATATTATTACTTTGTAATCTTAACAATGGGGCCATGGTAAATTCTCTGTTCTTAATTTAATTGATAATGGCTTTGTTCCTTCAGCTTAACTCACAGGCAACAGACCTATAGTTGACTGAATTGACAGTTGTTGATAGTACCTGGTATGAGTTTGAAAGCTGATAATATCTTTGTAAACAATGATACACACTATTCACCACTCAAGGAACATGGATTGTTTAAAAATTAGAAACCCTTGATGCCTTTTCTAGATGGAAAGTTCAGATTTCATGGCCTTCTTGTTTACCTCCCTTGAGGGATATAAAGCCTTTTATTAAACTACAGTGTCTGTAAATCAAATTATCTGTTGCTAGAGCCTTGCCTGATGTATGTTGAAATCCTGCATCCTGATCACACACAGCTAGACCGCAGCCTTCTCAATGATACCCCTGAAGAGGCTGGAACATAGTTTTTGCTAGATGTCTGCTCTTTATCAGATGAGGCAAACTTGGGACTAGACTCTTTATCTAAAGTATTAACATACAAACAAAGACACAAATTATTATATTAAAGCAAGCAAAAATGTCACTTATCACTCAATCATTAATCAAATATTACCCTTCCCTATCCTGGCAGGGGAGTTCTTGGTTGGTTGTAAGACCTCAGTTTGTGGCGCAGGAAAACTAGAAGCCTCAGCTCTCCTCTGGAAGTCCTCCAACAGCTTCCCTGCCCACTGGGCCTGTGCCTCCATGGCTCCATTGTGATGCTCCCAGTGTCTACATCCATCAGCTGTAATAAATAATTAGAAATAAAGAACTGTATTTTCTTAATTGAGTTTTTATTTTAATTTAAATTGAAAGTGAAAAAGCTAAACAAAGGCTTTACTCAAATAGTGCCAGAGGCATTTTTATTATTCTACACTGTAAACCAGAGGAATTTCAAAGGAATAATGGCATACTAGTCTCCCTGCAATTATTCAGCTTCAGCAGTAATCTTCCTAACTGTTAGTTGTGAATGAATGCTGTATTGGCATGAACACAGTACAGACCCTTAGGGCAAGCAGCTTTTAAATTACAGAAAGAGCCAGCCTCTCACCAGGTCTGTGGACTGGATAGAAGTCGAACCCCAGTTTCTTGAAGGTTAGCTGCATGGAACCTTGTGAGCCTGGTAGGGGCAGGTCATCTGTTTTGTATCACATGACAACAATTAAAACAAACTTCCCTGGAAGGGTAATTGCATTTTTATTATTTTAGCTGACCTTCATCTGTTGAAGAACTATCACTGCAGATGTGCAAGTCCAGTCGAGATATGAATGTGTGATAAGAAGACTCTTTGACATCAAACAGGTCAAAGTATTGACTCAGGTTGCTGGGGCTGCCAACTGAAGCAGAAGGGGTTTCAGCCCAGAAGCTATGCAGCCCAGGAGAAGGAGGAGCAGCCTATAAAATATATTCAACAGAATTGACACAGAAATAATGTAGATTCCTACAAAAGATTCCTAGGTTACAACAGAGAGACAGTATAGCCATAATTTATTATTAAATATCTATAAATGGCACCTGCAGAGATTCCGCAGTCATGTTCTTTCTCTGCTTGGCAGACTTTTCCATGGCCTCACTAAGAGATTTGGCATAGTGGATGATGGCTTTGAGTTGAGAATCAGTAAGCACCCACAAAATGTCATCCAGAATAAAAAACAGTTTTGATGCCAAGACGTGGCAGTCCTTTATCTAAATCAAACAATAGAATGAAAATCCAAATGCATTTGTTTGTGTAGTCTATTATATTTTGACATTTGCACAACACAAGTACACACTTACTCTGCGCTTAAGGGCAATACGAATGCGACCCTGGTTGGTAATTAGACGCAATGGTGTGCTGCTGAGGTCCTGATCATCACTCTCAATGGCATCTGCCTCAATTCGTAGACTCTGCCAGTTTATTTCTTTGAAAGTCAACACCTAGATATGATATTGCAGTCATCAAATTCATTTAATATTTACAGTCAGGTCCATAAATACTGGGACATCGACACAATTCTAATCTTTTTGGCTCTACCACAATGGATTTGAAATGAAACGAACAAGATGTGCTGCAGACATTTAGCTTTAATTTGAGGGTATTTACATCCAAATCAGGTGAACGGTGTAGGAATTACAACAGTTTGTAAATGTGCCTCCCACTTTTTAAGGGACCAAAATTAATGGGACAATTGGCTGCTCAGCTGTTCCATGGCCAGATGTGTGTTATTCCCTCATTATCCCATTTACAAGGAGCAGGTAAAGGGTTTGAATGTTCATTTCAAGTGTGCTATTTGCATTTGGAAACTGTTGCTGTCAACTCTCAATATGAGATCCAAAGTAAAGCAAGCCATCATTAGGCTGAAAAAACAAAACAAACCCTTCAGGAGAGAGCAAAAACTTTAGGTGTGGCCAAATCAACTGTTTGGAACATCCTTAAAAAGAAAGAATGCACCGGTGAGCTCAGCAACTCCAAAAGACCTGGAAGACCACGGAAAACAACTGTGGTGGATGACCGAAGAATTCTTTCCCTGGTGAAGAAAACACCCTTCACAACAGTTGGTCAGATCAAGAACACTCTCCAGGAGGAAGGTGTATGAGTGTCAAAGTCAACACTCAAGAGAAGACTTCACCAGAGTGAATACAGAGGGTTCACCACAAGATGTAAACCATTGGTGAGCCTCAAAAACAGGAAGGCCAGATTAGAGTTTGCCAAACAACATCAAAAAAAGCCTTCACAATTCTGGAACATCCTATGAACCGATGAGACCAAGATCCACTTGTACCAGAGTGATGGGAAGAGAAGAGTCTGGAGAAGGAAAGGAACTGCTCATGATCCAAAGCATAGCACCTCATCAGTGAAGCATGTGGTGGTAGTGTCATGGCGTGGACATGTATGGCTGCCAATGGAACTGGTTCTCTTGTATTTATTGATGATGTGACTGCTGACAAAAGCAGCAGGATGAATTCTGAAGTGTTTTGGGCAATATTATCTGCTCATATTCAGCCAAATGCTTCAGAACTCATTGGACGGCGCTTCACAGTGCAGATGGACAATGACCCGAAGCATACTGCGTTTTTTAAGGGAAAGAAGTGGAATGTTCTGCAATGGCCAAGTCAATCACCTGACCTGAATCCGATTGAGCATGCATTTTACTTGCTGAAGACAAGACTGAAGGGAAAATGCCCCAAGAACAAGCAGGAACTGAAGACAGTTGCAGTAGAGGCCTGGCAGAGCATCACCAGGAATGAAGCCCAGCGTCTGGTGATGTCTATGCGTTCCAGACTTCAGGCTGTAATTGACTGCAAAGGATTTGCAACCAAGTATTAAAAAGTGAAAGTTTGATTTATGATTGTTAATCTGTCCTATTACTTTTGGTCCCTTAAAAAGTGGGAGGCACATTTACAAACTGTTATAATTCCTACACCGTTCACCTGATTCGGATGTAAATACCCTCAAATTAAAGCTAAACATCTGCAGTTAAAGCACATCTTGATAGTTTCATTTCAAATCCATTGTGGTGGTGTACAGAGCCAAAAATATTAGAATTGTGTCGATGTCCCAATATTTATGGACCTGACCGTATATATACATATTTGAACAATTTATGTGAATTTTATTGTTTTAACATGACACACTGAATGAGCCGATGGATGTTGCAGATAGTAGCACAGTACCTCTCCTCTCTTTGGGTCAGTAACGCGGGTGTAGCTGAGGTCACTGTGCTGCCATTTAGGGTTTAAGCTGTTGCCTTGGAGCTGCCAGAGTTCAAAAGAGGCATGAAAAGCATGAGACTGAACCTTGATGGTAATTGAGTTGATTCTAACAGACATGCCCTCCACCACTTTTTCAGCAAAGCCATACTCACTGTAGAAACAAAACAAATGGTAGTAACTTGACAAACAATGTAAGGTGATTATCACCAAACAGTAAATTAATAACCAGCTTTGGTCTAACATACCTCTGGCCTGCAGTAATTGCAATTGGAGAGGGGCCATTAGGGGGACGTGGTTCCTCACAGGTCCTCATTTCTACTTCTACTTTGTCCAAGAACTACACAAAATCACAATCACAGAATTATAAAAATAATAGAACAAGCCAAAAAAAAAAAAAAAAAAAAGAGTAAATATTTTAAATTTCTTACCAAGCATATAGGACTTGTTTTCAGCTTTGTCCATTGGATCTAAAAACAGCAAGACAGTAAGGCCAACAGAGTCAGTCAAAATGTCTACAACAGCAGTTTGTCCCATTCCTGTGCACTCGGTGGAAGGCACAAGCTCCCACAATGCTGCACTGACCTCAATAATAACTACTTTGCTACTGCTTACTCAATTACTGAATACCTAAAGTCTATTCTATAGTTAAGTAACACAATCTACATGCATGTCATTAAGTGTAACTAGTACAAGTTATAATACAGATAATCTACACAGGACAGTCAAGAAAAAAACAGAGAATGTTATCAATTTCCATCAAAAGTTAATTTTGGTGGAGACGTTTTCAGAATAGGTAAGAATAGTAAACTGACTGAATTGTGATTTCATTTTAAGGAACATAAAAAGGCCCCTCTAGCCTTTTTTGTTCTGAATACTAAATGTCCTTGTTCAACAGCCAGCCATGGCCTGAAGAAAAATAACATTTCCAGCAGTGTACCTATCAAAGCTTATCTCTGTGGTACTGCCTCTATGTGTTTAGACAAGAACTATTTGAACTCTTAATATAAAAGCCATGACATCAAAACACAATATACATAAATTTTCTGACTGACATGTCATTTGTAAAGGATATGATTTTCCTGAAAAGACACTCAGCGTTCAGACTGACTACTTAATCAGGTTTGTCTTGTCAGAGACCTACCCTGATGGCCGCTTTGTTGCAGTAAACCCGGGTGACAGCCAGCCAGGTAGGTAAGTCAAGCATGTTCTGCAGAACTTCTTCATCTAACTCAAGGTTGGACAGTTGTCCTTCTCCTTTCAATGTGCTCAAATTGATCTTGTCTGGTGACAGATTCTTTGTAAACCTAAAAAAGAATTATGTACAAAAATAAAGCAAGCACATACTATACATACTATATAATTACACACCATAGTAGTTACAGAAATTCAGCTATTATAAATTATTATAAATTCAAGTCATGGTCTCAGGTGAAAAAATAGACACAACTCAATATACCCTTATTATTATTATACAGTGTTAATATTAACCACAGCTTTAGAATAAATTAAAATTAAACCAAATGTTAGGTTGGACTATACACTACTGCATGTTGATATTGTTGATCTATGTTGATCTTCTAAATCTTAACTTAAATGCGATGACAAAATACGCGAACTACATTTTTGTTTCAAAGCAGTACCAACTGTTTGTTAGAAAAAATGGTTATAAACTATGTGTATTTTCAGTGATTCATACTTCATCACGTTTGGAAGCCAAAATTAAATTGTTTCATTGCATGTAGTTAGGTAAAGTTGTTTTGTCTCCCAGATACCTCCCACTTCAACATAACAAGATTAAGATTTACATAGAACTGATATAGTAACTAAACGCATGTTCGAAGTGCCTTGCTGTGTCCTCAAGATCATTAAGCAGCCGTAACAACGTGTTCGCATTAACCAACACGCTTACTGCAAATAAAAGTCGGCTAATTGTTAACACACGACTCGATGGAGATATGAAATACATTCCGCTAACAGGCTAGCAGCATAAAGACACTTACCGTGACAAATGTTTCAGAATCTGTTTTTTTATTATTCCGGCCATCCTTCGTGCGGTTTGTGTTGACCGGGGTAAGCGGCTTTTCTTGTTCAATAAATAACGATTAGCTATTAGGTATATCAATGCAGTGCAAAGCTGTAGCCGTGTGCATCTTGTTAGCTGCTGCTTTCTCTGCAGCGAGCAGCCTAGTTGATGCCGAGAAACACTGGACAGCACCGAGCAAGCCCCCCTCTCAACACAATTAAAAACAACACAGCAGCCCCGTCTGCTGGACAGATGGAAAACCATGAAGCGGACCACCCCACCAATCACGAGTGAAGGGTGTCTTAGCAGAAAAAAAACAAAAGAGCTAATTATTCCGCTATCATAACCATTAAATATCGGTTTACAATCTTGCCACAGTAATAACAAAAACCTCAAACTTCAGTTTATTAGAGATGCCTTTTGAATGTATAAGCCTCTATGTATAATGTTTTGCTGTGGGGTGTATATTTAGCAACTATTTATTGCAAGAACGACAACTTATTTTAATAACAACAGCCAAACTCTCTTAATGGTGTTTTATTCATAGGTTTTATTAGACAATATACAGCATTGAACATTCAAGGGGGCGCCATGGTAGTGACCATTGGGAGTGACCATTGGGAGTGACGCAGATGGATTACATATTACGTAAGCTGGATAATTTGGTCATGTGACACGTGCATCGGGCCTTGCACATGCGCACTTTGACCTGTCGTTGAGTTGTTATGACAAGCCGAGGCCTCGGACTAAATTAGAAGCGAAGGCCCGATCTTTGTCGGGCCAAATCCGCGATGGAGGGCATGGACCTGGACTTAGACCAAGAGCTTATGCAGAAATTCAGCTGCATGGGCACAACAGACAAAGACATCCTGATATCAGAGTTTCAAAGGCTGCTCGGGTTTCAGCTCAACCCAGCAGGATGCGCCTTCTTCCTGGATATGACAAACTGGTGAGTCCGGGGACTGTGTGGCCCGCAAGGTTTGGTTAATACAAGTTACTGTAGTATAATTGATTTTACATGGTTTAGTGTAATTAGATAAATAATGTGTTTAAAATAAATTGTTCCGTGTTTTTCAACCTAAAATTACATTGTATACTGTTTAAATGTTGTCAGGTTCAATTAATGCTAACTACGCTGTAGTAACCAAACTCAAAGCTAGCTGAGTCAGCCTCGACTTCTGCCCTTTTAAACAACTGGTGCTCGCGTGTCAGCTTACACCCCATAAAGAGTCTTATCAAAAAAATATATATATACCACACAGTTTCTGTTGTATCGTGTATGTCTTGAGTATGAGACTAAATTTGGATTTATTATGAAATAGCTATGACTTTCCATTTTGTCACCAGGTCACTGAACTGAAGTCTTAGCTAGTTTAAAAAGTTAACTAAAGATTCTACTGTTCTCATCAGTATTGCAATATTGCAATGTTATGACCGCGTCATGAAGCTTTCATTCCACTAAATGAATAAAAAAAAAAGACCAAATGTAAAAATTGTGAATGACACTTGTATATTAATTAATTACAACCTAAGCTACCTAAGTATTGGTTCCACAAATTATCTAATCAACCGATAAAGTTAGGAAAAAACATAGAATGTTAAACATAGTGTAGGGGTTACTGGTTGTCTGTATTTGTTTCTTTCAGAAAAGCACTTGTGTCTTCTGTCTATTATTGTGAAATTGGAATAGTTTTCTGGTGACCCGCTATTAAAAATTAGCAGTAGGTTAAAAGTCACCTTGTCAAAACGGTCTCATTTACGTTTATTTAGGAGTAGGACGGTAGAATTGATGTCTCATAATAAGAATTAGGTTATTGTATATAGATGGACAGTGCTTGCTCTAGTAATGTCACGTGATATCTTCTGCTGCAGCACTCTTCTAAAAATAAACTCTTGCTTTATACTGTAAATGGCAACATGTCACATTAATCTGCTTTGGTTTTATGTATATTTTTTACAAAACTACTAGTAACAAAAATGTTCCTATCACAACTTGTAATATATGTTTTCTCTACTTTTTGTTTCTTCAGGAATTTACAGGCAGCTATTGGAGCCTACTATGATTTTGAAAGTCCAAACATCAGTGCACCATGCATGTCTTTAGTAAGAGATGTGACAATTGGTGAGGGTGAATCCATTCCTCCTGACACACCCTTCATAAAAACCTGGAGGATACAGAACACAGGTTGGTGGTCAATGTGTAGGCAACTCTTAAACCAAGCTGACTGTCTGTGTGTTGTGATCATTATCGTGCTGAGTTGTCTGTATGTTCTTCAGGTACTGAGTCGTGGCCTCCAGGAGTTTGTCTGAAGTACGTGGGAGGAGATCAGTTTGGTCATGTAAACATGGTGATGGTGCGATCTCTGAACCCCCAAGAAATAGTTGATGTGAGTGTCCAGATGCAGAGCCCTGTGTGCCCTGGCATGTACCAGGGTCAGTGGAGAATGTGCACCGCAAGTGGACTTTACTATGGAGGTGAGAAAAAAAAAAAGTTTGGGAAAAAAATAGCTTTGTCAAAAATAGCACATCATTCTAATATTTCTCAGCATTACTAGTCCAGTAGTTTCACAGATCAACAGGGATGAGACTCCATCAGCATTAATTAAAATAAAGTTGTAGATATTTTGCTTTGTTTTCATAGGCCAGGTTGTGTCACAGTTTGCTTTGCATGATAACAGAGTGCACAAGGAAAGGGGTTAGCAAGTAAATGCCTTTTAATAATTTGGAATTGTTGTTGTTTGATACATAAGAATGTTACCATAAAACAAAGCCACAAGGCTGCACAGAATTAGCAATTATTGTTTTTTTCCCTTTGTTGCACAGCCAAATTACCATCACTGTAGACTGGCAGCCCAACAACCAGCCTGGCCCACCGAAAACTGTCCTTATTCTGCCAATTAGCCACGCCAGTTTTGTATGTTAATAGCTGTGGAGGTTAAATGAGTATTAGTATATCTATATGGTATCTGTACCTTGACAATCTTGTTTTAAATTTTAAATTTACTTCCTTCATAGTGGTATTTTGAATGTTTTTAATTTGGCCCAAATTGAATTTTGTTATTTAGTGCGTATTTTCTTCTCAGATGTCATTTGGGTAATTTTAAGCGTGGAGGTTGGAGGTCTCCTTGGCGTCACGCAACAACTGTCATCCTTCCAAGCAGAGTTCAACACCCAGCCTCACCGAAATCTTGAAGGAGATTACAATCCTTTTGCCTCACCACAGAAGAGCAAGTGCACCAACGGCAACAACAGTGGTCTTCTTGACAACACAGATCCCCCTCAAATGCAGCAAGATCAGAATGGACTTTCACAGAACTCGGTGGATTTAGTAGCAAATAGTCTACAAAGCAATCTATCATTAGTCTCCTATAACCAGGTAAGGCTCATCCTTGATCCAGATGTTCAAAAGTAGTCTCAAACAACATTTAGTTTAAGAAAGAACACAACTCCTGTCCCAGAACTTTCCTATGGCATCCAGACATTTAGACATACAGTGTTAGAAAAAAAAAAGTTTAAAAATCTGTACTGTAAGGTTCAGTTTGCTACATTACACATAAATTTGCTTAAAATATATTGTTTTTACTGAACATGGCAGAGTTGTATTGGGGGATAGTTCAACTAAAAGAATGCAACAGTTGTGTTGCACAAAGAGTTAAGAGATTGATCATTATCAACTGCTTGGTTAATGTTTCCATTCACAAGACACACAGCATTATAGAAAAACCTCCATCTAAAAATGGCACTGGTTTGTTTTGGTTTAGTTAACAAGAGATTTTGTGAAATTAATTTGATTTATTAAACCCAATGTTCCTCACAACTTAAATCGTTTTGACCCTTTTCTGTTAAAAAGTAAAGATGGGGCACAAAACAACAATCTTTAAACCAAGCTAATCTTGTACAGGAATATAAAATACAAATTCTGTTATACTACTGTCTGTTTTTTTTGTTTTTTTTCTTAAAGGGTATAAAAGAGCCCTATTCTTCTGGCCAATCTTAAACCATGGGACTTTAAACAGTGAAGCAGCGCTAAACACAAGCTCTGGAGTCACACCAGGACAACAAAGAAGATGCTCAACGAGCAGTTGGTGGAGAGTCTGTAGATTCAGAACAGTTTATGCAAACGTAACTCTCCACTGGAGCTACAGCCAGAGGTTGACCCAACTACGTGCAGCTCACCCAAATCCATATCCACTGTTTGCACGAGTGAATGCTACACTCATAAAGAGTGTTATGAGTCTATTGAGTGAATACTTTTTTTTTTTTTGTGTGGATTTGAATGAAAGTGAAACAATGATGACAAAGGTGTAATTGTAAAATGTTGTGTATACACACATTTCTAAAACAAACTTAGGAGGAAAGCCATTTATTTTGCCAACTGATATAAACTTTTCTGTTTTCACACATGGAATATTTATTAGTTTACCAGAATCTTACAAATAATTGAATGTTATCAAGTTCTTATTTCCAATATCATAAAATTGTAGAAGGTAAAGTAACACTTATTTAAAAGATGTGTATATGGGTTTTATCACTGCTTTATGCATTATGAGCATCTTACTTGCTACTATTGGTTTAGATCAGTAAAAATCTAATACTCATTATCATGAAACCTGATAGAAACATTGTTTTTATATACAAGAAATGGCATTAAAAGTTTATAATTTAAGAATTAGCCCATGATAGACCATCAGTTTAAAATAATTCTATTGGTTTAAATGTTTTTCTTCCAGTAGACAGACCCAATAATTAATGCAACTATAGATGACACAAATAGTCAGATTTCACATTAGAATAGCTCTTGTGTTTTTGGTTAAGTTCGTAGGGCTGATGATCCTTAAAATACAATACAGACATTCAAACTTTCTAGGTAGAAAAAGGGATTTGGTTTTAAAGATCACAGATCAATGTTTTTTGTCTCATAATGCAGTATTGGAGGAAAAAGATACAGTTATCAAAATACTGTATACAGTATCTGTTGAAAATGCTCTTTTTGGGCCAAACATTCTTACAAGTTTGTATGTATCCTGTAACACGTTCTGAATAGTATAAATACAAGTTGTTAGCATTTTAAGTTGAATGTAAACAAGGTATGTAGAAGAAAACATTGTTATCCTTTAAGGGTCTTTTTTAAATGAAGAGATATTTTCATTCGTAATTGATTTCCTTAATACAGTTTGTACAAAGAATGCATAATCGACAATAATAGTAATCAAGGACCTGCACTATGAAGATCTATGCACTAATATGCTCCAGAACCTGGCCTATGCATAGTGCCCCTCTTCATGAACCCATCTGAACATTTCTGTCACTTAAGCTTCAGTCGTCACGTGATCAGCTTTTTCAGCCAAGTGCAACCTGATAACCAAGAGCCAAAAGATAACAAGAGCCAATGCTTTAACAACTAATGCTTCTGCCAGTAACACGTCTATGAAGTTCCCACTGGCCAGAATGCAGAATGAATCAGTTGGCATTAAATTCATTCAACAAGTGCAAAAGAGTGCAAACATATAAAAGCTTTTTTTTCTCCCCTGTATGTTTGAAGAGTGTTTGTATGATTAAATTATAACTGAAAACAAATGACTGCTTAATTTTAAATGCTTTAAGTATTTACAGATATTTTTATGTGCATGGCTTCACGGGCAGTAGCTCTTATTTCAACATAACTGTGTGTAGCTGAGCAAACACACTTCAGCACTTGACTCCTGTCACTGGTGCTGTGTTTTTAATATTGGACAACCAAAGCCATTCAATATCTCATAATTGTTAACTCAGATTTTTACTGTGCATGATGTATTTATTAATAGCACAATGCACAGCAACTCTCCACGTCCAAGATAATTTGTGGATTAGATTTACTCACTGTCAGCTCCTAGAACATGTTTTAGTGGTAAACTCTAACTGGTGGACTTTGATACATTCTCAAATTGGATCAGATTAGATTAAATTTGAACAATAGACTGAATTTGAACAATGTTCTCGGCTTGTTTTAGTTGTAGGACATTTAAATTCTTAATTCTGAATAAAACCTTTGATGGCCTCTGTCAGTAGTCTCATCAGGGTTGTTTACTTAAAAGCCATGAACACTGCCTCCAGTCATTATTAAGCAGCAGAGCAGCCTCTTGAATACGACACACCCTTTCTCTCATAACTGATATGACATGAAGTCACTGTGTTTTTAAATAAAGTCACACTTGTGTCGTGGAGGCCAGAATTGTGCTGATGGTTTGAACTGGATTGACACAAACTCACCCTGCTGTTTGGTGACGTGCAGACCCTTCACGTCAAGACTAATACAGTGTTCATTAGGCGGCAGTATCAGCCAACATCCTCACAGAGCACAAGAGCTACAAGGTAAGACTGGACACTTGACAATAAGAACATTGACCTGAAATCCCAGAGTTCTCACTTGCAGCTGACATATTCAGCTTACTTCTCAACATGTGTAATACTGCAATTTTAATGCTGTCATCATCAAACAAAATGCTTTTAATGTGCATTAATCTGCAATATAAAATTTTCTTCACGCATACTTATTTTGTGGCCTTGACTTGAAAAAAATATTCAATATGTCAACCTGTAAATAAACAGTGTCTCGATGAATGTGTAAAATTATTAAACACTGCACAGATAGTTTTAGTTTTAAAGTATATTTTTATAAATGGATCTACCGACAGTCTGCTTTAATCTTTTTGGAAATATTACTTTATTTTTTATTTGAGGCAGTAGTTCCTTTTCCCAATTTCAAGAAAACATAAACTCTTTATTTCCAAAAACAGAAATGTTCTGTCATCAGAAAACCGCTGCAGCGCTCAGATGACTAATGCCCTGTATGGTTGTCACATACTGCAAGAGAAAGTTGTAGAACAAGTTTGTGACTATCACTCAGCATTTAAACCGCTGATACCTTCAGGTGATCTAAAAGTGTATGTAACTGTATGTAAAAGGGCCAAAGCATAATGGTTCTAACCTGTTTGACCCAAAATACACCAATATTTCACCTCACTGCCGACTGAGCAGAAAAATACAACAGTTTATTTTATAACAGTTTCATTTTATTCAAGTTTTTCTCGAGTCAACATACAATCTATTGTCATTTATCTAAGTGCATTAAATACATTGTTACATTGAGCACCTTCGGCACCACTCCCATTCAACTGAGCTGTTTCTATTCTTACTCATAACTCCCAACTTCTTATCCTTTATCCAGACATTAGTGCTCCACCCTTTATTCAGTGGCTCGTATTATTCTCTCTCGGCAATAACTTATGCTCTGTCCACATAGTTTATACTTTTACATAGACTCAAATGATTTAAACAAAGGCTATACTTTTACTAAGCTGTAATGACAGATTCATTATGTCAAAGTAAGCCCCAGCCAAAGTAAATACCACATACAAATGTCATGTTTACTTTAGGATTGCTTCTGTTTAAATAATGAGTATTTGAGAGTGGTTTTGATCATCAATACGTTTTTGTCTCAAACTGTACAAAATGTCACTTGAAATCTCAGGACAATTCTTAATTTCTTCTTCTGCTAGTCTTAAACTATCCAGAGCATGGAGAGTCCTGGCTGCACAACCCACTTGCCTTTCTACATCGGCCCTTCCAATACAGACACCGCATTGTCTTATGCAGTCTTTGAGCAAAACGTCAAACAGGTTTATTGGTCGGGGGTCTACATGCCACGCCAGGAACGATTAGAGGCTCTAGAGGAGAACCCCTGTGTGCCTACGTACTGGACTGTAAATTTGAGCCCTCCCACACTGAGCCAATTCCAGGACAGCACCCCTGAGATAGAAGTCCAGACTGAGGAGCAATGCCTGGAGCAAATGCAGACCATGGTGGTGGGAGAAGTTCTCAGAGATGTGGACACGGCGTGCAAGCTGCTCAACATCACACCAGGTACAAACGTCTTCAACACAAAACAATGATGACCTTTAGAAATGTTCTTGACTCATATCGTGACATCTGCGGTGACAGTCAGCAAACATCGCAGACCTGGCCCCGTCTTGTTCAAAGGGAGGGATGACAAAATCTGTTCGAATGAACCCATTGTTTAAAGTTGACATCAAACAGAGCATTGTGTGCACCACTATTTGCTGGATTTAAATTCAATTCAAAATATAACTTAACCTAAACTTAAAAAAACACTTTTATGAGTAGCATGCAAACATATTATAAAAAGACATTCAAATGTTGTCTATAATGCTTTTTGATTTCCTTTAATAATGTGATACCTTTTGGGTATTTTTCATCATATAAAGGTCGAAGCATAACCTTTAACAGTAGTCATTCCCTGCACCAGAGGTACACAAAATTCAAAGGTGAATTGTGAAGTTTCTGTGTTCTACCTTAGACCCCTGGAGCTGGAGCTGTGGGGATGTGCAGAAATGGTTTTTGTGGACCCAGCACATGTACAGGCTGCCAAAAGTTAGCATGGTCTTCCAGGGGCTGACCGGAAGAGACCTGTGCTCGATGTCTGAAACAGACTTCAGACAACACTCAGCACAGTTTGGAGACATGTTGTATGCACATCTGGACATATGGAGATCAGGTGCAACTTGTGTAATAAATGTATTAAATACAAGTCCTTGCTGTAAAGATGTTTGATTATAAGTACTTTACTTTTTGCAGCTGCAGTCATGAAGGGACCATGCCCTCCACAGGACAATCCACCTGGTAGGCCAGTACAATTGTCTCTCCTACATCATCATGCAGGCTAACCTACTCTAATTTAAACATATGTGAAAATGTGGCTTTGTGAAAATATTTCAGATGTTGACAATTTATGGACAGATGTGGTGTGCCACTACCCCAGTCAGCCTATCCATCTGTGGCAGTTCCTCAGAGAGCTGCTCTACAAGCCACACAACTACAGCCGCTGCATCCGCTGGCTCAACAAAGAGAAAGGTGAGAGCAAGATGCTAGAACATGTTCTGACTGGCATTTAACAATACTCACAAATAAATGAATAATGATCATAAGTACATTCTGTAAGTGTTTACCTCAAGAGTTTGGAGCTAACGGAGAGTAAATACATGATTGCCAGAAAAAGGTTCCATGTTTTTGGGTTATGTTTTAAACAGAAATACACTTTTGGTAAGCTGTTTCTAATTGGTCAAAGTTAGAAACTTTGTTGTGCCTTGTTATGGATGTTCCAATCATCTGTGTCAGATTGATGTCTTTTCTTTTAATGTCATTAATTCATTGGGTGACTGGAGCCTTTCCCAGCTGCATTTGAGCATGAGGTGGGGTAGCTACATCCTGGTCCGTATGATAGCCAGTCAGTCACAGAGCATACACACAGGCACACAACCATTCACACCTACATTCATACCTACTATGCATGCACAACTTTGGATGGTGGGAGGAAGCCAGAGTACACAGAGACACAGAGAGGACATGTTGACTCCACACAGAAAGCCCAATGGACACCTGGTGTGCTAACCACCTTGGCAATCTATAGCCTACATAATACAATTTTTTGGTTTCAATTCTTCATGTTTCCATAGCTTCCCAAAGTGGACAAACTGAGTGCTGCTTGAGAAAAGCAGTCTCTCTTCTTTCTGACCAAACATTTTTGCCTAAAGGTTTAAGGCATTTATGAACTAAATAAATTTTGTTTCCAATTGTTTTCTGTGCAATCAACATCAACTTTCTTTTTTTGTTCAGACAACAGCATGTCTCTAAAAAGGAGTGAGCGTGTGATTGCTAGCTGCACTTTTGATGTTGCAAAATGGCCCAAAACTACAGACCTCATTTTAAACAATACCATGTAATGTTAGTATTGTATATGTTATAATATTGAGGTTAATAAAAATAGGTAGGTTTTGCTCATTAGTAAACCCGACACAATACTCTTCACATATTGCCTGACTTGAAACCCTAAAAGCCTGCATTTTCGCCTTTTATTTCTATTTTCCTTTAGGGATCTTTAAAATTGAAGACTCTGCTCATGTGGCTCGACTGTGGGGCATCAGGAAGAACCGTCCTGCGATGAACTATGACAAACTGAGCCGCTCCATACGCCAGTACTACAAGAAAGGCATCATCCGCAAACCAGAAGTTTCCCGCAGACTTGTGTACCAGTTTGTAAACCCTGTATGAGGAAAAGAGTTCGAGGGGAACGTGAGCTGGACATGCAGATGGGAAGCTCATTCATTGGATTTGTTGTGTTGTAAAGACTGCCTATTTAAACATGCACTCCTGCCTATCTGAACCTATACTTCTCCTGATCTGAATTTTCAGTGGTGACATAGAGGAAATGTTTAGTTTCTTATGCGGCTTTCTATTCTATTAAGTTCTGGGATCTAAATCTCTTCTTTACTGTTTCTTATTCATCATCAGGTAATCTATGTGCCAACAAAAATCACACAGACACTACCCTTTTTTCAACAAACTTTTTTCCCTTTCAAATCAATATTGCAATATTGACACCACCACAACACGTTTGATTCGGGTTTTTCATCACTGATGTCATTATTATCTGTGATCATAGTATTATAATATCTTTATGCATATTTAAATGAACGTCTTGTTACATCAAGATGAACAGGCACTACACCAGTTAGGAGATAAAAGTACATCACTAACTATGAACATACATCTTCTAGAACGCTAATATAGGGCGTCCACAGTCTGAGCAATAGTGCCCTGTGTGCATAAGGAAGAGATCATAAACATAAAAAAGCATTTACATGTACACCTTTTACTGCCTCAACGTGGTTAGGTCTCATTTTCAACTCAACACAGTTGTACAGTTACAATAGAATATAATCTTAAATTACATCATCATATACAAATCTGACAGCGTGGGGTATTGTCACGCCTTATGGTACACTGACAACTCCATTGCAATGTAATCCATATGAAATGGTTCCTATTATTTAATATGATTTTCCATTGCTGTTATTTTAATGAACACATTTACATGTATAACACTACATTTGTCTTAATAGTCAATCACTTGGAGTTTTTTGTAAATTTTTCTAGTTACATTTACACAACTCATACACACTGGATAATGTTTGCCCCAAATTATTCACCTGATATGACCACTGTGTGTTTGCATGTCTAGTGTATAGTGAACTGAATGCTTGTGTGTACATATGCAATGTATCTATAGAGAGCAAGAATGTAGAAAGTTGAACAGTAGAAGTCCTTTTTGCTATGCTGGACAGCTTTGCTCTAAGACACAACTTGTGAGCTGGTGATGTGTTTCTCCTCCTGTGATACACAAACCTTTCAAATTCTGTTCCTGACACAGAGACAAACTCATCTGATCAGGGTCTGAGGGGAAATCTGGGGGGAAAACAATAAGGCAAACTCTTATCTACTTATTTAGTCTGAGACTGGGGTGCCACTTCTGACAGTATTTGTGTTTGACTAAACTAATGAAGTGGAGACCTGCTACAAACTTAATTCTTATGAGGCTAATAAATTGCACTGTGCGTGATTCTCTTTAGACAACTAGAATAGCAGTGTCATTACTCAGTGCTTCAGGGATCAAACAAATGTTTGGGTTGACTGGGGGCAGCTACAAGTTGAACTTCACTGAAGCTGTTTGATGTGTTGTTGTGAAATTATTGCATGAAGGTAAAACAGACAAGTGATAGGAACGAGTCATTCTTTGGCTCAGCAAAACGGGCCACACACTAGTTCTTTTGCAAGCTAGAGCTTCAAATGACACTGCAGAACCATGTTTAGACAACATAGCCTCTTTCAAGCCCAGACACTTGTACATTCATGTCCTGAGAGGCTTGGTCTTCAGACAACAGTCTAGTGCGCAGTAATGCATGGACACGTTTCCCTCGGCCCCTTGTTTTGGAAGAAAAGCACTGCTCAAAAGCCTCTTTTCAAAATGCAGTGACAACCTCAAGAAGATGACTTGATCCAACGTCAGTCTGAAGGCATGCATCACTTGTGTTTCTTGTTAGCAGTGGAAGAAACAAGTCTTACAGAACCAAGAATGAAAGCTTCTGTGGAAATGTACCCATCTTTAGCATGAAGATGATGTAAGAACTAGTGATGCTCATAATCTCAAAACAAATGAACATACATGAAAGTCATTGTATCATCAAACTTACTCTCATGAAACAGAAACATGAGCATGTCCAGAGGAATGTGATGGTCAGAGTGAACACTGCATTTGTAGTTGAAGTGTTGCATCAGGTCGTAGCCCACAGGGAATTTATTGCATAGCACATGCTGCTATGCAAGCTGTGAAACAGTTAAACACATAGCACTGCACACACTGGAAAATCACATAAAGAAAAACAAAAACAAAAAGAGGATACTGTCTGTGGTACTTTAACACTACACAGCATTCCCGATGTAAGAATGACAACTGACCACACAGCATTAGAATTGTTACACAAAAATGGCATCACATTGTATATACACAATGCAGGTTAGAGAAGCTCATTCTTGTTTAATGGGCATAACAGATTATATTATCTCCCCATTTTCACAAAAAGCTGTAGAAGATAAATACAGCTACACAGAGAAGCAAATGTGTTCCTGCACTGTTGTGATGTTGACTGTGTATATACTGAATAACTGCTGCTCCTGTTTTAAATGTATTAAGTCCTCCCACCCAAATGATGGATAAATTATAGGATCCAGATATACTTTTGTCTTTTGGGTTACTAAGTTTTTACTCGCAAGACTGCTTGACGCATCTGTTGGGCAAGGGATGTGTTGCTCATAAGTCTCTGGCTATGTGCGATGCGATTGGACAGGACAGTTCACGTTGCCTCCAATGGCATGTCCTTATCTAGTCAGGTGACTAGATGGGCTCAACGTAATTGGCCGGGTAGAGTCCCTCTCGGCCGTTGTCCAAACGTCCTCTACACCAGCCCTGTTCATCTTCGTCTTCAGTCTTGGTCAATTCATCACCTGTGAAAGACAAGGCTTTTACTTAATTGCTGCCATTTTATATAAAAAGGGAATTATGGGTATAACCTCTTCAAATGGGATCATAACTGAGATTTTGAAAATCATTTTTCTGTAAATGCGCTGACATTGAAGTAAATATTGTTTTAATATTGTTAGCTGAGTAGAGAGCAGCGACTATGATAATAATACAGCTTTAATAGAATGATTCTAGGTAAAATCCATTACATAGTTGGTATTGAATTAGATTTTGTATCTGTTCCTTTAGACCAACATCAAAGGCAGGTGCCATTTTAAATAACATAAAAGTGTTCTAAAAATAACATTAAAAGAAAGTATGGTTATTTTGTTGTTGTACTGTAGTCATATTTTACATTTAATAATTTACTTTAAAACACTATATAAGTAAATACAGATAAAACTCACTTTTATGTCCACATGGTTACAATTAGACCCAATATATATTTGTTGTAGTCTTATGCACTAAGATTAAAGTCTGATTTCAAAGGGAAAGTGGTAAAAAAATAAATTTTAATAATCTCTGGGAATAAATATTTTTAGCTCAGTGGGTAGAGCGGCCGTCCTTCGACCGGCGGGTGGGCGGTTCGATCCCCTCTCGAAACATCCCTAAACATCATAAAATCCCGCTCTCCCCCACATACTGTTGTTGTGTCCTTGGGCAAGACACTTAACCTAGATTGCCTCCAGTGAGTGTTCTGTAACACTGGTAAATAGCTTAATCTGTGTAAAGCGCTTTGAGTGCCTACTACAGTAGGTGGAAAAGTGCTATATAAAAATAAAGATTATTATTATTATTATTACTAATCACTGCTATATTCTTTAGAGCAAGACATCTTTAGAAAGATGATTACCTGCTTTAAAGGTGAGCTCATCCTGTTCTTGTCCTTCATAGTCATACAGGGCACGTACACGGACCCCTTTTCCAGTGCTCGAGTCGTCCTCAAAAGAATTGCCGTTACCTCCATTTTCATTTCCCGAGTATGTAGTGGGCTGCTCATCATCAGACCATTCAGCCGAGTAGGCTTGGTTCTTCTCATAGCTGCTCACACTGCATGTAAAGACACAAAGGATATGGAAGTAAATTCTACGGCGAAGTGCTGTAATGTGTTAATAGAATAAAGAAGATAATATAGTATATTAGGTAGAAGTAGAAATGTATGTTTTGTCAACAACCGATTACTTGATACTACCTGCTGCGGTCACCAGGTGGCGCCACATGGTCTGTGCTCGGAGTGGGTGGGGCCCCATCTGGTTTCTTTTTCTTTGGAGGAGCAGCAGCCTGATCTGGGTTGTATTCCTGATGGGAGAGCAGAAAAAAGATTAAATCAATGTTAAATTGAAAGGTAAATTGTTTTCACTGTGGTCTTAGAGTTCTGACACAGTACCTCAAATGCAGGCCAGTTCATAGCCATCTCAGGGCCGTGGTTGTTGCTGAACCACTTCAGGTCCTCTTGAGTGTTTGCAGCCAAGATGGTGCGTTCCAGTTCTCTGTATATCGTGGCATAGCTGGGAAGATAAAAGTGGACCAATCGGGGACAATGAAAGCACCAGACGGTTGATTGTAAGCCAATTTGGCAAGAATCCCCTCAGCGCTGTTCATTTTCTTCAGAAGGATCTAGAGCTGGGTCAATGTGAGAGAAAAGCTTCTGCTTGTGACATTTTACTAAAGCGGGAACACCAAACAGTGTTCAGATTTAAACTGAATAATCCCACAGTGATGCCATGAGGGTTGCCTTGACATAAATGATCAAATCATGAAACTCTGTGCTTTTACCTCACAAAATACACTACGTATATTTGACTGCAGTGGCATATCTAACTCTGTAATTACTTGTGCCTCTTTGAAAATGTATGCTACATGTTTTGTGAATGAATAAATATACATACAGTATCTACAATATTCTATAACTGACCTAATAAATAAATAAATGGATAAAAATTCCATCATGCTAAGAAAGTTGGTATATGTTTGTGTCATTTTTTACCAACAACAGCAATTTTGGGAAAAACATGACATCCAAAACTGTCAGGGTGGTTCAAGGAAGCAGAAAATCAGTTTGCCATAGGCCCTGGCTTTGTTGTTACATCCGGGCTAAAAGCAGTCCAAAATATGACAAGCTGTCACTCTGAGCAAAATTCATTTTGGCAGAAACCTTGTCGCCCAAAATATCAATTAATTAGTGTTGGACATCTGAACAGAAATGAGAAGCAAACGCCTGGCTGAGATGTAAGTTAAGATGGATCATTTGGAAATGAACTAGATGCGATGCGCAATTATAAATAATGTTTGTTTTACAGACACACAAATATACAATTTAAATTACTTTATTTATCCCTGAAAGGTCAACTAAATAGGTTACACATACTATAGACTTTACAGTTGACTGTATTTCATTGATTGACTCTAACTCTGCATGACTATAGTGGATGCTATAAATTCAACCTTACAAGTAGGAGAAAGCAATACTGAAGCTCAAATAAATGCCTCTTTCAGTTCGCTGAAAGAGGCATTTATTTCAGTTTGCTAACCTTTGGTTCTCGCTGAGGTTCAGATGGCGTTTGATGTCCAGCAAGGCCTCTTTGAGGAAGTTGAGTCTCTTGACCTCGTGCTGCTGGCACTGGTCAAATACCTGCTCCATGCTCTCCATGTACTGAGGGGTGCACTTGTTGAGCTCCTCCAGAGACTTCTCATACTTCTCTTTAGCCTGTGAAGAAGCAACAGCATAGAGAAGTGATTTTACTCTTGTGAACTATCAATTATTAATAGAACTAGTGCTCAAGTTTGGGTGAAAAATAGAATGCCAGTAAGACACTAAAAAAACATTATGATAAAACCTTCTGCACATCCTGTTTGCATTTATCCACTTTCTCATGGAGTTTCTTCTGCTGGTCCGCCGTGACGGAGGCCTCAGTCTTGCCATTAGCCTCCCTGGTAGCAGCCAGCTTCTCCTCTTTACAGGCCATGTGGTAGGCTTTCTTGGCTGTCTCCATCTGAGGAATTATTGATCAGTACTTGAATGAAATATAAATACTCACAAACTGGGTCTTGCACAAAGACACTAATCGTAATAAACTAATGTTAACTAACTAATGTAATAAAGTTTTAAGTTGTAACCATCTGTCCTTTTATGAGAAACAAGTCTTAGATACACCGATCATTCATAACATTATGACCACCTGCCTAATATTGTGTTGGCCCCCCTTTGACTGCCAAAACAGCCCTGACCCATCGAGGCATGGACTTCACTAGACCCCAGAAGGTGTGCTGTGGTATCTGGCAACAAGATGATAACAGCAGATCCTTAAAGACCTGTATGCTGTGAGGTGGGGCCTCCATGGATCAGACTTGTTTGTCCAACACATCCCACAGATGCTCGATTGGATTGAGATCTGGTGAATTTGGAAGCTAAATCAACACCTCAAACTCAGACCAGGCCATCTTCTTCCATATTACCATGGTCCAGTTCTGAGGCTCCCAACATTGGGGCTTTCGGTGGTGCAAGGGGGTCAGCACCCTGACTGGTCTTATGCTTGCCCATTTTTACCTGCTTCTAGCGCATCAACTTTCAATACAAAATGTTCTCCTGCAGCCTAATAAATCTCTAAAAGGTGCCATGATGAAGAGATAATCACTGTTATTCAATTACCTGTCAGGGCCCATATTGTTATGCCCAATCGGTGTATATAATGAAAGCTTACATGTTTAACTTCTCAGCAAGAGTTGAGAGTCATTTTAACATTGTATCTGTCTTAAAACAAGTGATTGCCCTGACCTCCTTGAGTTTTTTGGCCCACGGTTTCTGGGCCTTCTTGAAGCCTTCTTCTGCCTCCTTGGCCTCTTTGAATCCTCCGATCATTTGCTTGTGATATGCTTCCTTCTGCCAGTTTCTCACTTTCTCAACGTCCTCATTCACAAGGTTGTTTTTAACATCTTGGTGCAATTCACTGACCCTCTCAGCCTCAGTCATCACAGCCAGCCAGGCTCTCTCCACTGAGCCATACTGTGGACCTGTACAACATCAAGATGTCCTGTATAAAATGTCCATCTTCAGTCTTTATAAATAAATGAAATCATTCAATAGAATCACCTTTTTCAATCAGCTGTCTCCATCTCTTGCTCCAAGCAGTGAGCTGGTCGCCATAGGATTTCTCTATCTTGGATCGTTCCTGCAGGCAGCCCATGAGGTCATTGCACAGTCGATGGCCGTCATCAAATCTTTTGACGGCACGTTTATAATTCCCCACCTGAAAGAAGAAGAATCGGAGAAGGCCATTAACAAAAAGTTGTTCCTTGTTTCTATAATAAATCATCCAAATTCAGACATTCAAAATAGAAAACCGCCCAAGACAATAACCTTAATGGAGTAAGTTCAGATAATATCTCTTACTAGAAAAAAATATAACCAATTGTTAAAATAATTAAATCCTTAGAGGAAAAAGTGACCTCATGCCCTATGAATGGTGGATATACAAGCATTGTTGCCTGTCCTGATGTAAGCTACGTGTATGCAGTTAAATAGCATTTTGTTAAATCATTCATTTAAAAGTGCTGTTCTTTTATGTCTCCACCTTAAGCGAGACTGCCTTAAAACAACAATTGAGTGGCTCCGCCTCTGTGCTGCCTGCAGGGGGCGTTTGCTCATGGTGCATGATAAAGGGAGGGGGGGGGGGCTGGGCTCGTGCCTGTGCATGTGGAGTTATGCAATGACACAGCTTTGTGTGTTTGTATGTGTGTGCTGGCAGCTTTAATCCTCTTGAGTGGTGTAATGCAGGCAGACAGATTCTCAGGGATAGACACGAGGTAAATACATAGGGACCACGTACACTCACTTCATATGCAGTGTCACACACGCACTGAGAGGCCATGATGCTTTGGCTGGCTGCAGCTATGAGGTAAAGCATGTGGGTGTGAGAGCTCTACAGGACGCCAGTGAAACAGGTGTGTGGTGCTGTGTGTTTTGGATCAACAACAACACACAGGTGGACCGGTGGCTCCACGCTAAACCTTTTTGAAGTGTGTATTTCCCAGCACAAATGATTTAACAATGTGTGTTTCTGAGTCTGTTTGTGTCTCCACAGTGTTAGGGTGCTATAGGCAGGTGCTTGTTGTGAAAGAAGACCTCAGAGCTCTTCATGACAGAGGCTCTTTGTGCCTGTGCAGCTAACAGCCATGACACAAAGAATACTCTGTGCTGAGAGAATTCATTAACGCTAATTTGGTTGGGTAAAAGAGGGTACACACACAGAAAGACCCAGAGAAGACGAATGTATGATTACGTCCATGGATCAGGAAAAAAAAACACATTATGTATGCTTTGAGACACAGACAGAGGAATGCTACAATCTTTCAGTATTTGCACTTAGTAAAGGAGTCTGTGTGCAACTATACTGCTGCAAAAATGTATCTTGTGTTGAAGATGCCGCAAGGATGCTATATGTGAACATATGGCGTGTCTGTAACACTCAAAGTTGCAGAATGGAGTATCAGCATGGTCTATAAAGGTGCACACATGACAGTATAAGTCTTTTGAATTTTTTGCACCAAGATAAAATCCTGTTTGAAAAATGTGTATGGGTTTATTGAGAGAATCAGAGTAAAGTATTAGTAATGATGTACTAATAACATTGAGATCTAGGAGATCAAACAACTGCTGCATACTTTGAAGTAAAAACATAAAGATGGTGAAGGTTCTCAGTCATCAAGGTCATCTTGAGGAGACTTTATAGTATCTTAGAATTAGAGACAAAACATTGTCCCCTTAAAAACTGAGTTCAGATGCTTTTGCTTTAACCTTTTCTTCATAAAGTGCCAGTGGCTTTGTGGAGATTTAGGATCTATACATTCAATGGTATCAGGCAATGCATCAGTGTATCGTGCCCATACCTCCCAGAAGCTATCCATGGTTTCGTCAAAACCTGCACATTCATCGTAGGAGCCAGACATTTTCTTGGATATGGCAAAGCACTCTAATGACTAATCCTGTCCTCTGCGGAAGAGATGGGATCCTCATGCACTGCAAGAGTAGAGGAAAATACAATGTCAGACAATTACTTACATAAACAGAGAACAGTCACCGAAGTCATATGACTGAAAAACTACAAAATGAAATTGTAACGTGTTTAGGGAACTCGATAAAAGATGGTTATAATAGAGAGGTAAAATAGTATCATTTGCCATGCATACAGCTGATCTGTGTCCCAAGGAATGTGAAGGGGCATCTTTTATTGGTGTGTCCTAGATAAGACACTGGAGAGACTGCAGCATTATAGCTGTGGCCCTGAATCCATTCTTACTAAAGACACACGTTTGACACATGGCAGCTGAGAGAGCTCAGAATTAAAGGGCGGCAGTAGCTCAATGGGTAGAGCAGTCGTCCTTCAACCAGAAGGTAGGCGGTTCGATTCTCACTCTCCCCACAGTTCATACTGTCGTTGTGTCCTTGGGCAAGACACTTAACCCACCTTGCCTCCAGTGGCTGTAACACTGGTAATTACATTAGAACAATGTAAGTCGCTTTGGATAAAAGCGTCAGCTAAATGAATAAATGTAAATGTAAATGTAAAGCAACACATATTCATTCATAGAATTCAGCAGGCCAGAAGAGCTACACAAACCTTCTTCAAACACAAATGAAACAGTCTAATCAGTGCTCTTTAAACTCTATAGATACAGTGCTGCTGCTGGATTACCCAGTCTTTAAAGTGATTTTTAATAGTGTGACAACTGCTCAATAACTTCCCACCAATGGGACACTATTGAGCTTTGTTTGAAGCATAATCCATTTTGGTCACATGACTAATATATATTTCTTGACAGAGAAGTCCTCCATGGCTGTGCAGCAAACCAAATATATAATATGACAGTTATTACTCAACACAAGGTGTGTTTAAATATAATTTGTCATTGCATTTCTTACTTATCTTGTTACAGAGTTTAAGAATAGAATGCTCAGTTATTTTCAGTGGTTCAAGCATATTCACAGTAATTCACAAAGGCCCTTGACTTTGGCTTTCTGAAGTACTTGAAGTCTCTCCGGTCCAGTTCAGTCAGTCTTTCAACAGAGGAATGACCAAATGAGCCACATTGTGTTCACTCAAAGGCCTCTGTCACTGACCACCATACAGCCAGGATTTCAAGCGCAAGGACGCAGTGCAACAACAAGAAACGTTTTCATGATGTAGCACTTTCAATGTCAATGTCTGAAAACTCGAGCCTCCCAGTTGTGCTGGACTCAGCAGACTTTTTTTCTAGGAAAATATCTGAATTGTCTGTGTCATACTGTTCTGTTGTCTGACCAAATATAAAGAGAACGCATCGAACAATAAAGCATTTTTAAAGGTATTCATGATGCCTAGACAGTATAGCAACTGTAAACTCACATATGACATTCAAAAAGAGATATTGAGGTGCATGGTGAACACTGTGTTCTCTCCTTAAAGCCAGGAACCTCATTATTCATACATTTAATGCATACAATAAAGACTAAAATTTGATTTGCACATTTGCTGCTGTTTTGATAACAACATTGCTCCTACCTGGTCAAAACAGCCAGAAGCTCTATAAACACACAATTACAGATGCTTTAACACACCAAAGGCCTATGCTTAGTGCTAAACACAGAATGTAATGAAGGCATGAATATATATATATATATATATATATATATATATATATATATATGAGTGTTACGCTGCTGAAAGGTTAAGTAGCATTTAAGTGGAATATCCTAAACTTAGCAACAGAGAAAAACAATTGGCCCTGATACTTCTATATCAGCTAACTGCCAATTAGCTTGTGCATTTGTGACTATAACACCTAGTGACATCAAAGCCTTTAAGCTTTCGGCAGGATGCCAGAGATCCAGCACAAAGCAAAACCAATGTAACAATATAACCAAAAAAAATAAACAAGTGTTTAGTGTTTGCAATTTAGGATTTCATAGGAATAAGATCTACTCCAACTGTGTTTGTACAGACAGAAAAATGCTCTGCAGCCCACAAAGCATGAGAAGGTACGGCATAAGGAATGGTGTGTTGTACTCAATGTTGCTGTGTGGCATAAAGCACATTAAGATGACTCGTAATATCACTATATGCCGTTCAATGGGTGCTTGTAGTTTAGTTGCAATCCTGTTGGGTCGTGGCTGAACTGATAATATCGCTGTCTGAAGCTGCACATTTAAATCAATGGCACATTTTGGCAACTTAAACAAGACATGTTTTGTTTTCACATACCTCGGTTTGCTCCATCCTAGCAAAATAAGAAAATCAATATGAAACTTAAAACACCTCCAACGGCAGCTTAAATGTTTCCCCTTTCCTGCACCTTTCTGGTTTTCAAAAATATGCTGCAAATGTTAATTTTGCAGCATCGACCTCTGCGGCCAAAGTGAACCCAGTGTGGCCGATAAGACTGATCCCACAAGCATGTCTCAAAGGCTGAGGGATAATCCTGCAGTGTGCCACTTGAATAGCTTAGGGGGGAGGGGGGTCAGCATCGAGGAAGAGCAAGGAAGAGGATAGGATGAGTGAGCCCGGAGAGCAGGAAGTGCCACTGGGTCATTATGCACCGACTAGATAGCTAATATTGGTGCTAAGGTACTGTATGTTTTGTTCTGAACAGAATTAACAGCTATGGCAATGGCCATACAATTTACTGACATTTTGTTTCTATTTGTATTTGTTTTGTTTAAATATTCCCATTGCAACATAATTTTTAGCGTATACAGCAAATAACAAAAAAACTTTATACACATTTTATTGATTTTATTGTTTATGGGCAACATTTTGAACAACAACCTAATTTCCTTTCTATGATACTTCAATCACAATCGTAAGCATCACTGCTCAAGCTTGGTTCAGCACTAAATAGGAGGCACAACACACTCATAAGCTTGTTACCGTAAGAAGATTTCTGAGAGATGAACTAACTTGACTCCAGCCTGTTTTCATCCTCACTGTCCCCAAGTGAGCAGCAGTTAGGAAAACATTGCTTGTGATTTGACTGTCACAAGAATAACAGCAAGGAACCAGCACACAACAAATTATGACCTTAACTTTCAAGCCAGAGCCGATGTTTTGATCTCCAGTAGGTTTATAATGCTTTATGCTCAGATTCTGTTTGATAAGCACAGCACGGCGTCCGCGTCTACTGACAGAGTAAAAAGAGGACACTCAAGGCGAGGACAGAGGGAGGTCCGTGAAGAAGGAGTTAGAACAAGGATAACAAACTAAACTAGAGCATCAATCCACAAGAAGCATGTTATTTAGTGCAATCCCATAAAGTGCAAAAATTATAAAATAATAATTATCAGCATGAAGCAAAGATGTAAACTTCCAGTAAACAGGACATCAGAAGTTACACAGAAAAATGGAGGCGCTGAGGGAAGAAACAGGTGAGGGTGCAGCTACTGTGGACGTTCACATTAAATGAAACGGTCAGTGGCATGATTCATTTGGTGGTGTGGCGTGGAACTAGCAGGCCGCCGGATGTTGCCTGGAGACAGAGCTACCATGTTCGTAACAGCTGAGGTGGTTACTAAGCCGGACATGTGACTAATGCTTTGGACAACAGCATGGATGACTTTGTGACTGTGTGTAGGCTAACAGTCTAACAACCGACAAATGGTTTAATATGCATAGGGAGTGTGTATATATGAATATGTTTACAATACACAACATGATTTATTAACAATAAAAGGAGACATAAGTCAACATTATTATTCTTGATTAGAATAAGCAGGACCTAATGAAGAATTATCCAAAACATAACCAAAAAGATGAAAGATGTTTTCATTCTTTTGTGTGAACTTCTTCTCATCTGTACATTCTTGATACATACAAACATACTTTGTGGAGAACATGTTGTTCTGTGGAAAAACGTAAGCCTAGGACATTAAATCAAAGCTTTCTTTCAAATAAATAGAAATAAGCTTGGGGTCGTTAACTTTTTATTCAGAATAACAGAATACATTTCCTTCTCTTCATAAAATATGCATTTTGTGAGACCGCCAATTTTGAAAAAACAGGAAATAAGCAAGGCCCCGCCCCCTAAACCTGTAGTGTCATTTTAAAACTGCACTAAAATCCAACAGACTGAACAGAGTCACATGGAGATTGTGACAAAAATGTATAGTAAGTGCCAGGACCAGAGGCTATGAAGCTGTGAATACAGGGCAATGTAGCCACTCACCATATGGAGCTGACAAAAAGAATGAAAAGAGACTGGTGCCATTTTCTCACAATTCATGAACACATTATTAAGTACATACAGTACAAGGGACAAATAAAACATCACAGATTTGCCCATTATGCATTCAGACTTATTGTACATTGCACTGACATCTAAAATAAATCCAAACCCTTCTAAAATGAACAGAATAAGGGTGAGATGCAGTTTTATTTGTCGGTTCAGTGTCTGCACCACACATGAGCCTTGTTTGCAGCTTGCAGGGCACAGAACAGGAGAGTCAAATGTGAACTGACATGTCTGCTCAGATGGGGAGTTTGGAGCAATGTCTCATGAACACGTAATTCCCAGTCTTACTTATCTACTGCTAGGCTGATCAGCCATGGAAAAGTAACATGGAAAAAACCTTATGACAATGTGATAAACACAAGAAGACAATTACAAATCCTTCCTGTGATCAGATGAAGATGACATTTACCATACAATAAAGCCATGTCATGAAACGCTAACAGTTCCCATTGGATTCAGCCTGTATAAAGATTCACTGTATGTTGTGTTTTAAGCAGGCAAGCGAATACAGGATGACTCAGCTATGCCTCCGGTGAGACTTCGGGTCGCTGCTCACACATCAACTTGTGCATCACAGTGTTTATTGCAGGAGAAGGATTTCCCTTTTCTTTTTGCTTCTGTTTGATCGATAACTATTTTTTTGTAACGGCGTGAGTCAGAGCGCTGCTGCTCTTGCAAGAACAGACCACACAAAAATACACCATTTGATGTCACAAAAGATATTACAGAGCCAAAATATGGCTTGTCAAGGATGCGCCTGGGAAAAAGCACAAGCAACAAAAAAAAAACCAGAGCAGCCCATGTTTGCTTCCCGCCTGATATCCCGTTGCTCATGTCATTCCCCCTTCTGTTTTATGTTTCAAGGATTTTCCTTGTCATTGTTTTCAATAAAGGCTCAAAATAACCTGAAACATCCCACAGAAAGATCAGAGCTCCAACCAAAATGTCCTTTACACAATAGAACCACTTTCAAGACAATGAATTAAAAATGTGCATTTATAACTGACTAGACATAAATTAATGAGTTGAATTTCTTCGTGCCCTCTGGCTCGTTCCCTTCAATGCACCTTATTCAACCATTTAGGATCAATTGTCAGCTTTATAGTGTCATTTGTGTCAGATGTCTCAACAACACACACTGCTCACATCAAACAGCTTGTGTCCCTCTGTGCTCTCGCAGCACTTTCTCTTATGAAGCTTTTATCCATCTAACCTTATGTCAGCGTCTCATGGTAGATTCAGCTGCAGCTGTTCTACTTGCTGAAAAACAACACACTAGTTCTGTCCACCACTGACAACATCAAAGGAAAGAAAATTAGGTTTTCATAATTGATGCCATGCACTATTTTCACCTTTTTCAGTTTAATTTCTTTTATTCCACTTGGGCCTGGCCTACAGTAGTGTGGCTCAGCCAATCACAGCTCACAGATATTAAATAAAAATACATTTAAAAAAATAGGACAGGAGGCTGAATTTAATTTAAAACCATACTAAACCTGGATTTGACTTTTACTCAGTCATGAGCACAAAGAGAGAGGATGGGACATAAAGCCAGGTTTTTAGCCATTTTTCTAGCAATCCAAAATTTGTAGGATTTAAAAAAGGGAGAATTACATTAACACAAAAAAAGAGAAATACTCATTTACTTTCAGACTCAGACAGCAGGGCTTTGAAATGGTGGCTTGTTGGATCCATCCTTAAACTTGTCTACAGTACACACCCACGTATAGCTGAGTTGGGATTTAATACAGTGTCCTAAGAGAATGCTGCTGCAGTGGTTATGCAATGATCAAGCCTCCTGCCACAAGCCTCCTGGTGGTGACAGTGTGGTGAAGGCAGGGGAAAAATGGCAGATGATGTGAACGGATGAATGAAACGACAGGCAGAGCAGGGAAGACAGACATATTGGGATGGATGCTGATTAATGCAAGAAATGCAAAAAGCAAATGTGAGATGAATCCTATATGGATATTTTTCTACTGGAGAGACAGGGGCCAACTACAATGCAGGAGGGGAGTAAAGGCGCAATAGCAGCGGTCAATGTGAGGAAAATAGAGCTATTCAAACATGCCCTCTACCGTTTAGCTGCTTCATGCTGCACTGAATACTGATTGGCTGCCTTCAAAAGCTTGAGTGTTTGAGATTTCACCAGAGGTGGAGCGAGTGCGAGCAGTAGTGGTAGACGAGGAGAGCGAGCTACAGATTTTTGTCAGAAAGGAATACATGCTTTGTCCTAATGCAACAGCAGTTTACCTTGAGATACGTCCTGTGAATGTCCAGAGTATTATCACCTCACATCCCTATTTATACCTGCCCCTAATACCCAGAGCCCAGTTACACAGAGAGTGACTGATTCCAGTATGACACACCTTAAACAAGAGATATAGTGGACTGTGATATCAGATGAAGAAGCGAAAAACTCCACAAAGCCTAGCAAACATTGACAACATTTTTGTTCAGTTACAATTTCATAGAAAACACTATATTATAAAGTCATAACTAAAGTGTTAACAATTTATTACTAACTCCACTATTGTGGCCGGGGTTGTTGTGTTCCACTGAAGCTTTTCATATTTTATTGTACTTTACTGGATGTTGACATCAATAGCTACTTTGGCTGTTTCTACAGCTAATGGGACCATAATGCTTGCTTTTCCTGAATTCATTTTTGGTTGAGTATTCTTCCAGTGTCTAAGTGGGAGACTAAATTGCCCATTCAGAGGAAAATAAACACAAGCACCTGACAAGAACTTGCCTGTTCTTATTTGCAGCTTGGCTGCATGAGCTATGACTCAGCACTGGGAAGCAGTCTCCACGCAAAACCTGCACGCTGTACTCAGAGAAGCTGCAGTTTTCATACTTCTACTTGGCTCATACCAAAGCCTTGCTTTTTTGGGCAGTCTAGTTGACAGACGTTTGCCAGTTGGATAAATAAGGATGGGTTGGTGGGAGGGGGTGTGTGAATGTGTCTAACCAAAGTGTTGTGGTTAAATATAGAAAAGAGGTAGAAATAAGGGACAACTCTAGTGTAAACACTGTTTAGCAGCCCAAACAAGACGCAACTCAATCTGAAATTAGACCTCTACTTGTACTGTAAACTAATCTGGATAAAGCTATTGTTTGTATGAGCCTCCTTAAAGCTGCTAAACTCTTAAGGTACATATTCACACTATGAGCGACATAAGTATATAGCCCACATTTGCACTCTGTATTTTGGCTCAAGAACAGCTTTGTTTATAGTTAGCTATGCAACCCTTACAACATAAACAGTACCTTTTCCTAGAGTGACTCAAATGGATAAAAGCAGTGTTTAAACTGCTTGTTTGTAAAAGGTTTGGTCACAATAAATACAAAACAGTTTAAGTAAGACAATCAGTAATTACTGCTTGGGTGTTGTTCTTAGCTGCCAAAGTATTTTTCATAAATCCTATCATAAATGATAAAAAAAAACTGTTTGGTAGTTTCAGAAACCACTGAATTGCTAAGAATAGCTCATAAACAAACACACAATGGAAAGCTGTAATGCAGACTTTACAATGTAATAGTATACTGTATGTCAAACACATTTGCAGAGAGGACACAAACAGACAAATCAAATATAGTCTTAAAAAAAAGCAACAAAATAATTGACCATGGATAGACTGAGACCCTCTCATCAAATATTAACTGTTGGCAAAGAGCTATTCATTCCCTAACAATGTCTTTGTTAGAATGCATTAAAGAGACAGCAGGTCCTTGTTACGGTCTTTGTGGCTCTGTCGGTATTTTCTAACTGAGCAAGTAATACAGGCTAATGTATGAGGAAAAACTACAGAGACATACCTTCTCCACCAATGGGAGGTCAGGTTTCCATAAACCTTCCACAGAGCTGTAGTCCGCTGTGGGAGATCAGCTGCACACAGACAAAAAAAAGGTTTTAGAGTGAGAATTCTTTCAAAGCAGCAATTAAAATTTTCAAGTTACTTCCAGTGAAAAGCTTGTGAGGGTGTGAAGAACATTTTGGATCACGAAATCAAAAATAATAATAATGTTGTGTTGTAATAATAATTTTACAATACAACATTATATTACTTTTTTTTGTTTCCTTCACTAGCCGCTGTAGGTGATATGATCTTGGTTATGGATCATATCTGTCTCTACCACATGAATTATTCTACTGTGGGTTTCAGCCAATAGATAAATATTTTAGCACCTAATTGACCCAACGCCCTGTAATAAAATCAGTCATTCTGAAGCAATTGTTTAATGTAAAACCCCACAAATATATCCTACTTAAAACAATTGAGAAAGTATTAATTATTTACAATGCAATTAATGAAAGTGAAATGAAAAATGGCTGCCATAGAAACAACGCAATCTCATGATGATGACTTTCCTGAATCCCACTTCCATCATCTATGCCATACATGAATGCTAACACACTGAGTCATGAAGGAATCCCAGCATAAATTGACAGTCAGCTGGTCACACAAAATAAAAATGATGTTTTTGGCAACACACTTGGCTGTTGGAAGAAAAGCTGGTATCTTTTTGTACATCTGTACTGTCTAAACTAAAAACCTGGTAGCATTGACTGTGTATCAGATTTACATGTTGCTCTTCACACACGCTATGGTTTGTGTCATATCTACAGTACAGCACATCATTAACTCCATTTGAAACTGTCCAGAAGACCAGACCTGAAGCATCAGGTTAATCCAGAGCAATGAGTGGGCAACACTGACATGTTGTGGACAAACTTTACCAGCCAGCCTGATTCACACTGTTCAACAAGACAAAACACAGGCAGTCAAGAACATTCACAATGTCTTTATATCAACTATTCTTTAATTTTTCCAAGAGGTGCCCTGCTCTGTTTTCTGATTTCACCAATGCCATGTACCAAGGATAGTGTTTCCCTGAGCTTAGAGAAATGACAAGCAGGCTGCCCTTCAGACTCTTCTCTTTATTCACACCTTGTCACACACCACTATCTCTGTGTCTTAACAGAGGAACAGCAGCCTTTAACCCTTTCTTCAGCAATCACAAGTGAGGATGAAAACACAACCCTACTGTTTCACACACAGTGGCCTTTCTCTCACTCAGACTAGCTCCTCTGGGTCAGGTTGGAATCACCATGCCCACAACTGAGGACAAACCGAAATGTTGACAACATGGGAGACATGGGTGGCTTATGTGTGACTTCAACAAGTGAATTGGAATGTTTCTGTGAATGCTAATGCTAATCCTTTGTCAGGTTTATGGGTAATCACGTCAAAAGTAAAGCAAAGTGAAAAGGAGAAATGGGTTTAAATCCACCTAAAACCTTTAAGCCAAACCCCCTAGAACCAACTATTACTTTGTGCTTTTAGGATTAAACCACTGCAGTATGACTGGGTCAACACTGATTTCACACCCACTACTGTGATACATTTAAAGATAAGTATGATGGTTGCATGAGTGCAAGGCATGATTACTGTAAGTCCCAAACCAGAGGACCGCTGCCTCAAAGACAAGCACAGAAACAAAAAATGCTGAAGTATAAAGCATTTTTGAAAGAAATAATCATGTGTTGTTCTCTACAATTCAACCACATTTAATATATGCTTCTTAACACAATGCTGCAATACAAACAAGACTAGGTTAGACCTCAAAACAAATCTCCCTATGACCTTATCATGTTATAATATTTTTCTAATACAACAGTTACTTTAATAATTATCTTGTGTACTTTATCACAAGACAAAGCACTGTTACACCATCCTACACAAGAGAGTCACTCTTTTAACCACTTTAAAAATCATTTATATGGTTATGTTATATATAATATCATAAACTAAGTAAAATAAAATATAAGAAATACTGTTTGGGGTTATATAAGCCCGGGCTTAGGGGATGCTCGCTGAAACACTGAGCACTTGTGAGACATAAGCAGTTTGCTAATAAATAGCAAGGACTCCTTTATGTCCCCTTTGCAGCAATTCAATTGGATTACGCTCCTGAGAGTATCATCTCCTCAATGCAGCCTCCTGTCCCACTGTCTCTTGGAGGCACCTTGTCCACTGGCAGTCACTACCTTCAGCACCACGGACAGCGCACACGCATGAGGCCCGCCACTCACGTGCTATGCCACAGTTGAACACACACAGGGGGGGTTATGACCGTGTGGAACATGGTATCTAACTAATGTAAACACAACTTAACCAAAGGCACCCAAAGCTCCAATTCAGATGCTATCTTCACAGGATGCATGCAGCTCGAGAGCAGGTCTGATGAATGATTAAAGCGACCACAAGCACACCTTATCCCATGTAGAAATCAAGATGCTCCTTCTGTGTAGCTGTCGGTTTGTCAGAAGAGCGAGAGAAAACACAATGACGCTAGAGATGGCTCCTCGCTGTGCTGTGTAACAACCAATTACATAACGTCAGAGCGGACTGCGCTCACTTACATTCGCGACCATTTCACAAATAAATGCTTGAATGTAGCAGAAGGGAGACTCCTGCCAGCGTTCAGATCAATGTCGAGCAATAAGACACTTACAAAGCAAATATAAACGTGTATCTTTTTATTTTTTACCTGTGGGCCATGGGAAAATATCGGACGGCAATTCCGTTTTATTCTCTCGACCAGTTTATTTTAACATAACAATAGCTTTACTGGTTTAGCGCCTGTCCCAGTCATGTTGAATGTTACTGCTGTTTATTCATTAATGTTTAATAAGGATTCACTCTACTGCCATACACTTAGTCACGCACAATCTTACTGTACATTTTTACAGAATGGTCAACATTAACCCCAATTCTGGATATAAAGCCCGCAACATAGCCTAAGTCCATAAAGATGCAAGACGATGCTCTTTACGTGTTGTATATGCACACGGAGGCACGAAATATAAAAATGATGCATGCATTATGGACTGTGGCAAAGCACACATGTATTTTGTTGAATGGTGAATGGAAATACGGACGGACATTATCCAAAGGATTATGATGCTGAAAGATTTGCTGGGCTGCGTCGACCTCTGCTCGAAGGATGCTCTGCTCCTCTCGTCAGTGCAGTAATGTAGTATCAACATGGAGCACGCAAACAGACTTACCAGGGATGCTGCTTCCACTAACGCCGCTGGTACCCAAATGGCCTGCACTGCAAATATTTCAGTATTTCCCCTTGCAGTGACAGAAGGTGACCCTGCGTTCGCTGCAAAACTCTGCCTCCACTAGATCACGATGCACGCAGCGAGGGGGAGCTCCACGGCACAGGCGCACGTCGGGGGGATGGCCCATCCAGGTCCATTCAACGAACGACAGGAAGAAGATGAAGAGAGGGAGCTATGAGCTATGATAGCTTAACACACGTAACGACAATTATTTAAATCCCCCTTCCAAGAATCCGGCCTCAACTTTGACAAAAGGAACTGGATTTTAAATGGGAGCTGTTTGATGATAGCTATAGAGGCCCATTAATGTAACCTAGCCTATCAAAAGTGTCATAATCAGAAAAAAAAGTTTTTATTTATTTATTAATGTCTCCGTTGTTACATGGAAAATTCTAGCTATGCAGGTTTAAAAATGGAGCTCTAGGCAGACAAATCAGTGGTGTTAGCCTAAACCAAAAGTCTAAAGTCTCCAACCTCCACCAAAGTCTGGTCAACTAGGCTTTTTTTTTTCTTGGCTATCCACTAACTATTAACTACCTGCTGGTCTATTCAAATAGACTAAAGCTACCAAACAGCTTAAATATTATCAGGGGCCCTTGCTGTACGACTGTGACATCTAGTGGCACAACCTGACAGAGCAAAAACTGTCTCATCACTCATTGCTTACATAATTACTAGTTATTATTCAATAGCCAAATCACACCATTGATAGTTTATAAAATGGATGTGTTCCGCCCATTGGGCCTCTATTCACTGATATTGTCATTATGACAAGGCAATAAAATGGCGGTTACATCCGGGCTCTTCGGCTTTTACTGCATAGTAAAACAAAAAGCGATATACAGCAGTATATACCTCCGTCCACCAGAGGGCAGGCTCCAAAAGCAGAAATAAAAGGGGAAATCCAATGGCGACTTTACAAGTGTAAGTGTTTATGCTATCTGAAAACTATTGTTTTACTATGCAGTAAAAGCTGAAAAGCCCGGATGTAACTGACATTTTATTGCCCTTTCATAACGACAATATCGGTGAATAGGGGACCAATGGGCGGATTACATCCATTTTTTTTACAATCTATGCGTAAAACAGAGAAACTAATAATTTTGAAGTGGTCTCTTAATTTTTTCCAGAGCTGTAGTATCTATAGTATCTATCATTGATAGCCTTGTCTGTCAGTACTTAAAGTGGATTTTCCATTCCTTTCCAAAGTAGAGCTCTACGTAAGACTAATGTCAGTGCCTCTAGTAGGCCACATGTGATAGCTGGGGGTGACTACTACTTTGGCATACTGAAAACAGTTATGAAGTCATGTGAAAGGATCTGGGCCAAAGTTCCCGATTGATACACATTTAAACTCCAATTAAATATTGATGGCATCCCACTTTTCAACAGCAATCCAGACCAGCTTTGACTACTACATGGTATTCATCAAGGTTTTAAAAAGAGAAAGCCATTTGTAATTGCTTGTTCTGTGGCAAAACCAAACCTAAAAGTCTCAATGAAAATTTCCAAGGATCTTCTTACAGAAGTGCGCAGCCTGAGAAATAGGTTCAACATCAAAGGCAATCAGTTTTTTTGGAAGGTGTCCTCTATCATTTGTAATAGAGCAAACAAACAGAGCTTTCATTAAGACAGTTAAAACACACACTGGGTACTCTGGCTGTGGTAAATGTATTCAATCTGGCCTGTATGTGAAAAATCGAGTGACCTTTCCTAAAAACAATGCTGCTCTTAGAACAGACCTCTCTTTTAATAAAATTACCCATGAACACCACCACACTGGAACATCCCCTCTGGAAATCTACAAGAGGTGAATCTTTAGATATGATATGAGTATAAGGAACATTTTTATTAGTTAGTTATCAATGTATGTACCTAATATTGCTCATTTTAAGACAGAATTGAAAAACCTTCTCTGACATCGCTAATTATGTATTTTCTATTTTGCAATATAATGAATTATAAGCAATTATACATTTTAACTTTATTTTAGGTGACCCTTAAGTGATACAAAGATCAAAAGAAGTAAAATATTGCATTGGTCCAATTTTTTTTTACATAGCACTTTTCCACCTAGTAGGCACTCAAAGCGCTTTACATTAAGGTTCCATTCACCAGTGTTACAGCTGGAACACCACTGGAGGCAAGGTGGGTTAAGTGTCTTGCCCAAGGACACAATGACAGTATGAACTGTGGGGAGAGCGAGATGTTATGATGTTTTGGGATGTTTCGGGATGTTTTGAGCGAGGATCAAACCGCCCATTCGCCGGTCAAAGGACGACTACTGAGCTACACTTTGGGCTTAGTGGTTGTTTAGTGTGGGATTAGTGACAGTTTTAATAATGGTTTAGTCAGTTTATTGCTTGGTTAGACCTATTTTTGATCTTGTTTTACTTTTGGTATCAGAATGGGTTTAATGTGTGTTTTAGCGCCTCATTTCTCAATACTTCAGTCAATAGAACACTAGGTTTCCTAAAAAAATAGCTCTCTGGGGGCACACAGTAAAGACAGTTGTCATTGGTAAGAAATATGAAAAAAAAATACTAACCCAGTTTTAAACATTTTGCTTTCTTGGTTTCTTAAGGTGCAGTTTGACAACCCTCTGACTGTTGCTGTTTTGGATGAGGAGGTAGAGGTTTTCATGGTTAAATGGTTGCATCTGGCTGGAGACAGGGATGGGGGCTGTACAGAAAGACAAAAAGCTTTAGTTAAAAACTTCTAGTTTTTGTAGATACTTGCTAGTTCTTTTTTTCTCTACTTCTCTATTTTGCCACCACTTCTCTATTTTTGAGCACCAGTATTTTAAAACTATGGTGTGAGTTTATGTTTTCTACACAGCAATGTTTGGAGATTTTGAGAGTAAGTACAGACGATAAAAATAAATGTTGTAAAAGTGTAAATAACGCTTTCTGTTCAAGTAGACTCACAAACTGTATCCAATAAAGTTTAGCTATAAACTACAAACATTAACACAGTTTACCTAATTATTTTAGGCTATTGATGCTGTGGGGATACAGCATTTTGTGCAACACAACCAAACAGTTTGGCTTGTATGTTTGTCCCCAGACGTTTGCAGATTGTTATAAAAAGAAGAGCCTTGTCCCAACTTTTTTGAGATGTGTTGATGCCATGAAATTTAAAATCAACTTTTCTATCCCATAAAATTATACATTTTCTCAGTTTAAACATTTGATATGCCATCTATGTTGTATTCTGAATAAAATATTGAAATTTGAAACTTCCACATCATTGCATTGTGTTTTTATTCACAATTTGTACAGTGTCCCAACTTTTTGGAATCAGGTTTGTATGTATGGGCTACACTACTGTAACAGTAGCCTCAAGCCTCAATAAAGAAAAGTAGGCTATGAAGGCTAAATGTATTCATTTATAAGTAAGCTAAATTAATTAATTTATTTTTAATGAACATACATGAGACACAGCCATATGAATGTAATCATGCCAGATTGTAACCTTAGCCACTGCGTCCCTAAAAGATATTTAAATGGTCAAGATAACAAGTTATAGGCATAGATGGTATATAAGATGGGCTATAAGTGCAAACTTTATCAGAAGGTATTTAGGAAGTATAATTTTATTCTGAAGGCGTCGAGAGGAAATACATTTGATGAAAACGGCAAATGCTTCCGGAAAACATTTGACAGAAGAGGGAGCTCGTTCTGCAGACTTGTACAGTGAGTCACAGTTTATTAAATATAATTTCAACACGTAGAGCATACAAATGTGTTCATTTATCACATTTGCTACCAAGCTAATACAAATAAGATAAAAAAAAAAACATTGTATCGCAGTATAACATTTTAGCGGAAGTCGTGCATGGATGCAGCTAACGGTGTTTACCTGTTAATGTATAGTTCGCAGTTGAGTAGCAGTTATTTATATAAGACTTGTAGGAGCCTAATTTTTTCCAGCTTCTTGTGGTTGTTTTAAAGTTCAACGTAACATAACATGGACACAACCCTGTAGTGGCGTATTTACAGCGAACTGTTAACTATTTAATAAGCCCTGGAGAACCTTATATGAAAATGGCGCATATAGGCCCATCTTAAACATTAAAACCTCACTCATCTCTTAAAATAAACGTCACCAAAATGTCTGTGATTTAGATTATATATCTACTGTAAAATAAATGTACAATAATGCAACCATCGTATTAATCTTCAAGTGTGTATTTCTCATTATTAAACTATGCATTAGCCACACTTATCTCTAACCTTCTAACTCTTATCACTTCATTCTGTACAGTGTTCTTTAAGATTTCTCGCTGATTACTGAGGACAGAGATACCATGTGGAAGTCACATGAGCGTGAAAAGGATGAGCTGTAAACAAGGGGGCAGCCAGAGGAGAGATTTCCTGCAGTGTGTCTGCCACTGTGTACTACACAAGCAGCCCCCTGTGCGCCTCCTCTGTCCTGAACATAAGCAATGAACAGCACAACAGAGCCTCCTGCTATCGTCAACGGGGATGTGGCAGTCAGTTATGTGTTGGTGCCATTTTTCCTGATCACTATCATTGGGATAGCTGTAGCTGTGGTAAGTTTAATGGTACAAAACAAGTCACACCATACAGAGTTAAAATCACACAATCTCTACCCTCTGATAAGATTTCTGTTTTCTGGGAGAGTAAGTATGTATTATGTTTTATTTGATTTGTTACAGATTATGTATGTTCGTAAGAAAAGAAGGTAAGACTATCACTTTTACTTCTGTTATGTGGTTAAAGCTGCTTTCATGAAGAATGATAAACTTTGTTAGTTTGTTTCCGTGTCAGTGATTTGATTAAATTGAGCAGTGTTGATGTCCATTGGTTAGACTTGACAGATTGCGTCATCAGCTGTTACCTGTGTACTCCTACGATCCATCAGAGGAGATAAATGAAGCTGAACAAGAGATGCTATGGAGAGAAGAAGACACAAAGGTAGGCTCACACTTAATTGTGGTGTCTTTTGTAAACATAAAGACAATCACTCACATCCTCTGGCATTTAGAAAGGTTGGTTTAAAATCTGTACACAAACATTATAGGGGTGATGTAATTGCATCAACAATAGCTAAGCTGAGACAAAAAATAGTAAAACTCACAACTCATTAATTGATAATAATTCACACTAATTGTAATGTTGTTGTATATTACTAATTGTAATAATGCAGTGGGAAATACAAAACACTAAGTGGTGTAATAACCCTATCTCCAAACCACATTAAGCTTGATGCCAGTTGGCGCATTTGTTAAGAACAGACATTACTGTACGTTAGGTAGCACAGGTTACAGAGTTAGAGAGTAAATGGCTTTAGATGGAGTTAGACTAAAGGGTGTTAGTCCTCTGCTCCTACAGCAAATAAAACCCCTGAATATTATGGCAAAAAACACCAGAAACCCACTAATAAATTGCATGTTAATGTGTGGGTATTTTTAGGCATCTTAAGTGGATACATTTTCTTTACACATAAAGATAAATGACTCGGGTCAATGGAAGAATGTTCAGGTTTTACAAAGGCTGAAACTGTGGCCAGTTGATTCATTACAATACTGAAATAATAGCACTGTTAAAATGATTGTTGCAGAGGTACCACAAAATATAGTCAGCACATTTTAAATGTTTCTAAACAATATTGTAAAATCTTTGAATTTCATGGTCACTTGTATCTTGTCGTGTTATATGCATTTGAGCAAAACACGTTTTAATTACTTGTCATATTTTATTTTTCTAGATTGTGAAAAGCTGGGCCAAAAGCTATCAACAACAGCGCCCTCTCCTGACCAAAGATGTTAATGCATGAAGCATTTTTTCTGCAGGGCTATTGGATTTACCCTTCATCTTGAAGTGCATCAGAGTGAACTGAAGAAGCCTTTTGGACAAGAGATTAAACGTCATCATACTTTAAACTCGTGCCCAGAGGCCTGTTTCTAAACTACTTAAGTGTCAGAGAGTGTTTCAAAGATCATTTCCTTTTAGTTTCTGATGCCAATTATCTGTGCCTGAAAAACATATTTATTAGAGATTATTTATTCTATTTTGTTATTTGATTACATATCACTGGTCCTAATTTTTTTTAATTTGTGTTAATTTTGCTCTGCTATCAATACAAGTCTCCAGGCAATTTTTATCAGTCTTCAACAAAAGGTAATGGCATTTTCAATGTCATTTAGATTTAAAGCAGCTGTCAAAATTTATTTCAGGTTCATGTTGAGTCAATTCAATGTGTCCTGTTATTGCCGCTCATAATTGTGGTATTAGTCATCTCAATGCTTTGTAAAACCAGATCTGGAAGTAAATAAAACTAACCTCACATCTCCACAATGAGTAGTGACTAGTATTCAAAATATGTCCTGTTTAGATGGCAGGCAGCAGCACAAGTTTACCTCTTGCTGAGGAATGCCATCAGTAGCACTCAGGAACTTGGTCTTTTTTGTTCTAACATATTTTTGATGATCCTATAGAACATAATACATTTTAACTGCACTGCAGTTGATAGTTGTATTACCTAGTAAAGTGAGCCTGGGTTTTACTTGATGTAGCGATATATCTTTTAGTAAGACCTATTGTGAAGGGTTTACTTCACAATAGGTCTTACTGAAGATCTTTATTTTTATTATCCCTGTGGCTAGTCTGCAGCCACATTAGGGGGCACCTAGTATTTTTATTTTAGGCTTTTTTAGTAGCCTGCTGCGGAGAGCTGTTTCTGCAATATTTCATTTTGTGTAATTTATACAGTTCATCAAAATAAGTTTTACACATTTTTTTGAAGTTGGGTTGCACTGTAATATGTGAATGTGACAGCGCTGTTATATTTGACTGGAGACTGTTTTATGAAAGACTGATTTAAAAACTAAACCCTGGATTACTGGATTTGCTGCAGCGTTTGGTCAAGCTGCAGATATTTGGATACACAAAATAAATACAAAATGACAAAGAAAATTTCTCTTTATTGACCATTTCTGATACAAATTGTTGTAGGGCACCATAGAAATATAGACATTGTACATTTATATACGGTGTACGATAAAAAATGATCCCATCTAATGAGTTTACAGTTCATAAATGACCAGATGCTAGATGTTGGAGAATGACACTTGATATTCTTTAGATTAATTGGAGGATGTCAAGCTCAGTGAAATTAATTCAATATACAATCAATGTGATATGGCTGGGTGCCTGGAAGTGCCAACACACAGTGGCCAAAAGGATCAGTGAAAGACTGCCAAATCAATGAAAAGCACATTTGTCCATGAAAATCTGAAAACATTTCAGTGCACCAGATTTTATTTTAAAAAGGATAAAAACACACCTACTAAAACTACCACAGTCAGCAAACACAGTTGCCAAGCTGACAGGTCTCCCTGACTTGCTTCACACATTAAAATCACCTGTCTGCAAGCTCCGTTCATGAATGAGCCAAGATCTGGTTGTGTACAGTCAGGTTAAAAAATAAAAAAACTAAACACAACTATGCAAAAAATGACATTTCCATCTCACGCCACAGGTTACATAAAAACAAAAACCAGTTAATGCAAATATTAGGTAAAGTAAGCTGTTGAGTGAGGTATGAAGTCCTAGGCTGAGTATCGCCTGTTTGCAGTTTTCCGGGTTTTGTAATTGAGGTTGTAGCAGCTTAGGTGTGGAAAAAAACCCAGTTAAGTGGATTGTGACCAATGGTTCCCTGACACTTGAGAGATACACACTCACACACACTCACACACACCCTTTACATCTTGCAGACAGTATACAACACAACATAATATTAATGTACTAAGTGGTGACAGAAGGACCAGGCATGGTAAGCAGTGAGAGCTATATGGAATGGAGAAAAAAAAAAGTAAAAACAGCTTTTCTGGATAGTGTCATAAACTATCCTCACAATCAACCTCCTTGTTTGAGCAGTTGCAATAGAGGGTTGAACGAGTGCTTGGAAATTAACATTGTAACAGCATTTGTAAAAGCTCCCTGAAGAAACGACACTGATGCTCTCAGCCTAGAGCTCTGCCAACATATCCTTAATACATTTGTTAAAGATTAGTTATCATACAGCAAGCACACTCCCATAGAAATACTAGTTTTGATTGAACTACTTAAACTGATTAACAATATAATCTCCCCACTACAAGCAAAGACTGAAATAAAGTTAACTATATTTGACTACAAGAATTGGGGTGAATTGATTGATTAATTGGCGCTACTGTGAGACAGAGGGGGTTATAGCGACATGAAAAGACACCTCTACCATCAGTTATCTACTTTCATTCTAAACTCTGAAGCCCATCTAGTATACAATGCAAACATATTGGTTAACCACTTCACACGACACACAGAACAGATTAGGTAAAATGCACCTTTGTCCAGTACAAAACATGGAGAAAAATCTATATGCCCTACCATCTCAGATGCGGGTACAACAAATACCAGTAAGCAGAGAAACCATGTTTAGGAGGGTGAAAAAATAAAATAAAAAGTCCAGGTTCCACAGAGCAAACATTTGTCCAGTATAAAAGACTTGTGATGACAGAGAAAAGGGCTGTTGCCTTGAATGTAACTCTTAGATCTATGCTTAAGCAAGGTCCATCATACTATCCAGTGCTGCTGCATGATATTATGTACTGTGTTAAGCCCTCCTTTGGTAGAAGAACTTTTTGTGAACATGTGGTGGCACTGGTGTTGGAAATACAGCCCAGTTCTGGTTAACAGTAAGTCATTATGTTGAGTGAGGTAGCATGCGAAAATTACTGTTCTTCCTCTTCTTCCTCCTCTTCCTCAGATGATTCCTTGGATGCCTTTTCTTCCACCTCCTGTAAAAAAAAAAAAAAAAAAGATATCAATTTTTTTCTAAATTAATCTACTCCCACAGGGAAAATGCCTTTCAAATGCGTAAAGTGCCAGCAACAATATACTCTTGTGATTCATGTCTCAGGCATGGCTATTTAACTCCAAGAAACTAACATTAGAGAGAGAGAAAAAAAAGTAAACTCCCTTTGATAAACCACAATAGCATTAAAAAACCCATGGGAAGGGTGAGCCATCTGCAGTCAAGCAGTGATTCATAAGCACTGAGTCACTGTAAGGATTTGGCTCCACAGGTTTGCTTCTGCCAAAACAAGTTCATTCATAAAAATATGACTCTTCTTTGTAGGGTAACTTTGGGTCATTATTTGTGTGACTAATGCAATCCAGACTTTTTTCAGAGTACGCCCTAACCACTCGTGCACATGACCAAATGTTACTACAAGACCGCATTTGCTTTCTAGATTACACACATGCCCCTTGAAAGACTTTGTGGTCAGACAACTTTATGGAATAATAACCATTGAGCTATACAAGGTTGAATTATTATAAGCTTTTTAAATTTACGTGATGCCAAGTAGTTGCATGGCTGAAATAAGTAGTCTAAAAGAGGCAGAAGTTGTGCAAGAAAACTTGGGACAAGTTTTATATTCTAGACAGTCATACCAAGCATAATTAAATTGGGAAAGGAATGGCATTACAAATGTGACCATTGAAGCAACATGTAGGCAGGGGTGCTTACCTCCTTCTTAGGTCTTCCTCTGCGCTTCCCTCCTGCTGCTGCGGCAGTCGTAGCCTTCTGCAAGTGAATTTCAAAATTTTGTAATAGAAGGAGACGACAATTTCTTTAAATCATTAGATAATCAAGCAGCCAGTATCCAATGCAGTTTGTAAGAAGCTTTGCCTCCATTTGCCTGGAGATGGCAGCACTATCTCTGTAATAAGCCAGATGGAATAGGGGCATTGGGTTCATTGGCTATTATCTGGAAGGCCGACAGGAACTACACACAGGGCACTCCAGTTCGCTGGCCACCTGGTTTGAGGCTCAGAGACAGCTGGAGGGCCTGGGCAAACCCTCTGCAACTCCACACTTTGCTACCCAACCTATATCATACATGCATTTGCACCCAGCCTCTCTCTCATACATAGCAGTAATAAGCGCACAGGGGAGCTGGAGGGTAGGGGCGCAGGAGAAATTCAGTTGCTATGGAGACGAAGGGCTGAGAAGAACTAGGGCTGTGTGCTGGATGGGGGCGGGTGTGGGGGGGTGCTCTTAGTGTCAGCTTGGTAACAGTCTTGCGGCCTCTGCACCTGCACTGCACTGTGCATAACAAGCTACAGGAAGCAGGAGGACAGGAAGTACACAAGTGAGCATCACTCAAGGCAACAAACCAAGGCTTTACAATAAGTAACCTCAACTTGGCTATTTTTGTAACAGTAAGGATTGAGTCGGTTTGTCAACCAATAAATCACAAGTAACAGCAGGACATCCTGGTGGCTACAATTTAAACGTAAAAGAAGGTTAGAGATGAGCCATTTTGTGTTGCTTGCATTGACTTACTTTGCTCTTGGCGGTTGCCTTATTTTTGCTACCCTTGGGTCGTCCTCTTGGCCTCTTTGGAGTAGGGGATCCACTGGGCTCCTAAAAATTACAATTCTCCATCAATAATGTTGGCCTATGTCTCGTCTCATATGTTAAAATAGTTGCAACTATTGTAACTATTAAGTTAAAAGAACCGAGTAGGACTTGAGTCCTTTCGGAAACGAAGATGACTAATTCAAGGTCACTGTAACTGACACGTACATAAAAGGATGACAGGTGGTCAGAGCTGCAGGCACGGTTTACCATTTAAAGAAAAAAAAAAAAAAAAAAAATACTATATACTTACATCCAACTCCCTCAAGCACTACAACTAAGGATAAATGTAAATATGATTTTAAAGTTGCACTTGTCCCAATACATGCAAATGTCATCTTTGTGATATTTTAAAGGTTGTGGTCTATATCATGGCCGACCCATCTCTTATCATATTACTACTGTGTTTCAAACTGCGGCTCGTAGCAACTGTGGAATTCAATACTAAAAACACAACATGTTGAGTGACAGCTATATGAGCCATTCTGCGCTCTGACTCTGCTGTCTTCCATTAAATGACGAACAGAAGTGGGATGCGAGGAGGTTAAAACCGGTTTAAAAGTGTTGGGTTACAGGTTGCTTACAAACTAAAGAGACACAGGAAGTGTGCTGTGCATGTCTACTTTTACACTAATCATGGGGTGAACGAATGGTCACAATGGCTTGTTGCAGCCACATCTTGGGTCTTCATTTTACAAAGGGCTTAGAAAAACAGCCACGGTCTATGACAAGGATATGCACACGCCTTAACCTGTAATACCATCTACTCGGCTATCCGTCTACACCTTCACATTCAGGTCAGCTTTGCCTTTACTGATGCATGCTAGCTTTCAATCCTTTACAAGACTCTGAGGATGACTTACCTTCTCTGAAATTTAAAGTGATGAGTACTTTACCTGGGGCTGCTTGCGGGGTCTTCCACGCCCCCTCTTCTCAGTTGCCTCCTTCTCTTTCGGCGAGACTGTCCCCTTGTCGCTCATGTTTGCTTAGCTTCTCAAACCTAGGAAATAAATCACATTGGTCAGGCGGACTGCGAGTGTAGAGCACACACACACACACATACACACACACACACAGTGGCCTAAATGCATTACCACATTGACCACAGCGAACCAAAGATGCCCACACGTTGCGAACACATTTAACTCAATTAATCCTTGCTTATTTCCAGGTCTATTTCTGGCTCAGTTGCGCTCTGCAAAGCCAACAGTGCCAGACAAACAAGGGATTGACTTCAAACCGGCTTCGGTGATATGCTAAGACAACAGTAGGCAGCACGAGGCCGCACCAATCTGCATAAACCCCACTGAACCGGTGCTCCTGCGGAACGAGCGTAATTCCAGGCCCGGTGGTTGTACCGAAGCCCTGGGCCTGAAACCATTTGAGAGCATGACTAACTATAACCCCCCACCCCCCGATACCACGAAGGCAGAATATGCTACGACAAGCCATGCCTGCTGTGTGCAGCCACCGCAGCGTTTTAAAGCTTGGATCTGCAGAAGGGCTCATGAAACCCCAGCGAAAGCGTCGGCTTCGCTTTTTGCGGCTATAGCTCCGCGCAAAGCAACAAAAGATTGCTTCCATTTGAGCCACATGCAGTAGCCCATCGAACATGCAAGTTAAACTAACTCACCTCCGTCGTTTAATGTAACGTTAAGGTAATTTTAACAAGAAATGTTTCCTTTAAGCCTAGCTGGTTGAACCCGGTTAAAAAGCTTTGCACCGATCCATAGGCTACAGCTTTTATTCGTCAGACAGAACGCAGCCCGCCCATTTAAAAGCCCAGCTCATGGATACACACTGTCTTACGAGAAATTAGAAGAGTCTAAATAATAATTATAGAAAGTAATTGAAATGTTTACCAGTATGTTGAGTTTGTTCCAACGACGACCTATAAATAGAATGCACGACTCGTCTCCAGCAGATAAAGGAAAAAGGCGCCAGCCAGGAGGAGTTTTGGGGCAATTTAAAGAGCCGCCCTCACGGGAGCAGAAACACTGGAGGGCGGAGATATGATAAATGGGCCACCAACAGCACGAGAGCAGCCCAGCCCCCTTTGCATCCCTTTGCCCAGGTTTGATCCCTAAACGCCCCAAAAATGTGTTTTGCGTTACCGGCAGAGAAACGTATGGCCATTGAAATAGTTACTATGTAACTTATAATGTAGCCTAATGCATATGTCCTCCAGCACAACAAAGCCCGGTAGTCTCCATGGTGATGAGTAAAATGGTGAGTGAACCATGACCTCCCCCAATATAAACAAACCCAGAGTGAAATGGGTCTTTTTCATGATGTCCATGTACTCTTCTTTCACAGTAGCTTACGTTATGTGAAGAAACTATACTGTGCAAATAATGTGTTGTGTGGATAAAGAGAAAGCACCAGTAGCCTAATACTCGATACCGGTCAAGGGTAAATTTGAGCAAATCTATAACTTCATGCATCTTTTTATGGGTGTATAGGATTACATATAGTCTTAGCCAGCAAGAGCTCTGGGTCAGTTAATGAGTAATTTAACAAGCATGTCAGCTACTTACATTTCCATAGACCACAATTCAGTTTGTTTCATTCAAGTGTCTGTGATGTCTTTGCATTTAAAAGAGATAAACATCTGAGCCCTCTCTGACACAAGTGTGTTATATATTGAGACGACTGCAACCAAGGTAAGAAGAAGTTTTTGCACTTATCAAAGCACCTATGGCTCATTTCCCACAAGGGTTTTCAATGTAAATGAGCAGCCCATCTGGAGCTGATAGGTCCTCTCTGAGAGTGGCGCGAACATGCTGTTACTTGTGTATTTCACATTCAAATAAACCCCATCAAATTACTTCTGCACTATCAAACTTTCTGTGTATATATATATATATATATATATATATATATATATATATATATATATATATATATACGATGAGTAGAGGAAGAAAAGGGTCAGTGAAAAAGAGATGGCGTAGGGCATGAATGAGGGAGTACTTTTCTCAATGAGTCCAATGTTCTGCTCAGCATGTGCTTGCCTGGCATGCCACCCCTCTCCCACCCCGTTTCTCACTCTATTCACTTCCTTCCTCTCTGTCTTCCCCAAATACTTCAGGCCCATCCCCCACACCCTCACACATCTCTGCCATACCCAAACCTCACTATGGTGGAGGCAGACAGGAAAATAGGTTGTGTAGAGGAATGTTGTCCTTTCAACCACTGGCACCACCTGGAGACCAATGAGGGGACTATACACTATCACTTGACATGAATGATAAAAAAAATAAAAACTGGAGGAAGGAATAAAGGTGTTAATGTGCCACTGTAGCAACTTAAGGGTGGATTGATACTGAAGTCACTCCAACTAATCTGCAAACAAAATATAAAAAGATTCTCCTGTAACAAAATACCCTGTTGAATTATAAATATGGTAAACAGAGTGAACCAGTTTGAGTCTAAATGCTAATCAAATTTTACAGGAGACAAACACTTCCATGTCAGATGTCCGTCTCCTGAACTCAGCAGCAGCTCAGGGCAGACAGAATCCTATTAACCATTGTGTGGAGGGAGGGGGGTCTTGACCCACTTTGGCATGCTCCCCCTCCCCCCACTGCTGTCCTCCTGCACTTTTCCCCTCTCTTACTACATGCTCATTAGTCCTTCCCTGCATACAGCACACTCTATAGCTCAACAGAGCAATTCATTTTTAGTTGCCGTATAAACCACAAGACGTCTGCTGAAGCCAAACCAAGTAACAGATGTGGACAAAACATCCTATTCCTGCCTGGGTTTCCTCCTGCTTGTGCTGCTGTTGGCTGTGGATGAGCCTGAACATGACTAACACACACACACGCACACATAATCACTAACACACAAAAGACACTCACATCCTCCAACTGGAGAAAAAAATGGGGAGAAAGAAGTGGGAGAGAGGGACAGAGAGAAAAAAAATCCTTGGGGAGGGGAGAGGAAAAGTCTGGGAGCAAGTTGAGAGGCAAGGTGGGTGGGGATGATGGGGTGGGTGGTTAGGGTCTTACTTCTTGGAGGGGCGGACAGAGGTTAGTGGGCGGGGGATGGGCCCGGCTGATTCAGAGCTCATGAGTAGTATCTGACTCACACAAACACAGGAAGTAGCGCGTGCTGCCTGTTTAGTGAACACACACTGTATTTATGTGTGAGACTCCTATATTCAGAAAATAGCGGTATTTTACTCTACCTAATTTGTCCTGCCAGCGCTGGTTACTGAGTCACTGTTCCACTCTCCCCTTTTAAATAGTATCATCTCTGTCCACTTCCTGACATTTTTAGATCATGACCCAGTGGATGTATAAGTCATACTGTGACTCAGTCTTTGAATATTTCAGATTATAAAACATTGCCATAAGTCTCATTTACAGCCATTTTTGGGCTTATGTCTTTAAACCTGGATTTTATCCCACATTATCCCAATTAAAATACACTTAAGTACATGCCACATACAAAATTCACTGATATATTGTTGGTTAATCTCCTCATGCATGATGCAAAATTCATATTGACTTGACCTCTAAAGAAAGGTCAGGATATTCAGGTCAGCTAAGGTATTGTCAAGCTGACAGATGACTGCCTGCAGGAGCTCTTTAAATTAAATTAATAAAGCATTAAAGCTGGACTGCCCATGACTAAAACACCCATGTCATTTTTTTGTCCTTCACATACATAATGAACATAGTAGTAATGAACATGAATAAGGATCCATTGCTTACATGTTGTAAAGATAAACCATTTGAGAGAAAATGCACACTCTTACTGTACCAATAGGTGGCAGACAGAAAGTAACAAAGCTCTGAGAACTGACACCATCTGGTGGTGATAGCTGCAAATGCATTCACATTTTTGTTTTTATTTTCTTTTTGAACGCTGAAAGAAAAAGTACAGCTCAGTTTCCCTCCATCTCACCCCTATCCTCTTCACATTTTCACTGCAAAAGGGTGTCTATGTTGAAGTGCTATGCTGTTGTTTCCCTTTCCATCCCAGGGACCAAGCATGCCCAGTTATGTTGCCAAGGTTGCTTCTGGCAGCTGTGGACATTATTTGGATGTCCAGCAGAGGGTAGTCTTGGCCTAAGGCACGCTCCACCTCATCTTCTGCCAATGTCGATACTGTCAAGGAAAAAAAAGAAAAAACATGTCATACATATGATACAACAAAGCTTTAGAATGTCAGTTTTGATCAAAAAAAAATTAAACAAAAATTAAAGCAGTCACAATGTTTGCAGTTTTTTTGAAGAAATAAATTTGATTTAAAGCATGCTCTCCAGAAAATACAAACAGAAGCAGACAAATTAAGTTAGTCCTTAATTCAACGGACCCTCATCAGCTCTAGATTCAAAAAGTGGAAGAAGCAAAGGATCAAGCTCTGTCACTCTGATAGATGAGCGTATGTTCTGAGCGCTTGGGATGGGTAATAAATGAGAGTCACCTTGGTGATGGTGCATCTGGAGTTTTAGAATTCACGCTACCCCTCTCTGTCCTACCTGATTGATCAAATGGGAAGGGCCCCCGCCTGCCCACTTTGGACCTGTCACATTCCTGCATGGCAGCTGCAGTCCCGGGAGACAGCCCTGGTCTGGGCCACATCTGTGCTGGTTCTTATTGAGGAGATCTGTGCAGACTTTTATCACTGTTTTTATTTCCATTGGGAATGGAGAGCCAGGTTTCTCAGCAGAGTGCTGATGTGATGAGCACAACAACAAATAAGAGGGCGGCTTTACAGTGGGGGATAAAAGGTTTACAAACTCCTCTACAGAGCAGGTGCTTGGCTCAGCTGCAGAGTTGAGTCACTTCAGCATTTGTCTTATTGATTGCATTTTGACTGGCATCCCCTCTCAGGCAAATTGGAAAGAGGGCACTCATGTTTCCAGACCACAGCAAATATAATTGGTCAGAACAAGGGCAACAGTGACTTTTTCAAAAATGATGAACAACGTTTAGTGGAATTGTATGGCAAGCCAATCCTTTACTGAATAAAAGTAAAGGCTAAAAAAGTATATTTTCGTGTAAACTATCCTCGTACTAGATTCTCCAATGAAGCAGTAAAGAGGCCAATCATACAAAGTAAACAAAGGAAAAAAAGTTCAAACATAAATTTTATCCTGCTGATAAATAAAACAATAATTGTATAATTTAGCAATTTGTCTTCAACAACTAAATACATCTAAGTTATTTGTTCTACTTCAATCCTGAACAGACTACTGAAAATAAAGCAGGTAGTGCTCAGACCCTGCTATCCAGCTGTTTTTTGCAGAACGTCCCAAAGTGGTGATCATTTGACAAATCTCCTCCCAGACACCAGGATGTCCGTCTCTGACCCTGACCACATCACAGTCTTTTGTATCACGTGGAACTGGTGTCAGATAGCGGGCTATTGATGAATGATTGGTCTGCTTAAGATGGACTGTGGAGCTGCCACCCGCAGGGGTCTAGTTGAGACGGATGGACCCATTTGTAATGCAGAGGGGGCTCCACAGCCACATTAACTATTAAAGCGTGGTTATCTCAGGGTAATGGTATGCCAACAGTATGGGTTTAAGTCTTATGTTGTTGAATAGAGTCCTTCAGCCTGATTAGTCTGATTGACACAACTTTCAGAAGAGATCTCATATTTGTAACTTTAAATGGATTTTTTTGTCTTAATTTAGTATTCCAAGTATTATATAATTTAAAAAAATTCTTACGCCTCCCACGTGCTATGATTTTTCAGTCTCATATTTTTGTAAGCTCTGGTAAAACATTTATAAATAAACAATGCATGCATACTTTGAGATGAGAATGGTCAGTATAAGAAGGGTCTTCAAAACATTCTGCATCATGAGCATTATAGCAAAGGACATATAATTATTGACACAGGCAGATATATTTTTAGTGTATTTTTGATTATCTACCTTTAAGAAGACATTCCACGGTTGGTTACTCTGCCTATAAAAGACTTGTTCTAACAACACACAGTTTTCTTACTTCCAGAGGCCAAATAGCCCTAACCCCAAGTAAGATGGAGTAAAAGAGCTTGGCACCCTGGCCAGGATTGCCAACAAGCTTGAAATGATGTAGTTAACAGCGGTCTGCTTCACAGCACGGCCAGCAAATGAAACAGAACCCTGAGAAGTGGAGAGGGCAGTCAATGTCCACAAGGGGCCACACTTCTGAGTTTGAAGTTAATGTTTGTTTGAAGCTGCCAACAGGAGCGTCACGGAAGCCCACTTATTAAAATGGCTTTGTCTGTTGTCCAGCTCTCACCAGCAAATGCCTCAGGAGAAGAGACATAAAAAACAAAGCATCCAGACCCTTCCACCTTTTTACTGTTGCTGTGAAGTCTGTCTTTTAAATAAGCCCTTGGAGTCAACTATCCTGAGGGAGAGGGGCACAGTTAGGATCCAGCTCCAACATGGGCCATCCTGGTTGAGGATCAGAGTGGCATTACACCTGCTCACTAAATAAATCATGGCTTTATCCATTCTGCAGCTACAGTCCAATTAACCAGAGGGACCCCGATGAATGCAGTCAGGTGTATGATTAATTACACCCGTCTGACAATATACAGTACACACAATATCCCAAAGGGCAAATTAAACACAAGGCATTACTTGCAGATTTTAGCTTCTTTTTGAAACGCTGTTCATTTGGACACTTTAACCATTTTGCTGACATCAGTGATTATTTCTATAAACAACTAAACACACTCATTATAATGGAGCAGCTATTCTGAACTTCGAATTTCAGCAACAAAGATCATCAACATCCCACTGCTCTCATGCCAAATCCACTGGGAATAGTCATTTGGGGTGCAATTATTTCTTTTTACATGGCCCGTGACAAAGCTGCAGCTCATTTAAATAGTGCCTTTAATTGAACATAAAAGGCAGAGGACAAGGTGGAAGGGAAAGGTTAATAGGACTGACACAAAGGCCAGACAGCAGCGGAAGTCTAGCCTTAAGTGTCACATTGAGCCTGCATCAGAGCCCTTTTCTAGGAGCCAATTAGGCGCGGCCGGTAATTAAACAAAGTCGGACTCTGGCCTCACTTTCTGGTGGATTACAGCACTCTCCCAGACTACCACTGGTAACGACCTCCATCCTTATATCAATGATGTGTTATGTCTCTGAGGTTTGACTGCTGCCACTTTTCAACAGAAAGGTCAGCGATGAGAAGGGATGACAGGAGACAAGGAGCTAATGAGAGGAGAATTCATAGAAGGGAAATGAGCACATTGCTATTGTTTACTTTCATTCAGAAAATACAAAATCAGTCATCTACCACAAGACAGGGAACATGCATCACATTCATTCTTTCGCAAGGATCGCTTTCCATGGAAACAACATACAAATAGACCAATGTAAATGTTCTCTATTTGTCTTCACAGCAGAGCAGGTGGCAAACTTGCACAATGGGGAATGAGTGTGAAAACAACAGTGTGTGAAATCCTATATTTGTACAGTTATAGAAAATATCTTTATCACTCTCAACAACAGGCACGGCAATATTCATTTGAAACAGCCAGTAGAGGCATAGCTTGGTAGATTACACTTCAGCCAGTTCAATAGCTTGTTTGATGGATTTAATTCAAGGTATTTAGGAAAAGCATGGTTTTATTTGATACATAAATCTTCTAATTCAAAATATGGTTTACTGTGAGCAGCGGCACAATAAACAGAGTGCTCCCTTCTTCAAAAGCACAAAAGAATTAAGGAAGTCACTACAGTACTTAAATATTGCAAGGAACGTATTTGAACATGTATTAAAATACCCTTTGATAATCAAGCGGGGTGCTTTTTTGCCTTATTAATTATTATTGTAGACAACGCAATACATCCAATCTGCTATTTATGAGACACAAGAACAACTGGACTAATTTGAGTTTGAAAACACACACTGTAGCCACAAAGAAAATACACTTTAAATATTAAAATTGTAAGGCAAGTCATGCAAAGTTTGATACATTAAGTTACTTTTATCCAGTTGCAAAAACTGTTATTAACTGATGTCATGGTGCAATTTTAACAGAAAAACATGTAACAGTGCTGGCTTTCAAAAAAAGTTGCCACCACTTTATACATCATTCATTGTTGCCCCTGTGCAGCTTTTAAGGAGGAGCACGTGGCTTTTTTGATGCAGGTGATACTTCTATTGTTAGATCAGAGCTACAGAAGCTTATATTGTTGCTTGCGCCTCTCAGTAATCTCACCAAGTGTCTCGCTTGTGTGGAAAAGAATTTTTGATCCATATAAGCACCGTCTGCATTCTTGCCATTCAGGCTGCAAAATGTACAATGGTTTGTCTGGACAGAGGATAAAAAATCTGTTATGACAATAATAACTAGAAAATGTTGTGGCACTCTGCTCTTCCTCTTTCTTTGTGTTCGTAACAGTACATCTTTGCACTGTTATGGCACGCTGCAGGCGCTGTGTATTCTGACAGTGGCTAAGTCGGTGTATATTCTGCAAATACAACCTCAAAGGCTCTATTCTCAAGCTGGCCATTCATAATCCTGTTGAATAAACATCTTTGCACGAGTAAATATTCCTGTATATTCATCCCAGGCACCCTCTTCTCCCACACAGCGCAAGTTCATTTGCTCTAAAAACCTATTGTCGGTGTGTTGTGACTGCAGCTGCCTGTGGGGATTAAGTGGCAAACGGGACTTATTCTGCATGCTGGGATTGTGAAGACGAGGTTGGGGGGGCTTCTCACAGATATAGGTGGATCTCAAAGACTCTTGGCTGCAGCTCCACATATTCCTCTTAATTGGATTACATTCACACAGTGTTAGGTAGACATTGCTATGTGAGATGTGAAAAAAGGAGAGGGCACACACACACATCTTTAAGGTTGTATTACCAAGGACCAATGACTTCAGATGGAAAGTTTTGGTTGTTGCATGTGTTTCCTTTGCAGAATTCATTTATCATCATTTATTCATAAGGTATTTCAGGTCATGGTTTATTATTGTTTATTTTCCTGAAGGCCGAGGTGGTAAAAAGCATGTTAACAGGATTATTATGGTCTATGTAAGTGAATGGATAGATGTTTATGAGCTTAAAAAGAAGTAGAAATCCGCTATCAGCTATTTCTTTCCATGTGTTTTTTTTTTTTACTATTATTATTGTAAAAAAGCTCACAGCTGTGGGGTTTGTTAAAGTGACTGTTCGTTTCTTTCAGTGAGGTCTGAGTTTCATGCCTCTTCATTTGAATAAAGTGAACACTGTATTTAAATAATGGCCTGACAGTTGGAGCAGAACTCTCATTAGAGACAAACATCAGCGATATTCTCAAAGAATGCAGAATCATTACAGAAAACTATAGTTAATTTACATTTTTTTAGCCCTTTCATGTGTTCCAAATGATATGTAGACAAAAGTGCACAGTACACCCAAATGTTTATGCATTCATCTTGATGCAGAAAAACACTTTGTTTTTGCAGTTGTTTGAAGGTGACCCAGTGAAAAAGTCAGTCTGTTACTGTTCTTGTACAGCGGACAAACTGAGCACTGCTGGAGAAGAAGCGCACTCATATTTCTTTTTGAGCACATTCTTGCATAAAACTTTATTTTATGAACTAAATTGATAACTATTTCAACATGGAATTGCAATCTGATTTTCCATCATTAGATGTCGCCAAAGCACCCATAAAACTACACACCCCATTTTTAGAGTCAAAGGATAAATGTGTTAGTAGCCACAAATATATGAAGAGAGGACAGAAACTTGTTATTTTGTACTTTTCAAAAAAAAAAAAAAAAAAAAAAAAAAAAAGCATTACTAAAATCAATTAGAGCTACATGTGTCAATAATAAACTATACACCTTGGAAACTTAAAAAGACTTGCTACTTCCATTTGGCCGTGAAGTGAAGTGAAGTTTTGCAGTGAAACGTTTATGTTCTAAATTCAATATACAATTGGAATAGTCTTTAATTATTATACACTGTTGCCATAATAAAAGTTTAAAAACCAGCTGTTCTATAACATAATTATGATTGAAAAGTTTGAAACATCACCCCAAAAAAAGAAACAGTTAGTTTCAGTTTCAGTTATTAGTATTTGTACTACAGATTTCTGGCACTTCTTTTAGTCTAAAAGCTTAGAATGGAACGAGCCACTCTGTTTTGTGCCAAATGTTTGTCCTATATTGTATTTTTAAACAGAAACCAATTACCAGACCGAAGACGGGGCGCAGTGGCTCAGTGGCTCAGAGGTAGAGCGCACATCCAAAGGAAGGTTTGCGGTTCGATTCCCGCTCTACCTACAGTTCATACTATCATTGTGTCCTTGGGAAAGATGCTCAACCCACCTAAGCACAGTATGAATGTTGGGACAACGGATGGAAATTAGCCTAAGGCGACAACCTGGCATGTTTACCTTCATGTGCACTGTCCCAATTAAATAATACTAATAATACTAACTAATACTAATAATAGTAACCAAAGTAATATGGATCACAAATCAGATCCACATGAGATGTACTGCAGACATGTTAAATATATAATTCTGCTGTTTTGCGTTCAGCTAAAACACAAGTTTGTACGTTACGCAGTTGAAAACAGTGTTTTTCTTGGTTTCAACACTCCAAGTTTTTTTTCTCAGCCCCTCTCTGGGTTTAGGGTCAGTGCTGGCAGGTCAGCTCTTTTGTCTTCCTGGTCTTTGCACTGCTGGTGTTGTATATTACTTTATAGTGTTTTACTCAGTGCTGGGCTGTGATTGATTGGTTGCCCCCATCCCTGTACTCCTTTGAGATGTACTGTACACTTGATAAATGACAGCACAAAGCAACAAACACAAAGCTGACGTAACACAAGATTGGTGAAACTAATGATTTAGAGAAATAAAAAAAAACCTCTGCACCCCCAAATCCTACGGCAAACTCCTGTGTCAAACTGAGAAAAGTTCAAACATGGCCAGCTTTATAATTGTACACTGACATTCATTTCACTGACAATCAGCATAAAAGCAGCCGCTGCATACATAAGCATTATTTGGTGCCAGTTTGACAACCCCAATCATGTCTGATGTCACAACTTAATAGAATGTGAATGTGACTATGAGCTTTATTTGTTCCCTTTTTACAAAAAAAGAGCTGCTGTGTGACAATGGCTTTTCACAAAACAACTGACAGTGGAGAATTTTCTAAACACTAAAAAAAGGCATTCTGTAAATTGTATATCAGAGCTCCAGTATGAGAGCAGAAGGACTACTGTTAAAAGTGCTTACTGTTAAGTTACATTTACATCTGTAGAGAGCTGTTGTGCAGCCAGGAAGTACAGTTGGCCAGATAGATCTATGGCCCCACGCCCAGAATTCTGCTGTGCACCCCTCAGTTCAGACAGACAGTCCCAGCCCGACTGTTACTATTGGCCCCATCACTACCTCACGCTGTATGTTTCACATGTCTATTACTGCGTGGCTCTGCAGACATAAATATACTGCATATTGAGAAAAAACACGTCGACCTTTTTAATGTTTGAACTGTGAACGCTTCCATCTGCAGCTACACTTAGGTGCAGTCACAGATTGATGTCATCTGCTGTTAGCAGACTGACGCCCAAGTGCCAGCTTTGGAAAGTAAATGCTAGGTGTAAAGGTGTTTTGTTCTTCCACATCTAGTTCGTAATTAAAAGAGCTCTGTCTAATACAGGTAGTATAGAAAGAAAGAAAAAAAGAAGAAAACAAAGCTATTTCTTTAATTAGTGTGTCCAGAAATAAATTTAGTCATAATCATCTTACATCTACAGTGTACAAATAATGACATTTAATGAATCTAAAGGCTACTAAAGAGATGGCAAAATGTATCCACTTTGAAATCAAAATGATTACTTTGATTCAATAGAAAGTTCTTCACATACCAGACTCGACGCGTGGTAAATAACAAACCAAATGCACATGTTTAAGAATTTGTTATAAGCATTGCAGCGCCATAAGGGTTGCCACATAACTCGGGTATATACCTCCTAATGTGGAGGTTTCTGCAGGAGACAGATTGTGAGTTGCAGCTCTCTTGCTACTTTCATTAGGAACCCTGTTAGTCGGGATCCCTCAGCCTGCACTGCATCACCTCCCTGGCACAGGCGCAAAAGCCATAAATATGAGCTGGGAATACTGAGCACCTACAAATCACGGCATCTCATCTGCTCTATAAGAGTTTCAAAGCACTGTGAGCAAGATTTCACACACACACACCCTCCCCTGCTGTAATTACCGCTTTTATACCAAAGACATACCGCAACATAACTCACCCTAATTTATACATTATTTGGCTTTTTAACACGGAAGTGTGACATTCACATTCACTGACAATGAATGCAAGTCTGGTACTGTAATGATACTGGAGAGCTAATCACATCCGGCTGCCCGCTCCATTTGAATGGAACGGTAAGGTAAGTGAAGGACGGAATAATTCATGCACCCCCAAGCCCACAACACTGTCCAAGGAGAAAACAAGTGGATTTTTATAACAACACTAACACCTTCTCATTGCAACACTAGAATTTGCACCATTTTACTTTTCTACTTCATGTAATAAAGATCACTTTGCCTCCTAGCCTCTGTCCATTGTTTTTTTCTCTCAAGGGAAGAAAACGTTTCCTCTTGTAATTGTTTCATTCAAACAGTTCACCCTGTACAGACATCCTGTAATTAAAAAAGCTTACACTAAACGTTGGTGCTATTTTAAAAGTTACATGCCAGAGAGAAGAGTGATATAATGTTATGTAATCAAACAACGCAGGGAAAGTCATCTCACTAAATTAGAAAAATAACTGCTGACAACCTTTTCACATTTGACAGTTTCTCATGAATTTTGCACTAACAAGCACCGGAAAAAAAAAAACATGAGGCTTTCCAAAGTTGTTTATCACAGTGTTTTTTTCCTGCTGTGGCAGAGGGAATGCCAGAACATGCATGCCAGCAGGTCTAGAATGCTGTTTTTTCCCAACTTAATAGCTTTATATCAACATGTCCCCTTAATCTATTCTACATCATACCCTACACACGTGACGTTGTGCATAATTTAGACTCATTGGTTTAAGGACATGACAGGAATAAAAAAACACTAGTATCTCTTTAATAATAAATCCGCATTAGCATCAGGGATGGTTTAGGTCTAACAGTCACATTTGAAAGAGAAGGGTTAAAAGTGATAAACTGGCTACTCATTATTTAGGTGCACTGGGAGTTTTAATTGTCTTTCCTGTGGTTTTGAGACATTTTCAAACAAATACGCAATAGCTTCATTGAGCTGGAATCGCGCCATTCATTACTAGAAGAACTGATTAGACTGCGTAATCAATACGTGCAATCAGTGCTTTAATGATAAACATAAAAAAAGCAATTGCAACGAAGATGAACTGGAAATCACCCGAGGGATCATTCACGCGTAATCTCTGAGCCAGGAGCGCAAAGTACATAAAACCAACGGAATTGAAGTTTAAGGGATAGGTGCAGAACTTAGACCGCTCAACAAACGTGGCCTACACAGCGTGCAGCGATGAGAGCGGCAGCAGTGCAGGCGACGAGGCACTAGACGGCGCCTCAAGAATGGCGCTCGATGTTCAAATGCGTCTCAAACCCATGTGTCCGGATGGATCAGCGACGGCTTTGAAGCACTTTATTTGCGTCAGGGCGCGCACAACATCCCTCCAAAAAGCATGCACGCGTCATAAAGCTCCAAATCATTTACAGTTCTCGCTTTTTAGTGTCCATTGGATGCTGCAAAATCGACTATGGCATGTATGGGGTGATAACAAAATGTAACAGAACTACGTCAGTGTTTTCCTAATGAAACTCTCATTAAATTCGACCAACAGGTTAAAGCTATTGATCTGTTTTTAAAGTGCACCATGATTTCCATGTCATTTTTCTCATTATTGATTTGGAAGCTGCACTGTGTCTTGCTGGAAATGCATTGGCGGAGGCTCATAACACACATTACCCCCCTAATTTGCTGAGGGTCTAATTTAAAAAAAAAAAAAGAGAGTGAAGAAGGGATTGTTTCTAATTCTGCGCGGCGGGGGGCAAATTTGTGCAGTCAAACACAAGGCGAAGAAAAAGAGAAAGGAGAGAAGGTAGTGGCGGGGGAAGCAGGAGAGGGAGGAAAGTGGGGAATCGGTGCGAGGCGTGGAGTCATTCGGCACCACTCGCGGCTGGACAGCGTCAGAGTTGAACAGAAAACGGGAAATGTGTAGTCCAACATCGAGAGGCATGGAAGTATCCGAACTGTAGAGCGCTTATTTTCAACTTCAATCAGCGTTTTCAAAGCCCACGCGTGTCTTCACCTCCCTGTGCTTTCTGTGTGTGTGTGAAAAAGCTTGACAAGCAGCCTTCAAACCAAACAGTCAGCGGCGAACAAAGACGCAGCAAGACAAGAAAACTGGACCCTTTTCACAGATCAGAAGTTCATTTCCAGCCACTACATACGAGGAACACTGAAAGGTAAAGTGTATTTCTTTCTTTGACACGGTTTTTATTATCCAGAAGTGGGATGAATGAATGACAATAATCGTGCACCCCAGGTTTACGCATTTGTGTACCTAGGAATATGGTGGAAAGATATGCCAGTACATGTTATAAGATGACTTGGGTGGCTTTTTCGTGATGCTTTAAGAAACCAGACCTTGTTGTGCTTTGGATGCTTATGTAAGGGTAAAAGTAGGGTAGGAATCTTCACTGACTTTTCCAACAAATTCCTTGTTTTTGGCGTGTTTTTTCTTGGTGACTCAACAGATGAATCGGTGCAAGGCTATTTGAGCAGGAAATGGGGGGGCTCAACACAATGAGCCCATTCATCAGAAGCATCTATTGGAGCCCCTCACTCTGTCCTGCCCGTCCCCTGTCTGCTTTCTGCTGCTGTGCCTCTCCTATGGGCAAAGCAGCGGGGATCAATGCAAACATGAGGAGCTTTCATTCAACACTAATCAATTAGACAGTGGTCTCTTCTTTGGCTTCTCCTAACGTCACTGTGGGAATGGTTGGCAACCTACTCTTGGCTTTCATAAGCTTGACAACCTGATGGCTCACAGGCTCGGTGACACCTCACTCGTTTTCGCACCGGTCAGGACATTTGTTGGTCATATTTTAGATGCTTGAAAGGCTTCCCATTCGAGATCTTTTTGCTGCTTTAATGCTCAGGTGAATGTGCATTATTGAGCACGGCAGACGGGTTGTTAAAGTCCCACTTTAGAACACTCCGGCTTCCCCCTGCACATCTACTTAAAATGCCTCGCTGGGTTTCAATCAGAGCAAATGAGCAAACAGAGATGCCACTCTTCAGATTCAAAACACCGAGCCAAAAACAAATGAAAAGACTCTCATCTCGTTCATTTTATTTGGATCCCACTTCTCCAATACCTGAATGTTATTATTCAACTGCATCTTGTGTTAGGAAATCAAATGAATGGGCATGAAATAGTGCTGTCAATTTAATTTTGAAAGGGTCGGATAATAATCATAACAAGGGCCAATGATATGAGCTTGTATGGGTGTCTGTATCAATGGTATAAATGTTCTGTATGTTCTGCGTGATTTAAGAGAGAAGATTGATTTTCCACACCTTCACTGGAACTCATAATGTGCCATGACGGCAAATCTGTTCTGGTATGTCGTAGGTTTTCCATCATAGCGCAAAATCATTTTATTAGAGAGGTTTGATCTGGCTCTCTGGTCTGTCCCTGGAGACACCACCCCCAACACGACCCACCAACCCAACGACTGAGTTTGATTTTAGTTATTGAGGTTACAGTTCAGGCCACAGTTCATCTCATACTGAGGCACAATTTGTGTTTATCCTGCCCCAGGGGCCCATTCCTGAGGACAAAACAATTACGACAAATTTTTATTGTTGACAGTGAAAAAAAAAAGCGATTGTAATGGAATGACGTGATGAATGGAAATACCTTTAGCTGTGTGGTCCTTATTGGGAAACATGTTTTTTATTTATTTTAATTTTTTTATCTGTGATAATTAACAATCTCTCCAAGAAATAAAATGTCTCATCAAGATACAGAGCTTTGAAAGGATCCAATAAACAGACTGCCAGCACTCACTTTTAACCTCTGCATACAAATGCTTGTAGCAGTAATCTGTTCTGGATCTGATAATGTTGCTTTATATAAGCAAGAAATCACAGAATTTTAAATTATTTACAGTCATTACAGTCATCTTTTTCTCATTCGGTTGCTGCTGCCATTTTACTCTGACATTATAAGGTGAGGAAATGATTCCCTCCTGCCACCTTCTCCTCTGATAAACACCAAAGTTTACAGACAGGCAAGGGATGCCTAGAGATGCGCGTTGTTCCTTGTCAATGCTTCATGATGGTGGAGTGTCCAAATCCTGAATCACTTCTCCTCCTGCCTCTCCATCTGTTCGAGGGGGGCGTCTGTGTGGCCTTGCTGCTCACGCTGACCACAGTCTGATGAACTCCAAAACAACAGCACATCATTTCCACACTTGCCACACAATCCTATTTTCCAAACTGCTGATTCTTCTTCTCCACGATCCTTTAACAAGCTTTTGTTTTTTTTTTCACAGCTTAATCATTTCTGCCATATGTGTCGTTGAGAAAAATAGTCCAGTTGAAAGCTTTCCGAGGGGCAGTTCTCTGAAGTACATACAGTATGTTTGTGTGTTAGTGATGCTAAAGTCTGTCAGTGCAGAGTTGGTGCGATGTGCCGGTAGGTTGGAGAACTTTATTAGAGGCCTGTTGACGCTAATCGGTGATGACATCGGCTGGCATTCTGGATAATTTCCAAGATTACAACACAAACAATAAAGCAAATTATTGTCCCATCTCAGCAATGTAGTTCCTCACAAAAGAGATGGTTCTGACAATTCCAACTATTTGTCATTATTTAGTCCAAAGGCAAAATGAGCTCATCAGCAAAATAGATTTTCAGGTCACATTTTAAATAGTAACCTAAACCTGCTCTACTTAATTACAGAGCTCTCATATACTGTATGAATAGAATAATTACTGTATATATAATTAAATTTTACCATGTAACAATTAAGTAACTTTGTGTCACTCACTAATACAGACCTACGTTCCTACCAGATCCCTGCGCTCTGCAAATGAACAACGTCTGGTGGTACCATCCCAAAAAGGTACAAAATCACTCTCACGTACCTTCTCTGGCTCTGTTCCACTTTGGTGGAATGATCTACCTGCTGCTACAAGATCAGCAGATTCTGTAGCCATCTTTAAAAAATGCCTGAAAACACATCTCTTCCGTCAACACCTGACTGACAAACACTGAGTTCTACTTCCTTTATATCGATTCCTTCCAAAAAAAAAAAAAAAAATTATCTTATCCTTAGCATTGTATACTGCACTGGGTTTAAACTGACTAGTTTTTGTGCACTTATGCTTTTTGTACCTTGTGTTGTTAAAATTGCTTCCATTGTTATCCTCACTTGTAAGTCGCTTTGGATAAAGCGTCTTTAAATGACTAAATGTAAATGTAAATGTTGGTATAAATCCAACAATTTAACTACATTTAACTAATTTAACTACAATAATATTAGCAACAGACATTTACGTGCTGCATATACTGCTACATAAATGGACAACTGGAGCCTTAATGTAACCCTTGGAAGTTAAAAGCTCTACTACCTGTCTCAGACTCCACCCCCAAAACAGAACTCTTCTACATTTTCTCTTTTGAGGGTTTTCTTTTTTGAGCTGTTTCACAGTGCTAAAAGACCTATTCAGCGCTGAATATACACGTAATCCTTTATCGCTATTAAACTTTCATATGACAAGCAGGTGTAGACCAATAGGTGCGCTCCTTTTTCGAGCATGTGGTTTGCCGATCCAGGGATTTTATTTTTTCACCATGATTGCTTTTACAGTATAATATTTGGGGTTCAAACCATTTTCCCCAACTAATAGAAAAAAATACATCAGGTACAGTCTGTTTATATCTTAATTCAACAGTACAGTACCCTGCTCAATAGAAAGTTAAAACTAAGTAATTGCACATTCAATATAAAGTGATGTCATAAAGCACAGGTGTCAAACATGAGGGCCTGCATTAATCAAAATGCTGCTGTACAAAGAAACAAAATAACACTAAACAGGGATAAACATTTTAAAGGGAAAGATGCGGCTGTAACTTTCAGCTAGTAGCATTGACTTATTTTAAATTCCAAAAATAGAATCATGCTTATTTCACTGACACACTATCCTCACCTGGACAGGAAACTCAGATATAAATGATTTATAATTCTATACCACCGAGGCTCTCCTGAGAGAAACTCTCAGCAGCTCATACAGAGGAAGCAGAAATAGGCAGATACACTGGACCCTAGCAGAGTTGAATTTGTACAGAATGCACTAAAATCAGTTTCTTCTCAAAAACAAACAACACAGTCAGTCTGTAGAGGGATCAGCGCCCCTAGTGGCTAAAGGTTAAATAGTGTCACTTTAAACTGAGGCAAAGCGGAACAAACTGCACTGAATATTTAAATTTGAAAAGGTTTTAGTTGGATTTGAACAGGTTTTTAATGGATTTGAATAGGGTTAGTTAGATTTAAACATGTTTTAGTTGGATTTGAAAAGGTTTAAGATGGAAATCACATAACTTAAAAAATGAATAAAAGATTCACAGTCTTCGGCCCCTGAAAAGATTCTTATTTACTCTAGTGGCCCCTCAACACTTTGAGTTTGACACCACTGTCCTAAAGTGTACTTTAAGTACTGTTACTTTAAAATAACAGGTAAAAGTAAACATCTTAAGTATTAACTAGAGTGGCTAGTGTGAGACTGTCCTGTATGAAACCACTTTACCACTTTCTTTATGCTCAAAAGTAGTTTTTCTGTGTTTTGTTAAAATGAGATCCCTGTCAGTAATAAGCACAAAGTAAGCCTACTGAAGTCGACCATGGTAAGTCCATTGACAATTAACTCACAGACTGTGACTTGAAATGGCACTCAGTATTGCAAATGGCGAGTATTCCAGTATAGAGCTTCAAATTGAGTGCTGATTCTTGTCATTGTATAGAAATACCCAAGTGCACATTGTACATTATGCACAGGCCATGTGAGCATGTATAATGCACGATGTTACTTTCATGTGGTGGTAGACGGTGATGCTTTTTGACGGCTCACTAAGCTCAAAACTCAAATAAAACGTAAAGACATTTTATTTTATTTAACATTTTGGGACATTTTAGTCAAACTTTACAGTTGTAGATTTTAAAACAAAATCCATTTTTACATTACATAAACCTTTTACAAAAATTATTAGAATGAAATAATATAGTGAATTTTATGGTCTATGATAATGATATGATAATAAGGAAATGACTGTGGGCTGAAATGTTGATAAGAATTAGACTGGTCACATTGAATTACATGACACTTGATAAGTCACTGTTCTACAAAGGTCTACAGCAAAAAAAAGATAAATCAGAGGAAACATATCCCTACATTCCCATCATGCATGAGTAGAAGGCCAGTTTCTTTTAGCAGCAACAGACCACTCTAGATTAGTTCTTGTTCAGCTCACCAGTGGCTGGCAGTAATCTATTGCCAGCAGCAATGTGAAGGCACAGCCCAGTTCCCAAATCCCGCAGTCAACAGCCACCCAGCTCTGCGCACGCTGTTCCTGGCTTTGATTACAATTTGCGTGCCACACTGGCTGGCTCCAAAGAAAGGGCCACATGGAAATATTCAATTATGTGCAGCTGGATACGGCGGGTGAGCCCACTGTGAATGGAAATTACAACTGTAAAATCACATCAAATATTTTAAACATGTGTTGTGTTTCTGATTTAAAAGGTTGAAAAGGCGAAGGGCAACTTAGTACCAAAAGAATTAACAAAAGCTCTAGTCTGATTTGCTTCCATGGCCCCATGAATACTTACAGATCCACCATTTAGAACCAATTTTCTTATTAGCCCTCCAGTGCCTCAAAGGAAAGTCTACATCCTATTAGGGATTCCAACATCAATATAGGCATCACTATTGACACACACCGGACATGATTAATTACAAAGCCATGGTCTTCTTCTTTTACCCAGTCGAACATAAACACAAACGGAAAGTATTGGACAGCAAAATGCCTCAAATTATTGACTAGGTAGTGATTGTAAGTTACTCCAGGTCTCTGTTAATTTCCAAGCACAAATTAGTTCAAGCGACAGTCAATTAAGAGTAAACATACACAGCCCTCATTACAAACATATCAAACGAGAACAATCTCAAGTTGCTTCATCATGTCAGCATTGGTTTTATACAGAGGTTTTGTTGAGTCTTGTGTTCTCTGTAACTAGTTCAGAAGTTTCCTTAACAGCTTCCAAAGAGCAGTGTTTAACAACATTGACATGTGAAAGAAGCCTGCCATTAGAGGGGAGACGTGTTTTCCTTTTATACTGGCTGTGTAGGGTTACTATGTGCACCGCAGGTCCACTTAATGCTGTGCTGATCTCTTCGAGCCCATTACTCAGAATCCTTGTCGTTGCCCTTGCCCTTCATCACTTCTCCACTTCAGCTCACCCGTAATGAGACGTCTGTATTTACACCCAGTCCTGATTACTAATGCACAGGCAGCAATATGGGATATCATGTCTACCACTTGCAGCTTTCATGTCTGACACCTGCACGCTGGAAATTAAATCATGCACTGCGAGTGCTAACACAGACTCGACTCCGGGGAGCTACTTTAGAGACAATAACATCTAAATATAAATAATATTATGCTCAAGTTTTAGGGTCTTTTTACATAAACTTTTCCAACATTACTTTTGCCTTTTTGACATGGAAAGCCTGAGTTCACTAGGAGATGCATTTGCATTTTTAACTAGTGGCTTTTTGACTGAAAGGCAGCCAGTTCTACACACTCCCACCTAACACGGCTTTCATGTGGCTGTTAGGCATTTAATAAAGTGGAAAACCATCAATAGAATGGAATATCACACCAAAATGTCTCCACAGATGTGACCACTGGTGAGCACTTGCCAGTTATATATTTAATGTTTGTAGCCTCGTTTTTAAATCAACCATTTCAGAGCATTTTATAGGTTGTGACCCTCAGAGCAACCGAAAACTGCGTATAACTTTACTGAATGATACTATTAATTAGTCCAGATTTAATTTGAGAGCAGAAATGGGAAGCATTTTGAATAAATTTGCTGCATGCTATTGCCATATGTGTTGCATGGTTCCACCTCCTTCACACAGCCCTGACTTCCACAGTGTCCTGTCTTTGTTTACAACCTGGCTGTAATAGGGGCTGTGGAGTCTTTCCTCAGTCAATACAAACACTATTCAGGCCCTGGCTGCTCCATAGCTTGCCAGCGGACACACACATGCACACACAGCAGTGGAGCCGGAGTGCCTTAGGCTGTTCCTCCCTTGGATGTCTTATCCATGTAGAGAAATATTAGTACATGGCGTGGAGCGTATTTGATATATTGGGATGAAGATTTAGCTCAGCTGCCACCACCAACGTACTGTACTTTAGGCTTTAGCGATAAAAATACATTGCTCATTAATTTCAGTGTAATGCATGAAAAACATATTTAACATGTTTTAATCCTCTGCTATTTTGTTTCCTGGGAAGGCAAATGAAAGGTTTGAAGTGAAATTGCAATGTTAATACAGTATTAGTTAGAATTATGTCATTGCTTCTATTGAATTCTCCCTTCTCTCTTCATAACCTGTTGTCAGCCCTTTTTTGTGCAGTCTATTGAGTATAACATTTACTGGCATTGTTGTAGACATTCTCATTTCTTACCATCGCCAGGTACGTATACCATAATACATCAAATTTAAAGCTTAGTGCAAAATCTGCAAATAGATTCTGGTGTTGTGTGTGGTGTAAATTTGCATCAATTGAACGTTCTATTATTGAATGATGTTCCACTTTTGTTAAATCATTTGTCGGTGCTTGATATGATTCTCATTTACCAGTTGCTTGATGGGTAAGACTTTGTTCCCCACCGTTTGAACCAATAATTTGACTTTATAGTGAGACTTAACCGAAGCTTAGCCATTTTAAAGCCGAAAACTAAGGCTGACTGGGTCTAATTGCCGGTGCTGAGTGAGCATACAGTCATCGGTGCAGGTTTAGCATGTGGCCGCTCACAGTGTGTTATAAAGCAACAGCATCCACCCGTACACGCTCCACTCAGGCTTTCTAATGAAATGCTCCTTCTTAGTCATCTCACTGCCATTTTCACGATCTATTAAACCTCATACATTGCTCTGTAATGCATTATGTGCCATTAACTCGTGCCATCCTGAAGCATTGTCTCACAGACTATATGTCCCGCCAGGTCACGATTCCCTATGTATTTTAGTGACCTTTTTAAAGCAGTTCAAAATGGCTTCCTGAATTTTTTTCTTTCTTGAATTGCTGCATTTTATTTACACTCTAAAGCAGCAACCAACTCAAACTGAGTGCAACGCCTCGTTACTTTGATGATAATGTGTTTGCAGGGTTCAGCAGTCAGCCGGTCCAACCCACAAGCCTCCTCCTCTAAAGTCGCACTCGACACAAATGACCACAGGGAAATCTGCAAAAATCTCGACCTAAAGATTGGTGGCACTGCATGTGAGCGTACATGTTTATTTGTATTTGGACCCCTGTATTTGCCCACAGGGTACAAAATAAACCATAACTTTGCAGATGCTTGAATCATCCAAAGTGACGTGGGAAAATAAATATAACTGTGTGCAAGTCTAAATATATTTTCTCATTAAACACTGAGATTTGACTCTCCAAATATCCAAGAGTGCGTCTCATTTTGGCAGTGCACTTGTTTCACTCAAAGTAATCAGTATGTATTGCTGCCAAAACTGCAAAAGAAAATTGAAATAGACTCCATAATCAGTGTGTCGTAACGGAAGAGGTGATAGAACATAAAATATTGATTAGTCACGCAAGAACAAAAGCATTTTGTTTGTCATTAGTCTTGTAGTTTTCTAAAATGACATACATAATATTCTTATACCCTACACAATCAGTTATTAGTCAACATTTCTATGAGATGTTCCTCATAGACTTCTTACTATCTTACAGCCTTCATTGCCTTTCACAATATTCTACACCTGACCTACATATTCTGCCCATAAATATTTACCCAAACATTAAAGTCACCTCTTTAAATGTTACAGTGAATTATAATATGGCTTTATAAAAGCTATAAAGCAGCAGTGGAGTCAGGGAGAGCTGTCTCTTCTCTGGGGCCGATCGAGTGGGATGCACAGGATCATTAAAGGCTAATGCCATTCTGGTGGAGGTCAGCTGCAGCAGTAATGAAAATATACATCCTCAAAGGTTGGTGTGCCAAACATCTTTGTTTGGGAATTGTCGCTAACTACTGCCTCATAGAATGGAAATCAATGGTGTGATGGATTATACAGTACATATGAACTCACAAAGGATACAAAGAATACATAAACTTGAGAATGACCACTGTGTTTGTAGTAGTGTCCATGCTTATATCCCCCACATGACCATTGATTTGCTAACAGATCTATTACAGAGCTGAGTACACAATATCAGAATTATAACTTTAAGCAACACTGTGTTAACCAGACTTTGCCAGATAGCCTGTTTTGCAGTACCACCTGGGAGGGCTCACGTTGAAAGTGTTTGAAAAGGGCAGGTACTTTTAAATGAATACCTGGTCGGTGATTTGAGTTATCAACCGGAGTTCTATCCAATCAGAGCAGCGCAATGTTGTTTACCTTCGTAACAGTAAAATGGTTGCTACATCTTTTAAACTTAAAACACGTCCGGACCTGTCAGTGCTGCCACATAATTGGACACAACGAGCCGGTAAGGCATATTTATGTTTTAGTTCTGTCTCTTTCTCTATTTATTATTGTTTCTTTGTCTCAAATGATATTGTCTTTGATGTTTTGGGGTGTTTGTATTTGTCCTTATTGTGTTTCTTTGTGTTATTGTGTTTCATTTTTTCTTTCTTTCCTTTTTGTGTAACATCTACCTGCCAGGGGGTCTGCAGATGGAAATTAGCCTGGGGCTATAATCTGGCATATTTACATTTGTTTTAATGTTCATTAATATGCATTGTTCCCCCCCCCCTTTATTTTCTTAAATAAAGAAAAATCAAATAAAAAAAAAAGGCCAAGGTTCTGTCTGTGAATACTTTGCTTGGAGCAGGTCACGATGGATTTTTTCTGAACTCAGAAATCTCATGGGAATCCAGCTGCAGCGCAGGGTTTACACTGTTGGTTTCCTTGACATGTGCCATCTAAATGCCCCTCACAAACAGCTGTTGTTTAAAACAAAAGCATGGACTAACAGGTCAGTATAGTGTCCAGCCTTTTAGTTTGTTGTTTGCAAAACTTTGTACTTTGTGTAGTTTTTTTGCGTTGGCTCTGGTCCTGCGAGGCAGTCTGGTTTTATGAAACCATCTAAAGTGGGTCACGACAATGTTCTTAGTGGGTTGTGGAGTGTGTGGTTATAAATATATTTAGCATTTAAATAGTGGAAATGTTTTTCCAACATGCTGTGAGACTTTCATTATGACATAGTTGTTTGCTGATAACGTTGAAATGACAAAAAGCGATTACTAATCTGTCAAACTATGTAAGAAAACTGCAAAAGTCTTTTAGTTTAACAAATGTAGAAAATAAATAGCTTATAAGCTAATAGAAAGACTTTACTTCATTAATAGGTAAAATAAATGTCAAATAACTTTAGTATTCTAAGTGGTAAAAAGTCAATTAAAAGTGACGGACAACCAGATTACAAAGCATAATAATGACTTAAATTCTAGATTTTAAACAAATACCATAAGGACTATTATGTTTGAAAAATAACTGCTTGCTTTGGTAAATAGTGGAGTATCTTGAAAAAACATGGGTCACAACATTTCAACCACTTCAGAACCACTGATCTAAATGACTGGATGTTTTTGTCCTGTGTAGAGAACATTTTGCCTCAGTGCTATTGCTTCATGTTGAAGAAGAATCACCAGTCAGCAAAATAGCAGCATGCATTTCACATTGTTATTGTACATTTGATATCCTAAACCCATCACTGCAGCTAGACAACCCTTACTGCTCATTTACAGCAGTGTCATTACATGCATAGTCTCATAATACAGCTTAAACAAAAATAATGCTGTGAAAAAAATGCACTGGCACTTTCTTCCTCACAGCTGTCCCAAAGAACAAGCATAATCTATTTAAAACAAGTTGATAGACTGGTAATATAAATGAGTCTGCTTGGCCATCGGAGGATCTGTCTTCATTAGGAATGGTTCTGGAGAGAGTTCCTATTAGCCGGCTATCAAGATGGGGGAGACCATGGGGAGGAAATTACGCATGTCACAAGACAAAGTGAGAGCGGCACACATAGCACACGGCTAAGCTCAATGGAGGAAGAAAAGCCTTAATCAACGACAGGGACTACTGGTGACAGGGCGCCATGGTTGCCCCACGTGTCACATTGTACTAGATTATATCCAGTCGCTGACAGATTGAAACATCCTCTGTGAGTTCTTGGCTCCACAACACAAGTCCTCTAGTGCTCTTCCTGTGACTTGTGTCATTATGTTGAGTCAACACTGAGTTTCTGCAACACTGAGTTTAATAACATCAGCTACAACAACTACGTATATGGTGGATTAGCTTGAAAGGTAGATAGGTAAATAAAGTAGATATTTTATTTTATTTTTTTAAAGATTTGCATGTCTTCTTGTTTGTTTACTTCTTCTATTAAACACAAAGCCGGAGCAAGGACACACATACCATGGTTTCAAAATGTTTTGGAAATCATAAAAAGAAAATAAGTAATACTGTGACATTGTTCTTGTAATATAATTGGATTCGACAAGTCTTGAAAGACTTACCCGCGACCCCTAACGGGACTAAGCGGTAGAAAATGAATGAATGAATGAAGTCTTGAAAGTATCAAATGCCTCATTTACAACATTACTGAAAAACATAACTGTTCATGTTTTAATCAAATTGCATGGTATAATCTCCAGTAATCACACGTTAGACAATCATTGCAGCTTTTTGGAAAAAAGAAAAAAGCATGTTTATGAGGACATAAAGCTCCATAAAGTTGTATTGATGAAGTTTGAGAGAAGACCAAATGGGATTATTGGCCACTACAACCATAGATTAGGTAAACCAGTTTTAGAGCATATTACTGATTTCTTGTTAAAAGAAACTGGCTTTCTCAGAGAAGAATGTCATATTTTTACCTGAATTTAATATTCAACTATTCAAGATACGGCTTTGACCAACTGCCGTGTCTTCATAATGTACTTTTCATTGTGTAAATAGGATGACGAGTTCATGGCTGACTGGCAAACATTGAAGAAAACCATCAGCTGTGAATGTCTGCCCAAACACTCTGCCGATGTTTTATCTATTGCCATGGTTACTGCCGACACTTCTTCTTATTCTTTTCTGTTATGGCTGATAATTAACTTGATTTAATGGCTCTAGTCCTTTGAGACAGCTGTGCTAATTAACAAACAAGAACCCGTTATTTTCACATTGCTCACATATGAAGAGGGTGATAATTGTTCAAATCTTAGCCACAAGCTTAGATAGGTGTCTATATGTTGTACCTGCAATAATAGTTGTGTACTAAGTAATTTCTTTAGGACAGTGTACAATGTACATTAAGCCAAAGCAGAGATGCTTGTGTCAGATTATAGCTGAACAGCTAGTTTCCATCTGTAGTCCTATATTGTACATGTCTTTAGTGGTAGATGAAACCTATGTATACTCCACACGGAAATGCCCTGGATGGGAATTGAACCCAGTACTTTCTTGCTGTGAGGCAGGAGTGCTAACTACTCTGCCACCGTTTGGTTTTGTTCTCCGTAGCTTTAACTGTTTAAGCATATTCTTTATTAATTCTTGCCAGAATATGTTGATATAATGATATCATAGAAGTGCCAGCTTACTTTCTTGAAGGTGCTTCTTTACTACTTTATGGTCCTTAACCTTTTAGGACTTCTAAAAAAAGGTAGCTTTTTACATCCTTTTAGCATCCTTCAGTTCCATCTGGTTCTGTAATAAGGCTTGTTGCCAGGGGTTGTGCCAACACAACGCCCCTGCTCTGCTCTCTGTGCAGGAGCCAAGATACAGAACCTGAGGTTATGAGGAGGCAGCAAGGCTAAATGCCTGCTCTTTTCAGCTCTAAAGTTTCAGGATCAAATGGGAACTCATAACCCTGACAAAGACATAGACACAATAGTTAGAGGATTTTATTTGGATGCTATTCTGGGGTCTAAAAGCCTCTTTTACTCTTTGATTGGTTTGTAGATGACAACAAGCTTGGCATTACTAAGTGCAACGTGTGCAATAACATTTGAATTGGAATTGAGCACTAATTGCAGTTTTAAGAGGTACTCTAGAAGTAATAAAAAGCAAGATTTTGCCCACTGTCTCTATTGACCTTTCAAATAAACAGCCTGCAAAATGACCAAGGTACTATGTTGGGCTGTAGTTTCTGAAAGGCGCAGTGACGTCTGTCTGTCTCAACTCTGCACCAACAGTCATTTAAAACAACAAGTCAATAAGAGCCTTGGTTTTGTCTTTAAAAAAATAGTAAATTAGCTTTTGTGCTTGTGCACTATCTTTACTGTATAATCCACTTGCTCTATTCATTTGCTGATGGAGAGTTCTGTCACATTTGAAAGTATTGCTCTAAAAGTCCTGTTGGATAAAAAGATAAGAGGGTCTGCTTCAGGAGTGGGTACAGGTCCTCAGGGAAGCATCAGGATATATCTTTTGCTTTGAAGCTCACAGGGCTGTACAAAGTTCAGCCAGCTGCCAGTTTAATGGATTGAGTAGGGCTTTTCAGACATGCCACAGAGATGCAACTATTTGTGGTCTTGGTTAAAAGTTGAAAGAAAGAAGCAACTGTTGTGTCCCTTGCCACCATGTTTTCTTCCCCTTTCCTGTCCTTCTGCTCATTGCTTAGTTTACCTCAGAAATCAATGTCAGACTGTATAGGACAGTTTAATATTTAGTTATTGCAGATGGCAAAAACACCATGTGAACAGTGTTGTCTTAGACCAAAATCCACCAATTAAAGTCTATTTACTCTAAACTACGTAAAAAGTGGCAAAAGATGTGAAGCACAGGGTAAAAAATATCTTGAACTTTGAAGTAAATACATCAGAACTTCAAGGGCCGCTACAAAGGTGAGTCACACAAAGAGGGAAACCAAACACACAACCCCAGTGAAAGAAGAACGAAAACAAATGTTTCTAGCCTTTAAAATGTGTTCATTTCTGCCAAAAATAGGAGTCATTAAACTGTATAAAACCAAGCCAAGAGTTACGAGATCGTTGCACGTCGCTAATGGACTCCAGATTCTTCCTTTTATTGTCCTAATGGAGATAATAAGACAGAAATGTCACACAGCAAAACAATCCTGGACTAGGTTTAAAACAGATGGGGAAAAATCCAAACAGAGTCATAAGGAACCTTTATGACAGTTCTAAAGCGCTGAGTGTAAAGCATAGGTCCACCTCCTTTAGCCCTCAAACTGCTGGAGGGTTTCTTTCTGCGAGGAAGGTCATCTAATAATTTTAAACATTATTTATAAAGAATATGTAGATATGTCTGCTATTATATTTGTGTAGAGGGATAAAGATCCACAAAGTATAATAGAGGGAAATAAACCATGTCAGACCAAAATGCAGTTCATTTTAAATGAGGAAGGAAGCCAAGATTTTTAAAGTGGCAAAAACAGAAGCAGGAGCTGAGGAGTGATAAATAAAGGTCTAACAGCTTTAATTGGTTGTCGGTATGGGGTCTAGGCTTGTAAATCACCTTCCATTACTCAGGCACAACTCAATCTCTCCTGCACATTCTGCCTCTCTTCTTTCTGTCTCAGTCTTGGCTCCAGTCTTTATGTCAGGCCCTCTTAGCCGACTTTCTCCCACCTTCTCCATCTACGATCGTCATACAAGGGACCCCATAGGAAACATCCAATATCAACAGAAGATAGCATCTCAGTGCGTACTTTGGCACACGGCATGCCACGAGAATACTTTAGCATGACGTTGAAATGCAAAGCAGCCGCGCAAGAAATACAGCTTGTGAAAGGGAATTTAGCATAAGGCTCAATTCCCGATGGAACTTTGTTGCATTACTTGGAACAGTTGGGTATTTAAGAGTGTGAGCGGTCTAGAAATAGGATAAGGGAGAGTGTAATCCAGGCATGTCAACTGAGCCAGGGAGCTTTCCGATTACACCAGGTGATTTGACTGAGAGGATGAGGAGGAAGGGAGTCATTAGCCGAATCATTTGAGGTCACACACATTCAAAAGTTTCTTTTGTAGAACCCTTTACTTCATAAACCTCAAGTATGGAGTCAAAAACGGTGAGTGGAGAAGGTTTCAGTTGGAAATATGGGTGTTTTCTACAAATTATTCACTTAAATATGTAGTGTTTTCAGACCTCACACTCTTTATTAAACAACTCCCACTTGTTTTTCTCAAATATTCTTCCTTTAAATAAATATACTGCATTTTTAGTAAACTCTACGTTGTTGAATGAGTAGTGGACCAGTTAAAAAGCAAACCACCTCAAGAGAATTAGTGCATGTGGGAGTGGTTTCACTTCACAATACTAGGGATGCACCGAATGTTCGGCCACCGAAATTATTCGGCCGAAAATAGCCAAAAAAAGCACTTTCGGTGTTCGGCCGAATAAGTAAAAAGGCCGAATAAATTTGGCCGAACAATGACGTTTTTAATGACGCAATCAATTAACCCGCGTAGAGTGAGAGGCGCGGGCTTTATGCAGCAAACATGTCAGCAGTGTGGAAGCACTTTAAAGTGTCAGAGAAAGAGGCAAAAACGGCCGTTTGCAGACATTGTTCTGCTGAATTGTCCAGACGGGGTGCATCTGCAAAAACGTACCTACTTCAAGTGAAACAGACCACGGAGTGAAAACAACTAAACGTGCGCTCTTAGAAGCTGTCAGCACACGATTTAGTCAGGCGGACTCAGAACTCCTGTACAGCATCGCGACTGTGCTTGATCAACGATATAGCCTAAAGATCATAACTTGGATGTGGGGAAAAAGATGCACACACGAGAAATAATCCAGGCCGAGTTGGATTTGGGAAAGTCGCTAGGTAATGGAGACGGTCAGGTGATGCACAGCGCAGGAGATGAAAACAGCGCAGAGAGCAAACGGGCCTCGTAGGCTACTACAGATGAGCCGCAAGACAGTCTCGCTGTCTGACGATGAGATCCTCCAAGAAAATAACCCATTTGCAAGACAGAGGACAAGCTCGACTGCTCAACAGTTGGATGGGTATGTCTCAGAAGCCCCCTCCCCACGAGCAATAACCCTCTCGAATTTTGGAGGACCAATCAAGGCCGCTTTCCTGACCTGGCGCAGATGGCACGCAGGTAGGCTACTTGTATGGGAAATTCATTTAAGATTTTATTTATATTTTGGATTATGGTAACACTTTATAAGTAGTTTCTATTTTTAACATTAACTAACAATGAAAACCCCTTATTAACAGCATTTATTAATCTTAATGTTAACATTTACTAATACAGTATTAAAATTAAGTATCACATTTGTAATTTTTGAATTAAAAAGTATCAAAAGTGGTAGGCCTATTTGTTAAAATTGTGATATATGTGCACTCTGCATACTAACATGAACTAAATATTTTTTTATTATCTTACATTAAGGAAGATTAATAAATACCATAACAAATGTATTGCTCATTGTTAGTTAAATAAATATTTTGAAATTGTATTTTTGTTATTTGATTTTTTTAGCTGAAAAGCAACACAAAATAGTAAAAAGCAAATTTTTACTATTTAATTATTGTAATGGTGAAAAAATTGGCAAAATAAATGGAAAAAATTTGAAACACCGTGTTCGGTATTCGGTATTCGGCCTTCGGCCAAGCATTTCATTATTATTCGGCTTCGGCTTCGGCCAAGAATTTCATTTCGGTGCAATACTGTTGCAGACAACAAAGAAAAAGAGATAATAGACAATAAAAGCAAAGAGAAAAACAATAAGGGCTGTTTTCTTCACCTGTGACATATGAACTCAAAAGTTAGCACCTTTCTTTTCTCAGTGTCGGGTGTCAATGTTTCTAAGCCCAGGTCTTGTATCTATTCCTGCTGCTTCACAGGATAACAAGGTGCAAATATGCAGTGGGACTGAAATTAATTAAGGCAGTGCAACACCATTAATGGTGCAAAAACATTGATTTATTGTGTGAGAAATACAAACTCATCCCTAATGAGACAAAGATCAGCCTATTTATTTATTTTGGATTATTTATAACCCAAGACTTAACAGGTTCACTCTTTAGGTACCCCTCTTTTCTCCAAAGACATAAAGACGCCATCCTAATACTTTAAAGTTTTTATCAAACAAAGTGAAGGGATTGTTAATTTTAGAACCGCACAGCCCCCTTTCTGCCCATACAGCATGTTCTGACACATCTCTTGTAAAATATAAAGTCCAAACAAAGTGTAGGTGCTGTCACAAGGTGTGGGTTTTTTATTTTATGGGTCAAAGCTCCCCGGCCTCAATCAAAAGTTGGTAAAGCTGAAAACATCTTTTGTGTCTTGACTTTAGCCACAATAGAGAAAAGTAATACCCTCTCACAACATAACAGGGTGGAGCAGAACACCTGACTATGCACTTCTATAAACCAGTGGTTGTACTCAATTTACAGTCCAACAACTTTAAACCTAACAGAATAGCAGATTCCTAACAGCCCATTCCTAGACAATACTTATCTTGTTTTCCATTTGTAATCCTCCAGTGCCGCAGTGTCAGATAAAGAAGATGACCTGACCTCACTTGAGCAGTACTGCTGCAGAGAGATAGAGAGATGGGGTTAAGAGAGATCATCGGACTGGCCCATGGGGAAATGCAACTGTGAAGCACCACTCTGCTCTCCCCACTTCCACTGTCAAATGTCAAATATATGCGAATAGCTCAAAATGTTAATAATGTGTTCAGTGTTTGATGTGCTTTTGTTAAAAGGAGTCAGACCCATATTCTTCGTGGGCATATGGTTTCTCATAATACATGCTAAGGCAGCTCTGACAAGACATTAAATATTTCAGAAATGGTTTCTGGTCTCTGTGGAGGACAAGAAGATGTGTAATGCATGTTCAGGGTCAGAATCACATTTCAAAATCCTTTGGGCTTTAAACAAGTTGGAATATTGCGTAATATATCAAAATAGAAGCACATAAGCAAGTTAGTCTCATGTACATGGGCAGTTTCTTGCGAATTCTGTTAAAATATTCCATTCATCTGTATTTAGACAAGTGTGTTTGTATGTAGGTTGTGCGAGTTTTTCTTATAAATATGGTTAATTAAATAACATGCTACGTTTCTGTGCATGGAATTTCTGTAGCCAAAAAGTACATTTGTAACCATATACATCCATTTATTTCCACACATTAATTACTTCCATCAAATGTGGCGAGGCCAGCGTTCTCTGTTGTGTTGGTAGCCATCTGCCGCTGAGGCTGATGAGATTCCACTGTCCAGTGAAAAGTGACAAAAAAGGGAAGGATCAGGGTGGCCCATATGCTTAAGGACAAGAGAAACCATTTAGAGCTACCCGAGAATAACTAAGCAACCTCACTTCAAAGAGATGAACAACAATGCTTGGAGTGTTTTGTCACTCTGCCCAGCTTGACTCACACTTCTGTATGCATCCAAGAGACCATTAAAAAGGGCTATAGAAGAACGCAAGCAGTGACATTTTGACTGAACTGAGATTGGACCATAGACACACTATACTGCGTAACCCCATATGATAAGATTAAATGAAAACAAGGCATTTTCCTATTTTCCATATGCGATTATGAAGTAAAAACGGTAAATGTGGAACAAAACAGAATGTAACTTCCACTGGTCCCCCATTTGGACAATGCAGATTTAAATGTTTCAAACGCCAGACCTAATGCATTGTCAATCAATACCCTACATTTATGGATTATAAGCATGTGTCAGTTCTTTATCATTTTGTCAATAGTCACTATACATAAGCATAAGCTGAAATGATCTGGGAACATTTCTAGCCTTCACAGCAGTAACAGCAGTACAGACATTTAATAGGAGAACCCCAGACGGAGCAGCTTTTATTCTCTGTCGTGATAAAAGGTGTGCAGCACAAGGACGATCCTTAATTGCTACCTTTGTCGCAATATTACTGTGACGATTTGAAAGGATAATCACAGCCAGTCAAAGTAATTGGTGCCCTATAAATTGCTTCCTGTATTTTACTAGAAAGCTCCGAAGTAGCTGGTTACTGCTCTGCATTCAAAGGTCTTGCATCACTGCGTGCGCATGCGGCTGAATTGTACTACATGACAAAAGTATGGTAATATGCCACGGAAAGAAATTCATGTCACTGAAAGAAGAAGCAAAAGGGATGATTTGCATACAGTCAAAGGATGCTATGGATCTCAGACTTTCAATTTAAGCTTGGGAAATGGGAAATGGGCTGGCACTGTACATGGTGAGTAGGAACCGTGGAAAAGGTAAGTGAGGCCAGGCTTTTTAAATTGATATGCCGGTCAATGAGTGTGATTACTATGCCTGTGGCTCTCCTTCCCACGCCTTTGCTGTCAGAGGCTCAGAGATAACGAGACAGTGCACATTATTTGGCCTCGCTCTGATCATGTTTTACTAACCGATGACAGAAGAAAAGATAACCTGGTGGAATCACTTGTGGAGCTGTGAACAACAAAGTACAGTGCAGTGGGATATATCATGTAGATCATGAAAATACATGTATCACTGTATAAAGACTCTGGCAGCCTGGGGACAATCTATTTGGTTTTAATCAGCGGTAAATTGATTATGCACATCCAGAAATTCTGCCATGTCGGGAAAACTGTAAATGGGAACATATGAACCTTACATACACACATATGCTGTCTATTAGTAACAAATCATGCATGTTTGTGAACTATGCATCTATCCTTGAGAATGGTGTCTACAAACCATTAGTCTAGAATACAGTGCCCACTCTTCAGAATTTATGGTGATTAAATAATATTAAATCTGTCACGTTCTGTCAATAGTTGATGTGTTGGAAAAATAAGCGACCAGTTCACAGTCAGCTCCCACTGAAATAAACAATGTGCCAGGAATGACAGATGGAACTGATGCTTAGCACATTATTTTAAATCCCATATGAAGCCAAAAGATATTTAGCAGGCAGTCAGGGAACATGGGAGAGAGCGGAATGACAAGGCTCAAACAGCTTGATTCTGGGAGTGAATTCAGGCTGCTACACACAGCCTACGTAATAAGCACTACCAGGTGTGGAAACAAAAGCATTATTTCCAGCATAATGGGCCAGCTCAGTACAGCTCAGTTCGGTACAGGTAACCCCTAAGAGTCTTGTGTTTCAAGGCCTCCTCACGGTGGGAAATGCCTGGAACACCTCCCTAGGGAGGCGTCCAGGAGGCATCCGAAACAGATGCCTGAGCCACCTCAGCTGGCTCCTCTCAATGTGGAGGAGCAGCAGCTCTACTCTGAGCTCCTCCCGAGTGACCGAGCTCCTCATCCTGTCTCTAAGGGAGTGCCCAGCTACCCTGCAGAGGAAACGCATTTCGGCCGCCTGTATCCGGGATCTTGTTCTTTCGGTCATGACCCAAAGCTCATGACCATAGGTGAGAGTAGGAACTCAGCTCAGCTCCTTCATAATGACAGACCGGTACATTGACTGCATCACTGCTGCACAGATCCAGTTCACCTTCTGTTTCCTCCTTCCTTCACTTGTGAACAAGACACCAAGATACTTGTACTCCTTCACTTGAGGCATTTCTAAGTTCTTCCCATTGCTTCATTTACTAGAGTATGGGATTACGTTTACATTTAGTCATTTAGCTGACACTTTTATCCAAAGCGACTTACATTAAGGTTCCATTCACCAGTGTTACAGCTGGAACACCACTGTAGGCAAGGTGGGTTAAGTGTCTTGCCCAAGGACACAACGTCAGTATGAACTGTGGGGAGAGCGGAATTTGAACCGCCTACCTTCCGGTTGAAGGACGACCGCTCTACCACTGAGCCACTGCGCCCCACAGTGGGCAATCATCCAATCAGCAAAAGGGCCAGTGTGTTCTTAAAGTGGCTTTTTAGTGTAAGCTTTTTTTTTTTTTTTTTTGTGGGGGGGGGGGTATTCCTGAAAGCAACGCAATGCCATTAATTGCCTGTTATTATGACTTGGATCTATACTATATCTCTTCATATGGTACTGAAATACTGCCCTCTAAAGATTTAAAATTTTTCTAGCACACACTGACAACATTTAATTGTCTATTTTTTCACAAATCAAACTTGCATGCTGCTGTTTTTGGTAAATCTGATCTTTTGTCAAATGTCATATTGTAGTTCTATGTCAGACTATCCTGTTTTCCAAAAGCTATATTCATGAAAATGACCAAACTACATTCTGAGAGGTGAGACTTAATCCCCGTCGCATGCCTAATCAACATCCACTGAGAGAGTTCTGGCTCATTAACCAGGCTCTTTGTGCTACCATTAATAATGCAGAGGCGATGCCAGTGCGTGATGCGTTCAAAGACCTGCAATCTCGTTAATGCACCATTAATCACACAGGTTAAGACAATAGCCTCCAGGGGTGCTTGAACCCCCCCTAAAGGAGGTGTGTTTGTGTGTGTGGGGGCACCTGTTCTTGTTCCAGATCCCCGACCAAACATTTCACCGAGCTGCATGAACACACATAATCTAACATATCAAATCTATTCAGTTATAACATGTTTAAATGTGCACTTTAGTGTTTTTTTTTTAAAGTACCTCCGAGTTTAATCCTTAATTTTCTCTCAATTATCTTCTGCCTAATCCTTATCATGCCACCTGTTTGTTTTACTTCTGTTAATCCTCGTGCTTATTTCTGGAAATTATGTGCACATTGTCAGCCCCAGCTTAACATAAGCTTTCCTATACATGAAAAGAATAATACAACTTGTTAAATAAACAAATACAGCCAATGTTCAAGCTAATAGCAACCCACTAATACAACATTTCAGAGGGAAAATATGCTGCATTGACATGACACATTTATAGATAAGGGTCTGTGTTTTAACAGTTTGTGGTGTTCTTTGGAGCCAAATAACATAAAACATAAACATTTGTCTAAATGCATCTTCTTCAATGTGTTTTTTCTTCAACTGTACTACTATAAATAGAAACAAATCAAGCCTTTTAACAAAGCCTTTCATATTAATGTTGTACAAGTTAAGTAAAAAGGAGATGAACCACAGGCGATGGAACAGAAACCTCAGTAAAGTTGACCACTGCTTGTCTTTTATTAAGTCTGTAGCCACCAGTGTTGGGAAAGTTCACTTTCTACAAGAACTAGTTCAAAGTTCAGTTCACAAATTTTAAAATGAACTAGTTCAGTTCATAGTTCAAACTTCAAATTTTTGAACTAAGTTCACAGTTCCAAAAATGAACTAGTTCATAGTTTTTTTTTTCCATATGTTGCTGCGAGCTATTATTTTTCAAAATTATTGCCACAGCCCATATACAGTAGAATCACAGACAGCAATTATTTTATCAGTTTTAACAATGAAGCTATGCGTCAGATTTAATTTTGAATCCTTATCCAACCAGGGTTTACATTAGCATTGAGGGGACATTGTTGCTTTAATGTTTGTTGCTGTCCATTCACTCCACACTAGTAGCAGCTGCAGCTTTCAACCCTACAGTACATTCTCAAAAACATGAGCAAAAACGTGCTGCTTGAATGGTCTTTTTTAATGAGGGATTATTCAAAGAAAAACAGGACAGTAATCATTAAGGTGAAAACGTTTTTAAATTTTAATAATTTTCCATTGTCCACATGCTAAAACAGAATATTGGAATCCTGGAAAAATAGACCAGGCAGGTTCAACAAACAAGTTACATGAATGAATTTAAATGATCATACGCCTTACTACATGCTGCTGTCGCCTCCATGCTTTATTTTTTTTTGATGACGCGTCACGCATGCGGCGGACGGCAGTGCGACACAGCTGGCTGGTGTTGCCAGGTTTGGTGTTTTTCCGCTACATATTAAGACCCGTTTGCTGGTTTGTGTGTTTTAGCCGGGTTTTCGCCTGGAAGGCTCTATAGAAATCTGGCACCTTATTGAACGAAGTTAACCTGAGAGAGCGTGCCGTTCACAGACACCAGAATGAACGAGTTCACAGTAACGTTCATCAGGCAGTAATACAGCACGTTCAGTTCACGTTCGCCCAAAATATGAACGAGTTCATGAACTATCGTTCAATGAATGCGTTCAGGCACAACACTGGTAGCCACAAAAGCTTTGCCACACTTTAAAATCTGATTACATTTTCCTCATGTGGGGAGCGACTGCTAGTTTGAGGACTTTCCAACGTCATGCTATTGCCTTTTTCTTCCACCTGCTTCTTGAACTGAAATCAATGTTCCCGGTCTTTCATCCTCACTGCAGATTACCTCAATCAGTGCTGAGTCTATCAGGCAGTGGTGGACTGACATTTCCTTCTAGGTGCTGCACCTACGGGGGACACCATAACTGACTCAGGCCCCCTAGGGATGGATAATCCCAGGCTAAAACAAGATTCTGTTTACCCCAACATTCCCCAAGATTCTGTGATTAATGATACGTCTAGTGCTTGTGACCCTTGTTCTCTTGCTGTGATGCCTCATGTCAAGCCCAGAGAGCTTTGGGGAGCTGACAAGGGAGACCTGTACAATTATGCACTGGCAAAGCAAAGCAGCCCCCTGGCAAACATAGACTAAGCTTGACAGGACCTTTATTAGCAACAAGACACACAGTGCATATACAGTACAGTGTATTAAAAACAAACCCACAGTGCAGCAGTTTCTCTGCGCTGTGTGGGGGTTGCATGCAGAGCTTTTCTGCAGTTACATGCATTTTGTATGGAGCCTGGCTTATTCTGAGTGACTCACTGGGGCTTTACTTTGTTTTAAGTACATAATGCATTAAGATTCTAGGGTATCCTTATGTAAGGATTTTGCAGTATATCTCCATAAATGAGATGCACTATAGCAGGGGTCTCCAACACGTCGTTATTTCCAAGTAGCTCCCCAAAGACCAAACAAGCCAGCTCTTTTAAGTGTTGCGAGCCGGCACCCGTTAGAGATTTATTTTATTTATTTATTTTGTAAAGTAATACACGACAGAATGATATCATACCATATCATACCACCCGCTCATACATACGTACGTAGGTGCGCTGAACAGGACGGAGGGAGAGAGGAGATGACAGTGATTGACAGTAGGAAAAGAAGCAGCATTAGGATGCATTTTAATTTGAGTAACTGTAAAAAAACAAAGGCAGAATGCAGAATTTGCAAGATTAAGGCAACCATAAAAGTAAGAACCAGACTGACGGTTGAACGTTTAAATGACTCCATAAGAGTAAACCTGAAAGGCTACACTCCACAATACACCTCTCTTGTTGTCTCCATGCAGTGCCAGTTATCTCACTGAATACACAAGTATCTGTGCATTTGTAATTGCATTGTTGTGTTGAAATAAGCTATGAGAATAAATGTTACAAACACGAGTAGCTCGCTTCCATTTTCATTTTGTAAAAGTAGCTCTCTGAGGAAAAAAAGGTTGGAGACCCCTGCACTATAGGAACAAATATTATAACTGTTACTATAATGAAACTGAATGTAATTATTTTAAAATATAAAAAGCAAAACATGATTGCCTGGCATGTGCAATAGGGTGACATTTATTTGTTCCTCTCAGACTTTTTGTAAAATGTATAGTGATTATTCTACTCCACGTCTATTTTATTTCTGCACACCAAAAACACAGAGACAGTTAAATAAAATGTCTAAGAAAAGATAGGAATCCCACTGCAATCACATGAACCAAAAAGATGCCCCTAGGTCAAGGGTGGGCAATTATTTTTCCTCATGGGACTCTTGTGGGAGGCCGGGCCAACACATTTCCTTCTGCCTATAGTTTAAAGTTAAAATTATAGACAAAACAATATGTGCAATAAAAACTGTTTAGTTAAGGCTGTACCCTCCTAAGTTTTAGATCCACTCTTTACAGTTTGTCTAAACAAATGGTGAAAACTATCTCATAGAGAGTAGAGATGCTAGCTTTAGGAAAGGAAAGGTACTGTTTGGAGTATGTCGTAGGGAGTATTTGAGGAATCAAATAATTATTACAGAATATCGAAGAAAAAGCGGAAATTATAATGCAGTGTTTAATTATCAATAAAATATTAGTAAATGCTTGGTGGGCCAGATTAAACAGCCCAACAGGCCGCATGTGGCCCACGGGTCTTAGTTTACCCACCTAGGTGTTAATCTGCAAGCGTTTACAATGTGCAGGCTGTTCCTATGTTCAACACAATACAAGTAAAATGTTTGAAGCTGTATTTGGTATTTTCAAACACAAATCACAAAAGTACATCCTAGATTTTAAAAAGCTCCAGGTTTTACTTTAAGCTTGGCGCTTTACTTATAGATGTAGTAAAACGAGTGTGTTGTAAGTCCACTGCCATTCACAGGGTCTGCTCAGAAACCAAAAGATAAAACCATGTGGTAGTGTGCAGAGTCTACTTTTTATAGTCTATTGTAAGACAGCATGCAAGACTGCATAGGAGAAAACCAGTTCAGACTCTGAAACCTACTCATATAAAAATAGAGGCGCAGGAGGAGTGGATTTTGGGAGAAATAACTTGCCACATTGTGTACCATATCAATGTGTGTCTCTGACCTGCTCAGTGTTTGTAGACTTGACCCAAAAGACTAGTGTTACACAACTATTCCCTCTGCATCCCAGTATCACTGTGTCTGCACGATGCACAGTATTTTACATAGCTTCTCTCCACACCTTCTTCTCTGAAATTCCAATTGATCAATCAGACACCTATTTCCGCTGAGGAGCCTCCAGTTAATGACCCTGTTTCTCATCGGCCTCCTCCCTATTTTCCTGCGGTGTTGAGCATGAATGCTTAATCTTTAGGGAAAGTGTCAGAATATGATGAATGCTAGCTAGAGACGGGCCCTTTAAACCTGTATTCATTATTAAGCACAATTACTCCAACAAAAAATTCATTCAGCAGTGTCGGATAACATCATGTTCAGGTGCACAAAAGGACTAAAAACTGGTTTGTGTGCATACCACTTAAACAGAACTGGGTAGTAACAATTACTGTGCTGCACTTTAATGAGCCCATTTCCATCAATTTGTATGTTGTAAGATTAGATTAGGGCTGCACAATATATCACAAATTTTTCATTATTTGTATAACATTTGTATAGCAAAGAATGACTTGTATCACAATAATGCTCTTTCATTTGATAGACTTTTACTTTCTTTTCAAAATCATCCAAAATTGTCCAAAGAATTGTCTGTGGTGCATCAAAATGAAAAAGTCCTGGTTTAGACCTGATTCTTACATTTAGTCCCAGTTTAGACCTGTTTAGACCAGGTTTAGTCTTAGTATAATCTTTGATACTGATTTAGCTCTTGCTTTGACAAATGAACGGTTAGCCCAGAGCGTTACATATTTATTTTTCCCATTTTAAAGAGCATTCAAATATCGCAGGTAACATTGTTAACGCATTATTTAAAATAGTTATTGTAGATTGCACAATTTTTCAATATCGTGCTTAGATTAGAAAAACATACCTCACACTTGAAAACTGTGGCTATTCTCTGGAATTTAAAACCTGAAGATTTGATATTAGAAAGTTAAGAGTGAACAGACAAATGTTTGGTCTTGGTTTGAGACAAATCAGGCTCTTCGCTCTGGTTTGCAATCAATGTCGCATTCATTTTCTGCCTCATCTCGTTTGATCAAAGAATAAAGTAGACAGATGAGAGAAACAATTATCAGGTCCCACGCTTCACTTAAAGGACTGTCTAGCACAAAGTCATCTTTATGCAAAGATTTGCTACAAAGAGTGGTTTGCATTCTTCCAGTATATACAGGAAATGTGTCCGACGAGAGTGGAGTGAGAGATGAAGAAAACTAAGGAGACTCTGATGGAGAAGGATGGGTGAATTATTAATAGTTTGTATTCAATTGTAAAAAAAAAAAAAACAGATGCACACAGTAAGCTTGTAAATATGAAAACTGCAAGGAGAGACAATCACAGAGCGCCGACACTGAGGCAGGACCTTGAATTTAAGTTTGATTCCCCAAGATATCCCTTGTGAAAATGATACAAGACAAAGACCTTGAAGTTCCTACAGCAGGATTTAACAGCACTGGGACCAAACAGGAAGAACCAGAGAATCAAATCAGTTTCCTGTTGAAAGCCACAAAGGAGATACAAGGCCGTGGCCGCAGTATCTACAGTTACTGTCTATTGACATGGGAGACAAGACATATTTTCTGTTTTAGTGCCGTCAGCTGCTGAGATCAATGAGTCATCCCAACCTCAGTCTTACACACACTACACAAGGTTTATCATCGCAGCAGATCCTGATCAAAGCCATTTTCACATTTTATCATCAGCAAGAATAGAAGTGATAACATTTACAATAAGAATGTTTACAATTACCTGTGATCATTTGAGTACTAAACATCTACAGCATAAACTATGTCACATGTTGAACACACTCATGAGTGGTGCCCATGGTAACTACAGTTCAACAGTACTGCAGCACTGCAAAGATATAGTGTTACATTTGCAAAAAATGGGCTTTAGTTAAAGTCCGAACAGGATTAATGGACAAGTTACTCATCATTACGTCTCATTTGGCTATTACCACTCTCATTATCACAATGGCTCGGTCTCATTGATTCAAAGCTCCCTTATAGAAGTCTTATAAAGTCGTATACCTCACTTGCTGCCAGTGTTGCTCTGTAGCTAGACAGGTCAATTGGCGTCTAATAAGAGTGGGATAATAGAAGATGGTTTTGTGCCAAAGCAGGGGGTGCAATAATCAAGATACTTTCTGAGTGAAAGAAAGTGAATATTTGGCCACTAATCATAGTCAGTTTATTATGACAAATAGGTTTTAATCAAACAACAGATGTAGAAGACACAACCGCATTATACAACTGTGGATGAAGAGAGAAGACTGTTCTATCATATGCACCAAATTAGCTCTGCATTTGAGGTTTTGCTCCTATCCCATTGCTTTCTTGGATGCAGCAATGAATCTTTTTCCAAAGCAAACTATTGTTACATTAATTTGACTGTAGCAATCATCATGGGCTTTTTGTCTGTGATGTACATATAAGATATTTTTAGCCAAGATTTACACACGCAGTACTTGCATTATAACAAAGAAAGTGTCCGATTTTGATAAGAGCACGCTGGCAGTCCAATTAGCGCTCATGCAAAGCTTACAACCTAATACCCTTTGATTTACTGTTTGTGTTACTGCATTTAACTCTCGGTTTAGCTGCTCTTTGCATACTCTTTACACGTTCTTTAGCTGCTCTCCAGATGCCCAGCATGCACATTTGACAGGGAGAAAAAGGAAGGGAAAGATGCTTTTATAAAATCTTTAGTCCATGGATTAAACCCATGTCATCAGACCAAAGGCTGACTGGATACCCTTTGAAGCCACATAGATCCCTCTAAGAAGAGATGAATGGCAAAATAGAGCAGAGATTTCAGTGTTGGCAGATAGCATTAAGCAGCCTGGGCCAGGCACTTGAGTTTTTCAGTAATGATACCACTAAAAAGGAAAGATGACAGAGCTGGGAAGTGAGAGCGCCTTAAAAGGGGACTCCGTGAATGTTTTGGATGTTGATAGGGACCTTTGATACAAGCTCAGGAGTGCCAACAACTATGTGACTGTGCTCCTCAGTGGCACTGCATCTAACTGTATTAATCCCCAAGGGGAAATTTGTTTTTAGTTGATTTGGATTTCTTCTGCTATTGACTGATTGATTGTACAGTCTTATGAGAGTCAGCAAGAAGGTGTTCGTGTTGTGTTTTCCTGCAGCTCACTGATCTCAGACTGGCTGCACATTGGCTGCTCTCTGTTGTTCAAAAGCTGAAAGCAGTAATTATCAGTATCAGTCAACACTGATCTGAAGGAGAGAGCATCAAGTGCTGGGTCTGTTCCTGGGTCTGTCACAGGCTGTGTCTGGTACAGCTCTTGGTTGCCGTTGAATGTAAACTGTAGCCACAATGACATGTGACTCTCTTGATATACAACAGGTCTCAGTCCCACTGCCACGCTCCCACACCCTGACACAGATCTTTATCTTTAACTGTAACTTGCCCGGACAGCACCATCAGTTGCTCACATACAAGGCAGGCCCCCTTCTCGACCTCTCCCATAATCATTCTGATTATCACAACACCCTGTCTGCAGAGGTTTCATATGGGGATGGAGCCATAATACAATAAATGTGCCTTAAGTCAGATTTTTAAAAAAGTTTTGAAGAGTACAATATTTCTTTTACTGCCGTACTTGTTGTACTTCCATTTTTGTAGCTTTTACACTAGTGGCAGTTCATTCAACAGGATGAGACACCTTAACCATTTAGTCGTGACTCCCCCATTTTCTAAGTTATTATACAAAATTAAACTAAAAGACAAACAAGCTTTGTCACAATGTGTATGGCATATACACCACACTGACTTCTATCAATAGTCAATCTATACTTAACGTATTCAAACTTTACAATCTTATAATCTTTAGATCACTTTACAATTTGTTACCGTTACAATGGCAACAGAAACCCTTCTCTTAGATGCATGTCTGTCTCAGCACTTCAATAAATACTTTACTCAAGTAATGATGAATCTATGGCTACACTGCCTATCTCTGACAAATAACATTTGTGGTTATGAATATAATCTGCTGTACCCATTTGGTATACAAATGTTTTAACTAAAAGCTGTTTATTATTGTAATCGGCTCCGGCTGTCCGGTAGCTAAATAGCTTTCTCCTTCATTTGATTGTCACCATGAGGGACCATCAAAGTGTTGGGGGAATGGTTACTTTACAACAGAAAATTGTTGACAGACCACAGGCAAGAGAGTATGATTTAAAACTGGAAAATGAAGGGTGGAAATATTGGAACATTAAAAATCAATCTAATCGGTAAAAGCCATGATCTTGTGGGAAAGAGAAAACAGTAAAAGTAATAAATATACTTTAAACAATCAATACAACAGGGTTAGAAAGCAGATATTTGAATTCCTACAGGACCAATAAAATGAGACCATCAGAGTCTTGTCGTGTGTGCAGTGAGAAATTTGTGACCCCATGACACACACATTTTAATTATTCAGACCAGTGCTTTCCACCACACCACCCTACAATCACTTTCTTATATTTAATATAATAGGTGACAATCAAAGTGCTTCTGGGAATATTGCCCCAATAATGTCACCCAATTGGGGACATTAATGAGGTGGCCAGAGATTTACATGTATCTGTTAACTTGTGATAGCCCATAGTGAATTAATGTGGTCTGTCACACTAGGGCTCTCATTTCCACTGGAGCAGTACTGTACAGGTCTGTGGTTTGGTACAGGTTACTCTTTAGTGGCTTGCGTTATCACTGCGCTGTGTCCAGAGAGCTGAACAGTGACAGTTTCTATATGATATTTATTTGAGGCAGACTTCTGCAAAGGTGAGAGAGGCTGTTGCAGTAAACATTAGACTGTTTTTCATTTTTTTTGACAGCTTTGTGAACATCTGAGTCATAGAGCTCTGCCAATTTTCTATAATTTAGCGACTTGTATTTGAAACTCCAGTAGGCTACCTGATTTTCTTTTTGACATCCCTGAATCAGATTTCACTCTTCACCAGAAGCATAGGGACCTCTCCTCCTTCTCTTTTATTAAAAATAAAACCAGAAACAAATTTTCCTCCACAAAATATTAATACATTACACCAAACAGAACTTTAGAGTTTAGTGTTAGTTGTCTGAATCCATTCCCTTGTCCCTAACCCCTCAATCACTTTATAGTTCAGCACTATACAGAGGACTATATAGTGCACTCAGTTAGTGAACGTTTTCATGTTAAACATTTTTTTTACTGATATAGATTTCTGTAAAAAATTCTGTAAAAAACACTTTAGTGATAAAAGTATGAATATAAGCTTATGTGTTTTATTCAAAACTCTTGTCCTATTAATGACCGAAACTGAGTAGATCATGGGTCCCCAACCCCCGCGGTCCGCGGGTCATTTGGTACCGGACTGCAGAGAAAGAATAAATAACTTACATTATTTCTGTTTTATTTATTATGAACGATGTTTTATTTTGAAAAATGACCGGATTCCCTCTATTACATTCGTCACGTAATACGTTGCCGCTAAAATTAAACCTCCAAGCTAGCAAAATGAGTAAAAAACAAACGCCTTTGGAAAGTTTCTTTGCAAAGGGGAAAAGACCCAGTGAGGAGACAGAAGAAGAGCATACGACTTCCAAGACAAAGTAAGCTGCATTTAACAGACAATACCAAGTGTATAAAATATGGATTTATAGCGACAGGTGATTCCCGCGCACCAAACCCGTTCTGCATAATATGCGGCGGCCGGCTCTTTAATGAGGCAATATAGCCTTCAAAACTGCTTCGCCACTTGGAGACCAAGCACCCTGCATTAAAAAACATGTTTATTAATATATTTAGAAAATATTACAGTTTTTATGGTGCTTGTATCATTTTATTTTGTGTATTTATCCGCCACACCTTAAAAACCGGTCCGTGAAAATATTGTCTGACATTGAACCGGTCTGTGGCGCATAAAAGGTTGGGGACCGCTGGACTAGATTATTGCAGCTGTTTTATGCCTCAGAAGGGAAGCTCTCATATGTCCATCTGTATGACTTAAAGTAAGCTAACGTTAGTTATTTTATATTGTAACGGTTTATTAATAACAATTTACAATTGATTACATTTCCACAAAAAGTCAAACTTGTGCCTCTAACTCGTGTCATTCAAACCTGTTGTTTTCGGTTTAAGGACATGTCACAGTTGCGCTGCTCTCCTCCGTTGATTGTATATAATTAGCTCTTCTCCGACAATTCGCAAAGCCTTATGGTCTGTTTTGACTGTCTAGTTACTAATGCATTGAGGGAAACTTTGAGTGCACTACATTTCAGTCACTAAACATTCAGACACCACTACAAAATGGCGTAATCACTATATAGGGATTAGTGTGTTGAGTCTGACACAGACAGCAATACACTTCATTGGCCGATATTAATTTAACTTCCTGGACAGTCATATGACAAGCCAGTGTCGACCAATGAGAGCGCTCCTATTTCAAGCATATTGTTGTCAGTGTTGCCAACTTAGCGACTTTGTCGCTATATTTAGCGAGTTTTCAGACCCCTCTAGCGACAAATTTTCAAAAAAGCGACTAGCCACAAATCTAGCGACTTTTTCTGGAGTTATTGGAGACTTTTGGAGACTTTCTGAAGTGAAAGCACACATCATTTTTACTCTAATCAATGAGCAGCGGGCTGCCGCGGCCCCACCCCATCCCAAAGCACTCATAGTCGGCCCAGTCTTCGCGCAGCAGCCCCTCCCAGCTGCAGTCAGAGCAGGAGTTGTTAACCCCTCCACGTCCAGAGTGCAAAATGAATCGCGCATGTGCGGCAACTTAGCAAGCCGCCGCTGGTGGATCCCGCTCCGGCTTACATTCAGCACTCGAAAATGTAAAATGTTCTTTGTCGAAACAATGTATGGTTAAAAATGTTAATGCTTTTCAGTCACTTGTTGTAGGCTCCTAAGTGGACCATAAGGTTAAAAACTAAACTTAAGAAAAAAAAAAAGAAAACAATCTTGTAAAAAAATAAAAATAAAAAAGAAATTACGGTTAAAAATGTTAATACTTTACTGTGACATGTTGTAGGCTCCTAAGTGGACCATAAGTATAAAAAAAATAAAAAATAAAATAAAATAATAAATAAATAAATTTTTTTAAAAGAAACTCCGCCAGAGTGTCTCTTTTAGGTCACTTTTGCCGGTCCCAAGCCCGGATAAAGGAGGAGGGTTGAAATTGTGAAGTAATAAACAAAAACAAGAGTCGACAGAAAGTTTCATTTTAAATTTAAAGAATTTAGTTTGACCGTTTCGATTTCCATTGTTCTCGTGTGCTTATCACTTAATTGAAATGATAAATGAGAAGAGCATTATTGGGACAGTCGGCTATATCATAATAAAATACAGTAAAAGAGACCATGTGAGCACAGGGCAGGGAGAACGCAAGAAAGTTTGCAATTTAGTATGATGACGCGATGACGTAATGACGTCACGAATATGCTAATTTACGCATGACGTCATCTAGCGACATTTAGCGGCTTTTTGGCCAGGCTTTAGCTACTTTCCTTTGAAAAGAGTTGGCAACACTGATTGTTGTTCAATCAGCACACTGCGGCTCCAGCGTTTGAATGTTCCTCAAAGTAGGGTATGGTACACTTTTGGAGCTACTTGTACTCAGGGCAGCTGATAGGGGGAGCAACCAGTACAGTTGTCCCAGGCCTCAGGGCCTGGGGGGCCCAAAACTAGGCCTTCCTATACTTTAGTAATATGGACAAAATTTATGGGGGGCCTTTGGCCATAGGGTTTGTCCAGGGCCCCATCAATTCTGTCAGCGGGCCTGCTTGTACTACACTCAGGACAAAGGCTTTTATTTAGATGGATTTAGGTCATATTAGCCATTGTCACTGTTTAGTTCTCATTATATATGCTTTGCTGGTCACTGAATTGCTTCAAATCACTTCAAGCTGGTGTGTCATTTTGTGTCAGGCCCCACACCCATCAATTGCTCTACACATATCTTGGAGCTCACCCTACAATTTGTGACAACACTATATATCAGAAGGTGCTGTGTGATTACCGAAACCAATCATGTACCACGTGGAAATGAGACCCAGGTGTTCAGGACTGAAATCATGGCAGCGCTGCAGAGCTGAGGCACTTTCAATTGAAAAATGTCTGCTTTCCCCATGGCTTGGAAGTAAATCTTTGGGCCAAAGAATAAAGAGGAAATAACAACTGAGCTGCAGCGTGTGGCACAGACAGACACAGTAAACAGTCTGACTCATCCCCAGTTCCCCGTTCAACACCTCAATTTAAAGTGTAACTTGAGGAACGAGCATCTCTTTCTGAATCTTTACACAAAACAGCCATTTCTGTCTATTATATGCCAAGCTCTGCTATCTTCTTCTAACAAAGTGTACCTTTTGTCTAAACATAACATGGAAGAAATTGTACAATAAATATTACCGATAACTTTGCACTATGGCTTGTAAATGGTAAACTTCACTTTACATAACCCCCTGCTGTGTCTATATGTAAAAGACTATTAGAGAAGTGAGCAGCAGTGGTGGCATGTCGTGATGAAAATAAAAAAGAAAGAAATTATATCCACTTTACCCATTCAAGCATGCATCAACATTGAAACCCACTTTGACAGGGTGGCGCCAACCACAGAGATGCAGTATTTATGCCTTCTGTTTCTATAAAGCCAGCCTATACTTGGAAGCTCAATGTGTGATTTGAAATATGTGATTCTTCACAAATACATCTACACACACACACACACACACACACACATTGTAATTCACCGAGGGAGGTGCACTATGAGCCTTTGCTTTTTCCCCACAAAACTATCTCTGCTGCACACTCAGAAATGTGCTTGGTGCTGTTAGCCAGCTATTACTTGACTATTAGGGTGCCACACTCAGGGGAAGATTGACGATTTTTGGATTCGAGGAGCGCTTTCTGTGGCAGCAGTTATTGCCCTCTTTGTTTCATTTCAATTCAGCAGACAATTGTTTCATTCTTGTGATCAGGCTTAAGAGGGTTTTCATTGGTGAGTTTACATTTTAGCTCTCAGTTGTTTTCTCCATTTGGGATAATCAATCTTGTTTGGGTCGGCTTTGATATGCTAAATATAACGCTTACCCAGATCCACCTTGTTGCCACTTCGACAAATCTCCCTCTGCAGCTGTTTTGTGTAAGTCACTAAAATGAATGTTTCTGGAGCAGATCCGTAATGCTTGGAAAATCCATGTGATGACATAGTGGTATTTATGCAAAATGTTGGGCTTTTGACCAGAAGCAGGAGTACTCACAACAACTCCTAAAGAGGGACTGGTAAAAGGCTTGGGCAAAGGTTAGGTAAAGGTTGTGTTATGGGTTTAAATATTTAGCATTTCATCTATTCCTGCTACCTCTTAGGAGAGCCTTTTTTGTGTTAAATCCCATCTTACATGACCAAAGTACCTTATAGCAGCAACCTCCAATCTTTTATGCAGTACAATGACAATAAAGGCATTCTATTTTACGTAACAATGCTGCCTATTGTGTCTCCAAGTCTCTCCAAGTGTCTTTAAACTGCCTTGAAGTCAAAAAGAAAATGTTATTGCATAACGCTGCTGTTATTAAATATTGCGTCACATGGTCATACACACATACACTGACTTTCCAAAAAGGCCTTAAGGGTTTGTTAAGAACAGGGCAGAACTGTGCTGACCAATAATAATGTGTTCAGCAGAAAGGATTCAAAGAGAAGCCCCTAAGACAAACCGTGTCTAGGACTTTTCAAAGTTGGATAGTATTGAAAAAAAACAAGGATTTATTTTATTTTTAGGTAACCATTGTCTAGGTACCACTATAAGTCACACTAATGTACAGTTGTGTTTTAAGTATTTGGCCTAAGTGTATATCAGCCAGTTATTTCAAATTAAAACAGTGCCTACAGGCCACTCTTTTTTTGTGGTTAGTGGATTTAAAACATACACACTAAAGCGCTTGGTTCCTCAGCAACAACGCTGAAAAAACGTTTGTACCGCTCTCCTTGTTGTAAACTGTAGTGTGACATGAAATTAGTCAAGGCATAATGGGACACACAGAAAGCTTCACTCCTGCTTTTCATGTACAGATTTATCCTCTTACTAGATCTCATTCAAGAAAAAAGAATGAACATAGCATTGGAAGACGGCCAAGAACAGTCATATCCATCTTTAATGCGTTGAACATTTCTTGCACCTACAGTATGTCCCCATTGTTCTTCAACACTGGTTATTCCTTTTTCACATGAACTTACAGTACATTCAGAAAAAATGGTTTAAAATGGAATTCATATTGTGTCAAAATGAATAAACTGTATGAACGTATGAATAAAACGTATATACTTATACAGTATAACATTTTGAGACAGATTAATATGCGTTGTTTAACCTTGCTAATAAGCAGAAGCCTTGAATCCATTGTGTGCAGCACAGACACTTTATAATCTACATTTTACATGGACGAAGTGTTAATGAGTAAAAAACGAATAGGCCCTAATGTCTCCAGACCTAGCAGTGAGAAGTAATGGCATCGTCCCGGTGTGGGGGATTGTTTAATGGAACAAAAGAGGAGTTATCTCAGAGGTGGGCATCTGATGTCTGTTATGGAGTTAGGACGGATGCAGAGAGTCAGTGTAGAGTTACGAAGCATGTAATGAAGCTGTGAGTGTCCACCCCAGTGCGTCCCATTCTTTTCTCTCATTAGTTTTCTGCATCTGCATCCTCCAAGCATCCCTGCTGTCTTCTTCCCTTGAATGTATGGAACTCATTACTAAGGGGCCATTTCTCATTGCGTGACATTGACTCAGAATATGATTGTATTTGCAGTGACTGGACAAACATTCTCCACAAAGGTTGATGTGTAAAACAACCTTACACGACATGTGAGGATCATTCCAGTGTTTGACAAAACAAAAGCACCCTACAACCACGCAAATAAAAAAAAGTATTTGTATTTGTCAAATAAATGTATCCAAAGAAAAAGGCATTAAATGATTGCCATCAAAATCATTATTGACCTCTTGTTGCGACTCACCCAAAAAGAGATAATCTGAAGACAGCAAAATGCTAATTTTTAAATAAATTCAGATAAACATTTCAGATTATACTCAGGAGCCATTTCGCCATTTGACTGTTTTTCTGCAGATGATAAATACATACACAACTTTCAGAGCACCTGTCACTACACTCCCTTTGACAAAGAAAGATAGTCTTTATCGTCTTTGAAAGAATAGTAACAGTCTGGCAGGTCCGGTTTCTTCCACTATCAGTAATGTAATGTCACATAGAACTAATCTAAACATAATAATTCTGTCCTCTTAGACTGAACAAAACAAATGGTTTCCACTTTAAAAACAACTGTGCTGATCCATAGGACAATAGTAGGAACACATGCAAATAAAAAATAAACACATAATAAAAAGTGTTTGGAAGTCATTTACTCTTACGATAGTCTCAGTTCTGAGGACTCCATCTCCATTTCCTGTGTGATCATATTGGCCTTTTGGGTCTAAGTATCTCCTCTGCTAAAGCATAACGGACAAAACAGCAGCTCCCTGTCGGATTAAGACATCACTGTCAGCCTGTGCCCAGCTCCACTCTGACAGACCTATTAGCAGGACGCATGTCATTGTGAGGCTTTGCAGAGAAGACGGGATGTAAAACTGAGAGGAGTGTCTGGCTGCATCTCTACAGTGTATTTCAAACCTCTCAAGGCAAGAATCTTTTAGAGGAAAAGTGTAGAAAAAAACATTGCAATAAAACAGAAAAAGATGGCATTATCAGGTAATTACAAAGCTTCTGAGGAATCAAAAGGAAACTAATTTGTTTTAAGACTGAGTCTGTTGTGGGTGTAGATATATTTAATACTTCTTGGGCCAGAAGCTTTTGTAATGTAAATGTTGTATGCTTTGCAATTGTGTTCCATTGTCTGAACACAAACTACTAAGTGAACATTTAAATGTGAATGAGGCAAATTAACCTCATGCTTAGAACAGGAATAGAAATTTGTAGAAGATTTTTATAGCGGGCCATTGTCATCCTGCACTGGCAGCAGCAACAACAAGAATGACAAAAAATCTAGAATTGCTGTTTAAATTTTGATCAATTGGCAGAAAAAGAAGTTCTTCAGTGTCTTCTTATTTTAGTATTTCATCTTTTTTTAACCTTCCAACACTCTTGAGTGCATTTGGCCCTTATGCTCCCTGAGTCTGCAGGGAGCATTAACGTTTCAAATGCCTGTAATAAATTTCTTAAATTATACTCGGATGTCAGCTGCATGTGTGGTGCTACTAAAAGACTTTTATTCAATAACTTTCTAATAGATGCTACTTATTACTTAGGATTATCTATGAACAATTAGCAGGCACGTCGTCTATTGCAGTAATTTGATGGCAGCCATGAAATATAACCAATATTTGATTTGAAGAACAGGCACACAATGACCCATATTGTGGTTTTGGTTTTGCAGAATGTGTTGTACATTAACTGAACTCTGGGAGAAGCTTAATGGCTTTTTAATTATCTATTTGCTCTCCAAAATCGACTTCATTTACCCAGCAAAATAAACAGAAACACTGTCTTTCTAAACTTGTTTTAACTTTACCCACCTGCTTTAATGTTCATCAGAGCAATGGAGTAACCTATACAGGTGCTGGTCATATAATTAAAATATCATCAAAAATTTGATTTATTTCACTAATTCCAAACTTGTATATTATATCCATTCATTACTCTCAGACTGATATATTTCAAATGTGTATTTGTTTATTTGTGATGATTAGAACTAACAACTAAGGAAAATCTCAAATTCAGTATCTCAGAAAATTTGAATATTGTGAAAAGGTTCAATATTAAAGACCCTTGGTGCCATACTCTAATCAGCTAATTAACTCAAAAAGTACAGTACTCAAAAAACCTGCAAAGACCTTTAAATGGTCTCTCAGTCTAGTTCTGTCGGCTACACAATCATGGGGACGACTGCTGACTTGACAGTTGTCCAAAAGACGACTTGACACCTTGCACAAGGAGGGCAAGACACAAAAGGTCATTGCAAAAGAGGCTCGCACAGAGCTCTGTGTCCAAGCACATGAATAGAGAGGTGAAGGGAAGGAAAAGATGTGGCAGAAAAAAAGTGTACAAGCAACAGGGTAAACCGCACCCTGGAGAGGACTGTGAAACAAAACCCATTCAAAAATGTGGGGGAGATTCAGAAAGAGTGGACTGCAGCTGGAGTCAGTGCTTCAAGAACCACTTCGTACAGACATATGCAAGACATGGGTTTGCTTTCCTTGTGTCAAGCCACTCTTGAACAACAGACCGCGTCAGAAGCGTCTCGCCTGGGACTGCTGCTGAGTGGTCCAAAGTTATGTTCTCTGGTGAAAGTAAACTTTGCATTTCCTTTGGAAATCAGGGTCCCAGAGTCTGGAGGAAGAGAGGAGAGACACAATCCACGTTGCTTGAGGTCCAGTGTAAAGTTTCCAGAGTCAGTGATGGTTTGGGGGCCCATTTCATCTGCTGGTGTTGGTCCAATGTGTTTTCTGAGGTCCAAGGTCAACGCAGCCGTATACCAGGAAGATTTAGAGCACTTCGTGCTTCCTGCTGACCAGCTTTATGGAGATTCAGTTTTCATTTTCAGTAATCGGCACCTGCACACAGTGCCAAAGCAACCAGTAACTGGTTTAAGGACCATGTATCCCTGTTCTTAATTGGCCAGCAAACTTGCCTGACCATAACCCCTATAGAAAATATATGGGGTATTGTGAAGAGGAGGATGCGATATGCCAGACCCAACAATGCAGAAGAGCTTAAGGCCAGTATCAGAGCAACCTGGGCTCTCATAACACCTGAGCAGTGCCACAGACTGATCAACTCCATGCCACTGCTAAAGTAATTCAGGCAAAAAGAGCCCCTACTAAGTATTGAGGGCTGTACATGCTCATAGTTTTCATGTTTATACTTTTCAGTTGGCCAAGATTGCTAGAAATCCTTTCTTTGTATTTGTCTTAAGTAATATTCAAATTTTCTGTGATACTGAATTTGGGATTTTCCTTAGTCAGTTATAATCATCAAAATGAAAAGAAATAAACATTTGAAATACACCAGTCTGTGTGTAATAATAATTTTTACTTTTTAAATGTAATTAGTGAAATAAATCACCTTTTTGATGATATTCTAATTATATGACCAGCACCTGTAATCAAGACCAAGACCAAAGTGAACTCTGATATCTCCGACCAAAACAAGACCGACTGAAACATGACACTAGAGAAATCTTAAGTATTGCCATCTCTTGAGAAAAACTCCAAATGGCAACACATTTTTGTGCAGAGAAAAATAATAACTAACATGTCAGTTGTTATATTCTTTAATCTGACAAAAAACAAAAGTCAGAAAGCTTGATCTGTATTGGCAAATAACCTTACCATGCATGTGTGTCAGAACAAAGACCAGTGGATGATACAGGGCTACACGCACAGCAGGACAACTGAGGAGTGAGTGGAAGTTTAAGTTCCTCTTCGTCACACGGAAGGGGATACGGCAGTTTCCCCTAACTCCGTCTCTCTCCAGACAGCTGATGTTTATCTGCTCGTCCCATCTGGGCTCTGTGACTAAACATCTGGTGGATCTGCCACAGTGAGTGCAGTCTTCCACAGAGTGATGACAACAGAGGGCCACTGCTGTCCACCTTCAAATAGATCCACGACGCCAAGACTTATTCTTAAAGCTGACTCAATTAACAGATTACTGCTCGACGCACAAATTGACTGTTATTTTGTTCACAGGGGCATTGTAATTATCCTGATTGTAATTTCATGATTTAGAAATCACAAACGTGAAGGATCTGCTATTTTCAAGAAAGAAGCAAATACCTTGCCTGCAGCTTTTTTCTTAAATTTTTGAGGCTTTGATTATGATTTCTGACAATTATCATACAACCTTATTACCACTATCTTCCTACAAAAGGCTATTTTAGCAGATCTAGTAAACACAGTACTCTCAACAACTGCAATAGTAACCTACACAAAAATAAAATTCAGATTTCTACCATTTCTAGTGCCTTCCACCTTCTTTACTTTCTTCAAGCCAAACTCCCCGTCTTGGAGGCTTTCTCCTTCAGAGATGTTCTGCAGCGGCTGGGAGGCCTTCATCCATTATGGATACTGTGTTTTAGGGGGATGATTTCTGCAGGATGATATAAATATCTCCTTTTAGTTCCCAGTAGAACAGAAGAAGTGGCACAAGGCAGAGTACAGTGTTGTGTTAGTGCAGAGCATCTTTATTATTTGATTCAAGTTGAAGAAAGTAAAGATTCTCACATGAGCGGCACACAGCAACGTTGTCTATAATTCATAAGTGGAGGGAAGTCTGTATGTCCATCAATATGTATGTATTAGAACACAGACTATAGCAGCTGCCCTACCTTCACTGTCATTGGAATATTACGAAAACAAGAAAATTGCAAACATCCAACATCACTGACAGCTGCTGTTGTGTCGACCCTTTGTGTCCTCTGCTACAGGCCGCGCCACAGCAGGAGGATTTAGGTTAGCATACAAAAGCAGCGTGAGGTAAAACCTGACATGTGTGAATGGTGGTCAATTGAGGGAAAAGGACACAAAGCTACAGACATCTCCCACTGAGCTTTGATGCACCGCTCTATTACTCTGACACTGTAGAAGACGCAAAGAGAAAACACACTAACACTGTTGAAACAAGATGGGAAAGTTGACTACACATGGCTATAATATGCAAAGACGTGACGGAATCCTGCACTCTTACTTTTCTATTATGTGGCATAATCCGTTGGTAAAACACTCCAGTGAGGATCTACATGAACAGAGCAGTGTGCGGTTATGAAGGATATGGAATGGTTCCAAGCAGCAGCAAATCAGTTATGCTCACGGCACATAGAAATAATTCATTGCAGGGCTCTGAAAACAGTGGAAGCATGGGTGCAACACAAAAAAGATTTCCTGTGTCCAGTTTCTGCATCCAGGTATTATTTTTGCTTTGAGTTAGGATGCAGCGGTGGGATAGGCATTGTCAAATGTTATGTGCTGAACTAAATACAATGTCATTAACAAAGGGGAAGCATGTTTTACATAAGAAGTGGGAAATGTGATGAGGATTCTCACATAAGGGACTGTTTGACAGTTACAACACAAACACCTCTGCATACGCCTAATAAATCTGTTTTCCATTTGAACTTGCATGTCTTTTTTTTTAGGTTTAAATAGTTATTTTACCTAGTTTTAACACACATCTCTCCTCTGTTTGCAGGAGCCTGCTGGGAAACCCACTGGGTCATCTGCTGTCTGTTTCTGGAGGTCTGGAAAAGAGGCCAACTATACTGCTTTGTTCTCATCAATGCATTTTGAAAAGACTCTGCGGATTCCCTGATCTATTTAGTTGTAGCATGTAGCCACAACTCTCAGGTGCACAACAAGAGAGAAACACAAAGACAGAAGAAGAAAGGAACAGGATAAAGCGTTGGAGCAGCATAATTAGTATTACCAAGTTTGTGTCAAAGCTAGAGACCATGAGAAGAGACTTCTGAGACAAGTGAGCTTAAAAAAAACAAAAACAAGGCTAACTTTCTGGACATTTGTATGTGGAAGCCTCTGTATGTACTTCGATTTTCAAAGAACTTGAGATTGTTTTGGACGCCAATTTAGTTTTCATTATGACTTTGCAAATGGGCTTTGAACAAGTGTGGACTGGCTGTCACAGAAATGCTTGCTTGCGGGTGCTTCTGCTGGCTTGTTATTTTTTGATTGCGTTTGCAGCCAAACCAAAAATCCCAGGTCATACACACCTTAACTCAGTACGTATAGATGGGGACATATCTCTGGGTGGGTTGTTCCCAGTGCACGCCAGAGGGAATGATGGAAAAGCCTGCGGGGAGCTCAAAAAGGAGAAGGGCATCCACAGGCTAGAGGCCATGTTGTTTGCTCTGGATCGTATCAATAATGACAATGAGTTGCTTCCTAATATCACTCTGGGGGCGCGCATTCTGGACACCTGCTCCCGGGACACCCACGCTCTGGAGCAGTCGCTGACATTTGTTCAGGCATTGATTGAGAAAGACTCCACCGATGTCAAGTGTCTCAGCGGAGGGCCGCCAATCATCACCAAGCCAGAGAGAGTGGTCGGAGTGATTGGCGCTTCGGCCAGCTCTGTGTCAATCATGGTGGCAAACATTCTGCGTCTCTTCAAGGTCAGTTACACTGACTTCTTCTTTACTTCTTCTTGTTTAAATCATTGTTGAAGGAAAACACAGCTAAAACCCGGAAAGACCAAAGGTGTTGAAACCACCTCAATTACCTTACACATACAAAATAAGACAAAGGTTTCTGACTGTCCTTTCTATGGCCATTTTTCTGTCTTATCCAAAACAACACCTTTTCTTCAACTGATGGCATTTGACAAGTAAAGGTATGCACCAATTCAATCTTAATATCGGATGTAGCTAGACTAAGCTTCATGGAGCCAATCTATACATTATGTTTCCTGTTTTTTATTTTGAATGTTTCCGGTGCAGGTATTATTTAGACAACTTAATCTGTATGGGATGATACTCAAATCCCAAGATTTATGACCTCTGTGATGCAAAGCAATAAAAATATTAAGCTGTGTAGTAGCAACTTATACTCTCTGCTGTTAAACCCCAAAATAAGCCACTGTTTGCTTTTTTTTTTTAGTATTCTTTTTATTGAGCTTTTAGCAATTTTTACAAAATCCTGGCCACAGAAAGTACAAAACATATCTGGCTTAACATTTCTAACACAGGATGAATTGTAAACAAACTGTTGAAACACACACAGAAAAAACACAAACAGAATGCAACTGAAATGATAGCTTGTCTTGCATTACAAAGACCATCACCAAACATTAAGAAATAGTGATCATGCATTATGTGTTTTATCCTTTAAGTACCGGTTTCAAACCGTTTAAGGAAAGGTGTCAATATTTTTGTAAAATTGTCTTCTCATCCTTGCAAACTATATCTGATCTTCTCCAAGACCAAGTGCCTCATTACACCCCCACCAGTTCACATGAGTAGGTGGCTTTGTGTAAGGCTAACTTTGTGCACTGGCTTTTCCCTGCTTTAGGGTCTATTTTTCCATGTATGGCTGTTAGTGGATTCAAATCAACAGGTCTGTATAAGGTTATTGACAATATCAGAAAAACCTTTGACCAAAAACTTGAACTGCTTAGAGCAGGGGTGGGCTATTATTTTTCACCAAGGGCCACATTAGAACATGGAACTTTTGTGGAGAGCCGGGCCAACACAGGGAACTCACTTATGCTCAATAAAAACACATTTATTTTGCCTATAGGAAAGGTAAATACCGTTTGGAGCATGTTGTATAGTGGAATCAACTGATTGCTGCAAAATATTGAAGGAAAAGGCAAAATAAATGCAGTGTTTAATCATCATATAAAATATAAGTAAATGCTTGCCGGGCCACATTCAACAGCCCAACGGGCCACATGTGGCCCCTGGGCCTTAGTTTGCCCACCCCTGGCTTAGAGCAACCCCAAAACATATGTGACAAAGAGGCTTGTGTCTGTTTACCAATTACACAAAAAAGATCAATATCTGGGAACACTTTTAAGGTGTAAGGTGCTGGAACCAGTAAGCTGAGTCAGTTTATTATATACGTAGGACTGATATGCCCCCTGTAATAGCTGGGTTATCCAGAAATAAGGAGTCTGTAGGTGACAGTGCGGGAGCCTGAAGATAATCTGCCTCATTATGTTTGACAAAATTCTGTGTTTGTAAATATTAAAAATGGGTAAATTGGGCTATTTTAATTACACTTTAAGTTGCTCAAATGTAGGGAATAAGTCATCTATAAATACACTGTTTGCTTTTAACAGTAGACTGGGCAGCCAAAAAGACAATGGCCATGTATTGTGCACCAGTGCTCCACCAACCACAGACACCAATTCTCATCTCGCAGCTCATGACTTTGAATAAACTAATTTATTATTTTTGTTCCAACACCAATCACATTTGTTTTTCTTTTTCACCTTCACTACACAAACTCACATATATTTAAGTAAAATTTTATTCAGTTTAACTTCCAAAGTGAAATGTGATCTGTCAGAGTAACTAAACTAAAGATACATTTTGAAGCAAAATGTATTAGTGGGGATGGAACCTACCTAACCTATTTTCGTTCTGGGCCAGACTGCTCTACAAATGTCTGGAAGGTTATTGGTAGAATGGCCCACACAAACCTGATTGATGTCATTATTCCATAGTGAACCAGAAAGTGCGCTTGTCCATTCTAGTTACTTTGAAAAGTTTTAGTCTTTTTATAGAGGAGCAGCTGCCACACAACCTTCATCATCACACTTCGATTTTATTCTTAGCACTGAGCCAGGTGACATATTGTATCTCACACGAGAACTGTGTAATTACTGAGAAGCAGCCGAAAGCCTATAATCATAGAGTGCTGCAGCACTGCATGGCACATAGCAATGTCCAAATCCTGTGTCATGCAGCAGGGCATCTGCCCACTTTGGGTCAGTGCCAACTCCAGTCCATCTAAAGATTCTGGAGATGCACAAAAAATAGGAGAAAAAACATTTGTGTCAGTCCAATGGATGCTTCATAAGACCAGGGATATGTCCCCATCCACCTCTGCCCTGATGCCAGTTGTATTACCCCATATGATTACCCCAAAAAAGACTTAAACGAGACACCTGGCAGAGGTAACCTGCCACCTAAAACTTAGTGGCAGCTTTTGGAGTGGTTATCTATTTTCACTTTTTAAAACCTTTCATCTGTTAAAAATCTTAAAATTGGCTCAAAAATAACTTTGCCCATTTAAGATGTCACCGCAGTGGTCAGAAGAGATCACGTGGAAAGTAATGGTGGGTAAAACATACTTTGTAAAACCATATGGGCAAGGGCCTACTCTTGTATATGCCAATAAACAACCGCAATTGAAAATCCATTTATAAAGGGTCCTGGTCTAAAAGTTCATCCATAGTCAAACTCCAAGTAAATTGAGAATCATATCAGGAGCCGAGCTGGGAGTTGACTCACATTTATCTTTTCTAAAAAAAAATTTATGTTTGAATTAATAGTTGCATACAGCCTTGTTATAAACAGAAAAGATGATGGCAAACGGATGAATGTAGCTTTATTCCACTTGAAACTACAGGGAATCATTGCTGTGCCATATATAAACGTCACATTAAGAAACTCCAGACACTTTCCTGAATGAGGCTGCAGACACTGCCAGGCTACACAGGGAGGCTGTATAAACAGGCAGAAGAGGGTCAGTCCACATGTGAGAAGTCTATCCTCAACTATTGGCAGGCCAGTGTTTGGGTAGAAAGCTGCCAGTGAGCTCTTGTGTGTTCCACATTTCCTTGCCAGATCCTGCTGTGGGAACAAATTATTTAAATCTTTCTGTTTTGTTCGAGGGAAGTGACTCACAGTATCCAAAACTTTGTACCCTTGGGCTAAGAATGAGTGGAGTATAGAGTGACTCTAGCATTCTTATAGTTGATCTAACAAATCAGTGCGATATGAGGTTTCATGAAGGACGGCTTCAAATCTTAATAAACGTAATCAGGGGATGGTTGACTGTCTGACTTTAATATCTGGAGCTAATAAAGTAAATTTAGCACGAATATCAAGGGAAGGGCATTGGAAGGAAGGATGTGTTTGGCTTACTATTCTTAAGGCCATTATGTTAGACTTGTCATGCATGTCATGACTGGCCTCTAACATTGCAAAGTACAGTCCTACAATATTCAGTCTGTCCTTGTCATAATACACTGCGAGTGATGACAGGGCACTGGGAGCAGCCACTGTCTGAGCACGTTTTGCATATGACAATGCTCGCGCAGAATATCCATGAGCTCTCCGCTAACTTTCTATTGAGATTTCAAGGAAGGGAAAGTGCAGAAGAGCAGTTTTATGTGCATTATGCAAATGCATCCATTTCTGAAAGTGGTATATTGCCAGTGGAAAAACACTGATTTTAAAAGAGGCACTTTGTCCAAGGAGAAAACCATCCTTTGAGCAGGAAGGTCTAGGAAACTAACATGGTGTGCCAATAAGGACATTATTTCACCAACTAATGGATCATGAATAAAATGCATTGGAATAACATTCCAAACCAAAAGACAATGCTTTCTTAAGTCATTCTTCTATAGATTAGTAAAACAAGCAGTATACATAAACACTGTCAACATCAGATGGCTTAGAAAAGCTTAATCAACTTATCGTCAGTTCTGTGTTTGACAGGCAGAACATTTTTTCATGAATCACAAACCACCATGGTAATTTGATTGTGCGGGTGCATGGAACAGGCCTCAGGTGAAAAATAAAATACTCAGAAAAAAATTAGGGCAGATTTGATACTATAATATATACATAAAATATACTTTTATTTATGGATGTATCACCTGAACAACTAGCATTTTTATAATAAATGTTAATTGTTTAACACTGTTAAATAAAAGGCCACTCTTTTAGCCACTCCCTTAGCTTCAGGTTATTGACAGATGAATAAAGCTAAGCTTGTCCTGTGGCACAGTGTGGCTCTGTAGGTTCAGGCTCTTTTGATTATCATTAAAGCTGCATAAAACCATACGTAGAACTCCCCTTAGTGGCACACTCAGAGCTAAACACTTCCCTTTAATGACCTTCAAAGACTTGCATTTGGAATATTTTAAACTTTAACCCAGGATCACCTCAGCTGTTAGATTTAGATTCTGACTGAATTCTGGAGGACAGTTGATATTTGTAGGGTATGTACTCAGAATGGAAATATTTTCTCCTTCAAAAATGTCCATAGCATGCCCTTATTGATTTCAAAGCACTTTTAGACTTTGAAATTTGTTTAAATACCTCTGATTTTGTACTTGTATTTTGAGCACATTTGGTGCAAAGCTGCAGTTATAAAGTACATCTTACAAAAGATTTTACATTGTGGTCAGTACTTTGTTGTGGCTTTATGTACAAAAGTTATGACTATGTTTTTTCATGCAGCGCTTTGTTAGAGTTGCGTCATAAATTTTCCACGCCTTCTTGATGGCTGGAAGGTGTAACGTAGACATAGCAGCACATATGCTTTATTGCAGTTTTTCCTCCTCATTAGGCAGGAATGGAGTTCCTTACTGTAATTGGTTTCATGCTTAAAATTGTTTGTCCGTCATAGTTGTCCTTATCTTCCTCATGGTCTGAGTGGCTGAGAGCTAAAGTGTTTGCTCAGCACTTCAGAGCAGGCAGGATTCCATACCCATGGTGTGTCATGAATATTTAAATATATCGTTACGTAATTTACACCCAGGGATCAGGGTTAAAAGCACATCTCAGCTCATTTGGTCCAGTTCATGGTCTGTTTTCATCAACTGGGTTTTACACTCTTTTATAAAACATGAACAAATACTGCACTAGCACTCGAGGTAATTAGTGCTGGGGTACTCATGATACTCAAGACAGAGTGAGTGTTAATTAAAGCCCCATGTTCTTGATTGTGTCTCTTGCGTGGCACAAATCAGCTTTAGGACCAGGTTTGAAGGTTATAATTGCTGCAGACACAAATTGCAGGAGCTTGCACTGTTTCAGGTAGATGTCAAATTGCTGAGACAATCATAAGGTTTCTGACAAAGAGGGGGGTGGGTAGCTTGGGCAACTTCCACACAGCAGCTTTCTAAATTAGGTACGAACTGGTGCAGTCAGTTCTCAGGACTAAGACTGTTCTCAGTGGGGCTGTGGGAAGAGGAAGCTGCTGAAGTGCTAGTGTGGTGCTCTCAGCAGAAAGAACAGGGTTAAGATGCCTGTTGTGCTGTCTGTGAAGCACAGACCTCCCTCATTAGAGGCACAGGCCCCGAGGCGCCGCAGCCTTACACCCCCTCAGCATTTTAGTGTGTTGAGACAGGGCTCTTATTGGATTACCCCAACAGCCTACAGTGAGCTACAGGGAAAGCTTTAAAGACATCCTACTTATGCACACATCTGCTTTTCACTTTTACTGGAAAAATGCCAATTTATTTCTCTAGCCATGGAGGTAAGAGCACTGTAAGATCTAAAGACAAATATTAGGACACTAAATAAGATGCAGAAAATAAATATGCCAGTAAAGATTTACACATTTGTTTACAACAAACTGTGCAGGTTTTGTAGGCAAGCTAAATTTCAAGTCAATACGTTAAATCCACTCAATATAAATAATCAAATCAAGCAATGATAAGGCAGTAGTCAATTCATACAATAAAATAAAATTCAATAAAAACATTCATACATTCAATGTATCTAAAAACAACAACAAATACATTATGATATGGAAAACACAACAATATTGTTACATTGTTTTAGTCGAGTCTTCTCACAATTTTAAATAATGCCTCATGATACTTTTACCTGCAGTAGACTGAACCACAGGTAGAAATCAAGTTGTTGCTGAATCATCAAAAACAGACAGTCGTCCCACAGTGCACTCTCTGTCACCGTCATGGACCCACATCTCACTAGAACTAATAAGACTAAGGACCGACTGTCCCATATGCGCCCAATGCACACATACCCTGTTCCAGAAACCTACTCAGTCAAGTAAATCTATAGACTTTGTAAAATCCCTTCATCTGTGCAGCCCGAGTGGCATAAACAAACAAAGAAGCGGATCAAGGAAAAATCCAGGACCGTGCAATTGTTTCCAGCCATGTTCTCAAAGCAGCAGGCTTTCTGGGGTTTTATCTGTGCCCCTTAACTTGCCTTTAACAACCGAGCGGACCAAATCTACGTAGCCGTCTTTCTCGACCTCTGATTTCAAACGTCCCCTTCTTCCATGCTCCAGCTGCAGGGTAGAACAGCTCCTCCTTTAGCTCAGGATTAGTTCCATTTCAACTCACTTTGCCCACCCAAGCCATAGAGGTCATTTCCCAAGACGGTCATAAGAGAAGCCTCAGACCTTCCTTTTGATTCTTGCCTCACTCTGTTTTTGTCCTTTCTTGTATTCTTTGCAAATCCCTCTGCAAGCAAAGCGAGCCACTGCTGGTAATCTCCAAGTGCAGTGACAAAAAGCTCCAATGTGGCAGCTTCCTTCTGTGGCTTTTCTGTTTTGATGTGTGTAATTTTTGGCATTTAATTAGTGCTCACTAGCAGGCCCATAGAGACAATTCTGGCATGTATCTACATTTTCACATGTATAATTTCAGTTCTGTTGAGCATCCTGAAAACAAGAAAGAGCATGACACAAATTCACTCAGGGTTTGCTTATATGTAGAAGCTGTCACTAGCAGACTAACATTTCAATGAGGTGCACCACTGTCACAGACTTTTCACACAAAGTAAGAAAGAAAAAAAAAACATCAACAGAATGCTGCAAAGGGAGCACATCTATCACACAGTTTCCTTGAAAGGAGCGTGGGATTAAAGGCTCGGAGCTGTCTCACCTGCATAATCTCAACATCAACCCACCGATCCATCACGGTCTTGCTGTGCGGCTTAAAATGCACCCAGACTTTAACAAAGACTTGAGAGCCACAAACTAGAAAAAGTCACTCAAACAGATTTTAATGAAAAGTAATCAATGCTGCAATGACGGCTTGCGTATTGATTCGAGCAAGAGTGATTTAAATTATTTTTTACATGAGCAGTTCAAATGACAGTGTCAGCTTCTGAGAGATGAGCGGTGGACCCAGTGCTCAATTATTGCTTTATAGTAGCTTCTGTGTGCTTTGGGGGGAACATAAATATAAAACACGTGAGCAAAGAGAAGGTCAATATCATAAAAATTTCATGCAGTTTGCCAGCCGAGGATCTTAAAGGAACTGTTCCTTCAGCCACAGTGCCAACATGTATTCTCAGTGTACCCTCAATGAAGAAAAGTTTGGCTGCCTTGGAGCTAAGCAGCTTGGACATTATCCAGCCTCACAGTACAAGGTAACATGGAGGCTCCCATGAGTCACTACTGTGTCACAAAAAAAGAAGACTCAGAGTTCTGGTTTGAGTAAAAAAAACAATGTTTCAGTTATAAATTTGAAACACGACTATGCTCTGCTAAAAAGTATTGCACTGCTTATAGAGCTGTCATTTTATTATCCTCGTAAGAACAGGCACAAACACCCACAAACACGCAGTAGGCTACACATCAGTTACACTATACTGAACAAAAAAAATGAAATGTAACACTTTTGTTTTTGCCCCCATTTTTTATGAGCTGAACTCAAAGATCTAAGATTTTTTCTCAAAAGGTCTATTTCTCTCAAATATTGTTGTAAGTGGCAGCCGACGTTGCAGCATTTTCCCGCCACACCCCAATGCAAACTTTATTACAAAGACGTTCATTCAGGCAGGCCTATTGTTGCAAGCTTTCACTGCGCACAGCAACATATAACAGTGAGTTTACTCAGATTGAGCAAACTTTGACTGTAAACGTCCCATTACCATCACACTCAGTCTCAGTGGAGGACAGAGGGCTGCGAGCTAGAGGTGACAGCAAGCAGAGGTGCCCAAACTTTCTCCGTAGGAGGGCCAAAACGGACCTCGGGCCAAACGCGAAAGAAATACTCTTCCTTTCCGGTTTGTTTATAATGCCTTTTGTCTGTGTGCCACTGCCTATGCCACTTCATTTTGTTTTGACGGAAGCCTGTGAACTTAAGCTGCTTGACACAGAACTTTCAAAAATCAGAATAGGACTAGTTGCAGACTTATAAAGTCTACACAAACCTACCTGAGTTATCTTATAGTCTGTTTTCTTTGTGCAAAGCAGTGAGCTGTCGGTATAGCTGGGGTATATTTACCTATTGGCTCCTCTTCAATGAAATAGGCCATTACCTTACAAATAAATATGCCCAACCATCATTGGAGAATGAACCAGTAGTCAGTTAGCAATTTTAGTCACAAGACCTGAAGACCTACCTTTGTAGTTTGTCTCCATACAGAGGCAGAACTGTTGTTTATGTTTCAAGTTAATGAAAAGATCATGTATCTTTTGCTACTGCCAAAACATACTCTTATTTATCTAATATTACCTATTCTTATTTCATGCTAGAACAAAATAATCCAAACATCTCAAGTGAAGGATTGAATGAGGCCTGGTCAAAGAAATAAAATGGACCAAAAATTAGTCTAACCCCTGCCCTGGGCTCATGTGTAGTTTAGTGGAGAATGCATTAAGGAAGACATTTTCATGTTTATGTTTTCTATTGTACTACTTTTTACATTTTATCATAAAATGAAAGTTGTTGAATGTATTAGGTCAAATTAAATCAGGTATTATTTTATGCATGTGCCTCTTTTAAAATTTGAGCCCCTGCCCCTCTGAAGCTCTCAGCACGGCCCTGCGTGGGAAAATGTATTCACCAGGGGAAGCCCAGATACCCCAGTCATGTTACTAAGAGACTATAGCATGTTTTATATGTTGGTGGGGTAAACCAGTGTGCCCCCAAAAAAGCCCCGTCTGGCCCTACTGTGTGGACCTTTTACATCACTGTATTGACTGGGTCTACCTACAACCATAATCTGTCTCACAAGTTACAACAAATGACCGCAAAACCTGTCCGTAATAAGCTGTTTACTTTTAGAAATTGGCAAAGTAGACTGACAACCATTTCTATCTGCCTATACATACACTGCCTACATATTTTCTGTGCATTTTGGTCTCCTGTACACACATCTGCCTTTTTTAAACTCCAGCTATAGGATAAAGGCAGTGTTTACTGTATTTATGTACTGTATAGACAGATTTTTGTGTAATGAGCTTGTGCATATCCATGATAAGACCATGCTAAAAAAAACAAACTTTATTGTCTGGTCTTACAAATATGCAACAGGACTACCAGGCAAATAGCGCAAATGTAAAAGTTCAACATTTGTATAGGTGCAAGCACTTGGCTGTACAAATTCAAAAAGATTTGGCCCCCCTTTAATTAGACTGTCATATGTAAATACACTTTTTGATTAAACACATACAAGCTCCCAAACTGTTTAAACTCAGCACTGAGCCGTGTAGGTCTAAGGAGAATACTGCTGGCATCATGAATTTTTATTAATGAATTGCAAAATGACTTTCTTGGTTAAAAAAAGCAACCACACAAAACTCATTGAAATTGTCCCAAGTAATCTCACTCAAGTCTCAAAAATAGATTTTAATGATGCTCCAGAGAGATAATAAAAGATTTTTTAAGCTACTGGATGAGATGAGGATTATTGAGTGTAATATCTTCCGCCTGACAATAATTTATTACCTGTGTGTCTGTAGTTGGTTTGTTTGTCAGTGGAATTAACAATGAACAGCATAGCAAATAACAAGACTGTGCACTGGCAATGTTTGTAATACAACTTCAGACTCTAACATTCACTCACATTGTTACTCAATTTGTAAACCCTTGGGAAGGTAATGTATTTTCAACAGATGGTGCCAGGCTCACAAATTTGTATGTATTATTGAATCCCACAGGGAATCTGTTTTCAGGTCTAGATTGTATTGTTATGAAAGAAAAGACTGCATAACTTCACACTTCCTCATTTTTTGGCATGAGTTAATATCCCGAATCAAGGCCTAATGAGCCTGAGAACAAACATAGAGCCCAAATGCAGGAGCCAATCATGCATGCTAACCAAATATTTGTACACATTCAGAATAGCATCTGGCAGAAAAGGATCAATTCTCATTTAGAGGCTAATTATTGTCCCAAGAGCTTCCCCACTCTGTAAAAAAAACATGATAAATGTTAAATGTCAAGTGGCTATCTGGATTTGTTAGCACCTCATCACCTCTGTTCTTTAACTAGTAACGACTGAGCTAAACGTTCCTAAGTTCACACAAAGGAGAAACTATTGGGCCTGAAGCTAAAGCACGCTTTATTTTCAGATTTCTCTTGCCTTTCCGCATGTGGACTTGTACAGAGCAAAATTGAAATGTATTGCTATTGATTTCCTCAAAAAGGTGACATGTTTGTAATAGACTCCAGGTCATTACAACAGCCTGGGTAACTGCTTCTACAATGTGGGCTGTTATAAAACAAGCAACGAATCTGTATCCATGGGTTTTACAGTGTTGTGATAATGTTTGCAGACTAGTTTTGTTTCCTTTTGCAGCTGTAATGGAACACAGACACACCATCATGAGACACTTGAACCCCTGTGTCTTGCTCAATTGCTTTTTCAAAGATAAGTGTTGTTAATTCTTTTTAAAGAGCATTTTATGAGAAATGTATCACATTTAACCCACGTTCAAACACTTTATTTCATGTTGCCTTCTTGAGCTGTGATCTTACACTTATAATATAGAAGATGTTCACACTTACTGTTTGATCCAGATTTTCAGACTTTCCCGTTTGCAGCTGCTTTTTGGTCTAGCAAACAGAGGTGGTCTCAGTCCGGACCAAACTGAGCCAAGGTCTGGTTTGTTTGGAGATTGTTCGGACTTTCGGAACAAATGCAGGAAGTGACGGCAAATTAAACCCACAAAGAAGAGCAAAGGGAGGAAGTAAACAGGGAAAAAAGACATTGGTCAGGTTTATAAACGCATAAAACGCATAGATGCATTTATCGCTAACTTAATGACAAGAATGAGTGTTATGACGATTTAAATTATGTCTTAAACAGTGCATTTGCTGTTTGTTTTCTACACTAATGGTAACATGTCGACCTTACTCCAGTCAGATTATTGTATTACTTCAGTTCAACTGTAAAACGAGCCGCTGAAGAGACAACACATTCACCTCAGTAAAAGCCATCTACAGAAGGCACGCCCCCTGTTGTCATGACAACAGTGAACAGAGTGTAAGGGAAAGTCTGATTTAAAAACTGTAGTGTCAAACCAAAAGTTATACTGCGTAATTATTTGTGAGTTCTTAGTGCGGACCTTGGTGGACTTTCAGGTGTGACAACGCCATAAGACAGAGGCACTACTACGTATTCCTCCTCTGTAGGTGCTTGAGCGGAGAAGGCCATCTTAATAAAATTCCATAAAGGGCTGTGGTGCCCTCTGTGTTGCATTGAGTCTCTTGCTGTGCTTCTCATTCGTAGCAAATGAAATGTCAACAGAGTGGCAGTTTAATCACATTAACAATGTCACATTCCTTAGTTTGTCATGCATGACTTTCCAAATGAGGGAGAGGATTTACTGCTTGTGTTACGACGCCCCATTTTGGTTTGACCCCTGATTTACTGTCCAGTTCTCCTCAATGACACTGCAAAGTCAACAGCAGAGGACTTAAAACCACAAGATTTCATTGACCTTTCTGGAAGCATGACCATTACTTAAAAGCTAAGCGCTATTGACGTGAAAAATACAGTCGCTGGACGGCCATCCAAAGTCATCTAAAGGTGCTGGCCACCATTAAGGTGGATTTAATGGTGGTGAGGAAAGAACACAATACACCTGTTAATTCTGTTTTCAATTTAAGGAATAAGGTGGTATAACTAAAGTTCTTAATGGAATTTGTCAAATTGCTTATTTATGCTCGCATTGAATTTGTGACAAAAAAAACATAGCTGCTTATTTATATGCAAACAATAAGATGCTTTTTAAAAAGTAATTTCTCCAAAACGAGAATAATTGTGCTTTAGAAAATGAAAATATTACTCTGTGTAAGTAATTAAGCAGCCAGGGGAAAGCTTTAAAGAGTCATATTCATTTAAAAAGCAGGTAATTATGCCCAATGTGGCTGTGAAACACTTTTTAACAGAAATACAAATGAGTTTCAGCATGCATTCAGTATGCTCTAAATGCTGCAGGTTAACCCCGAAGAAACCAGTCAGAGCCGATCTGTGCAAGATAAAGGTCATAGCTGGATAAGAAGAACATGCTTTAACTCAATTATCTAATTATGTCCAGAGCTTTGCAAGCAATGCAAAAATGAGCTGCAATTAAGATCAGTTAATAGAGAAAAGATATTTCACAGAAGAAACGCTCATAACTGCAGTAGACTGGTCGCGTGTGCTGTGTTTCAATGGCAAGTATCTTGTCTAAAACTGATTACTTGTGCAGACAGACACACCAGTGTAGAACCCATTACTATCGACTCACTGAATACATTACCTGCACGTGCAGTGATCTCACAGTTTATCAACTGGTCAGTGGTAATGGAGGCACAAAGGAGACATCTTCACTGAATGTGCAGCTTCAGAACAGTGCAGAGCTTTGTTCCATGTTCAAAAGCACTAAAAGTACAAAACAGGCAAAAACTGTTTAAACAACTTTTGGATTTATCAACTTTATTGTATCTATTAAAATATTATTAACATTTAAAACAACTCTTTGGACCACGATTGTCATTACCATTACAGTAGGTTTTCATGCCGATTATGCTTCTCTTTCATTTGTGTTCAAGCTGGTTTTCTGTTACATAGTGAGGTAGATAACAGCGCAGCACATCATAGGACTCTAAAGCCCCTGTCAGACTGTCTGATTTAAAAAAGATCTTATGATTTGTACGTGTGACACTATACGACTTGTTTTGCTGCCTTAAAAAACCTGAAGCAGCACTACATATGTAGACTTTTATGCAAGTTTGCTTATTGTTCTGAATATTTTATACTGCAATCAGCATTTTAAAAGCCACGTCAAGTGCATTGTACCTGTGCTCCCTCCTATGTCCATTTGACGATCTGAAGCTTTAAAGACCCACGGCAGGTGAAAAGCTTGGTTTGCTTACACGTGGAGAAGTGAGCTGACTGTTGGCATCAGTGTCTAAGCACACATGGGAATGACTGGATTGAAACACCCAAGCAATCAGGCTGCACTGCTTACAGACATTAGCTCGACACAGCTTGATTCTGAGCTGGAGAGACTGGAGGCACACTCGCCACTGCTGCTTACTGCATGCACTATCAATGCTTTTTACTGGCCCACTTCTCTTTTCTGCAACTTCAGCTGAAAAAATTGTTATAAAATATTTAAAATACAACTTTAAAGCTTCACAGAGGAGTGCCTTTCATTTTGGAGTCAAACTAGTTGAACATATAGATAGATGCAGCCCTTGTTATCTAAAAGTAAAGAAACTAGTAGGCAAATAGAGAAGACACAGCTGAGAACATGTCTGTTTGTTTAGTTAATAAGAGTCCAGCCAGGGAGAGAAAGCTCTCTCCCACTTGTTTACATCAGTATTTCAAATGTGTAGAAGGCCTATGCAGGGATCTACTGAACAGGGCTCTATGGGACAGGTTAGAATTTGATTAAGTAATCTATGCAAATTAAATGAGATTTGCATTGCCTCGATGCAGTTCAGCAGTGTGAGTTGTTGGCAATTAAACGGCATAAACACGCGGGAGTTGAGAGACCAACACTAAAGATACACAACAATATTATTAATGTGTCATCCTGACAAACATTGTTAACAGTGATTTACATAATCATATAATAGAAGCATTATCTTCCACTGAATGCAATATGCACTGGTAAGACCTGACTCCGAGTATGGTTTGGTTTGTATGTTGGGGCAGCTAAGATTACATTAGGTTGGTTACAGATAAGGGAAAGAATATTCCCATATCCACTCAGTCACAGACTGACATCAGCACTAATTATGAATCAATCCTAGATGTTCAGCAGTGATAAAGGCAAGTGAGTGTGCCTTAGTCTAAAAACTTGTGCTGGGATTACCACTAGTTAAGAAATATATCTTGTAAAAGACAGCTCTGTCCTCTAGGCTGTGAAAAAAGCTAAATAATAACTTTAACGTGAATAACTTTGTGGGTACTAACCAGTTGCTGTCAAGTACATAAGGGGTATTGGGAATTTCAGTTCTTTAATATCAGATGGACAGACACAGAAACAGAATTGAATTTGAAAAATGTTTTGTTTGCTTGAGTTTTCAAATATGTGTTAGAAGCTCCAAACTTTTTGTTCATTTGATTTTGGTCATTCAATACGCATTGGAGGGTGTACAGACAAAGCACACAGATCAATAGTGCAGTCAGAGGCTTTAAAAGCTGGCAGGATGAATGGATGGCAGAGTGCTTTGAATTATTCAATGGCACTGTGAATTTGTCAGTCTCTTCTGCGCTGACCGGACTGTTTACACAGCTACATTCAAAAAGATCAGCCACCAAAGATGTAAAATATCACATAAACAGCCTTCCGTAACTTTTATCCTTGTGGAGGTGTGCACCAAGACCTGGACCTCAAGACAATAACATAGAAATAACTACTTTATTTCCCGAAAGTCCGATGAAATCCCTTTTATTTCACACCTTGTAAAAGTGAGACATTTAGAGTAAAGATCCTAACTTCCCGCGACCAATTGTCAGTCATAACACTAGCTGCACTCAAGGCCTCTGAACTGCCCAAGGCTCCATGTGTCGGCTTCAGAAAGAGCAGCTGATTGTTGTTGAGGACACGGCAGGATGGCATACAGCAGCGACGTGACAGATTTCTTAAAAATGACAGGAGGTGCAGCAGATGAATGGGCTTTATGTTTCCGACAAAGGAAGACTAACGGCATGTATCAAGATCTTCTGGTCACGTCAGGTCAAAACCGCTATTCTATAGAGACAAGATTAAAATGATGGGCCTATTTAACACTGAGTAGAGCTGATCTTGTCACGCGCTCTTCACGGTGAGCTGACTGGATGGTTCGCAGCTAGACATAACGTAATAATCTTCTGTCTACTTGACTTCAGTGGCGAATACAAAATATGTGCACATAAGTTGTACTTTGGATGAGGAGTTGATTAGATAAATCAGTTATCAGATTACCTTCATCTCTCCTTAGAGCCTCATTTCCACTGGAATGGTACAGGTCAGGTAGTCCCGGCAAGGTTTTTATCACCAAAAAAGGTTAAAAGCAAGTTGAACATTATTTAAAAATAATTGCCTTGCTACCAGTGTGCCATCATCATTTTTATTCAGCATGGCCTAGAGCAGCAGTCCCATTTACTCATTCTTCCGGATAGCCAAGGTTGTCAGCAAAAAAATATATTACATTTTATTGGGATAATCAATAATGGGGAGTATTTTGATATGATGTAGAAATGCATGCTTGTATTTCATGCTTAAATATGAATAGCACTGCACTGTGACGAACTCCATCTACTGCACATTACTGTGTTCAGGTTAATACATGTTCAAGATTTAATTCAAGAGGACTTTCAACCAGGGATGCCCTTGAGGAAACCAATTAGCTTTTTTACCTGGGAACTCCAACCCTCTTCTCTCAGTTCCATACCAAAACCATCCATCATTTATTTCACTCCACAGCAGAGCGGTAATTACCAGCCTCCACTTTTATTAACTATCGGTAACAGCTCTTGACCAATTATAAAGTGGCTGAATAATGAGTTGCCTTTGAGAATAGGAAGTGTTTCACATGTTTGTCGCTTGAGGGCATTTGTGAGGAATTATTTGTGAGGAGTGGAATGGTATTGCATAGGAAAACGGTGCAGCAGAGAAAAAGGGTGCTTTACTCAGCGGAGCCACCGGTGAGTGCTCAAACGTATGTAAGGGAAATATCTTTAGGGGTCACATCACCCATAGATTGTTCGGAGAAGAGAGCTGGTGCAGTGTATAATGTTTCTAGCACCTCCTACTAAAGTGCTGAGATAATGGCAGGGGAAACATACTGTAAATGTGGGCAGATTCTTGAGGCTTTGTTTTTCTGTTTGTGTTTATCAGCCGTCCACAGATCCCTTCCAGTGTAGGCGTCTAGGGTAATGGATTAGAGTGCTGCTGCCTGTGATATCATGCTCCAGAAAGAACTGCATATTTTAGTTCTTTTGTCTCCATGTGAGGCCTATGTATTTTAATGGTGGCTTGACTCTTGTTGATATACCCCCTGGCATGACGACCCAGTGTGAGGATAATTTAGTGCACCAAAACACATTTGGGTGGAGGGAAATACTGAAGTAACAAGCTGGACGGGTTTGTTGCTGCTAAGTCATCAAGAACCACACTATTGTTGCTGCATAGTACATTGTTTTGCACAAAACCTGAGGGCAGGTATAGTAAAGTTTAAAATATAATCCAATGTCCTAATGTGGAAAGAAAGAACACTCATCTTTCATTTCCTTGTGCCAACTCAAGTAAGAGTTTGGTGCAGTCTGCAGGAGGCCAGTCTGGGTCTAAATATCACCGAGATTCATTAATTATTAGCTCCACCACAGAGATAATGTAGTTTCCTCACTCTTGTTGGTTTGTCTCTCAGCAGGGCATGATAGAAAGAGCTTTGGCTGAGAATGAACCTAATTCTGTTTTTGAGCCTATTAAAGCAGACAGAATCAGTATTACCAACAGAATCAAACATTTTATTAGTTTCAGAAGTGTTAGCCCTTGGCAGAAGTGCACTATGAGTTTACATTCTAAGCAAAAAAAAAAAAGTGCTGCTGTTTATAGACTGCCATCAGTTTACATGAAAACCACCTTCAATATTGACATAATTCAAAGTTAGATTAGTTTTTTCTTTAGAACAGCGTACAATATACATTAAGCCAAAGCAGAGATGCTTGTACCACTGTTATAAACTGTAATTGTATAATTAGTGTCAAAATGATCTAATGTGGGAACATGATCTCCCAATGTCCGTTCACGACAGCATCTGGTGTCAAAGATTTAGGCACAACTTGGAACAGGACGAAGGACTAGCAATGCAGACCCCACGAAGGCAGGTAGTTCAAAAAAGGGTTTATTAACACAAAAAGGCAAAATCCAAAACGTGTAGTAAAAAACAAGTTTAAGGTCAAACACAAACACTCTGGATTTGAAAACACCAGCAATGTCACTCGAAACTGAATCCTACAAAAACAAAGGTAGTCATCAAAACACAAGTTCCACTACAGGGTTCTGATATCAGGGTTTAGACACACCTGATTCTACAATCCGGAGGCTTGACGCGTAAGAGTTCAGGAGACAGGAGGCGTCAGACCTGAGGTTTCCGAACAAAACCTAAGACTACGATTCAGGGACTTGAAGTGCCTTCAAGCAACAATCTAGCAAAGGACAAGGGAAAACACCCAGAACTTATAGGGAACACAATGAGGCACAGGTGGAACAAATTAGGGCGGAGCAGGTAATCACAACGGAGGGAAAAGACAAGACAGGAAGTAAATCTGACAGACAGACCAGGGAAAAGACTTGTCACAATAAAACACAGTAACCTAAATACATTACATAAAAAGAACAGTTTGGGACATGACATCTGGAGCCTTAGCATCGGTCTGTTATAGTCATTATTTATTTGCATACACTAGGCCAATCACCATTTTTATTTAACTAAAGATAAATTGTTCTGTAGCAGCCCTCCCAGATGTTAACAATCACCTGCCTGTTTGTTGCGTTTACATCACTGTGGCAGGATAGATTGAGTGGATGAGAGACGTTTTTAAATGTCTCACAATTAAAGAATGTGTCTATATGTGTACTCACTAAAGTATATTGTGGACTGTGAATCTTTTACCAAAACACAGCAAATGTGGAGAAGTGATGAAAGGTATATAGAGTATGTAAAAGAATTTATGTGCATACACAAACAAATATGAGTCAGACTCTGCAGCAATTAAAAAAGAAGTCAGACCTGCTTAGTCTTATCAAATTAATAAAAAAAAAGCCAACATTTGTCTTTATTCACATTTGTGGATTCCAGTAGTGGTCAAGGTAAGGCTAAAAAGCTTCAGGCCTTGCTCCATATTTAACAGACTAGAGGCCTCACTAAACAAAATAAAACTACATCAATCCCCTGCTTTCTTAAACATTTGTATAAGTTAAGCCTTTCTATTGATAGCATTAGTACTGCACTAATTACCATGACAGTACAGCACACTGTCGATGGGCAGGGGTCATTATAAAATGAAGTGAGGCAACAAATCACTTCTGGCACTACCTGTGAATTTCAAACAAGCTCCTAGTTAATGGCTTCTCAACAACATTGTGCATCCATTGACAGCTGTCATAGAACTCAGTGAGTTGGTCTTCTGCATAGTAGGTGCCCAAAACTCACTGTGCACAGATTTAATACATCCTGCTGTTTCTAGTTCCTCCTCATTGACTTGCTACACACCACTGTAACTAATTAAGCTGCCAGTGACTGTCGCAACACCCACTAAGAAGCCAAGAGTCCAAACTCAGATTACTTTAAGCCAATGGCCTTTCATTATATCAAGTCCTCACTCAGTCATGAATTCCTGCTTGAAGCCTTAGAAACGGCTCATTATGCTGCTTGTTCAAATCAGCAGCCACACATGCACCAACTCTGAAACACAGTATACACCACTTTCCCTTGAACCCATTTCACTCTAAGATTATCCGTTGAGAAAAATCCTACAGCACACAAAGATGACACAGCCTTAAAAGAATGCTAGAATATATAGTCACTAGCCTCTTGTTTAACCCAGGTTAGACATCACAACATATTTGATGGCATTTGTTATTTAAGATGTCTTTAGTTTTAGTTCCCACAGTCGAACACATCTCATATGTTCCACAATGGACACTTTTCAAGAGAGAATGTTTTATCTCTGTGCAAGTGTGATTAAAATTCAACCCCTCAAGGCTGAACCATAGCCAAACAAACTACTCTGGTATTACTCAGGCTTGAGAATGTAAAAAAGAATGTATCTAAAACCTTTTGGATTTGTTAGATTTGTTGGTTGGATTTGTTTGATCCACTGTTACTTGCTTCATAAACTACCAAGAAGACCCAGCCTCAGTCTTTTTCTTTTTTTTATATTTCAACTACAGTTTATTCAACAACCAAAAAATCAAATAAGAGTCTTATCATTAAAACATATGCAATATAAAACATTTTGCATATTTTCCTTATATCATTTGGCCCTAGTTTAAAATTCAAATCACTTTAATAAGGGTAAATTTGGTTGTTAGGTCTCTAGTCGGAAACTAGTCGATTCTGACGTCATCGGCCATCTACTGATTGATTGTACAGTTTTATGGCAGTTGGGAAGTAGGTGTACTTGTGGTGTTCCGTCCTGCAGCTCACTGATCTCAGACGTCCACTGTTTGGTTGTTCAATACAGCATCTGTCCTGCTGTGTGTCTGTTGCTCCACTACTTTAACCAGAGTCTCCAAAGTGACACCTACAGTTGAACCAGCCCTCTCTATTAGTTTCAGATCAATGCAATGTGCTACAGTGCATTTCTATTTGGAGCAGTTCTTTGCTGAAAGACATACATCAGTTTGTTTTTTCCCTTGCACTCTAACTATTGGTTAGTCTGCGTCATGCTCTGACTGAGTGACAGACAGAATTAACCAATCACACTGAATTGTGGAAGGGGGTCTGTGTATTAGCATCTGAAGAGCTAGCGCTGACTGCTACAGTTTCTCCCCACACTGCCTTCATATTCAACACGTTACTGATAGGGTTAGTTCATTTACTCGTTAATGACAACGAAATGCGTCAATCATTCCTAAGGTGCTTTTTTTTTAAATTACGCACTTATAGCAATCTCTACACAAATCCACCTGTCACTGAATACAACTAAACTGAGCTTTAAGACATTTAACTCACACAGTTATGTCTGACATCCTCTAAACCAAAGTGAAACATCCTGAAATGTCTACTGTCATTACTGGGTAAGACTCCTTTATTTATGCCTCAGGAAGAATAATGTTAAAATAATAAAATAAATTGCATAAATATAGGATCTGATGCATAGAACATAGGGGTAGGAAGAAAAAATAAATTCTGTTAAATATTGCAATATTTCATTGTTCAATTGTTGTATCAATTCAAATCACGACCAAATAAAACAATTGTGAGATACAGTTTCCACAAATTATTCACTATAATCCATGATATGTAGCCTGAATACTAGTTTGTTATGGCCAGTAACAGCAAAAAACTTGTGTATTTATTTAAACAGTAGAAACATAGTAGTAGTCCAAAGTATGAAGGAATGTAGGCAGTTTTAAAAAATAAACATCAATAAAATCATGATAAAATTATGTTCTTGGAATAATAACACTGTGATATTTTATTTTAGCCATATCGCCGAGCCCTAGCGCCTAGTATGAAGTGATTCTAGGTTGTAGTAACAAAAAATGAGGACAACACATTTAGACAGACATATCATGATCTGAAATTAAACTATTTATTGATATTTTCCTTTACAATGAAACAACTTCAAAACCTTTATTCTGTCCACGCTAAGCAATTTTCCTTGTGGATCAATAAAGTCTGTCTAAGTCTAAGTAAGTCTACAACACAACACCAATTTTTCTATTAAAATAGATAGATGCTATGTAAAAATGCAGCAAATGTTTTGTGTAATACAAATGATTATGCTTTGTGTAGTTTAAGCCACTGGCAAACTGAATGGTACAAACTATAAAACCTATACAATAACAAAATAAAAAAAGCCAAAAAGATGAAAAAAAGCTTACTTACTTACTACTTGGGTTTCAAACACTATCTTCACGAGAATGGGCTTTTTGGCAAATTTAACAGGAGAAATAGTCATATTTGTTCAAGCAGAACTGTGCAATCATGAACTCCATCAGCCAATGACTGTCACTAATCACTTGCAGTTAAGAGCCAATAAGAGAGGCTTGGCTTTTAATCTGCTCATCATACATACCCTACTACAGCCTCAGAAGTGAAGGTCCACTCAATAAGTAAGTCACAATCAGTTTTAACATTATGGGAAAAAAAGTGACCAGTGGGATTAAATTGGTTTAAATTGCCCTCATTAGTATGAAGGTAAAGGTAAACATTGAGCCATTTGGCCATCCCTGTCGTCCCTAACTACACAAAGAACAGACAGAATATGTTTGATGCAGAAGAAGAATGACATTCAGATAGTGTTTTTCATTATTATTCAGTTTAATGTCGTGGCATGGACTTCCCGGTCACGCTTTAATAAACTTGAGGTCCCTTTTGGCTGGCAAAGAGGAAATTGGTGCCATCTCATGAATAATCAGATCCTTTTTAAATACTGTGTGTTTCTCACTTTATCAGTGGACAATAGTTACAGAATTTCTGCCTCCTCCAATGTGTCAGGTTTAAAATCACATTTTTATATTTTCTTAATTTCTGTGATGATTACATTGAGATTGAGTGGATTGACTGCAGTGGGTGAACGGGGATTAGACTGCAGTGAGTGTGGCTCTTTTTGCCTCTGATAGAATCGGTACAATCAAAAAGATGCAATACCCTATTTGATGAATAAGATGTGCTTATACACAAAGGAAGAATAATAAATTCAAATCTCTTTCCTGCTTACCAAACAGAATATATGTTTTTAAATCCAGTAGGAAGTCATTTCCGTGTGTGCTTGTTTTCTATTCAAATGCTGATGGCTTTTCAGTTCAATTTATTCGACACGTTTAAAGGAAAACAGATTGACGACTATAGATTGTATAGAAGGAGGATTGAGGTAGCACTGAATCAGATGGAAAAATCTCTGCAATGCACACATGCATTGAATTGGAGCCAGATTCCCCAAAGGGATTGTCTACACACAGGCTAACAACTGACAACATGTAATTTAATGCTTACAAGCCAACATCTGACTGGTGCTCTGATGCTAAGGCTCTTCCTCTACAAAGCTCACAAATCAGCACATGCTCGGCACAGACCAACATGTTCTTCATGAGTCAAAGTCCAACATACTGTACAATACATGAGAACATCCCTGCCTTACTCCATGTTGCGTAACTGTATCTTTTTCAGAATCTTTTTTTATCTTCGAGCAGTTCTTGTAAGCACAGAGTTTATATTTTATATCTGCAGTGAATAGAAAAATGGTTATGACTAGGAAAGGGATTCAAAGGAGAAACCTTATATTCACTGCTATCTGAATGCACTGACAAACAAATAGCCTTAATTTTGTATTTATTTCTGTACCTGTTGTAGGATAACCAAAGACAGAAACCACTACCTCACGTGGTGGTAATAGATGTAAAGGGTCACTGAAACATGTGGAATTATTTATTTGGATGTTATTTCATGACACTGTACACAATTATGTGCTTCTTCCGATAGCCATGGTCGAGCTAATTGCAGAGACAGACTGAACAGTGTTAACAACAAACACAATAGCAGTGAGTTCTTTAATAATAAAAATGTAAAAAGTTGAGTCACTTGAGTACATTGAGAAGAATATGACCTTAGGGTCAAAAAGCGTCAGCTAAATGAATAAATGTAAGTAGCAAGAGAAATAGTCTACAACACTGCTGTGGTTGTACAGTTGGCCAGTACAACTCCATCATTTTGAACCTTTTGTTCTGCTTTTTTCAAACCAAAGGTGTTGTAATTACAGGCTACATTAACTAATTACTTCAGGTCAAGACATTTGAGGCTGTGTAGAGGTGTGCGTGTCTCTTTTAGGTTGATTTAACCTCTCTTCTCTGGCCAATAGCTGTTTCTAAACTTCTCACCTGAGGTTCACAGATCACAAAGCTTAGCAGAAGAAATGCCTGCTAGATAAAAGAGACAGAGTGTTTGGGAAGACTTTGGGGCATGGTACAAAACTTATTTCACCAAATTAGATCTGATTTCGTCAGTGTTTACATACCTGGGGCAAAGACAAGTTTTAAAATTCAGAACATACAGAACAACTGCTGAAGAATGTAGATAATAAAAGAGCAGAGATTTCCGTGCCAAGATGTTGTGTTTGAATTAATCATTGAACTTGTTCTCTATAATAACAGATTCTGGAAGATGTTCTGGCCTTTTCTAGTGAGTTATTTCCTCTTGTGTTTTGGACAAATGGCCGTGAATGTGACAACAATGGCACTGATGGGGAGTCATCACACACCTGCAGGCCTTAATGAGAGACTACAAGTGGAGTTGTTTTCCAATTCCCCCGGGTGAACTGAGGCTGGTGGACTGCTGTTTGAATAATGGGTCACAGACAGAAGCACAGTGCTCATATTTTATGTGCCAACTCTCCAAAGTTAGCAAATCCCTAATGCAATAGCTGTGATTCTATGGAATTATAAAGTGATGGCTGGCTTAATTATCAAAACAATAATTACTTGTTGCTGCATAAATTACCAGCGTACTCCCATACATTTATGTTTCCTGTCGCATTATTGATAATGTTGTAGCAATGTTAAACAAATTTAAGCGGTGTTGAATTATGATTTGAAAAAAGAAAATGCACAGTCATGAATTCCTCGGAACTGATTTATATTCTCCACCCTTCAGCAGAACTATCAACAGAGCTCTCGTTTGTTTTTTCTGTTCTCACTAGTGCACTATTTACCAGCTGGGAGAAATAAATCTCTTTATCAAAATCAATTAATCACACAACAAACAGGACAGACGACATCCTCATAATCATGAGTGTACTCAAAATATAAATGCAGAAGGAAAACTAATTAGTCTTTAGGATAATTCTGCTCCTTGTATAACAGTAGATGAATACAAATTCAATTAATTTGATCCATTTCAGCATCATCCGAGGTGAGAAGGTGAAGTCGTGACTGAAGTGTGTGCTATATTTAAAAAGAGTAACATCATAAGCCGAAACAACCTGTTAATCATTTACTACAAACATAGGAAATAATTTGTAATTTTGAATCTTGCCAGGTCTTTTTTGTAATTAATTTGTTGGCACAGATTTGCCAACAGATAAAAAAAAAAACATGAACATGACCAGAATAATTATAGCGTCATCCAGACATTCATAAACACACCAATGTATGTGCTGTAGGATATTTGTATACACCTACTCAATAAGCTTTACCCCACAGGACACACTGTTGCCTAGGAAACGGCACACTACAGATTCAGCAGTTATGGATATAGATATGTTCCACCAGGATCTTGGTCAGTGCTGACTCCAGCAGATTTCTAGCAGGATTTTTACACACATCTTATTTTTAACTAATCGCCAGTTAGGCAGGAAAGACCATTGTTAGATCAGGGCAAGACACATTGTTCAACAGAACTTTAATACAATGAAGCAGCGGCTATAAATTATTAACGTCTATATCCAGTTTAATAAATTAGTCATAAAGCTGCTGTTCATCACCAGCTCCTGGGTTTTTTGGAGGGGGAGGCTGAGTATGCACTTATGACAGGCTGATGTTCTGACTGGCCGAGTGTTAGAAAATATAAAGCAAAAAAAAAGTGAAAGTTTATTAGTCACCGTTGAAGGACACTTTTCATCAGTTAATATGTTTGCTTAAGCTTAAAACCAGGATTAATTGGTAAATACCCCCACTTCAGGCTGAATTTAAAGCAGCTTTATCTTGTTCTTGTGCTTCATATGTCAGTTAACTCACCGGTGGTGGATCGCTGATAAGTAAGCAGTCAATGGAGGGAATGGTTTAAAGCAGGTAATTTTCTCACTTTTACACTCCTGTCTGCCTGAGCTCCTCTACATACAGCCACCGCTGGACAGCTCCTAATGACTCTCTGGGTATAATCCTGCTGGAGACACAGTGTTAAAAGATTGGAATTTAGCCAGGAATAGCCCAGCCGTGTTTGGGTGCAGTGATGTTAACTCACTCAGCTGCTACTTAACTGTTCTTGGGTCATGAAGAAATACAGTGACTATAACGACTTCACATGAAAAAAGTCTCACCGCTCTGCTGCTTCCTCCATTATTTCTATTTTGTGACTTTTTTGTAAACTTAAACTTAAAGGTTACATGCAAAAAAGTTTTCATTTTTAGCATATACAGTATAGAAGCAGTCTCTGCCGACATACTTCAGGCTGAGTTCACAGAACAAAACGCCAGCAAAAGTGGCACATGGCAGAAGGGCAATATTATAATGAGTGTATCATTTTCCTTCCCTCATTCCTTTAAATCCTTACAACAGTATCTGTCAGTCAGATTCTGCCCTGATAGCATATCAAAAGGAAATAAATGTATGCTCACCATTTTGACCGCCCCAGGGATACTCCATCTAAAATTTGGCGTAGAAACCACAAGCTAGGCAATGTGATGAAAAAAATAAATAAATAGAAGATACATTTTAAATCAGCGTCACGGGGGTATAACTAAAGTTCAGATAACAGCTAGTCAGGCAATTCTTTCACTCAGCATGCTGTTGCTAGTGGAATTTAAATCTGGAGGGGTGCAGAGATCTAACCCTTTCAGACAGCCGAGTGCTGGCCCTGCTACTGCCACCATTTAGAGGCTTTCAAACGTACAGGCTTTTGTCGGCGTAGTACTGTTACCTCAGTTATGCTTGGAATCTCATTAAAGGAACCAGGGTTGACATGATGCTATGATCCAAAAGTCAGTTCATGTAGCCCTGAGTGCATGAGCAGTGTCAGTGACACCCGTTCTGGTGGAAACAGGAGCTAAGTGCTTCTTGCACAAACAATAACACCCTTTACAAATGTGTATAATCCTCTAGCATCTAATTAGAAAATGTTGTATTTTTGGAGTGACTTATGATGAGTGGTGGCTTGTTTTATGCACAACAGTTCGCTCATTAAACAAGTAACCACAGACCAAATTGAAAACTGGTGTTTTGTAATTATAGCATGTGCCACTTGTGTTTGTTGTTTTAAATTAAACAGGTGAACGATTGCAGTCTGAGTGTCATAAAAAAGTGTAACAAATCCATAAAGGAAGACAACATAATACTTGTAAGTGCACTCCATTTTTGTTTAAATGCTGGCTCTACTTTTTCTCCTCCTTCACTAATGGCTCCAAAACAACCCACTGAAAGTGGTCCTGTTAAAAGGCCCTGCTTAATCATTCAGAGACAGAAAAAAACAGAATACTTTCTTGTTGGTAAGGATGGTAATGAAGTGCAAAACCCTTCCTGGGAGTGTCTAATGAGAGGTGTCCTACTTTAACAAAGGAGTCTATCTTTTGCAGCGCACACAGGAAAAAAAATTGTCTAGACAAATATAGATAACATAATTAAATCAAACATTGTGAAGAAGAAATAGGAGAGATGTTGAAGTGGATACTGAACAGCAAAGCCCTGAAGACATATACAGTTATACAGTCTGGGTGATGGGAGTTTTTTTTTTTTTTTATTCTGCTGCAATTCTCCGGGGGATTGAAATGTCGTTTTGACATAAAGAGTTTTAATTAACCGAGCTGATGTACGCTCAGTGTTTATCTGCAAAAATGTACACTTTCATTCTCAGATCAAACTGAGTTAATATTTGGATCCTCAGCAAGATAACATTTTTATATTTTCTGAAAGGCGCTTTAATGTGCGAGATACTGGAGGAATAATTGAGAACCTGCTGATGGGTAAAACACATTCAAGTGAAATACATAAAAATACCATTTACGCATATTGGCAGGAAAAGAACACACTTTAGATATAAGCGCTTTTTATAATTGAAAATATGGAATCAGTCCCTTGTCAGTCCCTTTTTCCCTTGTGAACAGTATTCTATAAGACAATGTGGGACACTACTTGATCCAGAACTTAGCCTAAAAAAGTGTCCCAGTTTCCCCAGATAAAATCATTTATAATAAAGTTTCTTAAATGTGTCTTTAGGAAGTACGAATAACTACCATTTTACCATAAAAATGTTGTCTTCTGTGAGAAAGTGGCCTATTGTGTAAAGTATTGAGTCCTCAGTGTTCAAGTCCAACTCACCAAAAAACTAGTCCGAGTCAAGTCCGAGTCATTATCACTTAAAGTACAAGTCCGAGTCCAAGTCCAAGTCATCCAAAAAAGTTCAAGTCGAGTCTGAGTCGAGTTATCTTTAGTTAAACTGCAGGTCCGAGTCACTACAGAAAGGTCCAAGTCCGAGTCACTACAGAAAGGTCCAAGTCCGAGTCACTACAGAAAGGTCCAAGTAAGACCAAAGTGAGTTACAAATCTGAAAACTGTGGGAGCCAAACTGACACATTGATTTGGATTTTAGTTTTGCATAAGCCTTTTTCATTAAACATGTTTAATGGAGTTTTGATTGAGGTATATCAATTAAGGCTGTAGCATAAACAGACCTATATTTTTTAATTTATTTATTTTAGCCCAACTTCTGGGTTACAATTTGGGGCTGGAGTTAAATGAGAGCAGCTCGTCCCTCTCTGAACACATGCAACAGGCAGAGGTTGTGTGGTGTTGTCGCTAAGCGAGACTTGCGAGTCCATTATGCTCAAGTCCAAGTCTAAGTCCGAGCCATCAGTTCTCAAGTCCTTGTGTATGAGAATAAACGAGTCCAGGTTTGAGTCCAAGCCATAAAAAGGCAAGTCCAAGTCGAGTCATTGAGGCTCACCCTCAAGTCCGAGTCCAGGACTCGAGTACTCCATCTTTGGCTGACACTGCATACTTGAGGTCCTTATGACATTATGTAAATTAATATGTCATATCAAAATGGGAGACAGACCTGGTAGCAGATTACATAGAACACCTGTAAGCTCTGTGACCTTGTTCGATGCCTCTTTGTGGCAGGTGCCATCATAGCTGTTATTAATAGAAAAGCTGCTGACTGAACTCCAGCAGGTCTTTTTTGTTTGAGGTATTCACGGGCTCCGATGGCTGCAAACTAATGGTTTTCATTTGGATTTGACAGCTTGGTATTTGCACACCCCTCTCCAATTGATAGATTGCATAATTTAGTCATTTGTTTACTCTGTCTGACATGGGTGCTGTTTTGCAGCGACCTTAGAACTATAAAATAACAGAGCAGCAACTGGGTATGATTAATAGGACAAGTTATGATGATGAAGCTTATTGTTGTGAAATAATATGTGTGGTCAGACCGCTATATTTCAGAAGAAATGAGCTATTCTTTGTAAAGCCATAATCAGGTATTCTTCGCAAGGCCAGGTTAATTCAAAAACCCAACATTAATGTGGACTGTGGTAACATGTGAGCTGTTTGCTCTGCCATGAGGTCAGGTCTTGCTGACATCTCTGCTCACCCTGGGCTGTCGCTGTACTTTGGCATAATCACCCCAACTTGCACGACAGACTCCACACAGATGATAAGCTAATCAAATCCTCTGCCCAAATAGTCCGGAGGGAATTTGTATGTGATGGCAATCTGTGAGCATCTCTTGTGCAGAGAGCCAAGAAGCTTCAGCTGAAACGTGATCAAAGGATTCAGACTGAGTTGCTTCAGGGAGCTAGTGGAGCTGCAATCAACATTACATGAAACTCACAAGTCAACACTGGGTGATGGTGGCTATCAGCAGACATGCTCAGGATATGTGCTTCCTGTCAGGAGCAAGAGAATTTTAGCTATAAGATATTTTAGTTTTTTTGTTATACCATTAATATCATTTTGCACAATTGTGATGTTGTATATGCAGAACTAAACCTGAGAAATAGAAAATATTTGAATTGAAGTTTATGCTTCACAGAAGTGAAAGCCATCACCCAGACTAATGTGGTTTTTATGTATGTGTCATGTCACCCCCAGCATCCAGCTCTATGGGTGAAGAAAAGGATCATGAAAAAGGTTTTGTAATGGTTGACAGCAAGACCAAGAATATTAGATATAGATATTAACCGTTCTTTTGAGACAAATGGCTTTTACCTAACTATGTATAAAGTGGCATTGCATTTAACGTGTTTGCCATTTTTAATTAAGGTCATAAAATACTTTGTGCAAGGAACAGATGGATACATACAAATGCTTATACTATTGCTCCAAGATCAAAGCAACATAGTCAGGTAGAGAGAGAAAAGAAAGATGCTAAATAATACATTGTTGCTGTGAGCTGTTATAATAGTAATATTAATATTATTTTTTTATTTGTGACTCACCCATAATGTTAAAATATAAAAGGCAGATAAAAAGGTAAAAATTCTAAACTCAGGAAAGGCTCTCGGTTTTCCGCCTGGATACTGTGGAATACATGTTACATATTTACTAAGAAGTAATTATGTCATGAATAAGTAATCTGGCTTCTCCAGTCTTTCACTCAAACAGTTCATAATGAACTATTTGTTTATAAATATTATATAGAGCAAGGCATGGCACGTGGCTAATGCTAACCTGCTTGTTCCAGATGATAAGCCATTCCTGTTTGCTTATACATATCTAGGACTAAGCATTGTTGGTTGTCAGAAACACATTTTAATGAGTGGTTAAGCCAGTGCAAACACTCAGATTTCATTAGTTTTACTCTTCCATTATTGTAACATATAAGTGGCTTCCAATCTGCACCCAGGAGATGCCTAACAGATGGATGTCTTGAGTAAAGATGACAGATTTAGAGCACATAGTGTACATTCAGCATGATGCAATCAAAGGCAATATATGTTTCTTTTTATTTTTGCTTGCTTCTGTAACTTCATAGTTGAAAGGGAAAACCACAAAGCAAAAATATATTCCTGATTTGTCCAGCTGTTCGGTTACTTAGAATGCCTTTGTTTAATATTTGTTGCTCATTTCTGTGATAGATTACTATGAGTATGAGTGACATGTGGTCTTAGTTTTATTTGCTGCAAGTATAGGGGGCTGTATTCACGCTGAGACTCATTGCTTCTGCACAGTGAGGATAGTAATGTATTACTGCAACACAGCAGTATACAGTGGAGCTGTAAGGGCATACAGCCTTGTTACAACACAAATTTATGTTGTCATGTACAGTAAATAATTAAAGAGCCGTGCTTGTCCTGTAGTGGTGGAGAACATGTGAAACGTGCGTATGCCAGTATAATCTCAGCTTTAATGGGTTCATTGGTTTTTGAGGGAATCTACTCATTATTGGTGCCTTATTTTGGTCAGACAGGTGCAATACGTGGGAGGGGGAGAGGTAGGCAGCAGGGCTGATGGAATCTGTAAAATTGGCAAAGTGGTAAACCATATAGGACCATGATGGATTGCTTAGAAGAGGGATGCAGGGTAATATTTTGGGAGGGGAAATCTCATTTTCTCCAAGCTAGCATATGGGAGCACTAAACTCAATCAAACATAAATGTAATCAAACATGTCATCGCTTTTTGTAGCTGTGTGGGGAGTTTCCTGGCCACAGACTCTAGTACTCACAGCACTTACTGCCTCTGCCCCTCTTCTGCTCTTCATTACTCCATAAACAGAAAGTGTAGTTAAGGTCATGTTGAGGTTACACTGTCAGAGAACCACCGCTTTGCTTACTTTTTGATAGAAAGATTCTCTTTAATCGGACTGACTATGAAGGCAAGCACGAACACAAATCTCAGACAACACAGAATGTAATGATGTGAAAAAACAAACCAACACTGATTTAGGGACAGAGCATTCTCTCTCTAAGTAATAACCTGCAATAGGGTCTTTGTTTCTTAACTTTTCAGTCTATAACAGGCTGGACCCCAGACAGGCTCTGTCAATATGTCCTTTGTGGAACGCACATATAAGAACAAATTACAAGGTGCAAGAGTATCATGAGAGTGCGATAGTTCAGTCTCATGCCATTTGCAAGTCACTATCCCTGAAAACTATGAAACTTAAAGGATCCAGCTTGAGTAGAAATGTGTTAGTAGTGTTACTTTTACAGGAAATGATCAGAAGATAGATGCATGAAAACTGGGTTGTGGTCCGTATGTTGTTATTATATCCCCTTATTTACAGCCATGCTCTGTAAAAAGACAAACTCTGAAGCTTTATGCTTTCTTTTGTGCAAAGAAGTGAACCCAATTTCATTTTCAAAGGTAAAATGGGAAAACCAACTGAAATAACCTAGAGTTTTACAAACACAGAGGGATTTTGAAACCGCATTTTGAGGCAACAAAGGCCGTCTGTAAAACCGATTTTTAAAAGAGGGATTTGTCAAATTGCAATTTCCTATTACGGCTGCATTATAAATAATGTTTACCAGGTCAATTACCATATGAAGGAATATTACGAGCTGCTGAAGCCTAGTTGTGTTGAATAAATAGAAGAGGAAAATGTTCAGTGGTTCACACAAGGGTCACCTTTAAGCAGGAGTGTGAAGTGCTAAAAACTCGCAGAATTATAGGTTTGATTTTTCTTGCTTGCAGATTGTCCATTCCTGCCTAATAACCTGTATTTGAAAATGGCTCCAGTCTTCAACCTAACTGCAAATGTCCCATGGAAGCTGCTGTTATAAGTGAGCCCAAATAACTGTAAAAACATGTATCACATGCCAACCATGAATATTTGATTAGTCTGTTATTTAACAGTCAACCAAACCAAAAAATCAATCCTTTTTCACTCTACATGAAATACAGTTTTTTTTTCCTCAATCGCTTTAACTCATTCAATGAAACTTGGATCCAGTAGAGATTTCTTTTCAAACATTTATAACAAGACGGTTCTCTTTTGGCAAATTGTTTTACAGAGTCTTTTTCATAACACTTCACACAGGTCTCATGCAAAGACACACAGTCTAATTTTCTGTGTTCGCCCGAAGAAAAACTCATGTTCACACTGTCAGTTGCTAAATTTCAAAATTCAGTCACCAGGAACTAAAATGAAAGTGAAGGTTTTCTTTGTGTGAGACCATGTGAAATGTATTACTGATTAAAATCTAGTGGATTCAAGTTTAATTAAATGAGTTTGAGTGATCAAGAAAAAACTGTAAAAAACTGTGGTCAAGATGGCTTCCTACTGAAGAGCTCCTTTCATTTGGGCCGGTATTGATAAGGCAGGGCTGTGACTTTGAAGGGATTGATTTTAGTTTTGGGAAAAGGTCATGTTTAATGACTTGCCAGTGCTGCAAGCCAGGCTTGATATATTCAATATTAGGCATGTAAATATCCAAACGAACATTGTTTAATTTGTGAGAACAAGGATTTAATTACAACACCTTTTACCACTCTCTGGGATTTGGATTTGAAGATAGAATGTAAAAACTTAAGATTTTCACCTGAATAGTTTAAGACAATGGAAGACAGACAGTAAATTTGCCTTTTCAGACTGATTGCATCAGCACAGCTTAAGTTACACAAGGTGAAGGTATCCATAATAACTCCACTGCTGACAAAAGTCTGTGACATCCTCCACTGTGTCTGGTTTCTGCATGTCCAACAAAAAATGGAGTTTAGTTGTAAAACAATTAATAGCTTCAGACAATCCTCGAGCCCAAAAAAAAAATCTACAACGTAAAGCACTGTCATTTTTTTTTTTAGAATAGTCGTTTTGGCTAAAACTTTAAACAGGCAACACATATTTTGTTTGTATAGCATAATGTTCGTGGCTATGTCTGCTTACACAAAAAAACAGGTCTCCCAAATTACACTGCATGCAGATCCGCTCCGCTCTGCTCCGCTGCGAAACGACTTTGCAGACCATCGCCCGTTGAAGGCATTTCAGATCCGCTGCACTGCAGTGCGGAGCCCTGAGCAGCTCAACAGAAAATGTGCGGGAAATACAAGATGGTGTGATAAAAGCCATTGTTAAAGATGTGTGCCGGACCAAAACAAGTGTTTATTCAGAAGTGGAAGGACCAGAAAACAGGTTTAGTTTGAGATCACTTTGTTATTCAAGTAAACATCACTTCACGGGTTTTTCCTCATTACATATTCACATATAAATATATAAATATTTGAATGGGAAAAGATTTTCAGTGTATTTTTCTATTACTTTGAAAATCCAGATGTTGTGCACGTACATTTTCTTTTTTGGTGCGATCTAATCTGTTCAGATTTATGCAGTTTTTCTCCAGCGTCCGGAAAAAAATAGAACTGCTGCGTCTTGGTGTGGATCGAAGCAGAGCTGAGTGGACGCTATATAAACTGTAAAAATACACATCAAAACTTTTAAAGTGCAATGTACACAAAAGGGCAAGAGTTGATAGATAAAAACTTAGATGCCATTTGAGTCTGAGCAATGTTGGCTTAATAACCCTTTTTCAGGTGCCACTTAAGTTGTGTTGTGAACAATGCACACTGGCCACAGAGGTACTTAGGGAGACCCTCATCTCACTTTTCTATTAAATACGAGTCTCCTCGTCTCCGTCCTCCACTCTGAGATTTATTGATTTGCCATGAGAAAGACCTCACAGCAGGCTTATGATGCTGAGATTTCAATTTCGAAGGAATTAACTTATAATGCCAAAAAGGTGAGGCGTACTTGTGGCAATACACCGTTTAAACAGTTTCACACACTTTTCCCTGTTACACTCGGTAACAGCTTGAATACACAGCTATTTAATCTGTGTTTTATAAAGACTATGTAACAATGGCATTTACAAGAGTGCTCCTATGAAACAAACTCCCTATGACTCATCACTGTATCAAACCAGATTATTAATGCAAACCACAGAGACAATCTATACTTCAGCTTCAGCTCATGGTGAGTTTTTTTTTTTTTTTTTTTTTCAGTAGTGTGTCTTGAATCAGAGGGAGTCACACAGATATCACAGACTTTCCATCCTACCACGTCTCTATTTATACGTCTCCCCATACACCAGTTGTACTCTCCGGGGAGGTCATTAATTTGCCTTTCTGTCAGTGGTGTGCCCCACAAAAAGTCCATCAAAACTTACCCGCTCCTTATCTGTGAGAATATACCAGAAAATACTGCCGTGTGAATCTGAGTGTAAGAATTAATTAGATCATTGGTGAATGGTGATGGTAACATCTTTTGGAAAATAGGCCAAAATCGGCTCATTTAAAGCCCCTTTTATTGTGCCTTTTTGTTGTAGGGTACAGTATGTTGGTGTTTTTTTTTACCCCACATTTACCTAAAAGTACTGTTTTGGCAAAAAAGACGAGGCAGTGCAATATTCTGCACTTATAATACAACCTGCTTAGTATTCATGCAAATTAGCCACATATAATTTCAAGTGCTTTTCCATGTGGTATATTTTATTTGCCTTGTTGTCTAAAGCCCTTGTGTGCCATGTATATTTACTTTACACATCCTTCTTTTTGCTCCTTCTTCAGTGTAAATGCTGCACATTTTCCACCAATGCAGTGTGCGACCCTGATAACCCAGGAATTGTAACGCGTGTGGCTCCCTGTCTCAGCATTTATCAGTGAGCCGCTATAGTGGGTTGACCTCTTGACCTGTATACTTATAACATCCTTCAGGCTTTGTGCCATGCTGCCTCTGAAAGCCATTTAATGAACGGTCTTGTAAGGAGACGCTTGGTTATCAGTGCTCAACTCCTCTACTCCCTGTTCCTGCATCACTTTCTTATTTACAGACATACCTCTGCTGCTTTATGCTAAGCCAGGACATTTTGGCCAAATTGGAAAGGCCTTTAGAGGTGTGAATAGTTCTGTAGAGAGCTACATCATTTATGGGGATCTACACATTACCAAAAAAATCATTAGTGTCAATGTTTTATACTTATATGTAACTTAATGCTAAATGATATATAATTGCAAGCTGTGTCGTTTCTGTCACAAAGCAGCAGGGACTTGTTAGATCACATTCATTGTTCTTTTTTTTTTACATTGATCACCTTCTGCATGAATGGGAGCCTTCAAATGGAGAAATCAAAGGCTATTTATGTACAATGCACAGATGAATGATTGAATATTTCTACTTCCGAGTTCTTTTTCCTCAGTAAATGATTTCTGTTAGTGCCCCACTGAGACAGAATTTTTGCACATCTTGATTTTCTTTCTTTGGTTCAATAGTGTGTCTTAGACATACAGTATGTGAGTTTGACTTTTTTACACTGGGACACATTATTTCATTACATGACTGACAATGGTTAGAACCTATTACTCTAAAGCCTTCAAAGTCTTCAGGGTATGTTTTACTTTTTTGGCATTTCTGAAAGCCTCCAACAGTGAACCTCGTGGCACTGGAGCTCTTACATGTGCAGAAAGGGGATGAAAAACCATAAAACAACATCATAAATATATAATAGTAAGAGCTAAAGGCTAGTGTATGGCCAACATTCTGAAGATTTAAGTAACAATCAGGAATTGTGCACAGTTGGCTCAATGTTTTAAAATGAGTTTAATCTCTGTAGAATATGACAATTTTGCCCAATAGAGTAATTTTCTTGAGAATTCCATTGAGACTATATTCAGACAAAACATAACTGAATTACTAACTAAACAGCACCCTCTAATTTAAAATCCCATACTGCAAAAGCTTTAAACACACCGCAGTGCAAAACAAACACAATTAACGTAATGCTTAGGGGAGCAGGAAGTCGCCTGGAGTAAGTGTTCCCACTTTTATGGAACTAAATTAGATCAAAACCGCTCTTTGTACCCTTACAAGTTTAAAAGTTGCAGCATAAGGCATGCAGTCGACATTAAAGTTTCATAATGCTCCAGCACATCTGTTCAGCCAGGCCTCTCTGCTGCGTCTTAAGGGTGCTGGAGGTAATGGGTATCACTTTGAGTCGGAGGCAGGAAATGACCAAGTGTGGGCTGTTATATTTTCTCCGCTGATAATAATTTGGAATAATTGAACTAACAGTTTAAATTTTTGGAGTGTTTTGAAAGAACTTGGCTCCACTGGCCTAATGACTGTTCTAATGCCATTCATTATCGAGGAAACAAAATGCTTTTACAGCATTCACTCATGTTATGAACCTGGTTGAGACTGAGTTGAAGAAAAACTGGACAGTGTTCTTAAAGTCTCTTCTTGTTCGTTTCTCTTAAATGAGCCCTTTCCTTTATATATTTAGACCGCTCCTTCAGTCTCCAGGGATATGGCTCACTGGCACATTTTATATGTTAGCCTAGTTAAGAGGAGAAAAGTGTGGTGTTGGAAAGCACACTACAACCAGAGGCCATACAAGTATTATACTAGTAAACACAAGTAGAGTTAGTGAATAAATACAAATTTGACATGTCACCAAAAAGCCTTTTGATGTACCAGCCCTAACAGTACAAATGTGGTACACAGGTTATTTATTTTATGTGGTATCAAAACCAGATTAAAATAATGCTTTAAGCTACTTTTCTAAAGTAGCAAAGTTTAAGAGTATAGACCCATTTACAACATTGTTGAAATAAGTAAAGTGGCTATGTGAGGAATAAATCATTTGACAAACAGCTTTTAAAAACTCAACATGTCAGACGTTGATGTCAGTGTTATTAGTCTGTTTACTGGAGTTTGTCTTTTGTTATATCCAGTCTTTCAAGGTGAGTCGCTCAAGAGTAAAGGCAATATATTCAATTAACACAAAATCCTGCACAATAACAAACAAAGAGAAAACATCACAGTAAATCGTGTAAGAGCTTTCAATTTCTCCATAAACTGTTTAAAATATGAACAGTCCACACTCACACACTTTAATTTCTTCTTATTTAGTGTGGTTACATGCAGGTAGAAAAACATGAATTATTGCCTTAGTAATTATAATCTGAGTTTTAAACTGCATGTAAACTCCTTATTCGAGGGGGGGTGCAGTCATTTGAATTTCTCAAAATCGGACTAAGACAGCTGGATAATGCGCTTTATTGTTGGATTACTGCTGCATGTATACGGCTTACTCCGATTGAGGTCGGACACAGCGCAATGAGCACGCGCCAGAGTCGGATAGCAGCACAAAGTCACACACGTAAACAGATGAGAAAAACATGACATCACTAATAAGTGAAGAACTAATCACTAATTTATAGACCAACGAGGACATATATAGGCTACAGCTGCCACAGGTTCCTGTTTGTCAGTTATTGTGCTTTGTCATGTCGTAAAAAGTTTAGAAGAACAAGCTAGTTTACGGCGCAGTTACAAAGTAAGTAATGTTGTTCTTAGTTTGTTGTGGTCACGTCTTTTTAAGCACATAGATCCACTATTGGGAAGTTATTAATACCAATTAATGCAATAATCCTGATTTTAAATGCAGGGGGTTTGTTTACTTATTCATATGTCTCACGTATATTGGTTATTCTCTGTAGATACAGTATTGTTCAAAATAATAACAGTACAATGTGACTAACCAGAATAATCCAGATGTTTTTGTATATTTTTTATTGCTAAGTGGAAAACAAGTTACCAGTAGGTGCAGTAGATTCTCAGAAAACAAAAAAGACCCATTCATGATATGAACGCTACTAAGGCTGTGCAAAAAAAAATAAAAAAAAATAGCAGTGTCACTGAGGTCATCGATTTTGTGAACAAGCAAGTGTGAATCAGGTGGCCCCTATTTAAGGATGAAGCCACCAGCACTTATTGAACAAAACGTTGATTGGAGTAGAGGAAAATCTATAAAGATGTGTAAAAAATTATAGCCTGTTCAGCTAAAATGATCTCCAATGCCTTAAAATGGAGAGTAAAACCAGAGAGACGTGGAAGAAAACGGATCGAAGAATAACCAGAATGACAAAGGCTCAGCCAATGATCAGCTCCAGGATGATCAAAGACAATCTGTAGTTACCTATAAGTACTGTGACAGTTAGAAGACGTTTGTGTGAAGCTAATCTATTTTCAAGAATCCCCCGCAAAGTCCCTCTGTTAAAAAAGGCATGTGCAGATGTTATAAGAATTCTTTATCCATATTATCCAGAGAGATACGTAGACAGAGTATAATTTAAAAAAAAGGAAAGGCCATGTTTAATTCTTGCAAGAATGAAGCAAAGTACAGACATGTCACAATGGTACAGAAAGAGGTTTGCTTGGAGAAGTAAACAATACATTAGATTTTTTATCACTGCAGTGATAGCTTTAGGAGGCATATCTTTCACACACACTCCCCAGCACAAGCTCCAGGGGCAGAAGTCCCGTGGCAAGTTATGTCTACGTCCAGCCATGACTAGTTCCTGCTTGGATTAGCATGAAGGACATGATGCAGATTTGACATGACCTGAAGAGAACTATGAGCACCCAGTAACATAAACAATATAAACAATAGGAAATTTAAAATTATTATAACATTCCCCCCTCTTTACGCTGATAAACATTAGCATACAACAACTACACCTACTGGTAACTTGTTTGTCACTTAGCATTAAAAAATATACTATAAACCTGGATTATACTGGTTAGGCAAATAGTACTGCTATTATTTTGTTTTTTGCTATTACAATTCTGTATATATGCTCAGGTAAATGTGATTTGCTGCCAGCTTCTTATTTTTAATTAGCTCCATCTTCTCACTGTGTTATCAACAGTTTCACCAATAATGTCTGTCTGCTGTCTGTCAACAAACATTTGTGGCTGCTAATAGGCTTCATGGCTACCACCAACACAGAGGCATGGAAGGAATTGCTACATTACTATGAGCTCAAACCATGGATACAGAACAATAGGGAAGGTTTAATAATGGGAGTATACAGTGCATCCGGTAAGTATTCACAGTGCTTTACTTTTTCCACATTTTGTTATGGTACAGTCTTATTTGAAAATGGATTAAATTTATTATTTGCCTCAAAATTCTACAAACAATACACCATAATGACAACGTGAAAGAAGTTTGTTTGAAATCTTTGCAAATGTATTAAAAATAAAAAATAAAACAGAAAAAGCCCAAACACAGCACATACACAGTACATATATATTCACAGCCTTTGCTTAATACTTTGTTGTAGCCCCTTTGGCACTAATTACAGCCTTTCTAAACTATAGTATAATGCTACAAGCTTGGCACACATATTTTTGGGCAGTTTCTTCCATTCTTTTTTGCAGAACCTCTTAAGCTCCATCAGGTTGGATGGTGACTGTTGGTGCACAGCCATTTTCAGATCTCTCTAGTGATGTTTAATTGGGTTCAAGTCTGGACTTGACCACTCCAGGACATTCACAGAGTTGTCCTGTAGCCACTCCTGTTATTTTGGCTGTGTGCTTAGGGTGGTTGTCCTGTTGGAAGATGAACCTTCACCCCAGTCAGAGGTCCAGAGCGCTCTGGAGCAGGTTTTTAATCAAAGATGTCACTTGCTATTCAAGCCAAAGAGTCCAATCTGTGTTTCATCAGACCAGAGAATTTTGTTTCTCATGGTCAAGGGTTTTTCAGGTTTCTTTTTGCAAACTCCAGACGTGCTGTCATGTGCCTTTTACTGAGCAGTGGATGCCGTCCGCCACAATTATAATCAAATAATCTGATTTAGTGTTGTCAAAAATATCGATATTTCGATACATATCGATACTGAAATATCTCAAACGATACGATACTAATTTCCCGAAGTTTCGATACCGAGTATCGATATCGAGTTTTTTTTTTTTTTTACTTGCACTATTGGTTTCTAAATGTATGACAATCTGAGAGTCCTTTGAACAAGTGCTCTACATCAGGGGTCTTCAAAAGGCGGACCGCGATCTGGACCGCAAGACAGTATTCATAATTTCACGCGCATTGTGTAAAACATATTTTTGAACCTGCACTTCTAGGACGGCTACGTCAACACGCGCGGGTCCTCAGGTTACTATGGTTACGGACAGAGCAGCGGGAAATTTTAACATGTTTAGTGTAGCCTGATAATGAGTTAGAAACAACTAAAATTTAAAAGCCTTGGCAAAACATAATAAAGATTTACTGACGTTATGGATGGGAGGGAACGTTTATTTTAATCAGAAAATAATTCTTGAATTGATGATTTTGTATTTAAAATGTTCTCACACATGTATGAAGGAGTACTAGGCATAATATGCAGGATTCCAGGCTGTTGTCATTAAACCACCAGGTCCTGAGCTTTAGCTTCTTTTGATTTTGTAGTATTTTCCTTTTGTCTGTGAGCTGTGTTTTGCGAAAGCTAAACACTCAAACATCCTCCTCATGTAACCAAATAATAAAATACAGAAAACAGTGGATTATCAACATTCATCTCCATATTGTTTAAGAGGCTGTAGGTGTGGAATAAATGAGACTTTACTTTAAAGAATTATATTCAAACACATATCCTTTTATTAAAAATTTCCAGACCCCTCACGGTGAGGAAAGTTAACTAAGGTCTAAGCGGACCTTGGCTGATTTTATATTTATCTTTAAATAAAAAAAATAAAAATAATAATATTGTGACAGTTGTTTTCCCTTTGGTATCGAAAATGGTATCGAATATCGATATTTTTGAAGGTATCGTATCAAAGTTAGAAATTCCAGTATCGTGACAACACTGATTAGTTGTCGCAGCACTAGGCTCAATACAATCCTGCCTCGGAGGTAGACAGACAATTCCTTGGACTTCAATGCTTGTCTCTGACATGCACTGTTAACTCTGGGACCTGTGTGTGTGTCTTTCCAAATCATGTCCAATCGATTGAATTTACCACAGGTGGACTCCAATCAAGTTGTAGAAGCTCAAGGATGATCAGTGGGAAAAGGATGTACCTGAGCTCAATTTTGAGTGTCATGGCAAAGGCTGTAAATACTTATGTGTATGTGCTTTTTTTTATTTATTTTTTTTTTTATAAAAGACTGGAAGGTTGGTGGTTTGATTCCCACTCTCCCCACAGTTCATACTGACGTTATGTCCTTGGGCAAGACACTTAACCCACCTTGCCGCTAGTGGTATTCCAGTTGTAACGCTGGTGAATTGAAGCCTAATGTAAGTCGCTTTGGATAAAAGCGTCAGATAAATGTAATGTAATGTAAATGTAAGATTTCAAACAACCTTCTTTCATGTTGTCATTATGGGGTATTGTTTGTAAAATTTTAAGGAAAATAATGAATTTAATCCATTTCAGAATAAGTCACTGTACAAGGAAAAGCTAACCGCTAAGCTGGTCTTGACTAAACAGATTTAAGATATTTTTAAGAATAGGTGAGATTGATCAATAAAGTATGAATCTGACATAGCATGCAATAGCCCTTCTGAATCTTCTCTGCAAATATTAAATCCATTTATACCCCAAGGCACGGCAGAGAATTTCACTTATTCCTTTCATTGATGTCTTTTGAACCAGTGCAGTGTAAAATGTCTGCTGCCTGGGGAGTGGAGACGGGAGAGAACAAGTTCAGCCACAGCCAATACAAAAGAGATTTATTGTGTTAAGTGCGACTATTTTCTTATTATTCATTGTTTTTTCATATTTTTTGAATAATTATTTGTTGTGATCTGTTTTTTGTGACTTTGTATGACTTTTTCAGAGCTTTATCAGTTTATGGGGAAGGCTTTTATGTCCGTGTGCTGATTTTTCAATCAAATCATTTTAGCGCTGACTTGACACAGCTAATTTGGTTCACCATAAGCATTGCATTCAGACCTGAGTATTGTCCTGCCCCCCTCTCTAAACTACTGTATTGTTCTGTATACAGCCATTCATTAATCACAAATGCCACTTAGTTTAAATCTCACTACATTTGCAACCTTTAGTTGGGATCATTTGCATGTTTAACGCAAGTAATAATTCAATTTGTAATGAGATAATTAATCACAGTTGCCACTGGACAAATTAATGATTGTCACTTGCTGTCGGAGCTGCATGGAATGGCTTCACAATAAAAGCCTGGGTGCAAACACATTCAATGCTGCTGGAACATTTTTGTTTTGACTTAGGTAAAGTATGAAAAATGGGCCACCTATTTGTGACAAAAGGTTGAAAATGAAAAGAAACCCTGATAAGAACCAGAAATAAATTATAATCTGGATTGCATGTCTGGTTTCTTTTACTCAAGATACGAAGATTTATGCAAACTGTAACAATTCAGAGACGTCTGCAGGCTACAGCGTGCGTGTCTAAGGGTGAGTGAATGTACAATTAAATCATGGGGCACAGACAGCGACAGTCGCGCACTGGTTCGTACATCATATCACACCCAGGGCTCGCACAGCTGCAGTGCTTGTAATCAGCTTCTGCGACAAGGAGAGAGACCTGGGGCTGTTTGATCCCAACACAAACCAGTCAGTGAAACGACACATAAGGTGGAGGCAAAGAAAAGAGGGCCTTGTGAATATTCTCCATACCCAAGGGAAATACATTTTCATTTAAAAAGATTATTAACATTATCAGTACCAGTTCACTCCCTTAAAATATGTATATTGTATAAAGTTCCTTGAAGTTGTTTGCCGCGATAATGTTGTCTAATACAGCAAAAAATATATACAAAGGAAGACCAACAGGAATACCTTTAGTATAATGGTATAATGTATAACAGGCTGTGAACACAGAGACAAATAATGCGGATCATATGAAGTTGCTGTAATAGTAGAGCCCCTCATTGTTTTCACAAAAGAGCCTTGTATGAGACATTAATGTGTCAGAGCTGGGACTGACAGGTGATTTGTCAACGTCAAGGATGAATAAGACATTTATTTAACATGCACCAAGCGGGAACATCTGTCATTATCTTGGTACTGTAAACATGATTGTCACACTTGTGCATCAAAACAGCTCTGGTGCCAAGCGCTGAGAGGTGAGAGAGAAGCAGAGATGTAGCACTTTATTTTTAGTGGGTATTTATGGCACACAGAAAAATCTGCCACTCAAATATGCTTCATAAATATGGTACTTCACTCAAGACTACTTTTTTGTAATTTGTAAAGAACTGTTTAGAAACTATAAAGTACAACTTTTCTTTATACAATTTCAAAGTTATTGTATTACCTAGTCTATGGTCTAATTCTATAACCCCAGAGTGGACACTAATAGAAGTCTTGTCAGTGGACCTAGACTGGTGCTCTGGGAGCTGTGCCAGTGTTTTGTAACACATCTCCTTATGTCTCCATTTCTTCATCCACTGAGAACACTAAGTGCATTTGTTAACAGTAATGTCTGACAGTGTGTCTGAAGCTTTACGGCATCCTCAATCTTTCAACAACAGAGTTTGATCAGAAACACAAAGCTTGTGAGATCGACACCTCTGGAAAGTACAAAGGCTGCGGAAGAAACACACATTTAGGTAGATTTGGGATTATAGCAGTGGTAAGTCGAGGCTCTTAATAATACAGGAAGAGAAAGCTACTGTTACATTCTCTTTTGGGGACTGTTGTTTTTGTGTTAACTGAGCAATTATTAAAAAATAATATACTACTTTACAATTACACTTCTCAGATTAAGTTACGATATGAACACTAATGATACGTGTCTGCAAATATGTGTTGTTTAAGCAGTGTTTGGGAAACTGGTATCTAAATAAAAAAGTCTTTGAAAGGAATGTAAACTGTTTAAGGCTATTATTTTTGTGCAGCTTAGATTGTATTGCATTTGTGTTTTTGCAGGTCAGTCATCCACACTTCAACACGTGTCTCTTAAAAGTACATACGTAAATACTATACCATCCTACATAACCCTACATGCATTGGATTTGTTGTAGATGTAATGAGTAGTGTATTTGCAGCAGTTTATGAGAACTGCAAATATGAGTAAGCAAGGATCTTGAGGAAAGTTTAATCTTTGAGCCAGACGTCTGTTGAGTTTCCATTGTTCCCTTTAGCAACTTATTGATCTTAACAACAATAGGTGGAAAGATCTTGACGCACTTTACAACTCAGCAGATTGGCCCTGCAGTTAGTGTTGGCCACATTGTGGAGAAATAAGTGCCCTAGAGTTGGCAGAAGAATGGTGTCTTAATGATAAGAACACTGAAACTGTTGACTAGCTAAAAAACTAAAGAAGCCCATAAAAACTCTCGACTGCACAATGGCTTGATCAATCAGCATGGCGGGGCAGGTATTGTTTAACTTGTGACTGTGTAGGAAGCAGAATCCACTCTGCACAGACTTCAACATGGAAGGTGTCCAGCATTGTACTCAGCTGGTTCTTAATTAAAATGGGAAGACTACGCAGTGACTGGAGAATCTGGAGTGTGCTGGTATGGTGGAGGATCTCCACGACTCCAAGGAATGCACACGGTTACTACGTTTTCCTTGCCCTGATAATTACCTAGCCTAGCATCATGGGGAAAACCCTGACTTCCCCCAGTCCACTATCGCTAACATCTATGGAGATCATCTCAGAATAGCACAGAACAGCTCTCCCATTTGCAGGAAGTATTTACTGAAGCTCCCAGTTTGCAACTAAAGCTTGTGATTTGTCATTTCGAGCAAACAGTGTAGATGTATAATATTTCTGTACAGTTCTAATGAGTGTCATTACTCCTACACCGATGCAGTGCCAAATGAGCTCATTGAATTCTTAAAAAGGCGCAGTTATTTAAAGCAAGTGACTTGAACATTAAATCTGCATCAGAAATCTGCTTGAGACTCACATCACAGCAATTAAACATATTTCCTATGCCCATTAGCAATGAAGTGGGTAGAGCTGGGGTGAGGAGCAACAGATTAAAACATTTCAACGAGAGAAAGAGAGTGAATGGGAATACTCTGAGTGGGTCACAAAAAGCTGTCAGAGCACAGAAGCTCATACTGCGCAGATGGAGGTACACAGCGACTCACTAAAATGGTGCCATAGGAGCATTTAAATAACCTCTTAAAGAGCTTTAGCGTTAAATCTGGCAACAGCTATAGCAAGTCACCATGAATTCACTCACGGTTCCCATACAGCCAACCCTGTCAAGATACCTCTTACAGCTTTAATATACCACAACACATCACTTCTAGTTTTTCCTCTCACTCCTACATTCTTTTGAATCTCTAGAGACAGATCAGACCAAGGCCGAAGCTGAGAAATTAAATTTCTTGATCGAATGCTAGCGAGTGACTATGTTCTATTAGGTGAGGCACAATGTTCAGGACTATCGCTGGAGTCCAGTGACTGAGAAATCTCACCAACACAAACATGATAAGCTCTGCCTGTCCTGGTTCTTGACAGAATGCTGAAATTGTTTGATTGTTACAGCAGTGAAATCCCTCAGGTGAAAAAACACGAGGTATCCTCAGAACAGCCCACCAGCTCTGCAGATATGGGAGTACACATGTCATGCAGCAGCACAATATATGGTGGTGTTAAACACTTCATCTTTAGCCCGACACTGTTTCAAGCTTAGAATATGTAGCCTTTCCCAAGTTTCAACATTCACTTTGCTTGGATTTATTTATGTTTATCTATAATAGCAAGTGCAGTGAAAGTAGTATTATTTCTCATTTATGCAGGCTATAAAACAGGGATATATTGCTCCAGCTATTTTGATATACAGCTTGGCAAATTGTATACCATACTATAATATCAAGCATTCTTGTGAACAGTTGTGTAGTCCACGATAAGAGCTGGAAAGACAGGTACAGTCATGTCGAGTGACAGTGTGGATTTATGTGGATATGTTATCTGTGTTGAAAGGGCCTCTCCAGGAACCTGTGTAATTGTGTAATTTTGAGTGTCACAGAAGGGAAATGTGTCATGGCAGGCACAGATCAGTACCGTTTTTATACAAGTCTCTTTCGAATCAAAATGAAATAGTGTTAAATTAACAAATACAACAAGCACATCTAACACTCCGAAGCTGAGAAGTGAACTGTGGGACTACTCTACCCCATACCGCAGAATTAAACATGAAATCAATGTAGAAGACAGTCTTACCACTAATTAACACTTTCCAAGCCCTTTAAAAAACACATTCATTTCAGTCTGCTAGTTTCCACCTTGTGACGTCAACACAGTGATAAACAGAGAAAAAAAAAAATCACACTTTTTTTGCTTCCACACAAAAAGTTAGACGAGGAGAAAGTTCTGCATAGGAGACAAAAAGAGAGCAAAGTAGGGGGTCATATGTGCACCTGCCGCCTCTGAGTGTCAGGTGTTTAATCAACGAGTCAGCCGACTGTCACAAGTCCAAAGGGTTCAGGCACACACCCTGTCAAGGACTAAGAGCGTCCCTGTGTGCACCGAGCGGGCCAGCCTTCCACTTCAGTGTCATTCAGAGCTCACACTTCATCAGGCAACACAATTTACACGAGCCATCCCAGCTCAAAACAACACGACCAAGTAGAGTACACACTATGAAGACAGCCTAGTGTGACAGCCAGAGACAAGTGAAAGCCATGAGTCCAGAAGGCTGACGTGCAGCATGCACATGGCTCCTTACTTTACACAAAAACTTCCCCATCCGCCTGAGCACTTTTTTGAGAGGAAATTGAGTTAACAAGCTTCTTTGGAGTGGCATTTTTGATGTTGTGCAAAACTTTACCTTTAAAGGGAAGTCTGTATAGTTCTGATTGTGATTGTATCCTAGGCCTCATTTTACCACACAGTTTTTGAGACTCAAATTGTTCTGTGTTTGAACCTTTTGTTCATGTGCATTGGTTTTTAAAGACTCAAAATCGAACTTTTATGTCTGTCACTGCTCTAGATGTGTATGCGTATTGCTTGTTGCTTTGTGTAATATGCATGCACATACAGTATATCTAGTAACAACATAGACAATAGTGGTAAGTTTACCATGAGGAAGGAAGGTACCACTTCTTCAGTTGTTGTATAGGCAGAGTTAGGGAACCTCATTATGTGTTCTTTTTCCTGATGCAATCATTACAGAATTTGAGTGTTGTGTGTCCGGAATCAGTTTCAATTTAAAAAAGTCGATTTTAAGGCTTTGGGATATTACATCTTTTCTTACTCTTAGCACTCCTGCCTCACAGCAAGAAGGTTGTGAGTTCAAAACCCGGCCGACCCAAAACATTCTCGGCCGACTCTGGTTCTTTCTGTGAGGAGTCTGCATGTCCTCCACGTGTTACCATGGGTTCTCTCCGGGTTCTCCGGCTTCCTCCCACAGTCCAAAGACATGCATGTATAGGTTAATTGGAAACTCTAAAGTGTCCCTAGTGACTGAATGTGAGAGTGAATGGATGTCTGTCACTGTCTATGTCTAAATGTCAGCCCTGCGACTAACTGGCCACTGTCCAGGGTGTACCCCGCCTCAGGCCCAAAGCTGCTGGGATAGGCTCCAGTCACCCGTGACCCCTAACGGGACAAAGCGGTAGTAAATGAATGAATGAATGAATATATATATAGCCACATAACCATTCTATAATTAGGCTGTAAAGTGAAGTGCTACCCTCTATTTATCAATATTACCTCCCAAAAAGAGTCCATATTTGAAGCTTTGTTGGGAAATGGGGTCAGTGAAACGCAGACACACACACAAAAGAACAAAGCAGCTCTAACAGCAATAAATCAGAAATAACATGAGTGAGCAAAAGTTGAGATTATAGAACAACTTTCAGCTTATGAAGTTTGTGGGTCTGTGATGACTGAGAACAAAGTCGGTTAAACCTATTTGAGAGCAGAACGGGAAGAAACATTTTTAAAAATCACGTTACATCACACAGCTTAGTGCATTTCAAGAGATGACAACCTAGATATTTTGACAGATAAATGTATGTCTAATAATTTTTGGTATAGTAAAAATGTGTCATGAGCTGCTTTTTGATGTGTATTTCCATTATATAAATTGTTCTTATTTTTTCCAGCTGGTCTAAATGACAAGATCTTATATTTATAGTTTTGATCCTTTTTGCATGAGGCAATAATGTTGCTAATTCTGACATGAACACAGGGAATTACAGCAGCTCTTCAAGCAGATCACTTTGTACTTATATATGTTTTTCAACACCACGTAAATCTGGCATTATGCTGCAGACAAGTGTGAATTAAACCGACAGATTAGCGTCGCTTTACTGGCGTGGTAAATACTTCTCAGGAAGTACTGTAGCTAAGCCTGCCATCATCAAGACTATTTAAAGGAACAATGTGCCTTCTGCTCAGGATGAGTAACCCCTAAGAGATTTCAGCAGATGTTAGTTGTCATTTTTTTCATTGCCATACACTGTTGTGAGGAATTTCAACATCAAATCTTTTCTCTGTCTCTCTTACAGATCCCGCAGATTAGCTATGCTTCGACAGCTCCGGAGCTTAGTGATAACACCCGCTACGACTTCTTCTCCCGGGTAGTGCCCCCAGACACCTACCAGGCCCAGGCCATGGTGGACATCGTCAAATCCATGCAATGGAACTATGTGTCCACCGTCGCTTCAGAGGGAAACTATGGAGAGAGTGGTGTTGACGCTTTTATCCAGAAGTCTCGGGAGGACGGTGAGTGTCTGTCAAACATTCTAACAGCCAGCACTTTATTTACACTGGTATGAAGCAGGCAGAGCTGTTATTTACACTGGTATGAAGCAGGCAGAGCTGTGTTGATCTTTTCTCCAACATTGAAGATTAAATGTGATGGTGATTCAGTCTCACCGTATAATCAACAAGAGAATATCAATTATATTTGGACTGAGAAAACCCCAAAATGGATTGAATTAGTATTATTAATGGTGTTTTCAATTAGAGCTGCACAATAATAGGAATAAATGCTATAGTAAATAATGTTGTGGAAGATTGCAAGCTACATTACATTTACTTTGGTGATAGTAAGATAAAAGAGCGGAACAAAAACAAGAGATAATACAGTAAATAAAGACATATGTAAACGTTCATAAAAAGTGCCTCGTTGGTCCAAAGCTTCTGTACATCTTTGACAGATTGAGGTCTGGGGTGGGTTTAGCTCATATCATGAAGACTGCTGAGAATCATTAATGCTGAAATTTAAAGTTCTAAGCTCCAACCCCATTTCTTGAGAGAATACTGTATCTGCAATAATTTTGACCTGGAAGATGGAAAATAAAATCTGAATTTGGAACTCTAAAGCTAGATGGATCAACTGTGCCCATAAAGCTGACCAAAATCTACAGGACAATTCCACTGGGATTGGCCTTGTAGCTCAACATTAAAGCATCATTGGCTTTCAGGCATTCAAAACATAAAGAGTGCCCTGATAGAAAAACGACTTTAATTTTACAGAGCGCCTTGGTGGCTCACCTGGTAATGCGGAAATTACATACGTAAATGACGCAGGTTCAGTTTTGGTTTTGGCCCATTTGCTCTGTATCATGCTCCTCTCTGTCTGTCTGTCTGTCTGCACTACACTCTCTCTGTCAAATAAAAGCTAAAGCCATTTAAAGCAAATTTATTATCTAAGACCCAAGGAAGTCAATTAAGTTTAATTGTTAAGTTAAAGTTAATTTGTCTTGAAAATTCATGGGGATTTTTTGTTAGTTCTATTTTTTTTTTTCAATAATAAATCATTAAACTATCCTGTAGCATTCTTAAAAGATATTTTCCTCACACCAGTGTCAATGACAAATGGCACACGGCATGCTTCTCAAGTAGAAAAAAGGCACAGAATATTAAATGAAAGTCACATGATTATTAACAAAGAGCTGACTGCCTAAAAGGAAAACATTAGAATTGGCTGGTGTTTAATTATACAGCACATCAAGCACAGCTGTCAATCACAAAAGCAAAATGGTTGCTTACAGACATTTTATTGACTCTCGTCTAACTGTAAACACATTTTTGGACAAATCTGTCAAGTCAACCTCTCTATAACTCCTTTAAACTGACAACCTGAGTGACTTTAGCTTGTATAATACATACTTATGTTTTGTTTCTGTCAAATATTAGCTGTCCAACTGTCAAATTCACCTTGTGATTAATTATTCAAAACAGACACAAAGAACAAGAAGGGAGTCACACATACTTGGCCGCTCAATGTTTTTTGTAATAGTCTATAATAAAACAGCCAGACAAGAAGTGGCCAAATGTCCTTTCTCATTAAGCAGCCACAGGCCATAGAGCTCCAGACTCACCTGTCCCACAGTGGCCATCCTCATTACTTTATGTAGGAAATAAATTAATATAGCATTCAATGAAATGTTTTATAATTCAAACCTAGTGCCATACATCATATTCCCTGTCCACAGTTCATGCCATCAATGTTCTTTGTGGCAATGAGTTTAAAGAAACCCTATCAAACCGTTGTGTGATGATCTATCTGAGAGTAGTACTTAACAACAACATGATGCTATGAGTATGAATAAACAGATGGCAGTGTAGACCCTCAGACCAGATGCTTGTTAGGTTTAACATCAACACAGTACTGCTGTGTTGAGACATGCTTCTATTTCTTGTGCACTAAAGTCTCAGAGCATTATGAATTAGGCTTTTCTTTAATATTCTAATACATTCTAAACTATTCCAGGGTGGTCCAAAAGCTAATATTCTAGAAAACAGACAATAATTCCAAATATAACGCACTAAATATATATAAAACTCTAACAACTCTTTTAAATAAACAGCCTTTTTATAAAGTAAGCCCTGGCAGTGCGAGTAAGACATCATGTAACATTCGGTAAATGGGGTTTCCATTACTTGTGGGCTGATTTATTTAGAAAGCGGATCAATATTGTCACAAAATCTGTTGTGCATGTTGTTGTGTGGGTGTGTGCAGGCGATGCAGGTGTTTTGTTAGATGACACGATACCCCGCTGGCAGCAGAATCTGCATGATTTGATCATAGCTCACTGGTCTTTGGAGTGGAAAGCGAATTAACGCTCAGTGTTTGATCAGAGTGGCTGAACTTGAGTCTCAGTACTGTGGAGCGGAAACAGTTTGACACTAGGGCAGTCGATATCTCGGAGGAGGAAGTGAATAACCTTTTGTGTTGCTGGGAGAGCAAGCGTGAACTGAGGCTTAAAAGGGGAGAATAACAATTAAGCTGATGCGGACTGCCATGTTTCTGCATTATTGCCCATTGCGCTGCAGAGTAAAAAGAGTTGAAAGATGTTCTGTCATATTAAAGATCCATTCGTTGTCAGTAAAATACAAAATGGGAATATTTTAGCGCATAGCAGGCCTTTTGCTGTGTTCATTTTAGAGGCAGATTAAATGTACAGTCACACCATGCTGCAGGGACAATAGCTATATTAAACAGTTTGCTCACAGTTATCGGGCACATTTCTTTAAGCACCCGTCTTAAATCCAATTGTTATAGCTTTCTGTGCAAATCTCATCCTCTACTTTTGCACACAAGAGGATAACAATGCTGTGATACATTAATACCAACAAGTCATTGGAAAGTAAAATCATCTGTATTTGCCTTAACTAAGCCTCACTTGATGTTTTTTTCTCGATTTTCTGTAATACTTTCCTCCAAGGCTCATGGGAAGAGGTGTGTATGAATATGGTTATGCAATTGGTCAGGCTAACAGTGAGAGGCCACTGCACACACCCATTATGTGAGTAATATAGCTCACTGACTCTGGCATTTATGTTAACATTCAGGCAAATTTAAAAGAAATCATTACACAAAATCAAAAATAAATAATAAATATTTACCATGAGTACCCAGCTGAACAAAAAATGTCCTAATAGTAATGTTTGATACAATGGAAGCTCCCAAACTGCAAAATGTTATTTCATATTCATATTATGTTTCTGGACTCTTACTTGTTTCATCTTCAAAATGCAGAACCATATTCAAACGCCATTTCTTTCAAGTCTTTTCCATTCTTCAACATCAATCAAACCTCCTACAGGTCATTATGGAGGATGATTACACAAGTGAGATAAAACACTTTTTCACTGAGGCTATGTCAGCACTGAAATGCTGGCTTGCGTTTCAATGCTGAGAATGAGTTTTGAATTTTCCTATGTTTGTGCCTCCCTAGCATTTTTAATCAAAGAGAGCATCCTACCCTGATGGATTGTGTTTCTGACTTTGAACTCACATTTGATTTTACAGACCAGGGTCAAGACAATCCAACTGATCAATTGAATGTCAAACATGTGAATCCTAAGTCGATACACAAATAGTGTCATGTCGCATTGGTTCAAAAGGTTCATTTGAAATGGTAATTAATGAGATATTTAAATGATGGCTGAAGTGGGAGGGGGCCATGACAGTGCACAGCAGTACAGGGCTGACAGTGAGATTATGCAAATGTTAGGAATGAAGGTTCCAAGCTGCACCCGTTGTCATGAGGAAAATGTCAAGAGGAACGATTTATTTCAATACTCGTTAATCCAAACTGTCTGCTGGAGTATTTTGTCTGAAGTGCAGTTTTTGCAAATCACTTGACGTGTTTTATGTGGAAGATACAAACAGGATATTGCAAATATTCTTGCAATGCCATTATCACATACAGAAAATAAGCTTATTGAGATTTTAAGCTTCAGTTCTGTAGGTCACAGTTGGAGACGTGAGAAAAATAACAGTAAAACACCATTTTACTCCAACTGTCAGCAGAAAACGTGACGCTTCAGCTGTCGTATGGAATAAATCATACACTTATTGTTTGTTGTAGTAATAATGACTCACTAATGACAGCAAATCAAAAAGGAAATTGAATACAAATTTAACTAACTGCTTCCCTTTTTATTCCAGTTACATTGTTATTCTGCTCATTTACGGCCTCTTTCTCCACTCTTCATTACATTGTTAGATTAGCAGTTTGCAGTGTTTTGCAAATGGTTTTATGTCTGTAGAACTGTCATGGCGAACACTTTCATGGCTTGCTTTATGTTACTTTGATTCCTCAGACAGTTTAAAAACCAGTGAAGGGTTTCAGCTGCAGGTGTGCAGAAAGACAATTGTCAGGACTGCACAACAGATCTCCGATTTGCATAATGTGCTTTATCTCCATCATGTCACAGACTTGCAGAGCCTTGGTGACAAAATATCCTCAACTTTCACTCAAAAACAAAACCCTCAACTCTTTGTTTTATCGACTACTGTGTAAGGCAAGCCCTGAGGAGACCCTATCTAGCTACAAAAGTGTAACTGCAACATTTTTTTTTGACAGAATTGTCAGATGTCCAGACACAAGAATTAAGATAAATTGACTCTGGCTGAACAATGGGGCCAATTCATCTGAGGACTGTTCATTACTGTATCTTGGGGAGTTTCTATGGCCATAGTTGTTGTTTTGGCTCCAACAAAAGGCTGTCCAGGGGCCTTCTAGAGGCAATTTTTTAAGGTGAACTCACTTTATCACAACAGTAAATGGATAAACCTTCAAGGGGGTGCTGGACTTTACAGGGCACTGGTAAACCTTGGCTCGGCCTGACTGTGCAGAAAAAAAAATAAAGATAGAACTACTAGCTTGGATGTCATATATTTAATAAACAAATATATTTTGGCATTTCCAGTGAGCTTCAGGACATGCACCAAACACAATCATTCCTGATCATGACGGACATTGTGCTACCTAATTGCCACAACAAAGCAAGTTGTGTATTAATGATAAATGATACGGTACTCAGAAAACACTATTCACAGCTGCAGTTTTTGTCATTCGTTGGTCTTGTACAAAAGGCTGCAGGCAGGTAACACAGAAAAATGTCAGCAACTCCAGAAAGCTATTTATCACACCTGAAGGGCTGATTTGAACTGCTGTGATCTGCCACGTAAAGAAAAAAAATGATCACAAGCATCTATTTTACTGATAGAAAATAACATACTTCAAATGAGTTCCTAGCATTTCATCAATTTGAGGAAGTGCACTTTCTGGCTGAAGTTCTCACCTCTGGCCACGCTAGATTAGACAGCACCATTAATGTTGACTTTTCCCTGTGAATAAAAGCAGAAAATACTTTACAAAGCAACTACAACAACATTAGTTAAATAACATTTGTATAATTTTGGTTAAAGGTGTGTCACTTTACCACATAGCAGGAAAGCTCTTTTCACACTCCTTGGAGGCCCGTCTTTGATTTGTAAATCACTTCCTCTGAGAAGCTATTCAGTCATTTTTAAATCAAATTCATACTTGCCCCAGACGCTGCTATCATGTACCCCCTCTAAAATTTGAATAGACAGGATGCTCTTAAGCAAAACACTTCAATAAACTACAGTGACAAAAAGTTATTATTCTACATAAGAAGCCAGAGCCTGTAATGTGTATGTCCGGTGAATATCGAGGTCATGGTTTAAACGTTTTTCTGGTAAAACACTTTGGAAATTAAAAGCTGCTGGAAAATAGAATAGTGTCAAATTTCTCAAGGGTCTGACAAAACAGAGAGAAATCTTATTGTGCCATTGTGTTGAGGCAGTTGTTTTTAATATAGTATCAAACTTTCTAAGAAAGCGTGGTCACTAGAGACAAACTTCATAAATATTCCAATCACTTTTTAGCTTTTTGGTAGAATCACGATTACAGAGAACATGTAGGCTCCATGTAGGATGAACCATATGTGCAAAGCAAACATGCCTGCCCTCCTGCCCACTGTGAGCTCCCCCTGCACAGCGGGGATAAATGGAGTGTGGGTCTAGCTCCCCTCAGGGGCTCAGGGTGCGCTGATATGAGGGCAGAGTGGCTGACAGATGTAATACCAGGACTGGTTGCCATTTGGCTTAAGAAAATAGCTATGCCAAGAAATACTTTGAGTTGATCCATCAACTTCTGAAGCCAGAGTGTAACTACAGTTACTCCCCATTGTGGCCTCGTAAACACTTTCACAGATTGTTCGCAAAGTCATCAATACAGGCTAGTTCTTTGTTCATTTCATAGACCAAAGGTTAAACTAAAGCAGTTCATTAAGTACAAAGTGGTACAACACTTTTTGATTTACTTAGTTTAAAAAAGACAAATTTACAGTGGTTTACTAGAACAATCAATGTAATGAATCTATTTTTTATTACAAACATGGACATTGAAAAACCTAAATCTCAGTTACTTACTGTTTATTGTGATTTATGGTGTAAGAGATCAAGGATTCAAAGCCACCTCATGTCTGTGACTTGTTTAGTAAATAAAGCCCCATGTCTGTGACTTGTTTAGTAAATAAAGCCCCAGCCTGATTTCATACAAAAAGAATGATGCAACACAGTAATCACAGTCTTTCCAATCTAATTTCACTCGTTACCATGCAGATAACATTTTTATTAGCATCAGAGCAGCTCCTCTTGAGTACATTCAAAAAACATTTTAAAAGCCTACACAGAGCTGAAAGATTGCTTCCTGTCATTTTGTTCATCTCATGCTCCTTTGACTATCCAGATAGTCAACCAATTCACTTTACAAAATTACACCACAATATTTCAGAGATGAGGGGTTCAATCAGGGCTAACTCCAGAAAATATGAAATACCAAAGTTGACAATTAAGCATAGTGTTTTATAATAAGTTTGAGTCTGATGTATTCTATGGCTTGACCTAAATTAAGCATCCTCATCACCTAATGTGTTTATATTTCAGCAGATATTACACAAAGACACAGAGCATGTGTTTGTAAAAATTGGGAACAAATGCCTGACTCGCCGACTCACATTAAACCCTGTTCCAGTGAACCGAGGTCTCGTCATATTACCCAGAGCTGCTGTATATTGCCGAGTGCCTAGTCTGCAATAGAGCTGTGGTGAGAATCACTTCAGAAGCCATGTGTGAAAAATACGCATATTTACACATAAAAGAATAAATCACACACTGACACCAACTACAAAGATAAATTGACCAATGGAAAAGCCAATTATGTCCATTTAATGGCTTTAAATTAAACTGACCTATCCTGAAATGAAAGAATGATGAAATTTGGTAGTCAGAGGTATCTTTGGGGCTCAGCCTTCTATAATAATTATGATAGGATATTATACTATAATTGATCCCCAGAGGAGAAATTCATTTGTTATGTCCCATCAGCTCTGCCCGCACAGTAAGGTGAATGCACTGTCACAGAATACCACCTCTGGGCCTATAGAGGATTTAGTGCCCTGCTCCAGGACACTTCATGTTGGCTGGAACAAGAACTAAACTTAATCATTTCTGCCCGGCATCTGTTTCTCTTCTGTATTTCTTCTCATTTAGCAGTATTTGTGTGGAAACACAAGCTGTGAAAAAAGATAATGTACTCATAATAAAACAAGACACGTTTTGGTATTTCAAAAATAAGGTTTGCAATTACTTCCTGTTTCTGTCCATTTTCTTTTCACTCAGGGGTCTAGGCGTGTCTCAGCATGCAGTGGATGAAAGGCAGGGGAAACATTTTATTACAGCTCATTTGCATAAATCATTTGAAATAAGTAAAAGGCAGGTGTTCTTCATCTTTCCATAGAGTAATACCCACATCACCTTGCTTTTTCTCCCAATATTTTCCATTACTTTAAATCCTCCTATACTGAATGTAAGCTGACAACCTGATGGATCAGATTTGCTGTAGTGTACATTAGATTACTGATCAAAAGCCAGTCAACCTACAACGTTATTGAACTATCAGTGGTTGTTGTTGTTCAAAGAGGATGCAGGAAGCTCGAGCAGGAATCTTTATTAATATGTGATTGTGCTTGTGAAGTGGAACTCGAATATCAATGTATTCCTTCTGGCTTGTAAAAAGTGGCTTTTGTTGCAATTAAAAATCTTGAGTATTAAGTGTTGGGTAAATTTTGGAGTATCTGCATGCTTTAGTTTAGAGGCATATAAATGGGTTTTAAAAGGGTTTTTGACTCTATCCCATTAAACACTGCAGTGGATGCACTGTTGCTCAGTAGGCAGCACTAGTGGATGCCTAATGTTTATGGCAGCACTCATTCTCCCATGGGTGTCAAATGAGAAGGAATAGATTTGAGCAGGAGAGCAAGGAATGGGGCTGACAATTACAAGATTCAAGATTCATTTATAGCATTTGCATACACAGATAAACGAAAAACTGTTCTACCCCTCGTGCAATACAGACACAAAAGAGGAGGCTCGCCGTAGTCTCCTCAGCAACAGATATTTTTAGAGGTGGTTTTCAGACCAGGATCAGATGAGTGCTGCTCATACAGTTTAAATCCCTGGCCATTCTAAAAAGCTACATATTTTGATTTTATATGGCATTTGTAGTATTATAATAAATGCAACCAAGAAGAGCATGAAGGCAAAAAATAATTACATTTTAAAGCAGTAACTAGTTAAAAAAGGGCACATAAATGTTGTTACAGTACATCTGCGCACCTGCCACCCTCCCATTCTTGTTAACGTTTAACTTTTGTAATGAGGGGAGCTTTAAATTACACCCTGCACTACTGCCAAAATGAATCCCACACTGTGCTTCATTTGAAAACCTACTCTTGAGAAGAGCCATGTTTCATTATGTTAAATTACATTTATAATATGTAATTAGTAGGACCTTGAATTAACTTAATAAAAAGTTTCTTGATGGATAGAAATGTAATTTCAGGGAAACTTCACTTTGATGTACACAGAGTCTGACAGAGAAGGAGAGTGTATTGCAATAGTTTTATCATTTTTTTTAATCCCCATGATGGACAGGCGACAGTTATTATACGTGATATATAAGAGCCTTTTAAAAAAATGTAACTATTATGTTCCACAATTTTCTAAATAATCTGAATTAAATAATACAATAATAAATCTCATATGCATTGGAGTTTAGCAGTAAATTTGTGTAATAATGACAATTACAGGTTGTGCAATTATTTATTGATTGAGTTTATGATATTACTCTGTGTAGCAAGTTGGACATTTTTTGTTTGTTAAATGTGCTATATCAGTGAAAAGAACATTCCTGTAAATCAGTCTTCATGCTATTAGCACATTTGTATAATTAATTTACAAACAGAAAAATGTATAATTCTTGAAACAAAAAAACTCTTCTCGCTTGAAGAGTATGTTAAAGACGATACATATAGACAGATGGTTGCATGGATGAGAGTATGGTGCTTGTAATAAAACAAATTGCCCTGTCTATTGTACCTTAGAGCAGTTCTAAGGACGACCCCCATGAGAGTCTGTTCAGTGAGCTTAAACTCCCAAAGGCCATCGCTCGAATCTGGTCCTGCCTGGACTCTCCAGAGGTTAAACAATGCTGCAGCCTGCCGCTCATGTGAGAAGTGAAAAAAAGAAGGGATGAATGCTCTGCCTCCACACAGCAGCTGTTTGGGGAATGGGGGACTCAAGCACCAGCAACGACATACAGTACAATCTAATGATTGATAGAGTCAGTGAGAGCAGAGAGCTACTGCAGGATTTCCCTCGTGCCTTTGTAGTCTAAGTATAACGAGATTGAGAGTTAAACTTGATTGGTTTTAATGAAAGCATAAAACACATAGAAAAGGAAAAGTCAACAACCAAATTAGTTTTTGTTGATGTGCACAAACCCTCATAAACAGGATAAAGCCAACAATGAATTCATCCAAGCCCTCAACCAAGCCAAAGCTTCATTTGACTCATTTCTCTGGGCTCCTAACCACAATGTGTCACAAAATCAATCACACAATACAAAATAACCATGTAGATCTTGAATTGGGTTTCAGCCATTTTTAGAAGTGCATATTTTGTTTATCTCTATTGAAAAAATAAGCCATGGCTGCGTAACTAAACAACCCCAAACAATAGCCAAGGATGATGACTACACAACAGAAGTCTATTTTTGCAATGGAGGCGCTGTTAATCCACAACCGAGCACACAAGCCACTATCGGCATGATCGCTTTGACATACATAACCAATGAGAACATGTACACATCCACAATGAAAGTCAGGTCCTGTGAAATAGCAGAACCTTAATCTGAAGAAACTCATTAAATTCATCCACAGTTTACAGTCTGAACAATTGGACTGGTCAGTGACTGAAACCCCTTATTGACTTGAGCTAAGCAACTATTTGTAGCATGAGCAAAGTATATTTTATGTTCCTGAAGCCATTGATGTGTGATGGAGCTAGTGTTTGTGTTATGGTTTGAGTCTGGCAGCACTGAACTAAGGGGTATTATTTCTGCATTGATTGTTCAATAGACAAGGCTTTGTATTTTGGGTCAGAAAGGGAAAATCATTAGCATGCACATAGTCTCTGTGGCATTTAGACAGTGACAAAACGGTTATCCTGAAATACTGTGTGCAGCGTTCAAACTACAGTAGTCTTTGGGGAATTACTCTTGATGAGGCTCAAACATGATTTACAACAATTTATTAAATACTGTTAACTGCACATGGGAAATTAAATTATTATTTATGACACACTTTATTTACTCCAAAGCAATTTTCTTTTAAAACACCTCTCCAAAATTGTTGAGTTTAATAATTCATTGATTAACAATGGTTCTAGGGTGAAAATATTTATCTAACCTAAAAATATTTGTCTTTCAACAGGTGGCCTGTGCATTTCACAGTCATTGAAAATACCACGTGAACCAAGACCGAATGAGTTTGACAAGATTATTCGCAGATTGAGTGAGAATCCTAACGCCAGAGTCGTCATAATCTTTGCCAATGAGGATGATATCAGGTATGTAGGTATTGCACACTACACATTGAAATAATAATCAATCAAAATTACCTAAGATTCAACCGTAGTCATTTATTTACATTAAAATGTGAAATATGTATCACTGTGCAGAACAGTAAGAACTTATCTTGTTGTTTAGAGTTTTGTTGTACTTTACCAAACCATAGTTTTTCAGTCCAATGTAACAACCACAGGGTTGACAGTCTTTGTATGTGTGGAGTCATTATAATTTATCATAAATTTATTACAAAAGGTCATACAAAAGGTCTTTACCTCAGGTTTCTTTTGCAGTTGACATTAAAATGTCAAAAATGTCTCCTGTGTATGTGTTCAAGGATATAAAATTAATGCTACCCAGATGATGATTATAAATGGCATTTAGAGCCAATTAAAATAAAAATGGCAAACCAAACATGTTAGCCCTGTTATAAATATGACTTTTGTTTAATGTAATGTGTACTTATCACAGAAAAGGTCATAGCGTGTGAACTGCATTACATTTTATGTATTTTCAAATACAAATGCACACCTAGTTTAGTCAGTGCCATAAAATACTACATTACACCTGATTTTTAGCCAGGACACATACTGTATGTATTTGTTGCAACTCATTATCTACTATTAAGCCTCTAGACCAAATTCAGAACAAATTAATTAGCTGCAGATTTGAACAACACACACAGCACTGTTGTGGCTCTGTGGAGACCTGCGTTTCCCAGCAACCAGTTCGACAGACAGTGTGTTCCTGGTGCAAGTGGGCAGTCTCCTGATGATGACCAGGGCAGAAGTCCCAGTGCTCATTGACTTAATCCGGGCCTGATTAGGGATAATAGTCTGGATATATAGTAATTACAGAAAGCCCGGGGGATTTTAGAGCTCCATGCCTGCTCTATCCTTGAACCCTCTCAGTGTGAGATGGCAGCACTCTGAGGAAAACCCCTAATTTTATACAATACTGTGATAATATATTCAATAATTTAATTTAATTATATTTGTGTATTGTTTTTATATACTGTATGCCTATACTTTTCCCATGACATTGTTAGTAAGGAAGTGAAAACTAAGCTTCATCCACTATGATTCACTTGCCATGTGGTTTTGTGTTATTGTGACTCAATAAAGTAACTTTGTCAGGACATGGGCAGAAAACTAGCTGCTAGTGCTTCTTTATAGTTCCCCAAACTTACTTTCACTGGAAACAAGTTTTAGCTACTCCAACAAGGGTGTAACTTTGCAAAAGCCAGGAAAATGCCTTGCACTGAGACTAGTCAGCCTACTTTGACCTTTTATTTTGTGCAGCTGTGTCCAGGACAACATAATCAAAACAAAAACCTGTGTTCCAACTCACCTGCTTATTCTTTGTTTTATGTGGACATGTTGTAGACAGAGCAAGGACATTTTAAGTATAACGATTTGTCTTGTGTCTCAAGGCGACTTCTTCTAGCAGCAAAGAAGGCCAATCAGACGGGCCATTTTATTTGGGTAGGTTCAGACAGCTGGGGCTCCAAAATATCCCCAATTCTGAACCAAGAAGAAATGGCAGAAGGTGCGGTTACAATCCTGCCCAAGCGCCAGTCCATCAAGGGTAATTACAACTGAATTTCAACTAAAACTCTAATCATTTACCATCAATAAAATTAAGAGAAAATATAGACTTTGTATCATTCTATCTTAGATATATCATTATATCATTATAATTGGCGGCACAGTGGCAAAGTGGTTAGCACGCCTGCCTCACAGCAAGAAGGTCCTGGGTTCAATTCCCATCCAGGGCAGGGCCTTTCTGTGTGGAGTTTGCAATAACGGGGCAATAAAATGGCGGTTACAAAAATGGCGGCTTTTCGCCTTTACTGCATAGTAAAACAATAGTACCCCCCCCCCCTCAGAGTTGTCATGTAGTAACAACTCATCTCTAGAGACAAGAGCCATCTTTTGTACCAGGCTGTAAACATGATTTTTATACTTGTAAAGTCGCCATTGGATTTCTCCTTATATTTACGCTTTTGGAGCCTGCCCTCTGGTGGATGGCAGTATATCGCTGTATATCGCTGTATATTGCTGTATGGCGGCGCCCTTACTCGAGGACCAATGTTAGCTACAGTATATCATGTAACTCAATTACTGTTAAAAGCTCAAGGGAGTCACAGAACTGTGTTTGCCTAGTCTTACAAGAATAAAAATATGTACTTTTGAACCAGGTTATTTTTTTTCGCAGGTTTTGACCGGTACTTCACCAGCCGAACACTCGAGAACAACCGCAGAAATATCTGGTTTGCCGAGTTCTGGGAGAATAACTTTCAGTGCAAGCTCAGTCGCCACGCTGTGAAAAAAGGATCTGGAATCAAAAAATGCACAAGTGAGTATGGTCTGAATGGCTGGAGGGGACTCATTTAAAGGACTCATCAAACTATTTGATGTACTCATGCATGCTTAAGTAAATGTATTTGTTATTTGGGAAAAACAATCACTCTTTTCTAATTTAGGTTAAATGTAATGGTTGTGGGTAATTTAACCCATTGTTTTCTTTGCAAGAAATAAATGCCTTCATTACTGGTATGTTTGCTGGTGCAAACTGCAGTAGGTAACAATTGCAAACACAAAACTGTAGAAGCGCATGTGCTGAACAATCAATGGTAACGCCAATCAGCCCATTAGAAACCAGCTCTCAGGTCATTATAATCAGTGGGCTCCACAGGCCAGGTTTTCATCCAACTAGGCACTTAAATACTTCATACAAGTAATCCACACTTACACACTGAAACAGACAGTACAACCCTAAAAACAAGGCATGAAGATTTCCTCCATCTTTATTTTCAATTTGGCAATTTAGATGTTAGTTAAGATGTTAAGTGTGATTGTGTCAATGACTGTCCGTTGCTGAAAATGGGCTAGGAGTTTTTAAATTTAACAACTTTGTTCTACAGTATATCACTAATATAGTCACAGCAAATATTTTATTGTTTTTAGGGGGATCACATACTCATCAAAGTAAAAGGTCAAAATTATACTCTTAATCTAAATTTTGCAAAAAGCAAGATGTTACGTAGCATTTAGAAGACGCATGGTAGTAGTTGATCTCTGTGTTAAATGAGTTGTGGCTAAGAATTGTTTGGGCGTTTTCTTCCTCTAAATGTCCCACAGAGAATCATAAAAATATAAGAAAAGCTTATGTTTGTTTTACAATTACTTTTCTTCAAGATGACCTGGATGACTCAGAATCGTCACAGAAATGTTTACAATTACTATTATTAAGAGTGTATAACCTTCCAATAGAAAACTCTAAAAGCAATGACCACCTTCCAAACATTCAGAAAGTACTGACATAAATAGATAGCTATGTAATTATTGACTGATACCAGAGCCTTTATCACACTGTACAAGACTTAGCACATGATTTATACACAACAACTAGTCATTATAACAAGGTCATCTTCAGGACAGCTAAATTGAATTGGCTCAGGGAACTGAGGTTTACACATGAAGTTTAGATGTACATTTTTAATTCTGCCAGCTTCCCACTCTTCTTGTAGCGGCTGCCCTAAAGTCCAAGGTTTCTCATGTAGACACAGATCTCTGCTGTCACCCCAAACAACTGGTCGTTTCACTTTTGTGCTACTGTCACTGTACAGCGGCATGTGAGCTGCTTTTATATCTCCATTTGTGATCACGCATTAAAACATGACAACAACGTTTCATGAATCAAAACCTGAATCTGAATTGTTGTGAAGTGATGTTAATAAGTTACTGTTTTCTTTATGGATTTGTATCTCTTGCGCACACAAACCAATTAGAGAAAAGATGAGACAAGGATGACAAGGTTGACAGAGCCAGCCGGGCACGAGAAAAATATGTACGACATATCCTTAATCAATCAATGGGATGCTTAAGTTAAACTTTAAATGCTGTCTCACATAAAGCAACATACCTCAACATTTGTCTTTACCCCTCCTCTTAACTAATGTTAAGCCGATGTATCGGTGCATCCCTAAAAAATATATCTTTCTGCATTTTTTCACAATAAAACACTTATGTTAATGATGGAAGTGGTCAGAAAACATTACAAAAATGTAGCAAATATTAGTGTTGATGAGAAGCAAGAAGAGTTATATATATTTATATATATTTCTACAGCGAGTGGGTGATTATAGCTAGCTCTAGCTAAAAAGTCTTATTTGATATCCATACAAAAAGCTACATCTATAAGCTGACTCAACATGTCTTTGTAGGCAACAAAAATGAGTGCTGTTAGGCTTTGCAACCATTTTATTAATTGGCCAATGATTCCAATGAGCATGTTGATTAGTTCCATTTTGGTTAAGTTTTGTTAAGAAGGGTTCTGAGGGACACCTCTGTGGCTCACCTGGTAGTGTGCATACCACAGACTGGTGCTTAATGTTATTCCCCTCACTCTCACCCTGTTTTCTGTCATTCTACTGTCAAAAAAATCAAAAAATATAAAGATATATATATACTGACATCATGTGGACTGTGCAAGACCACAAAAAGATGTTTGAGTTGTAATCATATTACTAGACCTTTTAAAGATGGATTTATAACCTTTTTATCTCACCCTATCAGCCAAAACAGCCATTGTTACCAAAAACATGTCAAAAAGAGTACTTGTGTTTTATAAAAACTAAAGCTTTGGGAAGCAGAGGATAAAATCTGAACTTGCAAAGCCAGCACTGCATGGTTGTCATCTGTGCCCAGTGAAAAATGCAGAGAGACAGAGGGGGTGTAGTGAAGGCATGTAGTGATGAGACAGGTAGGAGAGATAAAAGCCTCTGACAGCCACAACGTGACTATCTTTGCCATCTTTACTTTGCCTGTAGCCAACTGTCAGAATACACACCCTGCACAGTCAAAGCTTTATCACTGAGGCTGAATTGCCTTTCCAATGTAAACACATGCTGGGCCACCATATATAGTAGATAACAATCATACAAACTCAAATTATTCATGTGTTTGGAGGCAGCACTGTCTCTTAAGCAACAACTGCTACACACATAACATAAGACTCAGCTGTGGACTCATGCCATCAGTCCAAGAGATGGTTATGCCACTGAATGACTGACTGAGGGACTTTGTAATTTAACCCTGAAGCTGGAATAGACCTAAACATTTTTGTCATGCTTGAAACATTCTGTGATAAATGCCTTCTTTACTGTGGCCATTTGTTGAGGCGGTCCAATCCTACTTTTGTTTGGCCCCTTTGGTAACCAATTTTCTCACAACTTTGTTGTTTAGAGTTTAAATAATGTGATTAAAACTCCCAAGTTAATATAACTTCAGTTGTTGTGTTGAAGTCTTGAAGAACTATCCGTCTCTATATGAAAGTTATCCGCAGGGCAAACAGGCTCTGAGTCAGACCTGTTCACAACTGTACATTATTAGAGTTCTGCTGTCACTGTTTGTGCTCAGGCGAGAGCAGTGCATTGGCTAATAAAGGGATTAAGCTGCTAATTGAAAATCAGTTTGGCGATTAACACGTTTTCAAAGCATCTGACCGAGCACAGCTATGATTAATATACACCTGTCATAACTAATTACATTAATACAGAAGAATGGTTTAGCCTGTCTTGCTTTGACTACCTCTGCTCCCATAGCACACCATCACTTTCAGTATTCATTATAAATGAAAAAATATATAAAATAACATACAGGGGTGATAATAAAAATGACATTTACCTAATCCCCTTTCTCTAAACTTGAATGTAGTGCAACAGGGTGAGGTGATTAGTTTCATTGACAAATGGCCTATCAAGTAAATACAGAACTGAGAGAGATGTTGGGTTTTGTGAAAAGAGATTTGATTATTATGAATAATGCATGAAAAACATGTAATGTGTACATGTAGACATTTAATTTGAAACTGAAAGATACACAATGGCTTAATCAAGGCCTTTTAGAAGATTGTTTTCATGTTTTCACATATCAGCTTTTATTGTTTAGTTCTTTCTTTTGAGAACATCCAAATAAAGAAACAAGCCCAGTAAAGCAGTAATTACATTTCAGTAGCTATACTTTGATCTCATTCTTGTCTTCATCAGCGTGGCTCACTTGAATACTGCAGGTCTTACTTATGGTGTTACTGATTTCCAGTGGTGGGAAGAGTACTGAAAAATCATACTCAAGTAAAAGTACTATTACTTACCAAAAAATGTAATGTGAGTGGAGTAAAAGTACCTGTCCTAAATACCACTCAAAGTACGAGTAAAAAGTAGCCCCTTCAAAAGTACTCAAGAGTAGGGAGTAGTGAGTATTATGCTGTGACTTATTCCACCTTATACCCTGTGAAATAAATATGTAGCTTTATAACAGTGTCGTTCTCTTTTACATTCAAATTGCGCATTGTATTCTGCAGTGTATTTAGTAGCGGTTTAAAGCCATTTTGCGATTTAAGTCATTATACATAGGCCTACAGTATAACCAGCGCAACAGCCGCTCCCTCTTCTCATCAATGGCGGACGACTGGCGAGATAGTCTTATTAAGCAGTCGTTGCTTGTGATGATTTTTCGTCTTCTCGAACACGTCCATACTGCTGCATTAATAAAATGACCGTGCCTTCACTCCAAGCTGGTTGCTAATCGCTAACGCAATTGTTTTTGGCGAATAATTTCGGTTGCCTGAAACATTCGTGCATCCCTAATTCACATTGGCTCATAAAACCTAACACAGTTTTATTTATGCCCCCACACTATATTTGTGACGTTTATTATACCATTTAACATAAATATTTAAGATATGATACTTAGCAAATATGAAATCTTTTTTAAATTAGAGGAAGAACTCTTGAATGCTGATATTTCAACCGGTCTGGGCAAGCAAAGTAGGCATGACATAACAACACAATTGCCCTTCTTCGCCTTCATTGTAAAAAGCTCCTTCAGGTACGGCCAAGGATGCTGAAGTGCTGTATTTGAGTTACTGCATGTTGAAGCATCCACCACACTTCCTTCCTCCTCCTCCTCCATGATTAAACTAAATTGGCGCCAGGTGTTTTGAAGTCTGTCTGATGCAAGTTTTCTATGCGCGATTTGATTGGACGGGAATCACTGGACTGATTATTCTCCTTAGCCAATCATCATTGACAGGAAAAAAAAAAAAAAACAATGTAGCGACTGCAGGTTGAGGGAAAATAGCGCAGTAAAAGTACAGATACAGCACTAAAAATGTACTCAAGTACAAGTAAAAGTACACTGTTTTTAAACTACTTAATAAAGTACAATTCCTGAGAAAAAATACTCAATTACAGTAATGAGAGTATTTGTAATTCGTTACTTTACACCACTGCTGATTTCTGCTTTCAGACCATGAGCGGATCGGGAAGGATTCGTCATACGAACAGGAGGGGAAGGTCCAGTTTGTGATTGACGCAGTTTATTCCATGGCCCACGCTTTGCACAACATGCACAAAGACCTCTGTCCTGGAAAAGTCGGCCTCTGCTCCAAGATGGAAACCATTAATGGCACACTGCTGCTCAAGTACATTCGCAATGTAAACTTCACAGGTGGGTATTTACTTAAAGCTTTCTAAAAAAAGAAAGAAAGAAAGAAAAAAAAAGAAATAATTTGTATTATTTCAGGGTTCAAACAACATGCAGCACTTTTGTGGGTGTACAGTGGCCTCCAATTATAAGGCTCCAAATGTAAATTGGTCACAGCAAGTATCAGAAGCTCAGATCAGTGAAGGGGTTGACAATCAAAGCAGAAACAGTGCTGTTTGTCAAAAATGGCAATTCTCTCATTTGAGATTCTTCCTAAACAATTGCCCACACAAGACATCCCCCAATGTGCAGTCAAGGTTCAGCCTCTTACAGTAGTCTAGCAACAACAGATAGACAAACTTGAGCTAATTATACATCAAAGTAAAGGAGGGTCAGAGTGTTAGGGCAATTAAACTAAATGAGCAGAGAAACTGCTCATCACCACAGCAGAATATATAGGTGAAGGAGAGTCACGAGCTGTACACCATAAATAAGTGAAGGTAAGACTAAGACTGCGGCAATGCACTTCAGTTACTGGAGGGTTATGTCTGACTGCTCGGCAGAATACTAAAACCCACAAGAGTTAGCAGGAGCAGAAGTGAGAGAACACGGCCTGCGTTAAAGCTATTCTTGTTGATAGAATTAGCAGGAAGGATACTGCCTCTTTAACAGAATGTACTTGTGAAAACATTGTGTTGTAAGTCTTTATTTGTGTCAGTCATGTTGGAAGATAAGGTTTGGGGGATATCTACACGAGATAAAATAACATAACCTCACAATGTGGAATAATATGAGTCAAACTGACAATTATGTGTCAGCAGTTAGTATTCATCCCTAATGCATACAGAAACACTGCAACATTCAGCATTGTTTTACTTGAGGCCATATCTTCAAAGTCAAAACATTGTTTACCTGTTCCTCTAAGCTTATTACTATGTAAGCAGGTCAGTTCTCATTTGGGTAAAATAAAAGCTTTTTTTTCCAATAAAATCATGAACTTTTTTTTTTCTCATGTTGGTAAAAAATTATCTGTTACTGTTATAGAATGGTACTAAATACAAATAAAGTTCATTATGTATTATTACATTCACAGTGTTATGTTACTGGTAGGCTTGTCAGCACTTAAGTCACTAGGGTTGTAACAGGGATAGCTAAAAAAAAAAAAAAGAAGGAACAAAATCAATGATACACTTTACAGGAAATGGTCTGCTTTCAAGTCTTTGGACACAGCAGAAGGTAGAATTTAAAAGGTTGGTTAAAAACAGCAGGGATGTCCACATGATCTGGAACATTATGGGAATAGTCTATAGGCACGCATGCTGAGTAAAGGAAATAGGACACCTAATGCACAGCAAACAAAGTAGATATTGATATGCACCAAAACAACATGTTTGCCCTTACTGTGCTAAGAAAAACAGTATGGCTGCAAGACATGCAAATTTTATTTTTATAAACACATAATGCAGATATAATATTTGATGGTAAAATTATTTGGCAAGACCTGTTGTGACTTGTAATCATTTGCTTTAACATGGCATTTCAACAATGTGATTTGATGCCACTTATTTAGGCTTACTAATTGCAAATTTATTTGGATAACATAACACAGCCTTTTGTGGAATGGCCGATTTATTTACTATTAGCAATCAGTCTCTTTTAAAAGGACTTTCATCCGACCATCCGATAGCCGGTCGGTAACGTGTCGTGAGGGGTTAATCGGCTCTCAGAACCTACCGTACACAGCAGGATGCATAATAAACTTGAAATTCAGCCCGACTCATAAAATGTTGTACGGCCAGAAATTATATGAAATTTGGTGTATGACCGGCTTCAATTGTCATTTTCCCAAGGTGTTGCATATCTACATTTTTAAAACAACTTGCATACTTGGGTAGGCAGGGAAGGCCACTGCAGAGAAAAGCATAAGCAAGAAGCTGAGGAATAAGAGACCTTCACAGTGAAAATCAAAATCTGGGGTGTCATTCGTTAGCACTCAGTATGGGGGCCTGGATTACAAGAAAAGGGCCAATAAGCAGAATGAAGAAGTGTGAAATGATTTGCAAACATGAACAGACAGCAGCCATGGCCCTCCTCCGAGGACCAGGGCAACATGGCTGTCAGCATCTATTGAGCTCCCATCATTAACACTATAACAGAACTGTCCTGAAGTCCTCTCACAGCCTCACTGTATCTCAGACCATTGTAAAAGTAACACCATTTTACTAGGATTTCTCCTGGTTTTTCTTTTTTTCAGGTATTGCCGGTACCCCTGTAGTCTTCAATGTGAATGGAGATGCACCTGGTCGCTATGAAATCTACCAGTACCAGATTACAAATGAGACAATGGAATACAAGATTATTGGTCATTGGACTGACCAGCTACACCTAGAAGTATGGATCTTTTCTTCATTATCTGTGTTCCTGTGTATTCTGTCTTTGAGTTACAAATGTTATTAGGCAAAATATTAACACTTTAGCAAATAAATAAATAAATCAAGAAAAACATAAAAAATAAGAAATGTTCCTTTTTAGTATGTTTAAGTTTGTATTCTTTTTGATGTTTTTTTTACAGTTTATTATTTTTATTGAAAAAGAAATGGGCAGTACAAGCAGGTACATAAATGAATATAAATCTGCCAAATACAATACAATAATGCCAGGGGAATTACAAAAGTAATGACAAAAATAAATAAACTCCGACAACAAAAAAGAATTAAAAGATAAAAAGATTTAGATACAGCTGAACACATAGGGTACTGTATCTTTACACTTCCACTAGTCACTCATTCGGACACCACTACAAAATGGTTTAATCATATAGTGCACTATACCGTATAGTGATTAGTGTGTTGATTTGGACACAGTCAGAGTGGATGTTAAATGCAACTTTTGTGCTGGTGCACCTAAACAAAGTTAGGCGCCCCAGTGCAACCAGTGCAAAAAGTTAGTCTAGAGCCCTGATATATATTGAATATTTAAATTTAATTGGGTAACACTTTATTTTACATTACACTTGATACATCGTATCTTGTAACTACATAGTAAGTTGATGTTTTTTTGGTCCCACGTAGTACAATGTTCATGATTTTTTCATAAGTTTATTCACTCGTTAATGCAACATTGTTAGGTATGTCAGTTGCTCATTTAATATCCACACTTAATGAGGTAGTGTAGTGTAGTGTAAAATAAAGTGTTACCACATTTTGTATATATTTTTATCTTTTTTATTTGCAGACAGTTAAAATAAATCATGCCATTTTATGGCTTTGACAAATAAGTTTGAAAGTATGAAGGGTAACATGTTTAAAAATACTGCTAAGCCCTTTTCACACATTCAACCCACATGTAATCAGGGTAATTTCAACTGCACTCTACCCCAACATTTTTTGAGTTTCTACATGCCATGAATGTTCCGAGTGGCTTTAATGAGAAGTGGGGGAAGGGAAGAGCAGGGATGACGTTTAATTAGCTTGACTGAGCTAACAGGTCGCTAACAAACAAATGAGTCGATATGAACGGCGCACGGTGGGGATTGTGTGGATGTGTGAAAAGGGCTCTAGCCTCTCTGTGCTTATGAGTTTTTCTAAAAACAACCATTCAAGGCCATTTATCTCCACAGTAAATAGTGGCACAACTGCTGTTGGAACAATTTCACTTAAGAAAAAGTATCATTTAGGAGGTTATCTATCATTCATACAACAGGGCCCCAGTGTTCTTTGTTTCATAGATATTCTCAGTCATTATCATGAAGTCTCTTATTTGTCACTGAGAGGGGCAATTTAAAAAGGCACATAGAGCAGCACAGATTTCAAAATGTGTAATTTTTCTTTAGATCAACGAGATGCAGTGGCCTGGTGGAACACAAGACATCCCTTCCTCTATATGCAGCCAGCCCTGTCGTCCTGGACAGCGCAAAAAAATTGTGAAGGGGATTCCGTGTTGTTGGCACTGTGAGAACTGTGATGGCTACCAGTATCAAGCAGACACTTACACATGCAAGATGTGTCGTTTTGATTTGCGGCCTAATGAAAACCATACTGGCTGCGTTCCCATCCCCATTGTCAAATTAGAGTGGAGCTCCCCATGGGCAGTCATTCCTGTACTCATTGCTGTCTTGGGCATCATGGCTACCCTGTTCGTGGTCTCCACATTTGTGCGCTACAATGATACACCTATTGTAAAGGCATCAGGTCGCGAACTGAGCTATGTGCTTTTGACAGGCATCTTCCTGTGCTACGCTACAACATTCCTCATGATTTCCACTCCTGATGTGTTTATATGCTCTCTGAGGAGGATATTCCTCGGTCTGGGAATGAGCATAAGCTATGCAGCACTACTAACAAAGACAAATAGGATCTACAGAATATTTGAACAGGGCAAAATGTCAGTTAGTGCACCTCGATTCATCTCCCCAGCCTCCCAGTTAGTTATCACATTCAGTCTAATATCAGTGCAGCTCCTGGGGGTATGCATATGGTTTGGTGTTGACCCATCTCAAGCAATCATCGACTATGAGGACCAGCGTACAGCCAATCCAGTGATGGCCCGTGGGGTTTTGAAATGTGATATATCAGACCTGTCACTTATCTGCCTGCTGGGCTACAGCATGTTGCTCATGGTCACCTGCACAGTGTACGCCATTAAAACCAGAGGAGTCCCCGAGACCTTCAACGAGGCCAAGCCCATTGGCTTCACCATGTACACCACATGTATTGTGTGGCTCGCATTCATCCCCATTTTCTTTGGGACCTCACAGTCAGCAGAAAAGGTAAGTCCTTCAAGATTGTTAAAGTGGCACCACGTAATGTTTAGCCAATAGATGAGATCCCTTTCTGTGCAACTGTACTGTCAGCAGCGCAGTATTTGTTTACAAGTACAACTATTCAAAGGTACCTAATGTAACTCAGTGAGATAGGCATGATTCTATCTCATATCTAAAAACCATAAAAATTACTTAAAATGTTTTAAAATGCTGACTGTTCTATGCTATTTGTGCTTACTGGTTTCCCGTTTTCCTCTAAGGGTTCCTTTATTTTTTCCATTTGGCTCATTGTGAAGGAAATATTCCCTCAAACCAGCTAAATCTTTATAAAATCCCCTCTTATGTTTGTAGATACGCTTTGTTCTCCCCTCTTTTACTTGTGTTGTGTGTTACAATAATTGTTTGCATACAGGTTATGGCAGATCAAACAGCTGTATTTAAACGGTTTGTTTCAGAATGAAGAAACAAGCAACCATGGTTCAAAGAAAGTTCAGAATGGTAGTAGCGTCTGTCTTCAAATATGTTCTTTTATGTGTCGATGGAGCAGATTGGCAATCATATATCCATGTCAGAGAAAATCTATGTCACCATGGTCAATGGAAGTGGACAAAGGTCTTGGCTCCCCTCACAGAGTGACTCCACTCTATGATCCAGAGGGGTAGCAATATTGTTCCCAACTCACCGCGGGCCATGTGTAATCTTCTCAGGAGATTACAACACCCCCCCTCCATCACCAAGCAATGCTCAGGTGCCATAGCAGCAGATGGAACACACAACCCTCCCTCTCTCATTTTACACTGGTATCTTTTTTTACAACATGCCTCTGAGGGGTTCTTTAAAGACAAGCTTGAATGTTTGATATCTGTTATTGCATAAATATAGGTTACAGACGTTATATTATATACATCCTTGCTGTCCTGTTTGAATTTTGAATGGATGCACCGTGGAGACTTATCCTCTCTGTATTAGATGCATAAACTTTATGATGCACTTAGGGGTCGTGCAATATGATGATATTATATTGTGTCACGATATGAACTGTTGACAATTAAAGAATTTGGAAATCTGGTCAGTCTCAGCTGAGCGGAGCAGCTGAGCTAACGCTGAATGCTACTGCAAGTAGTTTCTCCTCTTGCTGCCTTCATATCAGGTTCATCCAGAGTTTAAACACTGGAACAACTGAAACTGAGGGCGTCCTAGCACCGCGTTTATTCACTCGTTAACGCAACGTTGTTAGGTATGTCAGTTGCTCACAATGTGCTTTTATTGACAGTGATGTTTTTGAAACAGTTGTTACTTGACTCCAACTGTTGCTAAATAAAACTAAACTAAGCTTTAATAATAATAATAATAATAATACATTTTATTTATAATGCCCCTTTCTGGACACTCAAGGTCGCCTTACAACAATAGTAAAAAGACAATTGATGAAATTTTAACATGTTTAAAATTAAGTCAGAGGACACAGTTCTGACATCCACTAGAGCAGGTCTAAACCAGGTCTAAACTAGGGATTGGCACAATTATTAACTAACAATCGAATATTCAATCTGCAATATATAATCGGAAAATAAAAACACTATTTGAATTTTGTTGATTTCAATAATTATTACTTTAAAAAATTTGCTGGCCATATTCACTTCTGCCACTGAGTCACGTGACGACACAGTGACACGGCGACACACAGAGAGCAGGAGAAGGAGGCGGAGGTGACACAGACCTGTCCACTCACTCAGTTGAGCAGCAAAGGATCTGTGTGAAAAAAGGAACGGCTTGTAGCCTAACTGCAACTCCAACGTTCAACAGATTTGTTTCGTCTGTGAACATCATCGCGTCCTCCTCTTAACGCAGCAAAGTTTGGAATTACTTTGAACAAAATAATAAACTCCTCGTGTGCAAAATTTGTCAAGTGAAACTAAGTTATCACAATAGCAAACACTGTTTAATTTTCAGCTACAAAACAGTATTGTGCAGGTAACTTTGTTTCTGAATATATACCCCAATACGCTTGTTCGCAAATGACGTTCAGAAATAGGTTTCATAAATTAACGCCTCTCTCATTAAACGTCCCTTAAATTAAACAAATGTTTAAATAATATTCAAATTATGATCTTAAAAATGTTAATATAATATTTGTGGAAAATGCCCATCCCTAGTCTAAACCAGGACTAAACCAGTGTGAAACATCATTAAAGTCAGGATTACACTCATAGATTTGGCAGAAATTCAACGGAGGCATAAATCAATAAGGCACATGTACTAGAGTAATGTTATTAAAATATATGGTATGTATAAGATTTGATGCAAATAGCAACTGTCTGCTAACCTCGCACTGCAAGTGTAATTCTTGCAAGATTTGGGAGTTTCCAAACTTGGGTAAATCCATCTTGTATCTCATCCTTCGAGCTCGGGTCCTCTACCAGAGGCCTGGGAGCTTGAGGGTTCTGCGCAGCATCTTTGCTGTTCCTAGTACTGCACTTTTCTGGACCGAGATGTCTGGTGTCCTTCCAGGGATCTGCTATAGCCACTCCTCCAGTTTGGGGGTCACTGCCCAGAGTGCTCCGATGACGACGGGCACCACTGTCACCTTTACTTTCCAAGCCTTTTCCAGCTCTTCTCTGAGCCCTTGGTATTTCCCTAGTTTCTCATGTTCCTTTTTTCCTGATGTTGCCATCACTAGGTATTGCCACATCAACCACAACGGCTTTCCTCTGCTGTTTGTCCACCACCACAATGTCTGGTTGGTGGCCATTACCATTCTGTCAGTCTGAATCTGGAAGTCCCACAGGATCTTGGCTCGGTCATTCTCTACCACCTTTGGAGGTGTTTCCCACTTTGACCTTGGGGCTTCAAGTCCATACTCCGTGCAGATGTTTCTGTACAATATGCCAGCCACTTGGTTATGGCGCTCCATGTATGCTTTCCCTGTCAGCATCTTACACCCTGCAGTTAAGGGCTGAATTGTCTCAGGGGCCTCTTTGCACAGCCTACACCTTGGGTCTTGTCTGGTGTAGTAGATCTGGGCCTCTATTGCTCTGGTGCTCAGGGCCTGCTCCTGTGCAGCCATGATGATTGCCTCTGTGCTGTCCTTCAGTCCGGCCCATTCTAGCCATTGGTAGGATTTCTTGATATCAGCCACTTCAGTTATGTTCCGGTGGTACATCCCATGTAGGGGTTTGTCCTCCTATGATGGTCCCTCCTCCAGCTCCTCTTCCTCTGTTCCCCATTCCCTGAGACATTCACTGAGCACGTCATCTGTTGGGGCCTTATCTTTGATGTACTTGTGGATCTTGGATGTTTCATCCTGGATAGTGGCTCTCACACTCACTAGTCCACGGCCGCCTTCCTTACGGCTAGCGTACAGTCTCAGGGTGCTGGATTTGGGATGGAACCCTCCATGCATGGTGAGGAGCTTTTGTGTCTTAACGTCTGTGGTCTGTATCTCTTCTTTTGGCCACCTTATTATTCCCGCAGGGTATCTGATCACTGGCAGGCAGGGCTGGACTGGGACAAAAAAAAGGCCCTGGCATTTTTGCTCAGACCGGCCCACCACAATCGGTCAGACACAACCAACTAGTACACCATCCTTGCGGTCCCTTTAGATATGCATATCTACTGTTCCATTCCAAAAACCCCTACAAAGCTGAGAACTAAGTGCCATGGACCAGTGTACTCACTCTCTCTTGACAGACTCCCTGGTGATCAAAGGTTCCTCCCTGTCTCTCTCCTCCACTGCTAACTCAACCTGGCTTGACTATACATAAGGACAGAGAGAGAGAGGATTACAATTATTTGGAAGAGTTATTAAAAGTACACTTAGTAAGGATCCATTTTGGTTATATAGTCCTGTATTCTTGAAGAGCAGGATTTCTAGATGGACAAAGTGCTCCATGTTATAAAAGCTAGTTAACCCTTTAGAACCCAATATAATGTGGATGTAGAATACTGCTAATTCTAAAAAGAAATGTTTTTTTTTTCCAATGAACCAGACAGCAGAAAAACTAGTTTACAATTGCAAGTATAGGCTACTTTGTTTTAAAGAGCACAAACCCCTCTTTAATGACACCAAACAAGATTTCCCTCTCATTGTTGAGATACTCCCCTTAAAAAAAAAAAGAAAACCAACCTATACTAGTAAATTACTCACACAAAACGTCCTAAAAATATATGATATTCATATTATTCACTCACCGTAAATATTGCATATTAATGATGTTGGAAATTCATTAGAAACATGAGCAAATATCTACTTTGTTGAATATACAGCTAAACAAAAATATACAGCTTTCAAAATGCAAGGCGGGTTTTAATCCCCAAATAGCATGCGTTACTCGTCCTGGGCGCTTTGACGCAGCCATTCTGAGTAATAATTAAAATAATCAAATGGCATCATTTAAGTTTTTCTAGAGAAGGCCGTCGGCCATTATGGGTATTAAAGGGTTAACATTAAAATAGTCAGCCAAAGTTGCAATTGAATAAGTTAACTCTGCTAACCTATCTACAAAAACAATGCAAAATAGCTTATGCTGTGTTATTTGACTTTAGCTGACTGAGTGGCTAGTGCAGTGGGTGACAATCTGACAGACTATATAATGGCAACAACGATTAAGTTGTCTTATTATAATATTCATTAATTTAGGTAAATCATCATCTTCGTCGTGGCCCAACCAGGCCCACACACACACACACTTTCCTCCTGCACCCGCCTGATTAACACTCCTCCCTGTTAATCATGTAGCTAACATGCTTACCGTTTCAATTACACTCTCCTGCTCACTCTGTCCCTCCTTGACTTTACTATCAGACACCTGCTCCTCTGCCTGGGTCCCGCCGGCGCTGCCATGGCTAGTCACCTCTCCTTCATGTTTCTGCAAAATGTCATCAGGTACTGTAGGCTTGGATACTGAAGCTACAGCACTAAACATGTCTGTTATTTTTGCACATGTTGAGGCATCAACCTCTAGCATTTTTATTTTTTTGGCCCGCAACTTCTCCGCACCCCCCTTGCACTTTTGTTTCTCCATCCTAAATCCACAGATTTCTGGCTCTGAGCCACTAACCGCCTCTGACACAAGAAACAGAGGAGGAGGGGTGGAGCCTGTTAAGAGATGATTGGGCCAGCCCAGTGTCAGTATGAAAAATGAACCAATGGGCCGCTGTCCCTGCTTTATGGGCCAGTCATTGGCCAATTAAAAAAAAATCATATTATATGGACCGGCCCCCAAGTGCGTCGGCCCACCGGGCATTTGCCCGATATGCCAGATTACCAGTCCAGCCCTGCTGGCAGGGAGTAGCTGTTTATTGCCTGTGCCTTGTTCTTGCCCTTGAGCTGACTTTTTAGGACTTGCCTTACTATTTGGAGGTATTTGGCAGTTGCTGTTTTCCTTGTTACCTCTTCAAGGTTGCCATTTGCCTTTGGTATTCCACGGTACTTGTAGGCATCCTCAATGTCTGCTATTGTTCCTTCTGGGAGTGAGACCCCTTCTGTGTGTACTACCTTCCCTCTCTTTGTCACCATTCGACTTTATTTCTCAAGCCCGAATGACATTCCAATGTCAGAGCTGTAGATCCTGGTGGTGTGGATCAGGGAGTCAATGTCCCGCTTGCTATTAGCGTATAGCTTGATGTCATCCATGTGGAGGAGGTGACTAATGGTGGCCCCATTCCTGAGTCGGTATCCATAGCCAGTCTTGTTGATTATTTGGATGAGGTGGTTCAGACATATGCAGAACAGCAGTGGGGATAGAGCATCTCCTAGGTATATTCCACATTTGATGGAGACTTGTGTAAGTGGCTTGCCATTGGACTCAAGGGTGGATAGAGCATCTACTTGGTATATTCCACATTTGATGGACACTTGTGCAAGTGGCTTGCCATTGGCCTCAAGGGTGGATAGAACATCTCCTTGGTATATTCCACATTTGATGGACACTTGTGCAAGTGGCTTGCCATTGGCCTCAAGGGTGGTTTTCCACAGCCTCATCGAGTTTACAATAAAGTCTCTTAGAGTCCTGTTAATGGTGTACATCTCCAAGCATTCAGTTGTCCAAGTGTGTGGCATTGAGTCATATGCTTTCTTGTAATCAATCCAGGCAGTGCACATGTTTGTGTGTTTGGGGTCCTTCAGAATCAGGATTGTACGCCCTTCGGTAAGCCATTCAGGGTGCGTCCCATCCCTTAGCAGCTGGTTCATTTGTGCTGCAAGGCGCTCGTGGAGTGCAGTGAGCTTCTTTAGACAGTAGGTGTGGATCTTGTCAGGGCCCGATGCTGTCCAGTTTTTCATACCTGAGACTCTTTCTTGGATGTCACTTGGATGTCACTGGATGGTAACTGGATTCTGTTTAGGGAGGTTGCTGTGGTCCTCTCTTAGAGCCACCAGCCACTGTGCATTGCTGTTGTGAGATGCCTCCCTCTCCCATATACTTTTCCAGTATTGTTCATTTTCCAGCCTTGGTGGGTCTGCTCTGCTGTTATTACCCTGCCATTGAGCTGGCCAAGGCTTGGAGCGTTTGTTTGGCAGTTTCAAGTGCTTCAGGTATGGGCATCTGGTTGTACCTCTTGTGTACTTGTTTTCTCATTACACCCCTCTTGGCCTCTGTGAGTTGGCTCACTTCTCTCCGTGCCTTCTTGATTTTAGCCTCTAGCCTTCATTTCCATGGTGGGTACTGTTTCTCATGGTTCCCATGGTTGCTCTTATTCAAGATTCAAGATTCAAGATTCAAAGTGTTTATTGTCATGTGTACAGACAGAAAGCATGTTTCCCTGTACAATGAAATTCTTACTTTGCCGTCCACAGTAAAATGTCACACAAGTAAGTAAAAATAAAAAATAAGACAAATATACAAGTGATAATAATGCAGTACAAAAAATACAAATATACAAAAAAAAAAAAAAAAAAAAAAAAAATACAAGAGGGCAAAAGGAGTAAAGTAGTAAAGTGAGGTAGTGCAGTTGTGATGGTGTAAAGTGGCGTGTAAAGTAAAGTGGCGTGTAAAGTAAAGTGATGGTGTAAAGTAAAGTGGCGGTGTAAAGTAAAGTGAGGTAGTGCAGTAGGTAACAATTGTTCATGTAATGTTGTGATTGTGATTGTAGACTCCTATCTGCTGTTTAGAGTCTTATGGCAGAGGGAAAGAATGAGTTCTTCATTCTGGAAGTCCTGCATTTCACACTACTGTACCTTCGTCCTGAGGGTAGAAGTGTGAACAGACCATGTTGGGGGTGGGAGGGGTCTTTGAGGATGGAAGCAGCTCTTCTGTGGACTCTGCGGTGGTAGATGCTCTGCAGAGAGGGCAGTGGAGTCCTGGTGATCTTCTGCAGTCTTCACCACTCTCTGCAGGCGTTTGCGGTCCATGACAGAAGTGCTGCCGTACCACACAGTGATGCAGCTGGTCAGGACACTCTCAATGGTGCAGCTGTAGAAGTTGCTGAGGATCTTGGGCGACATGCCAAACTTCCTCAGCCTCCTCAGAAAATACAGCCGCTGTTGAGCCTTCTTGACCAGCTGCGTGATGTGAGGTGTCCAAGTGAGGTCCTCATTGATGTGGACACCCAAGTATTTGAAGCTGCTCACCCTCTCCACTTCAAGTTCCCGGATGAACAGTGGCTGAGGCGTTCTCCTCTCTCTCCTCATGTCCACTATCATCTCCTTTGTCTTGTCCGTGTTGAGGGTGAGGTTGTTGTCTTCACACCATGACACCAGACTGGCCACCTCCCTCCTGTAAGCTGCCTCGTCACCGCCAGCGATGCGTCCTATCACTGCGGTGTCGTCAGCAAACTTCAGGATAATGTTGTCCTTGTGAGAGGCGACACAGTCGTAGGTGTACAGGGTGTAGAGGATGGGGCTGAGTACACAGCCCTGTGGAGTACCAATGTTTGTGATGGTGCTGGCTGAAGTCCTATTACCAATCCTGACAGACTGAGGCCTGCCAGTCAGGAAATCTAGGAGCCAGTCACAGAGGGTGGGGTGCAAACCAAGTGTGGACAGTTTGTGGGTGAGTTTGTGTGGATGACCGTGTTGAAGGCGGAGCTGTAATCTATAAAAAGTATCCGTATGTATGAGTCCTTGTTCTCCAGGTGTGAGAGGGAGTAGTGGACAGCAGTAGCGATAGCATCCGAGGTAGATCTGTTGGGCCGGTAGGCATACTGCAGGGGGTCAATGGTGTCCGGTATGCTGCTCTGAATGTGGGCCAGCACCACTCTCTCGAAACACTTCATAATGATTGGAGTGAGTGCCACTGGCCTGTAGTCATTCAGGCAGGTGGGTGGGTTCTTCTTGGGCAGGGGGACGATGGTCGTGGTCTTGAAGCATGGTGGTACAATGCGCTGGCTGAGGGAGAGGTTGAAGATGGAGGTGAAAACATCAACCAGCTCGTTGGCACATGCTCTGAGGGCCCGCCCAGGAATGTTGTCTGGTCCTGCTGCTTTGGGGTTGATCTTCCTCAGAGCTCTGTGTACCTGTGTTGTTGAGATGGTTGGTGGAGGAGGGGGTTGGGTGATCCAGGTGTGTGTGAGCTCCTCTCTGCAGTGTTGCTGGGAGCCTCAAAGCGGGCGTAGAAATTGTTGAGGTCATCCGGCAGGCTGTCTGTTGATGCGATGTTGTTGGTGGTGGTCCTGTAGTCTGTGATGTGCTGCAGGCCTTGCCACATCCGCCCTGAATCCGCAGTAGAGTAGAAGCTGTCCAGCTTCTCTCTGTACTGCCTCTTGGCCGCTGTGATGGCTTTTCTCAGTCCATACTGCAGCTTTGTACTCGTTCTCATTGCCTGATCTAAATGCAAGAGAGCGAGCACGCAGCATGTGACGTACCTGACTGTTTATCCAGGGCTTCTGGTTGGGAAACTTCCTGATTTGTATGGTGGGCACGATGTTATCAACACAAGTGCTGATGTACCCAGACACATACTCAGCATAATCCTGTACACTGATGGAAGAGTCCTCCACAGTGGCTGCAGCTTTAAACACATCCCAGTCTGTCAGTGCAAAACAATCCTGCAGGGTGATCTCGCTCTCCGGGGTCCAGAGTTTGATCTGTTTGGTGACAGGGTGTGCTTGTTTCAGTCTTTGTCTGTAAGCAGGGTACAGGAACAAAGAGATGTGGTCCGAGTGTCCGAAGTGGGGGCGGGGTGCAGTAGACGTGGTCAAGAGTGTTTTTATCACGGGTGGGAATGTCAACATGCTGGTGGTATTTGGGGAATACAGTCCGCAAACTACAGTGGTTGAAGTCACCAGCAACAATAAAAACAGCGTCAGGATGAGCCGTTTCTAACGCGCTAATGACGTCATGGAGTTTGCTGAGTGCTGCTGTGGCGTCAGCACGCGGGGGGATGTAAACAGCGGCCAAAAACACAGCAGTAAATTCCCTCGGTAGGTAATACGGACGGCACTTTAGCAGTAATAACTCCACATCTGGTGAACAGTGCTCGTCAACAGTCTGTATATCTTCGCACCACGAGTTGTTTACAAACACACACACCCGCCTTTAGACTTACCGGATGCCGCTTGGTCGCCTCGGTGAAGCGAGTGAGTCTGTAGCTGAATGGCGTTGTCCGGGACCTTGTCTGAGAGCCAGGTCTCGGTGAAAATCAGGGCGCAGCACTCTCTGATTTCCCGATGGGTTGAAATCCTGGCTCGTAGCTCGTCCAATTTGTTTTCCAGGGAACGTACATTCGCTAACAGGAGGCTGGGTAGCGGTGGTCGGCTAGCGCGAGCTTTTAGCCTAGCATGTAGCTCCTCCTCTTGCCTCGCTTGCGTCGCCTCAAGCACTCTCCTGGGGTCAGCGAACTCACTCGAGACCGGTGCTTCGTGGCCCTCGGGGTAAAAGTTTTGGTGGTATGGGCGAACAATGAGCTGCAGCTCCAGCGGAATAGAACCACTAAAAACAAAGTTTCGTGAGTTGGCGATGTCCAATAATGCCTGTCGGTTGTATGTTAGCAGTGCATGGCATTTGTGCACTGCAGAAAGAACGAAAAACACGAAAAACATACAAAAAAGAGAAAAAGTTCGAAATTTTAGCGCGGAGCTGGCAAACACGTCTGCCTCAGGGGGCGCCATGGTAACATAGCCTACACATCTCGAGGTGTATATCAGCTCAATGGTTTCAGTGATGGTTGTGGTAGGGATTGCACTCAATGCTACATTAACATCTTCTAGGAGACTTTCTGATGGTACTTCACTTAGCCGTTGTAATTGGCGTCGGGGTTGCCTTGCATCCATTCTCGCCATGATCTTGTCTCTCAGGTCAGTCGCTACCTCGTTCAGTGTGATTGCACTTGTAGGGGCTTCGTACCCATATATACCACATATGCTTTCCTATGGATCTCCGTAGTTCTGCGGGCACAGTGCCGGTGCTTTGTTTTCTATGTGCAGACTTTTATTACCGTAACTCTGTCATAGTTTGACCAATCAGAAAAAAACTGCATTATGAACCTGATAATATGCGCTTTCCACTGATATATGGCTTATTAAGGTAGTTAAAAGCATATGACGTAGCCCTACGGAGCAAAACAAAACAATGGAAGTAACACAATAGTGCTACACGGCTTCTCAATACCATAAATCCTACAGTTTTTGACCAATCTGAAAAAAACACTATGCCTTCACATCAATAATTATATATACATTATATATTACAGTAATCCCTGAAATGTCACTTTCAAAGGAGGGAAAAAGGACAATCAGAGCGCTAAAGTGATCTGTGTCTTTAAACACATACAGTAATTTATCTACACCTAGACCACCAAGACTACCAAGGGCCATAAAATGGCTAATACAATATGTTCTATTGGTTCTACTGGTTTAGTCCTGGTTCAGTCCTGTATTAGTCCTTGTCTAGTCCTGATCTAGTCATGGGTTCAGTCCTGGTCTAGTCCTGGTCTAGTCTTGGTTCAGTCCTGCCCCAGTCCTGGTTTAGTCCTGATAAGTTGTTCATGTTCATGTAGTGAACTGTACTGTAGCCTGGAACAAACCTGTTCCAGGTAACAATGCATTTTGCTCTGCTCTGAATTATGAAGGTAGCCTTACATTAGCTCAAATAATCAACAATCAAAATGTTATTTTTTTTGTTGTTTTTTTTTAATGAATGTATGCATCTTTAAACACACTTTACGGGGACAGATGGTTTTCTATCTCGAACAAGACAAATGTTCCATCACAAGTCATAACCCCACGTTCAGGTACATAATTTGGAACCATAGACCTGCTGATGGTTCAGGGACCTGCAAGCTATTCCCATGCCAAACGACTCAGTCATTCATGATGTCTGCAAATTTAATGTCAGACAAAACCTCAGGCAGACCTCTCTGAAGGATGTTGCCAGCTGTGCCTCCACCCTACCAGTTCATGCCCTTTGTTCAAGTTCACATAACCTCAGGATTTTTGTCCACTCTTTCTTAGTTGTACTTAACACATTTTTGGCTTTTGGCGTTATGTAGACTATTGGAAAAGGAGTAGAAACAATCAAGTTTTCAAATGGAATGACTTCACTTATAATATTATGTTAAAATAAGATCTTTATTTATTATTCGCATACACTAGTCTAAAGCAAATCACAGGGGCATGCTTATCATCAGGGAACTGTTAGTATGTTTGTCTTTGCTCCAGAGTTGTTGCCTGTAGCAGTATGTGTGCTACCCAGCTGTGAATTGCAGCTGTCACTAGTTTCACAGTGCACACAATCGTAATGCCCACCCTCAGGACAGAACATACAATTACATAGACACCATCAGTGCAACTATTGAAGAACTTTCTTAAAAACATACCAAAACAAAGTATATAAAAAACTGTAGCCACAAGAGCTAAAAGCCTCTGCTTGACTAGTCAACTAATTAGTCAATAAGGTCACAGGCAACCTAAATCTCATTTGACAAATAGTTACACACGTTACTTTAAGCAGAGTTATTACAGCTGGGTTTGCTGTCAGTGAATGCACAACTGCTTCAGGTATGAACGTCTCGGGTTACTTGACTGTAACCCTGTTCCCTTAAAAAGCGGGAACGAGATGCTGCGTAGCATTACGCTATGGGGGGAACATTCTTTGTGTGACCGGTTGTGAAGCACGTGTGTCAAACACGCCAAGAATTGGCTTATAATACCTCTGTTGGTGACGCAGCTCATCAGCGGCAGCTGTGTGATTGCGCGCACCTGAACAGAGGGTATAATAACACATGACGCGGGAGCGTCTTCAGGTCAACTTTGTCTGAAGAGCGCCCGGACACGCCCAGTGCGGCATTGCAGCGCAGCATCTCGTTCCCGCTTTTTAAGGGAACAGGGTTACAGTCAAGTAACCCGAGACGTTCCCTGTCAAAAGCTACACTCGATGCTGCGTAGCATTACGCTATGGGGAACGAGAATACCAACGCCGCCGCACTGTAAGTGTCTGGACCCCTCGGGTTGTGAAGTGTGCACAAACACAAAAGAGGTCTCAAACACAATTTTGGGATGATGATTCAAGGACATGCAAGCCCTGAGTAGCATGAACATCCAAGCTATAGAATCTGATGAATGTGTGGGGGACCAGCCTGCCGCATCACAAACTTGCTGCAGAGGGGCACCTTTTGCTAGAGCTGTTGAAGCTGCAACCCCGCTAGTAGAATGAGCCCTCACACCAATGGGCGAAGTTTGACCGCGCACGTCATTGGCCAGGGCAATGGCATCCTTCACCCAACGTGATATAGTTTGTCTGGTAGCTGCAACCCCAGCACTTGCAGCCCCGTAGCATATAAACAGCTGTTCGGACTTACGCCACTGGCTAGTGCGGTGGACATAAGTCTGGAGGGCACGTACTGGACACAGTAAGTGAAGTCTCTCCTGCTCCGGTGTTATAAATGGCGGAGGACAGAAGGCTTCAAGAATGACCGGATTTAAGGTAAAATGGAACTTTTGGAAGATAGTTAGGGTGAGGATGCAAAATGGCTTTGACCAGACCAGGAGCAAAGTCTAGGCAGGCGGGCGAAACTGACAGAGCCTGCAATCTCCAACCCTCTTGAGAGTGGTAATGGCCGCCAGAAGAACCATCTTTAGAGTCAGAAACTTGACAGACGCTGACTCCAGTGGTTCAAAAGGAGTGCTTACTAAGCCCTCCAGCACTATAGCTAGGTCCCAGGAAGGAACTCTAGCTCTAGTTTGGGGTCTCAACCCCGCAATCAGGGCGTGGCAAGCCGAAATGGTGGCCACGAAAACCCTGAGTGTGCTAGGATTAGTGCCCGAGGACAGTTTGTCCTGCAGAAACTCCAGCACTGAAACAATCTGGCAGTGGACTGGGTCTGTATGATGTGTAGCACACCAGGCATCAAAGACACGCCATCTGCAGGCATAGGCTCTCCTAGTAGAGGAGACCTAGCGCTCAGAATAGTCTCTACAACAGGGGCTGGGAGCCCGACATCTCTTAAATGGTCCCTCCTCAGGGGCCAGGACGTAAAGGTTCCAGAGCTCGGGCCGGGATGAAACACTGTCCCCTGTGCCTGAGAAAGGAGATTCCTCCTGGTCGGAATCGCCCATGGCGAGCCGTCGAGGAGAGATATTAGGTCTGAGAACCACACTCTGGTTGGCCAACGGGGCGCTACTAGTAAGAGGCGCGACCCCCGTTGACGGACCTTCGCCAGGACTCCCGGGAGCAGAGCCACCGGGGGAAATGCATAAAGGCGCAGTCTGGGCCACACATGGGCCATTGCCTCCAGACCCAGGGAGCTGGAGGAGTCAGAGAGAAGTAGAGGGACATTGTGCTGTCTGCTGTGAAGCAAAGAGGTCCCCTCTGCTTCGTAAAATCTTTCCCAGATTTGGCTCACTACCTCGGGTGGAGTTTCCACCCCATGTGTCACAGCCTGTCTGGACAATAAATCTGCTCCCACATTCATGCGCCCGGGATATAAATCGCCTGAGGGACAGGAACTTGTCCTGAGCCCAAAGCAGCACCTGCTGCGCTAGCTTGTTCAAGCGGCACGAACGCAGTCCGCCCTGACAATTTATGTAAGAGACCACCACTGTGCTGTCTACTTGTACTAGGACATGGTAGCCCCTTAGCTGCTGGAGGAAGTATTTCAGGGCCAGAAATACAGCCTTCATCTCGAGGCAATTGATGTGCCATGCGAGAAGATGGCCTCTCCATATCCCTTGGGCTGGACGGCCATCTAAGACCGCGCCCAGCCCGTGAGGGATGCATCTGTCGTTAGCATCATGCGACGACAACATGGACCTAGGGTGGGACCCAAAGTGAGAAACTGGGGTCTGAACCACATAGATAGGGTCACGAAGCCCTCGGCGCGTAACCCTTATTTGCTTCAGGGGTTGGCCCTTGGATGAAACCCCCTGGCTCTGAGCCACAGCTGAAACGGTCTCATGTGCAGAAGGCCCAAAGGAATTACCGTGGATGCAGATGCCATGAGACCCAATATTCTTTGAAAGAAGTGCACAGTCACTTCCTGGCCTAGCCTGATAGCTTTCAGGGTAGTTAGAATGGACCCGACACGCAGGAGACAGATGTGCCTGCATCTCGGTTGAGTCCCAAACAACCCCTAGATATGTTGTCCTCTGAGCGGCCGAGAGAACGCTCTTCTCGGCGTTGAGTCTCAAGCCTAGAGAGTCGAGATGAGCTAGGACGACGTCCCGATGTCGAAGCACTAGCTCCTGAGACTGAGCTAATATCAGCCAGTCGTCTATGTTATTCAAAATGCGGATGCCCTGGAGTCGCAAAGGAGCCAAGGATGCATTCATGCATTTTGTATATGCGGTGTGACAAGGCCAGGCCGAACGGAAGAACCCGATACTGGTGCGCCGCTCCCGGCGAACCTCAGGAACTTTCTGTGCTGTGGCAGGATTTCTATGTGAAAATACGCGTCCTTTAGATCGATGGTGACAAACCAGTCGCTTAATCGGATCTGGGACACAATCATTTTTATTGTGAGCATTTTGAATTTTAATGCTTTGAGGTAGCGGTTTAACGAAGGTCTAAAATCGGGCGCAGCCCCCATCTTTTCGAACTAGAAAATACCGGCTGTAAAACCCGGATTGTCTGTCTGGTGGGGAACACGTTCTATGGCCCCTTTGTCCAGCAGAACCTGCAGTTCCTGTGTCAATACATGCTCGTTCGGTTTCACGGAAGTGGAGACCACGCCGTTGAAACGCCGGAGGACGATTGAACTGAAGTCTGTAGCCTTTGGCCACAGTCCTTATTACCCACGGGGAGATATTTGGCAGGAGCATCCATGCTGCCAGTTTCTCCGAAAGGGGCAGTAGTTTTGGCACGTCGGTTTTTGGGGGGGGATGTAAGACACCCGCCGCCCTGAACCAAGGCAGGAGACGGCCGGACACTTACAGTGCGCTGGAGACTGCTGCTCCCGAATGCCAGTGGCGGCGGAGAAAAACAGCAGACTCCTGAGGGTGTCGACATGGAGTCTTTAGACTCTCTTGGATTTTGTTGCGCCCCACCCGGTGAGCGCCCCGCGGCCATGGGTGCGCCAATTTCAGGGCCTCTGCTTCTTGGCGGAGATAACATTCCGCAGGTCCGTTCTCTTTTGAGCAGCGCGAGAATCCGCTCCCCAGTCCTTACGAGAGGGGCACGATTCACCACACTCTCCTTCTGGGCAGCCCGCTTTTCTCTGGAAGGGGCTGGACCTGGCCGGGACAGGGTGGCTGACGGTCCCGGCTGCTGAGCACGGCGAGGAAGGAACCTCACAAACACCTCCTCGTAGCGTTTAGCCTCGCGGAACTTAGTGGCGACGGAGTCCACCGCGTTGCCAAAAAGACCGGAAGGCGAGATGGGTGCATCCAGGAGGAAGGCGCGGTCCTTCTCTTTGATGCCCGTGAGGTTAAGCCACAGATGTCTTTCCGTCGACAAAGCAGACATGGAGCGCCCAATAGCGCGGGCCGTCTGCTTAGTTGCACTGAGAGAGAGGTCTGTGGCACGGCGTAGCTCAGAAAACGCAGCGTTCTCGTCCACAGAACCCCTGTGCTCAAATCTTTGAGCAGCTCAGCCTGGTATGCCTGCAAAACCGCCATGGTGTGCAGTGCTGCACCAGCCTGACCCGCCGCCTGGAAAGCCTTCCCACCAGTGATGGCGTGAACCGGCATGGCTTGTTGGGGAGTGTAGGCTTTCTTAGGGAGGACGATGTCCCGGGGGAGAGATAGCCCGCAGGCGTCTCTTCCACCTGGGGCATCGACCCATAACCCGCACCTGTGCGCCCACGATAGTCGAATAAATCGACGTCGAAGGCACAAAAACACGGGACGAATAGGGCTTATTCCATGAGCGTGCCAGCTCCTCATGGAGGTCCCCGAAGAAGGGAGACCGCCGCTGTGATCCCTCCCCCTGGCCACCTGACAGAAACCTGTCATCCAGTTCAGAGTATTAAATACTCTAAACTGAATACTGAGTGGCCTCAGGAGCAGGGCAACCCAAAATAATTTAGGGGTGCCCTGCCCCAGAGGCCACCCAACACCCAGCCTAGCCACTGCTCCTGTAACCACCATGAGCAGCTCCTCAAACTCCGCGTCAGAGCGGGAAGAGCACTCCGAGGCTGCGGCGCCCCCAGAAGCCAGGGATGAGGCTTAATCGACGTGCTCATGGGAAGCGCCGGAGCGCGCCCGCCCGAGCACAGAGCCGGTGTCTGCCTCATCTGGTGAGAGCGCGAGGGACATAGGATCTGATCCCTGCGCCTCAGCCAGATCAACAGTCAAAACAAAATTCATGCTGATCATCGTCAGCAATGTGCCTCTGTTACGGAGGAACACATTTCTTACTGAACCCAGCCATGATACTTTTGTATTTATTATTTTATATATTTTCGTACTGGCACAGAGAGTAGGTTTGCTCACACTTCACACAATGCGATCTGAAGACAAAGAAACCTGAAGACGCTCCCGCGTCATGTGTTATTATACCCTCTGTTCAGGTGCGCGCAATCACACAGCTGCCGCTGATGAGCTGCGTCACCAACAGAGGTATTATAAGCCAATTCTTGGCGTGTTTGACACACGTGCTTCACAACCGGTCACACAAAGAATGTTCCCCCCATAGCGTAATGCTACGCAGCATCGAGTGTAGCTTTTGACAGGGAACAGATTGAGTGTCTCTGACTGACTGCTTAACCGACTGTGTTCACTATGACTGAGCAGTGACGGATATGAAAAGGCTCTAATGAACAGCAGGCTGTGGAGAAACATGCTGCATCTAGTTTACTCACACTAAACACAAATGTTGGTTGTGCAGAGCGAGTGGAAGTTGCTGTCTATTTATTTGCTGGAAGTGAGTACTCCCCATCGGCAGGAGGTGCTGCAGTGTTCTGTGTTTATGGTGTTTACAGTTACAGGCCATGGAGATAGAAAGCAACACAAGTTGAGTAATGGCCGACAGAAGCACATTGAGTTCTGATGTAATCTATATTTATCCCTGTTTGTTGTTCCACAGGGGGCATTGCTTGTATTTTCTGTTCTATAAGTGTTTTAGGGACATATTTATAATTTATTTGTGAATATTTGTAAAAAGGAGTACAATATTTAGCTTTATTTTTTACATGATGTTCAGCACATCAGATAAGTGTAATTTTTATAAGTGCACATATACATACAGTCTAAATTATGTGTTTTTGTTCTGTTTTGTAGTTTTACTCTGTTGGTAATTAAGGGCAACGTCGAAGAGTTTATCTATCTGCATAGCTGTACACAAGTCAAACAGTGAGGGCAGAACAAACATTATCTTAATCAACCATCAATAGGGGCAGCTGATAAGTTTCTACACCTTTTTGAGCATTGCATGTTTTACTGTTTTGTCACTTCTCCTTGGTTGCTCAAAATAAATAAATTAAATTAAATATCTATAAGGAATGTTTCATATAGAGTGATTATTTAGATGTTTTTAAGATGCTTTTATTAATTAGAGTAGAAGAGCCAGAGCACCTTGGTAGTTCACCTGGTAGAGTGGAGATACGCAAAAGACTTTATGAATCTGTTTGCCTAAATTGATACAACTTTTTCTGTGTTACTGAAAGTATCTTCTTTTTGTGTTTTCTTGGCTGTCTTTTTCCGAATTACAGATGTATATCCAGACAACAACCTTGACCATTTCTGTAAGCTTGAGTGCTTCAGTCTCTCTGGGAATGCTCTACATGCCTAAAGTCTACGTGGTTCTTTTCCACCCTGAGCAAAATGTACCCAAGCGCAAGCGCAGCCTGAAGGCTGTGGTCACCGCAGCTACAATGTCCAACAAGTTCAACCCCAAAGGCGGTCTGAGACCTAACGGAGAGGCCAAATCTGAACTCTGTGAAAGTCTTGAAACACAAGGTTGGTATCATGACTGAGGAGGCACTAACAAGACAAGGATGAAAAAAATGGATTTGTAAACGTCAAAGTTATAATTGTTAACAAAAACAAACAAAATAACGGAAACTAGGTGAAAAAAACACTGTTGTTAATTGAAATAAAAATAAAAATGAGGCATTGAAAAAAATTTCCGACTGGGAAACCAGAAATTCCAACATTCCACGTCAGATTGAACACAGCATAGTCCGTGTCCCTCGTCTCAGTCGACTGGCATTATGGCAGTACTAAAAGTCAGATAAAAGTGGCAGAGTCCCATTTGGGATTACTTTGAATATGAGTGTCAGATAAAGGCCTGTTTTGCAGAGGAAGGTGGCAAAATATGAGGACAATTTATTAAAGGAAAAAATCCTACAAATTTAAAAAGGTGGCTAACCTAGCTTAGCTTAACAAGGTGATGGAGAATGCCAAGCCCCCTCCCCTTCCCCAAAACAGAAGCTTACCCCGGTACAGGACCAGGCAGCATGTAGCTGTACAACCGTAGGTCAGAGAACACTACAGGAGTGCTTTCACCGGCGACCCGAGTGAAGCGAGCTGCTGGTCAGTAAATGCACAGGAACACCCATGGCACACACACACTTGTACAACTGTATTTGAAACAGCAGGGGACTGTTTTTGTTTACAATGTTGGACACTAGTCTATGTAAACTTAACGTAGAAAAGCAAACCACATCAGCTTCCAACTGAGATGGAGCAGTATCTTGCTGTCTGGCTCTCAGTGTACTACCAGGTATGTTTGTGCTTGATGTGTCCAAAATATTCACTGTTAATTAATGATGTCAAGTATTGTATTGGTGTGCTACTGCAAGGCTTTACCATTGAGCTACAGCACATGCATCTTATGCTGGGCAATTCAAATCATTGAGTAGCCTAGTTAATTTTGAGATGGGTCATCCAGATGACCTTCTAGAGTTTATTGCTTAGTTTTTTTTTTTTTGTTTCATGTTCTTTTCTGAAATTGAGCTCCTTGACACTCTTGGCTCTTAAGCAATGTCATGTGTAGCTCACAAATGGGTTGAATACATGCTGCACATACAGTATACAGTATGTCTTCTATAGTCTATTGGCTATTTAGTTTTTTCTTCTGGCACACACTTAGACATTTTGCACTTATGGTTGCGTTTTGTGTTTAAATATTTGTGCCCATATGTAAATTTTATGTACTGGTTATTGAATACATATTTGTAAATTAAATACATAAAAAAATAATAAACTAGCAAACCCACTTTAAAAACAAATTAAAACTAAATTGACTTTAAAAACAAAGTCAAAACAATATAAAAATAAAAACTACTGAAAAATGCAAAACTAAAATAACCTTGGTTCCAGTAGGCCTTTACTAACAGTGGCTAAGCAGATAATGTGTATGTTTTTTTACACAATGACTCCTTAACAGACAGCTGTTGTAAATGCAACAATGTGAGAATAAGTAGAACTTTGAAACATTTACTGTATTAACTGAGCACAGTGACAGAGAGCCCCCGCTATTCGGATTTTAAAAAGCTTGAATGGAAGTAGCTAACTGCTGAGGAAAAAGGAGAATAATTCAACCAACAGATTAGGTGTACAAGTAGGTGGTCCCTGTGCGGGGGCAGGCTTGAATCCAATCAGAAAACCTTGTGTTGATTATTCAAAGTCACAATTGAAAAGCTGAGTAGTAAAGAATGTGTGTAGTGTGTAGCACCTAAAATTCTGTGCTAACACTTGCCTCCTTTTGACCTCAGATTTAGCTTGTTATCTCAAGCCCATTTATATTCTGCTGATTCTTAGATTTAACTTGAACTATGACTCTAACAACTGCTCTTTGTGCTTACGCGTCAGACTGTGTTGAGGGAGGGGAGCCTTGTGAGGGACTTTAGACTCTCAGGTAACCTGATCAAAAAATAATAAACCTGTCTTATTATTTTGACTGTCAGTATTCACCATAACACTCCTGCCTGCCTATTCAATTCACAAGCTTTCTGAATGCCCCTGGCTTAAGTGCAGCACCCTAAAAGACAAGGCAGTGATCACGCCCTCACAAATCCTTAACTTGGAGACACAATATTGTTGTGTGGTGCTGTAAAATGGTCAATCAGTATGCTGAAACCTGCTAATGTGGGAAGATGACACCACTCTCAGTGCAGAAGACAAGCGACAGCCATGTGTCCCCTGTAATTTGTTTCCCTGTTGACAAAAAGGAATTTGTGGTAATGGAACAACAACAACAATAAGAGTGAACAGGAAAAGACAGATGGGTCTGCCAGCTCCAATTCTTTCTGGACCATCTATTCTTTATCTTGGCTTTGCAGCACATAAATATTCAAATAAGGTCCATTTATCAATGCTTCTCTTGGAGAAGATGCTTTGGATGAAATGGCAAGAATGGAGCCACAAATATACAGAAGCATTTGCTATTACACATCCCCCCTCAAGAGCACTTTGGCCCCGACCAGGGCTTTCAGCTGTCTTCTGATTGGATTTATCCCCTCTGACATATTCAATCAGCCAGTGCTGCAGTTGGTAGATTGGCAGATTGGTCATGTGATTTGCACCACCGAGCATGCCAGCTGAAGACAGTTTCATATTATAAAATGATTCACCTATTCCTTGACACTTAACACTAAACTATGCGTGCATATGAGCATGACTGCACTCACACAGGTATGTCCATCACTGACCAGCAGTGTCCAGTCACTATGTCTCCAGCTTTTATGTGTTTTGGTCACAGCTGACATCAAATTTGATAATATGGAATAATGGAATAATTGGAATAAAAAAAGATTACTTTTCTGATGACTTCAGATGCCAGGATGGATCACATTTTGCCTGAGCACTTACTATAATGTTTCCACATAGAGCATGCTTTGCTTAGTACTCAAAGGAATAGAAGGTTTATGCATGGGGTAAGAAATTGCATCTGTATTGTGATCTGCTTGGTAAAATGATACTGGATTTATGTAATACAATTAAAAATAATCAGCTGTGAGAAAAACATGACTATTTCATCACTGCTCTAATCTTTATTGTTGCCTATTGGTATGCACTACTGCCTATTAAAATGTTCAAACAAACCAACCAATGTGAATCACCTATTTTTAATAATATCTATTAGGGGTGTAACGGTACACAAAAGTCACATTTCGGTTTGTTTTGGTTCTTGGAAGTTTTGGTTTGGTACAATGTTGGCACACAAATCTCAACTTATCCACTTGCCTTTGCCCGTAATTGTTTGTTGGAAGGCAAAATGTTCCCATACAGGCATTAACCGGATATTTTCCGTCATTGACTTTTTATTTTTTATGGCAGGGACGGAAAAATTGGAATGCCATCTGTCATTTTGACTAATTATTCTGAGGGTGAGCTATTGTAATTCCTACTCCTGACCAGTTGGTGGTGAATGTACATATCAAAAAGCTATTATCTTGAATAGTGTTATCTTTGTCACACTGCATTCAGTTGCAAAAAGGTCACGGCAGCTAAGTGTGAGTAGTTTTTTAAAACTGACAAATAGTTCTGATATTGTTAATAAAGGTGAAAAAAGAGGACATGATGCAGTGGAGAATGAAGGAGGACAAACAGACAACACTGAGCAGTCACCGACAGCTGTTACGGGACAGTCAAGCAGCAAAAAGGAGGTGAAGAAGAGGGAGTATTGTGTTCAGTGGGAACAGGAGTTTGCGTGGTTGAGGTGGGAAGGAGGAAAAATGTTCTGCGACATCTGTAGAAACCAATGACAGTATATAGTATGGACAACTTCTGCCCATTGGTCCCCTATTTACCGATATTGTCATTTATTTTCCGCTTTTACTGCATAGTAAAACAATAGTTTTCAGATAGCATAAACGGACGTATTAATCAAAAATTTAGCTCTAGAGACCAGAGCCATCTTTTGTACCAGGCTGTAAACATGATTTTTACACTTGTAAAGTCGCCATTGGATTTCTCCTTATATTTCCACTTTTGGAGCCTGCCCTCTGGTGGACGGAGGTATATCGCTGTATGGCGGCACCCTTACTCGAGGACCTTTTAAGGGGTTCTATGAGAGACCCTTGGTAGAAACGCTAACACAAGTAACGGACTTGTCAGGGGGTGCACAACAACAGCAATTGAATTAAGTTTAGTTTATTTTTGTTATTTCTATTTGTTGAAATCATATTGTGTAATATACTGCGTTCTCTAAAGTTCAAGCACAAAATATCCTTCCACTTTTTGTGTATGTGTTCATAAATAAAACAAATAATCTGTCCTCTCGGCTCGTCTTGAAATTTCTTAAAATGTGAGTAAAACGGAAAGCCATTATAAGTGTGAAAATTAAAAATGTCAGGTAATATTAGACAAGGATGGAAATTGAAATTAAACCAGACAGAGAGATTGTATAAATATGGATGATATCCGCCCATTGGTCCCCATATAACAATATTGTCATTACGAATGGGCAATAAAATGGCCGTTACATCCGGGCTTTTTCTATAGTAAAATTCACCCCCCAGAGTTGTCATGTAGTAAAAACTTAGCTCTAGAGACTGGAGCCATCTTTTGTACCAGGCTGTAAACATGAGTTTTACTCTTGTAAAGTCGCCATTGGGTTTCTCCTTATATTTCCGCTTTTGGAGCCTGCCCTCTGGTGGACGGATGTATATTGCTGTATTTCGCTGTAAAATCACCGTATGGCGGCGCCCTTACACGAGGATCATTTTAGAGGTGCCATGGGAGAGGCTTGGCTGAGATGTAGATCTAGCTCATGATGATTTACTATAGGTTTTAAATTGATAAGTCTGCTCTGAGTGAGTGCGTCAGTCAGTGCGGGAAGACGACTGGAGCTGCGACTGTGCAGCACTTTTTAACACAGACTAAATGTAGCCTTGTAAAAGTAAAGTAGCTAGAAATTGTGCGCGGCTTGTGGGCACTCTGCAAAACAGTCCGCCACTTAATAATGTCCCTGTGGAAACTCGCATGTGAATGGTTTCCTGTGAAGGACCAGCGTAAATTATTTTAAAAATTACTATTTATTGTAATGAAATGATACACAAGTGTACCAAACCGATAAACTACATCTACGTGTACCATTACACCCCTAATATATATTCTATACTAAAACATATCTTTACTGACTAAATGACACAGTGACTTTAAAATGCAGTGCTATAAACACATCTTGTACATTACTCTGCTCATTTGAGTCGACCTTCTTCCATACTCCATAGCAACATGACAAGACAAGTATTGATTTCCAATCAAAGGGGCTTCCACAGTAAAACTCACAGTTATCTTAATCTCTGTGTTTTTAAAACTCTTTTCTTGTGTATCCCATAGTGCTGTCGTCCAAGCAGACATACATAAGCTACAGTAACCATGCCATCTGAGAAAGAGATTCCAAGCTGAAGCATGGGCCCGTCTCAACCAACTACATTGGGTGGAAAGAGGGGAAGCACAAAGGATGTCACAGATTTTCTTTAGAATCAGGTAAAGACTTGGAAATTAGAGGATTGATGGGCAATGTTAGACAGGCTGGACAGTTCATTTTCCTCTTCCCACCCTTTGGAAGACATGTGTAAGCTTTGAGCACGATCAGATGCAGGCTGAACCATAGTATGTTTTCCTTCTGAAGTATATAGCACACTTTTTCAGTTCTCTCTGAGGCTGAAGCATCTGACTTATTTAAACAAAAACTGAGACTAGTTTTCTGTTTTTGCTTGAGTCAAATGCATTGGGCAAAAGGAAACAGCAGTAAATATAGTCATTATTTCTGGAGCTGAAAGCTCTAATACTCTCCAAACTGTACATGCCTTACTACAGTACATTTTGTTCAGCTCTAATGGTAAACCACACAATCAAAGCAGTGGATCATCCCAGTTCTTTTATGTTCTTTCATAAAACTGACGATGATGACAATGCCATCATCTTGGCAATCCAAGTGTACAGTCCCAGAGCATGCTGGTGGGAGCGTCACGTGTACTGTGCTGTATTGTCAACGTCTATGGAATGCAACATTTGTCACGGTTGTCATTCACAGTGGAGATATCATTTTGGGCCATTTCTCCTTTGGGTTACCTTCTGCTGAATAAAGACTCATTTCATGAGCCAAACCCCTTCATGGTTTTGGACACACTCTAGAAGTGTCAGCTGAGACTTGATGATTCATCCCTTAACATCTCAGATTTATTGGTCCTTCTTTATCATGCCGTTACCGAGTGCTTTGAGAATTAATTTGTGCACTCCGAGTCAAGTTGCCAAACAAGTACATTCCATTCCCAGAAATCTTGTATTACATTACAACTTACCAGTTAACTTACAAATTTTTAAAGGAATATGGGCTGTGCCAATTTCTTGTCTTTGGTGCACACTAGATGTTCATATAAATGCATATAACTAACAACTCTCAAAGTGTAGATCTGAATGGCATGCCTAATAAATAAGGACCATAATTTTCATTCTGTGCCTCATATACATCAATGTTAATCTTCCCATGATTCTTTCATGGTGTTTGCTCGTTGTCAGAGTTGACCACATTGGCCTCAATGTACAGTTTCTCATGGTGTCTCCAATCACTAAGGTATTTGTCAGTAACTCTTGAATTTGTCTCAAATGTTATCCTCAGCAATGCAAAAATCTGTATGTTGCATGTCAAAAATTCATAAGAAGTCATGTGATCAATTTAAGAGATGGGCGGTGTGTCCAGAAGGAAAACTACTGCAGAGAATTCTAATAAGTAACTTTATGGTTTATTCAGTAATTCTCTAAACTCTCAGCTTCAACTAAAGTCAGAGATGTTGCAGCAAGTGTTGTTTTTCCTTTGATACAGTATTGTTTGTGGGATTGTTTGTGTTTGTGAATATGATCATTTCTTGCCTTTTTTTTTATTTCTGCCACTATCCCTTTTTATTTTTTAAAACACTTTGTCTGTGTTACAAAATAGAATATGTAAGTGCTGACTGAAATTAAATGGCAAGTTAATGTATGTTATTAAATGGATTGATCATGTCTGCTTTATGTACTGAATTATAAAAAAAAAGAAAGATAAAAATATTTACAGTGCCTGGATATTTATGAATTATCTATATAGAAAAGACAAAGTGTAGAGCATGTTCATTTTTATACAAGATATTTCTAATAAAATATTGTTTTTGTATTAATGTGTGATTTGCTTGTGATCTTCCCTCACCACTATTTTAAAAGGTTACTGTCTGGGATTACAACAAGAGGCTGTAAATCAATGAACAATATGAATTAGATCTCACATATGACATCCATACAGTGTGGGGTTCACAAAAAATTCAGGTATTCAGGTATTTGGATCTTTACAGTAATTAATCAATGGCTGCAGAAACTACAGTAGAACAAGTTTTGATGCCATGTCAATATCTTTTCATAAGTGTGTAGTCTTTTATATATACAGTGGGCATCAAAAGTTTGGGAACCCCAGGTAAAATATTTTATTAATTAATGTGCATAAAAATGCCAAGAAAAGATGGAAAAATCTCCAAAAGGCATCAAATGGCAGATTAGACATCCTTATAATTATAAGTCAAAAAAGTTAGATTTTATTTCCATCATTTACACTTTCAAAATAACAGAAAACAAAAAAATGGTTTCTGCAAAAGTTTGGGAACCCTGCAGAGTTAATACCTTGTACTGCCCCCTTTGGCAGTACAAGGTACAGTACATCTGTCATTTGATGCCTTTTGGAGATTTTTACCTGGGTTGCCCAAACTTTCGATCCCCACTGTAGTATAGTATGACCCATGCTCTACACAAACAGCTAAACAGCAGCACCACTCACGTAAAAGGAATCTGCCCAAAGAGGAAATGAACATTTTTTACCTTCTAATAGTTTATCCTCTCTGCCATTAGTTCCCCAGGCTGTTACAAAACACTTCTAATAGATGGCTCACCTCAGAGCTGGTTGTGGTCTTCAGATTTTATTCTCTGCCCCTTCTGTGTTTCCTTTACTTAAATCATCATTATATTAAAAAAGGCAAATTGGACTTGGTTTAAGAAATGTGGTGGTTGACGTTTTTGACCACAGGGACAAATGGACAGATACAGCTAAACAAGCAGCACTTCCAGTGCATATTATTTATTATAAGTCTGACAGATGATGAACAGTTGCACCAAAACGAGGCTCTGTGGGAGAGAGACGGGCCTCAAGGGCTGACCATGACGTTTTGGTTTAAAAGATGCAAGTCTTCAGAATACTAGAGCAGCCAGCTTTTCCTTTGCTTTCTAATACCCCCAAACAATAATTTTAAACAGAACATATTATAATAACTTCTGAAATTTAGACAATTTTCTAAAATATCAAGATAAAAAACACAACTTACTTTGCCAATAACCATGTCCTTACTTCCATTGTGCTAATGAATAACTCCTGACCACAAGATCATTTGGAAAATACACACGGAAAATAAAAAAGGCTTTCATTTGAAATATCACTTTAATATTTCCACTCTGCTGCTCTACCCAGCAAGTGGGTATTTTATTTAGTCCCCAGGAGAAAAACATTACTGTGGCTGTATTTGTTTCTCACAGTGTTGATACTCAGATGAGATGAGTGTAGATCAAATTTATGCATCATAAATGTGCTGCATCATAAAGCACAGTGTGATAAAGCAAAGGGGTCAAAATGTTTGTTGAGGTTGAGGCTTAACACATGCTGGATGTGCTCCTTTTGTCAAACATATATGGGCTTGCCCCACTGGGTGTTCCATTAATCTCAACTTCATGCATGTCCTGCTCTGTGTGACTGATGTGGCTTCAGTAAGCTAACGCTGCCACAAGACAAGGCTTTACAGTGAGTGATGAAGCATGGGGGCAGACTATGGGAGGTCAAAGAAAGAAATGGGCCAACTATCCCAGTACTGTTCGGGATATGCAAAAAAAAATAAATAAATAAGAAAAATGTATAAATATAATACACACGTCACATTAGAAATCATATATTTGTCTAGCCTTTCTCTGTCTCATATTTTATATTTTTGTATACACCTATTCAGTGCGCAGAAAAATCAGTTTTATGCTTAGCCAGCATACTGTTGTTAATGTTGTTGGTTTTATTGTTTTCAGCACATGGTACAGCCCTTCAATTAATTTGAAAGCATAAGTTTGTTTTTTATCATTGCAGAAATAGAGCCAGTGTATCTCAGATAATATGTGGTATTTAATACATGTACAACAACGTCACTGTGCTTATTCTCAGCCAGTCAAAGTGTTTATAGACATGCTCCATCAAATAATTAGATTGAAAGAACACACATTTGAATCTGATAATTGAAACTCAAATGAGCATCTATCTACTACAGACGTTTAAATCACTCAGGAAGAAACTCATTATGCATAATAGCACCTTTTTTCTGGACCTCACATAATATTAACTGTGTGACAACATAATGAAACCCCACTGAAGAAAGATAAATAGCAGTGCGACTGGGCTATTTAAGATTGCAGAGTAACAATAAGTGTCTGAGACTAAAATTAATTCCAGAGATGAACATTTATTAAAATCATAAACCCTAACACAACCCTAAGTGATTTATTTACACATGATGTAATTGTGGTGTACAGATTGGCCGTGTTGTTTTCAGTTGTTATTTTTTTTTTTTTTTACCACCATTAGCTCACTGTTCACCCAGTCACAATGATCAAGTGATCCTATATCAAAAGACCACATTTCTGAGTAGTCTTGGTCCTTGGGATCCACACAATACACAATGACAGCTGACTCACCACACTATTAGCATCTACAAAAAAAAAAAAAGATTTTATCCATTCTCTCAGAGCCTTTGTGTAAAAAGATGTCAATCAAAAGTGTAAGTAAATATTCATTGAGGAATTTAGCAACAACCTGCTATTTTTACGCTGTCTGTTCCCTCACTACACATCACTGTTTGAGTAAATAACTCGACAACATGACCCTGCTAATATACTGTATATGTAAAGCTAATTCAAACATATGCATGCATGTGTCATACTGCTGCCTGGGGTTATGCCATTATAAATGAAGAGACATTGTGGGCTTGTGATGCTATTACAGCTATGATTAAGGACTGTCAAGACTCCATATCATTACTCTTTACTTGTACAGTGGATTTCTTCTCTGCTTCACCTGCTGCACAGTAGGTATTTATGTGTTCAGTTAGCATGGCCACTGAAAGGCCCGGCCCATATGTCTCTCTGAACCCCCTGAATAATTTAGTCTGACAGCCATTCCTATAAAAACCCCATCTATATTAATGAGCAGCCTCCAACTATTTGGATCACTGCATGAAGGTTGTGACGCCTTCATCATACTGGAGGTGCTGCGTGCAAGTCCCGCCACCAATAAAGCAATAAAGCAGAGTGTATGTACAGCAGATACAGCAGAAACACTGAAGAGTTCAAATAATAAACTCACATGGTTGTACAACTTTTTGACTTTTTCATAGAACCCAGGCACTTGTGTCCTATCCTTCACCTGTGTGTAAATATGGTTTTCTAGGGATGTAAGAAAAAAATTATTCTGTTAAATATAATATTATTATTATTATTTTATTGAGGAATGCAAAACATTTTTAAAGAAAAGAAAATTTTCGATTTTTTTCTAATCAAAATTACTTTGTGTTAAGTATTTTTTGAAAAAAAAAATCTGTGAGCAATAAGTTTGTTGCTTTTAGTTTAAAAAAAATGTTGTGAGATACATTTTCAGTGCTCACTATTTTGATAATTAAATGAAATGTATTTCATACACTGTTACTCTTGTGAATGTGCACATATGTACAGAGTACAAAATGAGGTTTTCCAGATTGTTACATAAAAAATGCAATATATTAACTTACAATTCAGTATAAGGATATTTTGGGATATATTGTATTGTGGCATGTGCATCATGATAATGATGATGATGTTTGGTTAGGTTTAGGGAAGTTTGACTTTATTGTAGTATTAACATAACAAATTCCGTCCATATTCCTAACATTTGGTGAATAAAATTGAAATGAGCTGTGATAACTTCTTCACTTGAAAGAAGTTCAATTTATTTTTTGATTGGCTGTAAACTTGTGAAAGATAAACTGAGTTGCTTAATAACTGATGCTTTCAGGCAGCAGGCCCAAACAATGGCCATGAAGCTATTGTACAGTGGAAACTATTGATCACCAGTGGTTAGTGAATGACCCTGAAAAGAAGTTCAAAGAGCAGTACTATGCTGAATTACTCCAACTGCTCTACCTCTACCAATCTCTCTAACTGTTCCATCTTCCTCTCTTTCCGATAAACATCCAATAACACTCTGCCATTCCTCAGCAGAGCATCTGCTGCCACGGACGGCCATTTGTCTTTAAGGCTAGTAACTCACTTACCAGGGGGAGCAGTGAATGGCCCAAACTTTCATCAGTGAGTAAATGAAATGAATAAGACTTGTACTGTACAATAGGCCGGGGCGGCAGTAGCTCAGTGGGTAGAGCGGTCGTCTTTCAACCGGAAGGTAGGCGGTTCGATTCCCCCTCTCCCCACAGTTCATACTGTCGTTGTGTCCTTGGGCAAGACACTTAACCGACCTTGCCTCCAGTGACTGTAACACTGGTAATGTAATGTAATGTAAGTCGCTTTGGATAAAATCGTCTGCTAAATGAATAAATGTAAATGTAAATGAAATAAAAATGGAATAAAAAGAAAAATGAAAACCTAGAGATGGCCAATCACAAAACTCCATATATTCACTACAGTAATGGTGTTGTGCATAGAGAACTTATTCACTGTCAGCATGCAACAGCTTGCGTGGAAGCTGCGTGGCAATCATCCAGTGTAACAGTTTGCATTCCTGTCTGCCACCTGTCCTGTCTGTGCTCTGCCCACATGTCTATTAGAAGAATATGGCTTCACCCTGGAGATTAGAGCTCAGTACATTGGCATCTGTAGCAAAAGAGAAAAACTGCTGCCATCATCATAATGTGTCAACAAAGACCTCACACCATAGACCTTGAGGACCATTCCCTTTAGTCATGTATACTCTGCATTCATACTACACTTATATCATCCTGCAGAAGAAAGATGCACAGGAAAGCAAAGCGTTTGTGACTATTTGTTATACAAAAAAGGAATAGCCTGTACCCGTCTGCTGACTTTATCAATTAGCAAATGCACCTTCAACAGTATAACACCATTTGAACGGATCATATTCACTGGCTTTACAAGTAGCAAAGAAAAGATATTCTAATAATTCTCAAGGTTTAAATCACACAGCAACAGTTTTAAATTTCTAATCTATTTTAAAAGCTACTACCTTTACCTTTATATCCACAGTAAATGAGACACAAAAAGGCTGTTGATTAAATAGCTTTTTTAACATTGAAATATTTTTAAATGTGAACTAGTGGCTATTTATACATTATTCAGCCAATCATTGGCTATGATAATTAATGAAAACTGTTCAAGGACAGTAGTTAGTGTCAGCTCTGTGGCACACTGTTTAGAAGCTTCTTCAATCACATTGTCAAACATATTTACAATATTAGGAAAACGTAACGTGAACTAACAGTAAACTAACCGCTTATAATAAAGAAAGTCAAAAACAAAGCCACTAGTTGTCTAGGGTAACTCTCAGGAGGAAATATCCATGTTGTAGCAGTGGGTGGACAGGCCGTGTTTGTACCAGCACACTAAAATACTTTACATACAAGCTTACAGGTGAGTTGATAAATAATATTAGATATGTTTAACCCTTGCTGATGCAGAACTTTGTCAGGAGTAATCAATGAAAAAAGTAAAAATGTATGTTTTTACAGTGGTCTTGCTAATAAAATGGTGCAGGTATATCATGACCCTTACTAAGAAGAACCTGCTGGTGCACAGAGCACAGTGCAGATGGCTCCTTAAACCTCCACTTCTCTAGCCCAAGTGCACAATCCACTTTTTGTTTTCTCTTTTTTGTCTTGATAATTGTTGTTTCAGATGAACCTCCCGCAGTTAAGAAAAAATGAGAAATGCCTGAAATCTTTCTAACTTGGGCTTAAGAAGACATTTCTTTATAAGAATCTTATTGAATGAACCCCATTGCTTAATAATCACAGTAACATAACTCTAATTAAAGCCGCAAGCGGCGATAAAGACCCTCGCCTCCCTTGAGACCGCGGGGAATCATGGAATCATCGGAGGATTGCATTTTGTGCTTTAAAGCGTAAACTTCACAGTAATGTCAAATAACCAGGCCTGTGCTACTGCTTGAATCTTCTTCTGGCTGGATCCTGCTTCGTCACCTCGGGCCTGTGCTACTGCTGGGGCCTGCTACACCACCTTGTAATTTAGAGTTAAAGGCCTCCACAATCCCTGGTTTTCCTGGGAGCTGTCTGAACTTTTGAAAATAATAGATTATGCTTGGGCTAAGGCGAGAAAAACAAAGGACTGTTTTTTTAAAAGAGAGGTGTATTCTAAGAAGATTCTCACATTCAATTCAAAATGGCCGCCTTCCCGTGTATGATAGGGTGTGGTCACAATTGGCTTTTTTGTTCATAAGCCCATACTGGATGTGTGTACCAAGTTTCATTTGCTTACGACAAACAAAAATTTTCACTTCCTATTGACTTTGTCCACATATTTGGGGCGTTGCTATGGCAACACATTTATAGATAGGGGGTGGTCACCATTGGCTTTTTTGTTCATAAGCCCATACTGGATGTGTGTACCAAGTTTCATTTGCTTATGATAAACTAAAAATTTCACTTCCCATTGACTTTGTCCACATATTTGGGGCGTTGCTCTGGCAACACATTTATAGATAGGGGGTGGTTGTCATTGGCTTTTATGTTCGTCATGACATAAGAGATGTGTGTACCAAATTTCATGTCTCTATGACAAACTAAATTCTTGGGTCCCATTATAAGTTTGTAGGGGGCGCTGGAGAGCCATTTCTAAAGATAACCCTTTTATTTACATATTTTTGTGTTCAGGTCATGAATGTGCACAAACGCCTTTTTGGGTCCGACTTTATCCGAGAAGGCGTTTTAGAGTTAAGAGACATTTTATTTTCACAAAAATGGCCACCTCGTTACAGGCTTGCCACACCCATCCCCGATAAGATATCTACAACAAAGTTATAACTTTGGTTGACAGACGTGTCTAGATGATACTCACCAAATTTGGGGCCATTTAGATTAAAACACGATGAGTTGAATCATTTTGCGAGGAGTGCGATTTTAGTGGTCGCGTGTTCCACCCCACGGCGGACTTCCTGTTGAGTTTAGGGTGTGGCTGTCATAGACTTTTATATTTGCCCTGAGGTGTTCTATGGATGTACCAAGTTTCATTTTTCTACGTTGGAAAAAAGTTACTTTCACTTTCCATAGGCCCAATGTATTTTGACTTTTCCAGGGGTCGCCACTGAGTCATTTTTTCATATTTTTCTTATGGACTTCATTTCTATAAATTTTTCCGGGCTTGAATTTTGGGCAAAGTTTCCTGAGTTTTCGTGCATGTTCAGGGGGTCAAATTTGCCCTCAAAGAGCAGAATAATAATAATTAAAGCCGCAAGCGGCGATAAAGACCCTCGCCTCCCTTGAGACCGCGGGAATCATGTACTCGGAGGATTGCATTTTGTGCTTTAAAGCGTAAACTTCACAGTAATGTCAAATAACCAGGCCTGTGCTACTGCTTGAATCTTCTTCTGGCTGGATCCTGCTTCATCGCCTCGGGCCTGTGCTACTGCTGGGGCCTGCTACACCACCTTGTAATTTAGAGTTAAAGGTCTCCACAATCCCTGGTTTTCCTGGGAGCTGTCTGAACTTTTGAAAATAATAGATTATGCTTGGGCTAAGGCGAGAAAAACAAAGTACTGTTTTTTTAAAAGAGAGGTGTATTCTAAGAAGATTCTCACATTCAATTCAAAATGGCCGCCTTCCCGTGTATGATAGGGTGTGGTCACCATTGGCTTTTTTGTTCATAAGCCCATACTGGATGTGTGTACCAAGTTTCATTTGCTTACGACAAACTAAAATTTTCACTTCCCATTGACTTTGTCCACATATTTGGGGCGTTGCTATGGCAACACATTTATAGATAGGGGGTGGTCACCATTGGCTTTTTTGTTCATAAGCCCATACTGGATGTGTGTACCAAGTTTCATTTGCTTATGATAAACTAAAATTTTCACTTCCCATTGACTTTGTCCACATATTTGGGGCGTTGCTATGGCAACACATTTATAGATAGAGGGTGGTTGTCATTGGCTTTTATGTTCGTCATGACATAAGAGATGTGTGTACCAAATTTGAAGTCTCTATGACAAACTAAATTCTTGGGTCCCATTATAAGTTTGTAGGGGGCGCTGGAGAGCCATTTCTAAAGATAACCCTTTTATTTACATATTTTTGTGTTCAGGTCATGAATGTGCACAAACGCTTTTTGGGTCCAACGCGATCCGAGAAGGCGTTGAGAGTTAAGAGACATTTTATTTTCACAAAAATGGCCACCTCGTTACAGGCTTGCCACACCCATACCCGATAAGATATCTACAACAAAGTTATAACTTTGGTTGACACACGTGTCTAGATGATACTCACCAAATTTGGGGCCATTTAGATAAAAACACGATGAGTTGAATCATTTTGCGCGAGGAGTGCGATTTTAGTGGTCGCTGCTCCACCCCACACGGCGGACTTCCTGTTGAGTTTAGGGTGTGGCTGTCATAGACTTTTATATTTGCCCTAAGGTGTTCTATGGATGTACCAAGTTTCATTTTTCTACGTTGGAAAAAAGTTACTTTCACTTTCCATAGGCCAATGTATTTTGACTTTTCTAGGGGTCGCCACTGAGTCATTTTTCATATTATTTCTTATGGACTTCATTTCTATAAATTTTTCGGGCTTGAATTTTGGGCAAAGTTTCCTGAGTTTTCGTGCATGTTCAGGGGGTCAAATTTGCCCTCAAAGAGCAGAATAATAATAATAATAATAACGGACGCTATCAAAAATAATAGACCCTTCCGGTTATCACCGGCTCGGGTCTAATAATTAAAGCCGCAAGCGGCGATAAAGACCCTCGCCTCCCTTGAGACCGCGGGGAATCATGTACTCGGAGGATTGCATTTTGTACTTTAAAGCGTAAACTTCACAGTAATGTCAAATAACCAGGCCTGTGCTACTGCTTGAATCTTCTTCTGGCTTCGTCACCTCGGGCCTGTGCTACTGCTGGGGCCTGCTACACCACCTTGTAATTTAGAGTTAAAGGCCTCCACAATCCCTGGTTTTCCTGGGAGCTGTCTGAACTTTTGAAAATAATAAATTATGCTTGGGCTAAGGCGAGAAAAACAAAGGACTGTTTTTTTAAAAGAGAGGTGTAATCTAAGAAGATTCACATATTCAATTCAAAATGGCCGCCTTCCCGTGTGTGATAGGGTGTGGTCACCATTGGCGTTTTTGTTCATAAGCCCATACTGGATGTGTGTACCAAGTTTCATTTGCTTACGACAAACTAAAATTTTCACTTCCTATTGACTTTGTCCACATATTTGGGGCGTTGCTATGGCAACACATTTATAGATAGGGGGTGGTCACCATTGGCTTTTTTGTTCATAAGCCCATACTGGATGTGTGTACCAAGTTTCATTTGCTTATGATAAACTAAAAATTTCACTTCCCATTGACTTTGTCCACATATTTGGGGCGTTGCTATGGCAACACATTTATAGATAGGGGGTGGTTGTCATTGGCTTTTATGCTCGTCATGACATAAGAGATGTGTGTACCAAATTTGAAGTCTCTATGACAAACTAAATTCTTGGGTCCCATTATAAGTTTGTAGGGGGCGCTGGAGAGCCATTTCTAAAGATAACCCTTTTATTTACATATTTTTGTGTTCAGGTCATGAATGTGCACAAACGCCTTTTGGGTCCGACTTGATCTGAGAAGGCGTTTTGAGAGTTAAGAGACATTTTATTTTCACAAAAATGGCCACCTCGTTACAGGCTTGCCACACCCATACCCGATAAGATATCAACAAAGTTATAACTTTGGTTGACACACGTGTCTAGATGATACTCATTAAATTTGGGGCCATTTAGATAAAAACACGATGAGTTGAATCATTTTGCGCGAGGAGTGCGATTTTAGTGGTTGCTGCCCACCCCACACGGCGGACTTCCTGTTGAGTTTAGGTGTGGCTGTCATAGACTTTTATATTTGCCCTGAGGTGTTCTATGGATGTACCAAGTTTCATTTTTCTACGTTGGAAAAAAGTTACTTTCACTTTCCATAGGCCCAATGTATTTTGACTTTTCCAGGGGTCGCCACTGAGTCATTTTTCATATTTTTCTTGGACTTCATTTCTATAAATTTTTCGCTGGCTTGAATTTTGGGCAAAGTTTCCTGAGTTTTCGTGCATGTTCAGGGGTCAAATTTGCCCTCAAAGAGCAGAATAATAATAATAATAATAATAACGGACGCTATCAAAAATAATAGACCCTTCCGGTTATCACCGCTCGGTCTAATAATTAAAGCCAAGCGGCGATAAAGACCTCGCCTCCCTTGAGACCGCGGGAATCATGTACTCGGAGGATTGCATTTTGTGCTTTAAAGCGTAAACTTCACAGTAATGTCAAATAACCAGGCCTGTGCTACTGCTTGAATCTTCTTCTGGCTGGATCCTGCTTCATCACCTCGGGCCTGTCCTACTGCTGGGGCCTGCTACACCACCTTGTAATTTAGAGTTAAAGGTCTCCACAATCCCTGGTTTTCCTGGGAGCTGTCTGAACCTTTGAAAATAATAGATTATGCTTGGGCTAAGGCGAGAAAAACAAAGTACTGTTTTTTAAAAGAGAGGTGTATTCTAAGAAGATTCTCACATTCAATTCAAAATGGCCGCCTTCCCGTGTGTGATAGGGTGTGGTCACCATTGGCTTTTGTTCATAAGCCCATACTGGATGTGTGTACCAAGTTTCATTTGCTTACGACAAACTAAAATTTTCACTTCCTATTGACTTTGTCCACATATTTGGGGCGTTGCTATGGCAACACATTTATAGATAGGGGGTGGTCACCATTGGCTTTTTGTTCATAAGTCCATACTGGATGTGTGTACCAAGTTTCATTTGCTTATGATAAACTAAAATTTTCACTTCCCATTGACTTTGTCCACATATTTGGGGCGTTGCTATGGCAACACATTTATAGATAGGGGGTGGTTGTCATTGGCTTTTATGTTCGTCATGACATAAGAGATGTGTGTACCAAATTTGAAGTCTCTATGACAAACTAAATTCTAAGCTCCCATTATAAGTTTGTAGGGGGCGCTGGAGAGCCATTTCTAAAGATAAACCTTTTATTTACATATTTTTGTGTTCAGGTCATGAATGTGCACAAACGCCTTTTTGGGTCCAACTCGATCCGAGAAGGCGTTTGAGAGTTAAGAGACATTTTATTTTCACAAAAATGGCCACCTTGTTACAGGCTTGCCACACCCATACCCGATAAGATATCTACAACAAAGTGTTAACTTTGGTTGGCACACGTGTCTAGATGATACTCACCAAATTTGGGGCCATTTAGATAAAAACACGATGAGTTGAATCATTTTGCGCGAGGAGTGCTATTTTAGTGGCGCTGCTCCACCTCCACACGGCGGACTTCCTGTTGACTTTAGGGTGTGGCTGTCATAGACTTTTATATTTGCCCTGAGGTGTCCTATGGATATACCAACTTTCATTTTTTTACGTAGCAAAAAAGTTACTTTCACTTTCCATAGGCCCAATGTATTTTGACTTTTCCAGGGGTCGCCACTGAGTCATTTTTTAATATTTATTCTTGCGGACTTCATTTCTATAAATTTTTCGCCGGGCTTGAATTTTGGGCAAAGTTTCCTGAGTTTTCGTGCATGTTCAGGGGGTCAAATTTGCCCTCAAAGAGTAGAAGAAGAATAATAATTAAAGCCGCAAGCGGCGATAAAGACCCTCGCCTCCCTTGATACCGCGGGGAATCATGTACTCGGAGGATTGCATTTTGTGCTTTAAAGCGTAAACTTCACAGTAATGTCAAATAACCAGGCCTGTGCTACTGCTTGAATCTTCTTCTGGCTGGATCCTGCTTCATCACCTCGGGCCTGTGCTACTCCCAAGGCCTGCTACACCACCGTGTAATTTAGAGTTAAAGGCCTCCACAATCCCTGGTTTTCCTGGGAGCTGTCTGAACTTATGAAAATAATAGATTATGCTTGGGCTAAGGCGAGAAAAACAAAGTACTGTTTTTTAAAAGAGAGGTGTATTCTAAGAAGATTCACATATTCAATTCAAAATGGCCGCCTTCCCGTGTGTGATAGGGTGTGGTCACCATTGGGTTTTTTGTTCATAAGCCCATACTGGATGTGTGTACCAAGTTTCATTTGCGACAAACTAAAATTTTCACTTCCTATTGACTTTGTCCACATATTTGGGGCGTTGCTATGGCAACACATTTATAGATAGGGGGTGGTCACCTTTGGCTTTTTTGTTCATAAGCCCATGCTGGATGTGTGTACCAAGTTTCATTTGCTTACGACAAACTAAAATTTTCACTTCCCATTGACTTTGTCCACATATTTGGGGCGCTATGGCAACACATTTATAGATATGGGGTGGTTGTCATTGGCTTTTATGTTCGTCATGACATAAGAGATGTGTGTACCAAATTTGAAGTCTCTATGACAAACTAAATTCTAAGCTCCCATTATAAGATTGTAGGGGGCGCTGGAGAGCCATTTCTAAAGATAACCCTTTTATTTACATATCTTTGTGTTCAGGTCATGAATGTGCACAAACGCCTTTTTGGGTCCGACTTGATCCGAGAAGGCGTTTGAGAGTTAAGAGACATTTTGTTTTCACAAAAATGGCCACCTCGTTACAGGCTTGCCACACCCATACCCGATAAGATATCTACAACAAAGTTATAACTTTGGTTGACACACGTGTCTAGATGATACTCACCAAATTTGGGGCCATTTAGATAAAAACACGATGAGTTGAATCATTTTGCGCGAGGAGTGCGATTTAGGTGGCCGCGCGTTCCACCCCACACGGCGGACTTCCTGTTGACTTTAGGGTGTGACTGTCATATACTTTTCTGTTTGCCCTAAGGTGTCCTATGGATGTACCAAGTTTCATTTTTCTATGTTGGAAAAAACTTACTTTCACTTTCCATAGGCCCAATGTATTTTGACTTTTCCAGGGGTCGCCACTGAGTCATTTTTTCATATTTTTTCTTGCGGACTTCATTTCAATAAATTTTTCGCCGGGCTTGAATTTTGGCCAAAGTTTCCTGAGTTTTCGTGCATGTTCAGGGGGTCAAATTTGCCCTCAAAGAGCAGAAGAAGAATAATAATTAAAGCCGCAAGCGGCGATAAAGACCCTCGCCTCCCTTGAGACCGCGGGGAATCATGTACTCGGAGGATTGCATTTTGTGCTTTAAAGCGTAAACTTCACAGTAATGTCAAATAACCAGGCCTGTGCTACTGCTTGAATCTTCTTCTGGCTGGATCCTGCTTCATCACCTCGGGCCTGTGCTACTGCTGGGGCCTGCTACACCACCTTGTAATTTAGAGTTAAAGGTCTCCACAATCCCTGGTTTTCCTGGGAGCTGTCTGAACTTTTGAAAATAATAGATTATGCTTGGGCTAAGGCGAAAAACAAAGTACTGTTTTTTTAAAAGAGAGGTGTATTCTAAGAAGATTCTCACATTCAATTCAAAATGGCCGCCTTCCCGTGTGTGATAGGGTGTGGTCACCATTGGCTTTTTTGTTCATAAGCCCATACTGGATGTGTGTACCAAGTTTCATTTGCTTACGACAAACTAAAATTTTCACTTCCTATTGACTTTGTCCACATATTTGGGGCGTTGCTATGGCAACACATTTATAGATAGGGGGTGGTCACCATTGGCTTTTTTGTTCATAAGCCCATACTGGATGTGTGTACCAAGTTTCATTTGCTTATGATAAACTAAAATTTTCACTTCCCATTGACTTTGTCCACATATTTGGGGCGTTGCTATGGCAACACATTTATAGATAGGGGTGGTTGTCATTGGCTTTTATGTTCGTCATGACATAAGAGATGTGTGTACCAAATTTGAAGTCTCTATGACAAACTAAATTCTTGGGTCCCATTATAAGTTTGTAGGGGGCGCTGGAGAGCCATTTCTAAAGATAACCCTTTTATTTACATATTTTTGTGTTCAGGTCATGAATGTGCACAAATGCCTTTTTGCATCCCACTCGATCCGAAAAGGCGTTTGAGAGTTAAGAGACGTTTTATTTTCACAAAAATGGCCACCTCGTTACAGGCTTGCCACACCCATACCCGATAAGATATCTACAACAAAGTTATAACTTTGGTTGACACACGTGTCTAGATGATACTCACCAAATTTGGGGCCATTTAGATAAAAACACGATGAGTTGAATCATTTTGCGCGAGCAGTGCGATTTTAGTGGCCGCGCGTTCCACCCCACACGGCGGACTTCCTGTTGACTTTAGGGTGTGGCTGTCATAGACTTTTATATTTGCCCTAAGGTGTTCTATGGATGTACCAAGTTTCATTTTTCTACGTTGGAAAAAAGTTACTTTCACTTTCCATAGGCCAATGTATTTTGACTTTTCCAGGGGTCGCCACTGAGTCATTTTTTCATATTATTTCTTTCGGACTTCATTTCTATAAATTTTTCGCTGGGCTTGAATTTTGGGCAAAGTTTCCTGAGTTTTCGTGCATGTTCAGGGGTCAAATTTGCCCTCAAAGAGCAGAATAATAATAATAATAATAACGGACGCTATCAAAATAATAGACCCTTCCGGTTATCACCGGCTCGGTCTAATAATAATTAAAGCAAGCGATAAAGACCTCGCCTCCCTTGAGACCGCGGGACACATGTACTGGGGATTGCATTTTGTGCTTTAAAGCGTAAACTTCACAGTAATGTCAAATAACTAGGCCTGTGCTACTGCTTGAATCTTCTTCTGGCTGGATCCTGCTTCATCACCTCGGGCCTGTGCTACTGCTGGGGCCTGCTACACCGCCTTGTAATTTAAAGTTAAAGGTCTCCACAATCCCTGGTTTTCCTGGGAGCTGTCTGAACTTTTGAAAATAATAGATTATGCTTGGGCTAAGGCCAGAAAAACAAAGGACTGTTTTTTTAAAAGAGAGGTGTATTCAAAGAAGATTCTCACATTCAATTCAAAATGGCCGCCTTCCCGTGTATGATAGGGTGTGGTCACAATTGGCTTTTTTGTTCATAAGCCCATACTGGATGTGTGTACCAAGTTTCATTTGCTTACGACAAACTAAAAATTTCACTTCCTATTGACTTTGTCCACATATTTGGGGCGTTGCTATGGCAACACATTTATAGATAGGGGGTGGTCACCATTGGCTTTTTTGTTCATAAGCCCATACTGGATGTGTGTACCAAGTTTCATTTGCTTATGATAAACTAAAATTTTCACTTCCCATTGACTTTGTCCACATATTTGGGGCTATGGCAACACATTTATAGATAGGGGTGGTTGTCATTGGCTTTTATGTTCGTCATGACATAAGAGATGTGTGTACCAAATTTGAAGTCTCTATGACAAACTAAATTCTTGGGTCCCATTATAAGTTTGTAGGGGCGCTGGAGAGCCATTTCTAAAGATAACCCTTTTATTTACATATCTTTGTGTTCAGGTCATGAATGTGCACAAACGCCTTTTGGGTCCGACTTGATCCGAGAAGGCGTTTTAGAGTTAAGAGACATTTTATTTTCACAAAAATGGCCACCTCGTTACAGGCTTGCCACACCCATACCCGATAAGATATCTACAACAAAGTGTTAACTTTGGTTGGCACACGTGTCTAGATGATACTCACCAAATTTGGGGCCATTTAGATAAAAACACGATGAGTTGAATCATTTTGGCGCGAGGAGTGCGATTTTAGTGGCAGCTGCTCCACCCCACACGACGGACTTCCTGTTGACTTTAGGGTGTGGCTGTCATAGACTTTTATATTTGCCCTAAGGTGTCCTATGGATGTACCAAGTTTCATTTTTTACGTAGCAAAAAGTTACTTTCACTTTCTATAGGCCCAATGTATTTTGACTTTTCCAGGGGTCGCCACTGAGTCATTTTTTCATATTTTTTCTTGCAAACTTCATTTCTATAAATTTTTCGCCGGGCTTGAATTTTGGGCAAAGTTTCCTGAGTTTTCGTGCATGTTCAGGGGTCAAATTTGCCTCTCAAAGAGCAGAAGAAGAATAATAACGGACGCTATCAGAAATAATAGACCCTTCCGGTTATCACCGGCTCGGGTCTAATTAAAGCCGCAAGCGGCGATAAAGACCCTCGCCTCCCTTGAGACCGCGGGGAATCATGTACTCGGAGGATTGCATTTTGTGCTTTAAAGCGTAAACTTCACAGTAATGTCAAATAACCAGGCCTGTGCTACTGCTTGAATCTTCTTCTGGCTGGATCCTGCTTCATCACCTCGGGCCTGTGCTACTGCTGGGGCCTGCTACACCACCTTGTAATTTAGAGTTAAAGGTCTCCACAATCCCTGGTTTTCCTGGGAGCTGTCTGAACTTTTGAAAATAATAGATTATGCTTGGGCTAAGGCGAGAAAAACAAAGGACTGTTTTTTTAAAAGAGAGGTGTATTCTAAGAAGATTCTCACATTCAATTCAAAATGGCCGCCTTCCTGTGTATGATAGGGTGTGGTCACAATTGGCTTTTTTGTTCATAAGCCCATACTGGATGTGTGTACCAAGTTTCATTTGCTTACGACAAACTAAAATTTTCACTTCCCATTGACTTTGTCCACATATTTGGGGCGTTGCTATGGCAACACATTTATAGATAGGGGTGGTCACCATTGGCTTTTGTTCATAAGCCCATACTGGATGTGTGTACCAAGTTTCATTTGCTTATGATAAACTAAAATTTCACTTCCCATTGACTTTGTCCACACATTTGGGGCGTTGCTATGGCAACACATTTATAAATAGAGGGTGGTTGTCATTGGCTTTTATGCTCGTCATGACATAAGAGATGTGTCTACCAAATTTCATGTCTCTATGACAAACTAAATTCTTGGGTCCCATTATAAGTTTGTAGGGGCGCTGGAGAGCCATTTCTAAAGATAACCCTTTTATTTACATATCTTTGTGTTCAGGTCATGAATGTGCACAAACGCCTTTTTGGGTCCAACTCGATCCGAGAAGGCGTTTGAGAGTTAAGAGACATTTTATTTTCACAAAAATGGCCACCTCGTTACAGGCTTGCCACACCCATACCCGATAAGATATCTACAACAAAGTTATAACTTTGGTTGACACACGTGTCTAGATGATACTCACCAAATTTGGGGCCATTTAGATAAAAACACGATGAGTTGAATCATTTTGCGCGAGGAGTGCGATTTAGTGGTCGCTGCTCCACCCCACACGGCGGACTTCCTGTTGAGTTTAGGGTGTGGCTGTCATAGACTTTTATATTTGCCCTAAGGTGTTCTATGGATGTACCAAGTTTCATTTTTCTACGTTGGAAAAAAGTTACTTTCACTTTCCATAGGCCAATGTATTTTGACTTTTCTAGGGGTCGCCACTGAGTCATTTTTTCATATTATTTCTTTCGGACTTCATTTCTATAAATTTTTCGCCGGGCTTGAATTTTGGGCAAAGTTTCCTGAGTTTTCGTGCATGTTCAGGGGGTCAAATTTGCCCTCAAAGAGCAGAATAATAATAATAATAATAATAACGGACGCTATCAAAAATAATAGACCCTTCCGGTTATCACCGGCTCGGGTCTAATAATAACGGACGCTATCAGAAATAATAGACCCTTCCGGTTATCACCGGCTCGGGTCTAATAATAATAACGGACGCTATCAGAAATAATAGACCCTTCCGGTTATCACCGCTCGGTCTAATAATAACGGACGCTATCAGAAATAATAGACCCTTCCGGTTATCACCGGCTCGGGTCTAATAATAAATTCCACTATGCTTGTTTGTAGACAACAGCTCGTCTTTGGATGCTACCAAAAAGGTCAAAAACCGCACACACCACCTTTAAAACTGGGTCAGTTTCCACAGATCCCTGGCTGGGTCTACAGCAAAACATTGTTTTTGCCTACACCGAGTATGGTCTTGTCACAATTAATCTTCTCAAAATCAAACAGGTTTTTCAATCTAAACTTGACTTTAGAGCAGAGTAGCTGTGACCTGATTGTGTGTCTGCATGCAGTTCATGTTTAAATAATTATGTAGTTAAACTTGTGCATTGAGCCTTTCAATATTTTCTTACCTTGATGCAACAAAGCACATCCAAAATGCCATTAAAATTAATGCAAAACCTTGAGTACAATGTTTTATTCAAATATTACTATCACGAGGATTTTGGGCTCAACATGAGCTGCACTAAAGTATAACTGCCACTAGTCTAGATGAAATAGTTGAAAGCAGATGTAAGTACCAAATAATTCATATTCTGTAAAGTGTCTGAAATATGTCTTCTTAGTGATGTTACAACAGTGTTCAGGTGCCTCCTCCTTAACCTTTTATTAGATTATGACCTCGATTACTGAGAATCATCTCAATGTTATGTACAGTATAGTGTTGTCTCAAATACAATCAGGTCTTAGTCTCAGACATTTTATAATAATTATTATGGTTTTGTTCAGTGGAACAAAAATTTAAATTCTAATTAGGAAAATGAACTCAACTCTTTTATTTTCTGAGTAAACAGAGCATTGCACTTTGCCTTCCAAGCCTTAGTATTTATAATTATGAATGTTATAGAAGTACTTATAGTGAAGACAAGAGTTTGTTACATGTAGGGGATCAACAAGAATAATGACAAAAGCACAATCATGTTAGCCTGGCCTGCCAGACTCAATAACTTTCTTAGACTTAGCCCGTCTTCCACTTGAGCTCAATACCATTTACTGTCTAGAATTTCCACTTTTAATTAATAGCAACCTAAGGTGAAGCTCAATCTTTTTTAGGCTTTTCATTTGACTGTAATCTACCTGAATAAATGGGACAGCAGTAGCTCAGTGGTAGAGTGGCCATCCTTTGACGTTTTTCGAAACATCATAACCAAAAACATCATAAACATCCCGCTCTCCCCCACAGTTCATACTGTCGTTGTGTCCTTGGGCAAGACACTTAACCCACCTTGCCTCCAGTGGTGTTCCAGCTGTAACACTGGTAAAGCTCTTTGAGTGCCTACTAGGTAGAAAAGCCCTATATAAAAAAAAAGCATACTCATGCAAAAATAAATCTGGCAACACAAGGAGTCATAAGTCAGTTACTTACTCCGACACAAGTAACTTAAATAAATGATTCTGCTAAAAGTAAGTCCACATTCAAACACATCGCCCTGAAATGGAAGGTAGACGTACTCCACTCTAAGTGACAGGCTACAAAGCACATTCCCACGTTGCTTCTAAAGTGCTCTCACTGACTGACAGCAGCATATCATTTCTGTCCATTTATTTTCAAGCTTTCACTCACCTGACAGGACATTGAAGGCTTTTATTAGCTTTACTCATCTACTCCCTTTCCCATATTAACAGCTCCACACTAACTTGGTTTTGATGAGATGTTAATAAACACAACTTTACAGTAACAACTTCACATAAACACAACAGAAATGTACAAATTGCTTTAGATATTGTTGCTGAAATACTGACATTAAATCAATCAGGGGAATAAAGAAATGTACTTGTAGGGATCGTTTGCAAAATGAGCAGCTGTTAACGGGTTAGGGTTATCATTAATCATGCATTTACTTGTGTTTGTGTGAAAAAAATTACCCACAGTCATGTCAGTACTTCATATAAGGTCTTGTATAAACAAAATACAGCACCAACATTCCCACTCTGCAAGCCGTCGCTAAGTAATTAATATTGATCAAGATTTGGTGCTTAATGTTCTTCTCCTCAAACATGTTTTCTACAGTGCACAATCAATTTTGAGCAGCAGAGCTAGTATCTCTGTATCTCTGTCACTGTGCTAACGCTGACAACATGAAACAGTCTATGTTTAAAAAAATAAATAAAATTAAAGCCGCAAGCGGCGATAAAGGCCCTCGCCTCCCTTGAGACCGCGGGGACACATGCACTCGGAGGATTTCATTTCGTGCTTTAAAGCGTAAACTTCACGGTAATGTCAAATAACCGGGCCTGTGCTACTGCTTGGGCCTGCTACACCACCTTGTAACCTAACCTTAGAGTTAAAGGTCTCCACAATCTCTGGTTTTCCTGGGAGCTGTCTGAACCTTTGGAAATAATAGATTATGCTTGGGCTAAGGCGAGAAAACAAAGTACTGGCTGGAGATTTGAGATGACTCAGGAATCGCTGCACCCCCTGTTTAAAAGACAAAATGTAAATATAACTTGTCTAAAAGTACAAGGTTACAAGTTCCAAATGATTCTGAGGAGTTTTCTAAGACTCTAGCCTTGGCTCTGGAGGGGCCTCCTCTAAAGGAAGGATCCTGGCAATTGGGAAATGGCATTTATTTCCCAAAGAAATGGCTTCCTCTTCACAGACTCATTACGACCACAGCCACAAATCTATCAAAAACAAATTGATAATTTTTTTGGCACACGTGTCTAGATGATACTCACCAAATTTGGAGCTGTTTAGATGAAAAGCCTTTAGACACAAGGGGTGCAATTTAGGTGGTCACGCATACACCCAACATAGTAGATTTCCTGTTGAGTTTACGATATGGCTGTAATACATTTTTCTGTTCGCCCTGAGGTGTCCTATGGATGTACCAAGTTTCATTTTTCTACGTTGGAAAAAAGTTACTTTCACTTTCCATAGGCCCAATGTATTTTGACTTTTCTAGGGGCCGCCACTGAGTCATTTTTCGTATTTTTTTCGGGACTTCAAATACATAAATTTTTGCCGGGCTTGAAGTCTGGGACCAATAAAAATGACTTTTAGTTGTTGGTTTACTGGGTCAAATTGAGAATCATTTTGCAGAAAAATTATAATAAAAAAATATATACCGAATTATAATAAAAAAATATATAACTCGAGCAAAAAAGTCTAGAAAAACACTTGTCTCATTTACATACATGTGTTTAGCTCATTTTGCCCAAGTTTGGTGTCTGTGGAATGAAGCAGCTATTTTTTGTTGTTTTTAAAAAAGAGGTGTATTCTAAGTCGGACCAAATTTTCAATTCAAAATGGCCGCCTTCCCGTGTGTGATAGGGTGTGGTCCCCATTGGCTTTTTGTTCATAAGCCCATGGTGGATATGTGTACCAAGTTTCATTTGCCTACAACAAACTAAAAATTTCACTTCCCATTGACTTTTTTCACATTTTTGGGACGTTGCTATGGCAACACATTTATAGATAGGGGGTGGTTGTCATTGGCTTTTATGCTCGTCATGACATAAGAGATGTGTGTACCAAATTTCATGTTTCTATGACAAACTAAATTCTTGGGTCCCATTATAAGTTTGTAGGGGCGCTGGAGAGCCATTTCTAAAGATAACCCTTTTATTTACATATCTTTGTGTTCAGGTCATGAATGTGCACAAACGCCTTTTTGGTTCCAACTCGATCCGAGAAGGCGTTTGAGAGTTAAGAGACGTTTTATTTTCACAAAAATGGCCACCTCGTTACAGGCTTGCTACACCCATACCCGATAAGATATCAACAACAAAGTTACAACTTTGGTTGGCACACGTGTCTAGATGATACTCACCAAATTTGGGGCCATTTAGATTAAAACACAATGATTTGCATCTTTCTGCGCAAGTGCGATTTTAGTGGCCGCGCGTTTCACCCCACATGGCGGACTTCCTGTTTAGTTTAGGGTGTGGCTGTCATTGACTTTTCTGTTTGCCCTGAGGTGTCCTATGGAGATACCAAGTTTCATTTTTCTGTGTTGAAAAAAACTTACTTTCACTTTCCATAGACCCAATGTATTTTGACTTTTCTAGGGGTCGCCACTGAGTCATTTTTCATTTTTTTTTTTCGGGGACTTCAAATACATATATTTTTCGCCGGGCTTGAAGTCTGGGACCAATAAAAATGACTTTTAGTTGTTGGTTTACTGGGTCAAATTGAGAATCATTTTGCAGAAAAATTATAATAAAAAATATATACCGAATTATAATAAAAAAAAATATAACTCGAGCAAAAAAGTCTAGAAAAACACTTGTCTCATTTACATACATGTGTTTAGCTCATTTTGCCCAAGTTTGGTGTCTGTGGAATGAAGCAGCTATTTTTTGTTGTTTTTTAAAAAAGAGGTGTATTCTAAGTCGGACCAAATTTTCAATTCAAAATGGCCGCCTTCCCGTGTGTGATAGGGTGTGGTCCCCATTGGCTTTTTGTTCATAAGCCCATGGTGGATATGTGTACCAAGTTTCATTTGCCTACAACAAACTAAAAATTTCACTTCCCATTGACTTTTTTCACATTTTTGGGACGTTGCTATGGCAACACATTTATAGATAGGGGGTGGTTGTCATTGGCTTTTATGCTCGTCATGACATAAGAGATGTGTGTACCAAGTTTCATGTTTCTATGACAAACTAAATTCTTGGGTCCCATTATAAGTTTGTAGGGGGCGCTGGAGAGCCATTTCTAAAGATAACCCTTTTATTTACATATCTTTGTGTTCAGGTCATGAATGTGCACAAACGCCTTTTTGGTTCCAACTCGATCCGAGAAGGCGTTTGAGAGTTAAGAGACGTTTTATTTTCACAAAAATGGCCACCTCGTTACAGGCTTGCCTCACCCATACCCGATAAGATATCAACAACAAAGTTACAACTTTGGTTGGCACACGTGTCTAGATGATACTCACCAAATTTGGGGCCATTTAGATTAAAACACAATGATTTGCATCTTTCTGCGCAAGGGGTGCAATTTTAGTGGCCGTGCGTTTCACCCCACATGGCGGACTTCCTGTTGAGTTTAGGGTGTGACTGTCATTGACTTTTCTGTTTGCCCTGAGGTGTCCTATGGATATACCAAGTTTCATTTTTCTGCGTTGAAAAAAACTTACTTTCACTTTCCATAGGCCCAATGTATTTTGATTTTGTAGGGGTCGCCACTGAGTCATTTTTCGTTTTTTTTTTTCGGCGACTTCAAAAACATACCATTTTTGCCAAACTTGAAGTCTGGGACCAATAAAAATGACTTTTTGTGCATGTTCACTGGGTCAAATTTAGGATCATTTGGTCACAATAAAGATAAAAAAAAAAAAAAAAAAAAAAAAAAATCCGAGCAAAAACAATAGGCCCTCCCGGCTATCACCGGCTCGGGCCTAATAATTCTATTAAAAATACACAGAAGTCAAAGATTTGTGCTCAGGAAAAAGCAATACAAAATCAACAACTTTTTTTTATGACTGCTTGAAAATGTCAACTGGAGCTCACACAATAAATGAGGTTGAGTTGTTTAATAATAAGAAAGCTTAAAAGGGTATTTTTTTATGAGGAGACTCTTTGATCATTGCGAGCAGAGGCCCATTATCATCACAGGATTATTTGTTGCTGTCATTCTGCAGCGTTGCCTACTTAAGGCAGAAGCTGTAAAGAAGAGCTATGGTCTCTAAACGGGGAGATATAGAGCAACCACAGGCTCACATGACAAATGAGGGGCTCGGCCCACACTTATTTATGGCTACTTAAAGCTGTCAGTTGAAGATGATAAGGGGTGACTGCTTGATTAGAAAGTGTAAGATCAGGCTTGTCCTTATGACCTATTACAGAACAGATAGGAAACGGTAGATATCAGCAGGTGGAAATGTTTTTTTTTACGCTCATGCTCATTTGTTTACATTCCAGGTGGACAAGATAAAATAACTGAAAAGAGTTATCATGATGTGTGCTTCTGCTTCATTTTTCAATCTAACCTCCGTTTGCGATGACTGATATCAAGATGGGAGGCAGAACCTGAAAATGAATTGGACAGCAGAATGGGAGAACAGTAGTAGTTTGTGAAAGGTAATTTGCAATCCTCTACAACCTCAATCTTTCAATTGTTACCTCAAAAAGCACTTTTTTTTTTGCTTCGGAATTTTCTCCTTTCTTTCCTTGTCTTTAAAATGAGAAATAAAAATGTTGTAAAATGTTATTAAACAGTGGAAAAATAGTGTGTATGCTGTGGTCCACTCCAGTAGTATAAAATGTTAAGCTCTATATATGTATGTTTGTTCAAACTGGCCTCACACTTTGACTGGGTTTATCTCCCATCTTTGTACTAAGTGAGTCTTCTGCTGCAATGCAGTTCAAAGACTGATAGGATCCGTGGCTTTTTTTTTTTATTGCAGGCTGCTGTGCGATCATCTTACAGTGCATGGCGAAAGTATTCAGCCTCCTTGAACTTTGTGGCCTTTTGCCACATTTCAGGCTTCAAACATAAAGATATGAAACTGTAATTTTTTTTGTGAAGAATCAACAACAAGTGGGACACAATCATGAAGTAGAACAAAATTTATTGGATATTTCAAACTTTTTTAACAAATAAAAAACTGAAAAATTGGGCGTGCAAAAGAATTTAGCCCCTTAACTTAATACTGTGTAGCGCCACCTTTTGCTGCGATTACAGCTGTAAGTCGCTTGGGGAATGTCTCTATCAGTTTTGCACATCGAGAGACTGAAATTTTTGCCCATTCCTCCTTGCAAAACAGCTCGAGCTCAGTGAGGTTGGATGGAGAGCATTTGTGAACAGCAGTTTTCATTTCTTTCCACAGATTCTCGATTGGATTCAGGTCTGGACTTTGACTTGGCCATTCTAACACCTGGATATGTTTATTTGTGAACCATTCCATTGTAGATTTTGCTTTATGTTTTGGATCATTGTCTTGTTGGAAGACAAATCTCCGTCCCAGTCTCAGGACTTTTGCAGAATCCATCAGGTTTTCTTCCAGAATGGTCCTGTATTTGGCTCCATCCATCTTCCCGTCAATTTTAACCATCTTCCCTGTCCCTGCTGAAGAAAAGCAGGCCCAAACCATGATGCTGCCACCACCATGTTTGACAGTGGGGATGGTGTGTTCAGGGTGATGAGCTGTGTTGCTTTTACGCCAAACATAACGTTTTGCATTGTTGCCAAAAGTTCATTTTGGTTTCATCTGACCAGAGCACCTTCTTCCACATGTTTGATGTGTCTCCCAGGAGGCTTGTGGCAAACTTTAAACAACACTTTTTATGGATATCTTTAAGAAATGGATTTCTTCTTGCCACTCTTCCATAAAGGCCAGATTTGTGCAGTATACGACTGATTGTTGTCCTATGGACAGAGTCTCCCACCTCAGCTGTAGATCTCTGCAGTTCATCCAGAGTGATCATGGGCCTCTTGGCTGCATCTCTGATCAGTCTTCTCCTTGTATGAGCTGAAAGTTTAGAGGAACGGCCAGGTCTTGGTAGATATGCAGTGGTCTGATACTCCTTCCATTTTAATATTATCGCTTGCACAGTGCTCCTTGGGATGTTTAAAGCTGGAAATCTTTTTGTATCCAAATCGGCTTTAAACTTATATCTTTATGTTTGAAGCCTGAAGTGTGGCAAAAGGTCGCAAAGTTCAAGGGGGCCGAATCCTTTCGCAAGGCACTGTAAGTTGATGGTTACGTATCTGATTCTTGCTAAAGCCTGTTCTGTTGGCGATAGACCAGGATTTGTGGAGTGAAGGACCCACTGGTAATGTAGAAAGTCAAATTGCTGCAAGTCTTCACTCAAAGATCTTTCGTTTAAATGTAATGTGATAAAATTTGTTAAGTAAATATTTTAAGTTTAAGTCTAATAGTATTTTAGCATTGAATTTATATACCAATACTACTGAGGAGATATTTTACTAATACACAATGGCAAGCTACATGTTGACAACACATGACCCAAATAACTAATAGTTTTTCTGTGGCAGAAAATGTAATAGAAGTTAGAAGGACAACAACAATTACGTTTCATGTCATTCACTGTCTAGAGATATATCATAGACCTTTCCTTTAAAACAGACAGAGTAACACAGAGGCCCTGCGACTAACAATGGGCAGGGTGTAAGTCCCAAAGTTGCTGGGATAGGCTCCCGCAACACGTAATGGGACTAAGCAGAACAAAATGAATGAATGAATGAGTAACACAGAGCTCACCCTCTCTGTATGGTCCATTGAAAGCTGCAAAGTTAGTAAATCTACTGCCATCTTGTGGAAGCTATAAAGAATTCACTTCAGGTTAAAAGAACCGTTTAAACCAGTATGCTCCAATATGTAAGCTCTGACAATAGCAGAGCAGTATCAGTCAGTTTTGACATGTCTGCTGTACTGCTAGCATGAGGAAATTGTGCCTTCGATGGTAGTTCTCTATTCTCTTGAAACGGGGACCCATAAGGTAATCTGTGTGAAGGTTTTGAACCAAGTCATAGCAAACCCGAGTAGTTTTGAGGCCGGCATCTTTTTCTAAAAATATGTCTGCAAATAATCTGTTGATATACAGCTGCAGATGTTTATTGTCAGTTTTGTTAGTTATAGAGAGTTATATTATAGCTTTATTATAGTTATATTATAGCTAGTTATAGAGAAATCTATGTGCCATGTTTATCTCTATCTCCAACTTTCATTTTACTGTGGCATGGTGTTGATCCTATTGGATAAAGAATAAGGCCACTTTTTAGATTCACCTAAAAACTCTCTGACGGGGTTTGAACTGACTGACATCCCGATGAGGACTATAATCTTGTAGGTATGTGTACAGCTTTATTGTGGCAGATTAGTCTTAAGTACGTGATTTATCTTTGGCAGTACCAATGAGCACACAGGGAAAAACAGAGTGCCAAAGTCTGGGCACTCAGATTATTTGTCTGAGAAGAGAACTAATCAAGCTGGCAGCATTTGGATCTGCGAGTAATGAGCACTGAGTCAGGCCATGAGTTAGATGTGATGAAGATTTAGAAGGCCATTTACAGAAGAAAAAGTCCTCATGAAAAGAAGCAAGTCATAATTTTCCTCCCCTTTTAACTATGATAGGAACAGAATTTAAGAAGAAACAAGATAGCTCACTTGGGATCATACTTGCTAGTGGAATACTTTCTAAGACATTGGGCTAAGCCTTATTGCGTGCAGTTTATCACATAGTTTCAAAAACATTTGCTTTATTGTTCACCTTGATAAGATGCAGAAACATATCGTATGTTGTGTCTAGAAAAAATTAGATGTTCAAAGCTGTATTTGTTTGGTGTCCTTGTTTGTAGACAGAACACCAGATCATTTTGGGTTGCTGGTATTAGGGGTTTACGGGTTATTGGTATTCTTGTCAAAACAGATTTTCATTACTGACCAAAGATGCCAGGGCTGCCATGGTCCAGAAGTTATGTTTTTCACATTCTACCTACTGCCTTTATTTAGCAATGTCTAAAGGGGCATAGTATTTAATCTATAATAATATTTATCATCTCAGAGAAAGGAAAATATACGTATAAATTAAAACTTAGCTCCTATGTTTTAGAACCTTACTACAACTTAAGTCAGTGCATAGCTTTGAAAGGCCTTTATCACAAGCCTGTTTCATTTTGTTTCATCAAAAATGCTAACTTTTTGTAACTTTCAAAGGCTCAATCACCCCTTAGCCCTCGTTATCCTCATTCACGAGAGACAAAGGGGTGTCCCAATACTCATTTGGATCAAGGAAAAGAGGTAAGGGGTAGGGCTGTAAGATAAGATGAGATTAGATAAGATAAGATAGAATTTAATTGAGCCCACAGAGGGGAAATGCACAAATACAGCAGCTCTTAGACAGGTAAAGTGCCAGGAGTAAAATAAAGGTGAGCATGCAATGGAATAAAAAAGTATACACAATCTCAGCAGCATTTTAAATAGGGATGGGCATGAACATTCAAATATTCAATTTGCAATATATATATATATATATATATAATAAAAAAAATCAGTATTTAAAATTTTGCTGATTCATTTAATACATTTATTTTATTAAAAAAAAAACATTGCTGGCCATAAATTAAATAAATTCATAATGAGAAAACATTCTTTTTTACACAGATCACCAAAATAGTAAAATAAGTCCACGCGGCGATTGCTTTTCCTGTTCCTGCTCTGTTCACTTCTACCACTGAGTCACGTGACGACACGGCGACACACAGAGAGCAGGAGAAGGAGAGGTGACACTGACCTGTCCACTCACTCAGTTGAGCAGCAAAGGATTTAGGTGAAAAAAGGAATGGCTCGTAGCCTAACCTGCGACTCACAAACGCAGCAAAGTTTGGAATTACTTTGAACAAAATAATCAGCTCCTCGTGTGCAAAATTTGTCAAGTGAAACTAAGTTATCACAATAGTGAAGACTGTTTCATTTTCAGCTACAAAACACAGTATGTAGCTGGTAATTGTTTTTTAAAATATAACCCAATACACTTGTTTGGAAATGACGTTAAGAAATACTTTTCATAAATTAACGCTTCTTTCATTAAACTTTATTTAAATAAACCAATATTTGAATATTATTTAAATTATGAGCTTAAATATTCAAATATAATATTTGTTGAAAATGCCCAGCCCTAATTTTAAATCGATTTCTTTTGATATGTGGTAAACAAAGACTCCCTTTCGTTTTTGTTGTCATAGCCACATCATTCCCATGTCCTATGTCTGTGAGCAGGGACTGAGGAAACAGCAGCTGATACTGTCCAAAACAAAACTCAAGTCAAAATACTCACAATAAGCTTTTTATATGCTTTATGATCATGGCAGATGTATTATTTCTTATTTAATCATTAACCACAATCCAATTTTTTACCAAATGTTTAGCAATTTAATAAAGTTCTCTCAGTGACTCTTTGTTGAAGGGTGACTGACATGGTCTGGGTTGTTTGGTGCAGGCTACAGTCCACTCTACAGAGAGGCCAGGCCAGGCTGTCGAGTTAGCACCTCTGCGGCAACTTTCTGTGGTGTCTTATGACAGGAATGAATGCTATGCACCATGGCATTTCATCAATATATCAATATAAGGAGGATATGCCGAGGGAGCTTAATTCCTAATCCAACTGGTTTATGTAAGCTCAGTCCCACTCAAAAGCCCATTCACATGCATTTGAGCCATTGCACATGGAAGGACAAGAACGGCAAGACACTTGCAGTATTAGAAGGAAGATACTGTGTCACATCTAGCATCCCAATAAACCATCTACCTATTTATTCAATCAATGTCTGTCATTATAAAATGGGATACTGAAATACAGTTTAAACATGGAAGTATTGTGGTTTTGTTTTCAGACCAAAAAAAAAATAATAATTGATCTATAAAGGCTCTAAGACTGCTCTGTTACAATTTACTTGTCCAATCAAAGCTCAACTGGGCTCTGCTGCACTGAATCTGAACAAAGTATTAGCATGTCAAGACATCATGCTAAAAATGTGGGTTAATTTCCTGCTTGGGTCATTTGCACAGTGTCAATCCCCTCTTGCTCACCCTGTCTTTCAACTGTCCAATTATAAAACAAAATGTGATGACAAATGCTAGAAGGCAGACAAATTCCTAATTCCAACTTGAGCTCGAGATGGTAATAGCCTTATACAGCAATTCTGTTGTTTTGTAGCTACAATATTATATAAAAAAAGCCAGCTTGTTTCCATGGAGAGGACACAACAAAAATAAATAGTTGCCTCCAATAAAAAAGACAACTGTAAAAACAAAGTAAGCCACTGTAGCGACATCTGCTTTTAAGGTCAGGCAGAATTAAAAGAGGTAAACATATCCGTTATGTAAGGAATGTAATAGATAGTCTTGTGCTTGACCTTCAGACCATTAATACCTTGTTCTTCATGTGATCTTGACTTTCCAAAAAAAACATTCTAAGCCATGACAAGGAAAGCTTATGCCACATAAATGCCATAACCTTGATTATGCAATGTATCGTAATTTAAGACATATACCACAGACAAGGGGAGAGAACCTTGTTCACGGCATGTGATGTATTTAAAATACGCATTTTAAATTAACCCAGAACTCAATCACCACACAAGCCCATTCCTCACACCTCTCTCCCCCTCCCCTTGACTCTTAATAATAACTAATCCACTGAAGCATCTATGTGACTGAACACCCAATGCCTGTCCTCCACAGCCTCTATCTTGACACAAGCTTCAAGGCAGCAACATTTTCATCATGATTTCCTGCAGGATTTAACAGCCACTAAAACCAAATAGGCCCCAGGTTTCCACCAAATTCACAAAGCAGCCTCAGGTAAGTGAATGCATGTAACTTTTTTTCATTTTGTGTTGGCAAACAGTAAATAATAAATCTTTGGTGTGTATTAATCAGCCAAACATTTAGATTACTCACTGACCTAAAAAGCCAATTCATTTTCAAACCAAATGATTTTTTTTTCTTCCGAGGGGTAAATTAAAATTAAAAAAGTGTTTTGAAAACAAATATGAACCTGTAGTTACAGAATGTGCTTCTTTTACATGATGCATCATCTCACCTTTGTCTTATATTCTTTCCTTTAATATTATATTGGCTTGGGAGTTTGGGAGTTTTTGATTGCTCTGTGGTGTTATTTCCAAGTTAGCTTGTAGCTTGAGTGTTCTATAGAAGTTTAGATGTCTGGAACACAGATTAAGCATTATCAGAAATGTTAATTTATACATTTTGTATATTATATGTACCATTTCCATATATTCCATGCTGATAATGAAAAGATCTAGTAATATTATGTCCCTGAATACTACTCACTGACAGAAAAAATATATTTACTTTCAGTGGTGTTGCTGATAGCTGGCATCTGTTGCAATTACATGACTTGACTTTAGACAAACACAAGTAGCTTCTGTAAAGTGAGAACGTGTTTTCTATGTGGCACCTCAGTCATCTGTGTAGTACAAAGTTTTTAAGTTATGTTGCCTGCAGTCACAATTTAAGGAATTTATAGGGTTTCTTGTCAAATGGCTGCTTGGATAAAGCTTGGCATGTAGTGTGTGGGGCTGAAAATCTATACATTTTCAAGTTACCTTTACATTCATAGCATTTGTTAACATTCTCTTTATACTTGCAGGTTACAGTTTGCTCCACCACACAAAATGTGGAAGAGGACAAAAAACAGCTCGGTTACAGGCAGACAAGGTGCAGTAAATATTATTTCGTCTTCTTTGGTGAATAGGATCAAAAACACTGAAACTCTGAAACGTCAGGACAGTGTAGAATATTTTCTGTTTGTTTTACATGAGATATGACCAACTATCATTAAGAATTCACACTGTGAGACCGTGTGTGTAGTCTATAGTATATGAAGTGGGAGAGGCTTTGACTGCCTCTTTCGGCTCAAACATACACATAATTAAAAGAAATATTCATTACTGACAAGGACTCTACACATTCAACACACAGGACTGTTAATGCTTAACTATAAATATTTGATCTGTATAAAATGGAGCGTTGGTACATGCAAGTTCTATGTTCTTGTCAGAGTGTGGCTTTCTCTGCCATTCGGAGTCACAAAGTAGAATATCGGGAAAGGTTTTCATCTTTCACTCCAGAAACCTGTTAACATGATTTTGAGGCTGTATGTGTAGAACTGGACACCACATTTACAAAACAGTCAGCTTCTCGCTAACGTTAACCATATCTTCATTTGTCTGTGAAGGTTCTCAGTCACCCATGTCATCTTGAAAAAAAGGTTAAGGTGAAAGTATCTGGACTCAGTTTTCAAGATGTCCAGATGCTTAACCGTAACCTTTTTTTTTAAATATCTTTATTCAAATTCCATCTTTGGTATTACAATGAAATTTGTTGAATTTTTGGAGAAGACTGACTGGAACTATTGGGTATGTATATTATAAACAGGTTTACTGAGTGCTGCTGCTGTACTCAAATAACTTTCCTAAAGGTTCTCATATTGTCTCATATTATATGGTAGAATTATGTTCTGATATTGAAGCAGCTCAATAAAGCTATGGATCAGAGCAAGTTCTTCACACAATCCCTACAAAGTGATATGTGTCTTGTAAAATTAAAAGCTGGAGTGTCCTAAGCCAGGTGGCTGGAAGTCTTGTCTCGCAGGCATCTGTGATAAACAAAGGCTGAGAAGGAAACATCCCTGGATTAGGGCTGCCTGCTGCTGCCCTTTCCTGAGTTCTTTACTTTATTACAGTCTGTGTGTTATGTCCTCTGTCACTTTCTCCACCTACTGTTAAAAAAAAAATTGTCTGCTTTACAAACTATTTATCACCTGATTCAACAGCACTGATGGAAATAAGCTTGAGCATGACTTCTGACTGAGCTGCTCCGCACAATTAGTACTTCCATTCCTTTCTGTTCCCCAGGTTTTTCTCTTGTTCATCAATATATTCAACATTTCAATGAAGTGTCGGGCAATAAGTCAGGTAAAATAAGATACTGGTTTTAGATGATTTTTAAAATGGCATGTTCTGTGTACTGTGTAAACTTATTAAACTGACCCAACATTACAAAACACAGATTTTTTTATTGTTAATAAGTGTGTGCTTGTAACCTCCCTTGTATGTCTTATAAATAATATATAAACATAATAACATTAATATTGTTTTCCATCTACAATTGTGTGATCCCCTCTTTGCTCTGCCTCAGCCCAATAAGAAAATGTTAAGTAGAGATGTAGCTGTCACAGAGAATTCGAAGGAAGTTGCAGTGCAGTTTAAAAAAAAGTGTCAGACTTGTTACAAAGTCACATGTGACATGTCTGACACCTGCTGGCAGAAAAAGAAATCTCAACTGCTTTGGTGTAATGTTTTTGTGAAGCTTCTATTCGAAGACGATCGAAGACTCCTGGCGTGACCATTACACAGTATGTTGCAAACTTACCAGAGGGCAAAAGCACCCCCGATTTTCAGTGTAAACCAGCCCCTGTTACCATCAAACAAGGTGACCTATAACTATAACAAGGTGACTTTTGTTTTTATCCTGACAACTTTATAATGATCTACAAAAGAGGTTTGTTGATATTACACAGGTCAAGTGGCTGTTTTTAAGGCTGTGGTCACAGGCGAGCCAAAACCAGAGGTCTCATGGAGAAGAACCAAAGGAAATATTTCAGAAAAGGAAAATTATCACATTAAATATAATGAAGTAACTGAGGAATATATTTTAGAGGTGGGTGCACTTCAGTTCATGGAATTTACTGGATGTGAGTAAAAGTAGAATTATCTTTACAATGTAAACTCACATTGATTTATTTACACTTTCAGATTGATAAAGTGTCTGCTGCTGATGCAGACACATTTAAATGTTTAGCTTTGAATGACTATGGCAAAGCTATGTGCACAACAACTTTAAATGTGACTGATGGTAAGAAAAAGTCATCTGGTAACAGTTCTGAAATATAATGTTACCCAATTTTATTACCACTTTTTTTTCAGCTTTAACCAATCCATCAGACTTCAGAAAACTGCTGAGGAAAATGTAAGAAAACATACAGAAAATGTTTGTATCATCTGGTATATAAAACCACTTCATTATGAAACGTAACAACATAACTTTTAACAAATTATTTGTTAGTCCAATCTAATTTTGAATTCATCTTTTAGTAAAGTGGAGGATGATGAAAGCTACACAAGGAAAAACAATGAAGAAGAAGAAGATAGCTTCTGGAATGCAATGCTTAAGGCTGACAAAAAAGATTATGAGAGGATCTGTAATGAGTTTGGTGTAGCTGACCTGCATTTGGTCCTCAGAAGACTAGAAGAAAAAAGAAGAGAGCGAGCACACAAGGTGGAACTGGCAATATGCTCTACAGTACAATACTAGCTTTTCTACGTTTACAACTGTTAAAGCCAGCAGGACCAAGACAAAGTAAAGATATGTTACGTTTGCTGATCTATACTTGTCTAACAGGATGGTATAACGCTTAAGGATGGAGATGCAACAGGAAAACACAGTCTCAGACCTGAGGGGAGGCCAATAGAATGTAACAAGGACATAAAGCAAGTTGGAAAGGGATTGACTCTGCTGGATGGAAAAGATGATGACTTACTGTCAACAGAATATAAACGTACGACAAAAAAACTAAAACTGGTCATTCTGTCATTCCTTCATGTTCTTCTGTAAGTGGTTATTGTATACTATCTCTCCAACTGTCTCCGCGCTGTTTCAGTTTCCAGGGTGGACTTTGTTGTTAAAATACAAGAGGTAAAAGCCCAGGAGAGAGAGGATGCTCTGTTTGAATGTGTTCTGACACAGCCCCTGCCTAAAATCACTTGGATGGGCAAAAGCAGAGTCCTCGAAGAGAGCGACAAGTACAGCATAACCGTGTCAGACCACAAACTCATCCACAGACTGGTAGTGCGAGACTGCATGCAGCTGGATAAAGGCATCTACTCAGCCGTGGTGGGCACTGTGTCCTGTAACGCCTGGCTGGTTGTGGAAGGTACATAATGATTTCATGATAAATTGTCATTCATAAACTGAGAATGTGTCATGCTTCTTATATTTATTCTTTAAGCTGACCGTGACCCGGCATCTGTGGGTAAGAAGAAAACCCGAAAAACCACTATGGCTGGAGGAGCAGGCATTGACATTGAGCAAGTGGCCAAAGAGCAACAAATAAAAAATCAAGAAGAAATGGAGAAGATTTTGGCAGCTGTAAAAGCAAAACAAGCTGTCAAACAACTAAAAAAAGAAAACAAAGCCACCAAAAAAGTAAAAGGTGTTAAAACATCTGTTGTTAACAACGTGACAGGAACAAACCAACCTGACGCACCTACAACCAAACGACGCCAGCAAAAAAACAACAAGAACAAGGCCAAGAGCCAAAACCTAAAAGAAGGTTCTGTATCCACAGCAGATGAGTCAGGGGTCAGAGCACAAGGCAGACTGCAAGTGAACAACAGAAAAAACAAAACTCATGTGCATTTTGAAAAGACTTCAGGTAAAGTCACAATACCATAATATGACATTATAATGTCATATGGAACCAAATTTATTGTGTAAAGATATTTGATTATGTCTAAATAAAGCGATATACATTATGGTATATTGTCATTGACACAGTAAATGGTGAATATAGTGAAGATGAAGATCAGTCAAGCTCTGAATATTCCAAACACAGTGAAGAATCTGAAGATGACACACTTGGTAAGACACACCATGTTCAAAAGAAGGAAATATACTATAAATATTTTTTATTGATTATACACACAGTAGTTTGATATTTAACCCATATCTTCAAATATTTGCTACAGATGATAACTACAATATTGTTAACAAAGATGGAAAAAGTCCTTGAAGGTTTGAAAGAAGCACTCTAATGAAATGAAGTAGGGGTGGAATGATATATAGTTATATTCAATAAAAACAGTAAAGATTAGATTGAGGCAATTTTGTATCATTGGGATTATCGTTCATCAAGATAAGCGCCAAATGTTGTTTTTATTTTTATTTAATTTTATTTAATGTCATTTGGATACATTTGTTTAGGCCTTTAGACCATCATCTGTTGTTTAGACCATCATTCGTTGGTGATTTAAGAAATAGATATTCAAATGCTGCATTGTGCTCTCCTGCTCGTTTTTTTCTTTCTCTTTATTGCTCCGTCGCTGTGGCCTGCTATGTTCTGCGCGACCAAAGAGTGAAGTTTCACTAAATTCTCGCTGAAATTAAACTTCAGTTTGTATTAGGGATGGGCGATATGGCCAAAAATCCATATTGCGATATACATTGCAGCCTCTTGCGATAACGATATATATTGCGATATATAAATTATAATAGAATCATTTCAGAACAGGTTACATAGATCCTAAGGAAAGCCAAACTGCTAAATGTATTTTTTAATGTTATTCCTGTATTCCTGAAAAGGAACTCACAATCTTCTTGCATAAAGCAACAGCACGGTCAATTCGGGGATCTTTCACACTTTTTTCTGTTGACAAACGTGTAAGATTTTATATGTTAATTTAATCTATATTCTCTCTTGCGCGCGCTCGCTCGCTCCCGCGCTCGCTCACGGAGCTCGCTCACGGAGCTCCTGGCTATGCGACTTCACGGAGAGGTAACACGACTAATCTGTTGTACTACCTCAAAACGAAACATGTTACTGAATACCAGCTTTGCCAGCTCCGTGAACTTCACGGCAGTAGCTCAGTGGTAGAGCGGTCGTCCTTCAACCGGAAGGTAGTAGGATTGATTCCCGCTCTCCCCACAGTTCATACTGTCGTTGTGTCCTTGGGCAAGACACTTAACCCACCTTGCCTCGTATGAATGTGTAAGAATGTTGAAGGTGTTGGTCGGAGAGTCCGTAGGCGCAGAATGGCTGCCACGTCTCTGTCAGTCTGCCCCAGGGCAGCTGTGGCTACAGATGTAGCTTACTACCACCAGTGTGTGACTGTGGAGTGAATGAATAATTGATATGTAAAGTGTCCTTGAGCTCTGGAAAGGCGCTATATAAATATAACAATTATTATTATTATTATTATTATTATATTATAGCAGCATGCAGCAGGGCCGGAACAAGGTGGTGCCTATGAGCTAAAACTATATTTGAGATGCATATGCAGATGCGAGATGTTTAAGATGCAATATGTCTATTGCTTTTAATTATTTTCTGAACTAAAGTTTTCTCTGAATGAATGAGGCTGAACAGACTACTGCAATTTATTTTATTTATTTATTTAAGAATTGCCTAAATAATTAAATAAGTTGAATTTACACTAGTTTTAGATTTTTTGAAAAAAAATCCACATTTTTGGACAGGTAGATCTTGTTTCCTGGGCACAGTGGGCAAGGACTTAAAAGTGCTTAATATTAAGCCCTGATTTATGTTTAAAAGTGCTATTTTGTTTAACCACAAAAACTATTGTAAAGAGATTCCAATATGTTTTAGTGACATTTTTAAAATGTAAGCATGATTTCTTAATTGAAATCAAGCTTACAGTTTGACCGTCCTGAAAGCTCTCTGGTTCCTTTCTCATGGTGAATCCCTTCCTCTTCCAATCACAAACTGTTTCTCTGCAGCAGGGTGTGGTTTGCTGGCTATGGCATACACAAGTAGCTCGGCTTGTGAGGCTAGTCCAAAACTTTCAACATGGCAGACGCTGCCACCGAGAGGCCGTTTATTTCTGCTCTTGCCTCGGTTTTGGATAACCAGCAAAGTATAAAAACAATAAAACCGCTCTGGTGTGTAGTGTTGCCTTTTTTTGCGTCACGTCCGGCGTTTGTCTGATTGGTTAACATTCTTCTTGTAAACCCCACCCGAAATTGAAGCAACAGGGTGCCAGAATAATTTTTTTGTATCAAATAAGAAAAGAGTTAGTTGCAGCTGTCCAGGCTAGATTAAACATCTAAATATGTTTGGTTACCACTGCCATTCTGCTCTGACTACTGTTTCTGACCAATAAAAAGTTAATAATAATCATCCCTTTGCCATCATTATGTCTAAGTAGATGCTTATTTTGAAGATGACAATGAGAATGGAAACAAAGTCTATCCTGCCAAAAGGCACTCACCAAAGAAAACAAAAAAGGAAAAAAGCAGCCACACATTTGGTAAGAAACTTCCAGCAAATGTGTTGAGGAAATATGTTACAAACCAATTAAATTATCAGTATCTAACAAATAAATATGTAGGCTAGGAGTTGTTAATAAAGGCATTTTCCCAAACAATATTTCACATTGTCTACAGATAATGAAGTTGATGAATTTGACGAGGATGAAGATGGCAATAATGGAAATGAAATATTTACTGGTTCTACCAGAAGTTCATCAAAAAAAACAAAGAAGATTAAACAAAGCAACAAAGTCTCTGGTATGAAGCAAATACGTTGAGAAAATATGTTAGAGAAGAATTAAACATCGAACATAGAAATATGTAAGAGACGAAAAGACTTGAAAACACCTATTACTTACACTATTTACACCCATTTTCTACAGATAATGAAGCAGACAATTTTCAGGAAGATGAAGAAGAAAACTATAGAAATGTAGTCTCCACTGGTTCTAACAAGGGCTCATCAAAGAGAAGAAAGAAGAATAAACAAAGCAACCAAGCATCTGGTAAGAAACATCTGGCAATTGTAGCATATAAGTTGAGAAAATCTGTTACAATTAAGTCAGGATCCTATAAACATATCAAACAGTAAGTACAGTTATTTCACATAAATGTTTTAAAATGTAGGTGTTTTTTTTGTTATAAAGAAATTACACTGCATCTTACCATTTACTTATTTGTCCAAAAGAAAGGGGTGTTTATAGCGGATTCAGTCTCCCAAAACGCCGGATCCGTGTGGACGAAACGCCAATACGATACAAAATGTATATGAATACAGTGATTCGCGTCTCCGTGTGGACAGCCCCTTAGTGTGTCACCCTCACATCGTAAATGAAAGGTGGCTTGAGAACATTCAAAGGCCAGGGTAAAACTGGATTTGACTTTTACTCTGTAATAAGCATTCAAACAGAGGAGTGGGCAGGTTTGTTCACTAACATTGCCCTAGAAACGCTCCGTAGTATCCCTAGAAAAGCATCAGAAAAGATGAACAATTGTTTGTTCCTTATGAAACAGCTTTGTGTTTTCTACAGGTTTTGGAGTTGATATTGAAGAAGATGACAGTGAAAATGAAGTCTTTACTGGTTTGAACAGGTGCGCAAAGAGCACAAGGAAGATTCAACAAAAACTTGGTATGTACATGTGCTTGAAAAGTAATAACTAAAAATAGATTACATGCACTGTCATGTAAAATTGTAAAGTTAAACCTTTGCTCTATTCAAGTTAAATGAGATGCATAACATGTTACAATCTACAGTCATGTGTGTTGTGTGTCTGACTAAATTCAGTGTTTTACCACAGACACAGATGAACAAAGTAACAGTGAGGAGGAGTGTGAGGACTCTGACCAGGACCAGCTTTCACCAGCTTCAAAGCACGGTCACCTTCTGCATGATTCATTCCTAGGTAAGAAACAGAACCAGGTAAATTATTATTTGGAATCATTTATTTAAATCCTTGCAATTCTTTCATCTGCATCTATAAAATATTTCTATGTTCTCTTGCCACAGAGAACCACAGAGACACAGGAGATAACACCTACTGTGCTGCACGTTCAAAGAGGAAAAGATTAGGCCCATTAATACAAGATGTAGTCATTGGTGAGTGATCCGACATGCAAAATACATCTGGCATGAAGAAGGTGCAAATTTGTCAGTGCATTAAAAAGCGCAGAGGGCATTAATAAAAAATGCAAAGTTTGACAACAAAGGGATTGTTTTATCAGTCATTCAAATTATTTATGTGGAAATGAACTGATAATTCTAAGCAAGGGAGTATATGTAGAGTGGAGCGCCTTGAAAACAAATCGGCAAGTTAACTATGCAGTGTTTACATGTTAGATCCTGGAGTTCAATTTATCTGGGGACTGTCGGATGTTAACGCTATAATCGGCGAGTCAGCTGAGTTAACGTGCAAACTCAGTAGTGAAGACTGCGAGGGAGCCTGGTTCAGAGACGGCAAAAAGGTGATTCAAAATGATAAATTATCATTTATTATGTTATATAAAAACGAATTTCTTTTAATGGTTTCTCTTTGTTTATTTTAATTGGGTGTTCTATCTTTATTAGTTATCCAATGATTCTAACTTCACAATCATGCAAGAAGGAGTCATTCATAAATTAGTCATCAGCACATGCGAAGAAGAGCACTCGGGAAAATACCGCTTTGAAGCTGATGGTCGGAAAACTGAAGCAATGGTCAATGTCAAAGGTTTGAAGAAATGATGTGAAAGTTTTTTTACATTTCTTGTGATAAAACACATTGTTGTATTGCTTTGAATTATGTGGACATACTCAGCAACAGGAACACTCTATCAACTTCCGTCTAACAATAGAAATACAATTAAGTCTTTTTTTAGATCCCCCAAGGTTTGTGCCAGAAGACCTCAATGCATTCACTCAACCTGTGACTGTTAAAGTCGGTCAGAATGCTATCTTCAAGTTGGCTTTTATTGGCCACCAACCCATAAAGATACAGTGGTATAAAGAAGGAGAGGTGCTCGAAGGGGACAATAATATCAAAATAGAGAGGTCTTCAAGCCACAGTCGTCTGCTTCTGAGTAGATGCCAAAGGAAGGACACAGGGGAGATCAAGATTAAGCTGAAGAATGAGGATGGCTTTGTTGAGGCTATTTCACAGTTAATTGTGCTTGGTAAGTAAAATGATGTTTACAAGGTGTATTCCTCTACTAAAGATTGTTGGTAGATTTAGGATTTACTTTAATATCTACATAACTGTACTATCTATCCCAGGGTGCAATGACCTAAATGAATAGACAGGCCCAAATTCAGGTTACAGTCACTATAAAGTTAAAGACGTTATCTTAAAGTAGATCTGAACAAAGATCACATGAATGATATATGAAAAACAAAATAAACATGCAACACACACATGTTGCAGTCCAGCAATTCCACATACTAATACATTTCAGGATTTTGTCTATACAGATAAACCCACTTGCCCTCTCGGCCCAGCTGAGGTCACAGAAAGTTCAGCTGTATGCATAGAATTTAGGTGGAGGCCTCCAAAAGATGAAGGCGGCTCGCCAGTTATTAACTACATAATGGAGCGTCAGCAGGTGGGTCGAAATACATGGAGGAAGTTAGGTGAAATCACAGGTGTGCCCTGCTATCGGGATATAGATGTGGAACATGGACGAAAATACAGCTACCGGATCCGTGCAGTGACTGCAGAAGGAGTCAGTGAAGTCATGGAGACTGATGAAATGCAAGCTGGCACTCTAGGTGTGTACAGACTCAGAGATAATGCTACACGAACAACTTAGCGTGTCCATTATTAGTTTATCCTAACAAGAAATAAACTAATCAGCTGTAATTGTACATTGACAAAGGGGCAAGGAAATATAATTCAGATGAACAACACATCAAAATCTCACATACTAACCATAATCATGAACTTAATTTGAGATCATATTGCCTAGTTGTAATTAGTAAGACTGATTTTATAAACAATAACAGGCTTTTAGTATGGAACAGGGGAAACGTAAACCTATGGGCTTTTCTTAATGCATTGCTATTGCCTTTTAAATGCATTAAGGTTAGTTAGCAATGAATTACATTCATTGAAGAGACAAAAGTCGAATTTAATCAACACTGAATGCAAACTGAGGACTCACACATTTTTGGGGATGCTGCTGGTCGACGCCATTTGCGTTTCTGTTAACAACTGATGGCGCCATTTAAAGTTAGCTGTTAAGTTATGACCAGTATGCTAGCTGGCCCTTGCTTCTCAGGTTTATGCTATTTTAAAATTAAAATTGAATTATAAACAATGCATATGTCATAGTAACATGATTGATAGGTGCTAGAAGACATATCGACTAGCCTATTTGTTAGCCTACCTACAGTTTGGAAAAAGATTTTGCTACTATATCTGTTGTTATTTAACCAAGACAAAAGGCTCATACTGATGATGTAAGTAAACCAAAAAACTCTCTTACCGTTGTTTTGAATGATCTTGTCGGTCTGTGTTGTTATAGATTATTATTACAGGGAGTGGGGGGTAGTTACTGCATTAGCCTGTAGAAAAGAGTGCACAGGTGCATGTCATTTTCACTAAAACTCCACGTGGTACATCCGCTACAAGTTTCTTTACAGAAGCCTAACACAAAAATATTACATGTGTATAGTATAAGAGAAAGAAAAGAGTTTCACTTCAACAAACAATAAATAAATACATTTTGTCTTAGCTTTCCCAGGACCTCCAGCGCCTCCAACGGTTGTAGATGCTTATGATGATTGCATTAACCTCACCTGGATTGCACCAAAAAACACAGGTGGCTCACGGATTTTGGGATATATTTTGGAGAGGCGCAAAAAAGGGAGTAATCTCTGGACAGTTGTCAACCCCCTTGGTGAACTAATAAAAGGTCATTATTGTGATTTTTTTTTTTTAATCGCATAGTGTAACCATATAGCTTTGCTGTGATTTTAACTGTTATGGCATTGTGTTCAAAATGTTCCCCTAGAGAAAAGATTTGCTGTGAAAGATGTTGTGTCAGGTTTGGAATATGAATTTAGAGTTACAGCTATAAACCTATCTGGACCTGGTGAATCTAGTGACCCCTCGGATTTTGTGTGTGCACGGGATCCCAGGAGTAAGTATATGAATGAATCAGTTTACATAATTCCATTTATTGCACAGGCTACTTGCTGTGTGGATCTGTATGAGCCATATTTTAACATTTTGATACAGATCCCCCTGGAAAGGTTACAGGCCTTAAGGTGACAGAAACCTCATATACACATTTTGCTCTCACATGGGCAAAGCCTGAGGAGAAAGCAGGAATACAGGATGAAGCCAAAGGATATTTTGTTGAGATTCGCAATGCAGAGTCTACTGAATGGTCACGGTGTAACAGCACCCCATTAATAACCACTTCCTACAGTGTAAAAGGCCTCAGGTCTATGGACATGCACTGGGTGAGAGTGATTGCTACTAATGATGGTGGAGAGAGTGCGCCGGAAGAGCTGGCCAACTATGTCATGGCAATGCCCTCACCAGGTATGTATGACATACCGTAACTAAGCAATACTTTATTTGATGTGCTGCTGATTATTATTTCATGACTTAAGTGAGGCCAAAGTTTACAAACCACAAAATGAAGAGTTTTATGGTGGTAAGAGCGGGAAATTCAGTCAGGATCACAGTAAACTTTGAGGTAAGACATACATAATTACATGCAGAGGTAATATAAATGATAATCTCAGATCTTTTAATGCTGTTTAATAGGCCTCCCCAAGACCAGAAATCATGTGGCTAAAGGACAATGTCCCTGTGACAAAGCGAGTTACAGTCAGTAATTGTGATGGGTCTTCCCAGCTGCTTATCCCTTCATCTGAGCGTTCTGACTCAGGCATCTACTCCATTTTGGTGAAGAATCTTGTAGGGCAGGAGACATTTAGTACAGAGGTTAGAGTTACAGGTAAAACAGACCGTCTGTATAGCCTATATTAGTTAATACTTAATGTATTATAATGCTTAATACTGACATGGTGACTGTAAAATGGCTGGTGGTTACAGATGATCCAAAGCCTCCAGGTCCAATAGAACTGGAGGAAAACATCCCAGGCACAGTGACACTCAACTGGGTACCTTCTCCTGATGAAAAGCGTGATGACCGCCTCCACTACACTGTGTCCAAACTGGATTGTACCAAACACACATGGACCACAGTGGCTGACAGGCTTTTTAACAACAGGTTCACTGTCTGTAATATCATGCAAGGAAGAGAGTATCACTTTCGAGTGTATGCTAAAAATGACATGGGCATATCTGCGCCCTCAGAGTCACCAACCTGGGGAAGAGAAAAAAAGAAAGGTACATTATTTAATCATAAAAAATACAGTAAACTATTCAGTGCAAGCTCATTAATAACCATGACATTTTATTTTTCTAGAAAAGTTTGTTGTAAGTCTACCATCAAGAAAGGACTGCGATTTGCGTTGTGCCCCCACCTTCATTGTTCCATTAAAGCTTCGCACTGCACCTAAAGGCTATGAATGTTATATGAGCTGTGCCGTGACAGGAAACCCCAAACCACGGATCACATGGTATCGAGACAACATCAGTCTAAACACCAATACCAATTATTACATCTCTAACACATGTGGAGTTTGCTCCATGCTGATCCTTCGAGTTGGACCCAAAGATATTGGAGAGTACGTCATCACTGCAGAGAACGCTCTGGGACGAGCTGAATGCTCCACTGTGCTCAGTGTCAGAGGTGAGCCGCTCTTTATCAAGTCTTATATCTTTATCACGTCTTATATCACATCTTGTAGAGAAATGAAATGAAAATGCTAATCCGTATGTCTTTCCTTATAGAATGAAGAAATAAAGAAGGACGCTGTATATTTACAGTGTGTATTAAAAACAAAGACTTTAAGTTGAGTTATGTTTAATGCTATATGCCTATTGCACAATAAAACTTGTTCAAATTGATTTGAGTCAGTTTGTGATTATAATGCACTATAGGCTATTTGGCTTAGATTAATAAAGGAGTTATAATTGCAATCTTAGTAATCTTTATTGTTAAAGGATTTATAAATCACTGAATGTTGGGATGAAAATTGTTTAGTTCAAAATACGTTTTAGTCTAGGACTAGGGACAGAAAAGAATGCGTAAAATATTGATGGATTCACAATGCATAGATAGAGCTTTTGTTAACCATGTGACATTAACATGCTTAGACACAACGTGTAGTTTGACCAGGCCTCGTGCAGCTATGGGTATACTGAAGTCATAAATAGCCCATAGTGACCCACCAGCAGCGGACGTGTAGTCCTTCAATTAGATGACAGCAGCGCACATGGTGGCAGGGTCTCAGCCACTCTCAGCTGCTGCTCGGTCCCTCACTCCTCCTTTTTCTTCCTGAATGGACGAACACGCTTCCTACGGCTCACGCCCCCTTTACCGTCTCCAACTCAAACTCTACACCAAGTGCCTGCTGCAGCTTATCGGGGCTTTATACTGCAGTGATTTAAAACCATTCTGGTTTGTGTATCGCCATGTAAAGCAACTCGTCTTCAATCGCACTTTTGCCCACAGTCTAGGCTTTTGAACCAACGACTCCCGCGTAACATCTCTTTGCTTGCTGAGAACATTGTGTCCTTTGTGAGGCAAAATGACAGCCAAGCATCGAAAAGGAAAAAACCACAAACATGAAGACAACTGTTTCAAGGATGATATTATTGAATCAGAAGTTCGTGCGGCAGGGAACAGTTACAGTCTTGCCCTGGTTTTAATTCTTGTTGTTGTGATTGGAGGCGGCATAAGCGCGTGGTTCTGTTTCCAGCAGAGCCAAACTTTAACCTACTTGACTGACAATCTCATGAGCATCCAGATGAAAATATCCAGACTACAGTCCTCTCACGAAGATCTGCGACAGTCGAGTGATAAGGTAAGGACAAATAAAAGTGCCTGTAACTGACCAATTTACATATTAGTGAATAACTATAGGAAGTATAAAGGGATGACTTCTGGTTGTTCAAATCTAGTCTCTTTCACCAGCTCATATTAAACCTGGTTACACTGGCTTTAGCTCATGCCTAGAGTCCACGTTGTAAGTAGGAAAGTGAAGAAGTAGAGGCCTCTTATCAGATTTCAAAATGCCAGGCAGCTGCTGAAGTTTGTAAAGAAGGTTGTCCTTGAGCTTTTGCCTCCTTCAAAATGAGACCCCACATATTCAATTTTAAACCAGTCTGTTAGATGCTTCTTATATTGACAGTGATGAATGTGTTGTCAGATAATGCTGCCCAAACTATTATAAACAGCTGTAGTGAGCCAAGGATAAATATAGTTTGTGATAGGGATACTGAGCTCAAATCCTGTTTACAGGTCCTCTGTAAAAATTAAAGATGTGTTAATTATAAGTTTTATGAACTAACCCTATGTTGTGAACTCATGTTTATGGCCCTATCTATAGAAATCTATGCAACTGAACTTTAAATATAAGGTTCATACTCCAAGGAACATGCCACTCTTTCTGCTGCCTTTTACTGTTGCTTTCTCTTACCACAGAGAAAGCAGCGCTATTAGCTTAGCTTAATATTTTACATATAAGCAGGAAACTGTTTTCGTAACTCAAAAAAGTGTTAAACCATTAATAATAAGTTGGCATTATGATACCTTCAAATTGGATGTTTAAAAATTTGGGATACAAATGTTCTATTTATTTGAAATTATAGGCAGCAGCCTAGTAAGACTAAAAATAAACTCACTTGATTTATCACTGTTGTTTGCCCTGTTGTCGTAGCACATTTCAAAAAGCCTGGAGTCCCGTCTGAATGCACTAGAGGAATCCTATTTACTGGCCCAGAAACAAGTGGGTATGGCCCTGGCAACTGCAGAACAACTCAAGACTTCAGACTTACCTGCTCAGGTATTATCTCTCCACACTGAGATGAAGACCCGTCTGGCTGAGATGCAACAAGCCACTGTGTCCATGGAGCAGCTTAGCCATGTTCAGAGCCTGCTGCAGAAGAAGAGTGAGGAGTTTGAAGGGGTCAAGGTTTACGGGGAGGCACTGGCTGCAATGACTGATGAATTATCACAGAAAATTGAGGCATTAGAAAGCACCCTGGGAGCTGCAGAATTAAGACTTGCTAAACAGATTGCTACGCTAAGTGCCAACCTGGATGGACAAGTTGCTGAATGGCTCAGTCTAAAGGAGCAGCTAGAGGTAGCTACTGTCAGGTAGGTTGAGGAAACACACCAACTTTTAGTGCTCTAGAGAAATAGCTCACCTCCTCTTACCCATAACTTCATGTTGATTTTGCTAAAGCTTTTGTATTTGCCAGTGTCAGTCTGCCTTATACACCCACTGTGAGATTACAGTGATCTGTATAAACATCCCCATTGTATTGTACAGCTGAATAGTTTTGCACTGTTTTCTTTTCATAATAATAGCTTCTGTTTGAAGTGTATTTAGCGGTCTACAAGAAAAGGCCATTGTGAATTTAAGATTGTTAACGAAGCTGTAATTCTGAGGGTTCTCTAGTTTATGTTTTTTTTTTTTTCAGAGAAGAGGTTGCAAACGAACAGTCCCAAACGACAGCCCAGATAAGTGTGGAGGAGCAACTTGAGACAGTAAGTCAGTTTTAGTTAGGATGTACAGATATAAATTTTCTTTTTACTTACCCAAGAAACCAGATTAAGCACAAATGCATAGGTTTTGGCAGCCATGGAAGATAAAGGTGTGTGAGAAACATGCAAACCTAAACGAATTAGTGGTCCTATATACATTATTGTGTTACTATTTCTGTTCACTGAGTGCCTGTAGGGAACCATAATGAGTTTTCATCTTATTAATGTGAAGGTCCTAATTGACTTTGATACTCAACTTGGATATCTACAATCACAATGTTTATTAAGCTGCATTATTTTTAATCAACAGAGAGATGTCTGGATGGTTAGGTGGCATACAAATACATTTAGTAATTTACATTTAGTCATTTAGCAGACGCTTTTATCGAAAGCGACTTACATGTGTCCTCCATTCACCAGTGTTACATTTACATTCTTAGTTGACGCTTTCATTCAAAGCGGCTTACATTAAGGTTCCATTCACCAGTGTTACAGCTGGAACACCACTGGAGGCAAGGGGGGTGAAGTGTCTTGCCTAAGGACACAACAACCTTGGCCACCGCGCCACAAATACATAGATGATTGTAGGTTATAGGTACTGTATCGAATATGTCTATTATTATTTAATATACCATACTCAAAATAAAAAAATATGTAGACGTTTAGGCATTTTAAATGTTTATTAGACTGATAAAACAAGTCACTGGGAAAAAATGGAAGCTGGGCCCCAAAGTAATGAAACTTAAGCCATTATTTTACAAAGTATAGTTTTGGCCATGCCTGTAGGGGTGATTGATTAAAAACTCTTAACATTCTAACATTCATGTGCCATGAAGTCAATAAACAATATAGAATTCAATGTTCTGCTTATTATTTCCATTTTGTCATAGTTGTTGGAGGATACTGCTGCTGAGGTATTGGAGCAAACAGAAGCAACACAAGATGAGACTGCTGCAGAGGACACACTTTCAATGACAGATGAAGTTCCCTCAGATGAAAAGGTAAGAGAGGAGATAGCTGATATTCCTGTCAAGGAGGATTCTGCATCAGAAGAGCCTACCCCTGATGATGATGATGATGATGATGATGATGATGATGATGATGATGATGATGATGATGAAGTAGTGGAGACTCAGGCCGTGCAGGATCACATCACAGAAAAGGAGGAGGCGGAAGCTGTGGAAACAGCGAAAGTTGAAAATGAAGGACAAGATGATGTATCTGAGGCAGAGGAGACACAACCGGAAGAAGAGGCTGAGGAGACACAACCGGAAGAAGAGGCTGAGGAGACACAACTGGAAGAAGAGGCTGAGGAGACACAACCGGAAGAAGAGGCTGAGGAGACGCAACCGGAAGAAGAGGCTCAGGAGACGCAACCGGAAGAAGAGGCTGAGGAGACGCAACCGGAAGAAGAGGCTGAGGAGACGCAACCGGAAGAAGAGGCTGAGGTGACGCAACCGGAAGAAGAGGCTGAGTTGACGCAACCGGAAGAAGAGGCTGAGGAGACGCAACCGGAAGAAGAGGCTGAGGGGACGCAACCGGAAGAAGAGGCTGAGGGGACGCAACCGGAAGAAGAGGCTGAGGGGACTCAACCGGAAGAAGAGGGTGAAAAGGCTGAGGAGACGCAACCGGAAGAAGAGGCTGAGTTGACGCAACCGGAAGAAGAGGCTGAGGAGACGCAACCGGAAGAAGAGGCTGAGGGGACGCAACCGGAAGAAGAGGCTGAGGGGACTCAACCGGAAGAAGAGGGTGAAAAGGCTGAGGAGACGCAACCGGAAGAAGAGGCTGAGGAAACTCAACCGAAAGAAGAGGCTGAGGAGACGCAACCGAAAGAAGAGGCTGAGGAGACGCAACCGGAAAAAGAGGCTGAGGACACGCAACCGGAAGAAGAGGCTAAGGAGACGCAACCGGAAGAAGAGGCTGAGGAGACGCATCCGGAAGAAGAGACTGAGGTGACGCAACCGAAAGAAGAGGCTGAGGAGACGCATCCAAAAGAAGATGACCAGAAAACTGAAGAAAAGGTTGGGCAAGACTTTGCAGATCAACAGGACAACCACCAATCAAAAGAGAGTGTACCAGAAGTAGAGGGAGCACAAGAGGAAGAAGAGCAGCAACCAGAAGCTGCGGTGGAAGAGGTATCAGAAAAGAAAGAGGAACTTGAGAACGCACCAAATGATGAAGAGTTAGTGGAACCACAAGAGGCGCAAGAAGAGTTGCCAGTAGTAGAAGAAGAAGAAGCAGAACAAAAAGAAACACTGGAATATTCACCAGCAGTTGACAGCTATACAGCAGAAGAAGAGACAGTGTTAGAAGCAGAGGAAGAAACAGATGATAATCTTGAAGTACTTGAAGTAGAAGAGCAAACGCATCAAACGGAGATAGGAACTGATGGTCTGGAGCAACAGGGAGAGCCACAGTTGGAAGAATATGATGTTCAAGATGCTCCACAAGAGAGCAAATGTAAGTATTGTAATGAATTTTATTGTGAAAGATCACTTGTCCTTACTTTTACTAAAATATATATATATATATATATATTTATTATTATTATTTTCTTAAATGTTTTACAGAGTCCATCCTACTGGTGAGGACTTTTGCAATAGACTTGTCCACAAAGATAAAGGGAAACTTTCTGGGTTTCAGTCGGCCATCAACAAATGACAAATATGAAGCATTGTCTTCGATTAGGATTTTATTTTGAAGTTTGTATGATGCGTTGCTTTGTAAAGGCACATCTGGTTAGAAAAAGTCTTTACTGAAAGCAGATATACCTCAAAAATATGACTTTTATTATTAGTAATTTAAGGTTTTGCTGCTAAAACAACCACAGAAGCCTTAATCTACAGACTGTCTTTTAACACAGCAGTTTCCACACGCCAACAACAGGTTCTTCTTATTATGGTTAGGTCCCAATGCACTCAAAGCCATAAACAATGCCTGTTTGTCTGCATTAAAAAACGATTTTGTATTGTCACTGTGTGAAATGTATCACTATACGAGATTGTCATGCAAAAATCAGAGCGCAATTAGGCTGCCATTTAAACAGGCAGTGGTACTGCCATTGAAGAGCTAACATGAATAATATATATATTTCTTTTAATGTTAAGTGTTTAATGCAAGTTTAAGCAGGTACCGTTTGTACTTTTTATTTTAAATGATTTAATACCAATGGAAAAAAACTGGAAGTTAATTTTAATTTTTTTGCACTTAAAAAGGTTACCGCTATTGTGGTACACATGAGGTGAAAAAGTGGAACTGTTATCAAAATATATATGTTTTTTTTATATATATTGTCAGAGGTGAAAGCTCAAATCCTATATATACTAACTAGCGCAATGAAGTGATATGAATCTGAAGTGAAAAAGCATAATTGTAGGGACCACATTGCTGTGGTTGGACCTTGAACAACTAGACGCTGAACACTGTGTGAACATTCAATTTGGTTTTGCAGTATCGGATGGTAAGATGTGGACATTACTGTCTGTCTTTATTAGACAGGCTGGACTTTTTTACTTCACAAGATGGACTGTTTTATCCAAGGCCATTTATTGTCATTACATGTCCCTACTGACATCCTTTTGAAGTAAATGTCTGTTCTTTAATCTTTGTGTTGTCCATTTGTGTCAGATACTCAGAAGAACTCTAGCCCTTCAGACCCCAATCATAAAAGCTTCAATAGGCAGTAACCACATGATAAAGAGAGGGTTATTTTAGAATGAAGACAACTTGTTCCTATGAAGTTCATCTATATATTTGTAGCTGAGACCAGCTTGTTAATCCAGATGTATTTCTAAGTGGACAACATGTTAAAAATAAATTTTATGTCATTGTTTGTAAAGGACACATATGTTTCATTACCAATGTTAAGGGGCAAGTGAATCTAATGGACTCCTTTTTTTGACTGATTACTTCAGCAGTTATGTAATTACATATGTATTTCCTCTGTCACCATTAGCAGGTTTACAGCCTCATTGTTCAAAAAGACTAGCGTGTAAATAGATTTGCTTGCCTCATTCTGGTGCTAATGCCTGAAATCGATTGTGTGAGCATCTTCCTGTTACGCAGGAAACTCTCTCTCCTCTCTGCATCGTAGCCTGTTACAGTGTCACATTGTCCAGCCTCTCCCACTTATCACTGCTGCAGTTTCTCTGTGGCTCCATCTCTGACCTTCCCTGGGAAACATGCAAGCGTTTGCTTCCAGGTAAGTTCCTGAGTCATTCTCCTCTATTTCTGGATCCTTATTTACTTTCATTGTAGTGCTAGAGAGACCCTTTTGAATTAATGTAATGGGAGTTCAGGGTTGTTCATTAAAGACCCAATATTAGCTCTATTTTGGATGTACATTAGTAATTCTGTCTACAGGCTATTGGTCTTTGCAAATACTTTTTTTTCATTAATGAATTATGTATACTCATTATTTTGATATTCCTTAAGTAGAGGATTTTCTAGCATTTCAACTTTTCACTTGGATTTTACTTTGAAGTATATTTACAGGAACTTAACTGCTTCCACAAAAATATCTTGTTTTAGTTTCTTGTTTTTTGTCATGTAGTTGATATCTCAGACACTGCTCTATGCACAGTAGAGACTTGCTGAGCATCTGGCACAGGTTTCAGAGTGATTCCTCCACAGAGAGAGATCAATAGCAGTAAAAGCAGAGGAGAGGTGGGGCACTTAGCTCTGGGTAAAACATGAACCTCTTTCCTGATGCTGGCTCAGCGCTTTCTGTGGCTGTTGAACAACCAGCAGAAATAGTACTTATGGCTCATATGTGTTGGCAGCAAATAGTAAGCTTCATTTGACACATTTAAAGGTGTGATGTGTAGTTTTTGACATTATTCATTCTGTTGGTGGAAGTGGACGATGCAATTCCACACCTCACACTCCTCCCTTTGTGAGGAGCATGTGGTGCCATGCAGTGACATGTTTGCAAATGAACAACCCTAGTGGCAAAAGAGCTGATGGATTTGACTTAAAAATCAATTTAGTTCATAAATGCAATTAATGCATTATGCCTAGATGTTTTCCCTGTGATTGGGTAGGTTTTCTCCATGTACTCCGGTTTCACCCACCAGCATCAAAATATGCTAAGCGCCCTCTGGTGACATCTGCCGACAACAATTTTTTCCCAAGTGGTAATAAAGGGAAAATTAAAAATTAAAATAGGGAAGAGTGTCTTTTTATTTTATTTTTGTCAAACGGTGTACTATTTTTCTGCTGTGAGTATACACTATTGGAAAAATTATACTACCATAAACTACAGCATTTAACACACTGCTCCTTTAACCCATCCCGTCCCAGAACATTTTTTGTGTTTTTTCTTTAATTTGCATTACTTTGGCTCTGCTGATCCAAATGGCATACTATTTAGCCAGGTTTTATATTAAACTAAATAGTTTTAAAAATAATATTATTTTTTTGTGCCATTGAGTCCTATTCAAAATGCGTTTTTTACAATACACTACACATTGCAATTTTATTCCGGTTTTAATTCTTTTTCATTTGTTGGTGTTGAAATCTCCATTGCAAACTTTAAAATACTTTTTATGTGTCCTAGGGACTAAGGTGGAACAATTTATTTACAAGCAACTATAATTTTTAACATTTCTTTTATTGATCAGAAATAATACACCTCAAAATTTAAATTTCCATATATTCGATGGAAGAAAGAAAAGCAAAAAACTTTTTTTATATTAAAAACAATTATACAATCACACTTTAACAACTAAAACTGGCAAGTGGGGTTATAAATTATGAAAACTCATAAATATTTGTTATCTATTAGTCATGATTTAAGTTATTAATGGCTTTTAAAAAATATATACAATATTACTATGGCAATTTTAAAAGATAAATTTTTTGTCCAAGGTACACAGCTGGAGCACAAAATAAAGGGACCCTCAAGAGTTAAGGGTTAGATGTTTTGCTAGTGGCAAAGTTACAACAATAGAAAAGAAGTGTGTTATGTCTGCCTGTTTCTTTATGTGTTTATGTCATTCATCTTATGTGCTCTGTGCCTCTGAACTGACATATTGATGTTTTACCTGTTTTTCCCTGACCTAGACTTTATCTGGCCCCAGTGAGAGATGAGGAAGCCGAGTCTCAAAGAAAAGCTAAATCTCGCCATGCCAGACAGACCCGCAGGTCAACACAGGTAAAACAAATGAAAGAGAAGCAGCACTGTTATCTGTTGTTTGCTTGACTTCAGCCAGATCTGATTCTGAGAGAATTTATCCAGGGTGTGACTCTGACTGATTTAAAAGAAGCTCAGAAGTCCAGCACCTTGTCTCCTCAGGACAGACAGCCAGGGGACACCGCCATTTGGGATGAGAGCAGAGTCAGCATCAGTCTGACAGAAAAGACCAGTGGTGTAAAACACAACATTAAGGACAAGGTAAGGAACTGCCACCCAAAACATAATTTAACTTTAAGTTATTTGTGTATTACCTTCAGAGTTTATGCCACCGCAGGGAAATATAGACTCCAGATTGGAAACCCTTGTTGAGTCACCAAGCCTTTCATATTCATCCACTATATCACATGAGCTGCTAGACTCCAACATCAGCAACAGCTGCTATAGAGGTCAGAAACTCCTGTTAAAACAAAATTCATCTAGCCACAGTATCTTGTGCTGTTTAAGCAAATGACTGAAGGATCTATTATTTTTTGTAATTCCCTTTTCTTTTTAAGTGCAGTTAATGAAGGATTATGGAGGGATGAGAATCATAACCCTGTTGAAGACACAGCACTGCTCACATTTGCGTCGAGACAGTCTCTAAGAGGACTCCACTGTGATGCTGAAGACAGAGGCTGTGCTGCAGAGGTATGTAATGTAATGAAGCACCACTAGATAGAGCCATTGGTTCTATTTTTGTATAAGGTATCATTCCGAATTATTTCCAAATATATATATTTTTTATATGCATATAATTGGCATAGCAGCACATTGCATTATAAAAAGGATTGTTTGTCTTTAGTGTTTGTAGAAGAATTCCACTTGTTAACAAATACACTAGAACCATATAATCCACAAATAATAATGGCTCTAATGATTCCGTAGTAGCTGGTGTCATCTTTTATATTCACACCCTGTTCCCTCTCACCAAAGCAAAGTTTTCTTCAAAGACCACCAAGTTCTGATCTCTGATGCAATGTTTGGAGTTGAACTGCAATCATTTTCCGTAGATGTGAAGCATGTGTGGAGAGATTTCTTTTACTTCAAGTGCTGGTGAAAGACAGTGCACCCATCTAAGTCGCTTTGCTTCTCCACATCACATGTCTCAACATTCCATACCATATTGGGCAAAGCTCAGACTCTCTGTGCTCAGTCTTACTCGTGGATTCAGAGGGGTTGTCTTTCTTCTTCCTTCAGCCTTAAACGTAATACAGTTCTCCCTCCACCTGTGCTTGTGGAAATGCTGAACAAATTCCGTCTTTGTAGATTGGGTTTAAGAGTGCAACATAAGTATCTCGAGGGATGGGTATTTGGTTACACAACATTTTAAAAAATAGTGCTTCAGGAGAATATTTTCTTATAGATTTTACTTGAGTACTTATTTTTCTTCATCTGTTTGTTTAATATTCAATACAAAAGCTGACTGTTCTTTCCAATTACTCTGTCACATGGCTGTATTTCGCCCGTCACATGCAGCACAGAGAATCTTGTCACATGGGATGAGGTGATGTAAAGTCAACACTATCAACAATGGCTGACATGGCAGTGCTACCATTTAAAAGTGGCACTATGATTTTATTTGTAACTTAGATAGGTTATGTGTAATCTTACGCTAACCAGACTGGTTAATATGTTACATTTAGTCCTACCTTAAAGTAACAGTAGTTTGATATAGAATGCCACTCTTTTTTATTTAAAGTTGCTATACCTTTACATTTACAGATTTTGGTTACTAACCTCTGCAGGCGACATGAATGAAAAGCAGAGCTGAACAGACTCAAGGATAGCTGTCCTTCATGATCTGAGATGCTGTAACATGAGAGTCTCTTAGTGTTACAGATGGGACTAAATCGGTCTGTGATGATCATCCTGAGCAAAGAGGTTTCAGCCGAAGCATGACAGGCTGCCCATCACCAGAGCTGACCTCGGCATGGGTCCCTGATGATCGGACCAGATTTTCCACATTGGCTCTAGAGTCTTAGAGAAACAGGTGCGGCGTTAGTCCTCTAAGAGATTTGCTACATTTCATCGATGATTGGCTGAAACCTGACCACCTTTCACAATCTATATTTCTAAAGTGACTTAAAGTAAAGGCTTAAATGTAATTAGACTTGTGTCCAAGAGCTTTAGCAAGTGTAGTGAATGTATCAGTGGCCTATTATCAGTAATCTGAATACACCAGCACAATGCCCCAGATGGAAAGTTCTAACTAAGATCAAAGAGGAGATTCCCACTGGCATACAGATTTTGTAAAGTACCAATACAATCCTGAAAATCCCTGGTATTACAAGAACAAAAAAAATGGCCGTGCAAAATTAGGCTGCTTAAAGATTGCTATAAGCAAAGCAATTGGGGCACACGCTTTGATTTTACTATTACAGAATGAGAGCAAAGAGTGGCCTTTAATAAAGCCACTGTATCTATACACATTCTCATTGTTTCACAGCTTTCTGCAATACTTTATTATACTACTATTATAATTCTGTTATTCTCTAATAGTATGATGGTATTATGTGCATGTCCTTTGTATTTCCTCGGAACAGGGATAATGGAGTTAATGAACAGTGTGTAGCTTGGTAACCCACTATAAAATGTTTGGGATCTGTTTAAGATAAGGTTACTTTGAAGAGAAACGAAGCATTAAACTTCCTTTTAGGGCTCACATGCAAATAAACACAGTCAAAGGATGAAAACGCCTAAACACTGTGTAGCACTCACAGCACGACCTTCCCTTTCCAGAGGTTCAGCCCCTATTTATCAGATGTCTGATAAATAGGGGCTGTACCTATTTTATAGACATCTTTCAGTTGATAGTTTTTCTGCGCAGCTGACCTTCCAGGACACAAGCTGAAAAATCCCCCTGGGTCCACTGTGCTCCCTCCCCTTATCCCCAACAAGTCCAGATCAGTGGACAATTTTAGCCCTCAATGCGAGATCCGTCCTTAACAGTGAGTCTGGCAAGTGGCCACAGAAGGCTGCCAAAGCTGAAGAGAGCAAGAGGGGAGAGGGGCTAGGGGTTGGAGGAGAGGCACTGGGAGGGCGACAAAACAGTGAGGGAAACAAGAGGGAGGGTTATGAAGAGAGTGTTTATAACTTTGGGAAGGGCCAGCTTTGGGAACAAACTTTACTGTCTTGGTTGTTTACCTTTGGACTTTATTAAAGAGAAATGGGGAATGAGAAGGAATTCTTTTTGGGGAAGATTCCAAATCCAAAACTCCTCCCAGATTAATCTGCAGCTTATGAGACTGAAGCTTCGACGAGCACCTGTTGGCCGAGGATTCCCCAGGAGTCATGGGTGTCTGCATCACTCCTGCTTGAGTGGCTGTGTGCCGTGGAGAAGTTGTATTCTGGAAGGTGAGCCAGTGAAAAGGTCGAGGAGATGTCATCTTACTACCCACGCTCCAAGGATCTGACCCGCACCAGGAGGTCTGTGGCAGATTCGCCGCCATCTTCACCAACCTCTACAGATAAAAACTACAGAGTAAGGGCACAAACTTCTATTTTAGTGCTCACTATAGACATTTAGACGTCCATGTGCTACAGATTTCTTCCAAATTTATTGCACAATTCCAACAAGACCTTTTCAGATAAAGCAGCTAGTATCTTGTCTATGCCACATTTCTCAAGAGCATTCGAATATAATCACTACTCACAGAAAGTCTGTCCGAACTTTCTGAAAATGGGCTTCTTTGATTTATGCATTTCGTCTTCTTCTGTAATTTCCTGTTATTTATTTTCTGCCTAAATGCCTTATTCTCGTGGGCACTGTTAAACTGTTTTGCTCCATCGTGTTTATGTCAGACAGTAGACTGAGCTGTGCAACAGCCTGTTTAAAGAGACAGCGCCGACTGACTGTAATGTCATGCAACACTGCATTATGGCTCGGTTAACACTACACTGCCATAGTTTTTCTTTTTCTCAAAAAATGTCACTTTTTCTTTGATGCATCCATGGGGAATGTAAGACATTCATTTTCCATGATGTCAGCCTGATGTAAATTGGCAGCACTTTCATGAGTGGGAAAGCGCAGAAGGGGGTTGAAAACAGGTTGACTGGGTATTTTTAGCACTTGTCGCAACATTTTGATGAGAACCTGCTCTTTTTTGGTAAAACAGAATGTGCTTTACTGCAACACTTTGAAATTCTCCTCTCCACAGATGTGAGGACTAAAAGGGAATTTGTAAAGTGTGGAAAGATGCTTTTATTGTTGGCCAGGGAAGAGGACATGTGGTTGTATGTGGCGGGACTTGCTCAGATTTTCCTACTGCAAAATCCAGGCAGCCCTTAAGGTGTAAAGAGTTGAACTACAAAAACACTGTACAGCTGAGTTAATGCTGTGGTCAAGACCAAATATATGACAAAGTGTAACCGAGATTTAGACAGGCCAAGAAAGAGTCAGGACCCATGCATGATACAAGACATACCAATAAATAGTTCTAAATCAAAACACCTAAAGTCTTTAAGTATCTAAAGCATGGTGAAAAAAATATATTTGCATGACGTTCTTTCAAACCAATTGCAATAATGATAGATTAGTTGCGGTGTTACTTGTTCTTGCTATAACAGAGACCTTTGAAAGTGGTCTTACAGCACTAATGTGAGCTTGTACAATCAGCCTACATCTGACTTCCATTGTGTGTAAGCTATTTAACTCAGTGTTTATCAGTGTGACACCCTGTTGTTTTTCGTTCCCGGTGGATTCTCTTCTGAATCTGCTCTGTCTCAAATACCTTACAGCGTATGCCACTTCCATTTTTCCTAACAAGGGTATCAAACATGTGCAGCTGCCATCTCAAGTAGAATTTAAAGCATGATTCAGTATCTGGCTCTGATTTAAAAGTTTCATCATGCTTTACAGTGCTATAAGGATTCTTTGTTCTAGTGTGATTTTTCTGTCCCCACTGGGCCCTGATAACTTTTTAAAGAAACTTGGAAATCTTGTGATGTGAAATAGGTTTGCAAGCAGGGAGAACACATCTTAAAAAAGTTCATAACCATCTTAGCTTGTTAAATGAAATGGTGCATGTCCCTTTGTGATTATGATCTCTGCAGGGACACAGTGGACAGTAAAAGCTCCATCCTTGGTCCGTTCTCCTCTGAGGTCAAGGGGGTTTCTCTTTCCCTGGATAGCTTTGCTTGAGCACATGACCACATAAGGGCAGGCAGCGCTGGCTCAGTTGTGTAAACACTGAAAAAATTGCTCCTTTTACACTGCATGAAATATCTCTTATCTGTATCAATGTACGCACAAGAATAACCACTGTCCCTTTGAGACATACATCTTAACTTTTAAATTCTGTCTACATCTTCTTTTCTTTGGAGCTTGAAGTTCATTAACTGTGACATTATTGGGCTTTTTTTGTTTAAAAGAGATTAAAGCTAGATCTTTGTGGTAAAATATAAAAGTGTAAAAACATTCTACTATTTTTAGGGACGGCAGTGGCTCAGTGGTAGAGCGGTTGTCCTTCAACTGGAAGGTAGGCGGTTCGAATCCCGCTCTCCCCACAATTCATACTTTTGTTGTGTCCTTGGGCAAGACACTTAACCCACCTTGCCTCCAATGGTGTTCCAGCTGTAACACTGGTGAATGGAACCTTAATGTAAGTCGCTTTAAATGAAAGCGTCATCCGTAAATGTAACACTGGTGAATCTAAGTCGCTTTGGATAAAAGCGTCTGCTAAATGTAAATGTATTTTATTTATTTATTTATTTTATTTATATAGCACCTTTCCACCTAGTAGGCACTCAAAGCGCTTTACCAGTGTTACAGCTGACCACTGAAGACAAGGTGGGTTAAGTGTCTTGTCCAAGGACACAACGACAGTATAAACTGTGGGGAGAGCGGGATGTTATGGGATGTTTTGAGCGGAGATTGAACAGCCCACCCTCCGGTCGAAGGACAGCCGCTCTCGATTTGAAACAATTACAAATTTGCACATATAGTATTTTACAAGAAATTACAATAATTATACTCTATTTCTTAGTGTGTGTGTGTTTCCAGCAGTGCTGTTGCAATAAGAGTGATTACATAAAATTTTAAATTTATCAATGAATGTCATTAATGCCAAATGGTCTGCATTTGTAGTGTTTTCTACCTACACCTATACTTTATACCAGAGACACTGGGAGCTAATCTGGTTTTAGTGTCTTTCCCACACTTCAGTATTAATCAAGATTGTGCAGCACTATTACTCATCTTTGGATTTAGATAACATCCGTATGACAATTAACTTTCCATAGCTCCTTTGTGAAATAAAACAAAAGCACTGTTGTTGTTTATTGCTTTCTGCAGCCAGAGGTCGAGTCATAGCAGAAAAGCTGGAAGGACACTGTGCTACCAGTGTCTGAGGTCAGGCAGTGACCCGTCACAAAATAGATATTTAGCCTCTGATGTCATCATGTCATCTTTATGCTGCAGGGTTGGGCATGGCAGTCGTCTAAACAAAAAGATTACCCATTCTCATGGGGGAGTATTGACCTCTATGACCCCTGTCAGTACAGTGTTGGTCTGAATTATATCTCACTTCTGCATGCTGTTTTGTCCAGTGTGGCTCCAAGCCTCGCTGTGATAATTCACTCTGGGGTTTTGTTTTGTTCACAAAATGGAAGTTACCTCACTGCCAAGCCTCTTTTGGCTCTTATCAGACAAATAAATCAGGCTCTAACAATGACAGAACATTAGTTACACTGATGTACTGACTCACATTGTTCTTTTATTTTTATTTTACAGCATGAAAGATTGTCAAGGTAAGGTTTTGAAACCCCTCTCTTAAAGTTATGGTAATTTTCTTAGAAATCCAAACTAAATGACACAAAAGAACCATTGTTTAGTAAATAAAACCTGTTGCCTTAGATATGACTCTAGTGGAGAGACAGCAACAGACAATCCTTTGGGCCGAACCAGCTCCTACACTCGGAGAGAGGCGAGGCTGGCTGCTCTGAACCGGCAAGAGCAGGACCCCACCACCAAAGACTACAAGAAGGTACCAAAATATTAATATCAAAATAGATTTGCCTGATACAAAATTAAAAAGAGACAACTTAGAGACCACAAGCCTTAAGTTAGACACCTGCTTTAGATCCATGTCCCTCATCATTTATTATTCTACAATAGTGGTCTATTGAGTAAAAGGCATTAGTTTAATTCATTTGGTTTTGTCAGATGTATGAAGATGCTCTGGGTGAGAATGAAAAGCTCAAGACCAGATTACACGACAGCAAACAAGAGCTGACCAAGTTGCGGTCTCAGCTGGAGAAAGTGACTCAGGTAAGAAGTCTGTTCAAATGTTCTTTTCCTATATGAGAAATGAGATGTATTTATGGATACATACTTTGAAATCATGTAGTGTTAATGCAATTCTTTAGGTATTTCCAATTTATTTTTAGAAACATGATAGGATGTCTGAGCGATCTACTGTACCTGAAACGGAAAAGAGGGTTAGTACCTTTGGAAATCGTGATCTTTTGCTCTATCATTCTTACTTGCTGGTCTGATAAACACTGTAGTCTAGATATTTTTTTATCTCTGTGTCATCTTAGACTATTAGATTGTGTTTTCTTCACAGGAAAAACAAGCTCTTGAGAAGCGAGTGTCAGACATGGAAGAGGAGATAAAGGTCAGTGCAATAAAATAGCAGTAGCATTGTCACAATTTCAATTGTTTTTAGTCTTCAGCCCTCATTCTTCTCTATTTATCAATGTTTTCTCGCTGCACATTCGTAATACAAATACTCCTTGAAGCCCCATAAACACTCTCAGCCATGTTAAATCAACCACCCTTAAAGCCTTTGTGCCTAACGCACTGCAGGAATATGGTAAGCCAGGTGGGCTCAGAGTGAAGGAGAAGGAAGGTTAATGCTTCAGGCTCATTAGCCACAATGTTTTGTCTGGGACGCTCTCTGCCAGCCCGCTCCCCTGCTCCACTTCTCCACTGCTGGGGTGAACAGTGTGACCTAGTTCTCGTTGAATACCAAACCCTGTCCAACTGTGAAGACCTGCTTTTGTGAGACATTCCAGCACTGCGATGCATTGTGTGTGTTCAGTGCCACCACAATAAATAACAATTTGTGAAATAAAAAAATGGGAAGGATTTTTAAAGGTAGAGATGATCTCTGCTGTAGTTTGTCACACATTTGTCACACTCAAGTTCTTCATAGATAATCTAAGCTCACATCATCAGTTTTTTTTTTTTTTTTTGACCTTGGTGTTGTCATGGTTCCCTCAGCAGGACCCCCCACTGCGGTTTCGCTGTGGGTACCAGCCCTGAGCTCAGGCTGTCTCGGGGGAGGGGGGACGGTGAGTGTGTGGCCATTATGCCACCTTCCTGCCACTTCACACGGCTCTGCTCAGTCACAGTCTAGGGCATGTTTACACGTGTGACACCGGTGAACACATATACACTGTCACATTGTCCACTCCCTAGACAAATACTTGCACAAGGCTCATGTTTGTAAAACAAATCTTAAGCTTCTACACAAGGGGGAGCCCTCAGCAAGCAACAGAACTGTGTACACAAGTGTGTTGGGCCTGAAAAATGCTGCTTGTTCTTTCTGTGTAGCTCTAGAGAAAAGCCTTGCACATCACTTCCCACTGTCAGAAATACTTTTTCTCTTGACTGAAAACGGACATGACAAGAAGCCTTTTGTTTCATTTTCCTATTTTGTGTTTAATGTGTTTCAGGAGTTTAGTTTTAATTGAACAATTTACTTTAGTTTAGTATAACTGGCTCATAACCTCATAACACTTGTCTATTTGGACAAAATGTGTACTAATGTGTACGTACTGCACTTGTTACTGGCTAAACAAGGCAGTATCCCATACTCCTGCCAAAAGGCTTCCTCTTTTACTGTTTCATAGTATCATTGTCATAAACAGCTAATTTGTACGATAACATAAACTTACCTCTAAGTGCTTTCACAAATGTGCTTCTGTGTTGTACTTAGTCATATTGCCATGAGCTTCTGTTTGGTTAGGCTCTCCAAGGAGGAATTTAGACATATGGTCAGAGGCTGTAAAGTCCTTGTGTGTGTGTTCAGTGGTTTACCAACATTAGAGACTCAAAACCACCAAAAGCTCTTTTGAACCATATAAGGACTGACCTCAAAAAGCCAGGCCAAGATGACTCATCTGAAACTCTCTGACGTAAAAGTGATCACACTTCTATTCAAAGTAGTACATCGTTCCTTCCAATATGTATTCCTTCCTGTACTCTTTTCTGTAACATGTTCTTCCCACAGCCTCTAGACTCCACAAAATCCCCAAAGCAAACTGTTTTTATTTGCTTTGCTTAATGCACTTCCCTACAAAGTAATTAATGTTCTTTCCTTTTAGGGTGTACATGCTTGTTGATGTACAGTGTACATGTCTTTCTTTCTGCACTTATCCTGCATCCTTGCATGCTTCCTCTTAGTACACTGTCTACTCTGTCTCTCTTCAGGCCTTCCCCGCTCTGGCACAGGTGCAGACATTACGGAGTGTAAACCAATGTCTCCTGGCTGAGAACAGAGCCATGCTGCGCGCCCTGGCCCGCCTCTCTGAGACAGCTGCTATGCCCGAGACTGAGGACCTCTGATCCTTCTCTAGCCCCTCCTCTTTATAGACCTCTAACTTCAACTCTGTCTCCTTCTGGTGCCTCTACAACCCCCTGCTCTCAGGCAGGTCCTGCACTGCAAAGCCTCTTCCCTGCTCTCTTTTGACACCCATCCCCACACTGCTAACAGATGCCCCGAAAACATTTTTCTTCATCTGAAGTTATTCTTAGCAGGTGTCATATAACGTCAACACTACACTGCGCACTTTTATCTGCTTCTGTCATCTAAACCAAACATCTTACTTTAGCCCCAAGTGTCAAACCATATATAGCATTTTTTTGATTTTGCAGTTAGATTGTTGATATGGAAGCTCGTTGAAAGAAAGAGTTTATTTAATGCCATGATCCCTTTACTTGCATTTTTCTTTTATAAATCTACATATTCTGCAAAATATAATAAAATGAGATTCAAGATTTTGTCTAATGTAATGCTCCTTAACTGTTACACTTGTCTGGCTTAACATGCCACATCTATAGAGGTTATTGTTTATCTCTGTTAGAGGGGAAAGGCTTCGACAAAGAGCTGGGTATTTTTAGTCGGTGCTCCTCGAGAGAGACCTGACCTACATTTGTGGAATTGACCCTCTCACAGTTTCCCTGACTTGTCTCACTTTTCACATGTAGATCATATATCAGAAGCCACTTTCCATTGCATGATCAGATAAGATAAAGCATGCCTTTTCCACAGCCATAAATACACAAGCACTAATATATTCTTTTCTTTTACCTACTCCAGGTCTTGACAGAGCTCAAGTCCGACAACCAGAGACTAAAGGATGAGAATGGGGCTCTTATTCGAGTCATCAGCAAACTGTCCAAATAAAAGGACTCTTTGAAGCCGACGCTCTGTGTCTTCGGACGCTCACGACCTCAGATGGCAGTATAATTATCTCTGATGTCAAACTTTTTCATTAGGTTACAGAGGCATGCCATTGGGTTGTACTGTACTTCATTGTCAAGATCTAATGGGAAGAGTTAATACGTTTTTGTCAAATTTCACAAAGTATTTGTATTTTCTTCACTGCATGATAGGGACCACATATACAGTTTAAAATACACAGTTCAAATATGTCATTTACATACCACGCTTTACAATTACAGTGGATATTACACAAGTTGTCTTAGATTTGATGTGAATTATAAAAATACTTATATTCAGTGAGTGAACTCTACAAATTCTACATTAAACTAAAAGCGATAAAAAGAGCTCCAATAAGAATGTATGCCAAATGTCAAATAAAAATATAAATACTTATTTGGTGAAATGACAGACATATGCTTGTACTGAAGCACCTGGTACTAAAACATGGCGTCCTTTGTTTGTTTTTGTGTTTGTTTCAGATAAAGGGACAATGCATAAGCTCTGAAAGGGGCCTCACAATAACATAACATATCCATGTTTTCTTTTCATCATGTCACAGTTTGACCTGATTCTCGTTTCTTTGTTTCAGCAGACAATCAGATCAAAATATCAAAAAATGCTTGATAACAGACTGATGAAAGAACATAAGCTTTAACATTTTTGTTTGAGAGTTATATTTATTTATTTATGCATTACGTATTTAATCTATACAGTAAAATGTAACGCTAAATACTGTTTGTATTTTTGGTAAAGACCATCATTTTAATGCCTTGTGTATCATTCAGTTCTGACATAATTTAATCCATGTGGCTGTTTTGAACAGAAAATATACTCTAAATGTAAAACGAGCCCTTTAAAAATAAGATTTATATTGTGAAGGTTTAAGGCCCCATTAAAGTGAATTATGGCTACAATGAATGCACATCAATATGAGTGTTTTATAAAGTTTGCTCCAAACCCATTATGTTCCCTGTCTGCTTAAGACTTTATGGTTGAAGAAAATTTCCCCTTATACCTAGCCTAGATAGTCTGCAGACATTTCGTTAAAGTTAAATTTTGGTTACACCTGTCAGTACAAGGACTGTTTAATGAGGCCTTTCTACTTGTGCTGTAAATATTTAGATCTATGCAGTGTATTTTATGATTGCAGTGCTAGCCTGTTGAGCACCACTTTTAAACTGTAAATTCATGTTTTCTGTGAAGCAGAGGCATTGCTCATTAAACACAGTCAAGTCGTTGTAATTAAAGGCCTTTATTTCCTATTACTTTTTTACAGAACTTGTAACACATATGATAAATTTGTAATAAGTTATTTGGTTCCCTTGATAACTTTATAAGGATCCCCAACGTTTGTCCACATAAGGGTCAAGAGGAGTTTATGAGCAACGTTTGTGTCCAGTCAAGGGCTAAAGCATGCGATCCACAGTAGGAACAAGTACTGACATGAACACGCGCACCACGACACTAGACACGAACAAACACAACTAGAGGACACAACCTGACTGTCCTCCAAATGCTTTAAAAGATGATGGAGAGAAAGTGGCAAAAAATAAGAAAACATTGTGAATATACAGTTGCTCCAAGGATGAAACTGGAGTTTAATATGGTCCTGCAAGTTTGGCAGTATAAAGAATGTCCATGTTGTAAACATGAAGGCCTGCATTCATTTAACACTAAGCAAAAGCAGACAGGATGGAGAATTTGACACTTCCTATTCTGACAATTAAGCTGCTTACATATACAGATGTGACAAAGACACGAACAGAAAATGTACAAGTTGACTGACATGTCTCTGGATACACTCTACATTGAAATAAACAAGACAAAAACTAATAGCAAAAGGTATTAGACTTGTGCAGAAGAATACAAAGAAAGAATTCAGAGAAGACAAGACATTTCAAAGTGGTGTTGTTATGCAATTGATGCAACGTGACAAGATGAAGCTAAACTCTGGATAATTCCCTTTTTAAATCCCACTGTTTGTTTAAATAAAATAAAAAAATACAAATTCATAATTGCTGTGGGTGACCTATGCTCTAAAACTGTCTTCACACAGTTTCAAATGCAGTTTGTGCATACGGTTTTGTAAATCTCACAGCTGTCAAAAATAGAATCCAACTTCACAACAGGACAGATTTATATTTCAAATAATAAGTTCTGTCATGAAAGTACAGCAACGATGAATACTGTGTCCCATGCAAACCTGTACTGTATTCTGGAGCTATGTTTTTTTGCACCGTGTCTGCTAAAGGGCCTAAACATTATCTTCTATCACTCACATAGACAATCACGCAGTGCTCCTAGTCTCTGCCCCCATAGAACCTAGATGTCCAGTGGTCATGTGACTCAGGTGACCAGGCAGTGAAAAGACCAAAAGAAGAGGACATCTGAAAATGTGCTAGAAATGTACTTATAATCACATTTGCCACACCAACTGGCTGCTTGATTTGTCTTTGGAGATACAAACAGCGAGTGTAGGCAACTGTGACAAGGTACTGGCAGTATTTTGAATAATAATAATAAATTAAAAAAATTAAAAATCTTGTATTTGATTTTTTTCTCAGTGCATTATTTGGTCACAGTCAATCCATTATTGGGATCTTTTTAATATTGCATCAGACAGTGTGTTACGTAATGCTGGAGGCATCCACACATCACACTGAGGATTGTTGTCAGAAGACATGTGGCAGTTATAGGAACATAATTTGGCAACTTAACCTATTATGTGCATGTATTTCTATAACATGTGTTTGTGGAAATCATAGATTTATGCATAATTCTATGGGAGGGATCATCCTAAAACATGGCGTCACTCCTTAATGTTCCTCTTATCACCATCTTGTCTTGTTTATTGCAGTGCATTTTTGATTGTATATTGACTTGTGCACTGCTCATAGAAGAACTTCAAAGAGTGACCCAGTTTGGTTCACAAATTGCACTCAGCCCAAATATAGAACACACTCTTGTTATTGTATATCGTTCGAGAGGTTAATCTTGGTGAGAACCTATTCGGATATTATAATGATACTATCAAAAAACAGGGCATATACATTACTAATCACAATACGGCAAAGGACATCAACAGCTTAGAAAGTAGAAAAAACACACATTCACTCTGATGAACTCACAATGCTCACATGTACCGTATATTGGACCCCCCCCTCCCCCATGAACGGAATATAAGAGAAAATGAACACGTCGATCATATTATATTTATATATTTATAGGTTGTTTTTTTTTTTTCATAAATCCACTCTAGCTACTCAGCTGAGCTATAAAGAGTTAGTGCTTGAGTTTTATGGCTTTATCTTATAGATTTATCTTCAATATACACATACACATATTGTCATATCATCAATACAGTAAAAGAGACACAGCTGCGAGGGGTTTCAGGTTGTTTCAACAGAAGTAGAAAATGAATTGAAAGTAAAAAATGAAGAAACAAAGGGTTTCCAAGTCTTATTGGAATCATTATTTCACAGTTGTCGCCTGGAAATGCAATTTACATGAAGATATGATCCAACTGGATTCTGAATCCTCTCATCAGTAGCACTATTGATAAATCCCACTGTCCACTTACTTATTCAATTTCAGTAGATAAGCAGAATAGATCTGCTGTCATGAAATATTAAAGACTTGGATACCCCTCCTTCTGCAAGTACATACAAAAAACATCTTTTAAAATAAGTCAAAAACTTCCCATAAGCATTGAAATCAAATGTGCGGTGGGTCAGTGGCAAAGAAAAACTCTGCAGCACAAGGAGTTAGATAGCAAGCATGCGGCTACATTTTCATCCTACATGAACTCACACACAGTACTGGACAACACACTTGCTTATGAATTTTTCAGGCGTGGAAATGTCTCTTATTAGTTATATTACTCTAATATTTGTATGACATTCACTCCAGTGACCCTCATGGAAAATAAATACACATTTGTTTCCTTTAGAAAATATACAGTGCATCTTTTTCCCCTTTCAACGTGTTATTAAATGACAAATGACACCCACATACACAAGATATTTTTGCTTTGTTTCTAAAACATGCTCTTATGTACAGTATTTTGTATAAACATGCAGTATCAATGGTATGAACTATATATATATAGGCAAAAACTACACATTGATGGGTTGCTTGATTGCTTCCATGTTGCCTTTTCTTTAGTGTTGCTTCAACAAAAAGTTGTTGGGAGATGCAAAATAAAACAGGAACATGGTTTCTGCTTGTCATATTGGAAATAATAAAAATATAACATGTAACGTTCTAAAAGTTGTGGTTGACTGCAATAGAATTACATTGTCTGGCACACAAACTGTTTTTGCTGTTACAGTTCATTTTAGCTTTCAATTTATCCAGTTTTGGTTTACCTTTCATTCTGAAAATGTCTATCTGACATAATTTACAATTCACTAAACCGATTACATTCTGCAAAGAAGCCAGGAAGCAGCATTAGACTGAAAGCTGTCTCTTGTATTTGTAATGAAGAGGAACAACTTCAGCCTCACAACATTTCATCACACAAAAAAACAAAAACTACACAGATTAAAGAACAGAATAACACCTAGTAGTGCAATTTAATTCAACAGTTTGGTAAGCTGTATATAAAATACACATTGATCAGTGCCTTTTTTCAGTCTGTATACTTGCAAATCAAGTGGGAGAAATCAGAACCAAACTATTGTAAATGCAAACAAAAATCAAACCAGCAACATAAATCATTAAAGCTTTGTTTTATGCCGTACTTCAACGTAACATTTGGATTTAAAGTGCTTGAGGAATAAATAAAATGAATAATTACAAGTGTAGAAAAAAGGACAAAATGAAGCGAACAACACTGCAAACTGGAAGGCGTCCCTGGTAAGTTGAGAATTGCTTATTTTGTTACTTGGAAGGCTTGTCTCCTTTATGACTGTAAGAAGGTTACAGGGATTCCTTTGAAGTAAAACCCTTGTGTCGAGTCCATGACTAATGGCAGTAGCACTGAACAAGTGAGAAAAAGAATCACGAGGCGTTGGGACGAGAGGTGGTGGCAGGCTGCTTCTAAGAATCATGTCGTTGGACATTGGTATCAGTCTTTATTGGACCTGCTGTTAGATTGGTACTGGTTGCAGTCAAAATACAGACACATCTCTTTACACACTCCTTTGACAAACATTTTCATGGAAAATTGAACTGTGACCCTTTTTTTTTCAATTTCAATCCAGCATTGCCTTTCTTGTCGAATGGAGAATTTGAATAATAACAACCCGTTTCACAAACAAAGGCATGGGTTTAAGTTTCCTCTCAGTTTTCCTGAGACGAAAGGTGGAAGTTGAACTAATCAAAAAAGGCAGTGTGTTTCTAGGTAGCTGATATGTGCCCATCCCCTACTCGCTACCCAACTCTAGGAATGTACTTCAAATGAACAGAATCATCTAGAATGACTACTGGCAGGTGAGGAACATGGTGCACAAAACACCTAAGGAATGGACCTGCTTGTGTTATTTCTCTATCATATGGCAGTATAAAGCATTTTATTATTTAGCACTATACTAAGCAAACTGTGTCACTAAAGGGAAGGGGTGAGAAATACAATACAAGTGAACAGATGTTTGATCCCCCCCATCACCAGGTTCCCATTAGAGCACTCTTCACCTGTATTCTTATTCATGGAACCACAACCTCAATACAAAAATAGATCTAAAGCAAATCAGTGGAGTATCTGTCCATACTGTGTCGCCATTTTTTTCAGTAACATGATTTCTTATGACAAGATGCTCTGATGAACTACAGTATTTTCCCTAGATTCTGCATCAAGTCTAAATGTAATCTATGGATGTTTTGACAGGTGGTGGTGGGAGAGGGAGTGGGAGGGGAACGGTTGTGGTGTTCTTCTGGAATAGATATTAGGAGGTGGGCACTGAGGGATGATGGGATGCGTGAGGAGAGGGGGGCCATGTATTTCTTGTGGGAGTTTACTTCTTGGCATTCAGGGCTGCAAGGGCACCGTCGACCTCCTCCTCGGGCTGGAGTGGATGCCACTGGGCTATGGGGCGGCGTGGGTTGGCCAGCATATCGGACCAGTGTTTCAGGCCCGCCCCCGTGGACTTGCTCCCCACCCAGATCTTCCCGATGGCATCATTCTTGCCAATCTTGTCATAATCAAGCACTGTGATAACAGCTTGGATTTTCTGAAGGAAAAGAAAGGGCAAAGCATTATAATAAACAATGCCCTGACAATTGAATTGACAGTGAAGAGATAACCGGAGCAGATGGACTAATGCAAACATACTAATCCCCTGCAGAGATTTTTAAAGGGTTTCAGCAGCAGATACCATATTCTTTGTTGCTTAAATGATATACACATTAACATAGGTCTTTTACCTGCATTTGCTCAAGAGGAATCTCAAAGCTGAAGGACTCATTGTAATAAGGATTTAAAGTGTTCTTTTTCACAGTTGTCTTCTTCTTCTTCAGCCTCTTTCCATTCTGCAGCAAGTTAATTTTCACATAGGGATCTGCAAACAGAAAACAAACGTTAGTCAGTGCAATGTTAAACTCCGCCAACAGATGGGGCCAATGCTGAAGTCAGAGGAAATGACAGTTGCAGCATGCAAGTACTGCAGCCTCAGCACGTGAGCAGAGCAGGGCTGAGCTCACTGGCACCATCCTTTATACACCACAAAGCACACACAACCAGCCATAAGATCACGAAGCTAAACACACATGCAGTTTTGGAAAAGATGACAGCTGTACAAATGTAACCCCCCTAATAGCGTGATAGGATTGTATTATGCTTGTACTCTGCTGTACGTCTTTACCTGACAGTCCACCCACATCCATTTTCTTCAGGTTCTTAGCCTCCAGAATACAGATGGTAAGCTTGCCAGCCGTAGGGACATAACGAAGAGAGATGCAAATGTCACCCAGCTTCTCTGGCTGTGGGGAAGAAAGAGTGAAAGTTATATGTGTGTCTTAAATAAATAGTACACCACCATTTAAAATATAATATATACATGTCTAGTACAATTTAACCTGACTAGTCAGTTCACAAAAAGGTACTTTAAATGGCAATGGTATTGTATTAATAAACCAAAGAGTAAGTATTCCTTAGATTGACTCTGGGGGTGAGGTTTCGCTAATAGATTTTTCCGTTTTAGGTACACTGCATTATGTAAGTCACTAATTATGTTATCATTGGTATTATATGGCTACAATAGATTAATGGCATAATAATTGCTGCAGTTTTCATGCTTTATCTCACCTCCTCTTGGTCTGCACTGTCAAGATCTCTCCACTCCTCAATAGGCTTTGCCAGGTCCAGGGTGTTAATGGGTATTTTAATCTCTCCGATGACGTCGTGTTTTGAGAAGCGATCAAAGTCATAGACAGACATTACCAGAGTCTTCCCACCCATCTCTTGGAATGGAATCTAAAAAAAAATCAAAAACAAAAAAATGATCATTTTGAACCTCATATATATTTTTCAACAGTGCAAAGACAGTGTTTAGAGCACAAAATGGTCTGACCTAACAGCATGCTGCTGAAGCAGCCTGACTTTGGCACAGTAAAGCCGTTTGAATTGTTTTAGAGCTGTGTCAGCAGAACCAAAGGTGGCTCGCTCCTTTAATTTGATTCTTCACCATATTCTCCTTGTCATGCACCTTCAATATGTCTGCAGCCTTTCATCATGGCAGGCCCAAAGAGTGAGCTAAAAAGAAATCTTAGCAATGCCTTTAGAGAAAAGGGCAGGAGTGAAAGTTCTTCAGGACCTGCCTAACATCAAATAGGAGGGTGTGATGTTGTTTGAATAAGTCATGTGCCAGCTTACTTTAAAGGTGAAGGTCTCATTGAACACAGGGTTGAGTGTCTTTTTGTGAACTTTTGTGTCAAACTTCTTCTTTTTGTCAGGAAGGACAAAGACTTTAACATAGGGGTCAGAGGTGCCGCCGCTGTCCATAGAGAGTAGGTCAGCTGCTTGCAGGATCCCTACAGTCAGCTGCAGAGAAGCCAATGAAGGTCAGCTGCAGAGTTGTAGAAAAATGTTCAAGTTAACATAAATGATCTATGTTCTTACCTTGTTTTCCTGGAAGTCATAATCAATAGAATATTGAAGTTTTCCAAGTTTCTCCTTCTCTTTGACTTCCTCCTCCTTTTCTTCGGTCACGCCGGGCTCCACATCGTCTTCCTCATCGTCATCGTCCTGTGGTTTCTGTACAGACAGAAGGGGGAGAGGGGCAGGCAGCAGAAGAAGCAGTCAGAAGCCAGTCCTGAGGCATTGGCGACTGTGCTGCTGAACACCGAGCCATGGGCATCAGCAGTCGGGTTAGTTACAGCACCTACCTGCCACTTACCCCACTCACCCATGTGTTACAAGTGCAATTTGTTCATCGATGGCCATGGTTGCAACCTGACTTGATTTCACTATTTCTTGGGTGACACCATTTGCTGTTTTACTTTTATATAAACATTGCTTAAATGCCAAAATATTAGATTACAATGTGTGGTTGAAAATTTTTTTCATGCAATATGCAGAAAGCAGAAGGAGACAGATAAGAGAAAGAACAGTATAAAGCAGTCAGTTTGAGAGGTACAGAAATGTCTCAAGACTTAAATTTTAAATTATGCACAATCCTTCAAAAACAAGACTTTAATTACTACTGATATAAATATTATACGTTTGACTTGCCTCTAATTCTATGACACTAAAAAAGCAGCAACTTTACATAAATATTTTACTACACTAACAGGTAGGCCTATACATATCCAGGATATGACTCATAAAAAATGAGTCATTTCAAATTGTTCAAAAACTCTCTGTAATCGTGACAACAAATTCTATGAGAGGGAAAACTGTATCAGCAAAGATAAGATCAAATAAACTGCCTGAGCTGAAAATTAGAAACTTAGATAATCTTGCTGTGCTGCTGTTGCATCAAATGGGGCCATGTGATGAGATGCTCTTAATAATCATATCTCAACATTAACTGTCACATGACCACAAGCAGTAGTTAATACCATCTGACAAATGACCTCACTTATTGAAGTGAAATTAAAAATGTTGGAGTCTAATTAAGATGTTATGTTCAATTAGCACTTTTCTGTCCAGAATACTGCCAACAACTAAATCACAGCTAAGTACTGAGATTTGTCAGTCTATAATATCTACCTAATACTGTACTAAAGAGTAAAAACTGGTACTTCTTCTCCATTATACTTTTACATCACACAGTAATTCTTCATGCTTTCATTTATTAACAGGCAGCCATGGTTAATTGTGTAAAAGCAACTTGCCCTGACATTAATACTAAAGTAAACTTTCATTGGGACACTGTACAAAGCTGGAGCATATCTCAGCATGGCCTATTTTCCTACAGCTGTGTTCCTGAAAAAATAAATAAATAAAACACTTGTGTCTTTATAAGGGTCCAACTACTTACTGATGAGCTAGAAAAGGAGCAGGACTCACACACACATGCTCGTGCCTGCCTACTCTTTCACACACTCACGTCCACACACACTGATAAAGTTGCCCTATTTGTAGCATTCTCTATTTTTGAAGTGCTAATGCTTTTCATTCAAGCATGCCAGGCCACACAATGCAGTAATTAAAAATACATTTCTTTGTGAATGCAAATGTAAATGGATTACCTTAGAATGCCTGGTAATGTGATTGTTTTGTAAAAACTGGAGACAAATTTTTGAATAAAAAAAATCTCCCATGAAGGCACCATGCTAGACTGACTCTTTTCAATTTATCTGCGGTCTCAAAGATGAGGTGCAGTATTATTGTGTGAATGTGTGCCCACTCATCGACTGCATGGGTTAAATCAGGCTTTATTGAACAAAAATAAGTTGAAATCTCAATGTCAAAGCCATTTTTTAAAGTCTAAAGTATCACGCTTACGTCGAGTGTGGGCACACATTCTGGTGCACTGCTTCACCTCAGTCAGACTTCAGGGATATCATGAACTGTCACCAAGTTTCCACAGCATGGGTCATCCAGGAATAGTACTCTCAAGTCAAGTTGTGGCCATTCAATGGTACCTACTGCAAGGGCATATGCTGGTCTTTGTCAAGATCACCTTTCTCATGTGATGTGTGTTGGTTTGCTCAAGAGAACACAGCTGTGAGTGTGTGGATTTCAGATCAGTCTCATCAATCAATGTTGGTTGTGTGGCAGATTGTTGTGGTGAGTATGTTGTGGTGATGCTAAAAACTGAGTCAAGTTCTATTTGACAAATACCCAGCTTATCCCTTGCACATGCATGTTAGTGATTTCTAGTGAGTTGCCGAGTGCACTCGTCATTCAAAGGGTCAAAGGATGAATTTTATGTTCATTTGCATTTGGAAAGTTCTGTTCTGTTGGGTTTTTGGGGCAGAAATGGCAAACTCTAGATATTCAAGACATAGCAGTTGGTGCGGCATGTCAGTTCAGTGGGTTTGCGAAGCAGCTGAATTGCTCCCATAGATTCCTCAAGCACCCGCAGCACCTAAGCTTGCAAAAAACTAAGAAAGCCATAGCAATCATTGTCATAACCATCGTCATCAACATCAAAACTGCAATCCATCCAACCCTTCCAAGACCAAGCCAACCCCCAAAACATTGCCCCCCCACCGGCCCTGGTCTGCGCTTACACAGAGTGGCCAGAGAGGGGTGCCACGTGCTGTCAGACCTACCGTAGGCAGAGAGGTCCATCACAGTCAAGATACACGGAGCACACATAAGACATAAAGCAAGAAGGAGGAGAGCAGAGACAAAGGAAGAGATTGAACTCACAACAGACACCAAATACGGGTTATCACAGCAAATGCAGTCAGATGCACTGTTGGGAGTGAGGAAAATGACAGACAGAAAAGCCTCCTCATTAGCGCAATCATATTGTCTGAAGCTGGGGCTGTTGAGTGTTAAAATAACTCCACTTTTATGTGATGTATTTTTACAAGGAAGATTGTACGTTATCAAACTGTCAATCATAAAAAGAGAAAATAATAATTATAGGCCACAAGCAACAGCATTGTGCAGACAACTAATTTTCATAATTTTCTATTTAATAGCTCTAAAGGCAATTGTTTGGCTTAGTAGATAAGTCGTGTCATTTTCCACCTCTATCCCATTATAACAGTAATGAAAAAATACATTTAAAACGAACAAAAACAGAATGAGAAAAAATCAAATGGAGATGTATAAAACACCTGTAAAAAAAAAAAAAAAGACGCTGACTGCATTAGAAAACACTGAAGTAAAAATGATGCAACAGAAGCCTTAAAACAAATGTGCTGAATCAAAACAAAAGCTGCGTTGTAAGTTTTCTTCTTCTCTTTACGACAGGTGTTACATAATGGGCTTATGCAGTGTGAAGGTTGAAGTTGGCAGCGAACTGTCAGATGGATCTTATGGTAGTCGTAGTAGGCTCCCTTCACTGTGACGCCTTCTGAGCTAAAACATACCTGGCCACCTGTCAGGTTCTTCATTCCCATGTCACCCTTCCCCTTCTTGCCCTTCTTGTTCTTCTTCCTCTTGCAACAACATTTCTTGATGATGCAGAAGCAGCAAGTTAGAATCAGTAAAGCGGCGACCACAGCGATGGCAATAATGGCCCATGACGGCACTAAGAAGAAAGAACAGATGAACACTTGTGACTAAGAAGCTAATTCTGTGACATTTCACCAACTATCATTAAGCCTACTTCATGCCATGTCCTCTGCCAAATATATTTAGTAAGAGGTGCCAAGGTTAGCAATTAGTTTTGGTGAAAATTAGATTCCTCTGCCATTAAGAAGGGCAGGCTGTGATCAATACTGAGTAAGGACATTATGAGGTGGCCAATGCCTGCAGTCTAAGAGAAAATCCAATTTCAAAATCATTGCCTAACGTTGGTTGATCAGACACTCACATGGGATTTTGTCGATTTCATTTAGGAATTTGTTTTTAATCTCATCGAAGGCATCGTTCTTGCTGCTGACCGGCTCAGTAGAGTTGTCCGCGGCAACAAGTGCGACAGGGGCTGGAGTCACAGTCAAGTCACTGGCCCCTGTTGACTTTGCAGCAACCATGGGCGTTGTCTGGTGCTTGAACAAGTTCCACTTCGGCATTTAGGCTGCACGCAGAGTCCCTTGGAGAAAACAGAGCAAACACAGACTCCAATGAGACCAATAAAGACGATGATTAATGTTGATTAAGGATCCAGAGTCCAATGACTCCACAATGTCTCCGCTGCTACATTATTTTTAACCTGTGACCTGTGAAACTATAAAATCCACAGCTAGATATTGACAGTTACTAATTAAATGGGTGAGTCATACAGTGGATATTTCTGGAGCTGTCCCATACTTAATAGAGATTTGTGTCATCATTTGCAGGGAATGTAATATGGCCAAAGCTATTTATGAATGAATAAAATGACAAAAGTGAAAAAGATGACTAGGGTCACTGTGGCGTACACTGTTCTTCTCCCACATTCAAAGACATGCGTAACGGTGTTTCTAAATTGTCTTTTAAAAAAGTGTGAAATGTCCTTAATGTCAACCTCGCAATTAACCTAGCCTCGCATCCTCAGTTAGCTGGGACAGCCCCCAGGCACATGAAGAGACCATGACGCACTGGCAATTGTAAGAACAGAGGGCTAATTCCTACTATTCATACAAATGTAATATGTTGCAGGAACACAATTTCAATATTTGCTATGGCTCATTAGACCAAATGCATAAATGGAAAAATACTTGCAGGTTGGGTTGGGCACCTTTATTAAACACAAAAAACAAAACTTAAGCCTCACTGTTTTAATGTTGTAAATAACATAGACACCATTAGCAAAGTTTATTAACAAGTTTTAATTGCTGTTATTATAGTAAGAGTTTTAAAACTTTATCATTAGGCAGCACATTTTATCTCTAATTTATTGTTATAAACATCTGTATTGAAACTGAATACTGCTGCACTGCTCTTATATGTGTCACACATTTTAAACAACATTAGAATCTGCTTTGTGCAAACCTGGCTCCAGATTTAATGTGCAGTCCTCATTGTATGTGCTGTGTTTGTAATAATTTATACAGAAAGTGTTAATCATAGTCAGAAAAAAAAAGCCTATCTCATTATTACTGCACTGGGAACAGCTTTTCCTGTCTTTGTCTATGTTGTAGTCCCTGTTTTTATGTTTCTGTATGTTAAGCCCTCAACAATAGTGTATGTTAGTTACATAGCTAATGGGAATCCCGATTAACTACACAGTTGATAAATATTTGTTTATTTTTCTTTCTGGTGTATAATTCATTTCCACTGAGATATAGCACAGCCATTTTTCTCCACAAAAGATTGATTATAGGAGCCTGCAGTGCAATGCGGTACTTTTGGTCCTTCTGACATATTGCACAGGGTCGTGAGGTCAGTGGGCACATATCTGCAGATCAGTTGCAGACAATATTTATAAGAAATAACCATCAATCCTGAATGTATCACCGTTTTATTTTGTTTGGGGCACTGAAGTTGAAACAGCTGTGCCTGACCGGGAGAAAACAACCACGAGTCATTCTCCAGCCTTGTTTTCACAGACTCAAAAAATGTTCAATCAGAGCTCTTATCGGTTCCAGAAATCACAGTGTGACAAGTGCAGCGGAGAGCGGCCTGCCGAGAAAGTGATGAGTGATTAGGGCAGACCCCATTCAGAAAGCACACACAGATGACAAGCATAACCACAGCACAATACTATTGCCTATTTGATTAAAGTCATGGTGATATGAAATGTCTATTTCTGAAGGGGCACAACAACACTTCACAAAGATCCTGCTTTTTTTAAGTCCATATACAAATAATTCAGATTGAAGCTGACAGTGGAAAGGATAAGCTTGTATTATTTAGCATTCATGCATTTTCAATAGATGTTTCTAAAATAACTCGTAGTGTGACGGTGTTACAAATAGCTAACATTGCATCAGACTTGAAAAGTATGTGTTGGAAATAGAAAAACACTATATTCACATTTTTCCAACATACAAGAAATGTGACTTTAGTGACAATAATGTTTAAAGCATCCACTTACATTTGAGGTTTATATGCTTTTTATCCTGTTTGTCCCCAACACTAGGCCAAGCCAGGCTCTAGTTCAATTAACATTCATGATATATGCTGAAGCATTTTATCGCTTTCACCCTGAAGGCCACAATGAGGACAGACACAGAGGGCAGACAGGAAGGACACGGCCTGTTGTTTTATGAAAGACACTTGTCCTGCGTCACAGCCTGTTCTTACAGCTTAAAACTGCTTTTCCTTTCATTTTAAATTGTGCAGTCAAACAAAATAACTGCAAACGGCTACAGTGTTTTAAGAGCAGCCGATGTTGCCCTATAGAGAAAGTTCAAGGGAACTGAGAACAGGCACTAAGAGGGCAGGTAAAATCTCATTAAAACAAACAGGAATCCCCCACTGTAAAGGATTTTTGGTGCTTCTCTAGATACCCTCTTTAGCACAGCTTTTAACCCCTAGCAGAAACACACCGGGGTTGTTCTATGCAGTTTCCATAGACGTAAAGGGCATAAAAAATAAAATAAAACAACGCTCATGTTTTAGTGCGAGTAAAACACAGTTAAAGGGGGAAGCTACCACAAAATCAAAATGATCCCTTAGGTCTGTAGTCCTGCCCTGTGTAGTCACTAACACACCCCTCTAGGTTTGATATGGTATAATTTACAATGCATTTATTGGTTTCTTATTCTTGCAAAATGAATAAGTGCTGGCTAAAATAAGATCAGTGGAAGATCTATGAGATCTCTCAAGCCCTTTCGTGGATTATTGAGAGATATGTTATCATCAGAGAAAATTATGAAAAAAAAAACACTATAGCATGCCTTGAGGTGAAGTGCTCATCCTTAATTAAACTGCACCTGACAAATGCTAATAATAACAACTGGATCTCTATTCACTCATAAAAGAAACCACATCATTTGGTGACGTCATGCCTGCGTTGGCCTGGGGATACACAGTGTGATAGTGGAGGGAGGCCTGGCCTAAGGATCGTCCCACTCTGTGCCCGGAACAATGCTTATTGAAGGCTTGTTAGCACCCAAGTCAGATCCCAAAGAAAATAACCTAAGGAGAGTGCGCTAAAGTCATGCAGCTGTTCCATTAACAAAGAACAAGTACCCTCAGAAGCAATTAATTAACACTAACAGGCATACAGCTAAGGCCTGTGTTTTCTGGAGAGTGTGATAAAGAACTATAGCTCAAACTGTTGTCTGCCACTTGTAAGCATCTACTGTATACTTTTACAAATACATTGAAAAGAAATTTGGCAGTCAACTTCAAAATGGCTCCTATAAATGGACTAAAAATTGGTCATAGGGTCGGTAGCTGGGGGCAACAGTCAGGTGCAGTGGGGTGGCAAATGAAGTATTGAATTAAAAGCCATTGAGAAAAGGTTTTTGTATGGCGAGTCGGAGGAGGGTAAACAAAAGCAATGGCTTTTTGGTTGTTATGGTCCACCAGACGTCTAGGGTCCTTTAAGATACAATCTGAATATATGACCCCAGTGAGATCATTCAGCCCCCACTGTGGCCCTTACCATCTGTGACATTATGGGTTATGTGTGGGTGGGCTGAGGGATGAGTGCTTGGCCTGCAGCTGTTCCCTTCCTTTAAATCTTACTAATGTGATGGCCGCATTGGATTATTAAAAAGTACAGTTACAAGTTACAGGACCATACATGCATGAGTTCATAAATTAATTAAAAGCTTGTTTCAGTTTTCTATAATCTTTTTCCAGGCTACAGGACTCTTTAATTTAGTTTCCATTACGCTATTTTAGGTTTGAATATATTGCAAATAAAATTGCCCAAATAAACATTTTGAATTTCACCGCACTTGATGAGACATGAGGAGATATTGTCTTGGTAACCACTGAGTCACAGCTGACCTAAGATCTCAAGATTCAATTTGAGCTGAGATTGTGTACTGGAGCATTTTCCTGAACAAGGGACATAGTATTTTATTAGATCCATCAGGCAGAGCATTACTTTAGTCAGAAAGCAGAGCTGCGATGGTGCAGTTGTTTCAATTAAGGATAATGTGCAGCTTTGTTCCTGAACTCTTGCTACTCTATGGTAATTCACTCCTGCTGAAATGGACTCAGGGTTTCCTCAGTTTTAATGGTCTTGTTTTGGACAAAGTTTTAATAGGATTATACTGATGTACTGATGGCTGCTTTGCTTGTTATTTACCACAGAAATCATTCAGATTATGACCGTAGATGAGACTTTCTAGATAATATGGTGAGTATAATGATTTTTGTACAATTTTTGTACTTTGTGTTTTCTAAACCAAGCTATAATAATGGAAAATGTGTTTTTTATAAGCAATGCTAACATGCCTAGTCAGATAAAGTACAGAGACAGTGTATTACTATAGACAAAGCATGAATGTAGATTACAAAATCAGTCAAGTGAAGCAGTAATTTTGTCATTTTATGGTGAAGAGCCTAAATGCTGACAAAAGCTTGGCGCACTCGGCTCAGTGAGTAAAATCTGACGGAGCCAGGTTCTGAAACTCCTGATCACAAGTCTTCTGTCTCACTGGGAATGGGACTATGCCCAGCATCTGTGGGGTTTCAATTGACTTAACAACAAATTTAACTTTACTAATTTAACTTTCAAAATCAATGGCCAGTGCAATTATACATTCTCTTTCTTGATTCACCAACAAAGGGACAAATATTGGGAGACAAAAAAATAGACAAATATTGGGGCACAGTGGCTCAGTGATAAAGCGGTCGTCCTAGAACCGGAAGGATGGTGGTTTGATTCCCACTCTCCACAGTTCATACTGTTGTTGTGTCCTTGGGCAAGACACTTAACCCACCTTGTCTCTAGTGTCTGTGACACTGCTGGTGTGTGCATGGGTAAACGGAAGCTTGATTAAAGTGCTTTGAGTGCTAGTAGGTGGAAAAGTGTTATATAAAATCCATGCCATTTACCATTCATTGTGGTTTCATCAGTGGATAATACATCTAGAATCTGAATTCCTCTGTAATGTTGCTTCAGTACAACACATATTGAATAAGAGGCCCCCAATAAGGACAGCTTCACATCTTATTCTAATATGTAACCTCCATTCTATTTAAAATGTAAGGGCAGATGCCCCTAATGTCACACGCTGAACTTTTAAATGTGTATCCTGTACTGTATGTAAGACCGTCATGCACAAAAACAAAAAGCCCAAAACTGAACTTATGGAGGTTTTCAAACCTGTTTGGCCTTGGGAGTCACAAATTCACACAATTGAAACAAACACCAGAAAGGTCTGTGATAACTACAAGCATCAATCAAAGATGTCAACACAACAATTACACCTTTTGTCAACAAACAGCATCAGGACGTGCTGCAAGTGCTACTGTTGATCTGAGACTAGCCTGTCAGATAATGCGTTAAACACATCCTCAATAAAGAGAATTAGTGAACAGACTCATCCCTCATATATCTCATGTGAAGGCCCAGAGAGTCCACTAAGGTCTTTTTGACCAATCTGCAGGTGCTGATAAAACAATGCTCATTCTCACCTGCGGCAAAATGTGACTCAGCTATTATCAGGGGGACGCCTTGGATTTGAATGCTGAACAACTCCCTCAATGGGGATAATTTACAACCAGTTGCCATACATCCTCCCTTTCCCCTCATTGCAATCTTTCTCCTCATCCCCTGATATGTTGATTAATCATTTGTCACCCAGATAGTGACCCAATCTGCATTTAAGGCAGCGAGGGGAGAAATGTGATTGTGGAAGAATCTCCTGCACGACTGAAGGTAGCCCAAACACACGCAGGTATCCACTCTTGTGAAATATGAAAAAGTGTCAGCAAAAATCCTTCTTTAATCAGTCAATGTGTTTTGCTACAAAACCATCTGCTGTGAAACTTTCTGCACAGAACCTTCTTGATTAAAAGCTGGTGTTTAACTTTGTCAGCATTACACAAAGCATGATGAAAGACAGTGAAAATTATATTAGAGATTCTCTACACTGCATATCCCTAACCCAAATTGCCTCCACTTAAGAAAGAGCTGAATTAGAATAAAGGATGAAACAAAACACAATATTTTTTTTTGGTCACACTGCCACTCTCTGCCATTGTCTGCCAGCAACACACTGCATCACATGATCCGGGCCTACAACTGGGCACGCTCAGCTCTCTCACCTGGAGTGAGAAGCCTGACAGCAGCTGAGCAATCACAATGTTAGCAGCACTAATGTGTACAAGGTAAAACCACTGACTCATCCTAACAGTCGAATATGTCGGGCTTTTTCATCCCCAAACATAAGTTATAATAGAAACATATATGGCTTATTAGAGAGTGCACCTATTAATTTAATATGATGTGAAATTAGACCGGGAGGACTGTAAGAATATAGCCTTTTTCTGTCAAGTCCTCTTCTGCAGCTCAAGTATCTGGTCACCAGCTGGCTTCTGGGAGAGAGTTGACAGAACAGAAAAAACAAGATTGGTGAACTTCAAAGCATCTCTCATTTTTCTAGTTATGTATGAGAGACTCAAAGTATTTCTCAGTGTGAGAGCCACTGGGAGCTGCAGCCTCAGGTACTTAATGAGCCTGTCTGGACGTTTTAGAGACTGACAAAAATATGCTCTGTATCCCTTAGATGTCTGCACCCGGGGTATTCAAGACGTAAACATGCATTTAGATAGCTACATATAGATACAAACAATCCCACAACTCCTTCACACCCTCCTGAAATAGTTCACTATTTTTGTGGAACCTGAGTGATTATGTGACCACTCCTAACAGAAGCCACTGACTCTGTTTCATAATTACAAAAGTCTGTTTTTTTTAAAAGGTTCAAAGGGGAACAAAACAGTCATAGCTCTGTAACCAGTAACCTAGCTAGTTGGGCCTCATGCAGCGACTACCAGAGTCAGCACTGAGGACTTAAAGGTGTAGGCAGCCCAAGATAGGTTTTGTCCTTGGTACTGTCACCTCAGTGCTGCCTTGACTGTGTGTCCCATGGGAGACAGCAGAAAAAACATCCTGCAGCAGTTTATAAAGATCCCCACCCTCTCAATAGTCCTCAGCACAACTGTCAGCCTCTTTAAATGTGCAACCCCTGAGATTTGAAGAATAAAATGTACCGTGTGACTGTTTTGACCGTACTGCAGCTACAGTACAGTACAGTAGAGGTAACTCGCTGTGGAGTGCCATTATTTGAGGGAGGTTATGAAAGAATGCTGGAGGGGTAAGCGGAGCATCTGTCAGCAGGGCAGCCTGCTGGACTTTCTCCAGGAAAGAGCTACTACACCCAGCAGCCAGGCTAAATGAGGCATGATCAATGAGAATAATCCAGATACATCACTCCATGCCTCTTCTACCAATTCACAACAAGAAATGATGTAACAAATTGCACAGGAATTGCAAAAGCAATATCATAGTGAGTTTAGAAGCCAGGACTATTTTATCAGGGGCTTTGAGTCAAGTTGGGACCAGGAAGTAACATGCACAAATCAGCTGTAACACCATTAAAAAGGCAATGCAAAGTCAAATGCCAACAAATGTGAACCATGCTTCTACCTCCTGCAACTCAATTCTAATTTCTCTCAAGGTCCGGGCAATGATAAGAACAGTTGAAACACATTCTTACCAGCAGTACAGTATTTCCGTAATGGTGTTCTCCTCCACAGCAGGCTAACCCATTCACCAAAGAGGCACTTAGGGTTAATTTACAATGCCTTAATAACGTCCCCAGACCGCTGTTCCATCAGCACCAGAAGCTGCAGTCCTCCTCGCACTGTTTCCACTGCAGCACTACTTGTTCTCACACACACTCACTCATTCTCTGTGACTACCCCCACCTCTGCTTCGCTCAATGCCCTCCTCCTCCCCCCTCTCTACACTCTTTCTATCTTTTGCTCTGAAAGAATCCCCCTCCCTTATTCCCCTCTGCCTTCCCCTGTCGTCTTTTTCCCTCATCTTCCATTTCACTCCAGCGCTCACTATACTCAAGCCAGCTGATTTGTGATGCCGCTCACAAGGTGCTGTATGCAGCAATATGTGCCCCGGTACAATGCATAAGGGCAATCGGAAAGCATCATACTGCTCCGCTGTCTGTCTGCCATCCACACTATTGTTTTAAGCACAGCAGAGAGCTTGCCGGGCTTAAATGTGCTGCTTGGCTCATAAGGCTACAACGGTAATAAAAAACAAACAGTGGATGTACATAAGTAAAAACAAAGAAATGACACTGTTGATGTGATCTCTAGATATTAGGACGGAGATGGGACCAAGGCTGTCATTTGGTGTCTGCAGCAATAACTGGCTTCTCAGTCTTACCACCCATTTATCTGAATTATGTCCTTAGACTTGCTCCCCTCCCACTGCCATCAAGGAAGACTTTAATCCAGCCAATACATAGGCAAGGGACAAAAGAAAATAGAGACAAAATTATGTAATACAACACACTATTCATTGCTAGTTCTGCTTAGACGTTTTGTTGATTACAAACATTACAATAATTTGTTACAGATAATGGCAGGGTCATAATTATAACTGCAATATTTCAAGAGGCATATATCTCATTATTATCTGAATGCCACTGTCTGATCGCTGCAAGTATTGACATCTATAATTGGGTTTTAGCATCTCTCAATTTAACAGATAATGCAGTCATCTTACAAGCATGTTGGTTTTTAAATTTCAGAACAAAGTAACCACATCTCTTTTACAGTAACAGTTGAGGTGAGAGTTATTTGTCATTTAACATACACAAAAAATACACAGTGAGGTTTGTCCACGATTATTAGACTATGACTCTACATATAATTCAAAAGCATGAATCGTCAGAATGGCTCCCAGACCTCTTATCTCATCGTGCCATTACTGTGCAGTAGCATTACAGTATAAATCTGCTTACCTAATGACAAGATGTGACACACTCTTTTGCTTAACACCAACACTCAGGCAGACAGTTTGGAGCCCTGCGGGTATTACTGTGTGTCACTGAGAATTATCGTTGTCCCTTAAATGAATCACCCCTCTTATTGGGCAGCAACGAGCACTTGAACCAGGAATCAATAAAATCTCAATCAGTGAAAATGGACGGGCTGAGAGATGGCTCTTTGTAATTTCAAAACATACAACCGGAGAGAGAAAAGAGAATGTAATTTGTTCACTGTCTGCTGTAACACGTAGAGCTGGGTTTCAGAATTAAATGTGATCTGTAGTAATTGCAGGGCGAATGAAGCTGCGGCAGTGTAACACACACAAAAAAAAGTCTGGAGTTTGAGCTATTGGCAAGACCCTATTCTAAGATTAATACAAGCTCACAAAAGTAAGAGATTAAAGATGGAAGACAGTCAAAGGGAATGATTTTGAACAATTTACACTGGCAATTTTTAGTTGCCAATGTAGCTCCAAAGAGCATGACTTAGTGTTTATACAATGGAAAACCATGATGGATGTACAGAAATGAGCAGGTCATACTTTCTGGTTGGATCAATAAAGTATTATTTATAAATTGTTTATTTTATAAATAAACCAAGGTCATGTTTCTCAGCCAGATATAATTGTGTTTCAATTCATAAAGTGTGTTAGTAAATCGTTAGAATTCCACTCCAAACTAACTAAACAATGTTTTTCCTGTTCTTTTCACACTGAGGACTGGCGTGACATTTAGGTTTTAAATTTCTTCCTTTCTCTGTGCACTCTTTGCCACATTGTGAGACATTTTTTACAACCTAGTGCTCTTAAACAGAGGCAGAGCACATGATCACACTGAGATTCATAGCATACAGGGAAAACCTATGGTGAGCACACAGCTTTTGTCTCTAAGGAACATGAAACTGAGACAAATGGTGATTTGCCACAAAAGCTGACAAATACAGTTACTATAGTGTAATTCAACTAGAGCTAAAGTAAACATCAAATAGTCTTTACTAGCATCATTTCATTAGGAAAATCACACTATAGTTTAAACAAAACAGGCAGAGTCTCCAGAGGGATTTAGAGCAACTTAAAATACATATAAATTAAGCTACATATGGAGACTAGCAGCACCAGCTTACAGCCATGAAATTAAAACTGAGCAGTCAATGACTAGAGGGAGCCAACAGAATGCATAAAAAGCTCACATGCAACACCATGTATTTTATCTCTTTTGGGTGTTTAATGTTATACATCAATGCTGTAACAGAGAAGGACAGCAGAAATTCTTATTAGCACAAAAAGGACAACATTTTTAAGTGACATGCAAGAGAAGCATATTCATATATTACTATATAAACTATATATAGTATTCGCCCTATTATACTATATTTATACAATATCGTCAACATGTAGCATATCAGCAGTTAATGTTTTTTTTTATCAAGTGAAGTCTTGAGATACATGTCTGTACTGCCTCACGACACAAAGCTGTCCACACCTTCTCATGTTTTTGCAGTCTTCATGTTTGTGTGTACATTTCTTGGGTTAGGGCATTATGGGCTTATAGATTAGATTGTGTCCTACACATGAGTTCTTGACTGGGATTTAGTGCAGTCACAAATGTGAGGAGGTGCAATGCTTTGTTTCTTACTGAGTTAGAGGGAGATATTCCATAGCTCTGTGATGACAATTACAGCATAAAAGCTGCATTACAAAACATTTGGGTCGCATGGTAGAAGTACAAAAGAAATTTTACTGAATATGTCCACAGATTTAGCTTAATGCATATAAAGCTGAATTTGTGTATCTTTCCATAGTTGAAATGGCTAATAAACTTCTCCATGAGATCACACAGCTCTACAACATACATATACATACTAAGTAAACATGATATTGTATGATGCCTGTGCATATTCAAATGTGCACCGACAGTCCCCAGGGAAGGACTTCTCATTAATTGGTTTGTGTTGATCAATGGTGAAAACAATGAGCCTGACAGAACGGTGTGGGGCTCATCATGGCAGCTGGCTGTAGTGAGTAAGATCCGAGTGAAAGCAGTGCTCTGAGGCGTGCCTGTTGTCCACTGGGGTTTATTAGCTCCCTATAGCCTCTGAGGAAGTACAGTTACCATTACTCATGCAAATGACTCTGATTAATCAGCTGAGTGCTGGACTGTGTAGGGGAAGGAGAGCTGCTTGCTCTTACAGTAAATCACACTCACAATGTGTTGTCCCTTCATTTTCACCACGCCTTTTATTCCTCGATACATAGAGTATACTGGTAAGTCCCTCCTCCCTGGCATATGCAAAGCTTTTCAAGAACAGATGGGAAAGTAGGGGAAACCCTAAGCACAATATTTAAATATCTAGTGAATTTCCAAACATACAGTTACACAATCTATCTACATTCTTCATTCAGATGGTAAATGGTGTGCATTTATATAGTGTGTTTTAGAACCTGGCTGTACCAAAGCACTTTACATCAAAAAAAAAAAAAAAAAGGGGGGCTGCCACACACACACACACACACAGCGCTCACGCCTTCTCCGACATTCCCACATTCATACACCAGAGCTGTGGCACTGGAGGCGGGGTGTGTTAAGTGTCTTGCCCAACAACAACAGTATGAACTGGGAGAGCGGGAATCCAACCGTCAACCTTTGGGTTATAGGACAACTGCTCCATTTCCTGAGCCACTTTCATGATTCTGACAGAAAAGTATAATTGAAGCACTTATACTTCACCCAGAGTATCAGAGGGATATATTACTGGACAGTTTTACAAAACATCCAGGCATAGACAAACTGCCATCTGGGCCAAGCTGGTGGTAAACAGTGAAGGCACAGATGCAGACTTTTGGAAAGACTTTAAGTGGGTGACATTTCTGAGATGTGCCCTGCCTGCAGAGTATGGAAGCATGTTAAAATGTGCAGTGATCTGTCTTGTCCTAAAGAGAATGGCCAGAGCAATGACACAGGACTGCACTCAACTCAGCATTGGTCAAGGATCTTATCTTGTTGAGCCTGTTAGGGCATGTAATATACAAGCATGTGAGGTATGTGCTTGTACTGGAGCAGGATACTTACAGCCAGAACTTGAATGGCAAAAAGTTGCTGGAAGTTTTCACAGTGAAATGCTTTAGGTCAGAAATTCTGTAAGAAAAGACAGAAACAGGTATTACTATGCAACAATATAAAAGCTGTTTTTCAAACTACGTATATATGTTCAGTATACAATATTACACACTCAATGAAAACAATGAAACAGCAAAACATTGCTGCAGAAAAATCATTTTGGGCTGAAAGAACAATATTGACAGCTGCCTGACTCTTACATAAACAAGCTGATATATGCCCGAAGCAGAATGATTTGATCCACAAAGCTGCAGTACAAATGAATTATCAGTGACAGCTATCTGGTGCACAACACAGCACACCAGTTATTGGATTAATTTATTGTCATTAGCAAAGCACCACCCTAATGGTCCTCTGTGATAAATGACTCTGACACAATACTCTTTCTCTACCTAATGCAACGTTTTGCACTGTGCTAAATCAAAAATATAAAGAACAGACTAAAGGCCTATCTGTCTAATCTGTTCCATAAGTGTGTATGCAAGCGAATGTTTCTATTTGTGGCTTAGTTTCTTCTACTTTGGCAAAACAATCCATTTCATGATTCACTGGACTTAATTGCTTTAATGTAATTGTATCATACAAGACATCCACACAGAGAGAAATAACCAACTCCAATTTGTTCAGTGTTCATCTCCGCCCTTGCTACATCTATTACGTTCTACTCCTTTGCCTTACTCATCATGGCTGACTGTGTGTTTGATGATTAAAAAATACCCATGGCATATTAGTGGTATTAATCCGTTGAAAGAAACAAATTAGCTAAGTTTGTCGTTGGTTGCTTTTCTATCTAACTGCCAACACAAGTCTTTGACAGTACACACAGCAGTAGGAGAAGCATACTCTCCATCTGGACGCTCACAAACACTCATGGCTCCTGAGTGAATTACCTGCAGTCCTCAAAGAAACACCATGAAACTGCCATGAGTGAGTTGTTTGCAGCTTGGTGAGAGGACAGAGGCAGCAAACAGAGGCTCTCCAACAGAGCAAAACACCAAACACTGAATTCCAAATAAAGCAGACACATTTCTAATCAAGCCTGATTAGCACCTGAAACTTAAAGAGTTGAATTACACCAAGAGCAGAAATCATCACGGAAATAAATGTCTTGCCGCGAGGACAAATAAAAGGTCAAAGTCTCCCTTTAAAAAGCTGAAAAAAATAACAGAGAGATCATAAATTGGCTAGCTGACAGGGCCGGCGGGCCCTGATGTGCAGATTCTCAGATACAATCACGTTAAAAGGAATTGCCTCTTGGTGAACATAATTGGATCTTTCCTCTACCTATTCATGTCCCCAAGGGAGCAAACTATGTAGCAGAAAAATGAACGTGTTCAAATAAAAGCTTTAGCTTATATGACCACAGTAAATTATGCTGCAATTAGCAAATAACATGTGGCAGTACAATATGGTTTTAAATCCACTGTATGTGTTCTTTACACTATCGGAATAACATCACACTACGGAGTGTACACACTCTTGATGATGTGAAGAATAGGGTAATATATTATATGGTTAACACTTTATACACTTTTATTTTAAATAATATCCCTAATGTTTCCATTTCTGACTTCTACATTTACATTTACATTTACATTTATTCATTTAGCTGACGCTTTTATCCAAAGCGACTTACATTGTTCTAATGTAATTACCAGTGTTACACTCACTGGAGGCAAGGTGGGTTAAGTGTCTTGCCCAAGGACACAACGACAGTATGAACTGTTGGGAGAGCGGGAATCGAACCACCTACCTTCCGGTTGAAGGACGACCGCTCTACCACTGAGCTACTGCCGCCCCTTCTGCATGAAATTCAACTGCTCATAGTAGTTAGTTAATTCTAGCTCCATAAATCTTTCGTGCTGTGATGGAGCAGAAAGTGTTTTTTTAACCACAATGCATCTCCTGTAAAAATCACATGTACAGTTGTGCTCATAAGTTTACAGACCCTAGCAGCATTTGTAATTTTTGGCCATTTTTCAGAGAATTTGAATGATAACACAAAAACCTTTCTTTCACTCATAGTTAGTGGTTGGATGAAGCCGTTTATTGTCAAACAATTGTGTTTACTCTTTTTAAATCATAATGACAACAGAAACTACCCAAATGACCCTGACCAAAAGTTAAAAACCCTAGTTTTTAATACCATATAATTGCCACAAAATTCCTCCAGTTCTTGTAAATTCTTGGGCTGTCTTGCATGAACTGCATGTTTAAGATCTCCTCAGAGTGGCTCAATGATATTCAGGTCAGGAGACTGAGATGGTCAGTCCAGAACCTTCACTTTCTGATGCTGTAGCCAATGACGACTTGGCCTCGTGCTTTGGATCGTTGCCATGTTGGAACATCCAAGTACGACCCATGTGCAGCTTCCGGGCTGATAGATGCAAATGTTCCTCAAGTATTTTCTGATAACATGCTGCATTTGTAGTAGGTTGAAAATGCTGCATCTTAAGTTTGATGAAGGAACATCAAACAACATTAATTTGTATTTTTCTAATGTCTTTTATTTGGGGTTACATCCAGACCACTAGAGGTGCTTTCAGAACCATAGATAGTATAAATATGGATGATATCTATTCACCAATATTGTCATTACGAATGGGCAATAAAATGGCCGTTACATCCGGGCTTTTTCCATAGTAAAACAATAGTTTTTATATAGCATAAACAAACATATTAATCAAAAATTCACCAGTTCCAGAGTTGTCATGTAATAAAAACTTAGCTCTAGAGATCTCCTCAGAGCCATCTTTTGTACCAGACTGTAAATGGTCATGAGTTTTACTCTTGTAAAGTCGCCATTGGGTTTCTCCTTATGGATTTCCGCTTGTTGGAGCCTGCCCTCTGGTGGGACGGATGCAAATGTATATCGCTGTATTTGTAGCTGTAAAATCATCTTAAGTTTGATGAAGGAACAGGCACCCTTTAATTTGTATTTTTCTAATGTCTTTTATTTGGGGTTACACCATTTAAGAGGTACCATGGGAGAGGCTTGCTTCAGAATTAAACAAGCTGTGGTGAGGTTAACATGTCTCCTCCTCGTCTCTCCACAGGTATGAGTATAAAGTTATTGTAGTAACTCAAATTTGGTCCAAGTACAGTTAAAGTACTCTGTAGAAGGGTTTGAACAGACTGTATATGTTTTTGAGAGTTCAGTGCCAGAGTGAAGTGTAGTTTATTGCCGTTTTGTGTTGTCTCGTTTTCACCACGAGTACGGCATTTTCTGTATCCGAACATATTTAAAGACTTATTCAAGCAATGTAAATTGCTCAAGTGCTTAATGATATGTATGTTCTTAGTGTTTTAAATTGTAAATGTTGCACAAATTTGAGTGTAGTTGAGGCAGTAGCCATGCAGACCATTTAGTTCTGAGGAGTTTGCCGCCATTCGCAGGTTTTCTTTGTGTGTGTGTGTGTGTGTGTGTGTGTGTGTGTGTGTGTATGTGGTAAAGGTGTGAAAGATAGATGGAAGTGTGAAATGGTGTAGATTAATGTACTTTGGTTACAATGTGGGATTGAATGTGGTGAAGTGTGAGTGTGTATGTTGATGTTGGTTACTGTAATCCAGTTATATGTATTTTTATTTTGTACTTTATGGTTCATCTTGTGGTTTATTTTAGTCAATATGGATGTGTTATTGTATTTTCAAATGGGTTATTTTTTTAATGTATTGTCCATTTATTTAATTAGTTGATCTTTGTGAGAATGAAGTAACTGTAAGTAAAAGAATGAGAGCTTCAGAATTAAGCTGTGGTGAGGTTAACATGTCTCCTCCTCGTCTCTCCACAGCCACACCACACCTTTTAGGCTACACAGGCTAACCCTAGCTGTGTGCCACTTGCTACCGCCCAGCTTTCCCTAGGGCTGGCGCCGGTAACAATTTCATCTTTTCCTTTGCCTTTGGCGCTCACACAACCCTAAAACATTAGCGAGCCTCCTCCATGTTTCACAGTAGGAATGGTGTACCTTTCATCATAGGCCTTGCTGACTCCTCTCCAAATTTAACTGGTTGTGACCAAAAAGTTGAATTTTGTGTCAACACTCAGAATGACTTTGTTCCAGAAGTTTTGAGACTTGTCTCTGTGCTGTTTGGTGTATTGTAAGCGGGATGCTTTGTAGCATTTGCGTAGTAATAGCTTTTTCAACCATGCCCATCCCATTTTTCTTCAATTGTGCATCTTAAAACAGAGTGTCCTGTATTTCAGCTGAAGTTATTTGTGGGTCTTTCTTTGCATTCTGATCAATTTTCCTGGCATTTGTGACTGAAATATTTGTTCATCTACCTGACCTTGGTTTGGTTTCAAAAGAACCCCTAATTTTCCACTTTTTAATTCGAGTTTGAACACTGCTGATTGGCATTCTCAATTCCTTGGATAATTTTTATATCCCTTTCCTGTTTTATACAGTTTAATTTCCTTTTTCCAGCACATCCTTTGACAATTATTTTGCTTTCCCCATGACTCAGAATACAGACACGTCAGTGCAGCACTGGATGAAAGATGCAAGGGTCTTTATACACACATTGATTACAAGCAAACAGATCACAGGTGAGAATGTTTACCTTTAGTATTCATTCAAACCTGTTCATGTCAACTTGTGTGCATGTTATCAGGCCAAAATTACCTACTTACTTTTGAGCAGGGTCATTTAGGTAGTTTCTGTTGTCATTATGATTTATAAAGAGTAAACACAGTTGTTTGACAATAAATGGTTTCACCCTACCACTAACTATGAGTGAAAAAAAGGTTTTTGTGTTATCATTTATATTTAAAAAAAATCACAAATTCTGCCAGGGTATGTAAATTGCACTTCACATTTATGGTGCCTTTTATTCCCCAGTTGATCTGTGTTTGATGCAGAAGAGGGTGTAGTCCAAACAAGTGAAAAAGTCATTCTGCCACAACTACAGTGGCTTTGTATTCTTTAACAAGATTAGAATGCAGCTTCTCAGACAGCACTTGAAATGTTGAGTCCCCCAAGGATCCTATGTTTTTCTTTTCCTCTCTTCCCCTCTATGGTTCTTCGTGGTGTATGTCATGTCTGTAAGTCATGTGGCTTTCCATCACAGTTGCTTCCTTTCAGGCAGGCGAGATGTGGGGAGGGGGAGCCTGCAGAACACTTTTGGGGTCTCTCCGCTGCCTTGCGATCTCTGGAGCGTAGCATATGAACACTGGAAGATGTGTGAGTGCAGGGTTTTCCACGCGGGAGCATTCTGGCCCAAATTTAATCTCTCTATTGTAAGGATGGAGGGTTTGGGGGAAAAAAGGGCTGTGCCTGCTTAAATCTCACTGGCAGTGCTGCAATGCAGGGGTTTAACATAGAGCACGGCAGGCAAACATATTAAAGAACTATCCCCCTGACAGCATACACGACACCCATATTAACACATGCACAGATAAATGGGAGGCATGAAAGCTCCATAAAAGTCCAGTTGATCTGAAATACACTCAGAGGTGTGTTTGACAAGTAGAAGAGAGTGCTATCCTGTTTAACACATTTCTATAGCAGGTCAGGAGTTGGAATTGGACACTGACTGTGAGAAAAAATGATAAGGTTTAGAAAAAGGCAAGCATTAAGATTAGAAAATATGATAAATATGAGGTTATTCAAAGACATGTTGTGGCAAAACATGTCATCTAACAGCTTATCTGCCAGTTGCGCAATTCGCAAGAGCATAAATCAAGTAGCAGGAAGTCGTTTGTTTTCATGTTTGCCCATACACATTCCCAGACTCTTGAATTGCATGATGGGTGGTTGCCTACATGACAGATTGCTGACTGTGGGAGACTTTTACGGTCAGCATAAACAAGCAAGTGATGACACTTGGTTTCTTTATACTGTTAAAAGCCAGCGCGAGGAAAGTGACATCATTGTCCATCGCCACGTTTTAGCTTTTTATGTTTTGAAAAGGATTTATTAAAAGTTCACTCAATACAATGAAATTGAAATTCTGCCCTTATCTTTTTTCTTTCATGGCGCCAACATAATATATCAGAATTCCTTTACAAATGTTAATTTTTGCAGCCTCTCATTTTCATTTTACAAACTAAAGAAAATAGAAAACTTAAACCACTGTGCATTAAACCTTGGTGTTCATTTTTAATTGCTTTTGCTGCCAGTTAAGCTATTTCTGCTTAATAGCTTAATAAATGTTGATCAGGACTGGAAAAGCCACAAATCACATTTATATGATGAATAATAGTCATGATTTTAATTAACAAGTGGGCTCTGTGGTCTTCCTCAAGCTATATTTGATTGTACAGTCATGTAAATATTATACTGGTACTAAATAGTTAGTAGTGCAGCTTAAAAACATCTTATTGTGATAGGACTAGACTTTCCTGACCTTATCAATTTGTACCTATCATTCATAAAGATGACTTCTTAGTTTTGAGTTCTTGCTCTACTCAGCCTTGACTACAACGCTGCTCAAAGGGATGTTAAATAATCTTTTTGTATTGAAAGTATCCTTGAGTACAAATGCATACCAACAGTCTTTGAACCAGAAAATAATTAACCTCTTGTGGCGCCTTGATTAAGCCCAGCACTATTGTTCTGTTGTTGACATCCAATTGAAAACGTCCTGCACCAAAGAAAACTGATCCAACGCTATTCAGCCAACATGAAGCAATGACCTTCCTTGCATTAAGCCAAGCAAAGGTCTTATTTAATTTAGAAGCGTGATGGGGCAGAGCTAGGCTACTGATACATCCTAGCTAAATATAAAGTGGCTGCATCTAATCAATTGCAATGTCCTACCAGGCAGCAGTTAAAAGTAACTGCTCCATTCACCGCAATGACACAGCATAAACACCAATATGAAAGATTTAGTGTTTTGCACCAAGCTTCTCACTTTACTCATTTTCAACAAATTGCTATTTTTCAAAGGATCTGTGTCTATAAATTGTGGTGGAGAGCGCCCGCTTTCCTTTGCACCTACCTGCTTCCTTGTGAGACAAGTACTGTGTTTATGTGCTGAAATAAGGCTATTCATCATCCAGTCTCCGAGAAATGGTCAGCAACAAGAGCAAAGCAGCACACAATTTGAAAATAATCGTTTCCGTCTTTGCTTTCAATGGGAATGAAACATTGCCAAAAATCATTGAGGCAAAAATAAAACTAGGTATATACCAGCATTTTCTGGTTTAATGCATTCATGTAAGCAATATCCTAAAGCTTGTAAATCCTACATCAAACAATGTGAACACAAGAGGCTATGGCTTCATTTTATGAGCATTGTTGGGCTACAAATACATTCATTCATTCATTTTCTACCACTTTGTCCCATTAGGGGTCGCGGGGGACTGGAGCCTATCCCAGCAGCTTTGGGCCTGAGGCGTGGTACACCCTGGACAGTGGCCAGTTAGTCGCAGGGCTAACATTTAGAGACAGACAGTGACAGACATCCATTCACTAGGGACACTTTAGAGTTGCCAATTATACATGCATGTCTTTGGACGGTGGGAGGAAGCCGGAGTACCCGGAGAGAACCCACGGTAACACATGGAGGACATGCAGACTCCTCACAGAAAGACCGGAGTCGGTTGAGAATGTTTGGGTCGGCCGGGTTTTGAACTCACAACCTCCAGGAGTGCTAACCACTCTGCCACGTGCTACAAATACAATCCCACTCAAAACTCTCACAAATGTGAAATAAATAAACAAAGCACATTATTCACTTACATCTATCTGTAAGTGGACAGTATCTACGGCCAAACCTTTACTGATGAACTGAGGAGTCTTGTTGTGGAAATATACACTCAAGAAACTCATCATCCACTGGCTCAACATTGTCTTTGGCTCCTTGTATTGTGGTCAAAGGTTTTGTAGAACGAGATACAAACTGGCCACAAGTGGTAAGTGGAGTGGCTGCTCATGGGGACTGTTCACCTTCACATTGTTAGTGAAGTCCATTACGGAATCAGGCCGCAATCCTCAAAACCACGGCACAATTAGTCAAACACAGATGTCACTGTGACTGTTACCTCATAATGATCTACTGCCTCGCAATCACTCAAAGCACAAAACATTTGGTATGATTTATACAACATTAAAATCATAAGGATGCCTTTTTAACCTTGAGATAGAAGTAATATTTTCAATCAATCAATGGGTATAAAACATGCAGAGTTTGTTATGATCTCACACTGACATTGCAGTTTGTGAACTATTTGTATTGTGCATTTCTCTAGTTTCGTAGTCTGCCTGAAACTGGGCTAATAGTATGAATTAAAGATTTGATTTGTTTAATAATTGATTTGTTAAGCTAACAATAGCTGGTTTTGCAATAGTGTTGCTATAATAGACATTATGGGTTTTTACTCTTTCCAATAAATTTACATTACAAAGTGTGTAGTCGTTTTGTCATTACTAGAATATATCTTGACGCTGAAGAGGATTTTTGCAATAGACAGATCGTTTGTGAAGTGCAACAGACTTTTTCAATTAAGTGCACATTAAAAACTAAATTATGTGCTGACCTTTCAAAGATACCAGCACAGGGAGGACAAAAGAAAGACAGACTGTCTGGCACTTCATCGCATTTAATCTCTAATTAAAATTAGACACATTTTTCAAGGGTTTGTTGAATCATTGGCTCAGAACAATGCATGTCTAAGTCACTGTATTGCAAATAAATCAAATCTGAAAATCACTAAACAGATATTTTTTAAGTACACAAAACATTTGACCCTCAAAAACAAAAAAAGATTAATACAGAAAGACAGAAAGTCATACAATAGCAATACCCCTGCCTGCACACTAGTGTATTATCACCTGGCCTCACACAGCCCTGTAATCTGAGAGTGGCATCAACAATCAATGGAAGGAGGGAAAGAGAAGACAAGACCGATCGATGGATGTTAGAAACACTGCTGTAATTGTGCACTTATCAGTTTGGAACAGCTCACCGCTATGAACTGTAGGCAGCCTGAACTGGATGACCATTCCTAAAATAACACCAATGTTTTCTTGATAAATTACATTTATTTCAGTGCACTGCATTTGTTTCCCAGAACAATCAAATGCTACATGTTTCCATCTAAAATCAATCATTCCAATGCACTTTCAATATCAGCAAAACATGTACAGTACATCATACAGTATGGAAATTGTATATATGTGTGTAAACCCAAGTAGTAATAGAATTAAAAGATCATTGTTACAAGGGTGGCCCAAATCAATACCAATTCATAACGGGGCAGATGCAATACATACAGTAGGTTTTAATGAAAGAAGAGCTTCCAAACATAGCACTAAGTCTTACATGGGAGTATTGTACATAAATCCTTTGATCCTTTGAAGTTAAACTTGGTCATGTACCAACTTTGCACAGATCACAAAATATCCAGGATTGTCGTTTCCACAAGCTAGCATTCGTTCAAGGCTCCCAATCAACATAACCCTTATTTCTCCTTGTTATACGACAAACAGATGCAAGCTAATGACCTAACAATTAAAAAACAGGAAGCCTTGAAGAAACACATAACATACGCCAAATCTTTCCACTCAAGTGACAATAAGTGAAACTCTACATGATCAAATGATGGGATTCTTTCAATTATTCAGAGGGAGAAATGCTCACAAAAGTAGCACACCCGCAGCTATGCATCTGTAAATCACTGTATAGCACACCATCTGCTGCTTGTCAAAGCCAACGGTGGCTGTGTGCACAGGACTACACCACATTGATCCTTAAGTCTGGGCTGGTCTCCATTGTGAAAAAGAAAAGCAGGTAAAGTGATTTGTGGGTCAAATAGACTAAACTAAATTGAACAATACATAATCTAATTTGTAAGATGGGATTTGAAAGAGGGTGCAGTAAGTGCACAGGACAGTAGGGGTATTATTGTAACTAACCATCACTTGCAGAAGAAAAAGAAAACATTTCAGATGGTACTGTAAAAAGGGGATCATTAAATATTGAGAGTCTACATGAAGGCGTGTAAGGATGATTTCCCCCTAGTCCCTAGTCCCTGGGTCCTGCACCTCATTGGTGCTTCAAAGCCTAGCCTTCACCAGAGGCAAAATGTCCCGTATTCAGACTTTAATAATGCAAGGTCCTTCATTCTCGGGGCTAAAGGGTGGCGTGTCTGACATCTGACTAATCATTTCTAAAACCATGGCTTTAGTTTGCAGAGGGAGTGAGTGCTACCTATACTGTAGCTCTGCACAGAAAAGGCTTTCACCTTTTTAATTTCCTTAAACATCTGGCACCATTTAAATGTGACTATGTGAATATAATTGAAGACTGCACACCAGGACAAATCGAGCTTCTTGTCTCTGCTGTCTGTTTCATAAATTGTCTTGCATTCAAGTAATTAGCCTCACTTCTATTTGGTGTCTGTCAGAGAACTAATAGCTTGGTCCAACAGTGTAACAGCCATCACAGAAATCCACAAGACAATTTAGGGAGCGTGTGAGTACATGCAAAGCAAATAAGGCACAGGAAACCGCCCGGATTGCAGAAACATTTGACACAAGTCACTGCAGCTTCTCATTAAAGCACTGATAATCAGATACTGTACATGATACTGTCAAACTCAATTTTATGGGCTGTCATTCACCCAGTCACAGAATGTCTTTGAGTTAGTGATTTCTTTTCTGACTATCCAACTCCTTTGACTGCATACATTCAGTACATTTACAAGTACAGGTTGTCACATATAGGGTCTAGTATCTGCTTATTATTTATAACACCATTGTGGATATGTGAATGATTCTACTTGACTGATTCTGACTGCTGTGCTCACAGCTTTTAACGTCTACACGGTTTGTGGAGCGGACACTAACTGAAGCATCCATTTTAAAAAGGTCAATAACAGGTGGAGGAGGGAGAATCTCAGTCACATTAAAGTGTTTTGTTCTATAGACATCATCCTGACTCCACGAAACACGAATGGTTCATGAAGCAGCAGAGTCTAACTGCCCCAGCGTTTTGTCTGCAAAACGCAGCGGGGAGTGGCAGCTTTACTGGCAGCAAAAGCAATTTAAAATGAACACCAAGATATAATGCACAGTGGTTTAAGCTTAACTTTCCAATTTCTTTATTTTGTAAAATGAAAATGAACACTTGTAAAGGAATTCTTATATATTATATTGGCGCCATGCAAGAAAAGAGATAAGGGCAGAATTTAAATTTCAATGTATTGAGTGAATGATTTTGTAAAAGCACTGTGACTTTTTTTGAGTCATATAATGAGGCAGTAAGCATCAATTTAGCAGGTGTATGAGGGAACCCCCATTCTCAGCAACTGAGACGGAGCAGAACGTTGTCCCATTTCTGCAACCTTATCTGAACCAATCCAGAACCGCAGTGTTCCACATGATTGCGCTGGGTTTAACAGTAGAATCCAGCACGAACCACTAAAATCTAATTTAGTTAGTAATTTAACTTACTATAGGGGGATTCATTTACATGTGTTAGACAGTGAGAAACAAGAGCTAAAATAAGCTACCTAATCATCCAGGTCAGAAAGAGTTCAGGTGGAATACAGACCATTAATATGTTGTTAAATTGAAAGTATGGGGTTAAAAAGGGTTAAAGCAAGGTCATGTTTCCATAATGAGAAATCATAGGTCATAAGCACATTGTGTAATAGCAGATACATCAGCAAAGAAACTGAAGTGGGAGGGAGAATGCTATCGATAAGCAGCGGCGGTGTTTTTCACAAAGCGAGGTAATGTGATTAGGAGATGTGTGATGTTTACCACAGCTCTATCTCTAACCACATACCCACATAAACATGGGTAACGCTATCCACTGCATCATATCACATTTTAATTTAGTTTTATATGCTGTCTTGTCATTGCTAATGCCTTAGCCAGTCCGGTCTGGACTTCAATAAGTCCCTTGCTACATATATCTAGGTTAATGCTATTCCATAAAACTCCCCTCCGTACATAATGCAAGAAATATGGAGTCAAAAAGTCAGCTGCAAGAAGATGACACAATCATCCATTCACCATTATGCATTAATGTGGAAATAATGCCCAGGAAATTGAAGCAAAAAGGCAACACAACATACACACTATTATGCACAATATACCTCATTCTCAGCAGCTGTGGGTGGATGTTTGGCTTTGCCACTGCATCCTCCATGTTTTTATGGTAGACATAGCTAACAGAATTGCCCAATGCGTCAAGGACATGTTTGTAAGGAATAAGAGAGGAGAAAAAAGACAAAATTTTGCTTTCACAGCTCCTTTGACGCATTTCAGAAGGGGCAGAAACCAAGTATGTCCCAGATAACGCTACTCTGCACTGCATTGAAACACTGTCTGCAGCATTCAGCTTTACATAACTGCAGACAATGGGGTGCACAACACTTCTTACAGCCTCAAAAAAGAGATAAATGTATGTATGTGCCCTTATACCATCTTAGGTAATATAGAATGTCTGAATTGGATAAAATTGTTCCAACATCCTGGTTTTCCTGTCATAAAGGCTGGCATGTTCAGCGCACAGCCTAAAGCTGTTTAGTTTGCTGTATGTGTCCCCACTCTCTGCTAAAGAGTCAAGGATGACAGCCCACTGCTTGCAGATGAAGAAGAAAAGGCCAGTGACATCTACCAGGAGTGTGAGACTTTTTAAAATGAAGATAGGATGCAGAATGTAGTTTGAGAATAAATGAGAATTCCCATCAGCAAAAATCTGGATTAACTAATGTGTTGAGTTAGTACACGGTAGCCAGCAGCATCAAGTATTTTACAGTGGCAGTGAAAGTTTTGTCTGGTTTTCAGATACACAACTCTAATCTGGCACAAGCCTGATTGGGCGATTAACACAGAGATTCACAGAGAATTCTTATTTAATATTGCTTGGAAAAGTGATTGTGGAAAGCACTTGAGATATAAATGAAGATAGCAAAAAATGTATTTATAAACAGCTCTCCAGATGACAATGCTCCAAGTAGAACTGAACAATGCGATAGTGGCAATTATTATGATCAATACACAGCAGTAGAATGAATGTCATGTCCTTTTGAAGAGCTCAACTATTACAGACTTATTATAGAAGGAAATGGATTCTACAAGCCTTCTTTTTTTGGAGAAGCCAACCAATTTGTGGTCAGGTCAATCATTTCTTAGTGTAAAAATCAAATTGGCAACACTTTAGCAAGAAGGACTCATACACTCACTCACACAGCACCTATATTTATATTTAAACATGTGCATACCTTCCTTTAAAAACAATCCCCTGCTGACACTTGCAGTCTGACACCATGTACATTGACTGAATACAAACAAAGCCATGGTGTCTTATTTTGAGAATTGCAAGAGCACAATGACCAGAGTGAGTAAGTCAAGAGGCTGGCTCAACACTCAGAAGAGCACCTTTAGTTTTACAAAGCACCACCAAGTGACCTGCCATTCACACAACTTGATGTGTTCTTTTCAGTCTCAGCAAAACTGGCCCCAGGGTTAAAACACATAACTGCACTAAGTTTTACAGGAAGTCCAGACTGGGTCAGACTAGACTTATTACAGTCCTGAGGTGATATGATGTGAGCTTCTGGGAGTACCAACAGGAAATAAGGATCAGGAAATCAAATATGTCATATGAATTATATTATAGGATACCAATGTCATCTCTTTCACCCTGTGTCCTGTCAACCTCAATAAAAAGCCCCAAAAATATCTTTTAAAAAAAGATTTACAATCTGATAGTTCTTCTCTGTCAATAAAAGGTTAAACTGACAGAGAAAAAACAGAACCTACTTGCAAACAGTTTAACTAATGACTCTGAACTATAAATCTACAGCAGCAGTATTTCAATTTACGACATTTTATGGAGAAGTATAAATCATACTGAACAGAATTGTAATCATCTTTTTTTCACAACTGGTTCTTATGGGGGCATATTTCAAAACATAATCACCCACCCTTAGTCACGACGTTTGTATATAGCATTGTGTTACAATGAACATATCAGAAATGTAAAGAAAGAAATGAAAATACAAAAAAAAAACAATTTAAATGTTATTTCTCGATTCAATTGTGACTCAAAGAAAATGAAGGTACTTTATGCTGGAGCTGTGTCCTTCGCCTCCACACTGGCCTCAAAATCCTCAAAGAGAAAACTCTGCAACCTTCACGCCCAGCTCCTACTTGTAAATATCTCTCTTTGGCTGATGATACAACACTCATCCTCTCTTTTTCCAACGTAGGTCTATGCATATCTGATTAATAAGACTCATTTCAATACCCTTCACACTCAAAACAGTTCAGAGATGAGTTTATTTTATAGGAAGAAAACATTTGTGTTGATTTTCTTTTTTTGGGAACAAACTGAGAGCTAGGAAACAGAGGGCTTCCGCTGCTAATGCTGTAGGAATGCAGAGAAAAATTATACTAAAAACGCTCTTTTATTCCTGTTTCTGCACACAAAAATATATTTGATGAGGTTTTGTGCTATTCTAAGCAAGAAAAGATTGTGCTGGCAGATTCTTTTCTGAGTCAAATAGAAAGACGTAGAATGGAGAGGAGACTCTGTGAGTTACATTTTTTAACAAACTGAAGTGAAATATTTTAACCAAATTGTTGGCAGGTAATTATGAAATCTGCTGACAAATGGAAAAGAGCATTTACACAAGCCTAATACAATGGGCAAGTATTGTGACAATACAGTTTACCATTTCAATGATATAAGGGATGATTTTATTCATCCTGTGTTAAAACAATGGACCTCCCTTCTGCTATATGTTTTTTTATTAATTTGCACTTTGCTTTCTGTCTCTATCTCTGTGGATGTCACCTTTGTGTGAGATCTAATTCCTCCCATACAAGTATCACAAAAAGCTACTGACACAACAAGACAAGAATAAAAGCACATAAAATCAGAAAAGAATCTATCAACGTCAGTCAAAGTCACCACATGTACACTTTTAGGGCCTAATGTGTCTCTAGAAGACCATTATAGTAACAACCCTGTAGCTCTGTTAGAACCACCTGATCTAAGGCATTGAAAGTATTGTCAGGACTCAGCTATTAAAATAAAGGTTATTTTTTATCAGTACATTAGCACATTTGTTTTTCATGCAATCCAAAAAGCAAAACAAACTCTCTGAAAGCACCTTGATGTAACCATACTGTAACCAAACTCAAAACAAGTGCTAATATTTTTATTGTTCAGGTAGAAAATCCCTTTTTGTTAATCTTGTCACTTACTATGATAAACAAAACCCTGTCAATTACACACTACGTGATAATAGTAGTAAATGAAAAATGATTTTGTTGCCTGGTGTTACCAGCATCCTAACTGTGCAGAACGAGGCATGTAGCCAACACAGGGGTGCATTTCAAATGCCTCTGTTAGAGTCCTCCGTGGCATTTGGCAGACACATTTGATCAAAGACTGGTGCTGCTCTAAAAGAAAAGACAATAAACAACACATGTGAAGGACTCGTGGTCGCTTCATTACACAAACTTGCATTGTTTTGGACTTCAAAGCAGGAAGGCTATCGGCAAATTACAGTGAAAAACACATCAAGTTCTCAAAGGAGCGGCTGTGATGATGAGGTTAGGTGACAGGAGTACAAGCAGAGCAGTGCAATATACACTTGTGCTTAACTGTTTACACACATGTTTTACATGTTTCTTTCACTCATAGTTATTGTTTGGGAGAAACATTTAGTGTCAAACAATTGTATTTCCCCTTTTTAAATCATAATGACAGAAACTATCCAGATGACCCTGATCAAAAGTTTACATACCCCAGTTCTACAGTGAATTGCCACCTTTAACATCAATGACAGCTTGAAGTCTTTTGTGGTAGTTTTGGATGAGGCTCTTTATTTTCTCAGATGGTTAAGCTGTCCATTCTTCTTGGCAAAAAGCCTCAAGTTCCTGTATTTTCTTGGGCTGTTTTACATGAACTGCACATTTGAGATCTCCTCAGAGTGGATCAATGATATTGAGGTCAGAAGACTGAGATGGTCAGTCCAGAACCTTCACTTTCTGCTGCTGTAGCCAATGACAGGTCGACTTGGCTTTGGCTCGTTGTCATGTTGGAACGTCCAAGTACGTCCCCTGCACAGCTTCCGGGCTGAGGAGTGCAAATGTTCCTCCAGTATTTTCTGATAACATGCTGCATTCATATTGCCATCAATTTTGAACAGGTTTCTTGTGTCTTTGTAGCTCACACATCACCAAAACATCAGTGAGCCACCTCCATGTTTTACAGCAGGAATGGTGTACCTTTCATCACAGGCCTTGTTGACTCCTCCAAATGTACTGTTTATGGTTGTGGCCAAAAAGTCCAAATGTTGATCTCATCACTCCAAATGCTATGTTCCAGAAGTTTTGAGGCTTGTCTCTGGGCTGTTTGGCGTATTGTAAGTGTGAAGCTTTGTGGCATTTGCGTAGTAATGACTTTCTTCTGGCAAAATCTTTGTTGGTTTGGTTTGAACAGAATCCCTCATTTCCCACTTTTTAATTAGAGTTTGAACACTGCTGATTGCCATTCTAAATTCCTTGGATATCTTTATATCTCTTTCCTGTTTTATACAGTTCAATTACCTTTTCCCGCATTTTCTTTGATAATTATTTTGCTTTCCCCATGACTCAGAAAACAGAAACATCAGTGCAGCACTGGATGAAAGATGCAAGGGTCGTTTATACACACACATTGATTACAAGCAAACAGATGACAGGTGAGAATGTTTACCTTTAGTATTCATTCAAACCTGTTTATGTCAACTTGTGTGCATGTTATCAGGCCAAGGATTCCCTACTTACTTTTGAGCAGGGTCATTCAGGTAGTTTCTGTTGTCATAATGATTTATAAAGAGTAAACACAGTTGTTTGACAATAAATGGCTTCACCCTACCACTAACTATGAGTGTAAAAATGTTTTTTGTGTTATAATTTATATTCTCTGAAAAATAGCCAAACAATCACAAATTCTGTAGTTCTACCAGCCAAGAAATAGTGCTAGCAGGTTTCTTGGCACTGACAATAGTGAAGACTAGCATCCGCCAGAGTGCATTTATAATTTGCTAACTTATTACTTACATTACTTGTATATGTAAGATACTACCACTAACTAAATAACAGCAGAGGCAGAGGTAGACACCTCAGTGCAAGGCAACCACGTTAAAAACCATGAAAGACAGAACCAGCAGGTATCTTGTAAGATCGTCTATCCTCTTGATGCGTGTCAAAACAATTGTACTTCACAGACAGTGGTGAACAACATGAAATCAGTAAGGCTAAGCACTAAAAATATATCGCTCTCCTGTAGATAAATGTCTCTGCACCTTCCTGTGGACTGAGTAGATGAGAGTTACAACAGATGCGTTACATGAGAAGTGCTTTTGCTCCAAATTGAATGGTTAACTGAGCTTTGGAGTAGGCAGTGACGCGTTTGGCTCATGAGAGTGATTGGCTTTGAGGGCCGAGGGAGCAGATGGGACGGGAGGTAGAAAAGAGCTGGACTCAACAACTGACGCCACTCTCTTAGTTTTGCATCACAGTATCAATACTATGGTTCCACATGCTAGATCTGTGCCTGTTGTTCTAACAGCGTTGCAGCAGCGTGCCTCTCATAGCAACATATCTCCGCCTCTGGCTCCACCCTCTTAACATTAATTATGCAGCTCAATGCAGCACTCTGAATCCCTACCGCAGCTCACTGACACTACCATACTCTACTGGTGGCTGATACTCCTTACAGTTTACAATCACACACAAACCAAGTGTGATTTCAAAAGCAAACACATTGAAGAGGCAGCCAAGCAATTGTTCTGAACATCTCTAACGTCTCTGTGGCATTGATTCAACAGCTCCTGGAACATGTAGAGAAACACAATCACACCTTGTCAGAGGAAATAGGGAGAGAGTCCACCACACTACGCAATGTAAATCAGCAGAGTAGAGCAAAACCAGAGAAGATACTATGAGGGAAACTCACATGCTACACCCGTCCACCCCCCAGGCAAGCAGTGGGATGGAAACATAGCAAATGTTTATAGGAGCAGAAACAAGCTTCTCTGCATTTCCTAGAGCTGTCTCTTGATTAAGATTAATTTCACATCTGCCTGGATGTGACTATGTGCTTGTGTATGTGTTTGTGACACATAGACAGTATAACTTGCTCATTCAAAAGCTTTATAATTAATCCAACTTAGTGAGAGGCTGCCCTAAGTGACTCATCCATGCATACTGCACACTGGCTGTCTTCATACATAACTGTGCTTTCTTCTCACATGAACTTACTACTGATGATGAGCTTAGTGGTAATGCGAGGGATCATTATTTTTGTGCCACAAACAGCATTATCAATGTATTTCAAACCGCAGGCGTGCAAACACCAGCTATTCAGGAGCGCTTTGTTTGACATCCTATTGTTGTCACTTCAATAAGTGTGTGTCCATGTTTGAAAAGAATGCTACCTCTGGAACAAAGGCAAACAACGAGGCAGATGTTCTTAATTGGGGAACATTGTCAGGAATCATTCAGCTGGTAATGGATAAAGTGAGACATACATGCATACATATTCTAGGGGGAGCATGGACTGACTACACACCCTCTTCATTGTTGGTGCGCTGGCAAGCACTTAACAACACTTGCCACTAACACTGCACTTCTATCACTTCTTAAATAATCAGGGTATCATCGGAAATCCAGTAAGCACAAGTGCAGGTCAAAATCTCAGTGCTGCCGATGAGCAGACAGCCCTCTGCGCTGTGCTGCTCCACTGCTGCAGGGGTCTTTTTCGTGCATAGAACCGGATGGTGAGCACAGAACAGCGGGGGCTGGGCACTGCAATGTACTGCAGTGCTCGTAGCTCGGTGATGCACACCCACTCTCTTCCATTCTTTCTCTGCCACTGACAAAATCTCAATCTCTACTTTCACCCTGCTTTCTGCTCGCTTGTCTTTCACCCTTTGCTTTCTTTTGAGTTGTTCTGCGCATCCCTTTATCTTGTCATTTCTCTGCCAATTGTTCACCGCACTTTTCAACAATAACGAACTCCTGCACTGGCACTGAAATTATTACTCTAGAATAGCTCAGTCTGTTACTAAAACACACATTATATCAAATACATACAAACCTATTCCACAACCCTATTTAACACAGTTTGATAGAGTGCCCTTGTTTCTGCCAAAAACCTCACTGGTAGCACAACACTATCTGAGTGTCATGTCTTACTCCCAAAAGTGTTGCAATTTTAACACATCTGCTACGTCCTCTAAGTCTTCTATGCAACCTCGAAAACTTACAAATGTCTAGAAGTCACGCGGTTTCTGCTGCACTTTATTTTAGTTTTACAGCATTCTGACAGGGAAAGTTTCAGAATTGTTACAAACTAATGTAATATTTCAGAGTGACAGCCGTTGCTGCTTCGCTATGTTACCCACACCATAATTTACAGGGGTACACTAAATGCCCATGTGGCACAGCCTGGGGTAGGGAGTGTCACGTAAAGGATGAGCAATGACAACTCTGACATCTGCTCTGTTCCTCAACAAATAAAAAGTACAAGATAAACAGTCGAGATGACCATGTTACAGAATGAAAGACATGACAGGCAACATGCTATCTCCACAATCTAATGTACTTTGTAGCTTCATTCTTAACTTGTAGGTTTCAAGAATATGCTAAAAAAATAGGTTTACATCTAATGACAAACAGACAAAATGTATCCAGTTTCTTTCACTTCATGTCTTAACGAGAGATTGTGAACAGTGTGGGGTCTCATTTCCGTTTGTCATTAAGAGCTGAGGTTTGTGATCATCGCTATCAGAATGGGCTTCTCAGTATGCCAGCTGTATCATGCAGAGACATTTCTCTGGTTTCCCTCAACCATAACATGAAACAAAGCTTTGTGTCACAGCATGTGACAAAACTGTATAGGCTTCAATAATTGTGTCTCACACTCTTTTTGACTCACATCACCCTCGTATTCCAGCACCTCTTTCACTGTTTTATGGCTGTTTCCTATACAGTTGGTATGTTAACACTGGATCTATAAAGATGTTGTAGTCTTGATATATTGCACAATCTTACTTTCCAACCAAGTCAGTTTTTACCCCATACTTTGCAGTAAAATCAACATATACCAAAAGCTCAGCACTGGCACTCCCACCTGGAGCACACACACTACTAATACAGGTAGACAAGGACAGGAAAATACCTTGAAGCTTTTTGGTGCTTCTGCAAAACATAGTTCTTTTTAAGATGGTGTGCTACACAAGGAGAAGTGCATTAATAATGAAGTGTTTTCTTCGTGTCGTTGGGTGAAGCAAAAAAGAAGCTGTGCACAGAACACAGTGAAATATTTATAAAAAGACATTTTGTAAATTTGGCTTATCTGGAAATCTGCATGTCAGTTATTCTCTAACCTTCATCACACACTGGTTAGCTTTGTGCTCTGTCCAGGGTGCTGAAATTGGCTATTTTTCCCTTTGCAGGTAAATAATTTAAACACTGTATGTCTACTTTTTGTTCTCCCTGTCATTTCACAAAAATTATAGTATTGTGGATGTGCCCTTCACTCATCCAGTATAAAATTTACTAACTCTATGCATTATTACCTCCCATTCTGCAGCAGGCCAATGTGGCTCTTACACAGAGAAAACACACAGTGCCCACTGCTGGACAGAATCAAATCCTCATTTTTTGAGTTATGAAGGTCAGATAAGAGCATTATGGCTAATAAACTATATTTATGGTCGAGGTAAGCTAATAAGAAAGTCGTTTATTTGTATACCATTGTAGCATACTTGGTAAAAGTTTAATTGTACATTGTTTCATCTAAAAATTATGTTATATACTATATTTAGTGTAAACAAAATGTGTATTTCTTCCAAAGAGTCCACAAAATGATTTCTTACTGAGAACAACTTTTTGTTTTTTATTTGGTCGCGTGTAATAAGTAGCCTAAGATAGTTTGGACAATCAGAGAGCACACTATTGCTGCGGATTCAAGCTTTACGAAGTCCCAGAGCGCCGAATAAACACAATTAAAGTCCACCTGGCATATAAGCGACCAGACTTACGCACAATAGAAGCATGCTCGACCCAACGTGCTGCTGTGTAGTCTCTCTGCCGCAAAATTGCTCGATATTCTGCCCTGTACACCAGGTCAGAAATAAAAACTTTAACTCAATTTCTAAAACTGTTTGTGGAAATAAGTTGAAATTGTCAATTAAGAAAGCTGGTGGCTGGTTAAATAATGGTGGCGGGCACCGGATGATGCTGAGGCTGGGATGTAATGGGATACTGCAGCACTAGAGAACCGTGTGCATAGAAACTTGCCTAGAAGCATCAGGGAGTCCCGCACTAACCTCCCCCTCCTTTCTTTCTTCCTACCTCTGGCTCTTCTGGTAGGCTAACTCTCTGAGACTCGCATTAATGTCATTTAAGTCTAACTGTATATAAACGCGGATAAGATTACATTAAAAGTGAAATACAAAGCGACAAAAATAAGTTTTTCGTGCAGCATGGCTCTACCTTTTGTGTAGGTTGTTCTTTTCAGGACCCCAAGGTCTTCGTCCTTCTCCACGGAAGCCCAGACACTTTGAGATAGAGAGAAAAAGAATCAATCCTTCTTACTTTAAAGGTTATTCCCAGTTTCAGAATGAACAAGTCAGGACAAAATCACAGCCCCCTGAAGACACACCTTATACTATGTCCTTCTGTTAACTCTGCCACATAAACACACACACAGTCAAGCCATTCAAATGCACCCTAAGACTGAAGTTCCCAAATTGATAAAGATCTGCTCAGGGGAGGGAGAAGACTACACACACACACACATACACACACACTGCAGTTTTTTTTCCTCCTCTTTCCCACTCGCCTTACTGCCTTTTTCTGTTGCTTCTGCCTGCACTAGCTTCTGATTGGCCAAGCTGCTCTTCAATAACATAGGCTCTCTTCTTTAATTGGAAGGGGTCCAGTTATGTGATGCACCAGAAAGCTTCCCGCCCAGCCCATCACTCTTCATCCACCCCCCTCCGTTATTTTATTTTACCCTAAGTGCCCGTAGAAAAGAATGCTGAGCTGTGCATTTTCATCGAGCTAGGGAAAGAAAGGATGGGCTGGGAGAGGAGGGGGCAGAGGGGGGAAAAAAGTGAGAGTAGAGCACCGCAGTGGGACACGCACGGTAACAAAAGACAGGTGGGGGAAAGGGGACGTATTTAGATGTGTCCCGGGCATCCAGTCGCACGGCGTCGTGTGTAGCAGGTAGGATAGAGGGAGATTTCCCTGTGCTCGCTGTAGGTTCCTCTTGGTGCAATGTGAAGCCTAATTGCCAGGCAGGGAGGGGGAGGCTGGGAGGAGAGCGGGGGTTGGTTGGTTGGTTGCAGTGATGGTAAAGTACAGTCTTCGAGTTATAGCCTGGATGGAGGGAGACTGGTCAGTCAGGCTTTTTTCCTCATGAATTAACCCATTGATGGTGATGACTCGAAGGGGACAGGACACTGGCGGCCATGAGTATCACTACATTGTGTAACTGTCAAAGAGCTTATTAATTATCAATTATGCCATGTCGAAAGGCAGCCTAATTGTTAATGTGTTGCTCAGATTACATAATACCCCGCCACATAACCTACACTTCCATTGAGTGTTTGTGCTCCTCCTCTTGGTGACATCTGGTATCCCATTGTGTCCCAGCTGCTTTTAGGTACAATGTGGAGTCCCAGTGAGTACTCCATAAGTTAAGTCAACAACATACACAATGAATGAGTAAAACAAATTAAACACTTGATATGGTTAGGCTTTTCAAAACATACCATTAACTGGACTGTAAAAAGCCACAGACAAACAGTAGAGGCAGATGAAATAATTCTTTAATACAAAAAGATTAACTTGTCAAATAGCTTATGTGATAAAGTGCCATACTGCAAATAAAAAAGATTTCTCATTAAAATTAGATCATATTCCAAAAAAAGCTGTAAACTCTAACTTTTTGGTCATCTCATCTTAAAGTTCAACAAATATAAAAAGAGAAGAAATGAACATGCTCCTACAATCTGCGAGTGTTTTCTTTCATTACTTTGCTCTCGGCGTTGTCGGGAAGGCTGTAGATAGTGATGAAAATATTTGTGTGCCCAAAAACCTCTTTCAGTATCTCAGACACTCGTTTCCACTGCAGTTTGTCCAGGCCACAGCCAATTCTGTCAAAGAAGGACAAAGAAATTCTACTGTCAGAAAAGTTACATTCTGAAAGAATTAGGAATATGTAGGAATTAGTCGGGAATATGTTCCCAAAAAATATATATAAAGAGAATACAAACCTGGGCATTGATATTCTGGTTATATTATTAAATACACAGTGAGATTTCATATCGTCCAAGCTCTGTTTCAAGCTTTCATAAGAGGGTTTCTGGTAGTACCTTTTCTTTGTAATCTGCAATAAAAAAAAATAAATGAGTCACGGCTTAAACAAAAAAACATTTGATTTGGTGTCTCACATTAATCAGGTTAACATACCAGATAGAAGACAAAGCGCCTGCCTCTATTCAGAACGGCACACTGTCCTACTTGTTTTTCTGTTAAAAAATTAAAACCTTACAAAAGTTAAGTTTTTATAGGCTAGAAACTTTCCTAAAGTCATTTTTGTAATTCGTCCCTGATAATTTTCTCGGGGCAGTGAATGACTCACTCTGTTTCTTTAAGTCATCTACCCCACCAAACTCCTTCTTGAACTTCACGGCGATGCCTGCCCCCATGCGGCAGTCCTCGCTGATGCAGTGGGCCAAAGCCTCGTCGGCGGGGCAGGAGAACAGGTTCCCAGTAACATAATTTATATTCCAGGTGCCTTCTGAACACTAGCCAGGAGGGGGCAGTGTTGCGTCGTATGCCAAAAAAAGTCCGACCAGGAGATAAAGAGACTTGAATATTATATGTTATAATATAACAATATATAATTTAGAGCCACCAAAGAAGAGTTAAACACTTTTATTACCCGAATAGTGTATTTTTTGGCACAGGTCTTGACAATCGACGACATGAACGACAAGGATAAGCGTACGGTTTTAGTACGGGGTCTTGCACTCCTGAAATTATTGGCTCGTAGACTAACAAAGAAGTAGGCTATAATGTCTAATTCAACTTGCAAAGTTACCAATTAGTCAGTTGAAAAGCGACGTGGACGGTGAAAATCCAAATGCCTTGTTGATTGCGTGCTATAGCTAGGAAGTAGGCTACCACTCCTCGCGATATTCTGAGTAGCTTCGTGATTTGGCTTTTCTTATGTTTTATAATTTCCGACTGAAGGTTACTTATGCAAAATGATTAAAAGGTTAGCTTAAAATTAGGCTTATCACAAAATCATGAGTCAGCTGTGGGGGGAATTGGTGTTTATTCAATAACTTTAAAATGATCAGTGTCTACAACCTCAGGCAAATCAAATGAAATAATATCACATATAAACATATGGGCCTATAGTATAAGCAGAGGCTACTATTTGGAATCATGCTTTTTGCCAGTTTTTATGACTGTTTAATAGTAAGTAATGCAGATTTACTTTTTCAGACATTGAATTAACAAAATAAATTACACAAAGAGTATGTACAGATTAACAAATTTTGTATTCCAGCCTTTAGAAGTCTGCACTGCGCCTTCGTTCGCCAAGCCAGTCCCCAGGGTTGACATCCATCTGCAGCATCTTCATCACCCATTTATCCCTTCTTGCTCCATCAATGAACTCATCCAGGAGAGCTCCCCTAAGTGGAAATACATAGCTCAAGGTATTACAAGAATACTTCTTGTAGTTTACATTTTTCAATTGTTTGTGTAATTTTGAAAATATTAGGCCTAAAAAATAAATCTGTTTTGTACATTTTAAATGAAAACCTGTTATTACCTCTTAGACTACAGTTAAGTTATGCCACACATTACTTTCCTATTTCATTATACAGTTACTCCACACTGTTCTTTTAAAAAAATCTATGAGGCTTTTAAAGCTGTCTGGAACATACCATCTCCATTTTCATCAACCAGCTCAAATATCCGGTCTACCACTTGGTCTGGGGTCAGAAGATTGCATTCCTCATCCAGTTCCCCATGGCAGGCTTTCTTAAGTCGATATATAGACTGTGACAGGTAATATTGTTAGTTAGTTAGTTTTCAATTTTCCAATAGGCTCAGTGAGACTTTTTACAATATAATTAAAATCCTTAAATACCTCTACAATTTCAAGGAGCTCAGTTTTGTCAATGCATCCACTTCCATCTTTATCATACATTTTGAACGTCCATTTGAGCTTATGTTCCAGTTTACCCCTCAGTACTAAGTTCAAGGCTGCCACATATTCCAGAAAATCTATTGTGTTGTCCTGTACAAGTGTAATTAAAAAATCAACATGTTATGTTAATACATAATGCTGTCAGTATTCTACCGGAACAAGTTAATCATCATTGTAATAAAATATGTACTTACTCCATTCTTGTCAAAAGCTCGAAACATGTTCTCAATATAATCAGCAGCTGCCTGGTTCTGAGTAACTCCGAAAAAGCTTTTAAACTCGTGCATGAAGAGAGTCCCACTTGGACATTCAACTACAAACTTTTTGTACCACTCTTGCAGCTCTGCCACATCAATTTCTTTGTCAGGATCACTTTCCTCACTCAGCCGCTGACCCATTGTTAATTTTTATTCTTCAGCTTTGGTCTGGTTATGTTATTTCACTAGGCTAGATTATCCATTGTTGTACCTCCTTATGCCTCCTCCCAATTAACAAAGCTAACCTTTGTAAAATCTGAAAAATAACATTGGCCAAAATAATTTGCAGGTCCGTACAATCTGAAATAATATTATGGTCTTGATTGTGGCAAATCCACTCTGAAAGTAACAGAGGTCCCTGTATGGTTCACATGATAAAGGATTAGAAATAAATACTTGTCAAAATCAATTAGGAAATAGATCCTGATAGGGTTTTGCCACACCCCCGCTTCTGGCTAAACATAGGCATGTGAACGGATAAAATATGTATGATTAACATTTGAACATCTATATTAACAGGCTTTGATTGATGAAAATAATTAAATAGATGCTTGTGAGTACCCAGTGTAATTGTGTGTTTAGACAAAACATGCACTAGAACAGCATGCTATGGGTTTAATGTTATGTGATTATTATTATTATTAGGAAATGTCTACTTAGCTGCCAAGATATTAATCCTAATTCATTACATTAAAATTGTAATGGACAATAAAGGAATGTCAATTGATATAGATGGTTGTTTATAAATCTAAGGACCAAGACTTTTGGTGTTAAATTCCAATCCCTATGTAATGTTCTCTGCATTGTTATGTATGCTCAGAGTAAAGGCTGCTGTTTACAGGTGGAGACTTTGCATGACCCAATACCTTCTTAACTCTGTCAGTATCTGCTGACGAAGAGAATAGTGATAATCTTAGCTTATGAGTGTCAAGGCCATTGCAAGAGTCACTAGCATAGCATATACTTGTGTATTACCTCACAAAAAGACTTCACTTGGAGATCAAATTGACCACAATGACTAGTCAAGTATTTTGAAGAGTCACTAAACCAAGAAACATCTACTGGTAGGAAGTGATGTAATATAGTAAATCTGTGTATTACTCCTTCTATATTACTGTGGTGTGTAGAGTAGCATGTAGCCCAGATATGTATGCAAGTAAAGATTTTTAAATAAAATGAGTTAGTTATTGTTTTTAGTATTAAGATTAAAACAATGTTTAGTGAAGTCTAATCTTTTTATTGCACAAATAAACAGAGCCTAGCTCTGAAACTCAACTAGTTTTTAGAGTCTCAAACCCTTCACTCAGCCAAAATACTTCAGGGGAAGTGTCAGGATGTGTGTACACTGTAATTGGCTACATTTGAATGGTAAAGGTAGTTAGAGCGGCCATCCTTCGACCGGCGGGTGGGCGGTTCGATCCCCGTTCGAAACATCCCAAAACATCATAACATCTAACCCACATACTGCCGTTGTGTCCTTGGGCAAGACACTTATTATATTAAAGGTGTCATGTAACAGAGCAGGCAAATGGAACAATTTCTTTCAGATCTAAAAGTGAAGTATCATTTATGAAAGAAATCCAAAATGGTCCATTTATTGCTTTGCATTAATACTATATTACAAGCTCAAGCATCAAACCTCAAGCAATCCTTTTGCAATGGCTGTGTGTAACAATTTTACAAAAACTAATTTACAGAGCCATACTGTAAAAATCTATCAAAATGACATACATAAGCTGTAAAAGTACCTTGGATTCTACAAAGACCCAAAGAAGCAATAATTACCTTTTTTTCAGCCAAACTACTATTTACCCAGTAAAGTTACTGGCACCATCATATGTTGTTGAATTAGCTTACAGTTACAAAATTAATGTACATATCTTTGCAGGGCTCATGATTAAGAAGTACAAGACAGTAATGGAAAAAGCAAGTACTTTTGCCCCCTAAATTATAGTCACAGGAACCTTTGAGAGAGACAAGCTTTTCAAAATGACAGAGCAAAACACAACCTAAACTGTTGTGTATACTTTCAAATGGCGTGTGTGATTAAAAACACAGACTAAATTAGTTATCAAGGTTAAATTACATTGGTAAAGGTATAAAAATGAAGAGAAACAAAGATGAGAAATTTTAACAGTGAAATGCCGAGTCTCTACAAGCCTGCAAATCTTTCCTTCAAGTTTAAAGACCAGGCGATGTGCTTGAAAAAGCTTCTTCTATGAGGAACTTCAAGCTTCACATTGTTTCTGCTCTTGTTGCTTAGATTAGACCACAGTGTAACATAAATATACCTTTGCTGTGGTAATATACAGTGTAAACATTCAGTTGCAAGGTTGTGCTTCTCATTTTCCATCCTGTTCCCCAGGTTTACTTTCCGTTTGCATGCTGTTTGAATAGTTAGCATCGCCATCTGTTGTCAAGTCAGTATTACTAGAAGAGGAAACTGGATCTTCGATGGGAAGCCCCTCTCCATCCCCACTCCACTCACAGCCCTCCTCCTTATTTTTTTCTAAGACAGTACTCTTCTCTGAAAAATGAATTTTCTCTTGTTGGTCAACAGGGGTGTCCTTAATTCCACTCTGAGGAGCCTTAGTTTCAGAGGAGCTTTTCTGATTTTCACATTTTTCTGTGGCTGTGTTGCATGGCTCTGAGGGGAGAAAAAAGTATAGTTACAATTGGTAGAAATCAGCACATTGACATTTTTGTTTGATCATAAGATTTCAAGTTCAACAATATTAAAATAAATAGGGTAAGTTGTTAGTTGTGACTGGCTCCATGTCTAATCAGAGTGTTCTAAGTACAAACCTGATTCCAAAAAAGTTGGGACACTGTACAAATTGTGAATAAAAAGGAATGCAATAATTTACAAATCTCATAAAATTATATTTTATTCACAATAGAATATAGATAACAAATCAAATGTTGAAAGTGAGACATTTTGAAATGTAATGCTCATTTTGGATGAGCTACACATTCCACAAAAGTTGGGACAGTTAGCAAATAAGAGGCCGGAAAAGTTAAATGTACATATAAGGAACAGCTGGAGGACCAATTTGCAACTTATTAGGTCAATTGGCAACAATTAGGGTAAGTTGTTAGTTGTGACTTGGGTATAAAAAAAAGAGCCTCTCAGAATGGCAGTGTCTCTAAGAAGTCAACATGGGCATTCCCCCAATGCTACAGCGAAGCAAAGTTTCTCAGATAAAAATTGCAAAGGGTTGAACAGTGCATAATATCATCCAAAGATTCAGAGAATCTGGCACAATCTCTGTGCGTAAGGGTCAAGGCTGGAAAACCATACTTGATGCCCGTGATCTTCGGACCTTAGACGGCACTCCATCACATACAGGAATGCTACTGTAATGGAAATCACAACATGGGCTCAGGAATACTTACAGAAAACATTGTCGGTAAACACAATCCACCGGGCCATCCGCTTTTGCCAACTAAAACTCTATAGGTCAAAAAGGAAGCCAAGAAGCCCAGGTGTTTTCTCTGGGCCTAGGATCATTTCAAATGGACTGTGGCAAAGTGGAAAACTGTTCTGTTTGAAAAAAAAGTTCTTTTTGGAAAACTGGGACGCAATGTCATCCGGACTAAAGAGGACAAGGACAACCCAAGTTGTTATCAGCGCTCAGTTTAGAAGTCTGCATCTCTGATGGTATGGGGTGGCATGGTCCGCTTACAAATCTGGAAAGGCACCATCAATTGCATTTTCCAACATGAGAATGCCAGACCACGTACTGCATCAATTACAACATCATAGCTGCGTAGAAGAAGGATCCTGTCCTGAAATGTCCAGATCTTTCAACCACAGAAAACATTTTGCGCATCATAAAGAGGAAGATGCGACAAAGAAGACCTAAGACAGTTGAGCAACTAGAAGCCTGTATTAGACAAGAATAGGACAACATTCCTATTCTTACTTGAGCAACTTGTCTCCCCAGTCCCCAGACATTTGCAGAATGTTATAAAAAGAGGGGATGCCACTAGGGCTGTTTCGAATGCCATTTTTTGAGCTTAGAAGCTTAGGTGGCAATCAATATCGAATATTCGAAGCTTCGGTGGGTGGGGCTAAATATATAATAATAGTGTCGGTTTGCATTTGTATCATCTTTCACGACTTCACGTTTCATGTTTTTAAATAGTGTCGTATTTGCAATTAGCCTATTTATCATAGCAAATTAAGCGCATAAAAGCAGTTTTTTTTTTTTTTGCCGCGTGCTACTTACAGAACTCAGGCGATTTTTCAAACCTGTGGTGCTGTTGTGGTAGGCCAGTTTCAAATCGCATATTTGACACACTGCCTTTGTCTTGTCATCCTCACTTAATTTAAAGTGCTCCCAAACAGCTGAGGTCTTGGGCATTTTGTACCTATTCAGTTTGAGATGAAATAAATCACTACGTTCGCGACTGAGTCCGCGACGGAAGTCACGTGTTGGAAAAAAAAAAAAAGAATATTCGAATCTCAAAACTGAAAATCGAATGCCACCCCACCGAACGAATATTCGAATATTCTAGTACAGCCCTAGATGCCACACATGGCCTTGTCCTAACTTTTTTGAGATGTGTTGATGCCATGAAATTTAAAATCAACTTTTTTGGAATTGGGTTTGTAACTCATAAAACTTGTGTATACTATACACTTACCCTTATTTTTTGAAATAGCCGGTATTTCACAAGAAGTATCACAAGCACATTCTTCACCGCAAGATTCTACTGTCTCTGATAAGCTCTCTGAGTCCTTCTCTTCACTCGCAGTGTCCTCCTCCTCCATCTCAGACTTCAGCCTCTTGACCTCATGCCCGTCAAGACATTCCTCTTCCCCCACCTCCTCCAGGTGTTTATTCTTAATCCGGCTGTTTGAAAATGGTTCATCCACTGATAAAGCAGAATCACTGCAATAGTCACAGTAACACAGAGAAATCTGTTGATAGGTAGTAATAATATTAAAATAAAGTGACACATCTTTATGTCTTCTGTGCTTTAGAATGTTACAATCAACAACCAAGCAATGTGATCATGCAACTTTTTTGTTTGAATCTAACATTAAGTAGCTGTTGTATGCACAAACAACACATCGCAAACTCGTTTTACGTACCTCATTTGATCTTCGGCCTTCTCTGTGGTTGAATCACTTTCTTTACTGACCATACACTCGGCGAGCCCGTTAGTTGAAAGTGAAGATGACAATGACAGCCTCAGTCTTGTGAGGGGCTTTGGAGTGCTTGGTCCATTAACATTTCGACTGTAAAAATAAAATAACAATCCTTAACTTGATACTCTAACTGGTGGAAAAAAAATGGCTATTATGGCTGGGCTGTGTACATGGACATTTGGCTATAAATTATTTCAGCATATTTCTCTTAAATATAAAGTACCTACCTGTCGGAGTACAGACAAGAATTACCCGGAAACATCACTCCATTCATTCTGTTCACATTAGAACCCCCATTTTTCCTTTAAAAACAAAATGACAAGAACATATACACATATAAGGACAATTTAAATGCACATTGACAGTAATCCAAGAGTAAATATATATAGAATTAATTTGCCCTTACTCTGTTGTAGGATACAGACAGCTAACCACCATTACATTCTGTAAAGGACAAAATTGTAAAATCAGTAGACATATTTAGAGGTGTTTTTAGAGTCAGCCTTGATTTAATATATATATAGCCTCTTTTCACCTTCTCCAATCCCCTGAGGAACTTCTCACTCCCTGTGTAATTCCGCTTGGGGTCTGTCAACAGTTCACACAGACGCTGTATGGTAAATGGAATCCTGGAAAGAGTTTAGAAAAGGTGCATTTATATGAATTGGTAACACAGGTAATGTTACTGCAGAGACAAGGTTTATATTAATAACTTACAAACCTTCATAAAAAGGTTAAGAATACTGAGATAAAAATTGACTGACAACTGACTGTGGTGCATACCTTATAATATACCCAAAACAGTATTACTGACCCATTGTAACCATCCACTATTTTTAGGATCCTCTTCTTCATCTCCTCAAAGGGAACAAACTCTACATTAGGATTATGTAGAGGTCTTTGTTCTGGTGTTGATTCGTTAAAGTCGTCCATAATGCTTTCCAACTTAAATATGAAGTATGATTTAAACTCTGTCCATGGAATCCTAAAGGATGTTAAGATGTGCAAACCATTTATCATACTGTTTATTCACCGAGATTGTATTGCATTTTTTTTTTTAAACTATTCATTTGTTTTAGAATAGGTCTGGATCTACTTACAGTGTCTGTCCTGTCTTGGCAACATGACCCAAAAATTGTTCTAGAAGAGGCAAGTTCTCCTTCCTCCCTCTCTTCTCAAAATCTGTAAAAAAAAATACGGCAAAAGAAATGTTCAAATAAAATGTATTATTATAAGCAACAGAGTTGTGCAGCAAAGATAGGGTTATTGCCAAAACCTGATTAAAACTATACTAGGAATAATGAGGAATGCTATAAAAACATCCTAAAGAAATTTAGTTAAGCAAATCAAACATTACATGTAATTATATTAGGATATGTTCAACAGAAAAAGAAAAGTTAAACATAAAAACAAACGTCACTAACAAGTTTAGATCATGAATATGACTTTTTACACAATAATAATGCAACAACAACGAAATGATATCCGAGTGGAGGTATTTAAAAAAGATGGTAACGTTAGCTCGGTTAGGCAATGGGGGAGTTTAAAGCTAACATAAACAAAAAAGTGAAATTGAAGCTTTAAAACGCTGTTCGATGTTTGTAGGCTAAGTTACGGAAACGTGGCTAGCAAACACCGTAAATTGTGTCATAGTGTGTCAAGACTAAAAGAAAAAGCACTCGCGAATGATTATTCTTTTATTTAGATAAGTCTAGCTAATATTGCCTTGAAACGCTTCCAATAACGCGTTGATGTCCATATCTGTGTCCGGGCCGACATAGGCAGGAAATACTTGCTAGTTAGCAAGAATAGCAGGTAGATTTAACAAAGCTGATGGTTGAGCTAAAGCGCATGCACAGACTGACGTATTTTTAATTCAGGAAGTTGTTAGTTAAGAACCCCAATAAAACGCTTTCACTTGTGCTTTTACTGTTGTTGTTTTGTCTAAATAAGAAGGCTAAGATAACTTGTTTGGCGAGATATAACCATGTATGTATGGAAACTTCTAGGCCATTCTCCTTTGCTGTAGATGGAGCAGACAGACGGCGGGCGTCATCGTTTTTGTTTTTTGGGTTGTTGTGACGGCGCAAACCGGTAAAGCACCCAATGAGTCAGCAGCTGAACAGGGATAAATTTAACTTACAACCTATATATAGCGCTAACTGTTCGAAGGACAACATCTACTTAGAGTTTTTCAAGTGTTAAAGAGGCAATTTGTTTCTGAAGTAACAATGGCAGTCCCAGCAACTGCCCCAATACAATTGTGCTCACCGAGCCCGCGTCTATTGGACCACAACATTCACACAGGCGACAGAGATTTGGAAATAATTACAAGTAAAATGGATGTTGACACTCTGCTTTTGCATTCTCCGTGGACTTTTTGGCTTGATAGGTAAGTTATTTTTTGACATGATAATTAGACCATCATTGTTTGTTAGACAGCTGACGTTTAAGGAGAAATAACACACTTTTCAACTGTTCTCTATCTTGTTATTTCATATGTCTGACCTCTTCCTCTACGAACACAGGAAAATAAGCAAATAAAAAAACAGCTGATGTTTGTCTGGTACACACTGACCTACATTCTGTGTGCTCTGTCCTAAATACATGTAACATAGGTTACACTAACAAAACTTTTGTAATTTCTTTTAATAATCTTTTTATACATATTATACTCGGTTTGTCTATTTATTTTATTTTGCTGACTTGTAGAAAATGAGTTACACAAGCTTGATTACCAACCAGTGGGTACAAATCTTGCGGCCTGGTTCCAGCAAGGTCAGGGCTGTTTACAGGCTTATTTGTCATCTGATGCCTCAAGCCAACCTCTGTTCACTGAGGCTGTTCAGTGTAGTATGTCATGTTTAAAGGAACAGTGTAATAAGGTGCACTTCACAGTATTTTTGTCTGTCTTTTTCAGATCATTACCAGGTACAACAGCAGCTGAATGTGAGTCAAACTTGAGGAAAATCTACACTGTGGACACCGTTCAGGTAATGTTCTTCACATTCTTGTATATGTCAGGTACACCTGCTATTTACATAGCAAGCAATACATATGTTACTGGATTTATTATGACATACTAGATCTAAAACAAATGCAAATACTAACATGCAATAGCTATATATAGATCTTTGATCACTAAATGCTTATATAATCAAACTAATTTTATTGGTTTACACTTTGCATGAGGGTAGAACTTCTGGAGAGTCTACAACAACATACCCAGTGTCTCAAGCTTGCCTTTACGGTGTAGCTATCATTTGATGAGAGGAGAAAGAAAACCTCTATGGTAAGCTTATATTTTTAAATATGTATTATTATTATTATTGCTGTTGTTGTTGTATTGTTATATGTATTGGTTATTTACAAAGCTGATGCTGTTCATCTTTAGGGAAGAAGAAAGTAATGCTAAAGGTGGTGTTTGGAAAATGAAAGTACCAAAGGAAAGCTCTGTAAGTATTTCTCCTATACAGCACTTGCTTACGCATTTTCTATAACAACATTGTAAAACATCAGAATACTTTGTTTTCATAATTGCAGACTGTTGTGTGGAAGGAGTTGTTATTGGCCACTATTGGAGAACAGTTCAGTGATTACTGTCCCCCAGGTAAATCTTCAATGAGCTCTGTAAAAGATTGTTACAGAGATATAAACATTTGTTTGCATTGTTTGTTTGCAACTATTATTTTGGCATTGTGTGCAGATGATGAAGTAGTTGGAGTAAGTGTCAGCATAAGAGACAGAGAAGATGTTGTTCAAGTCTGGAATGGAAATGCTTCCTGTGTTACTGAGTCAAAAATTCTGGAGAAGATTTACGAGCTTCTCCCACAAATATCATTTAAAGCAGTGTTTTACAAACGTAAGTATTATTTGAAATGATTAAAAAAGTATGACTGACTACAGGGTTGAGACATTGCAAGCTAGTAAACAACATTGTAACATCTTCCTTTTGTTTTTGTTTTTTTCACAGCCCATATGGAGCATCATGCCTTTGAAGGAGGTCGATCAAGACATTAGCACATTGTTATGTTACACTTGGACGTAGATAGTTTGATTTTGCTTTTGATCTTGATAACCATAACACATTTTTAAAAAGCTGTGTAAAGTATTGTACAGTATTGTATTATACTTATTAAGCAATATAGCTTTGGATTATCCTTATTTGTTTTCCGTGTTCACTGTCACCGACAGCGTTTTTGTTCCAATGATCTCTGTAAACTTCTAACCGAAGCAAAAGATTGTGTTCATTAAGTCTGTAGATCTAATATACCTATTTGTACAGTTTCTTGAGACAAATCTTGCACTTTGTTATTTTTAGCAGTGCACCACTAAGCACCACCAAGCACAACTCCATCAAAACATGTTTTTACTATAATGAAAAAAATGCACGTGTTCTATTAATGTGATGGTGTTTTCTAATTGTGTCTGCAAAATTAGCTCAGTGGTTTATTCAATGTCTTTGTTAGATATGTATGCAGATTTTTTTTTTTTTTTTTAGGATTTTCCACATGTGGTTCTTATCTTATTCAAAATGATGCACTTTGTTTTTAATACACTTTTTTGTTAGATTTGCTTTTGTTTTGTGCCTTTTAATTGTAAGTAAATTGTTTAAATGAAATTGTTTTTTACCTATCCTGCTACAATTCTTGTTTGAATTATAAAAATAATGATGCCAGAATTAAAAAGCTTCCCCCACAGCAGAAAAAATAATGTTTTCAGTATGAACCACTAAGTCAACGACAGGCAGTGTTAAAACAATCTAAATGTATCTCAATTCAGTGCTTCAATATTTTTTTATCCAAAAGCATTGTAATGTTGGTGATTTAAAAGTTTAAAAGATATGCTGTGGGTGCTGCCAATAACTGTTAATTATTTTTGATAACTTTTTTTACAGGAACCAACAAGAGGGGTAAAATGTTTTAAAATGACTGTCTTAGAAAACCACATTGCTTTGGTATTTGCCCTGTATTCTTCGGTTCCTTGTGTAATGATGTATTGAAAGGTACATAATGTACTCAAGTATAAGTAGGAAACCATTGCATATCCTACTGTACCTTTGCACATGTACAGCTAACTGCTCATCTGATCTTGGACCTTGGAAGTCATTGCTGACTTTGAATTGTGCCTTGTGTTTACCAGCATTTTAGAATGTATTTTTGTTGAGCATTAGTCTTGTATCTAGTTATGTTTCTGTGTTAGTTTTACATGTTTCTAGAATAAAGAACCCTTGTGTTCACAGAAATTCTTTGTGCTTTTTACACTTTCTATTTGTTATAATGTATTTATAATAGAGAAAGAGAGTCGAAATAGAATTTAGTTTTTTTTCTATTTTCAGTAACAATTATTGGAACTTTGTATCACAATGGACAAAACTGTCTCCCTCTTGTGGAGGAAAGGATAAAATCCTTTACCTTGAAAAATAGGATTTTGTATCCACTTATTGTTTTTACTGTGTCTGTAGGGCTGATATAGATATATTCAATAATACTGTATTATGTCTAACCTTTATTAAAGAATGGCTTAAGACATTATTGTCGCTCTGACCGCTGTCCCGCGTGTGAATATGACGTCACCTTTGTTTACTTTCACCTAAGCCACGCCTCTGCTAGCAACTTGTGGCTAGCGGCGCTGCTTGCTACCATAGGAGAGCACTGCTCCGAGATTTGCCTTCAGTCACCACCCAGAGTAAAAGATTGTCCACCGTAGCATTATTCAGTGAGTAAGTTACCTTTTGATAACACTTTAAAACTTGTTAAAGTAAGCTTTAATTCATAATTTAATTCATTTTACCTCGCCGGTTGCCAAAATAATGTACAGGGTTATTGTGGGCTAGCGTTGTGACCATAAGCTGCTAGCTTTTGTTACATCGTTAACATAAACGCCGTTAACACAAGGCGGATCAAACTATTCCCCTGTATTATTTTTTTGTATAATAAAGTGGTAGCGATATGAGGTCTGCATAGATGAGACAATGAACGCCAACCCAATTCTGCTTTATTCTCGTCGTATTTATTCGGACCTGTGAGGTTTTAATGCCACCATGAAACTGCATCTATACGGTGAATGCGGTTATCTGCTCATTTTAAATACAGTGTGTTTAATGTTGTGTAATTTTCCATTATTTTGTTCAGGGTCATTTGGCTTTTTTATATCTGCGGTTTAACGCTTTACTCTTGCACTGTCTTCTTAATGTCTTCACGGACCTGTCGTCGCTACAGCCTACTCTACGTACAGTAACGTTCTCTTGTTAAGACTTGCCTAGACAACACAATCAAATCAAATTTTTTAGTTTCTCTAATACACCAAACCATAATCTCGGCTGGTTTGAAATGATTAGCTAGTTTTCCATTTTCAGGAAACGCATCTTTGCAGTGTTTCCTTCCAATTACTTGAAGGGTGATAACCTCTAGATGTGAATGTAAATGTCTGCTTTAAAAACGTGTCACTCCTTGTATCATAAAGCTAAAGTAGGTGAAAACACTGAATGCAAACTGTAGCAGTGGATAGTTTTTAGACACAAAAATTACAGTGATCCCAGACAAAACCTCTACAGGAAACTCTGCCCTTTGTCTTCACAGCTAAGTGTGATCCTGAAAGCTAAGTCATAGAAACCTCACAAATAACTGCACATTGATACTAGATAATGTTTAGTTTTTAACTGCAGCAGTAACTTAACAAAGCAAGCCCATACTTAAATGGCAGTAAAAATCTGTTAAGCAATTTTTTTCTTGAACAGTTTTTTTCTCATATTTGTCATCTAATTAAATCATTACATTGTCTAAACATGTACTTAGTTTGTCCGTGTTTGTGTAGGTCATATAAGATACTGCAATAGAAACCATAGAGTTTACCTTAAAAATAAAAGCAATTTTCTTGAGGCAGTACAGTGTTTGTCATAACCTTGTGTCAGCTCACATTTTTTATTTGTCTTCTTTATTTACCTTTGTTTATACTGCTCAGTATTTGACTCTGACACTGCCAAGCTGTATACATAAAAGCCTTCTTGAGCTTTGTACTACCTGCCACAGCCATTTATCGCACCACCTGGTTAATGGCAAATTGTTCCAGGAGGAAGATATGTTTGCACATAAACATGGACCCAGGGCCCCTGTGTTTACAGTAGTCATGGCAGCACTCAGTTATTCAACAAATAGACCTAGCATGATCCTCTCTTACTTGCAGAGGAGAATGTTTGTCTTTGTAGGTTGGGCTATAACCGGGTAGTTTTAATGTCAAAGTTCTACAGCTTACAACATTCAGCATAGTAAACTACTGTACTGTAAAAAGGCCTTTCGTGTGGCACTCTGTTGTTTGCTTCATATTGTATTCTAGTGTTGATGTTATCTCTGTTCACAGGTCAGTGACGTCCAGATGCATGAGTCTGGGTCAGAACCAACCAGCCACAGCATTCCAGCGATTAAGATTGAGAACGAGCACAACAGTGAGAATGAGAGTCGACTGAGGGGCAGCCTCACTCTTCCCTCGGAGGCACCAAGGGTCAGTTCTCCAGCTGCATCCACTGTATTCAAACCATGACAGTTGCAGGGAATAAATGATGGTTTAGCAGTGTGTATGTATTTTTTATTAATAGAAAACAAACCATGTTTGGTCATCCAACATGGCTTACTGCTTTATATTTTTTTGTTCTCCAGTCAGTAGATCCAAAACATTTGAGTACACTAGAAACAGCTGCAGCTGTTTTTACGTCATCTAAGTGATAATTAATAATAAGGCTGTATTGTAAATTTATAGCCAGCTGCTGTGATGTTGAAATGCCGTAATTCTCCCTGACAGTGTTCACCAACACAGCAGATTGAGGATGATACTGGACACAGGACATGCAGCCTTTTCAACCCACAGCTTTTTGTTTGGTGTTTATTTTACCTTTAAAGCTCCCTATGAGGCCTTTCACTTGAGCCTCTTGTTTTCAGCAATGCATTGGCTTCTATATTTATGTTAAGGGGAGCATGGGGATGGGGGAGGGTGTGCTGAGGTTTGGAAAGAGGAGGGAGAGCTCATGCTGAGTGGAGGGATCAGTGGTGTATTGTTGGTTTTGTTGATATTTGAGTTAGGCTGTCATACCACATTATTGCTAAGCAGAATATAGCTAAATGTAAGACTGAGTATATATGTATAGCCTTTGGTTATTTAACAGTCCTTTAAACACTGAGCTGAAATGTACCTATAATTCTGACCCTCACTATTGTTGGGCTACACTCATTAGTCATGTAAGTAAGTATTCTGTCTCTATAAATGAAAGCACTTTGTGTTTGTTATTCTGTGAGTTTTCAGTATTTATTATTTGGCTGTCAGTCATCACAGAGTTCACAAGACCAGTCTTGCGGGAACGGATTTGTGTTTACACTCTGTTGCTCACTGCTCTGACTTTCAACAATAACAACAACAGAAGATGTTTGGACTTGCTGGCTGCCATGGCAACAGGGATTAGGCAAGGCTGTTGTTGTGTTGATGGTGTCCACAGAAAAATAGAGAGGCCAACTGGCTCTGGCAGTGGGAGAGACCTGTTTTCATTGCTTTAGTGGCCACCTCTGCCGCATTGAATTTCATAAAAAAGGACAAACTAGGAAGCAGCAGTCAGTTATTGTTAGCCCTAAGCCTGTGTGAAATTCACTGTCAGTTTGTTTACTCAATTCAAAACAGACTCTGCCTCGGAGAGAGATGTTTGTTTGTGGTTTAGACCTTAATTAAAATTCAAGTCTCAAATTCTGTTTTGGTAAACAGGCTCTGTGTGCTTTTTCTATTCATTATTTATATCTCTGTGCAATTTTTGATTACTCTGTTTATGTTTACTGTAAACAGCCCTTGAGCTGTGAGGCTTGACAGAGGGAGTGATAATTGCTGCATGCCTAGCCTAGGACTTTGTTGTTGTTTTTGTGGTACTGGTTGTTGTTGTTTTGATGGAATTTTAATTCTCCCGGGGGTTTTGCTGTTGGTGGTTTTTCTTTCTATTTTCAGTTTAAACAGAAGTACGGCCATGTTTGGACAAACTGACCAGTGGCCTGTCAAAAAACTGTTAATATACCTGCTTATTTGTTATAGATTAGTGCACTGTAAACATTTTAAAAGCCCCTTTCACACTCTGATTAAATTGTGTTAAAACATTGTTTCAAGCATATGTGCTTTGGCCATCAACTTTTTATACATCCTCTTATTAATGCACACTAAAGAGTTGCCTAATTAATACTGTTAAATGGTTATACACTCTTGCATACATTCAACAAAAACAACACATTTATTTTTGCCCGCATTTTTCATGAGCTGAACACAAGATCTAAGACTTTTTCTATGAACACAAAAGGCCTATTTTTCTCAAATATTGTTCACAAACCTGTCCAAATCTGTGTTAGTGAGCACTTCTCCTTTGTTGAGATAATCCATCCACCTCAAAGGTGTAGCATTCCAAGCTGCAGATTAGAGAGCATGATTTATTACACAGGTGTGCCTTAGGCTGGCCACAATAAAAGGCCACTCTAAAATGTGCAGTTTTTTCACACAGCAAATATATCGCATGTTTTGAGGGAGCATGCATTTGGCCTCTGAGACCAGCCACCCGAACATGAAAATGTATGCACAATCAGACACAATCATCTGCATGCTTGTCGTCCTCATCGGTGTCTCAACCTGACTGCTGTAACCGACTTGAGTAGGCAAATGCTCACATCCGATGGCGTGTTCCCGTTTTTTACTGTACAGGGCAGATGATGACGTGTGGGGGAGCGGTTTGTGGATGTCAATGTTGTGGATCGAGTGGCCCATGGTGGCGGTGGGGTTATGATAGCATCACCTGTTTGGCATTTATTGATGGCATTTTGAATGCACAGAGATGCACTGTGATGAGATCCTGAGGCCCATTGTTGTGCCATCCATGACCATCACCTCATTTTGGAGCATGCAGTGCACGGCCCCATGTTGCAAAGATCTGTACACAATTCCTGGAAGCTGAAAACATCCCAGTTCTTGCATGGCCAGCATACTCACCGGACATGTCACCCATTGAGCGTGTTTGGGATGCTCTGGATCGGCGGATACAACCGCGTGTTCCAGTTCCTGCCAAATATCCAGCAACTTTGCACAGCCATTGAAGAGGAGTGGAACCAACATTCCACAGGCCACAATCAACTACCTGATCAACTCTATGCAAAGGAGATGTGTTGCACTGCGTGAGGCAAATGGTGGTCACACCAGATACTGACTGGTTTTCGGACCCCCCCTGGACCCACCCACAATACAATGAAACACATTTTATAGTGGCCTTTTATTGAGGCCCGCCTAAGGCACACCTGTGCAATAATCATGCTCTCTAATCAGCATCTTGATATTGCCACACCTTTTGAGGTGGATGGATTATCTATAATTATCTATGGAGAGTGGCTCACTCACTAACACAGATTTGGACATATTTGTAAATGATATTTATGAGAAAAGGCCTTTTGTGTACATAAAAAAGTCTTAGATCTTAGATGATTTCAGCTCATAAAATGAGGGCAGAAACAGAAGTGTTGCATTTAGATTTTTGCTCAGCATAATAGTATGCAAAAATGTTCAACCTTTATTTGATAGAAATAATGTAGATAGACAGAAGCTGAGCTGACCTGTGCTGGAATTCAGCCCGTAGTATAATTTCTTTATTATCCCCCATTCTCGCCAGCTGCCACCAGGGGGTGCACAGAGATAACCCACCCAAGCACAGGTAGAACATGCAAACTCCACACAGAAAGGTCACGTCCGGCCCAGAAGTTGAACTCTGGACCTTCTTGCCATGCTGCGCCTTTTGTAGTATCTGCAAAGCATTAGAATTTGAGAGGCATTTATTAAACTAAACACACGTTAGATTTATAAATTCTAAGTCTATACTTTCCATGTATATGTTTCCCAAAAATGAATGCCACCATGTTTGTGTCTGGCTTTTTGTATTACAGGTTCTGGGGTCATTGTCAATAATGACCCCTCCAGCTGAAGCTCCACAGCAGCAGATCCTCAGTCCACAGCAGCTCCAAGCACTGCTACAACAACAAAAAGCACTCATGTTACACCAGGTAATGTTTCAACCCATTACATTTTTTTAACAAGACTCTTAAATTTCGCTGCCAATTTTAACCATTCTTTCAATTAATCCATAGCAACAAATTCAAGAGGTCTTCAAGAATCAGCAAGAGCAGCTCAATCTCCAGTTGCTACAACACAAGAATGCTGGGATGGTTAGTCAAGAGGTAATTATTTTTATTTATTACAATCATAATTTTTTAAAGGCCTTAGAAACAGTGACAGATAAATATAGAAAGAATAATCTAAAATGGAAATTAGGAAATAATATTCAAGATAATTTAAGGCCTTACAAACCTCCAAATGCACATAGCAGGTTTTGTCAATGCTGCTTTATCCAAAAACAGATACTGTATGTTAGATCATTAAAAATATGAATGTGTAGTAAAATGGTCAAAAAAGTCAAAAGCATGTTAAATGAGGAGCTTGGTCTTTTAAATGGATAATGACATTTGCTGATTACATTTGCTAAGTGATTGGCAGCACATGACATTGTGGTTGCCCAGTTCAATCAAACTTTCAGTAGCTGGCCACACATACTCTCTAATATGTCCTTATTTTGACTAACACTGCACACGCAGTTTAGTAATTATTCTTTTTGCATCAGCTAACAGCTCAACAGCTCGCCATCCAGCAACAGCTCCTTCAAGTGCAGCAACAGCATCTGCTAAACCTGCAGCGACAAGGCTTGTTGTCAGTCCTCCCCACAAACCCCTCTGCACTCACCGGTACCCTCATTTCAATTCTCTGCATTTTTGGGTTGAGAAACCAGTATTTATGTATATTCAGCTATAACTCCTTTGTAACTCACCTTTTTGGTGAATGTTACGTGCATTTTCAGGTTCTGAGAATGGTAGCATTGTTGGTGGGGACACAAGAGAGGCTTCATGTCAACAGTCTACCATCAATGGTCATCACAGCCTCCTGAAGAAGAAAGAAAGGTATATCATCATATGCTTTATCTTCTTGTTACTCAAAATTCAGTTGTAGTCCAGACTGTTATTTTACACATAGTGTTTTCCTTGTTTTAGTGTGTCACACGATGAAAACCCTCAAGCCAGCCATGCTCTGTATGGAAATGGGATGTGTAAATGGCCAGGCTGTGAGACTGTCTTTGGAGACTTTAATGCATTTCTCAAGTGAGTCATGTCCTAAAAGTTTTTTTTCTTTCTACTGTCTGTTTGAACAACATACAATGAACCTATATATTTTGTCATCATGTTAAATGTGTTTGTCTGCAGACATTTAAACAGCGAACACATACTTGACGACAAGAGCACAGCACAATGCCGTGTGCAAATGCAAGTGGTTCAGCAATTGGAACTGCAGGTATGAATTAGAAGTTTTCCAATTGTTTTTTGTTCAAAAAAGCTTTAGAAAATGTGCTGTGAAGGCCTATTAATGGTTTGAAGTGGTTGTGTGTTTTCACACTAGGTCTTAAAACAGAAGTGATGACTTTATATAATTACACTTCCCAGGATGCCAAAAAAAGTTTCACACCGAATGCCATTTTGTCATTACCCAACCCAAATTTAAATTTGGGTTTACTAACTCTCAACTTCTGTTTTCAGTTGAAAAAGGACAAAGAGCGACTGCAAGCTATGATGGCTCATCTGAAGACTTCTGAACCCAAACCTGCAGCACAGCCTGTAAGTCCAAGCCATGAAAATGATTAACTTTGTAGTTTTTTTGCAGTTTTAGCAATTAGCTCATGGTCTTTTTACAGGTGAATCTGGTGTCCAATGTCCAGTCATTTTCACAGACAACATTGCCCAAAGCTCCTCCTCTTCCCATGAGCCTGTCCCAGAGTGCCACAGCGCCCTCCACTCCAATGACACCACTTTCTGAATCCCCATCAGTTCTTACTCCCAACAGTGTGTTCACAGGAACACCTGTACGGAGGCGCTATAGCCGCTCTGTCAGCCAAGGTATCAATATGTTACATATAAAATATAAAGCAAATTTTAGACCTGATATATGACACAACTTGCCTTCTTTGATAGACTAACAGAAAAAAAATTGCGCTATAACATGTCAAACGTGTTAAATTATCAGAAAAGGAGTTTTTATTTTATTGTTAATATCGTTTTTGCTTTTTGATAACAGATATTACTGACAATAAAGACTTTTACCTGAGCACAGAGGTCAGGCCTCCATTTACATATGCTTCTCTCATAAGACAGGTATTATGTACTTTGTGTGTGTGTGTGTGTGTGTGTGTGTTGTGTGTGTGTGTATATATTTGTTTCCAAAACAATAAAAAACAATATGACTCTTACATGCCTTTCATATCTTGTAGGCAATTTTTGAATCACCTCGCCAGCAACTCACATTGAATGAAATCTACAACTGGTTTACCAGAAACTTTGCTTATTTCAGGCGCAATGCTGCTACTTGGAAGGTATGGATTATGCACATTACAATGTACAATGTATAGGTCAAAATTTAGATTTAGATGGAAGCTGTCTCTTTTCCTGTAGTTTTAAGGAATGTGTGCACATTCTAATGTTCTTTTTTAACACCACAGAATGCAGTGAGACATAATCTAAGCCTTCATAAATGCTTTGTGCGACTGGAAAATGTAAAAGGAGCTGTGTGGACAGTGGATGAGATTGAGTTCCACAGAAGAAGACCCCAGAAGACTGCTGGTAATGGGTCAGTAAAATTTGAACATAACTGAACCATTACCTATGTATTAATTAGTCCTCTTACATGAGAAGTATTTGGCTTTGCAACTGCAGGTCAAAATGTGTATATTTACTGTAAATAAGACTTGTGTGCTGAGTGTTGATGGAACAAAAGGATCTTGGCTTTCATTATTCTTCAGCTGCTTGTCAGATATTCCCTCAGACAGATCTTTATTCTGTTGTATTATGCCAAAACTTTTGTATCCTGTAAAATGTTCCAGAAGAATGAGGAATTTAGGATGCCTTTTTAATAAATGAAAATTTATTTAGAGTTCAACATGTAAATTGAAAGCTAGGTGTTAATTCTAAATTGAAGAATAACTTGCTGTCATGTTTTTGCTAACAGATCTTTAGTAAAGAATCCCCAAAGCCAACAGCGTGTTGTGGGGTCTGCTTCTCAGGTACGAAATATCACACTTTTCTCATTTTAAGTTCACTGTAAGTTTGATAGATGTGTAGTCTATATGTATTGTTGTGATTTTTTTTTTTTTTTAGAGTGTTAGACCAGAAGGCAACAGCTCTTTATACAATCAGACATCCATGGGCAGCATTCCATTCCATTCCCTGCCTCACATTCTCCAAGAGCAGATGAATGGTGCTCTTGCTAATGGATCTGGATACCAAAGTGACAGTAGTGCAACACAGTCCCCTCCACAGGCTTTGTAAGCATTACCAACCAAGAATAAAGTATATATTTATTATTATCTGCTGTATTATTGATTCTAATAGTTTTTCTTTTGTCTTAAATAAAGCTGTATTAAAGAGGAGCAGGAAGATGAGGAGATATGTGAAAACTATGCCTATGAATCTCCAGAGAGCACAGATGAGCCCATCCAAAGCCCAGAGATGCACCAAGATGAAGATAATGGTAGCCCAGAGAGGCCATGCCTTCAATTTGATCGTGTGCCTTCTCTCTGACTTTAAGGCCTATGTTCTTTACTGCAAAGCCACTCTCCTAACAACCGGTGTGACTTTGCATTTCCAAATTAATATTTTCATGTGCATAGCCAAACATTCTCTAAATAGGGAGTATCTCTTTTGTACATATATCAGATTTTCTTATTGCTTTTATCTTAGTCTAGCATTTTAATTCTCTCTGTACAGTAGAGTGAGATGACAAATCTACATAATGTAAACTGTCTATGATCTATTTTCTATGTGTGAACATATGGACCAGAAAGAGCAGAGATGCCAAAGGAAAGGGAACATTAGTGGTTAGCACTTCATTTTCCCCACTATATATCTCACTGATGATGTGCTGGGGCAACATTACCTGATTTTATTTTAGTTTATATAATATTATGTAGAAAAGCTGAAAATTGTTACTTTAAAATGGAAATGTTCACTGCCAACATAATCTGATGTTTGTATTTCAAGTTATAATTTACTGATCAAAATCATGTAGTTTTCTTTTTGCTTGGTCCTTTTCACAAGAAACATTGCTTCATTTGCAAGGATTGAGCTTATAAATGGCGATGTATTAGATTTACCATAATTGTAAACAAATGCATCTCTTTGAATAAATTCCCCATAATGAATGTGTACATGGTTGAATACTTAATCAATGCATAAGGTATTGATAATTCAGTGTAAACCAGAGGATAGGATTTTGCAGAAAAGGTCACTCTTGTGTACCCTGAGAGTCAGACGTCATTTCCTGGAGTATGGCAGGGATGTCAGTGTAGCCATATGGATAGAGGCATTCTGGAGCCATGCCCTCAGATAACCACTTCAGTCAACCACAGCAAACAAAGTTTAATCTGGTCCAAGTGAAGGACACATGGGTTCGACAAAGTGAGGGAAGCCAGTTGACTGAAGGAAAGCTATCAGATGCTACAATGTGAGTATGAAGAGATATATTACATTAAAATGTTTTAACTTTTGCATTGCCCTGTAATTATTCACCAAGTCACAAATGAAGATTAGTGTGTCCAATGTCTTGTTTATATAAATGGTTAAGTAATAATAGAGCAAATACCAACATATTTGCATAGGTTTCTTCTTGTTCACTTTTTGTATAGTGAATTATCGTGTAGACTTTCATGGTTATGTGATACATCATAATCAGAGGACCTTTCTATTTTAAGCTGGTCACTTGTGTAAAACATGTACAGAATGTTAGAGACGACTGGTGGCCTCTCAGTAACCAGAGCTACTAATATATTTTCTTTCTTTTATTGCACCATGTCAATCTTCAGCCATGAGAACAAGTCACCCCAAGGAGTTTCTGGACAGTGGTCAGTCCTATTGTTTTTACCTACAAGGTTATTCAGTGTGAAAACTTACTGGATCCAAGAAATGACACACTGCTTTGGGGACATCTTGATGAAGACACTATAACTAAGTCCCAACCTGTTAAGCGTATTATTGTGATTGATGACGCTGTCAATCAACTCTATGGTTCCAAAGTAAGAGAATACTTTGAGACCAGAGAAGTTGTTTACAAGATGCTGTCCCTGCCGACCACAGAGGCGAACAAGTCTATGGAGTTGGTGACCAAGATCCTGGAGGAGGTTCATAGGTTTGGCATTGACAGACGCTCTGAACCAATCATAGCTATTGGTGGAGGAGTCTGTCTGGATGTGGTGGGTTTGGCAGCATCTCTCTATCGACGAAGGACACCATATATCAGAGTGCCAACGACTTTGCTGGCTTACGTTGATGCCAGTGTGGGGGCAAAAACTGGGGTCAATTTTGCTGGAGGCAAAAATAAACTGGGAAGCTATGCCCCCCCAGTGTCAACATTCTTAGACCCATCATTCTTCCAAACGTTGCCACGCAGACAGATCTCGAATGGGATGGCAGAGATGTTAAAGGTGTTTGCTACAGCATGAGTTTTCAAGAGCATTATTAACCCCATATATTAATAAAAAAAATCTTACAAAACTAACAGGAAGTCAAACCTCATACCGTTTATTGTCATTTTGTTAGTTGTTTAGTTGTACAACTACTATCTTGCAAAGGGTGCTGTAGCCAGGCTCCAGCTGCATGTGAGTGAATAAAGCATGTAAAAATTAAAATCTGCAATCTACTTGAAATTGTCTTCTTAAAATGTTTTAATAATTAAAATGTTCCGACTTGTGCCAGATGGGACTCATGAAGCATTGTGGACTGTTTGAGCTACTGGAGACTGAGGGCACCAAGCTGTTAGACTCCAAGCTGCAGTGTTCTGACGCAGCTACTGCATGCACTCGCATTGCAATAGAGACCATGCTGGAAGAACTGGCCCCAAACCTATGGGAGGATGACCTGAACAGACTGGTGGATTTTGGGCACCTCATCAGCCCTGAACTAGAAATGGTGCTTGTACTTATAAATAAAAGGGTTGATTGGAATTTCTCGAGTAAAACATTTCATATAATGTATTTTTTTTTCATTTTCAACAGAAAGTTTTACCCACTTTGCTTCATGGCGAGGCAGTCAACATTGACATGTCCTTCATGGTGTATGTGGCCCACCTGAGGGGAATGCTCAAGGTAGAGGAGAAGGACCGCATCATCAAGTGCATGCTGGGGCTTGAGCTGCCTGTTTGGCACCAGGACTGCACCCTGGATCTGGTAAAGAAGTCCCTCAGCGGGCGTCTCAGTCACTCTGCTGGGTCTCTGAGGATGCCTCTTCCTACAGGACTGGGCCGAGCAGGTACAGTCACTGCAAAACATGGCTACGAGCAGCTTTATTCATGTACGGTATGTGTAGATAAATGAATAGATCAATGCGACTAATAAAAGTGTATCTTTTCAATTACAGAAATTTTCCATGACATGATAGAGGATGACATCCTTTCCCAGGCTCATCAGATGTGGACTGATGAACTTTCTTCTCATGCGAACAGATAAAACACAACAAAATGCAAAGTGTTGACTAAGAAAATACTGCAGTTTAGACAAAGAAATACAATCAGTCACTAAAAATATTCAAATAAACCTTTAATATTTCTCACAAGAGCTTCCACATTGAGTACCAGTGAGTTTGACTTTAATAATCGGAATCCAGTGCCCTATTACACTAACCTATCTATTGCTACATTATTTTCAAAATAAACTGTAACATTAAGGACAGTAGCAACATCAGCAGAGAGTTTTTGGGAGTCACGGAGATGCAAACAGGACAAAGTCTAAACTACACTACATTCCTAAATAACAAAGCACTGAAATATGGGGTTGCATGGACAAGGTAGTTGTATTTGAGTCTGAAAATTAACAAGACAAATAACAAACCCTCTCATGTTTGTTGCTTATTGCTTAAAATTACCCAGAAGACACAAACACTTTGAATTCAACAGTGAATTCAGTTTGGCAACATATTTTGGCACTGAGAATTACATTTATGCATACGTAGTGTCAATAGTATAACAGCCTAACATAGATTTCTGCTTTCAGTGTGCAACTTGACCTTCAAAAAATAAAAAAGCTATCAAAGCATATTTAGTAAGAGAGGAAAATCTTAGAGGTGCAAAAACTTCCCACTCTACAGTCTTCAATGGAGCACCAGAAAAAAAAAAAAAACGTGTCTACACCTGTAACATTGCATTAACAGAAACAATATAAGGCACATAAATCAAGTTAAATGTTAATTCATACAAAGATAATGCTGCTCTACAGGCACAACTGTGGCCACTGCATAGTTGGACAAAATTTAGACTGTGCTCTAACTGGTGTTTGGCAGGTCATTAAAAACCTTTAAAGAAATGATGCAAGTAGAATAAGGCTAATAACAGAGGTCATTCTATCCAGTGTTTTGACAATGTCATGCATTAGGTACAAAATCCAAAGTCTCCTTATACTCCTTGGCAATATAAATGTTCACACACAATTGAAGAAAACATTGTGTTACAGTGATAAAAAATAAAATAAAACATGTAATAATTAGGAATTGGGTGGACAGTAACATAAAGTGAGCAAATGCAATGAACAATGAACTACTAATACAGTAGTTTGCAGATCATCATAGTTCAACCAATCCAGATAGTCTGGAACATCAGAGGATATAATATACATTTAATTATTATTCAGGCAATAATAATAAAACTGTGTAAAGATATCCAAACCTCTACTATATAAATATTGTAACAACATAGGGTTTTTGTTTTCATTGTAAAGGTAGACATTTGTGGAGTTTTTGTGCTTCTGTGGTTTTGGCAGTGAAAATCTGAAATTCACGTATACATACACAATAACTTAAATTATGCATCTGCTGTTTGTTTTTGTAAGCTAAATTTGCATTTTTTTTTTTCATTCTTATAATAATTTCAGATTTTAAAGGCTCAATTACCTAGTTAAAAAAGTTCAAATGAAATTTTAAAAATACATAAATAAAATAAAATCTACTAATGATTAAATATTTTGTCACAAAAGAAATTTCATCTAGAAGACTGACATACATAGCTGACACATGTGCATAGCAATACAACATATACATATGTCTACACATTTAATAAGGCATTGGCACGTTCAAGTTTAGTCTACGTGTAAAGTACTATATCATCAATAAATAAATGTCTATTATTGCTAGTGATTTCAAAAGCAGTGGTTTTCTCACCACAGAACAACTACATGATTAATAACTTGTATAGATTCTTTGGAATCAGTAGAAATAGCACAATCTAACCTTTATCCAGAGATAAATGCATATTCATTTAAATATAAAAAATATTTTTAGAACTCATTGTCATCAAATTTTGATTAAAGCAGTATTGAAAAATCAGTCCTTAAAATAAAAGTTGAGAGATTCAGAAGACAATGATCTTAGCAGATTTAACATATGTAAACTCAGGAGGGCAAGAAAAAAACATGAAAACAGCCAACAGCCTTTACAGCAGCTAAGAACATTTCTCTGACCAGAACACTTTGAGTGGTTGTAGACAGAGTTCCTTCCACTAGGGGGTGCTAACAGGCCTGCTCATTTTCATCCATGCTTACGCTACTTTTGCGGCTACTGTCCTTTGAGCCATCTGGAGAGACAGATGAGAGCAAAGGGTCCCCCCCTCTTACTGGTGATAAGGTGTCTTCCATGAGGATGTCGTTTAGTTTGGAGCCTGTTTTGTTGTGAACACTGTAGTTACCTGCTTCCTGGAAATTAGTGTGGCCATCATTTAGCTCCAGAGAGGCAGGTGGTTCTGGGGTGCACGCCTGGTGGTGCTGTTGTTGGGGATGCATTGTATACAGGTTCTGGTGACAGTCCTCCATAGAGTGTTCCTGCTTGATTGATCGGGCCTCGAGTTCAGCAGAGCAGAGTGCTGAAGAGGTGATGGCCAGACCGTGTGCTCTAGCTTGCATCTCTAACTCCTGAAAAGAACAGAAGCAGGGAGACATAGGTGAATAAATCGGATTTTATTCACCAATAATAGAGTCTGCAGTCTTTCCAGAGCTCCATTTTGTACCTGTATCCTTAGCATAAGATGTCGATTGGCATGCTCTAGCTTCTTCTGTCGACTCTCCAGCTCTTTGGCCCTCAGTTGTTCCCGCTGTAGTTTTCTGATATAGTCCACTGATGCCTTGAGGATGGTGCCTTTGTTCCAGCGCATGTCCCTATTGAGAGCCATTATTTAAACATCAATTATTTCACACAGTTATCTCTGAAGTGGCAATATTTCATCACTTAAGCATGACAGTTTTATAGTTTGGACAGCTTCAGTGGAAATTGACTGTGTAGTATTGTTCATTCATGCAGAACAAGAGCCATAAGAAGGACAGACAAACCAGAAGACTCAGAGGTCACAGAGGTGACTGGTCATGATATGAGCCTTGAGCATTTGAGGTATTTACAGTCCTAAACAGGCATTTACAAAAAGAAGGGGTTACCAAGTTCATCAACACTAACACAATAACGTAAAACATTTTGGGATCAAAAGTTGGAGAAAACTTTATATATAATTTAATAAAAGAAAACAAGCCTTTAGATCAAAGTATCTACATAAAGTTATCAATAGTGTTGAAAAGGGGCCTCCTTTGTACTGTGTGTTGAATAAAAAAATAATAATATAAGCAGCAAAACACACTTCTCTCTGTAGTAAATTTAACAATCTTGCTGCGTCTTTTTTTTTTTATATTCAGATGTTAAAACACTCTTCGTTTAAATCTCTATCCTTTACTTGGCTGAAAGTTAGACTACCTGCAGGTAGTATCTTGTGGGGAAAAAAGACAAATATGAGGCAACTTACGGGTCATTGGATTTTGGAATTAAGGTTCCCAATTCCTTGATTCGATCATTAATATTAAACCGTCTTCTTCTTTCAACTACAAAATCAAAGTTAAATATAAGATGAAAAGGCACTTATTTCTTTTTCCTTTTGAAAATATGTATTTAGAACTTACTAAGATTATGATTGTCCTTCTTCTGTCTTTCCTTGGCCATAGCTCTCACTTCAGCTTCTAGAAAAAGACCAGAATAAGTCAGAGGACAAATTTAAAATATGTCATGTCTATGTTTGATATGTTAAAGTGACTGGACTGGACATACCCACTGGGAACCCTTCAGGCCTTTGATAGTTGTCGAATTTGCCACAGGATCCAGACTTATCCAGCATATGCATGATAGCAGGGGATTGTGTTACTATGTCAAAAATATGATGTTTTTCCAATATTAGAATACAATGTATAATCACATACACATTCATTTATTAATTTCTGATGTAATCTAAGGTATACAAAACTGTCTTTTGAGTCACACAAAGACCTGGAGAAGAATTATTTTCTTTGTGTATATGGAACCCTGATGAATATGTAACATATAAGAGATACCACCATTATAAAAAAAAATATGTTGCTCACCAGAGTATTCCCTTTTGATGTTGGGCAGGTTGGCTGGGCAGGAGTTGCTGATGGGTAGACCTTGTTGGGTCATAGTCTGGTTACCATACATGTCAATGATATTACCCGGACCCACAGAGATCTAAAGCCGACACAAAAGACCAAAGGATTTCTCATCATTATAGCATATAAATATACCTGGCCCCCTAGACCAGTGTATGATTGTAGCCAAAAAACAATAAAATCAATGTGAGTAATGTGTCCAGATTTTGAATTAACTTGGATGTGCTACCCTTCAGATTTTTAGAATACTTAAGTATAGTGTCAGTGCATAATGAAATAAAGAATCAAAAGGGAGCATACAGTGTTAGCCATCTGAAGTCCTGGATCCATCAGGCCAAGGATATCATCACTATAACTGGACTCCAGACTAATAATGTCATCAATGACATCATCCATCTGAAGGCAAAAGACACACGTAAGAACTTTAATGAGAATGCACTTGAAATGAATTTGAATGCTTTGTTTATTCCCAAAAGCTAACCTCTTTCTCACAGTTGGAGTTCAGGGTCAGTAAGGCCATAGGGCTGTTGGGGGCACTGTTGCCCGGCCCTGGCGGCATGCCCCCGTGGTCAGAGGACTGGTTGGGACAGGGCAAGCTCAACGCCTGAGAGCTGAGTTTTCCCAGGTATCGTTTCACCTGCTGCTGCTGAGAACGCTGGATGTGGTACTTGGTGGGGTTCTCCAGATGAGTCTGGACCTGTGGGAAGGAAAAAGATAAAAAAGAGATATTTGTTTTAATTAGTTAACATTTGTTAAACATTGAACACAAGTTCAGCACAGAAATTCAGTATGAAAAATGTAAGTACAGTGCATGAACACGGTCTAGTAACATGAAGCACCTGATCACTATATCATTTACTGGTCACATTTTAATTTAGGGATGGCCAGTAAAAATAAAAATCCAGTTTGTTACAAGCAGTCCTTATTGGAGGAAACATTTTGTACTTTCAGTTTCAGTTCAGTTAAATTCTCTTGTATGTTTTCTACACATTTCTGTATAAATCAAATAATTTCTGCTCATTCACAGTTTACATATTTCAAGTGAAACTAATTGCAAGCACAGCCATGCCAGGACTGTATGGTTATGAACAGATATGATCAAATAAGATATGCTACTGCAGGGTTATCAGCTAACTTACCAGGACTTTGCTCCATTAATAATTTAAGTTCTGTTCAGAGGAATAGAGTTTGGAAGAATACACATTGTGTTGTATATTGTATATTTCTACAAACTGGTAATAACATGGCTAATACCATAGTTAACTTGATATTAGCTTTGAAACAGAAATACCTAAATTCATGTTTTAAAGTGCATTAGTTAGATTAATTAAACATTGTATTAATCTGAATATGACTTACTATGTTATTACAATTTAGAACATACCTCATAGGATTGATATCCAAGCATCTCAAGCATCTTTAAGGATTAAGGTAAATGAAGGTTTTTAGTGTAAGAAATGTAAACCTATGTATATTACTTCTACTCTGTGAGGCTCTGCAGCTCCTTCCTTCTCAGCTGCAGCTGAAGACTGAGGACAGACACATTCTGTTTGGCTTTTAAAAGCCAAGAAAAGTAATTAGTTATGCATGTCAGGCAATCTCAATAAACACAGTGAGCCTTTTCAAATTAGTGTTGTTTTATGTCAAATGTGAATTTTTTTCCTTTATGGCGTATCACTTGATTTCAGGATGTGGCACAAACAGTTAGTGCCTTTATTTTGCATGACCACTTCTTTTAGTAAATCATGCCTTAGGCTCATACATTGCTCAACTACTTCTTTTTTTTACTCTGTGGATAGTTGGTGTGTGTTCTCAACAAAACACAAAGAATATTGTTAGTGGAAGGATTTTCTATTAGCTCTTTGTTGGCAGCCTGCATATTTTGGTGTCTCCAATTTATGAGACGCATACAGACATCATCACAGAACTATCTTTTCGTACAACAATGAATATTTGTGGGTTTCAGTTTACCAGAGTGATGCTTTTTAAAGATTTGAAAGCCTTTTTAGCCTTTAATTGACAAAGACAGTGTAGATAGACATGAAACAGGGTGTGAAAGTGGGGAATACACATTGAACCCATGTCGTTCGAGTATGTGCCATGTACTCCACCTGGTGAGCCACTGAGATCCCCCAGACTGCATTTTAAGCCAAATCTTTTTGAGGTTATTAGGAAAACCCAAGAGGTCACCGCCTACAGATTACCCCTGTGCTGCCTAATAAACATAAAATGAGTCCAAAACAACCTATTTAGAATATCTGGAAGAAAAACTTTGTTTAATGTGTAATGTTTTAATGCATTTATTTTGCATTATATTACATTTTGTTGACCGGATCTACTAGAATAACACTACATATTATCGCGTGTTATACATTATTGTAGCATTACAGTGTGTTAGGTGTGTATATTAAACACAAGTAACTGATCAATCAAGCTATCAATTACCTCTTTGTGTGACCGGCAAAATGCTTACAACAGGACACAAACTGTTATAGTACTCACATGAGGCAGCACTGTGCCATAGGAAAGCCTCATGTGAGTGACATTAGCACATGTCCTGCAGGTACAAGTCTGAGAACCTAAGGCTGTATATCATCACTGCATTCTATCATTAAGAGTGGTAGGAGGGGGTATTTACCAGGGCACTTACATTACTAGGTCAAACAAATGAAGTTAGAGTAAATGTATTGTGATTTATATGGTTAGCCTATTTACAGACTTTTAGTCTGATATAAAGTTATGGACAATGCTGTTAATCCTAAACGTATACACACTATACTTATATAACATCACTTCTACTTCAGATGGACAAACTTGATTTACAAGTGAGCAACCCAATTACTTGTGCTGATGTGCATAAATGGTGTCACTAAAGTGTAAATACAGCCATTAATCTGCTTAGCCATGGCTGCACCAAGGTTGGGCTATTGGCCAGTTTGGTCATTAATCTAAGTATGCCAGTGTCTAAAAATAAATAATGTAAATAATACCAATATAATCAGCAAATAAAATTAGTTTTTATTTTTCCAAATGTCAATAATTAGAAACTACTATATTCTGTGTTTTTGAAGTAAATCTTTCTTTTGTAGTTCAAGAATGAAGGTTTTGAAGGTTTAGCATAAGATATAAGAACAAACAATTTGAAAAAAAGATTCTCCAGCTAATTTATAAAAATATTTTTTAGGATGAATAAAGTTAATATTTTTCTTTCAATATATGTTAAACAGCCTAGATACAGTTTATACTGTTTGTTCTCTCAACACACATCCATATGTAGACTTAGAAAGATTAGAAATGGATTCCAGTAAAAGTATGAATAAAAACTAAAGTAAACTTTTTTCTTTTTAGCCTTGGAAACTCTGACAACCAGATCCAAAATACATGTAAAAAATTATATATTTCATGGTACTTTCAATTATATTTAACTCCTTTGTCTTTAATTGTAGATCTTGTAAGCTTGTTTGTATCTTCAGGGTGTCTTCCTAAATGATCACACATAATTAGATGATCTCACTGGCCTGGGTTCATTTGAGAACCCTGCGAGCCACAGATCTCAGGCTGGAACGTCCCAGTCTTGGCAAAACATACTGTAGCTTTTGTAATGATGAACTGCTCAGATGAAAAACAGTGAGTGTTTTTGGAGTCGAGCAGGGATAAATGCTGCTTGAGTAGACACATCTACGCAGCATCTTTTTAAATACATCATGGTATGGATGTTGAACAAGTAAGAGCAGCAGTGCTAGTTTATTTATATTTAAGAGGGATTAATAAACATCTTTAAAAATGCTGCAGTTAATAATTGGGAAACATGGCATTTTTTAACTAACTAACTGTTACACAAGTCAAATTTAGACATGAAAAGCCCTGAGGGCATCACCAACACGACCCTAAAAGAGTGCAAAACAGAGCAAAACAAAGCAAGTGATTGTATTAGGTCACTGAAGCAACATACAAGGTTAGAGCACAACATAGAATACTAATTTTATACTAGTTTTTTTGTCTCACATGCTGAAAGCATATCGCGATGGTCTTTGCAAGATACATTATTAAGAATGCTCCATTTGCCATGGCGACTGAAAGAATAGCCCACTTTGTCTTGGAGTTAAACCACTATTGTGCTGCGCAGACTTTGCAGAAAGTTGTGCTTATGCAAACTTTCAATCTTTGACAAACTTCTGCAACTTTGAGATTCTAATTTGCAGAAATCTATAACCACAGAGAAAAAACAATCCAAATTTTCAATTATTTTCATGAACACTAATCACGAGATACATTTGCTATACTATTTTAAAAGAAGTGCTCATATTGTACAGGGTTACACACCACTTCTTTGTTCTTTCCCTGGCACAAAAAATCCTTTCAAAATGATCCAGAAATCATATTTAACCCTTTTAGGAAGTTATCCTACATAAATTTCAAAGCTTTTTTCTGTTTTTTCCCTCCTAAATATGTCATGGAATGAAAGCAGTTGGAGCTAATTACGAGCATTCTTCACTGAATTAGCGTTTGGTGTGTGGTAAGGCTGTGCTCGCCTTTGTCTTGATCCCTTAACTGATCCCTTACTTATTCCCCACAAGGTCAGAGGTCACTTGGTTAATTAGGGGTCCAATCAGTCTTTAGATAAACTCATCTGAGCTTAATGTTTGCACTTTTTGAGGTCCAGTCGCTCTGCCTGGTACCCCTGAGCTTTGTGTGGACTTGGCTAATCTACCCACAGACAGGGGAGCAGGTTAACCAGGCTCAACAGCGCCAAGCTGGAACGGTCTTTTCATTTGACGAATTCAGTCAATGAAGAATGTCTGTAAGCTCTCGCCAAAGAAATTACTCTAATTTAATGTATTGTACACAAGCTGAAGGTTTAGGGTGGGGGCTTGGTAAACCTCTCAAAGAACAGCAGATTATGGAGAAAGTAATGTTTATGCTGCATGAAGAGGCCAATGACTGCAATAAATATACTGTAGTTTTTTTTCTCTGGCCCATAGTGCATACATTCTGGGTTAGAAAAGTGTTGATGAGCAAGATACAATCTTTTAATATGCTGTGGTCTATGCTCTATGAAAGGTACAAATCTATAACTTCTGTAACTACTGTCTGAAAGCCCAGGTCTTCACAAGTAAGGTTTTTATGTATGTTCCTGTAGCATTACCTTTTCCTTGGGACCATGGCAGATAAAAACAACTTCAGGAAATTATTACGGTTTTATAGATTCATATCATTATTTTGCTCTACATTTTAAAATGATGATCTAATTACATGAAAAGTTGCTTGTTTTTATTCTAACTATTAAATACTTTGCACTCGACACACTTGCTAGATTCCTTACTATTAAAAGTCAGAATCAAATAAGCACAAGTTTAAATAAACAAGGTGCATAGAAGTAAACATGTTAACGTCAATGTAAAAAATTAATGGAGAATAGACAATGAGCTGTAAAATGTTTTCGCTTTCACACTTCACAAAGCACTTCAACAAAAACGTCGTAGGCTCTTCGAAGCAATTATAGCATAACAACATTTTTCACCAAATTAAGAAAATTGTCATAAAATACATGATCCTAAAAGTATGCATAAAACCAAGCCGTACTTACACAACATAATAAAAAACATACACTATATCTTCAACGTTTTGACAAAAACATGAAACTTACCACACTGCTTCGTGAATGCTCCTTCAACACAACGCTCTCTACTCATACAGAAAATCTGAACAGTCTCCTGGCCTTTGGCCTGCCAAAGAATCAAAGCTATGAAAAGATGTGAATGTAGCTGAGCAAATAGGATTAAAGATGGCTAAATCCAAATGGCTGGAAGCACAGCATGCATTAAAGAGGAATTCTCTCAGGAAAAGATAATCCCTATGTACGCATTTTAACACACTTCACTCACTGCTGAGTTTTTTTTTTTACACACAGTCATAGTAAAACCACAACTGACTGTCCATCTATAAATACAGCTCAGACCACAACAGTGACACATGCACCTTTTTTATCCAGTGCTGGAAACTTTAGAAACACAGTGTAATCAGTCTGACACAGAGCAGAAGTATGGCACTCACCTTGAGCACCTCCATTGGCACCTGGGTGGCAAGAGGCAGAGTGCCCGGAGAGCTCACATTAATGGCTGGGGTCTGTGGTGCTGTAGTTTGTGGGTAGTGGGAGGCGTGCTGTCTCTGTTGCTCACGGCGTTCCTGCTCTTGAAGCTGCTCCCGCATCAACTGTTGGCGCAGCAAGATGCGTGATGTCATGGACGAGGAGCTCAGCGGGGGCTTGGACAAGCAGTGCTGGTCTGATGGACTGAGAGGGCAGATGTGTGAGCACGGCAGAAAATATGAAGACGTGAGGTGAAGAGAGGCAAAAAGGACAGACAGCAATAACACAAAGAGGGTAGAAGGGGTCAGACGAGGAGCGAGAGGTCAAGCAAAAGAAGCAGCAGAGCGGCAAGATTAGCAGGTAGGAGAGGATGGAGGAAACACAGAAGGAATACAAAGGTTAATATGATGAACAAGAGACATCAAAAGAAACATTTGACTGGTTAATGTATCTTGTGAAGATACATATTCATCAAGGAATCAGATGCATCTGCTGAACTAGCAAGCTATATGTTGCACTCAGGACAACAAAAAGAGGAACATGTTCCTCAAACGGCTGTTTCATTTTTCCCACTCTCTTAAATTAGTCAGCTACTCCCCAGACGGAACAGGGCAGTCCTAAAATAGAGAGACTGTTGAAGCAGAAGTTGTCGGGATAAAGCCTTCATCGAGCAAGTGATCCTTTTGATAAAGAGTCTGGCCAATCCAGCTGTGCAGTAATCGCAGTAATTAGCCAGTGCAGTCAAATACAGCTTTACTGCGGTGTGTTCAGTGGGTGTTGAGGCCTCAGCATACCATAATTCACTCCCAGCGCTGTATATTATCACATTTTTGGATACAACACCCAATAAACAATGCACAAGTGCAAAAACGAGTCTCCCTGACATGTGTTAAAAGGAACATTTGTGGCTAATGAGTTTATGAGTTGTCTTTATACAGCAGCTGCTTTTCTAATGTCCCTTTGTACTTTGATCAATTGCCTGAATGAGAGAGTGTGTTTCCTTTTATCACACAAATTGCAGACTTAAGTCACAAGGGTTGTTACAGTATTTACCCTTTTCCAAATGCTTTTCCGTAATCGATGCATACATTAAAGGACTGCAGGACACTTTACCTGAAGACTTTTCTTTGTAACTATAAATGATAATTATAAAATATTTGAACTCCCAGGACCCAAAAAATGAATGTTATCTTAAAGATCTGAGATCAGTGAGCTGCAGGATAGAACGCTACAAGAACCTCTTCTTCATCTGCCATAAGACTGTACCATCAAGCCGTGTATGACAGATAAAGGCAAATAATTTGAAGAGACCCAACAACTGAAATTCCCCTTAGAGATTAATAAAGTTTAATTATTCAGTACATTTCAGTACTTTTGCTATACTATAAGATATCACTGATGACCATGTTATTGTATTTTACACAACTTCACTGTAGCCTTTAGGAGTGTAACGTTACACAAAAGTCACATTTCGGTTTGTTTCGGTTCGGTACATTCCTGTACAATGTTAGCACACAAATCTCAACTTATCCACTTGCCTTTGCCCGTAATTATTTGAAAGCAAAATGTTCCATTACAGGAGACCTTAATGATATGGGAGCATCTGGCTTTATGTTGAGCAGATATTGTTTATGAAGAAGAAAAATAATTATGCCTAGTACCTTCTTGCATGTAGTCTATCATATTTAAATTTTTGTACTGGCCTATGATTTGATGTACAATCTTTTCTTGTTGTTGTTCTTCTCTCACTGTGCTCCAGAGACAGCAAACCAGACAGAAGTGAAATGTGCTGAGATGTAGAGCTACCTCATGAAGATTTACTATAGGTTTTAAATAATTATGTAGTTATTATATTTTGAATACTAAACGCTCTGTAGCTTTAATGTTGATTTAAGAGCAACACGAGTAGGTTTACAGCAGCAGTCTGTGATACTCTGCTGATAAAACTTATAGATTATTAAACTGATAGACAAGAGTTTGTGTCACAGCTTAATAAACTCTTTTGTTCTTTTAATCTTCTTTCTGCTGTGTGTGCACATCTATTTATGTTTGCGTGTATCTCAAAGAGGGAAAAAAACAATGGCTGTATAGTTGTGAGGAGCCCCCGCCCACTCAGCTCATGATTCCACTGATGCTCACTCTGCGCCATCATCAGTCCAATCAGACAGGCTCATCAGAAAAATGAGATGATAGAATCTCCCTTTGGGATAGTAAAAAAAAAATATATAAAAAAAAAAAAACTCTTCTTCCACTAGTCACACTGGAGACACAGACCTTTTCACATTTTGGTTGCACTACAATCTAATTTATGTCCGTTTAAGTCCTCTTTTATTTTGACATGAAGTGTGATGTTTAGGCCTGTCAAAGCAGGGGTCCCCAACTTCCTGTCCCTGGACCACTATGTGGATTATTTGCTACCAGGCACACAGAAAAATAAACACTTATGAGTTGATTTTGATTGAGAGGCAGAATTCCAGACTGCCAACAAAAAGAAAGCTGAAGCTGCATGCATTTAAAAGAAAATATCACGAGTCCTACTTAAATTACAGGTTCATCGCAACAGGTGATACACAACCGCCGAGCCTGTTATCTGTAAAACAGTCTGTGGCTATCCAACAATGCTATCCAAAACTGCTTTGCCACATAGAAACCAAGCATCCAACATTGAAGGGTAGAAAACAATGCAAACATGAAGGACAGAAGCAATTAACATTCTGGATTAAAGACAAAGCGGATAAGCCCAAAAATATACAAAAGCACTAAAAACTCTGCTTCTATTTCCAACATCTTATTTTTGGGATGTTTTTTTTTCTTTTTCTGCCGTAACAGCAAACTTTAACAAGATTACAGAGTAGAGTGGACAAAGAACACACTGAGTGTTACTGTGTGTCAACCCTCAATGGGACCATCTTGTTACATGTGAACATGCCCCGGGGTCACACTGACTACATTATAATGAGTTTTGTTACGTTTACATTAAGTTAATGATGAAATTAATGTTAAATCTGAAGACTATTATTTTTGGGTGTTATGTTGAGAACAGCACCCCCGCTGTGAGATAAATATGCTGCACACGAATATGCAACCGTCTTAAAATTAACCGTACTTGTTTTCATCTTTACATACAGTACATTAAATGTTACATTAGATTAGACAGTTAATTAATGTTTTAGACAGTTAATTAATGTTTTAACCAGTATTAATATATAAATCCTGTTTATTATTTATTGTTACATTCCAGTCTAAAAGTAGACTAAATAGCCTATGCACAAACGTGGTTTTGCTTCCTGTGCTTTTTGTCAGTTTGTAATCTCAATATGATCAATAATACGTATACGGTCTGTTGTTCATTGGTGTTTAATATTTGAACCCAATGAATTTTATAATATTTTGCTTTTCACTGAACGTTTCTTCTGTGTTTCTGTTAGTTTTATAAAATAAAAAAATAATCTTAGATTTTTCCATTACACTCAATAATTAAAAGCTGACAAATGTACAAATTATGCTTCTGATGCATCAATGCATATTTCTGAATCTAATTGTTGGCTTCTGAAATCAAATCAAGAATCAAATTTAATTCCCACATCTACTCTTAGTAGTTAGTTAGTAGTGATATTGGAGTTTAAAAATGTATCATATTTTGGAGCCATACATAGTAGCATCTAGAAAACGCATGTGATTGGCCAAATATATTGACATACTACATTTAATTGTCTTGAAGATGTACTAACATAATATTTATTGCTGTGATAACAAATATTAAGACATTGATGCTGTGATAACATTTTTTGAATATATTGTGCACCCCTAGTAACTTCTCAGCTAATCCAGCACAAAGCAACTGTCTAAACAGTAACATGAGATATACATGTGAAAACAACACGGGTCATAGTCTGTGACACAATACTCACAGATAGCCAAATGAGCACGGTCTGTACACTTGCACTTCTAGAGCCTCCATGTTTGTTTGTTTTCCCTGAAGGTGTACCTCCCGCCCTTGAAGCCCAGTGAAAGTCATGCTGGCCGTGTAGCAATGAAAGTGTGTCAGAGGGGGGAGGCTTCGGGGCCCGGCCTGAAACCTCCAATCGCTACACAGAGTCCCAGTACGAGGACCAGCCCAGTCCTTCACCGGGCAGACCTCATGTAAAAGAGCAGGGGCAGTAGAAGCATGTCAGCCAGTGTGTTCCTTGCTTCCCAGCTACACAGATACTGTTTCACTCACAGACGTGTGTTGCACTGCTGGAAGGACACACCAGTGACCTGTGGTGTGTACTAGAACGCCACATGGACAGTACACCTTTAAATAACATTAGCCATTACATTTCAGAAATTCAAGAGCAATGTGTAATTAACCAAAAACTGCTCCACAATCATCCACTGATCCATATTTTTGTCACTGTTATGAAGCACAATATAGATATTGATTAACCCACAACAAATGCAATATTCTATATGTTTCACTTTAGCAAGCCAGAAAATTCAAATATTGCAAGCCACTTCAACCAATAGCAAAAATTATGCATATTGCTTTTTACCTAATATCCCAGAGTTTAAGTCAATTTTCTATTTCGCCTGCAGTTGCATTGAGATTACCTTCAAACAATGTATAACTTCAGCCTCTCATCCACAGTCTTTTTCCTTAACATTAATACATCCAATATTCTCAAAGGTAACTGGAACCATGTCTTTGCGTAGTTATAAATGAATGTCACATACTGCAACTAAAACAGGACTGAAAAGTGAGAAAGGATGCAAGTACTGGTGAAGTACAGCCTACACTCACAAGAGTCCAGTTTCTGTGCTTGTTTGGTAATTGACTGCAGGTGTAGGAGTCACAGAGCAGATCAGGCCATGACCCACACTACACAGGCGCCCCCCACAGAAACACAACTATGATTATGACCTTACATGACAGAACATTGTTTCACTATCCTGCTGATCACAACAGCCTCACACAGCTGCTGGCATCACCTCCTGGAGTCTCTAACCAGCAAACACATCAGTGATAATAGGAGACATCACACCTGCAAGCGTCAAGTCAAAGCTATCAATTTTGTAACCACGTCTCTACTCTAGTCAAATAGTCAAAGTTAAGAAAGTATTATTATCTAACTATGGCTAACTCACTAAATGAATCTACAAAATGAAAGGCTCATTTTTTCATACAAATTTTACAAACCAAATGTTTAATAAAAATATAATATTTGCTTTACAGTTTAAATTCCATAGAGCAAAAGTGAACATATGTCAACATGTTCAACAATCGGGTATTTCTAGGACGTCTGCATGGGATAACGTAAACTTGCCACGTTTAACTAGGATCTGTACCCTTTTTTTAAGTTGCTTTGGTGTGTTCTGAATAGGAGCATCCAAAGACTGGGATGCTATATATCAGAAGTCCCAATACATAAGTGAAAAATGTGCTCTGCTGGGTGGAAGTGTTGTTGTACTTCCCAATTACTACCAACAGAGGTTGACAAAGAATATATTTAAATATATTTAAGCAATAACACAGCACAATTTTAAAGAAATTGCAGAAAGTCTCAAACAATAAAATGTAAGAAACATCTTCTTCTGAAAAATAAACATTAAAAAAAAATTTCGCAACAGAACAAGCGGTGTTTTCCTCCAGTAGCAACACCTGTTTCTGTCACTTGCCCCCTTATTCCATAGCTCACAGATAAAACTCTCTGGCCTCCATGGCATCTCTTAATAGGACATCAAGGGAACGTAATAGTCTGTCTCATCATCTGTTACAGCTTTTTATTACTCACACTTGTTTTTCACATTAAATTTGTCTAATGTCTCAAAGCATTTCAAGTTTAAATACCCTCTTATCATTCTGCATCCAAAAACCTCAAATGTCTCAGTATGCTTCCAAATTCTCTGTTTTAACACATACACTGCTAAATTTATACTCCTTATTTACACTGCATAGAAGACTAGTTTGCCGCCTGTCTCACATCTATATTAGGCACAAAACGTCTGGCACGCTGTCAGTGTCTGAGTCGTCATGCTGATACTGAGACAGCAAGAAAGCAAACTTATCTACAAAGGCAAACAGTTTAAATTTAGAGACAAAGAAAGAGTGGCAGTGAATAATAAACAGCAATAAATCACAATTTGAATGCTGGGTTATCTTCTTGTTACGGGAAACTGAATAGGGAAGTGGGATACCTTCAAGAGTGACAAGCCATCTTCATATGAAGCAAAAAGTAAAACAATGTTTAATATTCCTACACAGCACTGGTTCTTGAGTTACAATGAGAATGCAACAACTGCACTGGCAGCAGCGAGACAACACTGCTCATATTCAGCTCGTGGATGCGTAACCATGTAATGACATTTTCCTAATGAAAAGATTGAAGGAACTGGTTTAAAATGCTGAATTGGGTTAGAGGTCAAGACTGTTGTCTAAGATGGCAGTTCCCTTCTCTGAACAGAAGTTTTAGGCCAAATGTTTAAGGGTAAATAGTCCAGAACTATATGCAAACCAAGGAGGGAGTAAACAGAATGATGTACAATCCTTTCAAACAATAAAGCCAAAAACATATTTCTACAGATAATTACTGTCATCATCATTGAAGAGGCACTGGGGTAAGTCGCACTTCCCCATTATTTCAAAGACAAAAGTCATCAGATTTGACTTTTTCCACTTTTACTTCAGTTTAAAACATGTTTTATAATGGCCTAAAGTGATTTCAGTCATTCTTCTAGTCAAATCAAAATATACCTAAATATTCAAGTTTGGAATCCTAATACTAAGTGAAGGTTTTGTCCAACTGCTTATGCTTTGTAGTTTTTTACAAAAGGGTCAAAGGTCAAATCCGACCACACAGACCTGACTCAGCTCAATGCTGTTGTCTTGTGTAAAGAGGCTTAAATGTGACACATCTGAAAATAACTTTAAAACAAGTAAGTACAAAAGTCAAATAGTTTCTTTAAGCATACATTGTTAGAGTTTTTTGTGTGTTACATACTAGGAACTATAAGCACTCTGTTGATTTATGATTATTTGATTATATTGAGATAATCAATAATAACTGTTCATTTGTTGCAGTCTAACCCTCGGTTTGAAGTAACCTACCTGTGTGCACTAAATATCCTGAAGGGTGACCACAGCCATTTTCATCATGTGTCGTTTGCAGCAGCTGAGTTACAGTTGTTTTACAGCTGATGGCAGTGGTGTGTTCACAAGACAACACCCAGGAGTTGCATAAGTTCACGCAACAGAAAATAAGGTGATGACAGAGGAGTTTTATCATTGTCCTGGACAGAGCGCGGACCGGGTCAGCACCACTTCAGCGGTCAATATAGCTAGGCTACACACTCTAGATTATTCTCAGAAAGACCGCCGCCTAATTATCACCTGAACACCAAAACCGCTTCAGCACGAGAAATAACTGTCCACAGCCAAACAACTGACCTGTTTTTTAGCGGCTGACTCTTCAGTTCGTAATAGGTTTTAGGCTCTTCTTGAAACTCCTCCTCTGCCACCTCGAAGTCGGGAACTATTCCCGATTCGGACTGCATACTCGCTGATGTCAACTTTGGTTAAACAGCAGAAAAACACACAGGCGAGATGTGTATGCCGCGGTTGTTCGCCTAGTACCAACCACTGTAAATGCAAGTCCTCTCTGTACACGACCCGGAGCTCTGTAGTCCTCCACAGCGGCGGGAACAGCGCTGCCGAGGGATCGCAGCGTCAGAGCGCACTACAACTACCATCGGGCACTGCGGCTTGACAGTGTCAGCACGCTCTTTATTGGCTGCTACATCCCGGAGATTTGGCGCAGCTTTGTTTTCTTTAAGGTGTTGTTAACTTCTTTTCTCCTGTAGGCTTAAGGTAAATATTAATATGTGGTTAAAGTTTGAATTTAGGTTTCTCTTCTGCGGTAGCCTAAGCCTATTTGCATTTACAAAATCGGAGGCTATTGTTGATGAACACACCAATAGCCTAATTTTATATTGCTAAAATCATTTGAGTTATATTTCTACTTATTTTATGCGTTTGTTTTCAAAAGAGCTAAAGCAGACAGTTTAGTTGGCATTTTTGGGCTCTTGTCCTTGAACTATAAGAACCACTGCTAGCTGAATAATATCTGCAACAAAAAACATTATTTCATTTTGGACTGATATGAACAACCTATAAATCGCTCAAAAACACTTGCTCTGTAAGGCTATTCAGAAAACCACAGTGCCACTGTATTCCACCTATAAAGGCCAGTAGCCTAATTATCACAGGTCCATAACTTCACAGATCAAATAAAAAACATGCAACAAATGGTAACAAACCTGCACTCTCCACTGAGCCTCATCTGTCCATCTGGCAAACAGATTGACCCGACTATTTGATTGCTGCCTCCTGCAGCCCACGCAGTTCTCCAAGTTTTGTTTCCATAGGCTGCAACACTTGACCACACGGTGGCAGTGTGTCGTCAAAAAGCTGAAGTTCAAAAATAGTGCCAGCGGGGGGCACTTTCTACCACTGGATGCAAATTCAAGTTTAATATTTGCATTTGCCTTATCCTGCTCTACTAGTTCATGTCTATATTTTGCCCATGCAAACACGATACAAATACACACCTTACTACCAGCTGCATAAGTAGGCTAACCATAAGCCACAAATGGTACAATAATAAAAGACCAAATAATCACAAGTGACCATTAGACTGTAGTAGTAGGCTATAGGTCAAACACAGGACAGACTATGTGTGAAGTGAGTTTTTATATTCAGTCGCACAATGGAGCAGACAACACATATTATTGAGTGTTGTTGTGGGATGAATAGGTCACTGACTACACAAGGCCTCCTACTGAGGGGGGCCCCCAGTTTACTCTACATTGCATTTTGCAAATCCTCAAGTGTCTATGGTGTAATCACATTTATTTTTGTTCATGTTGTTTTATTTTATAGCTACTCTTGAGTAGTATCAACATGTTCAATAGTCCCAGATATTTTTTTTTCATAGTCAATGTCAAGTTTCTGTTGCTTAAATTTTCATCATGAAAATTTACTTCAATGAGCATACACGCAAGGTTATGTAAATCTGAGTCCATTGTATGACAATATGTGTGAATTTGTATTCTTTGTTTGACCATCAATAAGATAATATGGAGTATATGATTTATAAAGCTTTTTAAATTCATTTGGATACATTAAGTCACTCAACCAAAGTCCTCATTTTTAGGTAGATCTTGTCTGAATAAAATAAAAACTTATCCTAATGAGGGTAATGAGGGCATTCCTCTCTTTTGTTTACAAGAGCTTTTCCAGTTGGAGTAGACTAAATGGACAGATGGTTTTGGGGGATCTTAATGAGTTCCTTATTCATGTCTCATGTCAGAAATCCAACGGAAAGGGGGGTTGGGAAAGTGTCAGCTGATACAGTATCTTGTAAGCCAGTGCAGGTTATTTTACAACAGATTTGCAATATTACAGATTTTCTCATGTTTTATGTGCAAAGAAGCCCTAAATGCTTTCTTCAAAGACATGGCTGGCCCTGGTTCTGTTGAAAACTTACCACTTGAGTGTAAACAGTAAATACAGTAATGAATATTTTACAACCACAGTCACTGCAGAGTGGGAATGAATATCACATACTGTGAAACACACACCGTCAATTTACTTCCACAGTCTTGTTTCTTCTCTGCCAGAGAAGGTCACTGTGTGAAGTGACGTGAACTTAATAGTTGGCTTGGCAGCAGCATAATAATAGCTGCCAAAGTGGTATTTAAATTTGCTGGGCATATCCCTTGTGCACTTTGTGAGACAGACATTTAACACAATCTGCTATTCAACCGTTGAATCCCCTAGCTAAATTAAATACAACCACCCTATTGTATGCAGGGCTAAATTTTGACCTACATTGTTAGATTGCCCTACAGTATTAGAATTTTACACCTAGGCCTGCAGTAAATTTGATGACTGTTTGTTTCTTCTTATTTCCTGTGTCATGAAAAGTCTCACATGAAAAATGACTTCCTCAGCAGATTTGTTTTACAGCTTAGAACTAAGTTTAATGTAAATGCGCTCAAAACAAATTATCTTATGTTTATGAATAGCTATTAGCCTATTTTTGGGTGCTTTGGATTTATGGCTACACCTTTTCCATTTACTTAACAGCAGTGAGTTGAAATTGGTTACCACAGTGTTATAGAAGACAATATAAGCTACAACTTAACAAGGTAAATATAGAATATAATATGTGACAATCCAACTTGATTAGGTGAATGTTGTCTATAGTGAGGGCTTTTGCACTCACATGGGCTTCAGGCTGCAGCCCCTGATTGTTCTGGGCGCTCTGTGTTCAGTGTCGAGGCCGGTGGCAGCTGCTGGATGAGAGACACGGGGGAGGAGGGTGGGGATGCGAGGCTGGCGCACATAATAGCCGGCGGCTGAAGGCGTGGTGTGGTGCTGTGTGTGGCTGGGAGCGAGGCGGCGATTCGCTACTGTGTGTTACCGGAGGATGAGCACAGACAGCGGCTTTACAGCACACTCTCTTCCTTGACAGACCGAACTAAAGCCGAACAGCATGCAGGAGGACATCTATAACACATAAAGCACCAGGTGTAGGTCAAGGTAAGGCAAAGATGGGATGGAGCGAGGTGAAGGCAGCCTCTGTCAGGAGACAAAGTAGACCGTGTCATGCTCGAACCCGGGGACAGCTTTTATAGCCTACATTTTAGTAAAATATACAAAACTGCGTGCGCTTCTGCTTGTAGCCTACCCACCGGCGTGGTTTCTCGATAAAACAGAAAGGAGTGCTGCTTTTATTTGGTATCTACATGTGTTTAGTCCTAGGCTTCAGGTGGAAACCACCCATGTACAGTAGTCTACAATAGCTCATTCATTGTTCTCAGCTCAGTAGAGGGCTGCTGTGAGCACATGTAGGCTAATCATTTTTAAATATGCCCAGTTGGATTATGAAAGGTCTTTAAAGGTACTTAACATGAATAGAATAGGCCATGGGCTGCTTTTGTGTAATGTTTGATTTGATGTGGCGACAAAGGCACTAACCTAGCTCTGATATGGGAAGTGTGTCTTCAGAATATTACACATATGAAGCTGCTCTTGTGAAAATGTTGACGTGACAATATATTATCTGACAGACACCAATGCATTGTCATTATATGTCAACGACTGTGCTGTGTAATCAGTTGGCTGCAATATGACAAGGCAGTTTCAATAAGTTTTGAAATCAAATCAGATTTTTTTAGTTCAACTAGGCAATTGTGGCAGCTGATTACTGTTTACTGTTATCCCAGTGCATCCACGATTAAATGTTGTGTTAGATTTATGGTGCTGGGTCTTTATTTGGGGTGTACTTAGTGAAATAAAACAAAGATGAGCTGTGGAATGGTCTGAGGATGTTATCTCAGAGATGAAGGAAGACCCATGAGTGGTAAATGTATTTCAAACTTTGGTCACTGGCTGTAAACAGGATATGCTGTTTCAAAGTACCAAGTGTGTGTGCACAAAAAGTTTGTTGCTCTTCCTAATTGTCAGAAAGGATATTCTACGCTGTTTATTATGCTGAACTGGAACAAACATGATACACAGAAGTAGTTTTATGAATATTCTCACTTGTTTGTCAGTGTATCAGAGCCAGAGACGACAGAGATGCTCGTCCATCTGTGATGCTGTTAAGTAATTTTACAGCACTCAATTGGCATCCTCCCATTCGCAAGACACCTGAGACTTTCCTGAGAAATGTGGTAAAGTCAGAGAGAGAAGGATCTATTCTTGGAGGGTAATCTTGTACTCATAAGCTCACCATGGAGAGGAAAAATCTAATTCACATTCAGGCCCTAGCAGAGCATAATCACAACCATAAAAGATGATGGCAAGTGATGATTTCTTGATATCACCTCAATATCAATGGTACATAAAAAGTATAGTTCCTTTGAGTAGTTGATCATTTTGTGAGTGCCGCAGACTTCTGTTTCTGTTAACCATTCACATCCATACTCCAGTGCCTCCCTCGTGCCTGGACACTGCAGAAAGTCGCTGCAGTTCTTTATAATGAAACTCTGCAGCTTGTGATAACAGGGCAGTCAGGCAGTTGAAATCGCTGCAAAAGCCAGAGAATGAGGGCAACTGGTGTCAGATCTCTCCTTTTAAAATGACAAACACTCTGCTGCTCACAGACCCCAAATGTTCCAGTGTGTTTTTGATCAGTCAGTTTGTCCTGCTCTGTGATTTGGAGTTTCACAATACTGCAGACAAACTAAGTAGCTTGTCTGTCACTTTACAAGTCAACAGTAAGAAATGTTGCAAATAACTTCATGAAATTCCACATTTGGAACAATTTAATTATTGTATGCACTAGTCATTTTAAAGTATGAATATCCATGCTTACATTGTCATTGTCAATATCCAACATTATTTCCGCTGCTTGTTTTGGTAATATCTCTTGATTTTACTCCACATCAAAAACAAAACTTCATAAAAAAGGTAAAACTATTGAATTCAAGTCCTCTTTAGCTAAGAGGTGACAAAATAATAATTTGGAAACCATCTATTGCATGTTGGAGTGTTATTATGTAGAGTTGACTACTGTTATCCTCTCTCGCCCCATAACTAGATATTGTGGACCATGCTGCCACTTTTACTTGTAGGACAGCCATGGCAAAATACATCTCAATATCCTCTTCCGTCAGTAGATGTCCTTTTCAGACTGGAAATAGGGTCTTACTGCATTATGATGACATCATTCTTATGAATCACTCCCATAATACTGTGATGTAGTCAACCTTTGCTATATCCCATAGCTATTAATATAAATGAATAGTTCTCTCAGGTTTTCATTTCCGGTTTCATTGTGATGGTGAATTTTATGTCATGAATATACAAACTGATCCTTTTTTACAGTAGGAAGATATGATTTGCCTTCAGTTGGACGATGATTTACTGTAAATATATATTTGAAAATGTAAAACCCTTAGCTATGTGGGGCCTCCTTGTGTTTAGAATGAAAGAAAATGTGTGATTGTATTTTTGTTGTAGTGTTACAAAGAACCTCTCACTCTTATAAAACAAAAACACATAACCCTATGTTCTTTCTTAGTGAAGTATTGGATGTCAAACCACCACAGGAAGGCATTCTTGCACAGAAGGGGAATATATCAATTTAATCACCAAAATGTTCACTGCATGATGGAAGTACAGCCCATAGGTGAAAAGGTAAAATACTATGTTTCATTGTGGGTGTCTTCAAAAGAACATGTAAGTGAACAGGACAGACTGACTTGTGTGTGTGATACCAGTCTCCATCAATAATGCATGACAACGGGAAACTGAGATAAGACAGGTTGCATTCTGGACATGACATTTAACCACAGTGACGTATTAACTCTGACAGCAGGTTTACACAGCAGAACACTTCACTTATTACTGTTAATAGGTTAACAACCTCAGAACAATACCATTGGATCACTGTTAGCATTAAAAAACAAGGCTACATCTCCAGCTTCTTTTGTTTACTATTCGGTATGGTAATGTTGTTTCCTGCTAATGTGCAGCTCACATCAGACTCAAGCCAAAATCATCCTGAGACAACACTAACAAAAGGCCTGTTAGGTCTGGAGACACATACACAAAGCCTGACATTTCTTTCATCTTTCACTCAGTGTTTTTTTGACATGGAGGTTCAGTGTTCCGCTTAACTCCCTGGGCCTAGTGCTGACCCTTTCATTGAGGTTTAAAAGGCGCTGTTGAGATGCAGTTGGTCTAGCTTATTATATTACATACAGATGTTAAATTACACTTGGTTCCTTTTGTGTAAATTGGTTTGTAGTGTTGCTGGGCTTTGCAGAAAGGATTTAGAGCAGTGATCATAACAAGCAGACAAATGACAAATCTATGCTCAGTGCTTATTTTTCCCAATATACTATTTTGAAATCTTACATTCATGTATAGTTGGATTCATACCAGAAGAAAGTCATAACACAATAATTTTTATACCATTCATTGCCCCCCATCTTCCATTGATTTGCATGGACCCACTGTGTCAACCACCCTTTTCCATCTTCTGTCCTTCCTCTTTCTCAGTGTTTGTACACATGAGTCATCCCTGGTGATTTGAAATAGTCTGAAACCATGGCAGTTTAAAAAAATCCTCAGTAGACCATTCTTTTTGAACAGGTCCTTTCCCTCCTTGCTGCACCATCTAGTGGCCAATGCTTTTAAATACTAGCCTGTCAGAGTAACGCTTATTACACAGACAAAGTGTGTGACCCCACTGTAATACGGCCATAACTAAATCAAGCAGCGATCAATGTAATCATACTCTTAGTGGTTGTCACAAGCAGCCACTCTCAAAATTAATTAAAATGGCTGAATGTGAATTTTCAAATTAGATCATAAAATAATATTTATGACATTAGCGGTTAGGCAAGCACATGATTCAGGGTCTGTAAGTGAGAGTGGTTATTAAAACAACAGACATGGTGTAGTTTAAAGGAGGGACTGTGTGTGTTGCTCTTTCAGGAAGTAGGGCAATTCAATTAATTATTAGAGCAGTATGAGAAATGAGAGGTATGTGGAAGTATGTGCACTGAGCTGTGGCAATCTCAAATTAGCATCACTTACCTACAGGAAATAGGTTCAGAGAAACATTATAGTGTGACTGAAATCCATTTACGTTTATGAAATAAGACGCTACGATACATCACATTAAATTAAACTGTATTAACAGACAATGTAGGCATTTTCAACACCTGATTTGCTCATTGCATTGTAAGAGACACAGTCAACAAAACAACTGCTGTCCGGAGTCCAACCCAGTCTGCCCTCATTAAGTCAGCTGTTGATTTCTTGTAAACTGGCCACTGCGCAAGGCGTCTCTGCACAGGCCGGGCTGGTCAGTCAATAAACAAGAACGAGCAGTCGCTTAATCTTATTGATCCATTGTTGGTTAATGCTTACCATTTCTTTGTTTGGATTCAAGAGGATACTCTTTTTAAAAGGATGAGGCCTGGTCAGGGATGCATCTCTGCCTGTGCTGTCCTTGGGGAAGTTTACCAGGTACAGCAGCTGCTTAGTTCATGTCAGGTGTTGGAAGTTGTGATCAGCCTCATTCTGTCAGATGAGCAGTTACCGGGAGTGTCCATGTGGATTTTTGTGAGAGGGTTTTGTTGCAAGCATGGTTAACCTCATTCTGTCATTTGTTGAAGTTGATTTCAAGTTTACAGTATTTTTGTTCTGTCTTTCTATTGTCAGATCCAGGTTTTTGTTATTCCAACATGGTCAGGCCAAATCTATGTAAATTATACTGTATCATTATTTAATCTTTATCTAATATGAGTTCTTGCTTTATTGTCGGGTGCTACTTCAAACTACGTAAAAATGTAAAATGTATTGGTTTTTGATATAAACTAATATAATGTGCCAGTTATTTATTAAAGATTTAAAATATAAATCTTGTGTATTGTGCTGCCACTGGTGTCTTTGCCGTTTGTTGTGAGCAATAGATTAACAGTTGTGTCACAAGTTCTGAACTTTTCCTTTTCTCTCTGCAGATGACTGAAGGCAGACTGTGCCAAGTGCAGCTGCTGGATGACAGGAAGCTGGAGCTGCTGGTTCAGGTATAAAATAAATGAAAGTATAGAAAATGTCTATATGTTGTTGATGCTGTTGAGAAAACTACAACTGAAAATACCACAATGACTGGAATAAAGCTCATATCAAATCTTCTTCTGCAGCCAAAGCTTCTGTCATATGAGCTCCTGGACTTGGTGTCCTCCCATTTCAACCTCAAAGAGAAAGAATTCTTTGGACTGGCGTATTTTGATGACAAGTATGTTGTTGTTTTACAATGCTGAAAATTGTAAAGCTGTGGATTGCTTTGGAACTTTTCTTTCTTTCTGTTGTTGTCAGTGGCCAGCGTAAGTGGTTGCAGATGGATCGTAGAGTTCTTGAACATGACTTTTCAAAGAAGTCTGTGCCTTTTGTACTAAACTTCCTGGTCAGGTAAGGCTTCATTTTATCATGCTAAGCACAGAATTCCCAGTAGGGAGCATTATTGACATTGCCAAAACAAGGTTAATGTTTACAGCTAGTGGATGGAGAGTGTTTTTTTATCACAAACAATCAGGAACAAACCTGCATCGAAGGACACTGTTTCATATTAATAACTTCATTCACTTCTTTTTCCACAGGTTTTATGTAGAAAGCATAACCCAGCTAAAGGACGTCATAACTGTGGAGCTATTCTTCCTGAATGCAAAATCCGCTGTGAACAATGTAAGTATTTTGAGGTTTGTTGCTATGGCTCTTAAACAATAGGAACACTTGTTTTCATTGTGGATGCTTCATACCAGCTCCTTGGTGATTCACTGTCTGTTGACCCTTGCACTAACTCAGATAGTTGCTTAAGGGCATATGCTTTACCACATTGTCTGGAATGCTAGGAAATAGATCATCTTGTTTGATTTTAGAAAAGGTTATCGGGGGTTATACTGAGTTTGTTGGATTCTCACATTGCACAATGTTATATTGATCATATTGCTGAAATGTTTATGTTGTGACGTTTTCATTTTTTATTTCAGGGAGTTATTGAAGTGGAAAGTGAGAATGTCTTCAAATTAGCTGCCAATGCTTTACAGGTCACTACGTCATATACTTGCATATAATACTTTGCATTTAAACTAATAAATATGTGATCTAACAAGACTGTTTAATAAATGTTTTGCTCATTAGGAGGCCAAAGGAGACTACACAAGGTAAGAACATATAAACAGTTAGCGAAGACATTCAATAGATCACTTGTATCTCTGGAGTGTCGGACAACAAAATCAATAACAACGTTATGTGAAGCTTACCACTGAGTGCTGAGAAGCTTGCACCAGTTGTCTAATGAATCTCGTTGTGCTGATAGAAGCCGACAGAGAAGACATATTTCCATCCGAGTTCAACAAAGCTGCCTTTTATATTAATCTAGTTCTGTGTTTGAGGAGTAGCACACAGTGTTGTACCTGCTCCATCTGGCTCTCAGTAATATAACATAGTGTATAATTATATGGCTCTAAGTAATATAGCATAGTGCATAATTATATCATTATTCTTTTCACTTTCAGTGATGAAAACACTAGGAGTGACTTGAAAAAACTACCTACTCTCCCGACCAAAGTACTGAAGGAACACCCATCGCTAGCATACTGGTAGGTAAAATGAAATGTACGTACTGTTTTTACAGTTAATCAACCACATCTTTTGTACACACTGTCTCTAATTGTATTTTGCAGTGAGGATCGTGTGATTGAGTTTTACAAACAGCTGAAGGGAGTCTCACGAGGACAAGCTATTGTGCAGTAAGAAAAACAAATACAATGTATAAACTTATATACACTATAAAGTGATAATAATAGTTACACATGACTAGGTGCAAAGGCAGCAGCAGTAGTCACGTAATGGAGTAATCTAGAGAAGTGTACACACACAATAACCTCATTTCTATCAAATATACACTGGTAATTAAACAAAAACGTTTATGACCTGTTCCTCTCAGCTCCTGTCTAGTAAAAACCTTTGTTTCATAGCTCAAATTTAGAGTCTCACATTTAACTATATGGTTGTGTGAAAAAGCTGCTTGCGGTTTTCATTAAAAAATGTTTTGTTTGTAGGTATTTGACATTAGTTGAATCATTGCCTACATATGGGGTACACTACTATGAAGTCAAGGTAGGTCTGCAGTGGTGATTAATGTAAAATGACAGCTGTTAAACTATACACTATGTAATAACCACATGTTTTTATCTTGTAGGATAAACAGGGGATCCCATGGTGGCTGGGAATCAGCTATAAGGGCATTGGCCAGTATGACCAGCAGGACAAACTTAAACCTAGAAAGGTAAACGTGTCAGCTCTCTGATCTTTTAAATGGTTTTCTTTTTCTAATGCATGGATATGATAGCACAGGGTATATGCACAGTTGGCTAATCCTGACAAGATGATTCACCAGCTTTAATTTTATACATCATCTGTTTCACTCCATAAAATGTTAGGCTTCAACTCCAGACATGGCCAGACTTGAAAAACGTTGAACACATTTCAGTCTGTTGGTCTCTGGAAATATTTTTGCAAAGTAATTCTCAGAAAAACGTTTGCTTGCCTTTATGAACTTGTAGCAACAATGGCCATTACAAATCTGATCTAATCCTGCTAGTGGATTATTAAAACAACATGCACATGACATATCAACTCTATGTTCAGTCTCCCGGTTGGTAAAAAAAGGAGGTAAGATAACATTGGAAGAATTTTCCGGCACTGTTTTTCTGTCTGTGTTGGCCGTGCTCTGGAGTTGTGCAAGATTCTAACCTCACACAGCGGTGTTTTTGGAGAGGAAAGGAGGCAGTGAGATGGTGATGTCAAAAGCAAAAGGGGGAAGGATTTAGGGTGGTGTCTTGTATGTGTTAAGAGAATACCTGAGACAAGTCACAAGCTGACAAGAGGAGCAAAGTAGAACATGCTTTGTGTTGACAGCAAAGCTAGGGAGGATTTAATCACTTCACTTAACTGGACTGTGTGCGATTCATTGTGCTATACTGGTAAGACTAGATGCTACTCGTCTTCATCTGGGCTACTTCAGAAGTTATACTTGAAGTATCTAGATCTTTGTTCTCTTTTAGTTTATTTTTAATGCGTTAAAGTGATTTTTTTTCACTTTGTTGTTTATCTTACAGAGAACTTCATTTTAAAGCACTTTTCTTCACTCACTACAACTGCTCCAACTGTAAACTTAAATAGCCTATTATTGAGTATGATTTCTGTCTAAATTTTGGGTAGACCCTAAATGCGTTATGAAATGTGTGTCGTTGCTCCTTACATGCCTTTCGGCACATTTTGTAGAAATTACACATGAGGCAGTGACTCATGAATTGCTTATACCTGGTTGCCTTGGCACACCTGTGTGAAATGGAGATAAAAGCAGTGAGCCATAGAAAATGTTTGTATACAGCAATAAGTCTTGAGCGTACCATCCCCATGTGCCATTGTGGTCTTTCTAACACCTGTGTGATTCCAGACATGGCATACAACCCAGACTGTAATGACAGTTTGCGTTACTGTCTCACATTTTTAATAACGGAGGTTGCAACAGACTAACAAAACACCTGCATATTACGTGTGTGTAGTAGTGTAATGTGTATTATACCTGCTACTGTATAATATTTGTAGCAGTAACAGTATATGCAAATGATTTTTGAATCGTAGCTCTACCAATGGAAGCAGCTTGAGAACCTGTATTTCCGGGAGAAGAAGTTTGCTGTAGAAGTAAATGATCCACACAGGTGAAATAATTATTTAGATATTATTATCTTGACTCCTTTTATAGCCTAACTAAATTTTTGACTTTCTTCTATGCATCTTCTGCAACAGGAGAGCAGTCACCAAGCGTACCTTTGGACAGACAGGCCTACTTATCCACACATGGTACGCTACCCACTCACTCATCAAAACTATTTGGGTAATGGCCATTAGCCAGCACCAGTTTTACTTGGACAGAAAGCAAGGCAAAGTAAGATTCTTTTGTCTTTTCATTGTGGCTATAAACAAAGTCATTCCTTTACTCATCTTTTCTTGATTATATTTGAATTTATTTAGGCTAAATTAGGAACAGTGAGAAGTTTGGAAGACATTGCAATGGATCTCACTGAACAAGGAGGAGCAAAAATAACCAAACTTGGAGACTCGGTGGTAAAGAATAACCTAATCACTGCCAGCAATGGAAGTTTAGTATCCACAGGTGATTGTATTATTCTGCTGCACTTTATAGTTTTCTTTTGAAATGTTAAAATTGCCCTAATAATAATAATAAATAAATAAAACAATGATGGTGGGATGAGTTATTTTTAGTACTGGAATGTTGTATGGTCTGGTGGCTTACATGATTTGAATATTATCTGACAGGTTCGGCTGATTCTGAAATGAGTGAAGAACAGAAAAAGGAGAAGCTGTCCGAGCTCAGAAAAAAAGAACAGGAGATCCAAGATATTTTGGCCAAGAAAACAAAAGAACTAAAAAAGATTTGTCTGAGAGAGGCTGTAAGAAATCATCTTCAGCTGCCTCCTTTACAATGACTTGTTCATTTGCATTTATTTTAAAGAGTTTCTACATTTACATTTTTTAGGAGCTGACTGGCAAACTGCCAAAAGAGTATCCACTCTCTGCTGGAGAAAGACCCCCTCAGGTCAGGCGTCGGGTTGGCACCGCTTTTAAGTTGGATGACCTTTTCCCTTACAATGAGGTCTGTAAACAGCCATTGTGTGTTGGAAAGTGTATATTTTAATAATTGTAATTGTTCATTTGGTCATGTGTTTGTGTAGGACCCCATCCTCAGAAACCTAGAGAGCAGGTTTGCCCTCCAGCAGAAGATTGTGGAGGCAGCTAAGAAGCTTGCAAATGAATCCGAGCTGTGTAAAACAGTCAAGAAGAAGAGGAGAAGAAACTGTTTGGATGCCATGCACAAACTGCAGCAAATTGAGGATGAAATGAACCAGTATAGAATCCAGAAAGGCAAAAAGCCTACGCAGCGGGCCTCTGTGATCATTGCAGGTGCTGCAGGTGCGTGTTGACCTGTCTCTTACTGCATCAACAATCACAATAGAAACTGACTTGTTTTTCCATCTGTAGATGGACTGGCCCGCTCAGACTGCGGCTCAATGTCTAGCCTCCCACTGGATGACGGTTAGTCAGAAACAAAGTCTGGTGCTATAAACTCATGAGATGTTACGTTGATCAAAGTCTTATTCTTCTATTTTTATGTTCTGGTGTCAGCATGTTTTAACCTGGGCTTGTGTGTGTTTAGATGATTCAGACAATGCCAGTCAGAGGCCACGATCATGTTCAGTTCAAGGCTCTCCTCAGCACAGTCCCATAAGATCCCTGAGGGTTGAATATGACGCTGAAAGACAAGGGCCAGCGAGGGAAAATCACCACAGCAAGAATCACAATAGGTGTGCATAAATTCTAAACCCCTGTTTGTGTAAAATTCAGGAAAAGCAACTTGGTTCAGAACTTTTATTTGATTAACAGATATGACATCATCATGCTTTGGCTGAACACACATTATTTGCTATATCATGTCTGTAGCCCTCATTTTTTTCTGACTTGTTTTCTTACCCCCTGTACCATTTTAACACACTCTTAGATTGGCTCCTGAGAGCCAGGAGGCATCCCACTACTACCAGAAACCAAGAGAGGTGTCCTCAGCCAACAATAGCCCTTATAAAAGCCTTACTAGACCTCCCAGAGATGCATGCAGCATGCCACCCACCCCCACTATGACCCGCAATGCCTACAGCAGCAGCCAGCTCAGGTGTGACCCCGCTCACTCACATAGGTCAAAAACCCTTTTGTTTAATTTTTGTAATATTTCTTTTGCTGGTTATTTAAGAGAGGTTTTACTATTCTGAAAATGCATTATATTATAAGTATCTAAATCCAACTGGCTTAGGACTTCTGCTCTTTAGCTTTTAAAGATAAGCTTGGATTGCATTACAGTGTTTCATGCAGACTACATGACAGCATGTTATTGTAAAATATTTCTCCATATGTTTTTGCATTTAAATACATAATAGGAGCACCATTAACATATTAACATATTAATCACTAAACTATTTATGCTTACTGTGCATTTTCTGCTTGCTCCAGGTCAGAGGGGTCTCCTCATTGCTTTAGGCATCGCAGTGGCAGCCTGGAGTCACAACCCCAGCTAAGAAAAAATACAGACTCTGAAAAACCCGTCTTTATTTTATCACCAGCTCACCGCAGCAACAGCTCAGACGTGCTAGAGGACTGTTCCTCCTACACAAGTCAGTCCAGTCTAGAATTCTGTGGGGCAGCCAACTCCCACTACAGTACACTGGACTCCCAAAACTCCACCATGCATCGCCTACACAGGAAGTTAGAAGTGTATGGAAACACCGGGAGCATGCCCAACTTGGTGCCACACCATGAAACCTCAGCACACTATGTGCCCAGTGCCTACTATGTTTCAGGCTACTCAAGTGCGGCCATGGACCCTTACACTAATGGTGCCTATGTGTATGAGAGTGAGGTCGAAGGTCATTACAACCTCAACCCTTCTTACCAAGTTAACGGGTACAATGGACATGATAGATACAGGCATTACAGCACTGACCGAGCAGATAACCTTTCTCAAAATCCTTATGCCACAATGAGGCCTCCACGGAGCAGGGAAGGGCCCAGGAGTGAGGTGCTGGCTAAAAACATGCAGAAAGCCCTTGTGGCTGAGCATCTGAGAGGCTGGTACCACCGGAACAGAGGACATAAGGACGGAGGCAGGGGAATGGCAGCGTATGATTATGACAATGGATCACAGCTCAGCCTTGGATACCAGACAATGCCAGCAGCCCTCAGCCACTCCAGTCGAACCACATCTTTCTCCTCAGGTGAGGCACTCACTAATAAAAAAACACTTTTATAATTTATTTTATGGTCTACATAAAAAATAGGCTGATTGAAACTTTTAGTACCACACAACAATGTGACTAGGCTACAGAATAATGTATAACTTAAAGCCGCCCTTTGTAACTTTTAGCCAGCAGAGGGCGCAGATCCTTCTATATCGCCAATGGTGCAGCAGTGCAATCTTTCTTCTTCTGAAACAGTGGGGTCACCTCACTTACCCAATCTCTCATGATAGTTACATTGGAAAATACATTTTTCCAATGTAACTATTTTTTACAGGTTTCTGTGCAGCTGAGGGTACTGTGTCAGTGAGATAGACATGATTTTATCAATCTCATATCTAAAAGCCATTAAAATGATTTGGATAATATATATATTTTGGTCTTAAAGTTACTTTAATATTAATATTTTATTAAAAACATTGATCCTGCATGTTTTATAATTAATCCTGGAGTCAAGTGAAACAATTCTTGTTTGTTGAGTGGAATACGTCTTGTTTGCAGCATCCTCAGTAGAAAGCATGGGCAACTGGCGTAACCAGCTGTCAGTTGGCCTCACTGATGCGCCCGACTCCCCACACCGTCAAGGAGCACCTGCATCTCCATACAACCGCAGCCCGTCACACACCAGGTACATGCTGAATATTTGTAATGGCCGATGCAAGTGGATGTAAGCAACAACTCAGCATTTATATCTATTTTTATATAATTCATCATGTGTGCAGATTACTCCCCGAAAGCAAAGTGTCCAAGTCTGACACAATGCCAAAAAAATGTGAGTCAGATGAGGTGTTTGCCACTGAGGCCACTAGCTCAGATGAACAACCAGTCTAACACTTAAGGGTGAGACTAATCAGAGTGGGATCTTCATGTTATTTTTATCAACCACATTCACTTTCATCATTCTCATTGGTCTTCCACCCCTTCATGTTTGAGTTAAAAGATCAGACCCCATATTCTGTCATATTCGGTCATCATGTTTGTGACGTTGATGTGTGCAGGTTTTTGAGCCACGTATTTTATGATTGATTCTGTTTCCAGCATCTCCATTACTTTATGATTCTCTCATAAAGTGTTTAATCTGAATCTAACATTGAACTCTGTCTGTGCAGATATTACAGGAATGCAGGCTATATGAGCATACTCCACTGAAGAGGACTAAACCATACTTCGGCACAAGCAAAGCAATGAGGAGCAGAGATGAGGATGGCGTTAAAAAAATCATTTTGTTTGACTGCCTTAAACAATTTGTTCTGGTTGGAGGCAGATGTACTGTAACTTCTGAACACAGTGATGACACTCTTGAATGACTTTCCCCTGTGCCTTGGATTGGTTTAATTGTATAGGCAGATGAGAATGTGTCAAGACATTACATGTTGACGTTGCACAGCCTCACAGGATTCAAGCCGAGTTTATCAACACAGTTATGAACTTAATTTCTAAGTGTCTTTAACAGGAAAAAAACTACTGCCTTATGTAAACAGTAGAATAAAAACACCATTTTAGGTAACATATGCGATCTGGCAAAATGGTTCAATAGAATATAGTACATCATATTCAGTTTCATTTCTCTGCACAAGAATCACAACTATATTTATAGAAGCATTTGTCTGGTGCCGTAATGTGTTCTCAAGTGCATGTTTAGAAAATGAATTTTGATAAAGACCTCAGTCTTTTTTTATATTTTAACAGGATACCACTGCCGTAATTTAAAAAAAGCATAATTGTTGTTTTATCACATACTGTATGTGGAGTCAGTGTGTAGTAATAATGTTAGATCTCATGAATTTTCCACTAAGATCAAGGATGTGAATAAATTTACATGTGAGTAAATGTTTGTGTCGGAGTAAAACTCAATTACAACTGAAAACATTGAAGGAATGTGTCGCATCCAACGTTCAGCTGCGCTCAAGTATTTTGAGAAATACTGGAAAAGTGGGAGGAGCTCTGTGTTCACTGTCTAGGCTCTAATGACTCCCCCTTGCAGTGCACCTGCTGCTGTCAATCAAAGCTTTTCTTTGCCTGAAGCAACTGTCATCCCTAACGACCCTGATGACTGGGCCAGCTGGAAGGAAGGTGCTGATAAAAGAATGTTAGCATGTCTTTCCCCTGCTTGTACCCTAAATATCTTCCATGCAGTTCACTGGCTTTAATTTTAGACTTCACATGAGACAGAGGCAGACCGTACTGAGTTGAAGTCGCAGTCAGTCAGTTAGCTCTACTCTGAGCCACAGTTTAGATTGTGATTTGATTTTTAGAAATAAGAATCCAAAATGTCAAAATCCCAAGAGATTGAGGAGCTAAATGAAGAAGATATTGACGAGGATGAGCTTCTTGCAATGCTTTCACCTGAAGAGCTAAAAGAGCTCCAAAGTGAGATGGATGTAATTATCGCACCAGATGAGAATGTACCAGTTGGACAAAGGCAAAAGGACCAGACAGAGAAAATTCCGACCGGGTCATTTGATCACCGCTCTCTTGTCGATTATCTTTACTGGGAAAAAGAGTCCGAACGTATGCTCGACGAGGAGAGAGTGCCTGCTACATTGTTGCCCAGTGAGGTAAGACAACATGAGTGTTACAACATAATCTTAACCATTCTAACTGTTCTGTTTCCTTTTTTCTTCAGAAAATCTTAAGGGAGGAAGCTGAAAAGAAAGATGAAGAAAAAGAAAATGATGTGGATTACGTATATGAAGTAATAGAGGAAATTATTGAAGATGAAGCAATAGATGGCACCGGCACAGAGGAAATTATTGAAGAGATTATTGAGGAAATTGTTGAAGAAGAAGTAGATACAAAATATGAAAAAAACAATATGCTGGATGAGAAAAATGTCATCACACTTGTCGATGAAGATGAAGTGGAAAAGACAGACACCACAAAAAATGTGGAGACAAGCAGTGGAGACGACAGCCAGCACACAACAGAACCAGAAGAGAGGACATTCAGTTCAAATTCAGAAAACGGCAAACAAGAAACAACTGAAGAGGCTAAAGGGGCAGACTCCGCTTCTTCTGATGAGGTGAATCAAACCAATAACAAACTTCCACAAAAAGAAGAAAAGAAAATCAACAAATTAAAAATCCCACAGCTGGCACTTGGCAATATAAAAATGACATCACGACCCTCCGGAAACGAGACTAACCTGGAGTCCACTCTTGACAAGATTCGTAACAACAACCCGTCTGTGACTGAGGTGAATCTCAACAACATAGAAAACATTCCCAAAGAAATGCTTTTGGATTATGTCAATGCCCTAAAGAAAAACAGATTTGTAAAAACCTTTAGTATCGCCAACACTGGTGTGGATGAAAACATTGCATTCAACCTGGCCAACATGTTAAGGGAGAACCGCAGCATTACAACTCTGAACATTGAGTCTAACTTTATCACAGGGAAGGGAATTGTTGCCATTATCCGCTGCCTTCAGTTCAATGAAACTCTCACAGAGTTGCGCTTTCACAACCAGAGGCACATGCTGGGTCACCATGCAGAGATGGAAATCTCACGTCTGCTCAAAGCCAACAACACACTTGTTAAGATGGGTTACCACTTTGAGCAGGCAGGGCCTAGGATGGTGGTGACAAATATCCTGACGAGGAATCTAGATCGGCAGAGGCAGGTGAGGAAAGAGGAACAGAAGCAGCAGCAGCAAAGGAGCAGAGGGAGATGTTAGAGATGTATGAGAACAGTCTTAACCTCCCGCCTGGTTTACTTCAAATGCTGGGATACGTACCTCCAATAGAGCTTTTGCAGCAGCATGGGCTTGTTCCACCTTCAGCAGATTTGACAGCATTTTTTAAAATAAAGCCTCAAAAGCAGCACACAGAGGCCCATAAACAGCTTAAACACAACAGCTTTCCCAAACCACCTACCACAGAAGAACAACATAACCCGTTAAAGGATGTCCAGCTCAAGAGGACTCCTAAGAAACGTGACCCTTTTTTGGACCTGGACCCAAGAGAGAGATCAGACAAGACCAGTTTCCAACTAAGGAAGACCCCCAAAATGAAGGACACGGGGGGAGATGATAAGATGATAGATGAAAAGCCAAAGTTGAGTGAAGTGATAAAGACTCTGAAACCAGTTTCCCGCAGGCGATTACCTCCAAAGGTTGACCTCACACCAAGAGACATGCTCCTAAGTCAGATCAAACAGAGCAATGTGGCCTATCTGAAACCTGTAAGTATCTACGTTCTACTACATTTGTTCTATGGTTATCCAGAAATGTGTGCTTTAAATTTCTGACAGCAATCCAAGTCATGTGACATCAGTTTCTTTGCTTCTGCTTCTAGGTGCCACTCCCTAAAGCCCTGGAATCAAGTGAAACAAGTCTCCTTTAAGGATTGATTGTTTGTTCTTTCAGTATTTATTTTACACCCAGTTTGAATGTTATACCAACCCAGTAAGTCACTATGAAATACAACTAAATTGTGCCTTTGTTAATTGTCAAATAGCTCCTTCTAAAATGATATCAAAGTCAAATAGTTTAGTTTGCTTGATGGTCATGATGGTTACCGGTAATGTTTTAGCTGGTTTCCCTTACATTTACATTTATTCATTTAGCAGACGCTTTTATCCAAAGCGACTTACATTACATTACATTACCAGTGTTACAGTCACTGGAGGCAAGGTGGGTTGAGTGTCTTGCCCAAGGACACAACGACAGTATGAACTGTGGGGTGAGCGGGAATCGATCCTACTACCTTCCGATTGAAGGACGGCCGCTCTACCACTGAGCTACTGCCGCCCCCTTGTGTAGTAACCATATCAGAGGAGCTGTTTAGAATAATGAGTGTACTTAAAAAAATAGTTATGGTATGCACAATTATTCCAGTTCAGTTTGTTCATTAATCACTTTGTTTCACTCTAATTAAATAATGTAAGAGACAAATATAAATCTGATAAGCTTTATTATTGTTGGAGCAACATCCAGTTTGTGACTTTTTGTGATTGAAGGAAAGCCACATAAATAAATATTATCATCCATAAACATAATCTGTACAACTGCCCTTTGTGAATGTGGCACACCGAAATTGCACTGAATGTGCTTGTGTTAGGGCAGAATGATAAAGCTTTTACATTTGTTGATTGGCATTTTTTCCCAGATACAATAACACACTGGAGTTTAAGTATATGAGAGGACATTTAAAAACAAAAGGTCTTATGCAACCTGCAGAAGATACATACAATTCTGCATGCAGTTTTTTAAACAAAGCCATAACACAAACGTATACATGTTGAAATATATATTTTTTAAACCATAAAGCTGCCATTCATTTCTTTATATTGCATAGCTGTGGTCAGAAGGGGATACACTCAGGCCAGCCTGCATGGTGTAACAACTTGATTGACATAACATAAACACATTTATTCAGTAAAAGTGCATTGCTATCATGGGTGATGGATATTTAAGGAACGCTCAACCACAAGCTTATTGCCTTTTACAGTGAGTTTATGAATGTTTATATCTACTAAAAATTTTAGATGGGTTAAGAGTAAACACAAAAGTATAAAGGAAAACAGAAGTAAATGTAATATTAACATCAATGCATTTTCTTTTGCAGAGTATTAAATTGTGAAATCTCTTATATTTGACAAAAAAAAAAAAACTTTCCACACGTTTAGAAAATTCTTATGATACGTGCAGTAAAATCTATCACTTAAAGGTAGTCCCTTTCTGCCGAAATGAATGCATTCTTTTGTGCAATGCGCAGGTCACACTCACACACAACAATAGACTATAATACTGAGAAAAGCTGGTAAACAGAGGGAGGACTCAACAATGATTTGATGTGTGAAATTCCCATCTGTTCGGTGTAACACTTATTCCTTCATTTTGCTCTCGATGAAATCTTGAATCTTGTTCATTTTTTCCTCCTGCTGATCTAGAAGGTCCATAATGATGCCCATGGGGGTCTTCTTAAGCCCGACACCTTCGATCTTGTTCTCCAGTCTGTTCTTCACGCTGGGTAGTCTCAGTGACGCATGAATTAGAATTACTGCAAGAACACCAAATATTTAATTTCTTATTCAAAGATCAAAGTGATATTATTAAACTGGTGCAAGCCATATATTTAATTTCACTCTATTTTATTCTCATACAGGCACATAGTGTACGCATGACATCAAGCATTAAAAGTAGTTTGAGCTTGATCAACAAGCCATAGCAACCCGTCAACACAGGACTCTAGGGAAGCAATGAACCTGTCTCTCTTGCCTGCCACAGATCTGAGCTGCTGCTTTGCTCTTATTTAAGGCATGCTCCTGTATTTCCTCCAGTATTATAAATGTATATCACCAGCACTGTAACATGTATATGGTCAAGTGAACTGATGACTCACGCAACAAAGGGAATGTGATTCCAAAGATGAAGACCAATACTCCGCCGCACAGAGACAGCACAAAGTAACTTGTGCCCATTACCCCTATGACAAACAAAGAGGGGTTCTTCCTTTTGAAGTTCTTGATGATGGCCATGTTCTCGCCGGCCCACACCGAGCCTGCAAAGACCAGAGTCACCACTGCTCCTCCTAAAAACATGGCCAACGGGTTTAGAAATCTGGCAATAAAAAGAAAATACAGAACATGTTAAAAGAAACTGTACATTCGGGGCAGTCAAGGCTCTAAATTGTAATCATGATAAAAAGCTCTAGTTAATGGTTAAAGAAATCATAATACAATAAAAATAAGATACTCTTATAGAGAATATAATGCAAGAGTTCAAAGCAAATACTATCATGCATTCCAAATACATGACTGTATTCTGAAATAGCACAACCTGCTGGCTGTAAAAGAAAAACACTAACATCCTGGGGAGTTCAGTACAGAAGGGCTTAGGCCCGCAGCAAGGCCATGATATCCGCTTTGCAGTAGGCTAACCAAAACCTTTAATTTTAGACCTCTCCGTAAAAATACTATAAAGGCAACGGATAATTATTATGATGATACACGGCAATGTGAGCAAGGCTCAATCCGTTGAAAAGAGCCATTATAACAAATGTAATGCGTAACAGAAGGCGAAACGACAGGATTACGTAATTTAAATGTGAATGCAATAGCCAACATAAAGTAAAAAAGTAAGCTATTATTACTGAAATTGCTGCTACTTTATCAAACATGAAGAAAGAAGTGTAGTATAAGGGTCTGACAATACATCCATAGTTAAATTAAGTCCACAGTTGTCTAGAGTCAGTATTTACAGTATGACGGATAAAGAATTGTGTCATTTGGGTGTGGATGGAAGAAGGAATGCAGCAGGCCAATGCCAGCGATGCGCTGGCTAACTTACCCAACAATGATAAAAACCAACACGAGCAGGATGAAATAATTAGTCTGGTAGTACATTAAATTACTGATAGCTCGGTTATTCCATTTTGTTAAATCTGAGAACTCTAGTTTGGCAAAGCTGCCGGTTCCAAGCAAAAATTCACCCAACTTTCTGAGAGGCGCAAGCTCCATTTTGGGTGCCATAGCGTCAGCGTGCAAATACAAACACAACAAGCGTGCACTACTGCTGCTGCGTTATATTTTGACAGACCAGCTGATCTCTTAGAATAAAAGCGAGGATGCTATACTCTCGCGAGAGTGAGTAACTCATCGGGAATGACATTTGCGTGGTTTCTGCGCAGGGCTTAGCCGATTTATAACCTCTTCCACACAAATAAATCAATGCTTCTACAATATTACCAGTCAAGTCTTGACGTTTAAGTATGTGTAAAATTAATACACTAATAATATAAGACAGTATTCGCGTATGCACAAAATGTAACAAAATTTAACGTTACATTTCAAGTACATTAGTGTTACTTTTTGCAAATACTTAAGCTGTTTTTTGTCATTATATGTATATATACATTAGCCTATTGTTGGAAGAGAAAGGTCAACTGTGTTGAACAATAATAAAGGGGCTGTGCTTAACTAGCGTGCTAAGTAAAGCAGCAGTGACTCCCGGAAACACAGCAGCCTCTATCGAGGACATGGGACCGTGAAAGTATGGCGGATGCCGAGGAGCCGTAAGTGAATATTTAGAAAAATATATTATTTGACATCGTTAAACCTCATAAGTACGCCCTAAACAAAGCACGCTTATACTTGGTTTACTTGTCACATCCAGGGAGAAGAAAAGACGGCGAATAGAGGACCTGACTAAGAAGTTAGTGCTGAATGCTAAATAAAGGTCTCTGACTGGCAGCAGGTTTGCGTTGCACTGTGAGCAGCGTCTGCTGGGCCAGGAGACACAAAAGATGAACCATTTGGCGAAAGACGATCTCAAAAGCCCAGTTTTCTCTGTGTCTTATTCCTAACAGTGTTCTAGTTTGTACGGTTTAACCAAAGTCAGACTGGTCAAGTCTATTTGCTCAGGTCTGTTGGCTGTCCTGCCCTGGCACAGTGCTATGCAAACTACCCAATGTTAATAATAATATAATAAACTGTTTAATAAAGTGTTAAAGACATTAGTGTGTAGAGCATAAGGAGGTTTGAAATCAGTAACTGAAGAAAGAAGCTACCCATTATGTGACTTTGTTTTAGTAATTTTTTTTACGTCCTCATAAAGTAGGCTACTCACAATCAGCATAAGTAGAGAAAGATGCAACATTTTATTTAAATTACAAGTTCAGCGTATTCTGTTGTGCCTTTCCTCCAGAATGGCTGTAGATGGTGGACACAGTAATGTTTCTTGCGACTGGGATGGGCGGTGGAATCATTTAAAGAAGTTTTTGGAGAGACCTGGCCCATTCACCCATCCTGACTTTGAGCCAAGCACTGAGGTACATCAACCCCTTTCCAATATGTAAAACTATAACCTTCTTTTTTGTAGACTTGTATTTTAAAATATAAATTTGTATTTCTATTCTTTTGATTACTTCAGTCTCTACAGTTCTTGTTGGAGACATGTAAAATTTTGGTTATTGGTGCAGGAGGACTTGGATGTGAACTTCTGAAAAATCTGGTGGGATTATTTTTCTCATAAAAATATGTTTTATATTAAAATAATATATATTACTAAACTGAGCGAATGCAAAAATCTCAATACTTTTCTCTTCCAGGCACTGTCCGGGTTTCGACTTATTCATGTTGTTGACATGGACACAATTGATGTGTCCAACCTTAACAGGCAGTTCCTTTTCAGGTATGACTTTGTTTAGATTCCTATAATGTGGTGATTTATTTAGACAGCATATCTTAGTTTCCAGTGGCCAAATAACCTACTCTGACTTTTATGGTACTAAACTATTGCTTGCATATCTATATTTATCCATCCTTTTATAGGCCCAAAGATGTTGGACGACCAAAAGCAGACGTGGCGGCCGAATTTATCAACAACCGTGTTCCTGGATGTGAAGTTGTACCGTATCCTTTTGGAGTTCCTAAAGACTTGTAAAGCACATTTAATTTGTAATAATGCCATCTGTATGAATTCCTTATCTCTATGAGCAGTCATTTCAAAAAGATCCAAGATTTTGATGACTCATTTTACAGACGTAAGTAGTCTTTAGCTCTAAATATTAGCTGGGGCTCTCAAGTATAAATAATCGAATTGTATACTTATTTATTTATTTTTCAATAGAGTTCCATATTATTGTTTGCGGACTGGACTCTATTATTGCAAGACGCTGGATGAATGGCATGCTGGTAAGAATAATAATTTTAAAAAAGAGCACATATATTGTAATTTGAAATCCATTGTGAAATATATGTCTTCACCTCTAAAGATATCCCTTTTGAGCTATGAAGATGGAGTTCTAGATCCAAGCTCCATTATTCCCCTCATTGATGGAGGGACAGAAGGCTTTAAAGGAAATGCTAGAGTCATTCTGCCTGGCATGACTGCATGCATCGACTGCACCCTGGAACTCTATCCACCACAGGTACTCCTTCTATTAAAATAAAATGCATTGACACTAAGATTATCGTCTTGTATTTTATGGATGGTTTTACTAAACTAGTATTTATATTTATTTAGTAATTCAAGTTTGTTAGAAAACAGATTATTTTAATTAGCACTGCATTTTACCATTTACCAAATTTACCATTTCTTCACTAATGACCTTTATAATTTTTATTCTTCTTTCCACAGATAAATTTTCCAATGTGCACAATTGCTTCAATGCCAAGGCTACCAGAGCATTGTATAGAATATGCCAGAATCTTACAATGGCCTAAAGAAAAGCCATTTGGAGGCAAGCAAAAAGTTCTAATGCTGATTTTTGGCCTTCTAAATTTTCTAATTTTTATACCAATATCTTCCTCTCTCATAGAAACCAGCTTAGATGGAGACAATCCAGAGCATATTCAGTGGGTGTTTGCTAAAGCCCAGGAAAGAGCTGCAGAGTTTAACATCACAGGAGTGACGTACAGACTTACCCAAGGCAAAGAAAACGCAAGAAATGATTCATTGTTGATTTAATACAAACATGTTTAATAATGAGACTTTGAATTTGGGCCACAGGAGTTGTCAAGAGAATCATCCCTGCTGTGGCATCTACTAATGCTGTTATTGCTGGTAGGAAAAAGAATACAGAAAAAGTAAAATATATTTTCTTGATTAAACCTTACAAACTATTGTTTGTTCTCAAAGCTGCCTGTGCCACAGAAGTTTTTAAAATTGCTACAAGGTTTGTAAAAAAAAACGTAATTCTTTTTGCATTTCAAAGTAGACATTTTGGTTTAATATTTTTTTTATCTTTACACAGTGCATATATTCCTTTAAATAATTACTTAGTCTTTAATGATGTGGATGGGCTTTACACTTACACCTTTGAAGCAGAGCGAAAGGTTTGTTGCAACCTCAATAGTTATGTCATAAGCTAATTTTGTGTATAATTTTCCATTACACAGGAAAAGCAGCCTTCCCTTAATCACTCTATCTCTTTGATTGGCAGGACAATTGTTCAGCGTGTAGCCAGGTACCTCAAGATCTTCAGTTTCCTCCATCTGCCAAATTACAAGAGGTTTTGGAGTATCTGACTGAGAATTCCTCTTTGTAAGTGCTCAGTAATCTTTACAACTGTTACTTTGGTAGTGGCAAGATTAAGACGTGTATATGTTTAATAGGCAAATGAAATCCCCTGCAATTACAACAACTCTGGAAGGGAAGAATAAGACACTATATTTGCAGGTAATTCTACAAATCTTTATGAATGCAATTTTTAGTTACCTGAATGCTACTAAACACTAAATTCCTCACCCTTCTCCAGTCTGTAAAATCTATAGAGGAGCGAACCAGGCCAAACTTGTGCAGGACATTAAAAGGTACATCATTCAATCTCAAGTGGCCTGAACACTGTTATTTATGAAAATTTAAATTAAAAAGTCAAATTTTCTTTTCACACAGAGCTGGGGTTGTCTGATGGGCAGGAGCTTGCTGTGGCTGATATTACTACACCACAGACGGTTTTATTCAAGCTAAATTTCACCGCTTAATTACTTTATTGTTAAGATACAACGCACTGATCTCTGAACAAAAAGGTCTCACAACTTTTACCATGTATTTAGAGTAGTCTATTTAAAACAATGATGTAAATAAGGCATTTATGTTCTCTTATACAGAGTACAGTAATCAATTGACTGTGGTTTTCTATTAGTATTTACTCTTATTTGTGTTAGTGCATTTTGTGTAGATTTTCCTCTGTCAGTCAAATAAAATAAATGATGTGGTAGGCTGTAATAAAGCTCTTATGATCATAGATGCTTTGCACTATACCACAATTCTCCCATTCTTTCAACAGCAAGGGCAGCAGTTGAGCTGAGTTGTTAAGCTCTCAATGTAAAGCATGATTGGAGGTAATGTGTCATTAAAATACAAGCGCTCATGTTATGTTACAACAATATAAAGTGATTGTTTAGCAATTTAGTAAAGGTTACTTCACATTATGAAATATAAAGTGATAAATAAAAATGTTAAGAGAAGGGATCTTGGTGTTCCTGATATGCCTGTTTCTATCCTTGGCTTAAGAGTGACGGGATGTCAATGCGGCTCTAAGCTTCTTACGCACTAATGAAAGTGTCCGCACATTGTCCGGGAGACAGATGGTTTGTATCTTGATTAAGTTTTAATTTTCCTGCCTGGTCAAAGCTGACAAGCTTCTGCTCATCAGTCTGATTGGACAGTGTCAATAGAGCAGCATATCTCTCAACTCAAAGGAAAGATGTCTACAGAGAAGAAACGTGATGCGTAAAACTGAGGGCTTTCCTGGGTTTACTTTTTGACTTCCACCAACAGCAGTAAGTGGGCTGTTATGCAACCAAGGAGTAGAAGAAAATTTAGAAAACTGAAGGATTAAATAAAAAACAAACTTTTATCAATAAAGAACAATTTTGTCGCAAAGGTTGCGAAGTAAACTGGAGGCAGCGGGAAATCGGTGCAGTTGAGCTAACGAGGTAAGTAGCCTACTCTCAATGTGTTCTCAACTCCTTTAAGTTGTTGATTCTTTTAATTCTAACTTTTGCCGGGTTTGCTTACCACAACAAAAGTTGCAGTACACAAAAGCCAGACAATAAAAATAAACAATACAAATCAATCTGACGTGCGACATGCCCAAGTGTTTTCTCAAACACCTAGTGACGGAAGAATCATTGTAGGCTACTGCGGAGCGTCTTTTTATTGCATTTTTTTGTGTTTGTGCGACCTACAAGACTCACCTCGTGAGAGAGTAGAACATGGGCAGACGGATAGAATACCATCAGCAACAATACGTTTACAGGCCAAGACGTTACTTATAATGTTGATAGACTCGCAAATACACACAGTTCAATGGCAGGTCTAGTATAAAGCAGGGTTTGTTTTTGTTTTTGCATTAGGCTACTGTTCCTTACTCTAGGTGATTAAACGGTAAACTGTTGTGTTCTGTTGTGTGTAGGTGAAATGAAGTTAAACATAATGGTGTGGCCGGTTTACTGGGGCATCCTGCTTCTCTGTGTAGTCAATCTCTGCATCCAACTAGTGGCTACTGGCAACCAAAGCTCCAGAGGACAGACAGGTAGGTAACAGCCAGACCAGTCACACACCTCATGGGACTCATTATAGCTTCTGGTCACTGCCCTGGTTTTATGGAATTTTCTTCCTTGTTTCTCATAGAAAAATGCTAATTTTATTAATAGTTATTTACAGAACCATGGCAGCTGCCTTACATGGATAACTCAACTGATGCACCTAAAGTCTCATCTGATTTGCATAAAATTTGGATTGTGGTTTAATTTTGGGTCACAGTTAAATTATGAAGCTTGTGGGCCCTGCCCTGTCAGGCAAGCAAATAAAAAAAATCTATTTTGGCCATGTTCAACCTCACTTTAATTGTATCAGTATGAACTAACTCCAGAGTTAACTTAACAGTTATTTCTCTGTTTGAAAAAACATATTTATTTTAATTCCCATGTGTGTGTAACTGGAATGATGTTTTCAGACCCAAAACAGGGGTTAGCGCTCATTTGTTCTGACATCTGTGGTTGATATTGAGTCAGATGTTGCCAACCTGCTCCATCTTTTAATCCACCTGGTGGTGCTATAACTTAACAAACCATTACATCAGCGTGCGAAAACCTCCTTATACCTAGTTTTTGTCATCTATATGGTGGGTATATAACCCAGCAGTATTTAAATGTAGCTTTTCCAGCCACTTGAAGCATGGTATTATTATCTCTAAATTTGTCCACAGAACCTCTTCTAAAACTTGATGTAAAAACTGTTATTTTGTCACATCTAATTTCTCTTTGTCAGGGTCATCACAGGAGAGGACGGGGACCTGTGAAGTGGTTGCAGCTCATCGCTGCTGCAATAAGAACAAGATTGAAGAACGCTCTCAAACAGTCAAGTGCTCATGTTTTCCAGGACAGGTAGCAGGAACAACAAGGGCTCTGCCCTCTTGTGTTGAAGGTAATGTTAGGGGCACGCTCTTTTGCCTTTTATAACCACAAATGTCCTGACATGACATGAATATATTATTGGTCAGTGCAAGTCAAGTTAAACTTACATTTCTACTCACAAGGGCCTTTCAGTGGCTTGGGGATTTGGACATCTGATTGAAATTGAGGTTTTCAGCTCTTTTAAAGGTGGCCTTTTGTCTGAAGTGACCTTGTTGTGTTGTGTGTTTTTCACCAGCTTCCATAGTACGTCAGAAGTGGTGGTGTAAAATGGAGCCATGTCTGAAGGGGGAGGAGTGCCGAGTTCTCCCTGACCTTACCGGCTGGTCATGCATCTCTGGGAACAAAGTGAAGACCACTAAGGTGAGCAGACGTGCAGTGAGTGCCTGAGTCATGGAAACACATATCTCTGAACTTGAAAGAACTGTCTTAATGGATGCGTGTATAAAACGGTTTATTCTCATGCAAAAAAATAGGCCACCAAACTTGTGAATCCTTCTTATAGAGCTTTTTTAGTAAGCCCTTCTTTGATGCAGAACGATCCACAATCAACCATAATCAGTGCTCTCAGTGGCCATCTCAACTAGCTTTCCTCTTGGCCCAGTGAGCTCAGAAATCCTAATTCCATAATCTGCAGAATGATAAGGCCATGAGGACAAACATGAAACAAGCTAAATACTAGAAGCCATGTAATTAAATCTGGCATCAACATTTGAGAAACAGTCATAAGCTCTGAAGTGTGTGATTCAGGGACATGTTTTACTGTGAATTGAGACAAGTTCAAATTGTTAATTAGAATTTATGCTCAAACCCTACCTAGTACATAATACAATGAACAGAATCGGAAAAACCTCAGAAAAACTGATAAATAATGGAATGTGTTCAGAACTTTGTGCAAACGTATATGCTGTTGATTTCAGGTGGCACGGTAGCAAGACAGAAGAGCCAGCTAATCATAACAAGCCAAGTGGAAGCTCAGCTCAGCTTACACTGGACTCTGAGGACAGTGAACGCTCCTTCACATAGAGCAAAAAACAATATAGATTTAATTAGATATCTCCTAGCTGAGCTTTAAACTCATTATTTTAATTTCCTTTAGCTTTGAACAAAATTTTAGTTAGGTTTAATCCAATGGAGTGGACAATTTATTAGCAGCTGAGCTAAGATAAAATGATGCAGCTGCTTTTTTAAGAAAATAAAAAAAAAAACCTACAGAAGTCACTGTTGGGTGCTTGATATTCTGGGCACATTGTGATGCACTCAATCAAAGTTTGGATGGGTCTGCTGCCAGACACCTGGATAGAGATTTTAGTGGATTTTCAGGAGGTGGAATGTGAATCCAATGTGTGACTCTTTCTGCCAATCAAAGGCGAAAGCCAGAAATACTGAGAAATAGAGTATGTAGCATTTGTAGACAATCCAGCCTTGTAGAACTACCTGGAGTTTAGTAAAGAGGTCAGATCCCACTGGACTAGTCCTTACCACAAAGAGGCATTCTTACAAACACGCACACAACTGCACAGGCTGCTTTTCAACTCTGCCACTTGGACAGGCCGCCACCTGCAAGGCTGTGATGGCATGCACACAAACACGAGGCTCTGATGCAAAACAAGGACTGTTTGAAATGCTAATCATGTGGAGAGAGGGGAGAGGCAACGAGACGAGGAGCTTCTTCACTGCTGAGAGTATTTACATCATGCTTTTGTTTGTCTCTCTAAACTGAGTGCTCCTGTGGAGGGGACTCCGCTTATAGTAATGATGGGGAACATTGGAGATGGTTTGCCCTGAAGCAAATCGTGGCCTCTAACAGAACAAAATGTTTACCATTATTTCCACTTCATCAGCTGTCGTCTTCATATGAATAATTTCCCCCCGATCCGCCCTGATTGCGTCTCTTTTATCTCTTCACTTCAGCCAGACAGTTTGTTTTTCACCTTTGCAATGAAGATTCTTTTCTAACACAAATACAGTGGGTGCAAATCATCCCATCAGAAAGCATCAGACATGTGTCAGCGCCACATACTGTGTTGAAAGAAGCCAAAAGCATTTACTTAATGTGATTATGCAAGATGATTGTTTGTGTATTCGCTGAGCTGTCAAGCAGTTTGAGGCAGTTGACTGAAATTGTGTAAACATTCAAACTCTAACGATTATTTATTATTTGGAGAATCTGCTTTTGAAGTTTGTTGTTGGAGAGTTATACATAGTGTATAATTGTACAGTTCTTTTTTTTTAAATGCAAAAACAGAAATCACTTTTATAAAGATGACATTGTTGACATGGAGTGAGGTGACACTGAATATTAATGGAAGACATTATTTTTTGGCATCAATGATTTCTCACAAAAGACATCTGGGACAATTTGGGAACACTGTAAATAGCAGAGTGTCCATCGCACTGAAGCTGAAAAGAAGTGTGTGGTGCAGCCAATACAGTATTAAAAAAGATTGAAAGATGAGAAAGTAAAATAAAATGATGGTAGCTCAACAATGTTGTTTACAATAAATCCTGAATGTGAGTTTGATTTGACAGCATTCTTTCAAATGCTACACAAATAAGCAGAGAGTAGACTTAGTAATTGAAAAGCCTCACTATAATGCAGTTTGCCTCAGTATTTCTTTTAACTAGATAGATGTAGACATGAATGAACAATTCTCATTCAAAATGGTACATCAACAAAGGTAGACTTTGTTGTGTAACAATATTACACAGCACGGTCTATCTAACTGTAGTATTAATATTACAATGTCAAAAGCAAATGCATTGCTTCTATTCTGACTATTTGTCTATCAAGGGTTGAAATGGAGTTTCACTTTCCACTTAATTTTGATTCATTTGATGGTACTTTGTCAATATAGTATATGTGAAGTATGTGGAGGACAGAGTGTACATTTATTGAGATCCCAAACTTAGAATCACAAAACTACATTCTCCTCCAACTCCACAGAAACAGCAAAAAGAAAACCCACTGGGAATTGAGCTGTTGGTTCAAGTTGATGTGACTTCTATATTATTACTTTGCTTACACTCTCTTGTAAGTTAACTTTTTCACCAACAATGCTGTTTTAAAAATTCCGTTTGTGTTGTTTATACATTATGTCACGTTTTCTGCAAATATTGTGAAAGTAAAATCTTTGTTGGAAATAATACAAATATTGAAAATAAACTTTAAAATCTTTCAGAGTGGGTTTCTGTCAACAATGACAGCCTACACCTTCCACATTGTGCCTTCATTCTTAAAAAACCTGCACTAATCACAGCTTTCTGTCTCTTGTAGCTTTTTTAAAGGGGCTTCCCACACACAACAAAAGATCAGCTACATGAAATCTTCCTCCAAATTAGCCACACAATGAAGCAGAACAAATTCATAATGATTAATGGTGTCTTATTTAGCAAACAAAATGCTAGGTGACAGTTGTGCTAACATGATCTGTGGCACAAAACTCTGTTGTCTCTCTTGTGCCTGTCTTTTGGGGACAGTACATGTAATAGAAAACAGACTGTCCTAGGGCACATAAAACATAATGAAAGTGTCGTTCTGTTCTGCCTTTTAACAAGTTTTCCTGCATCCAGAGTTGACACATGTAATAAAAATGTAAACACAGTTCTCTTTCTCTCTCTTCGGTCCTGCATTTGTGTGTGCATCTGAAGTAAATTAGCCTTCTTTTACTGCAGGCGACTATGGGCAACTTAAACTGAATGTATCTTGGTCACGGCCCAAAGGTTTCATCTATTTGCTTTGTCATTACACATACATACTATCTGCTATGGAGACACGTGTGCTTAATTAAAACAGAGAGCAGCACAATTACATGGTAATGAACAAACGCTAATTGGACAATGCTAATGATATCAGCTGTGATGTTTAAATGCCTCATTACTGTGTGTTCATGTAATGAACTGACATAAACAAAGATTAAAACAATGTATTGTGGTTACTGGTTTGAGGTAAGAGAAGGAAAACTGCACAGGAGCTCACCGTCAGATTGCTTTTGTGTGGTTCAGATCAGAAATTCTTAACTGTCACTTTTCTTCCTTATTTTTCTAAAATTGTTGATATGTTAATACAAATTTTCAGTGGTGCTTAATAAAGGCCCCAGTGCAGGATTTTAAAAAGGCCCCTACTGTTATGAAGGGCACAAACTTCTTATATGCATTGTGTATACAGTACAGTAACAGACAGGCTTCAGTTCTACAATAAGATTTAGGTCTTTCATAATAAGGAAAATATGTGGCGTATGGCAGTCGAGATATTCCTCTGTAATATGTTTCCAGTTGTATAGATAGACATGACTCTCAGGGGCCCCTTTACCTCCGGGGCCCCAGTGCGTCTTCCCTGGCTGCACTGCCTAATGCAACACCTCTGCCTCTATAAGTTTCACTTTCTGAACCTATTTCAAAGACTTTCCACTCTGAGTAACGATTATATATTGCCAAGAATCTGATCATTCTGTGTCTCCTTAAAATGTGCTTTGTTCAGTTTCATCAACTATTTTTAAAGTGTATTTGTAATTTACTGTCAGTCTCCATTATATTCAAGACTAGGGTTCAAGAAGAAAATAACCCGCAGCAAGACGCCACAGTCAGGGAGAGGGATTGGACAGTCTGACGCTGCTCAATTCATGCGTTTGCCTCTGGAGATAATGCTCACATTAGTGTCATTGTCTGCAACCAAACAGGACATTAGTGTCATAGGTTCACAACCTCAGCTAATGAATGGATTGTTAAGCAGCATCAGTGACTCTCAGGGAAGAGCAATAATGTGCAGAGACATTAGAAACCACCAGGTAAACCTCTCTGTAATGACACAACTGTAGATTTATGATCGTGTTAACTCTGTTGAGCTTTGGCAGTTTGTGGTTTCTGTTTGGCAAAGGTTTGCAAAGGTGAAGTCTGAAAATGACCTGTGGTTCTTATGAAGAGATTTAAAATTGGAGATGAGATGTAGACAAATGGCAGTTCTTATTCCAGCTGTAGATAAATGGAGGTTCTTGATACTGGCTTTGGCTGGGACATAAAAAATAGGATCCTTGTCATGTTGTCTTAATGTCAACCACAGTTTTCCTTTGGCCATGTTTTTTAAATGAGCTTTGTATGTCTAAGATATCATTTTGTGCTTTTTTTTTAATCAGCCCAGATGCTCTCTAATGACTTTCTGAGCCAATGCACCGTAAAAACCCTATTTCTGCATACCTGTAGTTATTGTGTACTGTGTTATATTGTTCACAATGGCTTGACAAAAGGCAGCAGAAGTTCATCTTTTATTCATTGCAAGCCTTCTCACAAAAAGATAAATCCCCTTCCCACTTATATTAAGAAAAAAAAAAAAACACTCCTAAGTATTCACCTTCTCTATTCAGCAATTATCTAGCCTACTTGTACGCTCTGCAATTTCACACAAGGAATCAATTTAATGTTTCCTCAGCTATTTGGGGGGATGCACTTGCAAAGTCAAAGAGCCCCTTCCACAATGTCACAGCTCCTGCTCCAACATATGGCTAACGCAGGTGTCACTGTCATTTGCAAGCAATCATGGCAAGTTCACAGCAGGTCAGAGCATATTTAAATAATGGCACCTAAAAACCAAACATTTTGTCACATTTTCTCTCCATGTTGCATTTTGATTGCATTAGTAAACGCTTTTATCCAGACAATTGGATTTATTCTCTTGCACTTGCCAGCTTGAATATCTCCAAGTGCTTCTCCGAAACACAAATGTCAGCTGAGAGCTTCACAGAGCTCTGACATCACTTGATATAAACGGCTGCAACAGACTCTGGGCCCATGCCGTCATGAATCTGTCTATGTTTGCTTTGTGTGATCAAGTTGTTATTCCTTTGTGAGGGCCTGACGGCATGAAAGGCCCAGTGTTCTCTGCATGAATCATTTAGATGAAAGCCCGAGGAGACGAAGGAGGGGGGAGGGAGCATGAGGCACCTGATGTCACTTTTAATTAGAATCCACTTTGGGCCGCATTACCTTGACTTTGAAATCTCAGAATCTTGCAGGGCCATTGGAGACAGTTCTCGGTTGCAGGATGTGGTTTGACTGGCTAATCTTAGTGATAGCAGGATGTCACAAAAAATGAGATCTAAGTGCAATGCTTTTGGAATGCGTACATTAACTTACATTCTTTATTATATTTGTATTCTAATATATTATAGGCCTAAGCAGAGTAACCTGAAAGTTTGTTTTTCAATTATGAAACATTACAATGTTTTGCGTTAAGCTGGACCGTGAAATTCAACAAAACAGACAAACTTCCTTGTCTAGGAAACAGGTCATGACTACACTGTGTGTTTTGAATGAAATGTGTCTTTAGCTGAAACCCATGGGAGCCTCAATTTCTAAGACAACCCCGCTGCATCATAAGAAGAAAGTCAGGCCGCATCACCATCACTTGTGTGTTATTTCCCACTATTCTTTAGCTTGATGTGAAACTTCAGAGCTTACAGCGGTGGCAGCAGCAGAAGCCCAGAGAGCATCTCTGAAGACTGCCTCAAATTAAGATGCTATGTGCTGCCATCTTGCTCACATTATGTCCATTTAGCAATCCCATGTCCAACAGAAAAAACATTATTTCAAATGCAAGCACAGATTGTGTTAGCCTGGAGCAAACAATCCAAGACCTAAACAGCATTTCACTACATTTGTGTATTCATGCAACTCCCACTCACCACTTTCTCCTGGAAATGCTATCATTTTGACAACAATAGATGGACAGTCTCTATAATTTTGAACGTGTGTTTACGGTGCCCAACTCAAAACACAGCTGGAGGAAGCATGTGCAGTGACAGGGCACACAAACATGTACATTTTCTCCTAAAATGTTTGAGTAGGGATGTATAGTACCTGTTCTCCTGTGAGTAAATTAAGGTCTCATTTGAGGAAAATATAACATCCAGTCAACTCTATTTCTATCAAAAAGAGCTTAGTATATTCCGAGCCAAAAACCCTTCCTTTTTTCCCGGTGAGCTTATTATACGCAGGCTGCTTTGTCATCTGTCTGTCTAACAAGACTTCTTAATAAGTTCAGGATATTCAGAGGACTTTTCAGGCTCATGTAGCATCTGCACTTGTTGAATCTCACCAGAACATTGTATAATAAAAAGGTACTAGCTTTTACACTGTACTCAACATTTTCAATAAAATGAACCATTATTCAAAAAACATGATATTAGAAGTGTTTTCAACCCAAACAAAACACAGTATTTGAATATATTACACCAAGAGAAAGCTTCAGGAAAAGCTTTCATTTTTTCCTGGAGATGGATGACACCTTCTACAGCTGCAGCAGCAGCAGCCGTCACACACAGCTCCTCCTGGACTCCTTCCCAAAGGGGTGAGGCTGTGAAAGCAATGGCCAGCATCCCACTGTGCTACTGTAGCACAAAACTAGAAATACACAGGCTGGATCAATGAGCAATTTTCCAATCTGAACATTTTTCAGTTAATTGTTACAGAAAGAAAATTGTTAATTCCATTTTCATTTTTGTTGAGACAAAAAATCAGCTGTACTGTCGAAATGGTAAACTTGTTATTTATGTAAATCAAATGTAGAGTGAACTATAATCCTTGAACAGGCAATAGAGTAACAACTGTTTACTCATAACGGTTTACTTTTTACATTTTTTATTTCTACCAACACCAAATAACAATTGCATACCTTACAACCAAAAGCAAAAAAGATGGAAATGGAAGTAGGCAGCCATTTGATGAATTTCAAGTCATTTGAATTTGTATTTATTTACATTTTTTAATGAGCTAACACTAAAATACTCAGTAGAGATTTCCCTGTTGTTTTTCTCAAATCCATCTCTTTTACTCTAGTTATTGTGCCTTTTAAATTATTTTATCAAATTTATGACTGAGTTTAATGTCAAGTTGCTCTTTGAAAAATATATTTTACACTGTTTAATGTTGTTTAGTATTAACAAAGCATTGTAACATTTGAATATTGCCCATCAATAGGAGTAACACCTTATCCATTTTTTAAAATGGTCTATACCTTGTATTGTATTATTGATGGCTTTATTACAGTAGTAGTAGCACCCACTGCAGCCAAAGATGCACTCATAATTCTCACCCAATGACTTTAATTAAACTTCAGCACATTTCTGTAGATGGCTCCATATGTACACTATCATGATCGAATAATTAGACACAAATAAGGCATTTCAAGTATCAAAAAAACAACCTACAGAATCACATTTTTGGTGAATCAATCGTTTTCCGGGTAGCTGAGTGACCGATAAAGCCATTTCAGAGGTGATCAAGGCAAGTATCATACACAGAATGATCTATGTCTAATATCAAGACACAAAATCTATACTTGCAAACAAATTGTAAATCCTATAACATCACGTCTTAATAATAAATTCTTCAGACTTTGGCGTGTTGTGTTTTATGAGCTGAAACAGGAAAGACTAAGATTGCATTCACCACCATGAAGTTCATGGTTACAAATACAGACAAACAGTCTATGTACAATATTTTTGCCATACATTTTCAAAAGAAAAGGAACAAATCAAAACCTGAGGGCTGTCAGTCGCTCTGTGTTTCTCTCCTGTGTCTTTAACAGTGCACTGACGTCTAAGGAGTTAACTTCAGATGTTGCTTCCTGATGTTAATCCAAACACGCAGACACATTCCATCTCGTTCTGTCTCCAAGTTCGAAAAACAGAATGATGAAAATATATTCATTACGGAGTGATGATGAAGCTCCCCTGCAGGCAGCTTGGAGCGTCAGTACTTTCAGCAGCCTTGAGCGCGATGTGCTTTATATATTCTACATGTTTTTTTAACACTTTAATCTGACAAGTGTTCACATTTCTTAAAGCAACAAGAAGTTCATTGTCTTTGTGGTAATTGGCCCTGTGACATTGCTGAAACAAGAAAAGGGAAGATAATAATATAAATGTCTCTGCAGTAAAAGTGTGTGGTATGAATTTAACAACAAAGATCAAGCTGACCTGTAAATGTAACCCTTGCACCAGAGGCGTTTCCATGCGTCTCATCCTCAAAGTGTTAATATGTGGATGTTGTCAATGGCTGAGTGTTCTAAGGAATAAGAAAAAGCAAGGTTAGTACAAAGTAGATTCTTTTAACAAGTGCTTTTGCAGTGAATTCTGATCCAAATAGCAAAGCTGTTATGTTGATGCAAAAGCCAGTGTCACAGCGATGTACATTTCTCGCCCACTGCTCAGCTATAATATCTTGTTTTCCTCGGTCAAGAGAGGTTATCTTACCCTTGTGGTTTTGATCTTGTTGCCGGCGTAGCACATCCAGCCTGAGTTGTCAGGCAACGTCTTGCATTCCTCTCCCTCCAGGCAAGGCTCCATCTCACACCACCACTTCCCAATTACTATGGACGCTACAGGCAGAAAAGACCAGTGGGGATTGTGTTACATTTCAACCTATGAAAGGCCAATAGCAGATTAAAACACTGTGAAATGGATGGTCATAATTAGTGTGATTGTAATCTTAACTATGAAAAGTTCATGTCAGAGTTAAAGGAGCTGGGTGGACATGACATGCAGGCTTTTCAGTGCAACATGCAAGGCTACATGGTCTATTAGACAGCTTTACATACATGCGAGAAGTGGAGCTGAGGCTTTTCAATAAGTGAGTGGATTGGTAGGTGTAACTGTGACTTGACTTTAATGCAGACCACAGTTCTGCCTTTAAGAGAGAAAATTGCCTTAAATACAGGGTAAGTAGACAGAAAATGGTTGGTAATGTGTGGCAGAGGAAAAAGAATCTGTCATAGCTGACATTGAGAGACCTCCATTCCCCCCACGGTCCACTCAGAGATTGTGGTAATATTTGCAAAAGGATTTAAGATAAAAGCCGCAGGTGAGAGGTTTTTCCTAAAGCCAATATGTGTTTTAGTAGCGTCACATCCATTCCTTACAAGGGATTAGAACTGGGTAGCAGACATTTGTCAAAGAACGTCTAAAGCCATCATAAAATAACTACAGGCTGCCTATGTAATCAGCAGCCATTTTGTCTGCAGCTCTTTGCTTTACGTTTTTATGTTTATCATTTATTCTCTACTCTTAGCCTGAGGTGTGCTTACATTCAGCAGCAGTGTTTGACAGGAGCAAAGCCTTTCCCTGCAGAGATTCCTTCTGTCAGAATTTGAATGTGACATTATCACAGGTTATATTAATCTTATCTGGGACAAGTCATTGCTTGGGTAACTTTTAGTCAAGCAATCTTTTCAAAACATGACAGTTCTGTTTTGTGATTAGAATGTAAACTCTTGTAATGTAGAACAACACCGGCCATTAAGCTTCTCACCATCAACACATGATGGTCTGTTTCTTGTGGTTCCAGCCACTTTTCCTGGCAGACAGGAACACTTGACTGTCTGTGAGCGTTCCTCAATCCGATTCTTATTACAGCATCTGTGAGCAGCAATTACTTCACATGTACCCCCCTCTGTTAAGAAAACACAGACAACAAAGTCAATTGCTGAGGCATTTTTTAACAAGGCACATATTGCTTTAAGTAAACATCACTGAGCACACATGCATATTAACGTACTTTATCAAATTGTACTGATTTCTTTTACTTGTATTTAAGTGGGTTTCAGAAATTTGTCCGTTCATTACATTGACACCATTAAAAGAGTGTTTGCTTTAAACAAGAATAATTGTTTCGGCGCCCTATGATATTTTAATAAGAAATGGTCCTCCAGATTGTTGAAAACAAAATAAAGATTGTGATATAGGACACGCAGGAAAGTGAGAGTGGCGCTTCAGGGTTATGAATATGAACATGAGCTCTGCTGTGCAATTATCAGCAAACTATGGACTGAACCCTGAAGGATGAGAGGGACTGGACTGAACGGACTCGACCCACCTAAGCCCCTGGCCCATACCACCCACTGCGTTCATACTCTCCACAGACGAGAGCTGCGCAGGCAATGCCTCAGCTGACAATTATACCCGTCAGCATGACACCAGATCAAGGAGGCTGTAGAGAGAATAACCAGAGAGAGTGACAGAAACTGTATCTGCGTACTGCCAGGAATGTGATTTGAGGTAATGTTTGACAATGAGCTGTGAGTTTGTAAAAGTGTGCCATGGTTAGATTTGCATATAGCTCTAAATTTGAATATTTTGGGTTTAGAGACCCTTGTGAAGCAGACGAGTGTCTCTGGGAAAGAAACATGTCTATGTTATGGAAAGTTTAGGAGAAAGAAATTGCAGGGAAAGGAACAGCACCACTATAGGTCATTAATCATAATCATATATCCTAAATAAGACTTGAGATGCCCAAAATGATTGAAATGATATTTGGGAATAATTTCAAAATGCAGAAAAACTAAGCCATAAAGTAGCTTATAATCAGAAAGTGCAGACAGTATGGTGTGTATATGGTGATATAAACGATCCGTCATGTGAGGAAGCTCCTGTCAGGATTAAGCTAACACGTCCCCACATGACCCCCCCAGGGTGCTAGTACAGTAGATCACCAGGCTTTTCATTTTCTTATTTCTGTCTCTCCATAATAAGTGATCCTAGGAAGCATATTGGCTTATGGAGAGATTTACCTCATCTTTATAGGCATCAAAGTATTAAATGTAGGGTTTACAGATGTTCAGTCGGAGGTGCTCATCAACCCTTTTTGTACAATGCTTTATGTGTTAATTGTCCAAAGCTCTGCAGAAGGTAATTTCTCACACAGTAACTCATGTACTGTATATTCAGTTTTTATTGCCAAATGTATTTGTTCAGAATATCAGGACTCCCCCCTCAAACCAAATCTCATCTGTTGCCTGTATTGGGGAAATTCTGCCTGCTGTCAGATGCACTCAACAAAGGGCAGGCATGTGTAGCATTAATCGTGATGTACCAGTGGGGCATCATTTGGAAACAACAGCCCACAGGGGTTTGTTCTTCTTACTGCACTGCCTTAATTGCATAAGACAGCCCCAGATTTCCACTTTGATCTATTAAAAACACACTACTCCACAGAATTAGCTTGCATTGCTTGTTGCTAACAAACAGCAGACTCGGTTGCTCTATATTTAGAAACCATCACTTTACAAAGAATACATTAAAAAGGAATAAAAATGTAAATGAGTGTGGTATTTCCATCTGGCAGGTGTGCTGGGGAGTTTTGAACAAAGGCTATATGCAAGACTGACAATCGCTCTTGAAGTTCACCCATGGCTTCAGCCTGAGTACAACACGCTGCACGCTCTGAGACCCCATCTTTGCATGATAAATATTTCAAAGAGAGCAGGAGAGTAACATGGCTGGAAATGAATGCTCTCATCGGTTAAAGGGATGAAGCCACGCAAGGGTATAATTGTTTTCTCTTTTCCATTTTTCGCCATTATCAGTGGCTCCTAAAATGACTAACAGCTTCAGGGTGTGTGTAATTACAGTACAAGTGTGTTTTCTCTTCCTCCAAACAGTGGATTGACGAGGAGCAGGGGTCATACAGAAATTGCTATTCTTCAGGTCAGAGGTCACTCAAACACAGTGAGCATTCCTCCGCTGCCTCTTCATCAGTGTGGCTTTGGAAACAGAAGCTGTCAATAGACAAGGTGATTACCTGTAACAATAGATTTAGGTTTGAATGAAGAGGATAAGTTCTAATTTGTGCATGTATAATTTACATGCAATGAAAGTTGTTTTGTAGTTTTTTAGCTCAGAAAAGTTTGTTATGTTTGCAATTTATAGAAAACCCATGTAAACATGCTTAACTATAAATTTGAAGAAAATACAACCTATTTAGAAATTCAATATTTTTCAAGTAGGCACAGCACAGCCTTGCCTTATTACTCCAGTGATTATATTGAAAGAAACACCATAATATTGCTATAATACAGAAGTTGTTAAACCGGCAATAAGTAGGCTATAAAGGTTGTGGTTATGATGTGGGAATTGTATAACTTCTCATTATTGATACCAACAGTGGCAAAATAACTGCATGGTAGCCTACTGTGGTAAGTAATAGCTTTTGTTTGGCGCCTATTTCAGTTTTGCACACACTGCTTTTACCTTTTTGACATGTAGCTTTTTTCCATTGTTTTGCTTCATAAAGTATTTATATTGTAAAAACTATCTATAACTATCTTTTTTACATAGGGCTAGTGGGTGGAAACATAGGCCTACATTCAAGCAAACACCCTCACGCATTAGCATTAGACTGAGCTACTCCTAGATTTTAACCTACCTCTGTTTAGCAGAATTATAGCTCACCTAAAGGTTTTTGTTGAGGCCCTTTTTTTCCTTGCCCCTTTTAATTGCTATAAGTAATTAATAGTTATAGTTCTATATTTTAGAGAGGTTCCTCGCTGCAGAACCAAATGGGCGGAGCAAGAGCTCTAGCTCCACCTCGCTGAGAGGGGGTTCAGCAAATAATGGAGCTGTCAGCAGGAAGTAGCAGCTACTAAAACAGGATGTCAAAAGTGCCTCCCTCAGATGCTGACGTTACTTTTTATGAAAACCCTTTATGGGACTCTTGTCCTAACATTAACCACAGTCTGGCTTCGGGCCCTAACCTTAACCAATCGCCGCCATCTCCAACTACTGCAATAAAATAGAAAGTTAAATATATATTATTTAAATAAACTAAGACCTATACATATGTTCCCTAGAGTGTGTCCCTAGAGAATGAATGTGAGAATGGATGGTTGTCTGTTAAAGTCTGTCTCTAAGTGTCAGCCCTAAGACCCAAAGCTGCTGGGATAGGCTCCAGTCACCCGCGAACCCTAACGGGACCAAGCGGAAGAAAATGAATGAATAAATAAATTAAGCTAAACCACTATTAGAAAGATTTTCTACACAAGATGGAGAACTTGAACATATCCATAAATTTACCTAAAAATATTGTTGGATTTCTTATCTATTTATCTATTTCCTTCATAATATATATATATATAACTCTGGAAAAAATTAAGAGACCACTTTAATATTAACAATTTCTCTGGTTTTATTATTTATAGGTATGTGTTTTGGTAAAATTAACATTTTTGCTTTATTCTATAAACTACAGACAACATTTTTCCCAAATTACAAATAAAAATAATGTAGTGTTTTTTTTTTTTTATATATACTTTTCCTTATTAAATAAGTTTTGGTTCAGGTGATCACCTAATCAGTAGAATGAGGTGTGACTGTGTTGGGATTCAACAGACATTGGAATGAAATGGCTTCCATACTTGTAGAGGTGCTGATTGCTAGAAAAAATATATTATATATATATATATATAATATATTTTTTCTAGCAATCATCAATAGTTTTCATTCACTCTTTGTTTATATATATATATATATAAAACAAAGAGTGAATGAAAACTATTGATCTTTGTCAAGTTAGGAAAAGTATACTTAAAAAAATATACTGTCTCTTTTAGAGAGATTAGTGACTTTAGACTGAGCTCCTTGTCCTATTTAAAATAATTTCCACAAATCATAATATTACTGTACCATTCCAAATGTGACATTTCTTTTTTTTTGTACTTACCAAGTGTAGCCTTTTCTTTGTTCTTGTTATAGGATTTTAAGTCAAAATACATTAAAGCATTGTGCTATATTGCAATTATCATCACAAATGACAGCACCTGGCACTTGCTGTTCCTCAGCTGCAGAATGAATACAGTGTATGGTACAATGACTCACCCTGAAGCCAACAACAGTGCATCAAAAGCCCGATGAGTTTTGGTCAACAAGCCAGGATGAAGGCAAACGCTGTCAAATCAGGCGGGACATAGACACATAACACAGTCTACATTTTTGGTAATGAATGTTTGCTTATTATGTGTGACCAGTAAACACTCCCTTGAACGTGATGAAGCAGCCATTGCACACAGCAGAACTGGTTGCTCAATAGAAATGTCACACTGCAATAAGTATGCAATGACATGCTCTTTACTCACTCTTTTACTGTCCAGAGTGCAGTCTGTGAAGGATGTCCCTGGAGAGGCTGATGGGAAGTGTAGTGTTGGAATGGTAACATGGTGCCGTGTGTGATTTAGGTAAAGTTAATGTGTTTAATGAATAGCCTTCATCAAATGACAGGAGGACCCAGAGAAATCTTACGCAGACACACTTTCTTGCTGTTAAGCAGGAGTGCTAACCACTCTGCCACCATGCTGCCTAAGAGAGTTTGTGTGTACACCCTGTTCCACATGCTCACACTCTTTAGGTGCTACTCCACAGTATATCCCAGTGACATCTCAATACAGCATCTCTCTATAGAAAGTCCAGATTACTCAGTTAATTATTTTACAGCCTGAAAGTCATTTACTTCAGACAGCAGGTTGTGATTTCCAATCCACAGCAGTCCATGTTTTAGCAGCATGCCTGTCACCTTTTAATGGGAATGCATCCAAGGTGACCCATAATAGGCTTCCACTTTTTCTCTGTGCGTTCACGGCAGACATCCAAGTCAGCGGGCTATAAGCAGTTCTGTTAATGACAGGAAATGGGAGCACCAGATTAGAGGACGTCAAATTAAAGCAGAAGGAAGACAGTGAGAGCCACAAAACATGTGACTATTGTAAATATTCCTGTAGTATTATAGTTTTTCCTGACAATGAGGTTGCAGTTAACATATTGCTTGGTAAGAGGAGAAAAGACTTGAGTGAAATATTTAACTGTTTTAATGTTACATTTAAACTCAAATCGATCACAACATCAATTTTCAACTGTTTACTTTGCTTTTTTTTTCTGTTACTTATGTGCTTGTGTGTGGTCTGCTCTTTCATAAACGGCCAGAGCAAAATCATAATATGATACATGCAAATAAAAAGAACCAGTTGCTTTTCTGAAAAGGCACTATCCATGACAAATAAAAGTATAAAAATTCATGGAATATGCCAAGCGCTTCTGACAGCACATCACACAAGTAGGCCATTAGATTTGTCCTGTGCAGTGGGGCAAAGATGGCTGATGCTTTATTGAAATGTACAATGACATGCAGGGAGCAGTTGGTGTTGTTTTTAAGATGCATGAAAAAGGAAACAGTGAGCAAGGGCATGGGTTTTTCATTTGCATTTAAGCTCCACTGCCTCTTGTCTCTGTTATAAACACACAAAGCCATGGATTCAGTAAGACTAGTGCTTATTAAACATTAACCCAGCAATGGATGAATAAAAAAATATATATTATTTGTTTTTATAGAGTTTAGTGGCTTTTGAGCCTAACAGTGATTGTATGTGCAGTAAACATTGTCTATCAGCTACTGTGTATATTAAACACATCTCAACAAAGGAGCACTTGTAGTTTCTAAAAATGGGCAAACAGACAATTTACAACCACAAAAATCTGTCTTCTGTCGGAGCAATGTCATTTATTTTTAAATGTCACACTACGCCTGACTTTCTATCAAGCCCTTTCCCTGGCTGGCAAATGTCCAGAACTGCTATTGCATATTTTTAGATCGCCTGCACTGATGAAAGCCTTACATTCAGCAAAGGAGAAAAAGAAGCAGTGATCGAGCGATGTGAGGGAACCTTTAGAGAACAGCTGCTTTGTGTCAAGCCACTCACTGCTGGGTAGACAAGACTGTGCAGGGGGCCAATGGCCTGCTACATAATAATGCATAAATGATCTTTCAGGCTGTATGACGTGCTCCAAAGGGTCCCTGGCAACAATTATGCACAAGCTGCTTGCTGCCAAGACAGTACATGAGCCGTAATCACTTCTAACATATGCAAGGCGAAACAAAGGAGCAGACTGTGTCACATGATAAAGATTTTGCCCACACCATTAAAGAAATGAGAACATGAGGTACTGAGGAGCACTCCCTATGCATCTTGCCTTAATGTTCCATTTGTGTCAGTGACTTTTGTTAGATGACGGCCAAGTGTCATGCAGCCTTTTTATGACAACTAGAAGTATTTTATTACCACATGTTAACTAGAAATGTTCCTGATCCTCATATTTGCCAGTGTATGATTATAGTTTTCTATGTGCACACACCAGTCACTAGTCAGGAAAGGTAATTGGGAATGTAGTGCAAATATGCCAGAAGACTCATGGCACACCGAGGAGGTATTAGAACTGGGGGGAAATGAAATCTGCCATAGAACCTGATAAACCCAATATTAATTACATTGCTTATTTCTTATATTACCGCCCCCCTTGGAACCAATTAGTAAGTTGAGATGCTTCTTTTCAGTTTAATGAGGTCTAAGTAATGATAATGAAGCTCATATTCATGCCAAGGATTTAAAATAGGCAAAAGAAACCACAAAGGAGACTCCAAATGAAATATTTTTGACAAATTATGCCAGAAAAGCTGTTATTTTTATTGAAAAAAAAGGGGGGAAATTAGACGTCAGTTTCAGCAGAAAATGGTTATTCAGGATCTTATTATAGTTAAAGAACTATATCTTTAACAAGTGGCGGGCAAAAGATTTAGAAATTCTGTTAAATTCTGTTGTGAGTGCCCAACAGTGAAGTGACAAGTTCATTGTTTAAAGAGCACACTGAGCCTGAGGAAAGCAGCAACTAAAAAAAAAAAACAACTAAAAAACATCCTGTGACAAACGACCAGTTTAAAGGATCTTAGTATTGTTTGTGTGGGCAAAAAGGCAAAAGTCAGCTGGCTTTACTGTGGTAGAGAACATATTTGCTGGAGTTTGTTGGAGCAATGTTAGTGAAAGACTAGTCTGTGCCATTATAATATTGATGTAATATTTATAAGTGAGGTGGTGGTGGATGAATCACTGGATGCTGAGACTCTTTTCAATCCATATGCAGTGAGTCATGGAACTTGGATGGATTATTTTGTTTATTGTATGTTCATGTGTGTCTGCAACAAAAACATCCAAAAAAGAAATCAGAAAAACTATAATGACACCTAACAACAATACAACATCAAGTTAAAGTGAAAGCTTGATTGCAGCGCCGAAAAAGCTATTGACATGTCTGAGATGCATTTACATTATCACAATCTAAGCTGTCACCATTTAATATAGTACAGTAGAGTTTAATAGTAGCAACATCTTTGGAGTTTGTTTTACACAAACACGAATAGCATCTGTAATGTCTGGCTGTAACTTCAGACTATTTATAGATTAAAGCCAAACAAAGTCTCTTATCAAGTGTCAGGTTTTCTTCTCTCTCATATTTAACCATATATTTACAATATCGCTGACTTAAAAAGTATGTATCTTATACCTTATATGAAAATCTAAACATCCTCATTGTATTTAGTCAAGTTCAGGTTATAAACAGAAACTCTTACAGAATTTGCGTTAATAAGACCATTTTTATTTGTATGTATAATGTTTCTTTCTGTGTCTTTTATGGAATGGAGTCTTGGTGACACTTTAAGACAGAAGCCAAAAGGAACACAAGGGATTTGCGTTATAAAGGTAAATATATCATGTACTTGGAAGATTCTAACTTATCATAAAAAATTGTATTTGATAGAATTGCATTAAACTCCTACTGCTTTACAACTCAAGGCACCTCACTGGTTTAAAACAACTGTATTATAATAAATGATATACAGTGTTTTGCCTACAAGGCTTTTATATTTTCAGGTATAGCAGTATAGTAGTAGACACACTAGAAAACCCATGCTAGTTTAATGTGAAGCACTCCCCCAGCTATGACAGTACTTGTATTTAACCAACAGCAATTATACCACATAAGCTGTTAAGTGTCGTCCATGGTGATATGTATCGAACCTTCCTGTTGCAATGTGACTCTTTTATTAATGCTCGGGGATTCTATGTAGTAGCAAATACAATAAAGAGCTGGCACAGTGTTTAGAGAGGGAAAAGCTGGCTAATTAATTAGGCTGTGGGCCACAGAAATTCATTTTGCATTTAAGCGTTGTGACCACAAACCATAGCCCCTGAACAGAATAGGCTGAAAGACTTCAATTAAACATGCTGTTTAAACAAATATCCACAAGCTTAGAAGAGCTCTGTGGTATGAATAATTCATGGTGTAAAAGAGGAAATAAATGGGAAATGCTGAAATATGTAAAACCTAATTGTAGCTGTAAGCATACAATAATAATTAGGCCACTGATTGTCCTCCGATTCATTTACTTAGAAATATATTTTAGTTTCCAACTGCAGCTAACAAGCCAAATGCTTCAAGTAGTTTATTGCCAGTAAAATCCTTTTTGCCATCATGCATACACGTTTTGCCTCTCCTCTATAATAAAGCCATTAAGTCATTCAAAATCAATTTTACAGCCTATCTAAGATGGCTTATCGTGCGGTCAGTGGGCCCTCAAAGTCAGAGAGTTACAACATCCGGTCAAAGTGAGTTTGTTGAGCTCCGGATGTAGAGATGCCCTGGCTGAAGCTGCATGCCACTTCTCATTGGCACTGCAGCCATGCAGGAATGACACAGAGCATGTTTGAGAGGAGGTCTAAGAGGGGGACAGAGGAGAATGTATGTCAAAATAATGTGCCTCCAGGATGCATTATATAAGGCTATTAAACTGTCAGTGTCTAAAACAAGTGCATCAAGGATACAGTCTTTGTCTATGGCAGACAAATCCATTTTCATGTTTGTTTCATTGTGAACTCTACCAGCAAGTGATTCCTTTTGTTGGGTGTAATAAAACCGTCTTGATCTTTGTTCTTCACTAAAGCTTATGAAAAGATTTTCTACTGAATGGAAATAAAAAACAAGGATATGTAACAGAAGAAAACGTAAAATGACATGACTCGACAGTTAAATTGTCTTTGTGTTTAAAAATGTGTTTAGGAGGTATTAAAAGGGCAAGAAAGATGGAGATAAATATATGCTATGGGTGCTATAGAAATGGCAAAAGGCAACTGTGTGTGGAGAAAGAGGGGAGTGAAATAGATATCACACAGAGTAAAGTATTTATGACTTAACTCTGAATAAATTATACTGTTCAGTAGATACTTAGAAGTGAATTACATTTGCTTGTACTCCCAGCTCAGCCATTCTACTTATCTTATCTGGTAATGCATAATCCTTGCACATACAGGCTGGAGAACGTTGGAGATGGTTGTACTATGATGTGCTCAGTGTTGGGAATCAATGACCTTTCAGTTTGGAGCAGTTTGACCCTGCTAAACCAGTTGTTGGTGGGATGGTGGAAGTGAGTTCATGGAGGAGCTGAGCCACCTCGGGCGGCCAGTATCTTCTCTTTGTCCTTGTCTGCACACCTCCACACTATATGCTCTGCACCACCACTGGCACTATTTCTACCATTGGAAGCATTACCCACCCTTGTCAATCACACTTAAAATTTAAACTAAAGTTGTATATTTTAGATTATTACTTTTTCTTTCACACTTTTCCCACGGACATGTGCAGGGGTCAGGAATTGAATGATCCTCAGAGGAAATTCACTGGCCAGCACTTTACAGAACACAATTTGTTCTCTTTTGTGCACTGTTCACGCTCTTTGCACCAAATAAATACCGCACCTTATGAATCATGCCACAGAGGACAAGTCTAAATGCACACGGAAGCCGGAGAACAGCCCTAAGCATATCTAAGAGAGTGGCAGGCAGTAATCTGTAAGTAGAGCTGTAGGGTGGAACGCAGGCCACCTTGTCCAAATCACTGAGCATGCACAAGCAGCTACTCTAGGGTCATTCAGCTAATGGACTTCTGCACACACACTCTTTGCTATAAGGCAACCAATATTGACATGCACTGGTGAGATTGTTGCTTATGCACTGTCAAAAGAAATGATTACTGGGGCCACACATTTGGAGTGAACAAGGCTAAGACTCGATCTCTTTCCAGTGTGTTCTGTCCTACAGGTATTTAATGAGAGGCAGGCAGTTTGCTGACTTAATGTGAAATAGAGACTGCTTGGAATAATTTTGTTTTCAGTAAATGAGTTGATTAATCAATGTAGTAAGGGTTTTGTATTATGTGGATTTTTCATTTCGTTCACCAGCATGTGCAGTTATGTAAAAGATTAACCCCGCAGAACCTAAAATTCACAGTGGCTTTTTTCTGTTCTGAGCTTTGACACAAATGATAAAAGTACTGATCATGGATGTACTGTAAGATCTGGATGGTACCACAACCTCTTTCATCCGCTGGACAATTGTGGCAAAATAAACAAATACAGTAAATACCCTGCAAAGAAAAAGGTCAATCTTTTTTTTTCTCCCCCCGAAGCCGCTTCATATTTGGACTTTCTAAAAGGATAAACATCATTTTAAACTACCCTGTCCATCTGTTAGTTCACTTTGGTAAGACACAATATGGTCCATTTGGAAATGTAATGTACAGCTGCATACTGCATGTGACTGTCAGCAATTAATGGATATCTGAAGTTTAAAACACAATTATTTTAATATTCAACGCGTCTGAATTAACATTGTAACAAAACATCTTGTGCTCTAGGCAAGGCAATTTTATTTATATAGCACAATTCATACCCTGGGTAATTCAAAGTGCTACAAGAAATAAAGTACATACACCTTTATACAATGCATCACATAGGCAAATGGGAAAGCAATGAGAGGAGTTTTTTTTCTTTCCTGTAGAGAATGGAAAGCCTTGTGACATCTTGTGATCATGTGACCAGCATATGTCAGTGACAGACAACACTGATGGTGTCACTCCCTGCCTAGATCTGTGTTCTGCAGTCAGGACAGACTCTTTTTGAAGTCTGATGATATCGCTGGCTATAACACAATACAGTGACATATTTGCCTGTCTCAAGACAACACAAGAAATTGTATAATAATAACAAAAAACGTGTGACTCCTTTATGTTTGAGGTGTTATAAGATGTTGAAGATGGGTCTGAATACGTCTGGCACGTCTCAGGACCCTGTTACTACATGTGATTGACTCCTTTCTAAACATCTACCATAGAGCCAAATTTCTATTGGCAAGGACACAACTGATCCTTTGCCCCTGTAATCTTGATTTCCTCTGGTAATACCAGTCACCGTGAACCCATGGCATTTCACTGGCTTTAATGATTGGCCCAACGGTCTGCAGCCAATGGCCTTCTTGCCACCAATTCATGACCCGTCAACCCCAATCCTCCCACCAATCCAACAGGCACGCAACACACAGCACAAAACAAATGTCTCAGTGTCGGAATCAATCGAGACAGGCAGCCCATCCTGCTCTCATAAAACTGGCATCTCATTTATCCAGGGCTAAGAACTAGCCATACTATGGGAAATGGAATGACAGGGCATTTACACTTTTAGTAGCAGATGGTCGTGAAGGATTTGAATTGTAGTCTCTTGAAAGTAGTCTCAATACACATTGAAATCTTAATTCCATTGCTCTTTTGTTGACACAGGAGCACTTTCTGAAGGATATACTATTTGTGAGTGTGTGATACTTATTTCTCTCCCTTAATGGACACATGGAGAGGTGATTTATTAAATGGTGTCAGAACAGGAAGTCTTCTGACACATAGTATTGAGCGTATTTAAAAGACCCCTTCCTGATATGCTTGAGGTGTACCAGCGGATGGAGGTAATTACAGACACCCAGGACCTGCACACCTATGCAGCTTTGTCTGTCTTAGAAGTTTTGACAACATTCAGCTTTTTCTTTTCTCTTCAGTTCTGAGATCACAATTATTTGCCATAAAACTAACTTACACCTGCCTCATGAAAACGAAAGTTGGACTTCAGTGTTTTCAGTCATTTTCTATTCAGTTCAATTTCACAGGGGAATACAATCACACAGATCAAATTGTGGGTAAGCATTGAAGCACGAATATCAACTGTAATAGTTCAGGGATTTCAATGCAAAGGCACCACATATCTATGCAATCTTCACTAGTGAAATGTGGAGGTTATTGCGGCCACGTCTTTATGAAGAACTGCCACTTTGTAGTGTGCCTGCCTAAATGATGGATTATTATTAATGCATTTAATGGCTTAATCCAATTCAAATGCATGTATGTGTGACAGGCTAATTAAATACAAGCAAACCAAACCAGGCACACTACGGTGACCTTATGAAGTGTGCTATAAGAAACTTTTATAAAGCCTTGTTTATTAATGACCCCTGAACTACTGCTGTAGCAGTTTTTATACAGAGAGTGTGTCAGAAGATTTATATGGCTTCTAGTCATACATCTAAATACCTCCTTGCCCAACTGTTGTGTTCAATTTTGTTCACATACCCCACTCTCTTTTCCACTTCTATCTTTCTAAATTGCTTATAAACGTTGTAATAATGTAGCCTACCCATTTGCACAACACTGGTGATGCAATACTAGCTTGCAAGCTGGATTCTCACAAGATTTGTGAGTTCACAAACTCACTAAAGTCTATCTTGTACTGCTCCGGGCAATGTGTTTGTTTTCAACCCCCTGCTGGTTTGGACCAATAATGTGGCAGTACCTTTGTGCTTTGATGACTGAGCGAGCGTAATATTAATGTAAACAACTTACTGACTGGTGCTTTATCCAAACCCCGGCCAGGTATTCATCTAAAGTACCTGCTGTTTCTAGAGCAGCTGGAATAGGAACATTTATAACATTTATATTACTGTTTTAATCTAATAATATTATATAACATAATAACTGTAAAAAAGGAGACACTAATACCTTGTCTGAGCTTTATTATCAAGGATTTAAAGGATTTGTGACGGCAAGCTTTGGCCACATGCTTGCATACAACAAAACAGAAAATGAAAATAACTTAATATACATACATCTTTTCAACGCATTCATGGCGATTCATGAAGGGGAGATTATTGCTGGATTGCATCAGTCTAACGCTGAGTACAGGACGTTTATGTAAACTCTTAACTTCAGCTTGGTCTAATTTACTTTTGTAAAAAAAAAAAATCAACAGCTTCCTTTGTTTTGTGGAGGTTAGGATGAGGATGGACGGAGTTTTCAGCTTCTGTGGCTTTAACCTATTTTATTTAATTCTTCCAATGGAAAAAAATCAATCTGTTTGCTCATTGCTTTAATGTTTCTGGAAAATTGTAGGATTAAAGGTGTTAATGTTAGAAGATATCGATTAGGCAGGATATGTAAAAACCTTTAAAATGTTATGCTGTACTAACAATACTATATGCAACATCATACACAGATTACACACAATATGCACAATTCTAAAAGATTGCATTGCATAATTTTTGCATATTTTTGCACAGATTTCGCTCACTTCTGAAACAAAGTAAATCTATGTCACCTGTTAAACTATAATATAGAGCAGTGGGTGTAACCGTAGTAGTGGACTCACCGATCATGTGGATGGTGGTTCGTCCAGGCCGTGTCCCAGGATGCTGTGGAATGGTGTCATAGAAAGTGGCCTGACAAAGCTGAATGGCAGTCACACTGAGCCAGAGGCACAGGCAGAGCAGCCACGACATGACAGGACACATCTGCTGTGGACCGGCAAGACGTGAAGTCAGAGCACAATATATCATGCACTCAACAATATCAGCACCAAAACGCAAACATTTCCAGAATCATCAACAGAAGTAAATTAAAAAGTCAATGTTTTGGTCTATAATTGGTCTCCTCAGTGGGGTCGTTTAGTCATCAGGAATAATCATTAGCATCATTATATAAGCATGACTTCTTCAGTGTACGTCTTCCTAGTTCGCCCTGTCTTGTCCCTGAGCCACAACACAGCAAAATGTGGAGTGATCCCTGGGGAGATTTTCCATGCAGCAGATATTTCCCCTGACAGGCTGACTCCCTTTAACTCCTGAGATCTGCTCAACCCCCCCAGAAAACTCAAACTTAAAGAAAGATAAGATTTCACAGGCAGACTGCTGCTGAGGCTTTTCTGTATCTGTCAGAATAATGTGACAGTGACATAGCAGTAATAGGAATCAAAAGACTTGTAATGTTTCAGGATGCTGTTTAGAGCAGAGAAAAAGTAGAACATAGTTTGCTTCTGGTCATGGAAGAAGGTTTACTGAGGAGATATTTCAGTCACATCAAAAATGTTACATGCAATGACAGTCAGACAAGAAATTGAAGGAGTTTGACTTTTGAGAATTGCATTAAAATTAAAACTTTTACTATGTTGATGATATATTAATATAGGAAAAGATATAACACTATTAGAGATGATATCCTTTCTTGTGTTTTGCTCTATTTCTTGCACAGTCTTTTTGTTTTCTTTTTATTGTTACATGTATCATTTTCTATTGAAATAAGACCAACTGCTTAAATTTAGTAAAAGATTTTTTTTTATCCTTACCTGAACAACCCGACAACACGTGTATAAAGGTCTCAAAACAATGCCATAAATCCATGCATAATGTAACGCTGAATCCAACCAGTAGCTCTGACTCTGTCTCGAAGTAGCAACTCCAGTGACTCCCGCTCCACACTTTGATAGCAACAGTCCAGTGAATCAGAAATGACCGTCTGAGTCGAGTCAAGAGATTTAGAGCTCTTTCAGTTCCAGCTCAGAAATATCACTGCTTCTCTTCGAGGACTTGTTTCCACTGACACTCATTTCATTTGCCCCTTTGCATTTAAAGGCACGTGCAGAGTGCTCTTTAATGAACTGTAGTGGAATCTCTTCTTTCAGCGTCTGCATCCTTTCAGCGAGAGGCAGCCTCTGAGCAGTTGCTCTGGCCCCCTCCCCTCTCAGCGAGCACTAAGAAATGCTCCCATACGGCTCAGTGTAAAGGCTGTATCACACGTCTTAGAGCCGACTGCCTCCAGATTAGTTGGCATGGTGGGATTTTACTTGATTATATACTTCTGATAGATGGTTATCAGGGACACTGGCAGTGATCAGGAAGCTGTGACCACCCAATTTACAAGTATTTACATTTAGAGAGGATTCCTTTATCAGCTAAGGCAAAGTTTCACTTGTGTTCTTAGTCAGTTGTTCTCTGCAAGTAGTAGTAGATTAGAAGAAGAGAGCCTAAAAAAAAAAAAAAAAAAGGTAAAACTTACTTTAAGAACAAAGTCTATATTCATAATTGGTGTTACAAGAAATGTGTAAAAAGAAGATTCAAAAACAGAAGTAGAAGCAAAAGAATTGTGGCAAATGGCGAAAAAAAATGGGTAAAAGTATACTTTCACCTAATTTTACTATTAGGCCACTTCCTTCATTCATTCATTTGTTCATTTTATACTGCTTAGTCCCGTTAGGGGTCGCAGGTGACTGGAGCCTATCCCAGCAGCTTTGGGCCTGAGGCGGGGTAAACCCTGAACAATGGCAAGTTAGTCGCAGGGCTAACATTTAGAGACAGACAGTGACAGACAACCATTCACTCTCACATTCATTCATTAGGGACACTTTAGAATTGCCAATTAATCTATAGATTCAGGGGTGAAGATGAGAAAATGAACTGGCCAGAGAAAAGTCAAACAAGTGCTGATACTGAGACTAAATCAGCGTGGATCATTCCTTGCCACCTCTACGCCATGTTCAGCTCCACTTTTCCTGCATTGTGTCTGGATGTTTTATCACTAGCATGCAGAACATGCCCAAGGCCTGCAGCTCACGAGCTCACGCTGCCATCTCTATGGTATAAAGACTTCACTTTTTATTTTGATGCTTGCTCAGGAAGACAGGGTGCATTCCCAGTTCAGCAAGGAGGGAAGTGTACCCAGAGTGAGGAGAACAGCGAGAAACTGCTTCAGATGTAGGCACATTACAACAGCATTAATGTCTAAAGCTTTGGCACACTCAACTGTGCTGAGGGGAATTGGGACATATGAGAGCAAGCCAAATAGCATAAATTGCTGAGTTGTTCCGACAGAACAATAGTTCCAGGAAATAGTCGGCCATTAATTAAAAAAGAGAAACTCAACCCGGGCTGACACCATTGACACGGCATGGCTGAACTTTTTCATACCATCTGCTTCAGAGGAAGTTTTTGGAAAATATGTAAAGTTAAGAGCTTCCTAAAAGCTCTCAAATGTCAAATGCTAGTCTAAAATCAATAGCATTATTGATTTAACGCAAGCTCAAAGTCAAACTTAACCATCAGAAATAAAACAACTCCTGACTTCAGTTGTAGATGTCTCCCTATCAAGTTAGGTACATCCAATTAAAATGTAATAGATTCTTTTATTTTTAAATGTTTCATTAGACTGATAGAGTCACAAATTAACAGCATCATCAGCTTTTCAAAATCAGATTGTACTTCCACAGGTAAAAGTAAATGACTCGTAACAAATGAAGTTTTTGTTTCAAAGCATAAACCGTACAAAACACTGATAAGGATTCTTTCAACAATAGTGTAATATCTCTTTCTGTGTCATTCTGGCAGTGCAACAATGCAATCAAAATGATTTCTTGACCTCCACACCAGCCGTTTTTGTCTGGAGAAAGTTCATGCACCACTGATTCTTTGGTGTCCTCTGAATGCTGACTGCTCTCTGAAAAAGAAACTCTGAAAAGGGAGACTTTTTTTTATTTTATTTAGGAACGGCCAAAGGGGATGTCTTTTAAATCTCAAATGTTGGGTACAGATATTGCCAGAGAGCAAACTCCCCTAGGCTTTTGGCCACATGTATATGGTTTCAGACAATTATGTTTCATATTTAATGGTGTGGTCTTAACGCTTGTCCAGTTACATGTCAGATTTTCACTCCATGCCTCTAAGATAAGGTGTTAGCTGCTAGTCTGTGCCTAGGGTGTCTAAGCAGACTAGAAATGTCAATAAATCGTTGTGTTTTGCTCGAGTAAGACTGGAGATGTAGTAGGGAGAGCTACAGAACAGTTTTCTATTTAACAGAGCCCTTAGCGGAGCCTCTACTCGTGTCACAACAGGATTCAGTAAAGCTTCTGGAGCCCTAAAATAAAATGTGACATTTTAAGATGATATTATGTTTGATTACAATGACACCATACCCACAGGGCCGAGTCCTATCAGACATGGACAACAATGTTATTTTGTAGATCATATCATGCATCACCACACAGTGCCTTTTCACCAGTAATGCACAGGATAAAAGTTATACTCATCTACTGGCATTTAAACAACAACAAAAAAAACTATATTTCTGTAGGATTTGATCTTTTCTCTGAGATCAATAAGTGACTGCAGTGAACAAACAGTGGAAGTGTTAGGAAAGCCTTTCAAGTGATGTAATACATTTGCATTTTCATTGAGTGTTTTTGTTTTCTGAAGCATTCTCTTCTCCTTTTTGGAAAGGTCAATGGAAAACGGTTTGGTGTCTACTTTATCTGCATGAGTCAACCCTCAAGTTCAGCCAAGTAAGAAATAAGATTATCTTTAGAGAAGGCGCTGTGTGAATCTGGCCTTTGAATCTTATTCAGAGGAGTATTAATGTCTTAGAGTGGAATCAGCCCAAACTGCTATTAGAATAACCAAAGTCTCGAGAAGGATGTTTTTCATTTCGCTGAGCCCTTCATGTTTAATGGATATTGGGTGTCTCACCTTACATCAGTTGATCTTAACATTTAATAGATTCTTTTAAGGATATTAATCTTTTCTATTATATGTTTGGGCTGGATAAGAGTGGGGCACATTTCTCTCAGCTGTAACAAGTCATTAACTTCCCAGACACAAACCTTTCTGCATTTGGGGTGCAAAATGAGAAACAGAGGAAAAAAGCAGAAGAACAGCTAACAGTTCCAACCTAATGCATGTCAATGTTATTTATAGTATTTCTAAAGCACGTATTGTAAAAACTGCCTATGCAAATGCCTTTTTCTCCATTATTCCCTCAGTCCAAATGACATTTAGAGAGAGCAACATGATTTGATCCCACCATTAAGTCAAATGTCATTGCATGCACATTAGGACATTTTTAAATGAACACAGAGAATTACAGGATTGTTGTCCCTGGGTGAAAAAAGAGCCAGCACATAGAGAGCAACACAACTAGGTATTCTTTTAGGCCAAACTGCTGATGACAGTCTCCAGAGAAAGCAGATGCTGTAGCCTTCTGGCTTGGGGCTTCACCGTTCCATTCCAGTGACTGCCTGTGTGCCCCCTGAGATCTGCTACTGTAAAAACTGCTCTCCCTCGTGGCACACAGGTGAAGGAAATAGTAATACAATAGGTGGCTCTTTATGCTTTTAAAAATGTCATCAGCACTCTGCGCCTAGCTGCAATAAGTGCAAAGAGTCAGTTTAATAATTAAAATAAAGCATGTGTGCCAAGTGTGATATGTGTCTTTTAAGATGCACAGTCTGAAACACGGTGGCTTCAAAGAAAGGACATTTAGTTGAGATATTTCTTCTGAAAGTCATCATTCATTCATTCCGTTTTGCTTTTATCATCTAACACTGAAGCCATGTTGGCTCCATCATGTAATTAAACTTGCTCTGTGTGTAATGCCTAAATTCATCACCTGAGATAAATCAGCCTGTCAAATCAACCAATCAAGCCAACCGTGCAAAAACAGGCACAGCTTGTTTTAAAGCATAGACATACTGTGCTTCTGTGGTTAGTGTCTGTGCTCAGCAAGACCTTCTACAATGTTCCACTATTTATCTAGAATGACTGTGGTTTATGGGTTAACTGTAAAATACAGGTTACTTAAAAGAAAGGGCAGAACAAACATGTCATTGTTTTATGGATGTCTGTTTGAAATACATATTACCATCCATGCTGCTCTGGTATTCAGCAGAAATGGTGGTATGTTTGTTATTAAACATCAGCAGAGACATGATTTAGCCACATCTGTCAGAGATGCTTTTATCTGGGGTGCTCTCCTTAAAGGATTCAGTAGAAATCTCTAGTCTAACCTCTCTGACAAGGTCAAAGAAGCTCATCCAACCTTTTGTGTGAAGCACTTAAGACAAGAAAATGTAGCCTAAACTGTTAGATGCCTGCTGTTGGGAGCTCTCTAGAGTTGATTATGGAGACCAGCCCCGGCACTCTCTGTGCTATTTGTTCTGGGCCACTGCCGTCTGAATATGACTTGAGTAGCTTGAGGAACCTTCCCATCGGAGGTCAACTCAAACCTTTCTGTAGGGGATTTTGTGTTGCCTGGATGGTCAAAAATATGAGATTCTATTACAGCGGCAGCACTGTGTCACTACTCCCAGCTGGATTCACAACATGATTACAACACAGCTGATTTAACATCCAAAATGTTTTATGAATATTTTTTCCAAGCTGTTCAAGTGAACTTTGCTCCAACCATTACTGTGCTCACTGTTTTACCCCCACATCCACAGGCATAATAGGAAAATAGCTAATATGAAAAAGTGAAATTGTATTTTTTTCCTCTGTAAAGAGAAATGATTGCATATCAAGTTGGCTGCTTGAAGTACCTCCTGTGTATGACTCCTGTGTGGTGGGAGAGGAAGCATTTTTCTTCCAGCCAATGGAAGAGTGAGTCAGGTTTATGACTATAGGGAGCAGAGGGTGGCCTTTATTTCCCTGAGAAGAGTCATTATTATTGCCCTGCAAATTTATGGCTTGCTTCTGGAGAGAACCTACCAGCAGAGTGCCTGTCATTTCTCTTACTACCTTATGCATTATTGATAAGTCTGTGGTCCTATCATCCATTGTGTGCTATTGTCATAACTCAGAAGCAGAAACAGCGCACATATTGTACTGTAGATGTGTCGAGCCAGTCTTTCTGTTGTTTTCGCTACTGTATTTCATGCCACTATTTTTCATGAGAACTTTCTGTTGGAACATAATACAGTGTGATAAAAAGGACTGATATTAGCAATTCTGTCCAGTTGTGTAAAGATGAATAAAGCCATTTCTTACACAACACCAAATTTCCAAAAGAATCTGTGGCAAGAAAGGTTTTGTTGTTTAATTTAGCTTGTACATACACATAGTTAAATAAATTGCAAAATGCTTAAAGTTCCAATATCATGTGCAAAGACAGTCTGAACATTTTAATACTGCTATGTTGTATTAGCTACAGCCTGATATTGCATATTATAAAATATGGTATTTTCCAGAACCTTGGTTATTTTGTGGCATCATCTGTGAAATAATTGTGACTCAGTGCTTTTTTTTAAAGTGTGACACAATTTGAATGAACTGGTGCTAAGCTGGAGATATATCTGGTGATAGCTTAGAAACCACTATAAGGTCTGTCGCTGCTCTTTTTTTATCTACAATTGGATTTAGAACCTTTTTTTTTTTTTTTTTAAATGAAGGTACCAAGCATTGATTGTAATTTTGAGTTTTGAAGGCTTAGGAATGTAAATAAACTTGTAATAAATAAGGTAATATTAAGCACAGACAGGAGCCTCAGCTAATACACACAAACCTTCTAAATTAATTCTAATTAATATAAATGTAAAATACAGGAACTTTGTGGCATTTTGCATTTGACCCACATTGGTATATCACGAAAAATGTCCCTCACTGCACCTGTACATCTACTTCTGTAAAACAAGGTCGCTTCAGTGAGCAACTCAACCACTGCTAAAGCCTGAACCACTGATTAATTCTTGAACTCTGCTTTAATTAATATTTCTGTCTATTAAATGATAAATGGGAGCTATTAGTGACCGACTCAGCAGGCTCAAGGGGAAATAATTAGATCATCATTTTGTTACAGCATAATAAGGATTGGTGTCTTGCAACAAAGGATGGCCTCCTTTAACTCTGTCCTTCACCCGGCCATGAACGGGCCGCTGTTCAAAGAGAGGAGAAGAAAAAGCTGCATCAAAGCTGAGACACAGAGCATCTTTCATTTCCCTTTATCAAAAGTGCCAGTAAAACTGCCACCACTATCATTTCAACGTGCACATACTGGGGCTGCATGTGTAGTTAAAGGATACAAACACAGCACAGCCACTAAACAGGTTCATCAGTGGTGTTTTATTTGGCACCTCCCACATGTGGCACCTCTTTCTCTTTGTCACTTCCCTTCACTGCTCCTCTCACTGAAGGACCCTTCAGACCAACAGTAATCATCCTATTTAGACAGCTGAGAGGGCTGCTTTCTGCTGTTGTGTAACGATGGCTGCAATTGCAATCATGCTCTTCAACTATGGCATGATGAGGTTACTTCAGCTCTTTAGTGCACATTTCATTTATTAGTTTGTTTATGCATAAGCAGTTGGACTGAAGAGATACATGTTTCTAAAAACTACAAATCATACAGTGATTATTCGGACTGGCTTTTTAAGTTTTTGTTAGTTTTATTTTGAAATACCTTTTCTTAAATAGTTCTGCCCAACAGCAAGCCATCCTTATGGCCATGCAAATCATTAATATAGAGGTGTTCTTCTGCATGAGGGGAAAAGGAAATGGCTTTTAACTATCATGCCAGGCTTCAGTAGTGACTACATTCAACAAAGAAATACCTGATAATGTCTGCACTTGTAAGCACTTAAAGTTTGATAAAGAATAGCTTAGGCTTTCCTTTCAAGAATACCTGAACAAAATTAATTTGAGCTTTTTATACTTTATTTGTTGGAAATTAGATTCCTGTCAGTGTGCCAAAGACACTATCGTATGTACAGAACAGAAAAACTGTGAAGCATGTTATTTAACACAGACAGTGCAACGCAACCCCCTCCACTGCAGCCTACATATCCAATGTGATCATGTGATCAATGCCAGAAGCTACAAAACAATGCAAAATGATGTGGTACAGTACATGATCATTAATTACACACTGATGTTAGTTTACATTATTCCGGATGCCAAAGAAAAAGACCTATGGGCAAACAGAGTAGGCCGTGTCCATGAATCTGTTTCAAGTGAATTCCTTTTGGAAACCATTTTTAAATCTCAAAAGGGTCCACAGCGGAGGTACACAGTACACACTTTAATAAAATACACTGGATTGAAAGGAAAACTGTAGTGTTCCCAGTTACAGAGTCTGAGGCAATGGTGAATCACTAGCTCCTCTGTTACCTCTAAAATGATCTATTAACAGCAATAAAAACCTAATTCCAACAACCGACATTATGTGTACAAGGATTATGTGTACACTATTTATATATATATTTAAATATATCATTTATAAAGAGGCACAATGATTTTTACAGGTGTATTTGTGTTAAATGTTTTGTATAATATGAATTGACCAGTTAACATTTATGAAACCTATTCAGTTGAAAATGAGGTTTTAAATTACCTTCAGCACAACTGTTGGATACCGATTTAAAACGCATACTCTACCAAACCCATAGAGTTCTTACACAGTGCACGCTGTAACACTCCTCTTGTCATTTCCTGAAAAACTGAAAGGAGAAAACCTGTAAGGGTTTCTTTCAAGACGTTTTATTGACTTGTCCATGTGGTTTATAGGTTTCTAAATGGCTTCACTTCTCTTTAGGAAAAGAATGGGAATTTAATCACAGACGTTTGGCAGGCTGAGTAAGGCAGCTGTGACAGTCAACAATCTCATCATGTCACTCTCCAGTTGGGAAGACAATGCCCTTGAAACACAAAGAACCTCTGAGGACATCGATTCAATTCAACAACTGTAGCACTCATTCATGATCACAAAGACTGGGCTAGTCCAAACCTTTTCAGCACCGACAAACTTCCATAGTGGACTCTATAGTTATTCTAAGTTTGTCATTAATGCACCCCACCACACATTAAAAACTACCATCGTCTCTGACTTTTGTAGATGTAGAGTTATGATGTGTTTAATCATTGTGATGCTGGCCACACTTCCACAGTTGACACAGTTCAGTAGAAGAGAACTATTACAAAGCACCTGATGTGTAATTACACAGATGTTATGGGTGACGCAGATACTGTATATGGGCTTGGAGTTGATTTGTGCCATCATGTTTCATCCTGCATTTCACTTTGAGGCAAGGACTGGCCGATACACTTGAGCTGCTCCAGTAATTATTTCAGCTCTCTCCTATTTTCCCTGGCCAGTCTCTCTGTTGTGCACGTACTCTGAGCACAGGTCTGGCTTTTTATCCCTGTGGACAAGACACCAGAATGCCAATCTCAGGTGCCTGCAAGTGGGGATTGGAGACTATCTGTGATTCAATACAGTTTTCCAAATCAGGGCTGAGGAATTAAATGAAATCTTACAATGTTATCTCTAGGGTCGTATTGGTCACTCATGTGTGCTGCCCTGATAGACTGATAAAGGCTCCCACTTACTTTTTATCACGTGGTCGATGACTGCGTCATGTGCACACAGTATGCCATATAGCCCTCGCAGCAAGCTGTTGTTCAAGTCTTCCATCAAAAATGTTTACACAGCAGTGTTATTCAGTGTGATATTCAAAGGCCAGATTATAATCCACCAGACAATTCTTTCTTGTATTCTTTTTGTTACAAGCCCACAACAGCTCCAGCAGCCCCAGATGAACAAGCTTTAGTGGTTGTCTGTGTTCACCAGATAAAGAGGAACAATGGTTTTAATAGGCAGCAGAGAGTCTCCACAAGCAGCGTCTCAGCGACACACAAAAGCTAAATGTATTTTGAGTGGCAGATTAAGGCTATTGGTCAGGGGCTCTGTATTGTCATCTTGAAAAAGAGGGGTAAATATGCGTTTGGATGATAATTCATACATTATTTGACTCTGCAGTAACAAACAAATAGACATGCAGTTCTCCATTTAGGGAAATGGGGTTCACAGATTGTTAATTATAACATAATCTCATTAAGTCATTTTGCTTCGTGACTCAATTTCTTTTACAAGCATTAGTCATGATTGAGTAGTTTAGAGGTTTAGGTTTCTCTTTTGTCTGGGTTCAATAACACCAGCCTTCATCAGGGAATGTTTGAGCTGTTTTGTGCAAATATATAGCATGTCCAGCAGCAGCATTAGTGCAGACTGACTGGATTTGTTGGCTTTTATAAAACCATCTTCTTCTCCTGGACTGCTAAAAACAATATTAGCATCCAAACTGTATGTATTCATGTATGCTTTGGGTTTTTGTCTAGTATTCTTTTGAAAAGTAATACATTTAGGGGAAAACATTGGACATTTCATAAAATTTTGATGATGGTAATTTCTTTAGTGGCTAGCATCACCATGCCCCTTGTACATCCCCACAGGCTATCAATGTGTATTTTAGACCAGCCTTTAGACCAGTGTCAATAATATCTCCATTCATGGGGCCAATGAATCATCAACTTGCCCTTCCCTCTATGTGTAAACACTGAGAAGACAGATTAGTTGTGGTGCTGTGGGTAAAGGAGATTAGCAGAGATTATTACAAATATCTTGGATTAAAAAGACAGTATCATTCATGTCATTAGAGTGGAAAACCATGAACTTGGGAAAAGCATCATGTTTGAATGTAGCAGCATAAATCAGACACTACCTCCTGGATTCAATCGTCTTTTACAAATTAACACCTGCATTACAGATATCAGTCATAGTTCATTGCTGTAATTCTGCCCGAGGTTCCCACTTTGGGTCCACCCTATTTGCCATTAGAATAGATTACTGAATTTATCAATACACTGTGAAAAAAGCTTTAAACTATGCACTGCTGTAAGATACTCAGCACAGACCACTTACAGTACCCATAAGGCATGGACATAAACAATGGGCCAGCCTTTCACATAATGTTATTTGCTGTTGGATATAAACATATTGATTTGCTTACATGAACAAAATTCATTCTTCGGAAAAAGAAAGTCAATATGCAGCTTGCAGGGGCATGATAAGAAAAGAGCATTTAGTGCATTTATATATAGTGACTATATTAAACATTGCAAATATCAAATATTTGACCTGAAATTAACTGGGGGCATTAGATCACTGGACATCATAAAGTTGATTTGCTTTAAGGTATTTTGTCTGAAGGATGTACAAAAGATGAGTCACAGTGTTTGATCAAATGCAGAAGCACATCCTGAAGACAAACATGATGACAGAGTAAGAACACACTTGTGAACATTTTATACTTTTACAAAGTCAAAGTGTATGTACAACAAACATTAACTGTGTGTTAATGTACTTTACCCGTATTCATATTTATAGTGATTGAATGTCTCCTGCATTAGAGAGAAACGGACTTCTACACAATGTATTTATACATTTTTGTCACAGACATTGAAGTCCTGAACTGAGTAAATGATATTTAATCAAACCACTGTGTAGACTCTGTAGAGTAGGATTATCTGGTGGTAGGATTCTCTTTCCAGACTATTTTGTTTTCACACAGTAAAGAGTCTACTGCCATCAAGTGGTCAGTCAGAACAACATATCTTAGTCAGACATACATCTTTGTCTCTTCTTCAGCAGTTAAGTAATTACCCTATTCTTGTGTTGAAAATATTAACAAAAGACCCTGCAAAAGGTCTTGCCAGAAAATTCTTCAGTTCAATTAATACACACATCCATTTTAAATTATCAAGCATCATTTGAAAGCAAAACAAATATTAAGTTAAAATGTTCCATAAAATAAAAAGAACAATAAAAAGTCAATATGCTGATTTTACAATTCAAATATTAATGCACAGTAAGTTCAGTTTTCAATATTATTGGTTGATTTATCATTCTGGACCATACTTAGTTGTACTGTCTCTTCAGAAGTCCTCATTTCAGCAGCTACATTCTGCTTCTGCTCCTCTTCGAGTTTCTTGTAGTTGTAGTAATTCATGATAAAGAAGAAGATGCCAGGTACCAGCATAAACACACCACATGCATAGTACATGTATTTGTAGTCACCAAAGACATCCACCAGAGCTCCTGCAAAGGAACAGCCACTCAGCTAATAATGCAAGATTTATTTCAGATTTATGAAATATATCGCTTGGTAAAAACAAAAAGCTTACATTAAAATGTCAAAGATTTTGTAAATTTACAAACCTGAAATTGGGGGTCCAAGAAGAACTGGTCCACATTCTATGATGGTAACAAGCCCAACTGCACTGGAGAAGCGATGAGCTCCCACCAGGTCCATCAGAACCTCAAAAAGCAGGGCAGACAACATCCCAAAAGCAAAGCCAAAGAATACAGCATAAACCACCAAGCCTTTGTATCCATTTAGGAGTGGACATAAAAGATGGCATATGCCATTGTACGATACTGCAAAAGCAAAAAAGTACTGGATCTTTGGCCTTATCCATTTGGTGTTGCCTATGAAGCCAGTTACTGGTCTTATAAACATATCTGCCAGGGCAAAAATTGAGAGCAAAAAAGCTGCAGAATATTCATCAATTCCCTGATGTTTGGCATATGGGGCTAGAAATACTACTGGTGCAAAGAAGCCAAAAAACATAACCACATTCCCAACTAGATAAATGAGAAAGCCTCTGTGCTTGAAAAGTGAGACATCTATGAATTTGTGTATACATGTCTGACTGTTGCTCTCAGTGCAGGTCTTCTCAGTCAGGAGGTTTTCTAACTGTGCACCAGTGTCTGCAGTAGCAGCCTCCTCAGCAGAAGTCCCATTACATCCAGGAGGTTCAGCCTTTGGTTGGAGTTGAACTGTTTTCCTTACAGGTCTCATTAAAGAACCAGCCACACAACAGTTCAAGACAATGGCTCCTAAGATGCGAAAGCTTCCCCTCCAACCAAACGAATCAAACAGGAACTGATTAAGAGGAGCCAGAGTGAACAGGACCACGGGACTACCTGTCATGGCAAGTCCATTAGCCAGGGGTCTTTTGGCCTGAAAATAAGTGGCGATTATTGTCAGCGCTGGCTGCAGGTTGAAGGCAAGACCAAAACCTGGAAGGAAATTAAATCTTTATCATTATGATGGCTAAAGGCTATGTTAAGCCACAGTGTACATAAATTATCTTTGGATAAGCAACATTTTAAAATGGTTCATAAAAAAACAAAATTTTAATGTAACTCTTAAGAACTAATCTGATTTTATATATATATATATATATATATATATATATATATATATATATATATATATATATATATATATATTTACAAATGCCAAATTTCCCTTTAAACTCTTTCAAATGTATTAGTTCAAATTTTATTGGTAATATATATTTAAGGAGAAGAAAATGTAATATTGGTAAAAGTTTTTAACAAGAATAAACCTATGTTAACCTTAGTCTGGGACATGTCACTGTGGGATAGCAGCGCAAGTTACACCTCTTGTCTGAGCCAACTATAACTAGGGAACATAAAACAAATAGTACAAAGAACAGTGGCCATTTTGAGCATGGTAACTGGTCAATAAATAATAGCATTCACTTGTTAAAGATAAACATAAAACGAAAGGATTTACCTCCAATTAATCCAACACACAGATAAAGATGTATAATGGAAGTCCCAAAAGATGCAAGGACCATACCAGCTCCAACCAAGACTCCACCGACCATTACCACTGGTCTGCTGCCATAGCGGTTAACTAGTATACTGCTTATAGGCCCTACACACAACAAAATGGGAGTTGTAGAAAACTGTACATTTGTTTAAAAACTATCAAATAAATGTAAAAACCACTAACCTGCTGCATACATGGAAGCAAGCATGACTGAGGACACCCAGGCAATCTCACTGTAGGAAACGTCAAAGTATTCCTGAATCTCCTTGAAGTAGACAGTGAGTGACTTTGGAAAAGCGTAGGAGAATCCTATAGAGATGAAAGCACCAAAGACGACTGCCCAACCCCATCCTCCATCTGGTGGGGTGTACCCCAAATTGGTAGCTGCTGGAGGGGGCATTTTTGATTTACCTGCAGGGTAATGGTAACAGACCAGACAAGTGAGAAGAGCACAAACAACTGCACATTTCCATAGTAACGTGACCGCATAGTGCAGTTAGTAGTAGACATTGTCAACATACCTCAACAACTCACGTCTGCTCAGTCCTTAAAATTTGTAATGGTCAGATTTTATGCCTTGTTGCTGTGCTAGACTGTGACTTTCTGTCGCAGGTAGTCCCAGTTCTGAGGCCTTTGATCTCATCACGTGTACTTAAAGAGGCCCTAATACACACAAAAACAAGGGGCCTAGCAGAGGACCATAGACTTGGGGCAGATTCAAAAGAGAAAATACAAAATAAAATACCATAATAAGAGTCTTTTTTCCCCAATTTTATTTGGTTTTGGACACCTAATGAAAGAACTGGCCTAGTTTTAACAATATCTGGAATCTCTAAGTACATTTAGTGTTTGAGGGGTAATCCTACTAGGATATAATAACAGTTATGCAGTGAAAAAAGATCCAATCTGTGACATGTAAAGTTATGTGTAAGAGTTAAACTAGAGTGGTAACTCAAAAGTTAACAATAGTAACTTAAACCTTTTTAAATGTCTATATTAAAAATAGTTTGTTGCAAAGGTCTGAAGTTCAGTTACAGACATACTGGCCTTGACCACTTTCTGTCAAACAATTGAATCAACAATTAACATTATTGTATGGCTCATAGGCTGTAATTGCAAAAAAACATTGGTTACGTTTGTGTTTTGCTGCCCTCTGCTCTCTCAAACATCCATCCATAGCCATCATCTGCTCAAAAGTGACCAAACAAAGAGTTCATTTGTTTTTTAATCATGCAATAATAATTTTATGACGGAAAATGTCTTCTTGAATGTTGCAAGTTGTATGTTGTGGCTTGTATGTTGCCCATTTAAATAATCATACTACAACAGGTAAACTAAGCTACATTAGTTCTAATAATCCTTAAAAATAATACCTAATGCCTTAAATTAAGAGTAGTTTGTGGAAAATGTCCCAGTATGTAGCTTCAGTTTTCCATTTTCAGTGGTTGATTTATCATTCTGGACCATACTTAGTTGTACTGTCTCTCCAGAGGTCCTCATTTCAACAGCTACATTCTGCGTCTGCTTCTCTTCGAAGTTGAAGGCAAGACCAAAACCTGTAAGGAAAAAAAGTTGCCAATAACTAGTTTCAAGAGATATTTTAAAGAAAAAATGCCTTTAAACAAACATGTAAGCACCAAAGACGAATTCCCAACCCCATCCTCCCGGTAATTTCACCTGTGTCCTCAACAGACATGTATTTTCCAAGATGTATTTCACGAATAACAGCAGGAAATATGTTATTTTACATGAGTCAGTGATGTGCGAGGAGTTAGAGAATCAGATAGAGACACTGTCAATCAGACTCTCACTAGTTTATAGAAACCAATATAAACTCACACTGTTTACAAGGGATTTGTTATGCTTGTGTTTTACTGAAATAAATGAAGAGCAATAGCGGTGTATACCAGGGCTTAAGCTGACAGGAGAAGCAGCATGTGGAAGGATTAATAGATAATAAATTACAGGACAAAAAATTGCTTTCAATCAGGGATCTACTGGATGAAGCTGTCTGGGCACTGAGCAGTTTTTTTTTTTAAAGCAGAACTAAATAACATTTTCCTTGTCTTTGCTTAAAAACAGCTGTTTTGTTCCCTTCACATGGTTAAACATTTATTCATTCATTCATTTAGCTGACACTTTTATCCAAAGCGACTTACATTCACCAGTGTTACAGCTGGAACACCACTGTAGGCAAGGAGGGTTAAATGTCTTGCCCAAGGACACAACAACACCATGAACTGTGGGGAGAGCAGGAATTGAACCACCAACCTTTCGGTTAAGGGACTACCGCTCTACCACTGGGCCACAATGGCAGTAAATACCAGAGTTTAGCAGCTACTTACTTGAAAACGGACATCTTCCGTCCATGTTTCCCGTTTGTCCCTCAGTCTTCACTCAGGAATGATACAGGATTGCTCTCATCCATTTTATCAGCTCATAAACACATCCTAGCGGTATAACCTGGTAACTGCATATGCTGTCGGTCTGTTGTCCAGCAGCTCAATGCAGTCCAAACATGGCTTGCTCTTTTCATTAACGTTTGAAAAGTCTGCGCTGGTTTTTGTGGCCGACTATTACGCTACTAAAACCAGGTCCAGTTACCACTATTTTTGTAAAGGTTCTCTCTTATTTTATACGAGTCATTAATTTATTGTTTTAACAAAGTACCAATTAAATTATGTATTAAATATACTGTATGTCTGAATGTATGTATGTCTTACTATTTTATTTTATTTATTTTTGTATTTAGACTAATAAAAATGAATGACCAATACATTTTAAATGCTGTCTTAATATTTTAGGTGAACATATATTAATACTATATTATAATTGGATTATTTATAAACCACAACTATCTCGCTGCTTTGATGCCTTCAAATACATGAGTGTTTTCAGGCCTCAGTCCGTCCTGCTCCACACCTGCGTCAGGTGGAAGATGACAAATCAGCCATGTGTCACTGACTGAGCCTTTAGCGAAGTGTAGGATCGGGCCCTATATTTGTAAAATAGATTTTTCCTTTCTATTGTAAATATATTCTCTGTGACCTTTCAGTGCTGTAGCAAGACAAGCTGATATGAGGCCTGAGTAAATGTCACATACTGTCACACCTTCACATCATTTCCAAGTAAAAATCCTTCATATTACAGATAAGGCAAACTTGAACACGCATATCTATAATTTCCCAACCTTGTGTATATTACATTATTAATTCTAGTTTTGCTGTGTGATTATATTTTTAGTTATCACTTGTGTTTTTCCCACTGCTATTGAATGCCACAAAAACAAACGTCACACTGGTCACGCCCCCTGACTAGCAATGTGTGCGTGTGTTTTTTATTCATCTGCTGCATTATTTAGCCTTTAATCGCAGTTCTGCTCACGTGAACCAGTCAATAACGTATTACGTAAAGCGGATGAGGCTCCACGTCCGATTAATTTTAAAGTAGGACCGCTGTTAAAGTTACTAAACCCGCTTGTGTAACGCATGTTGTCGGTTGGGTGTTCGGCAAAGTCAGATAGTGTCCGCTGCTCTCATTTGAAATGCTCTCTTGAAGCCGTTTTAAAGAGAGAGTGTCCTTCACAGACTGCAGCAATGACTAGAGTCGTGTCTTATACATTTTCTAAAACAAGAATATGTTTGAACTCCGGTTTGGCGAGAAGGTTGACGTTTGCCCCAGGCCAACAGCAGCACAGGGCCAGTTCGACCAGTCTCGAGTCAGCGCCTGTTAAAGTAAGTTGTAGTGACTCCCTCTAAATAATAGTAATACCGGGTTATGTGACGACCTTACTCAAAATCTACTCCTCTCAGATTATGTTATAACCTCCATGCCTGTATGGACTAGACTGTAGACTCACACCTCCTTCCTGCTTGGAATTCTGGTTCAGTGATCACGTGGCTTTGTGACAGACGTGAAAATGAAAGCTTATAGAATAAAACTGATTGTTAAACAAACCAAAATCATAATGTTCCCATTAAATACAAGTTTTTCTTTTAAAGTGCTTGGTTTAGTGGGTTGTTCAGCAGAAGCAGCATGTCGTGTCAGTCCGTAGCTTACAGCTATGTCAACTGTTGGCCTTGGGAAAACTATTGCATATCAAATGTCTTAACCTTAAAAGTCAATTATAACTACAAATTACGTGTGCTACAACCTTCACTTATATGTCTAATTTAAAATTGTTGTACATGTAATAGGCATACTTACTTCAGCTCAGTGTTAAATTGTGGTGCAAGTTCCTTGAGCTGTGGATCTTCTTCTGACCATTAAACCTGTGCTTCAGGATTATTAAACCAGTTCTTGTTCAGGGCAGCTGGCTTCAAACTGCTCCCAAACTCTGGAATGCACTTCCTACAGAGATCGGACAATCAGTATCTGTGATTAGACATTTAAGAGGCATTTAAAAATAAACACATTTGGCTCCAACAGCTTAATATTGTTAATGTAAAACATAAGTGCAAAAAAAAATGGAAAATGAAATAGAAAATGGAATTTAGTATTTATTTATTTATTTGTTTGACTGGGACAATGCAGCCAAACATAGTTGCAATACAAATCCTGTAACTGATGTGCAACATATAGAGTTTATTGTTGAACTCCTGTCCCTGGTTTACTTTTCTAAGTAGTAGTACATTATAAAGTGTGTGATTGTTGAAATAACATTCTGCCAACTATTTTCCAGGTTTTGTACGATGGGCTTTGTCCAATATGTGTGACAGAAATCCAGTTTCTTCAGTTTCTGCAAAGAAACCGCAGCAATGTGGATTTTATTGACATCTCCCTCTCAGGATATGATGGAGCAAAGTACAAGGACATCAGCTATGAGATGGCTATGGAGGAAATGCATGTGATTGATGAGAAAAATACGGTACATTCACATTCACATAGCTGTTGTAAATACTTAAGGTTATTTTATTTTTTTAATGCTATTTCATTTTGTATTTTGCAGGTTCATTGTGGGATCCCTGCTTTTCTGTCATGTACACTGCGGTGGGACTCGGCTGGTTGGGCCGCTTGATTATGTGGCCACGTGTGAGGCCAGTAATGGATAAGTCCTATCGTATCTTTGCCAGAAATCGATTAAAGTGGACTGGCCGTGGGAATGAATATATCACTGGACGCTGTGAGAAGAAAGATTAGAGAATCTTAAGTGTAAAACTTTTTACTGTAAACAGTGGAACTAAACTATGTATGTTCAGGCCATATATTTACATGGCCTGAAAGAAATAAGAAAAGAAAAAAAAATCACAGAGACAAAAGGACATAAGTATCTAAAAGATAATGTAGGCCTATATCAATTTAAAGATGGGCATTATTTAACAAAGACAAAACTTGAAGCACATAATCACAAGTTGATAAATCTATTTGGAAAAAAATATTCTCTTTGACTCGGACCTTTTGAAAAAGCCAAAAAGATCATTCATCTTATCACATACAAGAAGTGCAACTTTCCACTGGCTTAATTGTATTCCAATCATACAATAATTAAAACATATATTTACTCACTTGTCTTTTTTTCATACCAGAAGGTAGGAAATTAGCTGGTTTATTTTATTTAACCATTATTTAACCAGGGCCCAGTACAACAAAGATGGATTTGGAGGTTAGCGAGGTAAGTTAACCCTGAGTTTTTGGTATCACAAAGCTCACTTTCTATTGAGATAGATCACTTTGGTAACTTAGGCTGAACAGCTAGCCTGCTCTGGAGCTGGTCAAGTTGCAGTGGAAAGACGCAGCCCTGTTTAAAGGGAGATTGTCTTTACATAATGTAAACACCTCTCCCTAATTTTAGACTGGTGCTTCCAGTGTAATACCCAGCAGTGACAGCACATGACCTTAAGCCCTAAAGTCTTCCCATTGGTCATGGTGGTCCACCCCCGACAGGATCAAAGCCCTGTCGGAAAGGAATGTTGAAGGACCAAAACACAATAGTAGAAGTGCTACTCAAAAAACTGACTGATTTAAAAAAAAAGAACTCAGTTCTGTGTCTCATGTTGTAACATCTTATTTAACATATACTATAAACATATAGGCCTAGACTATACCTAATATAGCCTGACATTTAAATTACATCTGGCATTAAAATGTGGAATTTTTTATTTATAATTAAATCTTTGCACAGGTGAGACATGGGCCGCTGTCTCAACTTCTGTTCAAGCTCTGTAAACAAGACACTAAAATCTTTCTGCAAAATTAGGTATTTAATGTGAGTGTTCTCAAAAAGTGCCCTCAGCTGACAAAAAAAAAAAAACTAAATTTGTAAAATGGAAATGTATACCACAGAAAGACTGCAATAAAGTGAAACATTACCAGGCCGTACGATGCTACTCGTCTTCTGGCAGGGATGAATTCAAAGCTGAAGCTCCAGTGGGTATAATCGAGGAGACTCCATACAGTCAACTGACTTGGTCAATCATTTAATCAGTTATCACATATTAACATGTATTTCAAAAGAAAGAACATTGCACCTGCAGATAAAACAGTCAACCCTAAAACTTTACAACAGGCCAGCAGGGCACAGAGACATATTGAAAGTTACAGAATGAGCAGACAATGGGATAAGTCTCACAATAAAGCCTTAACACAGACCAGCAAAGAGAATAACACCACAGAAACCAAGCCACCAAGAAAGAAAATTTCAGGTGTACAACTTTTTCATATTTGCTCTTTAGCAACAAGATTTGGTGAAAGCTACAGTTACAGTCAGGTCCATATATTTTGGTACATCGACACAATTCTAATCTAAGATCACTTTTTATTACTTGGTTGCAAATCCTTTGCAGTCAATTATAGCCTGAAGTCTGGAACGCATAGACATCACCAGACGCTGGGTTTCATCCCTGGTGATGCTCTGCCAGGCCTCTACTGCATCTGTCTTCAGTTCCTGCTTGTTCTTGGGGCATTTTCCCTTCAGTCTTGTCTTCAGCAAGTAAAATACATGCTCAATTGGATTCAGGTCAGGTGATTACCTTGGCCATTGGAGAAAATTCGTGAAAAGCGTGAGAAAATTTTTATTAATATTTTTTTTAAAACCTTCATTTAACCAGGATAGTCCCAATGAGATTACAAATCTCTTTTGCAGAGGAGTCCTGGCCCCCCTTAAAAAACTCTGTTTGCTTTTGCAGTATGCTTCGGGTCATTGTCCATCTGCACTGTGAAGCGCCGTCCAATGAGTTCTGAAGCATTTGGCTGAATATGAGCAGATAATATTGCCCAAAACACTTCAGAATTCATCCTGCTGCTTTTGTCAGCAGTCACATCATCAATAAATACAAGAGAACCAGTTCCATTGGCAGCCATACATGCCCACACCATGACACTACCACCACATGCTTCACTGATGAGGTGCTATGCTTTGGATCATGAGCAGTTCCTTTCCTTCTCCAGACTCTTCTCTTCCCATCACTCTGGTACAAGTTGATCTTGGTCTCATCGATCCATAGGATGTTGTTCTGTGAAGTTCTGTGAACTGTGAAGGCTTTTTTCGATGTTGTTTGGCAAACTCTAATCTGGCCTTCCTGTTTTTGAGGCTCACCAATGGTTTACATCTTGTGGTGAACCCTCTGTATTCACTCTGGTGAAGTCTTCTCTTGATTGTTGACTTTGACACACATACACCTTCCTTCTGGAGAGTGTTCTTGATCTGGCCAACTGTTGTGAAGGGTGTTTTCTTCACCAGGGAAAGAATTCTTTGGTCATCCACCCCAGTTGTTTTCTGTGGTCTTCCGGGTCTTTTGGTGTTGCTGAGCTCACCGGTGCGTTCTTTCTTTTTAAGGATGTTCCAAACAGTTGATTTGGCCACACCTAAAGTTTTTGCTCACTCTCTGGTTGGTTTGTTTTGTTTTTTCAGCCTAATGATGGCTTGCTTCACTGATAGTGACAGCTCTTTGGATCTCATATTGGGAAATGACAGCAACAGTTTCCAAATGCAAATAGCACACTTGAAATGATCATTCAAACCTTTTATCTGCTCCTTGTAAATGGGATAATGAGGGAATAACACACACCTGGCCATGGAACAACTGAGCAGCCAATTGTCCAATACTTTCGGTCTCTTAAAAAGTCAGAGGCACATATACAAACTGCTGTAATTCCTACACCGTTCACCTGATTTGGATGTAAATACCCTCAAATTAAAGCTAAAAGTCTGCAGCCCTTCTTGGTTTAATTTCAAATCCATTGTGGTCGTGTATAGACCCTATAAGATTCAAATTGTGTTGATGTCCCAATATTTATGGACCTGACTGTAAGTTGCTAACCACATAAACTCTGTATTCTCTAGAGAAGTCAGAAAAATGCAGGATCATATAGAAACAAATTTAAGTGGATCAAACAGGACTAGAAGAAGAAGAAACAATGGTTCTGAAGGTGTAAATCTACACCAAAAGACAACTGTTAACCAGAGAGCAAACATGCTCACAGAATAGGAAGGATGGTTACTCTCTGTTTTCAGTCCACATCAATAAATACTTTTGGCTAAGGTTGTAGATAAGCAGAAATCAGGACAACAATTTTATCTAGATGCGGAACACTAAAGCTGAGAAAAAACATCTGACTACAAAGCCTCCCACACAAACACATATTTCAGCATCTGAATTGAAAGTTTGTCTTGATAGTCTTTTCCACAGTAGCCATAATACTAGTTTTGGAGAGAGCTACTTCCAAATGGCAAGTCACATCAATCGACATTTCAAAAGTGAAACTGTAGTCAAAAAGTATATGGATAAAGATGCAACAAAGATATACCCCTCATTTGTAAACTCTGAGAAACAAAAAACTGTTTCCGGCATGGACTGCCTTTATCCTTCAAGTGCCATTACTGACTTTCCTAATGATTATCTAAAAGTGAGACCCTCACCCAGACTCATAAAACTAACCTTTGTATGGCAATATTAAATAAGAAGGTGGGTTTATTGCATTGATTTGGTTGTACAATGAACTACAGCTCATATGATATTGAAACTTAATTGAGTTGTGTTTTTTATTTTTTTTTTTTTATTTTAGCTAACAATGATGAACAATGTCCAGTTGTAAACAGGGGAACCAGTCCAAAAGCTTTTGTTTTTCGTAAATACGATCACACTCCAGGTTCTCTCAGTCGTTATGCAGGAGGCAGTGGATCATTGTAGGACGGGGGTATCATTCTAAAAAATTCCTTCTCTTGGCACAGGTCACTATGATAATGTTAAAAGGAGTCCTGCCACTGCCACCAGTTTAAAGGCCAAAATCGACAGCCTGATCAGCAGTGCCACCGACACTGAAGGGGTTCACACTCTTAGATGATCTGCTTGCACCAATGTATTTTCGTTTTAATCCTGAGTGCTGAGGTTTCCCTAGAGGAGAGCTGTCCAGGAGTTTTGGAAATTCTGCATCGAGACACAGAGGCCTACCTGGAAAGAAATCAGCCTAAACTGGCCTGGTTCTGCTTGGTGCTGGGGGAAGAGCGTTTAGCTTTTAGCAAAACAATGGACTGGATCAGTGAGAGGGACTGGGGAATGAGACAGCAATGGGTGTAAGTAGATACACCCACTGAAACAGCAGTGGGTGTATCTAACAAAATAAACACTGGAAGGTCTGTGTTTGAAAGAATTCAGTGGAATTTAGCTTCACAGAATAAAGGATCATGTTTGTAGCCTATAATTATATTACTGGTTTTAATTGTTAGTATATAGCACACCTAAATGTATTATAAAATCAGGGATATATATATAAAATATATATTATATGTTGTTTTTTTATTAGTATTTATGTCACATTAGTCTCTAAATCCAGTATGTCCTTGTATAATTCTGTTTGTGTAGTGTGAGCAAACTGAATGATGTAAAGGTTTATCAGTGACAGAATGTCAGTTATTTGTTTGTGGGGGGTTCAGTTCCCCTGTACGTGTGTCTGGAGGCTGTATCCTTTTTATTCACAATAGATTGTACTGGACAGAGGCCCTTTGTGCAGAGAGCATGCGTTTGTGCCAGCCAGAGCAAAGATACAATGTCAGTACCCGCCCCCCCATCTCAGTTATACATAAAAAAAATCAAATTAAATATTTGATTTACACCAAAGTGTAGCTTTATGAAATGTCAGAAGTGAGTGTTAAAGCATTTGACGCTTCAGTTTTGTTATACCTATTATGCCATCACAATGAAGATGACGTTATTTCTTTGTGGATTTCACAATGGATTTATTATAACAGCCTCCGAGGATCTGTTAGGCTGCCGTGTGACTGAGGCGTGGGACAGCCAGTCTGATGGGCTGCACGGGTCTTGCTTATATTGACTGTTATACATGCTTTAGGATGACAGGGACAAATCAGGCTACAATACAATAGTTGCTGCACTGATCAAGTTCAGAGTGGACAAGCTACAGTGATGAAAGATGAGCATCTATATCCCGCCAAACAGAAAAGGATCAAAGTACAGAAAAAACTAAACTGAGGTAAGACTTCAGCTTTATTAATGCTACCGTACAAGCAAAGAAATTTCAAATCTCTGTATGTACTGTATATATAGTAGAATTGACAATAAAGCTGACTTTGACTTGACTTGACTGAGAACTAAAAACACTTTTACGTGACTGTTATTTACAGAGCCCATGTGAAACAATGTAAAGTATTTAATTATATTTGTAAAGATTAAATTAATATGGCTTCACCCATTAGGTATGTCTACTGAGAATATTTGACATTATATCCTAGAGACTAAAGACTGGGTAGTATTACCACTTTAGTCAGCCATATGTCCATTAATCATTGTTCCTTTTCTAAAATGTTTGTTTTACCTAGTCTATTATTAACTTACCCTTTCCAATTTCCAGTGAGATTAGATGTTTGAATTCTGTTCAATAATGGATTGGACACTGTGGATGAGTTATTGTAGTATATTGTGTCTGTGAAGGTTCTCAATCATCCAGGTCATCTTGAAGAAAAGGTTAAGGCAAAGGCATCTGGACTTAGTCTTCTAGGTGAAGATGTTTTGTCTCTTCTCCAGAAGCCTTTGCCAATTCTGAGTTCAACTGATACGAGAGCTGAGCTTTTCTCCTTAGAGGGAGGGGTTTAACCTGAGACTAACTCTGGTTGGACCAGTCTGTTCCTGTCTCATGGTTCTTAACTATGAAGTAGTTACATTGTGTACTCCTTCAACCGTTACAGTGTGATGTCACATTGCAAACGATAGGTGATTTGAGTGTGAACAAGCAGCTTGTGTGGTTACATGCTCCCTCCTACAGGCCATCTGTTTTTATCCAAGGCCTGGTTACACGTGCCAAAGGAGACCCTCGAGCATAGAGACCTTCTTGTCGTCACTGAGTAAGCTCTGTCTGCTTTTCTGCCTCTTGACTGTGCAATCTGGTGCATGGCACTGCTCACTGATCACTGACAGGCCTGCTGCTCTCAAATGTACATGGAGAGAAAAGCCCATTCTAAAAGCCATGACGCTGTACACTACCCTCTGCTGATGTGAGAGTCTTGTTGTGTCCACTTGATAACGCAGAGAAGATGATCAGTGCCAACATTTTTTAGCTTTGTTAAAAACCTTTAAATACACTGTCCCTGTCGGATGTAGAAGCACCTCATTTACCCCCAACCAAAGCTTATGTTTAATTTCACCAGTTCTGCAGAAATGTGACAATTATTTTAAAATGTTCATAACAATTCCAGCTTTATTGGCATCCTTTCCAAAAATAATGGGATTTCTTCAAGTAGGATTTTTGCCTTCTGAATTCCTAGATTCCTAACCTACCTCTCCTCCTTATCAAAACAGAAAAAAATGTGCCTCCTACTTACCCATGGCCATCTAAAGGAAATGACTCAAATGATTTTGTCAAAGCAATTTTCCCATAATTTCTCAGCAATAGAAGCACGTGACTTGCTTGTAATAATCATATGACAGAGACAAACACGGCTTTCATACTGTGTTCTCTCCACTAAACAATAGGCCCACAATTTGATGTCATCAAAACCAACAAATGCTCCACAAGTTGTTATCTGTGGATATAACAGAAAATGTCCATAAATTGTTCATTATTATTATTCATTTTAAACCAATACATTTTTCCAATAACAATAATTGCACTGTAGAATGTTGTTCTGTAGATAAAGTTAACGGCTGAGTTTGACTTGACAACACTGGTGAGTTGTAGGTGGTGTATGGGGCACATTCATTATTCATGGGAAGGGTGGGCAGCGTGTGAGTGGCAGGGACAGACAGAAACTCTATTAATGAAATGTGTCGACTCTTCTAGGGTTTCTGACCTGACTTTCGATGGACTGGCATTAATTGCTATTCTGCACCAAGAGGATTAACTTTTGGGAGAAATGTTACTCGAGTTAACAACAGAGGTGAAGAGGAGAAAGGAGACCTGATCTGACTTTGTAGGAGAGGTGGGTGCTGAACATATTGTCTCACCAGATATGGTCTTGTGATTTTACTGTATAGTTACTGTGACATAAAGCATTGATTGTTCTGTTCTTGGTTAACCTAAGACATTGTAACAGACCTACTTTAACATGAGTGCTGGGTGTATAGATGCCAGTGTTAGTCTGGGGTCATAAATGCATAAAGAACAATAAGAGAAAAAATTATAAAAGATTGTTAAATAATATGAAATAATTATAAAAAATAATTGTTCTGTTTTTGTGTGTTAGCAGTTGAAATCTGTGGGAAATGATGTCTTGAGCCTAAGTCTAGTAAAGATGGAGACACCAGTGCTTTTGCTGTTTTTATGGATAAATGTTTGGGCTTTTGACGTCCCTTTAGAAGGTAAATTAAGAACATGTCTTGCTTAAAAAAAAACTTGTAATACAAAATCAGATGTGTGGCCTAGTGTACTAAGCTGCTTTGTTTTTCCTATCTACAGTCAGACAGCCTCCAACTATTATCAAGCAGTCTCCAAAGGAACATATTGTTGATCCTAAAGAGACAATGGTCATAGAATGTGAAGCCAAAGGAAACCCTCATCCCATGTAAGAGCAAATGCAGTCTTACATGAACTTTGTAATAAAACCAATTATTTTATGGACTTCTCTGTCTTGTAAGTTTCTCATGGAGGCGCAATGGGAAATATTTCAATGTGGCACGTGATTCCCAGACGTCGATGCGCAGGCGCTCAGGGACGCTGGATATTTATGCCAAGAACAATCCAGAACAGTATGAAGCAGAGTATCAGTGTGTCGCTTCTAATCAGTATGGATCTGCATATTCTAGCAAAATTCAACTTCTGCTATACAGTAAGTTACTTAAAGTTGCCCTAAACAACCATGAGCTCTTTGCAGCATTTCAGGCTTTTCAGTGTTGTTATTTATATATGCATGTTTACAGTACATTAGCACTATAATGCCTATTTTCTTAAAAAAGACACATCTCAACTCGTTTTAGGAGCCCCTGTCTGGCCAAGGGAGATCCAGGAGCCTGTGGTGGTCAGTGCTGGTTTACCTGTGGTCTTACCATGTGACCCCCCACCAGGCCCACCTAAACCTGAAACGTACTGGATGAAAAGCTGTAAGCAAAATGAAAAAGACTAGTTATCAATAAATGTTTAGTTAGACTTATTTCAGATCTAGCAGAAAGCTTTCTTTTCTAATTGATTTTACAGTTCTAATATTTTATTACAGGCTCATATGCCAGACCATTCAACTGGCCCATTCAGACAGCGTTCCCCACCATGCAGCCGGTGCAACAGGACCGTAGGGTGTCAATGGGAGTCAATGGGGATCTGTACTTCTCAAATATTTTGTTTAATGATTCGGTTGCTGATTTCTGCTGTAACACACGCTTTCCTTACAAGAATGTCATCCAGCAGAAAATGCCTGTGGTTGTAAAGGTACTTGCAAGTGAGTATTATAGTGTTTGGCAGCATTTACCCTGCACATACTGGTGTTTTTTGCTCTTATGTAACCTTTCAGAAAATGTCATGCAGTATTTATTTAGTTGGTCTTAATATTGTAGAATTTACATAATAGCTCTAAAAATAACAAAATTAAAATAAACATAAATGGGCAAATGCACTGAATTTCTCTTTCAATGTTATATAAAATGTTTTTATGTAAATCTACTAACTATACATTAATGTTTTTAAGTGACTATATACCATGCTTTGACTTATGTGGTTTATTTTATACAATACACATTAATGCATATATTCTAATTATCCCTAACATACTTAAATACTAAACCTACTGTTTTATTTCAGACACCTTATTTTTTTCAACTTTGCTTACTAAGTGTGGTGAGTGTGTGCTCAGCTTAATCTGATTTAACATGCTATTAAACGGTCACACTCAGTAGTAACAGTTAGATCATGTGTAGCTGTTATTTGCTTCTGTGTGTAGCTCGTTCACTGGCAGAGGCTGCCCCCACCTGGCTGTCTCCGTCAGGCTCTTCCAGCTCTATTCTGGTCCTGCAAGGGGAGGAACTACTCCTGGAGTGCATCGCCGCAGGAATGTATGTGGAATTTCCTCTATCCCAAATTATTGTATCCTCTTCTGGTGCCCTTTAAATAAAGTCTAAAAACATGTATGTCCTCATCCAGGCCAACTCCACATATCACATGGACAAAGGATGGTGAGAATCTGGTGGTGACTTCACGGATGAAAGTAAAAAACTTCAACAAGATGATTCAAATTCCAAAGGCTACTTTTGAAGATGCTGGTGAATACATTTGTAGAGCAACTAATAAAATTGGATATATTCAGCACACCATAACTGTAAGGGTCAAAGGTAAGCCTGCTTTTTTGTCTTTTAATGAAATTAAGCAATATGGTATATTACTGAAATACATTTTATTTATTAGCGGCTCCTTTTTGGGTGGAGAAACCCACTAACTTGATTTTGGCACCTGAGGAAAATGGACGCTTAGTATGTCGATCAGATGGCTCTCCTCGGCCCACTATTGAATGGTTCATTAATGGAGAAGCTATTGAATGTATGTATTGAAGGAATATCCATTCAAGTCATCACAAACATATTTATGGTATTACTATATATTTTTAATGTATTTCACACAGTTGCCACCCATCAGCCTAACAGAGAAGTGTCAGGAGAAACACTCATTTTCCGCAGTGTAACAGCGGAAAACACTGCTGTTTATCAGTGTAATGCTTCAAATGAGTTTGGCTATCTACTGGCCAACGCTTTTGTCAATGTACTGCGTAAGTAAATATTCATATTTATTGTGTAACACTTACTATAAACAGTCATCACAGGTTCTATGTACAGACTGGGTTTTTCTACTGCTTGCTATAATGTAAAAGCTGTTAAATGTCACAATGAAAAGTACCTGACTTTGTACTCAGATGTTGCCAATCTCTCCATGTTTAGATGCCACACCCCATATTGTTAGTCCCAGGAATGAGTACATTAAAGTAATAGAGGGCAGTCGTACCTTTTTAGATTGTCGCTATTTTGGATCTCCAATGCCTGAGTTACGATGGTGAGAACATTTGACACATTTGTGACTACTTTCCTTTGCTATAGTTTTTTGGTGTACATTTAATATTGTCTGTGTATGTGAAGGTCAAAATACGGACAAGGGAATCTTGAAGGAAATCGTTTTAAGACACACAATAATGGGACACTGGAGATAAGACACATACGCATCGAGGACCAGGGAACTTACCTCTGTGTTGTGAGCAACGTTGCTGGAAGAGATGAGAGTCAGGTGCAAGTAGAGGTCAAAGGTAAAGATATGATTTGATATCATATTTGACATGACACAGGTATTTCTAATCACAAATCCTGTTCATATCTGCCATTTTAGAGCCCACTTTAATTGTCACAAAACCCCAGAATATGAAAGTAATACGTGGAACTGTTGTGCGCTTTGAGTGTGTTGTTAAAGCTGATGTCAGCACACCTGCCACAACTACTTGGATAAAAGACAAGAGGCACATCACCTTTGGCTGGAGGTGAGCCTTAGTAATATCATTATTGTACATTTTTACAATATGAATGTGAAAAAAATGAATGTTGCTCCACTTTTATTGGCTGTCTTTTCCAGATTTAACATGGATGATACAAATTTGGTCATCACCAACGTTAACAGAGGTGATGAGGGGAATTATACATGCTTAGTCAAAAGTGAACTGGAACAAAAGTCTGCTTCGGCACACCTTTTGGTCATGGGTAGGTTATGTTTATTATTACGTTCTCTTAATAATAAAAGCATGTTTTAAACTGGGCGTGCCTTATGTCCGCAGATCGTCCTGATCCTCCGGCTGACTTGCAGCTCTCAGATCCATATGAGCGTACTGTAAGACTGACTTGGATACCCGGAGACAGTAACCACAGTCCAATTACAGGTCAGAACTATACATAAATAGGGCAATTAAAACATTGAGTGAAAGAGGTGCACTGTAAACTTTAAATAGATTAAGTTATTTTGATTAATTCATTGAAACAAAAAAAACTTCTACAGAGTATTTAGTGCAGTATGATGATGATGACTGGTTACCTTGGAAGTGGAGAAATCTGTCATCCTATCCAGGAAACCTGAACTCAGTTATTCTACATCTCATCCCCTTTACTTACTATGAGTTTCGGGTCATTGCTATTAATGAAATTGGACCAAGTCGCCCAAGTCGTCCATCCACACGTTTCCAGAGTAGTGGTGCACGTAAGTTTAATGCTTTTAATACTGCAGTCTCTTCCACTAACCATTAATGTCTGTTTATCTGAACTGAATAAACTGGGTGACAAAAATGATTGCTCTGGTTTTCTTTACAGCCCCAGATGTTATCCCAAAAAATCTAAAAGGTGTAGGCACTTGGAGGAATAACATGGAGATCAGCTGGGAGGTGCAGTATTAATACTAAAATGTTTGTATTTTATTACTTGAAATTCTAAATATAAACACTTTATATTTGGATATCGTCTACAGCCTCTGTCCTACAGAGAGTGGAATGGCCCTCACCTCAAGTATTTGGTCTGGTGGAAAAGGAAGGATTCCCGAGAGGAATGGAAGAACAGCACCACAAAATGGTTGAAATACTACATCTATGGTGCAGATACTTTTACTCCATATGAACTGAAAATCCAGGCTGTTAATGACTTTGGGCTGGGACCGGAGTCACCCATTGTCATTGGCTACTCAGGCGAAGACTGTATGTATCAAATGATTGTATAACTGTATATTCTGACTGCATTATTTATTGTTTAATTGGTCAGCTGGTTTGCAGTCACATATGGAAAAACACTACACAGTATGTTTGAAACACTCACTGTCAGTATTATGCCCCCTCTTTGCTCCACAGGGCCTTTAGCTGCTCCCTTGAACTTAAGAGTGTCTGACATTGAAAACACTCAGGTGACTGTGCACTGGGACGCTGTGGAACGGAGCTCTATAATGGGAGAACTAAAAGAATACAAGGTGTGTTGACTTTATTAACTACACCTATGTACTGTGTGGTAAGTGTTTGGATTAAATAAACTACCCAGTCTGCAGTAGTGATGTTCTTCACATAAATCAGGTTTATTACTGGAGGGACAGCAGTCAGCTGAAGTGGCTGAGAGTTAACAGAGGCATGAAGTCCCAAGCATTTCCAGATGATAGTCCTGAACCCTCTGGAGTTCTTACTGAGCTCATCCCTTATAGCAACTACAAGATGTACATAGTAGTGGCAAATAATCGCTATGAAGGGCCAGCCAGCAATTACATACACTTCTCAACACCTGAAGGAGGTAAGTGCCAAAAAGTGGAGAAAAGATTCTGTTTCCACCACAAGCAACTCAAATTAATATGTCCATTTCTGTGCATATGTTTATTTTTGCCTGCTGCTTTTTGTCAGTGCCATCTGTTCCGAGATCCTTCCGGATCCAACAGCGTCATCTGGACAGTATTTATGTTGACTGGGACCTTCCAGCAGAACCCAATGGAATAATCACTGGATATTCCCTAAAGTATCAGACAGGTACACCAACCTGTGAAACCTTTTTAACTGTGGCAGAGTGGTTAGCACTCCTGCCTCACAGCAAGAAGGTCCTCGGTTTGATTCCCCTCCCTACCCAAAAGAGATTTGTAATCTGTGGGGCGGCAGTAGCTCAGGTAGGCGGTAGGCGGTTCGATTCCCGCTCTCCCCACAGTTCATACTGTTGTTGTGTCCTTGGGCAAGACACTTAACCCACCTTGCCTCCAGTGGCTGTAACACTGGTAATTACATTAGTCGTAGTAGTGGATAAAAGCGTCAGGTAAATGAATAAATGTAAATGTAAAATGTAAATGTAATCTCAGTGGGACTATCCTGAATAAATAAAGTTTAAAAATAATATAATAAAAAAAAATTCCCTTCATGCAAATTCAGTTGCATGACTCCTAAATAGAAAACTATAATACAGTGCACTCAAATGACACAACATTACATCACATTTTCATCCAGCACATACTTTAAGAGCCACAACCATTAAATAGATCTCTACCACAGTACTAGAGTGTTACAAGAGGGCATCAAACACTTGAGAAGGCAATCTCCAAGCAGGTGCAGCACTTAAAAAAGTATTTGTGTGCCCTCAAGCGGCAACAAGAGTTCTTATTGCTGACTGAAATGTCCACACTCCTCAGTGAATACCACCAGAGGTGAAGAGCTGCAGGTTGAGGAGTTCCCTCCAAATGTAACAAGCTTCTCAGTCCGACGTTATGACCGCTACACACGATACCGATTCTCTGTGGCTGCTCGCACCCAGATTGGAGTAGGGGAATGGCATACAGAGGAATCACCCCACTACACCACAGAAAGTAATTAAAACATTTAACCAACCTATAGTGATGATTAGATACTGAACAGAAGGCCTCCACTGAGAGATTCTGCCTCTCTGTCTGCTTTCAGTTTACGCTCAGGACCAAGTGGACATCACCACTCAGGGGTGGTTCATCGGGATAATGTGTGCTGTGGCTCTTATTGTGCTTATTCTACTGATAGTGTGTTTTATCAAGAGGAGCAGAGGTGGCAAATACCCAGGTAGAGTAGTATTTCTTTATAAATACATATATTTATTCATATGTAATAAGTGTTGTTAATACAGTGTTTTATTTCAGTACGGGAAAAAAAAGAAATTTCACTGGAGCCAGTAGACGATAAAGACCAAGAAGGATCATTTGATTATAGGTAAGCTGTGAATATGTATATACTGCAGCTAAAACTGTTATTGAATTGAATCTTTAGACAGTAAATAAGTGTTTTATGATTTCTTTAACACATTGGATCTAATCAATACATCAGTAAATTATAATCAAATTGTTGCTCGGGTACAAACCTGGTGACAGTGGTTGTGATATTACTTAACTCATTGACTATCCTGTTTTTATTCATGGTGTTTTTCACTTTTACCTGCCCTTTTTAAACCCAAACCATGTTCTTTTCACACTGTACTACTCAAGGTCCCTTGAAAGGTATGGAAGTTAAATTTTGACACACACTATTTATATTTGAAGTTCTTGTAGTCCACTTTGTGCAACACTCGGTGTTCTAAAATAAAATGTTCATGTTATAGGATCACCCGTTTGTCCACTCTACCTTATCCCAGACGGTAAGTTTTATATTTATTTGACTGGCACATAAAAACACATTTGTTTCTTCACACTGTTGAGCTGTTTTTTTGCACCCAGAGAGGAAGAGAGAGGGCTTCAAAGAGGTCAGCCATCTTTGGAGGCAATCATCAAGCGGTCAGACAGTGATGACAGTCTGGTGGACTACAGTGAAGGAGGCGAGATACCTTTCAACGAGGATGGCTCATTCATTGGCCAGTACACAGGAAACAGAAGAGATGTCAGGGAGTTAGACTTCGGTGGTGGTCTTGAACTGCACTCACAGTTGAACACTATCTATTCCCTTGCATAAAAATGAAGACTCTGTTCCTCAATTCTTTATACGTCATGTGACCTGCTAATCTCAAGATGCCAGCCAACTGGAGTGTGTTTTCTGAGGGAGCAGACAGAGCTTGAGGTGCTTGATTAGCACACAACAACACTTTTATACATTTTTAAATGAACTCACTGATGTAGAGTCATGGTATTTTCAGTCAAGGCTACAACATTACGGATGATGACAAATTTAATTATGTGTGGAATGTTTTGTTTACTGAATACAGCTGTTGTATTCACTGTACAAACTGCATGTATCTATAAATGTATATCTAAATATATGTCTGTGGAGATTCTCAGTCATCCAGGACATGTTCAATAAAAGCTTTCAAAGAAGGAATCTCCATATGCCTTTTTTGAAACTTTTTATAAATTAAGACTACTGTTATCTGTTTATCATGTTGATAAAGACTGTAAAAGGGACAGCTTAAACTAATAGACTTAACTTCCTCATTGAGATGAAACATTATTTTTTTTTATTGTTGCACATAATGAAGTGATTATATGAAATTAGATAACTTAATAACAAAGCAACAAATAATGCAATCATATTTACAGTGTCAAATGGAATAATGAATAAAAAGTGTGTTTAACAAAGACAGGTTTCAGATTTGTCACAAAAGTTGTAGTCTATCTCTGGTTATTGTCTCAAGTATTTTCCATCTGTCTGGAATCTCTGTAGTTCATGTTTACCCTAATGAGTTTTTTTTTTTATGTCTGCAACCCCTGAATTTCCAGCTCCTGGCTTTTTCTGAATACTTGAATGGCCTGTTTCTATGTTACCCAAAAGGTTTGTTGCTACTTTATATTTTAACTGGCAATAGATGTAACTATGAACTGTATTTTTTATGTTGACACTACTAAATCAGCAAACAGCCATTAACCATTTGTAAAAAAAAAAAAGTGCTTCTAAAACTTTTGTCCAAACTTCCAATTGGGATTTTGACCAACCATTACAATAAAATAAAGGTTAATGAAACAGCTATATTTGACTTCTTACATCACAGTGTTTAAGAAAAATAAATCAAACTGTATTTTCCGCATGGATATTAACATATTTTTAATTGTTTAATCTTTTGTTAATGCTTTGTCTAAACAAGACCTGCTTTAAATTGATAACTCTTAATGCTTTTAGCTTAGAATCAAATATTTCAATAGTTATGAACTCTGGACTATGTACTGCGTGATAAAGAGTTGCATCATCTACTTATCAGCAAACCTTTCAACTCTGTCAACGTGTATATTGTCTATACTGGAACGAGAAATGTTTTCACCTTACTTGACTTCTTTATTAAGAAACTTAATAAATAATTTAACAGAAGTCACAAGCTGACACCAGAAGTAAATCATTGTTAGTTCTTCTGGTTTGTTTTTGTACTAAAACAACACTAAATTTGAAGCACAAGAATTAATTGATGCAACAACCAAATAAACGTGTGAATGACAAATGTACATAGCTACATATTAACACTTAGTAACCATAAAATCATAACATCATAATCTTGTGACTCAACATAGGGTACAGTGGCCATCCCTATAGTTACACTTTGTCCTGGTCTTATCACATATATCACGTATATATATAATAAGAGCTTTAACCAACCATCTTGCATTAGTTAAGGCTTTGGCCCACCGAGCTGTAAGTAACCAACTACAATAAACAACGTTTTACAATATACATTTAAATTATTGTTTGCATCCATGTTCTTTTTATTTCAAGGCCACTCCAAGAAAAACCCAACATGGCAAGACTACTGGCAGGTAATTGGGCAAATTTTAGTTATAAGTAACCTGAAGTAAAACTGCAAACAAAGCTAATCAAAGTCTTTTCTCTTTTTAGGACTAACCATTTTGGTTTGCATTCAAATTGGTATGGATTCTTTCTTTTACAGCATTAGTCTGCAAATATTTGTCCAATAATGCACTTACTTGATGTATGTTTTTTTTTTCCAAAGCATCTTCTTCCAAACTAGTGTGCTACTTTACCAACTGGTCCCAATACAGACCTGGGCCTGCCAGATTTCTGCCTGAGAATGTAGACCCCAGCCTCTGCTCACATTTGATCTATGCCTTCTCCATCATCAGCCCGTCTAACGAACTGTCTCCTTATGAGTGGAATGATGAAATTCTGTATAAATCATTCAACGCTCTAAAAACAAGTGAGTCCATTCTGTTCATGTTGGCCATATCATAATGTTCTGACTCTTGAGAATATTATTTGTAAGTAGATCTTATTAAATTTCCATCATTATAGAAACACCCAGTTAAAAACTCTATTGGCTGTTGGTGGTTGGAACTTTGGGACCTCACAGTAAGAAAAGACATATTCCAGTTTCATTGAGCAATATCAGTTTGTAGACACTTTCTACAAATTTCTACAGGTTTACTATAATGGTGTCATCCCCTGCCAACCGTCAGAGATTTATTCAATCTGCTGTGCACTTCTTGAGAACGCATGGCTTTGATGGGTTGGACCTGGACTGGGAGTATCCTGGAGCACGTGGAAGCCCACCAGAAGACAAAGAGAGGTTCACTATACTGTGCCAGGTTTGGAAAGCTACACCATGAGTAACAGAAGGATTGCAGTTTCTTTACCTCCGATTTCAAAGTTAATGATGTGCTTGTGCATTAATCTTTGTTTTTTGTAGGAATTACTTGCTGCCTTTGAAAAGGAAGCCGCTGAGACAAGAAAACCCAGACTTCTTCTCACAGCTGCAGTGGCTGCTGGGAAAGGAAACATTGACAATGGTTATGAAATAGCCAATGTGGCCAAGTGAGCTCCTGCTAAATGAAAAGATCTGTTTGTCTTTCTTTTCATTGTTGTCATTCTTATTCTTGTTTTAAACTTTGTCTTGCAGGTTTTTGGACTTTTTTAATGTCATGACCTATGACTTTCACGGTGCATGGAATTCTTTTACTGGGCACAACAGCCCTTTGTACCGCGGTTCGTTTGATGAGAATGACAACATCTACAACAATGTGGTGAGTAGGTCTTCATTCTGCTGTAACAATAAGCTGTTAACCTCATATTAATCATATCTGTTCAAATATTTAACAGGATTTTGCCATGAAATACTGGAAAGACCAAGGTGCTCCAGCTGAAAAGCTCATGGTTGGGTTTGCCACCTATGGCCGCACATTTCGCACAGCATCAGCAGCTCATGGTGTCGGAGCACCAGCCAGTGGACCAGCCTCAGCTGGACCCTACACCAGAGAGGCTGGCTTCTGGTCCTACTATGAGGTCAGCAGAAGTTTTTAAACATCATTTATCTTTACAAAATTGGTACATCTTTTCAACATTTTCTGCAGATCTGCACTTTTCTCCAAGAGAGCAGTCTTAATTGGATTGATGAGCAGAGTGTGCCTTATGCTGTTAAAGGCAATGAGTGGGTTGGATTTGATAATAGGCAGAGTTATACAATCAAGGTAAGAAATAATAAGTTAACCTTTTCATTTTCATGGCTAATACCTATCATTTGTCAGAAGGTGGCAACCTAATTACAAACAAGTCTTTCAACCACAGTTAACTGCATATTCTTTTTAATTGTATTCTATGCATTTACTATTACTATACTAAACTTTTTATTGTAATCTTTTCCTCAATGATCGTAAATGTGGATTTATAGAAATGAACAATCCAAAATAAGTAAGTTTATCTTTCTTTTATGTATCATTTAATAGGCACAGTACTTGAAAGATAATCATTTTGGAGGAGCATTTATCTGGGCTTTAGATCTAGATGACTTTTTGGGGCAGTTCTGTGGTCAAGGAAATTATCCTCTTATTAGTCATCTACGCTCACTTTTGGGAACAGGTAAACACATTCTCACACATAAAGTGTAATGATTTAAAGCTATTTGATCAGTTAATTGGATTTTTGATTTGGCAGACTTTCCTATCCCTCCACCTACTGCACTTCCTCCTTCCAATTCAACTGAAGTTTCCGTGCCACCAACTGAAACAGACACAGGTGCTACCACTGGATCTACCACCACACCTGTTTCTGGAAGTGATTTCTGTGCTGGCAAGGCCGACGGACTCTACGCAAATGACAAAAACAAAAATGCTTTCCATCAGTGCTTTAATGGACAGTCATATTTGCACAGTTGTCCTACCAATCTTGCTTTTAATGATAAATGCAAATGTTGTGACTGGGCGTAGATATCTATTATAAGGAATGTTCTAGTTTCTAGTAATTTCTACTAAATAACAACTAGTTTCTATATTGTCTTGTAAGCATCAATTTAAACTACTTTTATGTAAAATAGTGACAGCTATTTCCTGTTTTGTATGTCATTGATAAAATAAAGTCACATTTTTGGACCAGTAAAAAACTGACTGGATGAATTTGACATGACTGTTTTTAATGCGGTATGGTCAAAGGTCATGGCTGCATTTTTTTTTTTTTTTGACTTGTTTGATGAAGCAATAGTTTAAAGTCCTTGGATTTAGATTTGCTTTTTGTTAATAGTTTGTAGGATAGTTTGTGTTTGTCATCAAAGTGAGCTAACATTTGCTCTTTGTAAGTCAGCTAAGGATAGGCACGATGAGGAAGCTTCTTTTAATTGCAGGTATGCAAAATAAAAGTTTGGACAGTACTTGATTTACTTCTGAATCTTTTTTTGTTTTTATATTTATTCCCAATCTCTTTACAGCTCTATGTATGGTTTTTGGCAGTTTAGGTGAGTTTAATAGCGACACTGTCAGATACTTGTACTGTTTTTCTATTCTAACTAATTCTTCCCCTGTTTAGTCTCAGCCACCAGATTAGTGTGCTATTACACCAATTGGTCACAATACAGGCCTGTAGGTGGAAAATTTGTACCATCCAATATTGATCCAAACTTGTGCACTCACTTGATTTATGCTTTTTCTGCCATAAATGAAGCAAATGAATTGGTAACTGTGGAGTGGAATGATGATGTACTTTACAAGTCATTTAATGAGCTCAAACAAAGGTTAGTACCCTTGCCATTATGTCAAATGGAAAACAAAGTTATGACATCTCATTAATGACTTATTTTTAAAGAAATCCTAATCTTAAGACATTGTTGGCAGTTGGAGGCTGGAACTTTGGATCACAAAAGTGAGACAACTTGCAAACTTTTTGCAAAGTATAGTCTTTTTTTCAAGTCCTTCTCTAAAATTATAATCCTAAAATGTTTTTTCAGATTTACTACGATGGTGTCAACACAAGCCAACAGACAAACGTTCATCCAATCTTCCATCAAACTCTTAAGAGAAAACAGTTTTGATGGTCTCGATCTTGACTGGGAATACCCAGCTGCAAGAGGCAGTCCCCCAGAGGACAAGCAGAGATTCACAGTGCTGTGCAAAGTAAGGATTAGATTTAATGTAGTGCCTGTAACTTTAACACAATGTGACACTTTCCAACTTCCAACCACGTGTTGTACAGGAACTTCTTGAGGCCTATGAGACTGAGGGCACTGTGACTGGCCGTCCGAGATTATTGCTGTCTGCTGCTGTGTCTGCTGGGAAAGCAACTATTGACGATGGTTATGAAATAGCAGAAATTGCAAAGTAGAACAATTCAAAAGATCAACTAAGAGAGTTGTCATCCTCTGGTTCAGTGTTTTGACATTGTATGTGTCTTATCAGGTACCTGGACTTCATTAATGTGATGACATATGACTTTCATGGCACTTGGGAGACTGTCACCGGACATCACAGCCCCTTATACAAAGGATCCCATGACACAGGGGACAATGTTTATTTAAACACTGTAAGTGTTGCTCTGCTATACTTCATAACAAATCTGTGCTTGCTGTTTAAATGTTTCTGTCACATCTCAGGACTTTGCAATAGGTTACTGGCAAGAGAAGGGAGCTCCTGTAGAAAAGCTGAACATGGGTTTTGCTACATATGGACGTGCATTTCGTCTGGCCACTCAGTCCAGCCAGGTTGGAGCACCGGCCAGTGGCCCTGCTAGTCCAGGGCAGTATACACGAGAGGCAGGCTTTTGGGCTTTTTACGAGGTGAAATAACAGCTACTCAATAACACTTTTAATCTAGATAATACAATAATCATTTTAGTTAATTTGTATTGATTGATCATTACCCCATTATTTTTTTAGATTTGTCCTTTTCTTCAAGGAGCCACTGTCCAGATGATTGAGGACCAGAAAGTTCCCTATGCCACTAAGCAAAATGAGTGGGTTGGTTTTGATAATAAGAACAGTTTTGAAACAAAGGTAAGCCTTTCTTCAATGCCGTAATCTTTCTTTAAGGTATACAAAAATCCTATGGTAAAGTCTTTCTTTGTTTATAAAAATAGGTTCAGTACATGAAAGACAAGCAATTTGGAGGAGCCTTTGTTTGGGCTTTAGATCTGGATGATTTCTCTGGTCAGTTCTGTGGCGAGGGGAACTATGCCCTTATCAACCACCTCCGCACTCACCTCACCTCAGGTATGAAAAAATGATATGAATACATTGATTTTAAATGTATAATAATTGAATATGATGCAATGCAAATGTCATGTTCTCTTACAGAAACAAATCAAACTTTGATAGCTCCACCAACAGACAAACATCCTGTTTCTGCCAAACCCCCTGTTGGACCTACATTCCCAACGCCACCCACCGTCAGCCCTGACAACTTCTGTGCTACAAAGAGTACTGGTCTTTATGCTAAACCTGATGCACCAGGGTCTTTTTACAACTGTGCATTTGGGATAACATGGATTCAACATTGTCCAGATAGTTTGGTGTTTAACGAGAGCTGCAACTGCTGTCAGTATGCTATTATGCTATAACATTCTCTTGGCCAATCCAGTTATTCAAGATACATTACAGACCTAAGATCTAAGGTGTTTGTGAAGGTTCCATCTTCTTTGCTTTGTGTACAAACCTAACCTTTACTGAGAATTCAAACTAGCTACACTAAGTCATCATTATGTAATCATTGTATCTCTTTACTGAGTGTGTTTTGATTAAATGCCACATGTTGGAAACACGTGAGTACTCTCTATTATTATGCTTGTCTTTTTTATGAGGATTCTTACAGAGACACGAGTGTATGTGATCGTTTGACGTTCTTAGCTATTGTTAAGATGAATTTGAGTTTGGGCATACTGCCAGTTACAAATTAATTACAACTGGGGCCTGTCCTAAAGCACACCCAGGGGAGGTGGCTTTTTCCTCAAACTGCAACGTGCTGAATTAGGTGTGTTCTCAAGAGAGGCTGACCGTAAGAAAATGTTTACTTAATCTATTTAAGCTATTGTTTGTTATGGACCAACTTTATGTGTCTGAAATAAAGATTGACTAGAATTCCATACACACGCATATGAACTAAAGTTGTGCTCATACCCTTGGCAGAATTTGTGATTTTTTTTGTCCATTTTTCAATAAATATGAATGATAACACAAAAACTTTTCTTTCCCTCATATTTATTGGTTGGGTGAAGTCATTTAGTGTCAAACAACTCTTTTTGATTCATTATGACAACAGAAACTACCCAAATACCCTGGTGATTTTGACCTGATTATGCACACAAACAGGTTTGAATGGCTACTAAAGATGACCATCCTCACTTGTGATCTGTTTTCTTGTAATCAGTGTGTGTGAATAAAAGGTCAGTGAGTTTCTGGGCTCCTAAGCATTTCATAATACATCAAACAGCCCAGAGACAAGCCTCCAAACTTTTGGAACAAAGTCATTTGGAGTGATGAGTCCATAAATGTAACTTTTTGGCCTTAACTATAAATGTTACGTTTAGAGAGGAGTCAACCATTCCTACTGTGAAACATGGAGGTGGATCGCTGATGTTTCGGGGATGTGTGAGCTACAAAGGCACAGAAAACCTTGGGAAAAATTGATGGCAACATAAATGCAGCATGTAATCAGAAAAAAATGGAGAATTTGCACTCATCAGCCCGGAAGCTGTGCATGTTGGATGTTACAACATGACAACGATCCAAAACACAAGGCCAAGTCCTGTCATTGGCAACAGCAGAAGAAATTAAATGTTCTGGACTGACCATCTCAGTCTCCTGACCTTAATATCATTGATCTCAAATGTACAACTACCACAAAATACTTCAAACTATCATTGATGTTAAAGGTGGCAATACACAGTTTTAGGGTATGTAAACTTTAGTTAAGGGTCAGTTTCTGTTGTCATTATAATTTAAAAACAATAAATGGCTTCATCCAACCACTAACGGAAGAAAGGTTTTTGTGTTATCATTCACATTCTCTGAAAAATGGCCAAAAAAAACCACAATTTCTTTCAAAGAAACAATATACTTTTATCTAATTGAAATAACTAAACAAGAATTAGCATTGGTTAGGACTATTAGGATTACTTTAATAAGCATGTTTTATTCTTAGAAAACTATTTAGTCAACAAACATTTTGATTTATGTGTACGTAGATACTCAGAAGAGTTACGCTGTCCTTATTGTCTGTGCTGTGTTTAAAATGCTGTGTAATTAGCCATGCCTTATAAATATGTGGATAAATTACAGTAATTAAACTAAAGCTTTTGGTGTATTAGTCATAATTTAGTCATGCAATTTTAGGGTAATTGCGCAATCATTCTGCTAAAGGACAACCATTATATAACTGCACCTGTGTGCCACACCTTGTGACTCCAGTTTTTTGTTTAAAAGCTGAAGGCAGGCTCGCCTCATCCATCAGTTTGTCAGCCGAGCACCCACTTTCCTTCTGCTCGTGAGTATACAACTTCACTGATTCCATTTCAATTCTGTGCACATTGCTTTTAAAGGTATATTATGAAAGCTTTTCGTTTAAATGAACACAATACTTATTCAATAGAAGTTTTACTTTAGTACAAACCCGTAGCCCTTTAGAACATTTACATTTTTGTGTTTGAGCTTTTTGTGTTTCTATTGATGGGATGTTTTTGAGTGTGTAGCTTCAGCTCACCGAAAAAAAGGGAAAAAACATGGGGCGTCCATACTGTCCCTTTAACAATGCTGTTGTTGGTTTACATCAGTAAATCCTCTTTGGCACTTTACCAGCACATTAATAACACGTTAGATATAATCTGATGATAGTCAGATCTGATAATACAGTTTGAAAGTATGTTTGACTGATAAGGTAATAAGGATCAAGCTAAACTCCAAATGCCAGAGAAGCCATTTGTTAACTCACGTGTAAAAATGTTTGTCAGACTAAATCTTACTTATCCATGAGTCATCTCATTAAATATAGCATTTGAGCAATAATTATTCACTGCCCTTTCTGCATTCTGGTGTAATTGTGTTTGTGTTTGTTTGTAATTGCCAATGACTTTTTTTTCCCATTTACGTCATATAATTTATGACTATTGATGTTGTTTAGATACCTTCAGAAGACATTAGAACAGCAAGTGCATCTCTTTGTCGACTACAGGTAGATGTAAACACACACCAAAACGTAATTTATATAGTTTTGTTTGTTTGGTTGTTTGGTTGTTTGTTTATTTGTTTGTTTATTTATCCCCATAGCAACAACATGAATAAGCTAATTTGGACAGCAGGTAGGCCAGCTTACTTGTAACTGGTAATGGGGATTTTCCATTTCAAGTATAAATAATGGGTAATAGCTTTAATTTCCTATCTACTGGTATTGACTGACCTTGAATTTTTCTTTCTCCAAGGTCTCTGCCTGATTCTTTCCAGCGTTGGTAAGACATTTTGTATTTTCAACTAAGAAAACATTATGTACAGTTTTTACAATGCTTGATTCTAATCCCACTCCTGTGATTCTTCCAGCCTCTTCCACTATGCTGGTGTGCTACTACAACAGTTTGGCTGCCACCAAACCTTCATTTGGCCAGTTCACTCCCTCTATGATTGATCCAAATCTGTGTACCCATATGATCTATGGTTTCTCGGGCATTGACCAAAACAGTGAGCTGGTGCCCACCGATTCAACAACAGACCCTCCAGCCTATCAAACCTTTAATGACCTCAAAAATAGGTCAGTGCATGACCTGACTACTCCAAGAACGGCCTTTCACATCAAGTAATAGTTTATCTTAATTAACTCTACTGTGTGTCTATAGTAATCCACAGCTGAAAACCCTGCTTGCAGTAGGTGGCCCAACCTTTGACATTCAAAGGTAAGATTCATTCAAACTGACTTGGAAGATGTGGACCACATGGATTATCATATTTAACATAGCCAGTATTTGAAGTCACCTAAAATTAATAAAACCATCCTTTACTTACTTTAGCTTCTCTACAATGGCAGCATCAGCCCAAAATAGAAATAACTTTATCACATCAGCTATCACACTACTAAGACAATATAATTTTGATGGGCTGAATCTGGACTGGCGCTATCCAGGAGGACCTGGAAGCCAACCACAGGACAAATGTAGATTCACAAGTCTCTGTCAGGTTAGTCCTACACCACAACATATTCAGTAGTGTATTTACATAGTATGTATCTGACTTAATTAATCAATCTTTGACAAAACCACTTTTTTTGTTGATGTTAGGAGCTCAAAACAGCTTTCACCAATGAGGCAACAACAACAGGCAAGCCATGTCTGATCCTTTCTGCCAGTGTGTCTGCACAAAAGACAATCATTGATAGCAGTTATGAAATCCAAAATATTGCCCCGTAAGAGATAACATTATCTAACATTACCTTAACCTGTCAGAATATTTTTTTAAACCCAGAATTCTTCTGTATTTTACCAGGAATCTGGATTTCATTAATGTTTTGTCCTACGGCTTTCATGTCCCAACGGAAAGTGTCACAAAACATCACAGTCCCTTATATGCATTATCTGCAGAAACTGGAACTCAAGCTTACCTTAACATTGCAAGTACAAAGATATACTTCAAATTTGATGCCCTTTTTTGTCATTTATCAGTGACATAACCATACTTTTTCATCGATTTAAGGATTATGCAATGAAATATTGGCAGACTCAAGGAGTACCTTCAGCAAAGCTTAACATGGGAATTGCAGCATATGGAGTTGCTTTTACCCTCTCTAGTTCCTCTACTGATGTTGGTGCACCTGCGAGCGGACCTGGTGAAACTGGCTGCTATTCTACCGATCCAGGTTATTGGGCAAATTACGAAGTAAGTAACTGGTAATTCTCTATATTGCGTTAAAAAATAAAAACCTTACTGTAACATTTCATTATTCTTTACAGATTTGCCTTTATATTGAGGGCGGTGAGTTATTCTGGATTTCTGAACAGATGGTTCCATATGCTGTCACAGAATCACAGTGGGTTGGATATGACAACAATACTAGTCTTGATGCTAAGGTACATTTGATTTGTTGTTTTTGGACATTTCTTTTGCATTAATTAAAACACCTAAATAATCATCTTCCTCATACTCTCAGGCTAAGTACATCACTCATAACAATTACGGAGGAGCTTGTGTGTGGTCTCTGGATCTTGATGACTATACAGGAAATTTTTGCAACATGGGCCCTAATCCCTTCATAGGCCATCTGAAAAGTGTTCTGCCTCCAGGTAACCTGACTATTAGATCAATTCAGCACTTGGACAGTGTTGAACAGACTGACTGACTTGTACTTATTCTTCCAACCCTAGGAAACATCTGCAATGTACCTGGGGTTCATCCCAACCCAAGTGACCCAACTACTTATTACAACTGTGACTTTGGTGTTGCCACCCTCCAATTTTGTTCTTCAGGTTTGGTGTTTAAAGTTTCTTGCAATTGTTGCGACTGGGCATAGGAAGACACCTCCATGTTCCAATATTTATTATAGTGAGACTAATGAAAGGGAAAAAGCCTAACATCAATTGTGTTGGAATATTTATTTTAAGAATTGTGTTACCCATGTTATAATTATGTCTGTAATAAAACTCTTGCTTTTGTTAAACCTTAAACACATTTCTCTTTACTTTAGTGTACATATTTACATTTCAAGACTCAAAATGTGAGAAACCGATTACCACACAATAGACAAATCAACATGTTATCTATATTTATTTTGCGTTTTAATTCATTTGTTAAAATAGTAGTTAGTGCCTTGTCCTCACATTTAAAAATCTATGTGGAGTCCAAAGACATGGATGTGAATGAGTGTGTAGGCCAGTCAACATTACCCATAGTGAATGAATGTGAACACTGTATGTGTTGCCATTAACAGGCCACTGTCCAGGATGTACTCCGCCACAGGCCCCAAGTAGCCCTCTGTGACCCCCTAACAAGATTAAGCAGTAAAAAATTAAATGAATTATTAATTATTAGTTAATTATTAGTAACCTGCAGAAGCTTATTTGTAAAATTAAAGCCCAATTACTATAACCAAAAATCATTTTCACTCACAGTAGAAAAATAAGGTATGTGATGAATAGAAGAACAAGAGTGAGTTTATTTCTTATAGTTCATGGACATAAGTGTGAGGCTCAGGGAGCTTCTTAATGTCACAGTTCTGAATAAGGTTGAAGTAAAATTGCACAAGCCCTTCATAGTTTTTCTTGGAAATCCTTTCATTGATGCCATGGAATCTAAAACAGAACAGACAGATAATCTAAGGTTATTTCCAATACAACATGGCATGTTAGACATAAAAGCTAAGGTCTATTTTATATATACAGTACAAATACAGTAAAATGGCACTAATACATCTCTAGTGAATGGATTAACCAGTGACTTCATTTGTTCAAGTCACCCTTGTTTTTCTCGACTTATTTCATTAAAAGTGAAATTAGCAGGTTTTCATGTTTCTATAACTGAACTATTATTTCTTACCTTTGAGCATCACCAGGTTTAAACCACACAGGAGCAAAGCGATATATATCACTAGTCAGGTCTTTGAAGTGTCGACTATCTGTATTTCCAACACATATACCTGTACAATTTACAAATAGTGTTTTGGTCAAATACTAAAATAAACACTTGTATGGAATTTACAGTAATTCAATTTATTGATTTGATTTATACCTGGAGCAACATTAACTGATGGAAACATATCAAGCACTGTTTTCTTAATGATTTGAAACCCAAAAGACATTTCATCATAGGAGCTGACTGGTAATGGATCAAACCCATCAAGAAGTTCGATTTTCACTCGGTGATCTCCCACTGTAGACTGGATGACGTCCATAACCTAGATGAGACAGCACACATTTAAAAATACGACGTTAAAACTGATCCTGATTTACAGAATATATGCTCTACCTCTTGTAGTGTCTGTGCTGGGTGGATTCGTAGATTCACGTATGCTTCAGCATAGGAAGGAATAATGTTCCTCTGCACCAAGAGCATAAGGAGAAGATTTTTAAGAGGAAAATAATCGCTTTCTATCTCTTCAGAATTTATATTTACTGTACCTTTACTCCCGCATTAAACATTGTGACAGCAGTGGTTGTTCTTACAAGAGCATTAGTGTCTTTGCTCATTTCCAGAATCCTGACAAGAAAAAATGTTTCTTATTACTTAATTTCTGTTATTATAAAGCAAACGGTAACATAAAGATATATTTACCTGCCAATAAGTGGAGTAAAGAGCCACAAATTTGACATCATAAAATTAGTTGGAAACCTGAACTAAAAATTAGAAAGTGCTAAAAAAGCAAGGGGAGATTGGACTTGTAAAAAAAATGAGAGGACATAATTTATTTCTCTTACCTTAGGAGCCAAAAACTCAAACATTCCACCTTCAGGTCCTAGACCAAACAGCCGCTGCATTGGGCGGTCCTCTAGTCTAGAGAAAGTGCAAGACGTTTTTATCTGTTCTGAAACATGATCAGGCTCTGTTTGGATGCAAAGGTATAATGTATTTGCATAGAATATATAACATAACCAATGCACAATAGAATGATTTTACCTTTTCACTGCTGCAGCCAATATACCAATTGTTGTTTCACTGGGAGGCATTGAAGAGTGACACGGTTGCATGGACACACTCAACTTTACAGTGGCTGCACCCTTTTCACTTATCCCAATTCTGGAAACAATAATCAAAGTTTGGTATCAAGTCAAGCCTTCTTAAAAGTTTAGCATTAGGTAGAGGTTTTTACAGAGCAGCAGGTCCTTCAAGTCCGGGAAGGATTCCATCCAGTATAGCCAAGCCCTCGTCCAGGACAAATGAAAGTTTAACACCCCGCTGTTTTAACACATGCACTATGTTCACGGCTCCATTGTAACCACCAACCTATAAAAGATAAAATAACTCAAGCACAAAATTCATTTATCATAAATTATTATTAGTTTTTGATTACCTCCTCATCATGCCCTAGGCCAATGTAAAACCCTCTGTGTGGGCTGTAGCCTTTCATCAATAAGTACTCCAAAGCTTGAAGTATTCCCTTCAACCCAAGGATACACAAAACACACAATACAAAAATGCTTGTTTTTAGTTTTATTCCCAAACGTGGATATGTACTAAATGTGTTTTTTCCACACTGACCTACCATAACACTGCTCTTATCGTCCATGGTTCCTCTGCCATAGATAAAGTCACCTATTTCTTTGGCAGAAAATGGTGGAGCATCCCAGCCATCTGACTCTGAGGCAGGTACAACATCAATGTGGGCCAGCAGCAGGTATGGCACCAGGTTAGGTTGGGAACCTTGTACCCAAAACAAGTGACTGAAGTTTGCCACCAGTTCATGTTTCACTAAATGTGAGGAGAAAACTGTTGGGAAAGCTATCAAAAGAGAAAGTCAAAAGACAAGTGTTAGTGCCCAATTCTGGAAATAATACAGTATGAACATAAATACTTGCATCAAATAAAGCCTGTTGTTTTATTGTACTATTCTATATTTAAATCACCTTTTTACAGTGATAACCAGTCTGTGGTTAATAAAAAGATTTTCATAAAGCAGTTATTACAAGAAAAGATGTAATTACGAAATAATTTATTCCTATTACAGCTGTTTACACATAGACAGTTGACAGAGGTAAAGCTAGAAGCAGAACAGTTGTTAAACACATTGTCTAGTCATCACAAAATGTGTACAATAAGCTACAACCACCAATAAAGACCATCACAATGACCACCATTGAGACCAGCATTAAGTGCTCAGACCAATGAAAGCGCCCTGTCTAATGGTCTCAAAAGACCCAGGGCAAAAGTAGCCCATTAGGTGCCAATGTTTTTGGAAACTAAAATGTAATAATTTTATTTATAAGTGCTTTTCATAAATTTCACAATATCTTACAATAAAATAAACGCATCTGGTATTGTTTAGCAATTTTGTCAGCTTGAAGCTTAAAAGGGTTAACATATAACAAAATGAGCAAACAAAGTAAATGACATGACATGGCAAGGATCAATCCCACCAACACTAGCTCCAAAGCTTTCTGTTCTAACCATGTGAGCTAAGCATGTGGACAGAAAGACAACTGTGAGTATTTAGTTTAAGTTTAATGTAGGTACGACACAAATTGGGAAACAAATATAAACAATAATTAACTACCAAACTTAAATACTGATAGGACAAAATTTCTCTATTTTTTTATTTAATACAAACAGCCTTCATAATATGCCATGGCCATGATATTGAAATATGCGTCATGTTGCGAGGAACCTTAGTTGTGCCACGGACCTGAAATCATTGAGCGAGACCAGACAGACCAGAGGCCAGTGCCAGAGGCACAAGCCCGGGACCAAGGACCAGTGCGCGGACCACTGAGAGCGCCCCTAGTGGCAGTTCTAGCAATAATCTGAATCGTGTTCCTAGTTGTAACAGGACAGACCGCATCTTTGGTCACAACCCCCTCTCCAAATGTCATTATTCTGCAACACTTTAAGTGATGATGGGGCCTATTTGTAGACTCCCATAATCCCAAATGAAGTGGGGTTTTTTGGTCCCTAAGACCAAATGGGATCTCCGGTTTGGGAAAAAAAACGATAATGAACTTAACTGCAGCCAACTAACGTTATTGTCTATGTGGAAACAGCTGGAATATGGATTAACGTTAAATCTTATCAGATTTTGTATGGACGCAATGCGTTTATGTAGGCTATAAACACACAACATAAGGCCTTTTTTTTTTTTGTAATTTTCAGCTTACAACTTCATTTCTTTATAAAATAACAGTTTCCAACATTACACGTTTTTAACAAACAAAACATAAAGAAAAAACTCACATCATCACATTTTGCCAGGGGAAGTACAAACTTACAAAAATATATCAAATTGTTTACACACCTTCACAGTTTTTGTTGCCTTTTGATTAGGAGAATACTTGATCGTGTTGACATAATGTTTGACCTCAATGTTAAAAGCAATAAAAGATGTATGAATGTAAAATCAATTAAGAGTTCATGTAAGATAGGTGTAGCTAGTCATGCCAAAAAGACACAACATAAGGCCTACAAAACAGTATTAGTAGATTCAATTCAGCACAACCTACTTTCTGGCATAGGTGAGGCTGAGTGCGCCATGTTGTACAATTTCACACAAGAAATTGCGAATAGGAAAGTAATTCACTATTCTCTGCACTTGACTCGTTTGTTAGCATAGCTGTATAATGTGAAAATCAATTAAGAGTTCATGTAAGATAGGTGTAGCTAGTCTGAAGCTACCTCAGTATTAGTAGATTCAATTGAAACCGCGTGTGTGGTCGTTTTCTTGTTTATTTGCTCGTCATACCTTTTCGAATGAACCTGTCAAACTGAAGAAGGGCTGTCTCGTTCAGGTCTGTCTCCGAGTACGACACGGTGGGGATCCGAATAGCCTCTGCAAGAAGACGCCAACACACTTCCCGTTAATGGCTCTCGTCGTGACCATACGTTTACTACGAGATCTTACTTTTAAAATCGCGCCAGTTACCTTTTAAATGAGCAAAAAGCTGCTCTCTTTGAAATTGGTCTAAAACAAACGATGTGTTATTCGTCTTTTCCCAGTTTGCGAGTTGAAGTCCGGCGTTAAAATCCATCGTGAGAGTTCTAATTGAAGCCGCTATAAGTAACACGGCAATTGTTGATATAGCTCCGCAAATTATAATCTTTAAAATCTTCATAAATCTATTTTTTTTCCCCGAGTCTGTCATTGTGGCTGTTCTATGACGACGGAACTCGTGCAGCTTATTAAGCAAAAGCTGGAATGGTGAGAGCCACCTGCTGGCCCATTTGCACCCAACCAGTTTATAGTACAGTCTTTTAAAATAAGCTACCGCCATGTTTGACGAACAGCATCCTTTATTGAACAGTAGTAGTATAAAATGACACATTAACATACTTCATCTTTTTAAAAGAGTTGGCCAGCCAGTTGAACGTGGCAGGTTTCATGTTGTAAATCACACATTTCACTATTAAACATCTGTCAGCAGCAATAGGCTAACTCTTGTTAGTCCTGTTTGTTAGGGTCATCAACGTCTAATCCCATGTTTTGGCCGTCCAGTAAGGCCAACAGCGGGCTAAAGGAGTTGTCCTCAACACAAACATAAATTAAATAAAGGATGAGAGTCACAATGAGAAAAACTAATATCTGTACTTGGACAGGGACAAGACGCCGCTCAACCTCTCGTCTCTCCAAGGTTGTGGGACTAACAGGAGTGTCTGGATATTTATACTGAACAGGTCGTCCTGCTGCACCTTTGATGGGTCTCCGTCGAGTTGCACTGAAATTGAATGACATTTATAAATAGTTAATTTATTCAGAAACATAAAGAGTATAATAATGCATGGTACAGTCTAAAATGATTGTTTTGTGTCAGAGGTGAAAGCAAAAGTGCTACATAAACATAAACTTACTAGATCCCTGTTGGTGTAGTGTCTTTGTCGAGAAAGTCTTTAAAAGTTTCTTGAACAGGCTCCTGGAAAAAGAACAGAATAAATTAAAAAAGCAGAAACAAAAAATAATAATAAAAAAAGTGGTGACCCATTATACAAACCCAACAAAGACGTGAAATTATAGAACTCCAAAATAAGCCAAGAAATGTCAGTTTGACAAAAATTTTTAATAAGTGTAGAAACCAGAGTGAACTGAAATAAAGTTACAGGTAACCCACGAGCCAGTAACAAACAAAATCTGAATGTGCCTTTCTTCCTTGAAAGTGTAGAATGAGGACAGTGTCCATGTTATACTTGTCCACAACTGACACGTCCAGTTAAAAGAGGAAGATGTAACAATGCATTTGTAGTCTTATAATCTCCTCCCACTCAACTAAAGCCTTTAAAGAGTGACTGAACATTGCCACTACTGACCCTTTTGGACCGTGACCAATGGTCCTGCTCATTGCTCCTATTGAACTCTGTTGCAGTGTTTGCCAAAGAGGAGCATGGCTTCTGACTGTTCATCTGTGGTTTCAAGTGAAAATGTACAAAAAACATTTTACAAAACAATCAGTTGTAAGTAAGGATGGATAAATGTGTTCATATACTGTATGTGCCACTTCCCTCCTCAACCATCTGCGTGATGCTGAAGGTCTGAGAAGATAAACATGATGAGCCACTGCATAAAATAGACTGCGATTCTGACAGAACCTGTATAAATATAATTGAACAAAACCTTTATTGTTCTACACTGAACAAAACCTGACAATAAAGACACATGTTTGTGCATAGTGTACACAAGGAATGTAGAAAATGTTTAATCCACTAAGAAGTGAAATAGGGACCAGCCTACCCCTGTTGCTAATCCTGAGTGCTGGTCTACAGAGGATGCCCTACTAATGCCAATGGGAATCTGTGTGCAGGGAGCTTGACTCTGCTGTGAGGATTTTAACACTTTCTTTGAATTCCTCTTGGGAATAGGTTGCCTGTTTTTAGAATCACAAGCACGCTGTAAAAGCCAACCCAAGCACAAAAACACATGAGAGAATAAGAGACTTTCGTTATTGTATGGTTTTGTAGCAATAGTATTTACCAGTCTTGATGAAACTAAAAAACACTGATGGTAAACATAACCACCCTGAGAAGAAAACTCTACCTGTAAAAAAAAACAGTTGCAGTTATTTACCACTAAGTGGCACTACAAGAGAGATGTACTTTGTTGCTGTTAAAACAATGGTGCACCCCTTACTATTTATACAATGTGACATTATGAGATTCTGACAGTAAGATTACCCTCAGGAAAAATACCCACAATCAGTGTGGCATTTTGAAACCATAGAATACCTTAAAACTGGTTCTCTTACCATGTCTTTTTGCTATTAATAAATTAATTATTCAAAGAAGCATTAATTGTTTCACCTGGCGGTTTTCCTGCTGAGATTGGTCGGCTGGCTTAGGTGCTGTTATGAGGTCTTTAGTGTCTGCAAATCAAATAAAAATGCAATGAAATCTATACTGTGGATTTAAAAGAGTAGCTTTAAAGGAAGAATATGTGTCCGCTTATACCTGGCTCTTCATTTTTCTCTTTCTCACTGTCCGAGTACAAAAAAGCTTCATCTACACCATTCACTGTGTCATGGCCATTTAGCAGAAATATGTTTCTGAGCTTCTTTTCATAAAGGGCTCTTGTGGAGGCTAACAAGAACAAACAGTACAGTACACAATCAAATAATACAATACAATCATATTTAGCCAGCAAATAAAGGTCATCTCAGATCATTTTTTTTCATCTTTATTATTTTATGTTTTATCCTATGTTAAAGATTTTTTATGTAATTGTTCTTTTGTGAATTAATAAAAATAAAAGATTTCCATGCAACTTGAGCCAGTCTGGCATAATCCATCTGCCAAACAAATTGAAAAAGGATATCTGTAGTAGGTAATATGGTCTGTAATATAAACTCTCACCAACTATGGGTCCTGCTTTCACCCCATGCTTGAGCAGTGCAGCTCTAAGGTCATCATCTGTCAAACTTCTTGGATCCACCATTTTTGTATCCTCTGTCTTCTCCTCCTGAAAGACACACACATACTGTAGCTATTACTGAATGACCAAATCCTTTACACATCCTAAAGCAAAACTAGTAGAAGGCATTCACAGAGGAAAAGGTTTCCTGTGCAAACACAAATAACTTCTTACACTTATGAAACTTTATTTGCACAAATCCATGTGACAGGTGCTTACCACATGCAAGCCACATAGCAAGTGCAATAGTAACTGAGTAACCTCTACAAATATATACTATACAGCTGCTGGCTCAAGTGCTTAGAGCAGAGTAAGAAGTATGGGTGCAAGTGACCTAGATTTCCAACACACCCTTCCATAGTTTCTGTAGCCTTTGTGTAAGCTGGTGATTTCAGTTATCATCAGTTATGTATTTTGTTTATTCTTTTGCTGTAGCCTATACACCAACATATGGCAGAGCAACTTGACCCCAGCCTATTACCAAACGCAAACCCCATGATGTCCCATAACTCACGTCTACGTCATGCTCTGGCTCTTCGTCGCTTGAGAAGTCCACAGCATTATTCGGTTCAACGTGTCTCGTGTACAGCTCCACATAAACTTTCTTTTTGCTTTTGGCAGGTGGCAGCGCGACATTGTGTGCAATTAAGTACGATTTTAGCCTAGCTTTTGAAAGGTGTGAAGGATCCTCCGCGAAAACCGGCATGCTTTGGACGAAAAGTCAAGCCTTAAAACGAGCGCTTATCTGACCTTGTGCAAAGCTTTAGGAATAGTTTCTTGGGAGGGAGAGACCTTACAACAGCACGCCAGGAGGAGAAACAGACTTGTCTGAGAAGAACAGCTGCTGCTGGCGAGTTGATTGACTTCGTGTAGGTTAACTTTCCCTCGCCTCGTTATAGGCCAGAGCAAGTGTTTACTTCGACAAGATTCTATTTCCTAGATCGCCCCTACACCCAAAACGAAGGAAAACTTTTTTTTCCATGCAGCTTATAAATGCTAAGGGTTTTGACTAAAGCGAATAGTTTATTCTCTTCTAACATAGGCCATGGTTTGATATAGGCCTAGCTAAGCCTAGCAGTGCAGCAAGGCCCGCCACAGACAGGACTGAACCCACTAAACAAGGTGACATTAAAATGAAATCTGTGCCATTTCCCGCCGCTTTTATGAAACATGTGACGTAGCATACCTTTTAAGTTGCAGCCAACCTCTGACCTCCACGCCTTGGGGCAGCAGTGGACACTGAATGTTCATCTTCGTTTGTAGTTTCAAGTGGATGGCCTAAGTCAGCAGAATTAGCCAGGCTGTCGGAATAATAAAAACATAAAGTTTTCTCATGGGATATTTTACCAAAAATGTAATGGTAGCCTATAGCTATGTCATGGACTATTATGGATAAAGCTATTGAATTCATAGTTGATACAATCACATAATTTCCTTCACAGAAAAGCACAAACAGAAGTGAAAGACAGCAGGTAAAGACTCTTAATTAAACATAAATTCTGTTTGTTAGAAACATTGTAAAATAAATATAAGCTCTTAGTTGAAACTTGCCTCAGAACAGCAGCAGGGAAATATCCAGTTCCTTTCCTTGGCCATAAGGTTTTTTTTTAATATTTAGTATATAATGTATACAATAATATAACAGTCCTAATAAATTCTACTGTATATAATTTCCCTCCCAATTTCAAATTTACAAATATATCTTGAAACTAGCACCTCTGTTGTCTGTCCACTGTGTATCCCATGGCTTTGAACCCTACATGACACGTCAGAAAGAACTCACATAGGAATAGAAAGCCATAAGACACAGTTGTGGCTACACTTTTTACACAAGAACCCAGTAGCAGTCCAGTAAACCATGCAATCATTGTAGAAAACATTAATAAAAAAGAAAAGAGGAAAACAGAAGCAGCAGGTCACAGACAGCATACAGGCTTTAAAACTTACAGCCACATTAATAATTAAGCAAAAAAAAAATCTGGTCTTAATTTAAGCCCTCGGGGTGTAAAGTGAAACTGTGCTGATGTCTGTGATGATTTACACAATTGCAACAGTACAGGCTCAAATAATTTAAGCCTTTTCCCAGTATTTAATTCACTCTTCAATATCCTGCAAGGTATTCCATAGGGGTCCATAGGATCAATGATTAAGATGCTGTTTAAATTAATTAGCATCTACTGGAAAAAGGACTTAAATTTAGAATTCAAAACTCATTATGTAAACTCTTTCCATTTTCTGCAACGGCCCCCTGCATAACTTACCCAAGCACAAAGAAGATCATTGCCTCAGCACTTTAATTTAACCACTAGGCAGCTTTAAAGCTTGTTAGTAACCAAACATTTTTGCAGATACACACAGCACATTGCACCTGATTTCTAAATCATCATGAGGGTTTGTTTGTTGTTCTTCTAGACTGATGGTTTTTGAGTTGTTCAGCAGTAATGTTAAGTAGTCATGTAAAAGTCCAACACAGTGAAGCTGTAGCTCAGCATGTCAAATCTGTTTAACCAGATGTCGATTCAGAAAACAGTAGTCTTTATAAAAACAAGAAAAAATCCAGCATGCAGGGAGGAAATTGGCTACTTTGGAGGACAGTGGGGGCATTTGTTGACATTGTATCGAGTGCAGTGCTGTGGTATTTGAGGTACTGAGGGAACAGGTATTTGTCAGTCAGTGTTTCTTGTGCTTTTTCTTTCTCCGACTCTAACAACAAAAGCCCTATTGAGACGGCCCATTTTTTGCCTCTGAACAAGCACACAAAGCTTTCTTTACTGTGCCACAACGGTCCAACTGAGAGAACCACTTCTGGTCATTTTTAATGCACCTGTTTCAAGTTGTTCTGGAAAAAGACCCACAGTTTTCTGCCATTTTATTTGATTTATTATTATTATTATTATTAATTATTATTATTATTTCAACTTTACTACAACTCACTTGTTCAGTGACTCTGCTGCACATGTTCAAACTTTACCAGATGCCAGGCTAACTATACATTACATTTGTTATCCTAACCAGCAGAGTCCAAACAGGCTCTCTTGGCTGGATATTAAAAGTGACCTCTGACAGCCTGATGATTGGTCTTTCTCAGGTTGGAAAAAGCCCACTGCCTCACTGCTCCAGGCCTGTGCTCACGCATGTCTCAGCATAAATTAGTAAAGCCTGGTGTCAGACTGTGTCCAGACAAGAAGGTGAATCTCAGCCACAGGGAGGATTAGTTTTAATCCCATACATTGCTCTTCTTTGCTAAGGATGCACAGATGTTTTGAAAAGCATTAATTTGGACCATTAGACAGTTATTACAAATAAATGAAAATAAGATATAAGTCCACTTCTACTATCACACAATAAAATGATCAATATTTGATGTACTGTTTTGTCAATAATTATTAAAACTGCTCCATCATTAAGACAAAAGGATTGCACCTGCACATACTTTCACTGGCAGACTAGACAACCAAAACACACTGCATAGAAACACATAAAAGCCTCAGAGCTGCACTGTCGCCAGTCCTTTGCCTCACTGTGTGAGAATGAAAACAGCTATATTGACCAGTCCGAGGCACCCTTTTAGTGAGCAAAACATTCTTATGCCATAAATCTGACTCTTACCTCCTTGTCCCTCTCCTGCGTCCCTGGCCAGAACGAGTATGGTATCCCCTCAGCCTCATACTGTATTGAGAGACAATGGGTAGTGGGGGGTGGAGTTACTATGTGGAGACAGACTCCAAGCAGAATGAAAGCTGTGGGAGAGACTGCGAGTGTGTATGTTAGAGAGGGAGAGAGGGGGCTCGGAGGGGAGATCACTTGCTCACAATACTCTCAAACCATGAATCTGAAGAAACGTTACATGAATGGCAATTCTACAAATCCGCCCACCCCTATCCCGAGATGCGATGTCAGAGAACAGCTAGCAGAAATCTCTCTTCACATGGGAAATGTAAGGGGGAAAAACACATGAGAATGGGTCCTGGTTTTAAACAAGTCCCTTTCTTTGGCTTTCTTTGAATGAGTTCTTAAGATTCGAACTTGGCAGAGTGCCAAGTGGGCCCTGGATGGAAAGGATAAAAGAGAGGCTAAGGTAGGGGGGCCGACTATTGTGTTTGTTCCCTTCCTTTCAGCCCTGGCACTCCAGTTGATCTTTATGGCCAGTTGAATATTCCAGTCACTTGTAGTCTGATTGTAAACACACACTTATGTTACTATCAATTTTATAAATCTTTACTCTCCTACTGTCTTAAGCCTTTTTCAACTTTCTTATGTTACCTTGATGATCAAATTGAGTTAAAAAACATTATTTCCACATGAACGGCTACAAGTCAACACTGTGGATGCTCATAGTCTGACATTGTAAAGTCTTTGCTTTGGCCTCTTTTCTTTGTCCAGCTGTTGCAGAGAGAATATGCCATTTACCGATTGAATCTAAGATGAAAACAGCAGGTGCCGTCGCCACATTCAGTCACTACTTTCTCCCCTCTTGGTCTGTTTCCTCTACCTCCCTCCCACTGTCTTCTGAATGGTTTTATGTCAGAATGAGCTACTGTTACTGTATAATGCGGTGAGAAGAAACACAGCCAAAGAAAAAAGATACAGTATTTTGCGGCTTCATTCAATGACGTCAGGCTGACCTCCTGATCAGAATGGCAGATGAGATGTGTGGCCAATTGAAAAAGGTGTTTAAGGATGAATGCTACTGCACCTTTATGTGACAAACCAGCGTGCTTTTAGACGCTCAGTGCTGCATCGGTGCTGCAAGAGAAGCCTTGTTTTCCCCCCACAGTCTGCCCCCCCCATTCCTTTCCTTACAAACCCTTTCCTATCTTTTCTCTCTCGCGCTTTCCTTCAAATAGACACACAGCTTCAGTTCATTACTATTCACCAGGTTTCACTGAGACACGCATCACTGCTCTGCACTCTACAACTGTGTTGGTTGAGGTGTGGGGGAAGGAGGAGTGGAAGGGAATAGACAGCTCATGATAGAAAAGAATAAATCACCATTGTGTTCCTGATGTTTGGATGTGTGTACAAATGTATATAACCAGACAGTTGTAGGCTTGAGATGTCTTGTTTCTGGGTCTGACAGAACACCTTCAAGGAGAACAAAGTGGATTCATTTCACAGAACAGAATCTGTTCTGCTTTGTTGGGGTTTTGAATTCATCAGTGGCTTTTCTCTACATGCACACGGAGGTCATACATTCTATCGCAGACTTCATATTATTATCTGTGCTGATGTACTGACAAAGCACATCATCCATGGAAATGAGCACAATGCTGAGTTTTCTATGCCTGTTTCAGTGTCACATCCATTTCAGGAAATCCACTGTCATACTAATTTGTTCTTGTGCTTGTTTTAATTTGTAAGTCAGCCATTCTAAATAGATTATCATTCTTTCGACTACAGCAAAACCAGATATACAAGATATGCTTTTCCCTAGTAAACAGACATAAAGACTAAAACTAGATATTGCTAAGCAGTTAACTAGAGTCAGCCAATCTAACAATTATCAAAGGTTCAGTTGATCCATTTGAAATACTTTGACTGAAGATTGGTTGACAGACACCATTATCCTCAGAGGACTCCAGATATGATAGGCTGCTGAGCTTTTAGCAATCCAGGGAGGGAGTTCCTTATTGAAGTCTTTAGATACGTATCATCGCTCCACTGAACTTCAGCTTCTATTCAGTCATCATTATCGCCTTTACTGAGGCATTGAATTCACTGCAGTGCCAACTACACACTGACACTGTTGGAGCAAACGTCACATGTATGTCTATTAAACAGCCTTCTTCTTCTTCAGATGTGTGTACAATAACTTGAAAGTGTATCAGTTTTAATATATTTGTACCAACAGTTAAATAGCTGACTGCTTTCATGTCTGTGCCGCTTCACTAGCTGCTATTTCAAATGAACAGTACCTCTTAGAATATCAGTCTCCTGCCCCGTAGACATGTCTGTTTGCATACCACATATCCCTAACTCTATTCTTGGCCTGCAGAGACATGGGGGGCACTCTGGAGGGCATTTCCATTCAGCGCGACGGGCCTGGCAAGACAAATGTGCATACATGATAGATAGAAGTAAGAAGGTTATAGTTTTGGAAATGTTTACTTCAATTATATTTTTCTTTAGCCCCAAGTAATTTAATTTTAATGGTCTTCTTACAGCAGTGACTATTATATTTTGCAGATGAGATGAAGTGTGATACAAGCAAAGAGAAAAAAACATTTATATTAGAATTCCCATCACAATTCTGGCACTGCCCTCTGCTGAGAGTTGGCTAAATGTCAGACTATGGAGATGAGAGTGAAAGAAAGCAACAAGGTAACACTGCTTTTGTCCCGTTTCCAATCAGCTCCTGGTATGTTCCCTCTCTATGAAACGTGCAACAGCAAACCATGTGTCGGTTAAATTCATTTTTAGAAAACATTGCTGATAAACTCTGGTATAGGCTCTTTGTTATGTCTAGATGCAGTGCTTTTACACCACCTAGTGTCTAAATTTTGAACCTAATCATGCTGTAGAAATATACAATTAACTCAACGTGAAATAGTTTTAAATTGATATTACGTACATAGTGTGTAATATTAAATCCTTCACTATGGATTCACTTGATGAGTTCCACCTTCTACCTGTGTTAAAGTGCTGTTGATATTTAACACCACTGTGCACAGCCTAAGATTGTGTTAGTTGACAATTACCTGAAGAACTAATCCAGTGTTGTCATATCTAAAAAAAGAGGAAGTGTGGGGGAAGATTGGTGTTAATAAATGCCTTTTGTACAAACACATTCGCTTCCCAAAGCCTGTTACTTAAAGGGCACCTGAGTTGGACATCTTTGCAAATGAATGACATGGATACCTGGATGGAGACCTTTACAGGCTACCATATTAGACTCCATGTCCAGGCACAGAAAAATGTAGCGGGATATTGCAACAACTGTACATCTATTTTGATTTTCAAATACAAATATTGTGGTTGCACATTTACACCAATTCTTAGAACTAAAGTTAAATCCACATAGATGTTAGAACAATCTAGAACATTATGTAATTAAAAACATGACAAGGTATGGTATTATTGTGTCCCTATGTGCCAACGTTCGGTGATTTATTTCTCCACTTGTAGATTTGAAGGTGTTGTGACACATAAATAGACATTTCAACATTTTCAGAGAACCTTTTTTATTGATAATCATTGACACTATTCTTATAAGCGTATTTTTGTAAGACAAATCTTTACTTCACCCATTAACTCAAGAGGACATCCTTTTCAGTTAAGCAATGCTAAGAGGAGGGTGCTAAAAAGCTTTAAAAGAAATCACAAACGCCATAACGCCTCAAAAAAACAGCGGTCGGTCAGCAGAAGAGTTAGTTTCACCATTTAAAACATTTTAGTGGTGTCCAGGCTTCCCGTTATTAGCATTGTGCAAGATGTTTGTGGATGAGCGGATAGTAAAACTGTTCAAAACGAATGCCCATCACACACTGACTTATTGGAGTGTATTCTTTAGCTTTGGACTTTGTATTGCATTTCTTGGACCTACAATTTTAGACTTGCAATGCCAAACCAACTCAACACTCAGTGAGATTACCTGGGTCTTCTTTGCCCAGCAGTTCTGTTTGTTGATTGGCAGCTCTGTTGGCGGAGTTTTTAAAAGGACGTAAGTCTAATAAACGCACTCCAGAAGGCCAGATGTTCCACAAAATGAAATGAATATTGATTTAGTCTGTTTTTACTCCTAAAGGTTGTTCAGTGCCCTCTCAGCATTGTTTGTCTCCACTCTCATCATCTCTATAATATTTGCCATCATCCCTTTGTGCAATAATGTGCTTGTGTTGGCTATTTCCATGGCAGTTTCTGGTTTTGCCATGGGCATCATTGACACGATCGCTAACATACAACTCGTCACCATCTATCAGAAGGATTCGGCTGTTTTCTTACAGGTATGTGTCAGCAGTTATACAGACCAGGCATTTACACATAAATTACTACTAATTTAAGTAGCATCAGCAGTTTTTTGAAAAAGTTTAGTAAGTTAAGTCTCTAGTGTTTGTTTCTCCTTTTTGCAGGCTCTTCATTTCTTTATTGGATTTGGAGCCCTTGTGAGCCCACTGATTGCTGATCCTTTCCTCTCTGAGACAGGCTGTGGGAATCACACAGGGAATGAGACTGAGATCATACATCATTTCAGAAACATGCTGAGCAACAGTCCCATTGTGGAGCACAACATAACTCAGAGCATTGTGCCCCATGATAAAGAGGAGTCTATTGTGTGCTATGCTTTCTGGATCATGGCACTAATCAATGTAAGACCTTTTATTTTTCTGATAGACAGATAGAAGAATTAGTCTGGCTTTTCTGGGAATATTTGCAATGAAAGAGTTACTAAAGCTTATTTAAATTTGTGCACCTTCAGCTTCCTGTACCTCTTGCAATCTTGTTCCTGATGTATCGGGAAAAGCTGATCCCATGCTGCCCCAGCGGCACGCCTCGTCTTTTGGACAAAGATGAACTGGCCATGGAAAACCAGCAGGGTCCAGAGAGTGTGGAGCAGACAGAACATGAAACAGGAGGTAAAAAGAGTACAAAACTGCAAAACTCTCAACATATCTTCTGCCAGTGGAGGAAAATAATGTATAATTTAGTATGCAGCAATTTGTCATTTGACTTTGCTTTGTAGCAGGTCATGGGGATATCTTTAGCTGCTGTCAGAATGATAACCTGCGTGGTATGCCGGTGTCTTTTTTTATGATTCATATCCTTGGCGGCATGGTGCTTTTTATGACTGATGGTATTGTGGTAAGTAACACACAAGTAATCCACTTTAGATTTTGTTTTTATTATGTCCTAAAATTAAATGTCTTAACAAAACCAGTCATTATTACTCTGACTTTGCTTTTCAGGGAGCATATGCAGGCTTTGTGTATACATACGCTGTAAGTTCACCCATGTTGTTGCCACATAAGATCGCCGGTTACCTAGTCAGTATATTTTGGGCAGCAATCACTGCTGGACGTCTGTTGTCTATTCCACTCTCGTACCGTTTCCAGACAGTTCACCTGCTCATGTTTAACCTGGTAAAGTCAGTTATGCATCACTACAATTATTAAAAAAAATTCTCAATTTAACTTCCAGCACTGAGTCTAGACTGTTTTGTTGCATTTCACTTTCTTTCTCTTTTACAGACTGGTGCCATTGTGACTGTGCTCATGTTGCTCATTTTATACACCAGCAATATTTTTCTGTTTGTTGGAACGTGTTTGTGTGGGCTTTTCCTTAGCAGTATCTTCCCTTGTATGCTTGCCTATACTGAGGACATCCTGGATTACAAAGGTATAACAGTGGTTGTCAGAATGTTTCTGTAACACACTGACAGGCTTAAGTAGTAAATATTTTTTTCTCTGTGCAGGATGCGCCACATCGGTCTTGGTAACAAGTGCAGGGATGGGAGAGATGGCAATGCAGGTTCTAGTTGGCTCAGTAAGTCTGACATTTCTGCTACTTTAGAAAAAACAGCCATTTATGAATGCAGACGAATGCTGTTGAAATTTGTATTCAATAGCTGAATGTTGCTGTTAATTCCAGATTCTTCAATCTAAAGGCAGTTATAGTTTCTTGCTGTGTGGAGTGATTATTGCCTGCCTTGGTTTTATCCTATTTTTTGGACTCCTATTGTTTCATCGAATGCACAGAAACTACCTGACAGGTACCACACTCTTCATGAGCTTAGAATTAACAATGGCCATTCAGTTGAGTTAAATTTCTCCTTGCACCCATTCAGAGACTCAGAAGAAATCAGCCATGGTGGAGGAACCAGCCCCAAAACTAAATGGAGCTGCAAAAACAGAACAGAAAGAAGAGAAGGACAGCAGCTGAGAGGGAGCGAAGGTTTATTTTTCTTAGGTACTACAGGAACACAGATTTTACAAATTAGTTTTCTTTTCTTCCTTATATAGTTTATTATAATACTATGTGTAAATTTAAGTATCTTATGTTAGATACAGCATTCCTAACTGTCAACTCATGGTGTATGCTTTGTTTTATTTCACTATGGTCAAGAATGTACATTGCAAAGTGTGTTTTTATTAAATGGAAAATTTAGCTTGTGAAATATATTTATGCTATCATTTCTAAAAAGATTTTATTACATGTAAAAATAAATCTGTTTTAATAAAAAGACAAGCCCACCCTCTCTCTGTTCTTATTATAGTTAAAGAACTAGCCATAACTGTCAGTGCTCCTTAACAGGGCCATCCAAAGTTGCTCTTTTACAGCTAGTCAACCTCAAATTACCAGAAGATGGCATTATATACAAAACCTCTCGTTCGGTCATATAACTTACCACATTGAAAGATATGGATCCACGTCCTCAACATTTTTTGGGGGAATAAAAAACGTCATTTATACATAATTCAAAATTTAATTTTTTTTTTTTTTTTACACCTATGGTTTTAGGAAAGAGAAAAGATAGAAATGCTTAGTAAATCTGGTCGTTAGTGCCACCTGCTGTTCAGCGTATGGTTTCGCTTGCTGTGTAGACAACGCTCTGTGTTAAGGTGTTATTGTTATAAAAATAATACAATTATTTTCTATCATATAATAATTTGTAATAGACCTATATATACAAACATTTTGCACAAAATGAAATTTGAAGAAGACTTCCCTCTGCACCATACTGTTAAATATAATATTAGTTTTGTTTAAAAATTATGTTTTACTCCAATACACCAATGCACTTTTGGGTCTGTACTAGATGCCAGCCAGGGCTTTAATCCCAAAATAATACACTTTAATCTAATGCATCTCATCTCACTGAAAATACATTTTTATTATATACTACATTCAATGTTTGATGCTTGCTTAGCCTATATTTTGTGCAATGGTAGCCTGGTAGCTATAGTCTAAAAATCACCTGTAATAAACAACAAACATTTCTAAATATGTTTTTATATATTTTAAATGACGTTATTATACAGCGCTAAACGTTTAGCCCATAGTTTTTATGTTGAAAGGAAGTGGTCTCTGTTTACAACGGACAACTTCCTTATTCTAAATTCGTTGTACAAAGTTGGAGAAAAGTACAGAAATACCCTGAAAACGAGCTTGTACATACGTAAATGAATTATATTTCATACACGGACCTTGATTAGAGCATTGTCATTATTCCATAATGTAGAAGATGTGAGGATCTGTAGCAATAGTTGAAAGTGACGTCATTGTTCTTTTTACCGGAAACGTCCAGACAGAGCCGTAGTCATAAAACCTTTTCATCGTAAAAGCATAGGTTGGTTAATTAAAACGCTATGGATAAAATAAAAATGACATGGGAACTAAATAGTCGACATATACAATATTAAAACTTCTTTTTTAAATAATTGTTTATGTGCGAAAATGATAAATTCTGAATGTTTTACAGTCGTGTCCGGTTGTTTTATGTGTAACTTGACTTTTCTCTGGAGTCTCTGGACTTGGGGGGGGCTCGGCTCTTCAGTAAGTTGGTGGCTGGTGCCAACGCCCGGCGTAAGAAAGCTAAGCTAGGCTAAAGACGACAGGAAATACGCACGTAAGCAGAAATGTTACCGATATATCTGGACTAGTGGAATAGTTTATTGTCGTTATTCTGTCTCCAAATTCTATGTAGCGCGTAGGCAGAGCGATTTAATAATTGATAGTTTAGCTATGAGCTGATGTTAGCTACTCGAAAACTGGCTATTCGCGAAGCTAGTATTTTTGATTTGATTTGTACTGCGCTTTGTTTTTAAAATGGGATATTAAGCACACGTCAAGGCAGATTATCAATACTTATGATATGTTTGACCCATCAATTTGTATTTTTCTAGTTCTTTACATTATTCCAAGTCACCCGACTCAAGTTAGCAGTGTTATGATATATTAAAGCTAAGATTAGCCTCAATCCTGGTAGTAGCTTCGTGTGTCAGGTAAACTTGAGTAAACGTTATCATCAAATGTTCCTGTTTATCAGCAGTTGAAGTTATTGCCAGGAGAATCCCAGCACAGACATGCAGACTATCAAATGCGTGGTGGTGGGTGATGGAGCAGTGGGTAAAACATGCCTACTGATTTCATATACCACTAACAAATTTCCCTCAGAATATGTACCAACTGTAAGTTTCTAATCTATTTAAAAATATTTATTTGATACATACAGTGTTAACTAATTGTCAATCTTACAACCCTTATTTTCACCACAGGTGTTTGACAACTATGCAGTAACTGTTATGATTGGAGGTGAACCATACACCCTTGGTTTATTTGATACAGCAGGTAAGAGTTTCCTTCTTGATGTCTTATAAAATTTGATCTCTTAATATTTTGACATGTTGTATGATAATTTGGAGTGTGGTTTCTCTCTAGGTCAAGAGGATTATGACAGGTTACGGCCACTAAGCTACCCACAGACGGATGTATTCTTAGTCTGTTTCTCTGTTGTGTCTCCATCCTCTTTTGAAAATGTTAAAGAAAAGGTATGCTGTAGTCAACACTGTAAGAAATAAAACAATCAAACGGTACACTAAAATATGAGCAATGAGTTTTATTTTTCCATTTATCTATCTTTTAGTGGGTTCCAGAAATCACTCACCACTGTCCCAAGACTCCCTTCCTGTTGGTAGGCACTCAGATTGACCTGCGAGATGATCCTTCTACAGTGGAGAAACTAGCCAAGAACAAACAGAAGCCAATCACCCCTGAAACAGCAGAAAAGCTGGCCCGTGATCTTAAAGCAGTCAAATATGTTGAGTGCTCAGCCTTAACACAAGTAAGTTGTTTTTTAAGCGAACCTGAGCAATGCACAAGCTTTAAATGGGTTCTGAAATGTCCCACACCAGTTGTAAATGCATTGCTTTTGCTAACAGCATTTAGCTGAAACTCTGTCTAACAACACATTGTGTGCCTGTTTGTCTTTCTTATTCTCCTCTTTCTGTAGCGGGGATTGAAGAACGTTTTTGATGAGGCTATCCTAGCTGCTTTAGAGCCCCCTGAAACTCAAAGAAAGAGAAAATGCTGTTTGTTCTGATGTTTTGTCTTACTTTGCTTCTTGTCTGCTGCTTTCCCGTTATAATGAAATCTGTCTCTACAGAAACAAAAATGCTCCTTTACACTCTGTTTTCATCAACTTTCCTTTAGTTCATGTATGCGTTCCATATTAACTTTGCCTATTAACCATTACTAATACTGCCTATATGAGAGTGCCAATTCTTTTATTTTGTCAACACCATGTGTGCAAATGTATATCAGAAATTATTATTTTTTACTGTGTTCAGTTTAATTTTACAATCTGGAAAAGTTTCAATATCAAAGTATTGAGCAGTAGTTGTAACTACAATGTGTTTATGCTATGCTTAAGAAGAATTACTGGACATTATCTCCAGCAATAAATTTTTTCCATCAGCTTTTTGTCTTTTCACAGACAGTATGATAATGGGTGAAAGTCTTGTATAATGCAATTTAAATAAAGGATAATTTTGATTGCACTGCTTTATTTCTTAAGCTGTGTTGTGCTGTTTAATTATATGACGATGTTGATTTCTGTTTGTGAGGCACAGCTGTCTTGAACATTAATATTTTGTTTCCACAGAAAGGATTAAAGAATGTGTTTGATGAGGCAATTCTGGCTGCCCTGGAGCCTCCTGAACCTAAGAGAAGGCGTAAATGTGTACTGCTCTAAAGAGTGGTCCTCCCCACACCACTACCCATATGGTTAACAATACTGAAGATTTTTGCCACAATGCACATTCCAGCAAGAGTGGAGACATAGATATTCCTCCTGACAACCATACATTTTTATAATTTGGGGTTTGAATAACATTTTTATGCTGTTTACTGCAATCTAACTGATCTTAAATAAAAGTAAACACTAGGGTAGCAAATAGTATTCTATAATAGATAGAATAAAAGGACCTTTTAAACAATATGTATTGTCCTTGTTTGCACAAGTGCTATTACAACTGACTTTATAGATTCCAGCAACAAGTTTCTATATGGGTTTATTTCATTCTGCTTAAGAATCTTTATTGTGCCTTTTGGGCCCTTTAAATTATAATTTTTGTATATTAAATACACTATTTTGGTGTTCGCAACAATCATCACTTAGGGCATTTAAGTTTGTCTATGTGACTATTAAAGAGTTTGAAAGACACCGATTACCATATGTTTAGTATCAGTAAAGTTTAAAGAATACTTTTTTTTGGTTCCACACAAGGGACAACTTGCATAAGATGACTTAATGTGTTAATCATTACTAAACCTCAAATGTCAAAAACATTTCATGCAGGATATTTTAATTGATTTATTTTTGTGAACACCACTAAACCTTTTTTAAATGTAAATACCAAAATTAACAGTTTTTCATTATTCATTAGCTTCATTAGTCTGTAAATATCTTGTGAATAACCACTTATTAGTGAACATGCTGAGATTATTCAATGTGTTCATATGATTAACCAAAAACAAAAAGGACAACTTGGCTTTGATTTTCAGTTTGTACTGTACCTTAACATAATACCAATATGAATATGTAATAAATATAACTTCAAATACATGTTTATGAGTTGTAGTAGACATTTTGATTTAGCACATGTATGGCATTACAAATGGAAGTTTAACAATTACTAGAGCACAACAAAGAAAACAATAAGTCATACATGAGTTGGACGCTTGCTGTTGTTCAATTCTCCCTTATTTTTTTGTTAATATTTATGAAATGCACAATCAAATATAATTGACAATACACACAGAAGATACATTTTTTATACATTTCATTAGCATAAGGCAATAACATTAAAGTGTAAGGTAAATTGCAGGTAAATTTCAGGCATCAGGAAGGTGGACAGACTTACAGGTGTATTTCAGGACATAATTCAACACAGCTGTCGGTTACACGTATTCCATACCATCCTGCCCAGAACTGTCGATCCATGCCTCCATGCATAAAACGAATATATCTCACTCCTGGACCATAGTTCTTGAATACATATGTCATCTGAAACAAAAAGATGATTCAGTCTTGTGTATTCATTTGTGTATTCTGACTTTAAAACGAACTCATTTATGGCAATAATGTTACATCCCTTGTAACTTTACCTGATTCCACTTCTGATCGTTCCACTGTTCAAAGTAAACAGTGTCAGGTTCAAATTTCTTGATGAGTTTTTTTTTATGGTTTAGCAACTCCACTCTGACTTTATACAAACAACCACAATCCCAGCGTGGTGCATACCTGGAATATCACAAACGCAAGCAATATTTTAGACAGCTCAATCCTTGATTAGTTTATTTAATTTAACCAAGAGATAAAGTTGTCAGTTGCATTTCTATACTTTGTCTGATACTACACAATTAAACAGTTTTCTCACCAATCTGATATTTTGATGAGAGGCTGGAAACGATCCATAATTATTGGGCTGTAACCTTCTGATTCCAAATCAATCACTTGGGACTTCCAGCACATGCTGAAAATGTGTTTTAACCACCATTTATCAAAATTGTATATATTTTAAAGCACACTATTGGCAATGCAGAAGATGAATTCTCACCCAAAAGAGGTCACAAAGTTTTTCTTGACTGTTTCATTTGGATGTGGCTCCATAACGCCCTCTACTTTCCACTGATGACCTCCATTTTCCAAAATTTCCCAATCCTTAAATTCATCTGCATAAACAAAAGACATGGTTACTGGTTGTCAATCCCACCAAGCATACTACTGTGAATATTTGGCTCCATACCTTCTGCTCTGGGATTCTTAAGGAGATTTCTCCTCATTTTGAACAAAAAGTAACATGTCCTCCAATCTTTGGGGGTTATGGAGGCATCACGAGAACAATAACCTTCTCTTCTACATCTTTCTCTCCACAGAAATTCACTGTCAGCCACTTCTTTCCATTGCTTGCACACTAATCGACAAAGACAAACTACCTGATCAGAAGGTAGATGAAGGAATATATTTTCCAGGATCTCCAAAGGAACAGAGAAAGACTGAAAAAAAAAATATTATAAAATTTAAAAAAATATAATCTGAATTTTTGGAGAACATTAACACCAAAAGTATTTAACTAAAACAACAAAAGGAGGCCTTGTTATTATTATTTTTTTACATATTCATTTTTTAAAAACTTGAAACACTTGTGTTACGGTATTGTGTCATGTTTCTTAGTGATGGGCAATCCGGGTCTTTTTCATGAGCCGGCTCATTTGACTCAGCTCACTTAAAAGAGCCGGCTCTTTTGGCTCACAAACGGCTCTTTAAATAATAAATGTTTTAACTATGACTTTGACTGCAATATGTGTAAAAACAGTTCTAATTAAAATATTAAATGAAATCATAGTCACAATGTCTCACAATTTTGTTTAAAATGCATTAATTTTGTTATAAAAAAAGAATGCTATTAATCATTATGGCAATGCATTTAAAACATTTTGCCAATGGAATATTAATTTGGCCTTTTTTCACTACAGACATTAACTTTTGCATAAACTGAAGACTGCGTTGCTGTGGGTTGCGGAGTAGGCCTACTTGAGTGAATACATCTCCAAATGTGGAGTTGCTGGCTCCAGGTGCCCCACCACCTTCACTAGTTTCTAGAAGCTCCGCGCACAGTTTACATAAACCGGTGAAGGTTGTTCATAGAACCGGCGCGTTCAGCCCTCCCTTCTAATATCATTGGCTGACACCTCGTGTATAATTGACTAGGAATAGACATTTTAAACGAATAAGGCTAATAAATAATAATATTTTTGTGTTGTTCATTGGATTATTAGTATTTTTTTTACTAAAATAAAATAATTCAATATTTTTTTATTACATAATGGTTTAATTACTATAGGCTATATTTTTTAAAGATATGTTAGAGCCGACTCACTCGCGAACGACCCATGACTATCACCATGCGCAGTGCGCACTTAAGGAAGGGGAAACCGAATTTGCGGTAAGAACATGAATATACACTTAGGTCAAAGTCCAACATTCAAATAGCTTATTTTATATATTTTTATTACTTACAGATGCATATGAATCCTGAAATGAAGTTGAAGAGCTCGGAGCTGTACCCATCGTTTTTCTTTTCCTGCCTGTACCGAGCGAGACAAAATGTAATTTTATGTAATATCATACAAGACAATTAGCCTTCTTGCTAGAACAGCTAACTCAGCTGTTAGGGAACTTACTTATGCGATGTTGCCGTTTGTATTTGTTAACAGACATCGGTTAAAAGCTGTCCAATTGCAGCACCTAGCTAGCTTGTTACTTGTCAGAGAAAACATTCGTCGCTCAAATGTCTTCAATAAGAACCGTTACCATAATCATTAGTTCTTTTAGTTTCTTTTTTACATTAGGTTTCAGGCTGGTGTGAATACTTTCTTAAAATACATTTCCTTCTTCCGGAATGTGACGTCTGCTTCTTCTAACCGGGAAAGTCCGCCCGTTTTTAATCCGGTTTTATATCACAGACCTCAACAGTAAATTAAAAGAACTTGCTACTGTGTTTTTTCAGCTGCTGTTTGTTTACAACCTTTTTTATAAATTATAGACATCCAGATAAATTTTCGTATAGGCCTACTTGATATTGCAAATTTACGTTGTTTAAATGTTTCACTCACACACAAGCTATTCACACGAGGCTTACCACGTGATCGCTGTTGACAGTCACACAACACATTTTGTTTTCCCAAGAACAACTGGTTGTTTGGTTTTAAATATGCCACTTAAACATCGCCATTTCTAAAGTTTGGTCCAGTATTTAAAAGTGCCATTTATTTATTTTTCTAGTAAGAGATTTTGTGTTCATTTTCATTTATTATTAATCACATAGGCACTGCAGTTTGTGTACAATACAGTACATAGAAGTCAATCATATATTACAAGCTATACCACAAACAAATGGATACCAACAAGGCAAAAAATACCAGAAAGATAAGATGGTGTCCCTTGTTTTTGGTATCATATTACAAACTTAAGCAGGCATAAACACTGAACTGAATAATCCAGTTTGTGATGGCATTACTCCACTCTGTATAAATGACTAAAATAAAAATCACAAGGTAAATGCATTGTTTCTGTATAACAAGGATTTAAATCCATGTAATCTAAAACAGAGGTCTACCAAACTTCTGTCATAGACAGCAGACTTGTGTTGGTCAGCAGAGTAGTTCTTATGTGTCTGCATCAATCCTGTGGGCTGCAAAAAAACAAAAACAAACAGGTCAGAAACACAAGGAAGCTGACCTACATTCTTCTTATGTTTAAGCTCAAGAGAGTTTACATTGTTTTGGTATCCTGAGTGGTTCTGTGTCTCTCGGACAGAACTTGATGCATGACTCCCGGAACTGATACAGCACCTTAAGGCTCTTCTCTTCCCCCACACAAGGATCATAGAAGCCAGGAAGTCCTGACTAAAACACAACCCAATATCAACAACACACACTTTAGGAAGGTGTGAACCATTTTTTTGTATGCGTCATCCTATGATGGGGGATAGGCCCCAAACTGTAAAAATGTTTAATTAGATGTTTAATAAATATCTTGTGCAAACCTTTGAGGCTTCAGTTAGGATAAGTTTTGAGTCCTTAACCAGACACTGTAGTGGCACAGTCACATCAATGACCTTTGCCCTCTCATGTCTTTTACTATTGTCTGTCACAAACTTGCCATACCAGGCATTGAGGATGATGAGACCTGAAAGAGAACAAACATCAGAAGCCGTGACAATCATTTCATTCTAATTTAATCAGTAGGCAGATCATTTAAGAGTAGATTTCTAAACATTGTACATGGTTCTTTTCCAATTTTGCTTCAACTGTTCTTATTTTTTGTGTGTGTTATTTAACACACTAAAATGTAAAAGAAAACCACAGGCAGTAAACCAATTATAAATGTACCTCAAACTTACAAATCTCTGCTCAACAAACTACTGCTACACAGTCCTCTCAGAAAAGTCTCGTATTAATCTAAATTGGGTACATAATGGATAATGTAATGTTATGACAGATTTTTGTTAGCATATTTGTGCAAAGCTATTTTAACCAAACTAACTGTGCCATTATATAAATAATAGAACTGAAGTGACTTGTGGTTCCTTTAATAATAAAATTTGGAGAGAATAGTCAGAAACATATAAGTTGGCCTAAAATCATGTTTATTCTGCCTTTAAAAGAACCATATTCTCCACCCTAATCGCTAAATTTAAAGAAAAAATTAGCTCTAGTTTTAAAAGGTATTCAGAGTCTACTGAATAGCCAGATGTAAATGAAATATGTGTATGAGATTATACCCATTCTAGATTCCTCTGCTTCAATGATCCTGCGAACAGACTCCTGCATGAGCAAGACCTGTAAAAATGAAAAAAGCAAATGATGGGCGAGACACAAAGTAATGATATGGTACATGCATACAGCGGGAAGGTCTCTTGAATTTTACACTCGTACTATGTTTAGGAGCCTTGTGTAAAATGGCTCATTTCACAATGGCTCATGTAAAGATCAGTCTGACATTAGTGAGACTGATCTTTACAGTCCAAATTCTAGCATTTTTGTTACTGGTGAAAATGTTGGATGTTTGCCACCAACACTCACAGCAGATTCTGCCTCCTGTTTCTTCCTGGCTATGTCCGAAGCTGAGCTTTCCCGCTGCTTCTCCAAATCTCTGTAAGGTTAAATGATAAAAAGAAAATACAAGGTCACATAACTTGTCTATAATAATATATGTAATGCAGTGTTTATTTGCATTTTATATTTCTTACTGTTCCTTTTGGGCACGCATGTAGGGCCGGATAATAAGTTGCTGCATGGCAATGTAGAAAACAAGTGGTCCAACTGTAGCGTAAAATACAGCACTGGGAAGGAGTTGGTCTGTCAGATTAATTGGGAAGAAATACGTCTGGCTTGCCCTGTTAAGTCTGCCAAAAAAAGTTGTTTTCAATCATTAAAATGAATACTTACTATTTATACTTTTCTTGTTCAAACACAAAAAAGACGATGCCCTGTTATTACAACAAAAAAAATTACTCAGTACATTTAGTACCTAAAGACCTCTTTACTGTAGACAGGATTTTTTCCCCAAGACAAATAACACTTAACTGACAACCTTCCTTACTTTTAAAACAATACCACAAGAATGGGAGAACTGCTAAAAGTTGTCATTTTGCTCATGCACAATCAGCCAAGTCTGAAATGCTCTGTCATTGTTCAGGCCTCAAACATCCATCAAATACTAAAAACTGCTTGCATGGTGAAAAAAACAAAAAGGCAAAAAATATTAATGATATGAAAATATCATTAATATTTAAAATTAAAATAATAATAGATAGGATATATATATATACCTTTTTTTTTTTTTTTTAAAAGCACTTTACAGAGTGTTATCAATTTACTCCACAGTCACACACTGGTGGTGGTAAGCCACAACTGCCCTGAGGCAGACTAACAGACATATTGCCATATTGTTCCTATGGCCTCTCCCACCACCACCAAACATACTCATGCCACATAGGGGCAAGGTTGGTTAAATGTCTTGCCCAAGGACACAACAACAGTATGAACTGGGGAGAGTGGAGACGCCTGCTCTACCACTTGAGCCACTGCGCCCCACTATTTGGTAAATAATGTCAATATTTTTGTTTCATCTTTGTCTTTTATATGCCTAGCCATGTTTATATTTATTACAGACACCTGACAAAATATATATTTTTTAATGACTATAAGACATAAAAAAAAAAAAAAAAAAAAAAAAAAAAAAAATTCCTGCCCCTACAGATGCACAAATGCAAAGAACACTCACTTGATCTTGAGGGAGACACCTTGGGGCACACCCACGCTGACAGTTGCCCCCAGGATACTGTGTCGACTGATCTTCCTCTCAGCACCATATTCTATCACAGTTCCAAAAAAACCTGACCTACCATAAAAAAAAATAAGAAAACAAACGACACACACAATTACAACCATAACTGCACAGAAATGCAGTTGATTATATACAGTAACATACATGATTATTGTATATGAGCAAAAAGGTTAGTAATAACATACTTTACTGAGCCCTTTATCTTTGTCTGGTCTTCATCCTGGAACTTATATTGATAACTCATCATCAAAAAAGTATGAGGTATCCCCAGCTGCAGTGAGGAAAAAATACATTTTTGGAACCTGCTCAGAAGTTGTATAATTTAAGAATGTTTAGGTTAAATATAGCTGGATGTCTACCTGCACTGCAAAAGTGAAATGGCTGCTCTTCGTGTCTCTGACTATGCTGGTGTTCATAGAAGACTGCATTCCCCAGCGCCACTGCAGATAGCCCATAGTGTTCTTGTCTAGGTTGCGGGCTAACACAGTGGTAAAACCAGGTCGTACTCTGGATGAAAACTGGAGCCCACACTGAGCAGTTACAAAGCTGAAACAGGCGCAAAATGATCAATCAACACTGAAATGCATTGTTGTAGCTTTGTTTTTCTTGCAATTCTGTACTTACAAACGTGGTGTAATGTTTCTGAAAATCTTCATTCCACAGAGAGGTCCTTGGGTGTCTCCAGCACCAATCTCTACCTGTGTGTAAATATTATAAACCTCATATCAAAAAGTGATGAATTTGGTAGTTGTCACAACAGTTTTGTGCCACAAAATAGTGTGGTTTGCTAAAAAGGAATGTGGGATACCTCTCCCCATCCATTTGTTGAGGTGACTTTTCTTAGGGCCAAGTTTATGGTGCCACCTCCAGTCCCATTGTGGGTTGACAGGGAGCCAGAGAGAATGGCTGTATCTTTTCTGGTCAGAGGGGCCTGCAGACAAATGCATAACAGTAAGTTACACAAGAGCTTTTATTATCATCATTATTTTAATGACAATCAAGTGTTACCTCAATGGATTGTGAAATGTGCATTTTATTGATTTCGACATGTGGGACACCCCCTCCAACCATATCCTCATAGTCTTCCTCATATCTGTCAAATAGGTCCGTGGCATCAATGCCAACACTAATAGTCCCCTATGAATAAATGGAATGTTAATTTATATTTTTATAATGCATAGATACCTTAATCACTTTAAATATAAATGCTGTTTAACACAAAACCTGGTTATCTTTCATTGAACATACCTTGGGGTTGGTCCTTTGCTGAAGTCTTCTTTCTTCTCGCTCCTCTGAAGACGCTCATACTCCTCTCGAATCTCAGCAGGAGTTCTTTTTCTTTCCACCACCTAGAGTACAAAGATATGATCAAAAATGCAAAACAAATGACTGATTGCAGAATAGCCTGCGTTGCCCAATACAAATTGTATAACCAGTTATGTGAAAATGTTTAGGTTAGGCTTGAATCAAAAGATAACTTCAACTGGCTCCAAAGCATAACATACGTACATCAAGTTTATCAAAATAAATACAGAACTACCAGTGTTGTCAACTGTTTTAATGCGTTTCTCATAAATATGCAAATGTTGTAGGTAAAATGGACACATTTGATATGATCAAATAGCATCATAGACGAAAATTGTTGTGAATATACGCACCTCCCAGCCATCCACATCCAGTCCTCGTTTGCCATAGATATCATAGATAGCTCGAGACTGTGGGTCACTAAGGACTGAAAGGAGTTTGAAAACAACAATTTACAGAGATAATATTTAACAATATAAAACACATCTAAAAAGAAACCATAGCATTTACCTTCATAAGCTTCATGTACAAGATTAAAAAGTTGTTCTGCCTGTCGCTTTAGCTCAGGATCTCTGTGTTTGTCTGGGTGATATAACATGCATAATCGCCTGTATGATGCTTTCAGCTCATCTTGTGTGGCCTGCAAAAAAATGAATGACTATTTATTGGGAAGATTTTGTTAACAGGCACACTAGTTTTTTGAACAGCAATTTATTCATTACATTTTATTTAAAGTTGATCGTAATAATGGCAGTAGCAGCATGCAGACAGTGTGCCACTTCTAGCATCCCACCCTAGCTCACAATATACAGACAGGTTGGCAATCATACTTTATTTTGGACATAAGCATTACAAGAATTACACACAACGTTACAACAGAAGCTCAATAAAATCATGTGGTAAATTAAAAGTATGTTTTTTATGTCCGAATATAACAACACTGATTTGATTGGTGATACACCAATTTTGATTCTTAAATACATATTTTAATGGCTAACGCGCTTTCCAACGTCTTTTTGTTGGTTTCTTGCTGTATCTACCCTCCACACTCAAATTATCTTACTGTAACAGAATATCTTTTCAGTTGCTTTAAAAACATGTTTTCCTACTACGGTTCAATTCCTTTAACCTGTTGTGTAGTATTCAGCACTGAAGTCAAAGAAAAACCTGTTGTGTAGTATTCAGCACTGAAGTCAAAGAAATCAATGTCGTGGGTGTTACAAGCTAAGTATCCAGTGAATGTAAAGTCACATTACACGTGCAAGAGCAATATGGCCGAGGAAAGTTTAACAAATGTCTACTACAGGGACATGCACTGACACTCATACAAATCACAAATGTATGTCGTACCTCTCTTCTGACATTTAGCAAAGAATAATAATCATCATTGCAGAGCTCATCATCGTCCAAGGCTGACGCCATATTTACACCCGGTCATATCTTCTTCGAGTCCCAGTGCACATTGTTCTCTGTAGACAGGGCGCCTTGTGTTGCGGGTTAACACAGCCGCGCTTTTATGAGAACTGTTTTTCTCAGCTGAAACTGCAAATAGTTCATTGACGGAATATATATATATATATATATATATATATATATATATATATATATATATATATATATATATATATATAAAAGAACAACCAACCAGATATACAGTCTTTTTCACATTCAACATCTGAAATCAAAGCCATTTACAGACTGGTTATTGGTTCAATGACAACATTTCTGGCGAAATCTTTGATATTGTCATTTATTTATAACTTAATTAACAAATTAACGTTTGTTGCTTATGCATTAATGTCTGTTTCTCTTTTGGATAATCTTGTTACGTCTTTTATTTCAATGCTTCTAAATAAAAAATATAAAAATGTATAATATAAAATGAATGTAGTAATAGGTTTAACTAAATCATGTTGCCACTGCTTTTCCACCAGTGTCAATATGGAAAATACTCAAAATACAGCGTTTTTCCCCAATTGCTCCAAGTAGCTCATTAAAAACTATGTTTTCATTTCCTTAAGAATTAACACCACATTTTGCTTACACATTTCTGCATCCTAGCTAATACAATTCAGGCAGCGGGTGGGAGAATATCTGCATTAGGGCTTTCATTAGTACATTATTACTTTCTTTGCATTAACATCAAGCCGTCGACTTCGAGCAGCAGCAGAGGAGCTGTCCTTTCAGCACCACCACCTCAAACTACACTGAGCTCTGGCTGTCCACTGAATGAAAGCTAAGAGTGCCAGAAGCATCTTATTAAAACAATGATCTCCGTTTGATCACTCCACTTAACGCAGCCATTTCTATTAAAAAGTAGGGTTGTGTTCTGCGCCATAATGGTTAAAACATCGAGCACCGTGGACAAGACATCCGTCTTAAGAAATAGCTTTTTTTCCCCCACTATTCCGTTTTTTCTATTAACAGGAGTGTTTTGGCACTCTTACACTAAAACTATTAGATTTAAACAGAAATACATTGGACAATACACACATATGTTTCCTGTCATTTTATAAAACCAGGGTTTATTTTGTTAAGCTGAATTCTAGTCCATTTTCATGACAAATACAAACCAGATAAGAATCTCTTGCACCTGACTTGGTTATATGTTTGTAAATATCCATTATACTCTATTTCACGAAAGACTGGTGCTAGACCTGCAGCGCGTCTAGCTGTTTTAATATTCATAGTAGAAAAAAGTAAACCAAAAGCAAAAAGCGTGTGGCGACGGCAAGGTGAGGAGCTGCGTTTTTCATCCCGGAGCTGTGTCTCTGTGTCAGTCAGCGCTCACAACCAATGGGAAGTTCGCCTTGGTCGGACAGACTCGCCGCGTGCTCCTCCAGTCCCTCCTCGTGCTGTCCTCGCCGTGCACGCGTGGTACCCACGGTCGTGAGGAGGAGGAGGATGTTGCGCGTGAAGGGAAATGGCTGCCGAAAACAAGCCGGAAGGTAAGAGAAATATAATGGGATTAATTTAGTAGTATGACCGCGTTGTGTTTTTACAACACTCCCAACTCTGTGTTGAAATGACATATGGGTGAGAGAAAGTGGAGAAATGTTCGGTAGAAAACGGCGCCGCTCTTTTCCTCCGAAGAGGCTGCTAAAACGTGGAGACATACCTAGCCAGCTAATATTAGCTTACATAGCCAGCTACTATTCTCTTCGAAGCCCACATTTACTGCACGCCATGGGCACAAACAGTCGCCAACATTTTAGTACAGCATATACTGCGCATTTGGTCACAGGGTCTGTCTTAACACGACTAGTTTAAGTAGTTTTAACAGCGCTAAGTTAATGACAACATGTCATTGGAATCGACTAACTTCTTCCTTTATTACCGAGCTTCAAAAAAGCGTTTTTTTTTCGTACGAACGCTTATGCAGTTTATTTCGAAAGGAAGTAACCTACCCACAACACCTTGAGCATAAAAAGCTATACGTCTGAGCATATTTTAAAAAATAATACATATTTCTAACAAACGGTCGCTCACTTCTCCGGCGAAGCGCAATAATTTTCAGAAGGACTGTACGCAAACATTGCTTTCGAGTCAAAAGTGATGTATGGCTTTAAAAACTCTTTCTTCCATATGTTTACTACTTGGTCTGTTTTAGCTTTGAGACAGAACACAACGTTGTAAGCCCGCTCCGCTTGTAATGCCCTATCGTACTCGAAATGAAATGCCATCACATTCACAAGGGATGAAGCAAGGTGGATGAAGCAAGGTGGATGAAGAGCAGGCTTTTCTAACAGCCACATTACACTGCTACAAACATTGTGCTAAAATTATGACTTTTCCCACATTTAGCATATTTCTTACGGCTCACTAAGTTAAAATAGAGCGCATTATAGTTACTTAATTGTTATTTAGAAAGATATTCTGCTGGAAAACAGAAATATAGCTCATATGGGTTGTGGTCTAATTTTTGCCGTGCTTATTAGATTTGTCGAAAAGTAATAAAACAAGTGCTTACAAGACGAAAATAGCATGCCATTTCGAAGAGACTGGAGCTTTCTCCTCGTGTGTCGTATCTTCATATTTAAAACCTTTCAGAAAACACATTCATTACATAAAGTGCGATGTTTAGTAAAATATAGTTTGATTACAGTAAAAAACTTTTCCTTATTTACCGAGCAAAATTGTCCATGATAACGTTTTGTTCGTTGTCTTTCGAATATTTATTACATCCCTCTGAGCTACATCATATATCCTTTGAGTGTACCGTCCAGTGTCACCTTTTCTTTTAAAATTAGCTGTATGATTTAGATAACAGAGAATAAAAGCCTTTATAGAAATTCTTAGGTTTGTCTGTTTCCGAGCAGGCTTTTGAATGAACGTCTCTCAGACTTTAGTGTCAGTAACCTCAAACATGAATTCCTTATGATGTCGGACGACTTTAATGTTGTGAAAGCGGGTAAACAAATTGCTCCTGCAAATGATAAAACATTTGGGCTTCCCGTTTGTTTTGGATGTCAGTGTGCCAAGTTGGAAAGCAGAGAGTCCCACCAGGGGGTGCCATTGAGCTACAGACGCGCTCTTTACGTGCCCATGAATGATACGTCTGTGTCTATGACCAAAAAAAAAAACAATGAAGACATCTGGCTTTATGATAGTAATGACTTCACTGTGCTGTGATGTAGGGATTAATGCATTCATCAACATCAGCAGAAGTCAGCTAACACCAGGTTCTGGCTGTAGGTGCTCTTCTGAAAGCCTCACTCTAACCCAGGGAGCTGTCACTGAAAACCCTCTCTTGAAAGTCCCATTGTTGAGCAGGTTGAGTTATTTTCAGTGCTCCTGTGAGGCTGGTCAGTGGGGAAAAAAAGAGAAGAAGAAGAAGTGCTTAGCCAATGCTTTCTCATAGTTTTATGTTTATTCAGTGTTGCGTAACCTGCCACTTAAAGCTTTAATGTAAAGCTGGATCTTAACTGCAGTTCTTTTTTCCAGACGTGTCTCTTAATAGAATTAATGTAAATATCCTTCTCAGCGTAGCTATAAATGACACCATTCTTGTCATTCATACACGAGGCAGCTACAGAGAGAACCCAAGTGTGCTGCCTTAACCTTTTGTCCTTGTGGTGTGCGGCCAGTGCTTCTTGGACTGATCTCTCCCAGTTGTTTGGCAGCTCTTATGATGCCCCATAACAACGGAGTGTTACATTTTGTGTTAAACCCATGGGCCATGACCCAGTCACACTCAGTGGTGTAATGTTTACATCCTGGGGTATTTCTCTCCAGCCTAACTGATTGTCAGGACTCTTGGGGCTAATATAATTTTCTTCCTTTGCACTCATAAAAAGCACCGTGGGTCTCTTACTTTAAGTACAAGGGCTGGAGGGCAGCAAAAGGCAGACTTGAAATGTTTTTTGATAAGACTATAGAAAAAGCTTTTTATGAATCAACTACAATTAAATATGAGTGGTATGTACAGTATGAAAATTAAATAATCTAGCACTGACACAAATTAAATATGGCTCAAGGAATCAGTCATTACCAACTACAGGGATATCTTAATAATGTATTAAAAACAGATTCAAGGTTAAACATGTTTGGCCTCAGCTATACAATATTTTATTTCACTTTGCGACGAGTCATGTCCGGGGCAAAGCGGCAGCACATCATCAAGTAAACACTCAGTCAGCCATTAACTTCCAAAGTGCTTGTGCAGCAGTGGTAGATAAATATTTCGGAGCCGTTTTGTAAAGAAGGATGACTTTTACCTCCTCAAACGACTTGCTCTTTCTCAGCGTTGTCTATGTTTTCCCCTGTTGTATTGTGTTAACCATGCAGCCTCTTAATTGAATCAGCGAGGTGTGGATGGTCTGTGTTTGCTGATACGTATCATTCCCCATGTCTGCTTGTAATAGACCTTTACTGACTGGCTTTGTACGGCCTTTCTACGTGTTGATCACATCGATTCATCTGTTTACCAGTGACACAAAAGGGAAAGTTTTTGAGCCTCATCAAACTGGGCAAGGGCACCATGCGTGACCCATATTACTGCATGCTTTTCTTCATAAGTATTCAATCAATGACAAACACATTTACTCTTAATCTTATTGTTGTTATTAGAATCTGTACAAAAAATATACTGTTGCCTCTTGAGATGTGTTTAAATATAATTTCAAACATATCCTATATCTAGCCTGTGTTTATGTGTCTTGCATGTGGAGTAGGCTTATCACAGGCTTGGAGAATGCTTCTTTTGCTCGATTTTTCTCTACTTTTCTCTTTTGCCTCCTGAAGGACTGAAGAAAGTTCGTAATCCGGATCGAATGTACAGATCAGCAGTGTGTTATGCTGGCCATGGTCCACCTAAGAGTATCAGTGATGACACAGAGACCAACAGTAAGAGTCAGTTATTAATACTGCATTGCTGCAAGAGGCCAATCGCTGGCCTATCTATTATTCATTCATTGATTCATTTATTTACTTCTTGATTTCATCCAACCCCCCCCCCCATTCTCTCTCCCCTTCTTCTCCTTTTCTCCTGCTCCAACACAACACCTCCTCGGGGCTGCTCTGTTGATTGAAGTGTCTGCTTTACGGGATCACGCTGTCAATAGCTGAAGTGTTGTCGTTAACCAAGAGTGATTGTTTCAGGTTGAGGCCAGGGGATCAGGACCTGCACAGACCCTCAGAGAGAAAGCTTACACTTTGAGCCATCAATTACAGCCCTGTACTTGCCTTTTCCCACTTTTTGGAAAACTTGGATTGACAGGCGAGGAGAAAAAAAAATGCCACTAAGTTAGCTCTGAATTAAGCCACACTACCCATTAACACACTACTGATTCACTTTCAATGGAAGAGAACAATGCTTGCTTTTTCTTGCGTCTCATTACAGTTCTAAACTATGGGACCCAAGAACAAAGACAACACAACATCATAGCTGAGGTTTTTATGACTTGTAAAACTCAGCTTCTGTGGGAATTGCTTCAGTGCATTTACAAGTCTGTGCGCCGGTGCTATTTTCTGCCACAGCCAAAACAAATCATTCAGAAATATAGGCCAAAGCCTTGATTTGTTTTCCTTCTTTTGATAAACAAAAGTGTCTGATTTTTAGGCCTCTTTAGAAAACAAGTGTCCTCTGTGAAGCAGACGGTTTCTCTCAGCCGAACACAACCCCTTCATTCGGAGGGAACATACTCGTCCTTTTACTCCGGGAAGACAACACAATGCATAATTAGCCATGCTCGTGTATTGTCATTTTTCTATAGAGTGAAATCACCCTCAACCTGTTGTTAGACTCCACATAAGGTCCGTTTGAAAAGCTCGCTGCACTCAAGCATTTAGAATCTTCGTTTTGTTCAAAGATACTGAGCTCCTTCATGAAATCTGCTCTTGTATGTGAACACCAGACTGGCGTGTGACTGACAGTCGTGACTGACAATAGCTCTTACTGTTCCTGCTCGTATTATTGCACAGTGTTACAGTATCCCACAGCCATGTCCTGTTTAATGCGTTGAGCCTGGAGCTTGCTGCCTCCACCAGGACTCCAGACTGTGTGAGTAATTGTAGTTATGGGAAAGGGGGGCTTTGTTTGTGTGCATGCATTTAGGGAGAAAGTGAACCCTGAGCTCTGGAGAGCCAATGGGAGCCGCATAGAGAGACCTCACCTCTGCTCTCCTTGAGATGGGATTTTTATGGATGGCTGAGCCTCGTGAAGGCTGAGAACACATAAAGAGTCATTTTCGGTTTGTTGCAGGCAGTTAAGCGTGTGCATGTTTGTTGAACTTCCAGTAATAGGCCCAGGCCCTTTTTTTCTCTCAACTGTTTGACTTCTGTTGACAGTCTTACCTTATTACACTGTTCTATTGTAGCCTTACAAAGATGTAACACATCCTCTGTAGCCAATAAGCGGAATCATTGTAAACAATAAGTGCACATTGCATCTTGCCAGGCAAAATAAGAGGTGCAAAAGTGAGGTTTAGTGCGGTTGAAAAAAGTCTGGCGGTGGCAGCTTGTTATGCTCCCCACTGGGAGTTAAAACACCTTTTACATCCTTAACAGCACCGCACACTCACCCTCGACGTTCTTGCTAGGAGGCATGTAATGTTCTCTTTGTAGTTTGGTTTGTAACATAGCAACAGCACAATGAAGTTGAGGAACACTTTAGCTGGCTTGTGGGCGGTTTGTAATATTACCGTATGTATGAGTATTTGTGAGCAGGCTATAGGCCAAATGATGCAGATAATTGGTTTCCCAGTGCTACACTACACAACACAGGGCTATTTCCAGTCCACAACCTCCTCTTGAGTGTCCCTGTCAAGAAGAGCCATTCCGCTGTGGGCAGACTGGACAACTGCAACTCAACTATTGGCCAGTAGTTATAATCACTGCCACCTAAATGTGACACTCTCCTAGTGCACTTTCTGCCCAGGTTTGTGTTCATTGGATTACATTATCTACCTCTGACTTAACCAAAGTTTCCTCGAAACAAATCACTAAGACAATAGCCTACCGCACTGTTTAACTCTCTCATCTTCTCCTTTCATTCCTCACATCCGCTCTGATCCATTTTAATTGACAGCATGTCCTTAAGAACTTGGCCCTGTCTGGCTTGCAACCAGATTTATTTTGGTTTTCATTTTTTCCGCCAACATCTTGTACTCGCCTTCACCGCCGTGAGCACCTTTAATTTCTGTTAAGAGCTGTCAGTCTCTCCGGTTTGACATCTCGCCTCCTTTGACTGTGCATGCCACTTCCCACGCACTTGTTTAAATTTAGATAAGTGCTCCCATATTTTTATTGTCGTGCCATTAGAAGAACTATTTCACACACAGCCGTGAATGTGAAGTGCATGCTCAATATTGCATGGAGATGGACTGTGTAATATATTTCTGTAACTGAATGGCATTTATGTCTTATATTTTCCTCCTCTTGTCCATTCTCCTAGACCTCATCTGTTGGCTGTTTTCTTTGTGCATGTCTTCTTTTTTATGAAATCCCCTGCTGCAGTTACTATGATTTAAAGTAATATGTTTTGTTCGACTTGCTCTCCCCCTCTCATTGGGACTCCATAAAAGTAATTGTGTTGATCTAATACAGTGATTAGGTGGTCCAGAAAAAGAAAAGCACACATTTAGTCTGAAATGAGGGACTCTCCAGACAAAACAACACAACCTTTTGATCATATTTATTCTTCTGCTTTTAAAAATATGTATTATGCAGTGTTCTTTTCTGAAAACATTTTGTTCATTAGATAAAGAAGTTTGTTTTATTTTTGAAACAGTTTATCTGAGGTAGTGCTTCACAATATATTGCAAACTTATTGGTCCCAAAAATATCATGGGCCATGGTAAATAGAATTCTTTAACCTTAAATCCCATCAAAAGTGACCAGTGGAGGTTAGCCCCAAATCCCCAAACTTTTATTCTGCCAAAATCTAAACTCGAATATTCTTGCGTTAATATTTCAAATCCTATATCTTATCTTGATATTGTGCAGCCTTGAGGTCACCTATTTTGGCTTTCCTTTCCATTTGGGGAGCAAACACTTCAGTTGTTTTGATGTTCATTTTTATTCTGCCACATCATTTCTCAGTGCCTAGTCAGAATTGAAGATGTCTATTGTTTCCCCAGTATCAGGTGCGGTTGTGAAAGAGCATATGGTTCCACTGGGCTCCTGTTCTCCAAGCCTTATTAGCCACTGCTGTTTGGAGAAAAACGTTAGCATTCAAACTGTTACTTTGGCTATGCAACGCCAGGAGCCATTTGCGGAATGATCTATAGCCAAAACATTAGCTTGCAATTTCTCCACAATGTGGGCACAGATTAAAAGAAAAACTGTCACTCCCAGAGCGCTCTCAGACAGAGACGGAGGAGAGAGGGTTTTGCGTTCAGGGCTCAGATATTGATTAAAGATTTGTTTTTGTCAGCCTTTCCAGTCTCATGACCCTCGCTCCCGTCTCTGGGGTGGGGCCAGAGCAAGCTAGCATGACAGATACCCTTAAATTCAGCCCAAGTGTTTGCTTAGCAGCCAGGATCAGTGATAATCCAAACATCAGCACACACGTATTCTGTGTATATATATATATATATATATATATATATAACTGGGAGCTGATGGAGCCAGGTTGGCGTGAATTATGAAGGGCCACACACAGGCTGCCACTGCTCTGCACCAGTCATGGTAACATGAAAGCAGCAGACCTGTAGACTCCGCTCTGTTTAGCCCTTTGTATGTGCGCTCACTCATCAAGACCCACTATGTAATTGGCTCCACTGTGCCAGCTCAGCTCAGCACATCCTCTCATGTAACAAGCTCCGCTATCAGCCTGTCTTGCACTTTACTGTTTTACAACCAAATAGTAGCTTTGTGTGGACTTTTCTTGGCCAAGGCACAGGCAGTCATTAAGCCCGCTGTTTAAACTCCTAAATAAATATTACACATTACGGGACAGGACCAAGGGAAATGCAAACAAGGAGAGTGCCACAGGGGCTTTGATCAGCCACTGGGAAAGCAGAAAGCTACATTTACAAATTCAAAGCCAAATTTACCGGTTAATTTGGCCTTCATGCATTTATTGGATCGGACAATTTGATTAAGAAGAGCCCCGTCTATATTCCGTAAACATATTCCAAACCTGGCATTCAAACCTCTCCCTCGTGGCCGCTTTAAGTTGATGCATAAATGACTGTGGATTTCCATGCCACAGTGGACAAATTTTTAATTAGTAAGCAATACTTTTTGGCTCGAGTTTCTTAGCGTTATCTGTGGAAATGCCCAGTGGAAGGGAATTGTGGGAAAACGGCATTGGAATTATTATTAGTGAGCAGAATGAAGCATAGAGACAAAAACCTGACAGAACATTGGTGCAAATAACTTGCTTTGCTCGAACACAATAAGTTAAGACACCCCTCTTTGTGGTTTCTTAAACAGTTAATTTTGTATTCATCATGGCTGTCAAAAATAAAAACCCGCTGAAGTAAAAAGCAGTAATGTAAGTGATCATAACAAACAACATTGGGACATGAATATATTTGATGTGGAAGAGTGAAGATTCTCCTCAGTCAATGAGTGTCTCAAATCCTTGATCCACAGACACAGAAGACACTTGGCAGTTGTGGCTGTGATGCTCTGCCAGCCTGCACTGACAGCAGCCATATTCATTTCTTGCTTGTTTTTTTTTTCTTACTTTGTTTTTTTGGTTCCAGTCTGGTCTACAGTAAGTGAAACACATGCTCAGTTGGATTGAGGTCAGGTGACTGAATTCACAGCCAAACATCTTTGTAGCTGTGCCCTGTTGCATTATTAGCTCAATAGATCAGGACAAGGAGGTACAGTAGAGTGCGGATGAAAGCAGAAGGCTTATTGTGGTGAGTGTGCCGCAGACAGATCCCCACAGATCATATCTATTAAGTTAATTATACGTGTTGGACGAAGCTGTTCAGACCAGTTCATCAATAAACTAGATAAACATACAAAGATGTCTAATGTGAATATAAATACATTTTCTGCTATTTTAATTTTAAAACCTTGGGGGTGCCTTCATTCTTTTTTTTTTTCATAAACACAAAAAATGCTTTTTTTTTCCAACATATTTTTTTTTTTCCAAATTGTTTTCACAAATAGCTTCAGCCCTCAACATTCATAACAAATATTTATGAAATCTTAGAATTTGTAACCCCTTAAATAATAATAATAATAAAAAAACATTGATTCTGAATTGTTTATGCACTGTTGCTTGTAATTGCTTCACCTGGGTCCCTAGGACACAAAAAAGTATTGAAAGGTTGCAGTGGAAACATTAAGGGATTTCAACACCTGGAAATGAAAAAATAAAAAACAGAAATGAAATTGCAATGATAGTGTATTGAAAAAAGGCATTTTGAATAGAAGTCAAGGGCACAAAAAATGCCTTTAGGACAGGGTTTTTCAAACTTTTTGTGTGTGTGGACCACTATTTGTAATTAAAAAATTTTCACTCATAACACACATAATAAAATGTCTACACACAGTCTTACCTGAATTAATCCGCACCTCTAAATAGGCCCACTAGCACTACTATAACTAGTCATCACATCAGTGTGCAACAGGCTTGTTAAAAGAAAGTTTACTGCACACAACGGCTGCCTCTTTTCTCTTCAGAGAACCTGTTGCTATCCACCGATCCATAACGACACTGAACTTGAACGTCACGGCCGAACACCACTGGCCTATTTTAGTAATCGCACAATAACTTGACAATTTAATGCAAATGTTATATCAATATAGGCCTACATATTCTTTTAATTTTTTTTATGGGAATTTCCTGGTAAAATGAAGGTAAAATTTTATTTTATTTTGCCTTTCCACGGACCACCTGCAGTACCCTCACGGACCACTAGTGGTCCGCGGACCACAGTTTGGGAATGACTGCTTTAGGACACAGGTGGCACTATTTAGTTTAAAAGGCAGATGAAAGACAGCCAAAGTTATGCTAAAAACAAAAGCGAAGAGAATTCTAATAACTGCTAATTTGCCAGTTGTACATGTCAGCTAATCCGCCTGCTGCTGTGTCATGTTTTTACAATGATAATCAGTTTACAGACATGATCTTCAAACTATGGCATGAAACTTCCATTTGAGTTTGCTGGAAAGTTTTTATACTTTGGCAGTCGAGAAGTCTGTTGGTGAGGAAATCCTTTACATACTTGAGACATAGTCCCATCCAGCGGCCTCATGTTGCTATGTGCCAGAGGGCAGCGCTGAATCCCACATAACCTGCTGAGACAGACTGTCAGCCGTCTTGTGAAGACTTTGTCTATACGTCTTCTGGAAATCTGCTCCCAGATTTGTGAACAGCCTTTGAGATATTGAACGAGAAAGAGCATAAAATAGAACCACAGTAAAGAGATTATCACATTTTCTCTTTTCTCTGATCATCCAGTTGTGGCATGTTTTTCCAGGTCCGACAGTAAAAACAGCTCTGGAAGCAGATGCTGGATGTGATTCTTAATTGGCGGATCAAATGAACACTTACCTGTCTGGCTCACATAAAAACACAGTCTACATGAGGAATTAAAACTACAGAGGACGCAACAGATATATTCCACAACTATAGACGTATGTGCACGATGTTTAGCTAACACTCCCACCCAGACAGTCCTCTCTGTAGCCTCTGAGTTCAACCCCCGTGGATTTTCCATGTGCTTATATCTGCAACCCATTCTTTACTGCAGCCCTCAAATACTCCTCTTATATCCCCATAATGTTCAATGTTAGGCCATTTGTATTGGCTTTAAAGTGAAGTTTTTTGCTTTGGTAGAAGTTTTTTTTTGTTTTGTTATTTTTCCTCCAGACTCAACCACCAATATCAGCTACCTCCTGGGATGCATAGTCAGCACTCTGATGCATTTTATTATTTTATTTATTTATCTCCCTTTACTCGCACAGTTTATTCGCTAACAGTTCTGAACTCAGCAAGCTTTATTTGTTTGCTTGTTTTTTTACTTAAATGGTATTACAATTATGCTCAGTATTCAGAGTTAAAGCGTGCTAAGCTCATTTACATAGTGAAAAGCGAATAAAGCCTCATTTGCACAAGCTGAAACATTTCCTGGATTAGCTGCTACATCTGTGCTGCGTTGCTACTGCCACTCAGATATATATATATATATATATATCTTTATATTATTCATATTAACCTCAAACTCTAAATTCATTTGACAGAACAAAGGCTTTTTGTTTTATTTGGTCTCTAGGTAAAAAAAAAAAAAAAAAGGGAATAGGGTAAACATCTGACTACAAGTAAGCCTTACTTCTGTTTGTGAAGTGAATGTAACTGATAGATTGAATGACATACATTATGATGTAAGCTTTGGTCCGGGTAATTGTAATTATTTCTCTGAATACCATGGCACACACTGGAAGGCTGTGCACAGATTTCCCCATATACTAAATCTCCCATACGCTTTAAATTCACTGGAGGGTGTTTATTGTGTCTAAGTAATGAATAGAAGCAGTCTTCACAAGTTGACAGTGAAAAACCTTTAGTGAAGTCCCCTGACAGTGTGCATTTCACAGTGAAATAATTAAACCTATTAAATATTATAATGTATGCTGTGGTCTATTCTTAAATGAGTGTTCTCGTTCATTTGGTGATATTTCTTTGCCAGTGGAGAAACTGATAGACTGATAAAAGAGGGAGACGAGCAAGTCAACAGGCCACACGGCTTGTGCTAAATAATATTCTGCCTCTGTCTTGTCTCGTTGCAGATGAACACGGACATTTGAAAATATACCTGCCCAAGAAGCTGCTCGAATGTCTACCAAAATGCACGCTGCCAAAGGAGAGACACGTGGAACACTAATGAGGTAAGGCCACAGCTCCTTACCGCAGCACTTTATACTCGATCCATCTCTTTACAAAAGTAACCGTCCGTACGACACGCTCTTCTCTGGGAGCCGCACGGAGCCACCTGAACTGGCTTCAAAAAGAGCAGAGTATTTTCCACCCATACGTTTGCTAGTGCCTTCCTCACAACAGGAGTAAGCCTCATGTGCACCTTCAAAACACCTTGAGATCTGAATAAGGTGATTGGATTGTAGTTACAAACATCACAAATGTATTTTTTTTTAAACAAATATTATTTGAGAAGTATTATTCATGTCATGTACTAATCAAAGACGTACTGCTCAAACAAACTCACCAGTGCTGTATTTAAGAAGGATTACAGGGAGTAAACATGTTTAACATTGACATTAGGAAAGCTCAAGGAGGTTTACTGATGGAGATGAAAGTGAAGACATCATCATATTTATTTATTACAATTTGTGTTTAGACTTTTGGATTTATTAGGTTATCTTTATGTATGCATAAAAACATTATTTTTTATTTTATTTTTTATTTTTTTTATTATCCTTTATCTCATGGGGAATTATCATGGGGATATTCACCAGGATGTTTTTGATGTTGGCGTTGGAACTGGAGTACCGGAGGAAACTCAGCTAAGCATGCATTTGATATACAATTTTATATTTCCAGAGTCTAGTTTTTATTGATCTTTTCTGAAGTTAGCTCAGGCACATGACCTAATATGTGCTTTATTCAAGTGGGGGGTAAATATGTGAAACTATCGCTGCTTCATTTACTTCCAAACTCATTTAGGTTTTCTCTCAAAGGGGGCAGCTTGATGAATTCATCACATACGTTTCAACTTCTGATACACCAAGAACTGATTCCTCCCGTCCAGAGAGTAAGCGCTCATAATTAGACCTAAACACACTCCACAACAAATCTTCAAACTAATATGCAAAAGTCAACCATCCATGCTTTTGATTAACAAATTGTGACCATATAAATATAGTCGTCTGCAGTGATGAAAGTTAATTAACTGAAAAACGGCCAGATGATAAGGCACCGCACGCGCCTTCCTTAGACACAGGATATTCCAAAGGCAATCTGTCATTGACACATGAGGATTCTGGGTACATTCAGCCTTCAAGACAACATAACAATAGCTTCATTTACTAAGTCAAGATGGTGATAAAGATAAAGACACGCACACATCCGTCACATCTTTTCTGTGGGGCCCGGTTATGACAAAAAATGCTTATGCGTCTCTAATTGACTTCTGTTGTTTGCCCTTTGTGACCCGCATTGTGCCGCTTTCAGTCGGAATGAATTAACACGCTTATGAAATTGATCTCAAAATGTAACTATAAGCATTACTGGGGCTAAATGCTGTCGCCTTCAGCAGTCAGCAAGATTTGTCAGACATTATTAGCAGGCATACGGTCTTAAGTAAATGGATGATGTCTGGTGGTAAGTTGTGGCAAGAACTGAAGATTGCAGAGGTGTGCCTAGAGTCTGCAGCAGGGTTGAAGAGAGTGAGGCAACCTTTTCCAAAAATCAAGGGCATTTCTTCTTTGTGCAGGCCATGCAAATCAGAGTGTTTGTGGCACATTGGTAGCAGACAGGCAGGAAGGCGGGATCAGAGAGGCTCTTGTCAGTGCAATTGTGTGACTCTTAGTGAAAGTGACACCTCATCAATTCAGTGCATATTTCTGGCACCGGCTCAGCATGCTTAATGCACTAATTTCCGCTTTTACATATAAGGCAACTCAGTAGTCTGGTAAGCAGAGCGGTCATGTCTGGTGGGTCAGAGCCGCTTCTTTTCTCTCGATTGTTCATGTTCATTTGAGCAAAAAGAAAAGTGATTGGGGGGCATTTACTTACATTTTTTTCTCTTCTATGAATATCAAGTATGTAAAGCTGGGGCTGTGAATTGTGTTTGGGCTTCTAGGTTTTTGAACATGCACTAACACTAAGACAGACAATGAAAATCCATACAAGACTTGACAACAGTGGATCAGCCGGGTCATTTTAATTGTCTGGGAAGATGTCATTATAATGGCTTCAGCAAAAGACAAAATCATTGCTTGTGAGGTATCCTTGTTTGCATGAAAGCTTATTTATTTTATTAATGAATTGTGTTTTCTTCTCGCTATGGTGCAGAGACATCATTTGTGTAAGTTGTTATAAGGAAGTATGAGGCAGCTCTGAGATACATTTGAATCTTATTCCATAAGAAGTACAGACTTGATTTAGGTTTGAGTGGAAAATATTGAGGATACAACTCACTGCTTGGAAACTCTAATGTGGAAAGAGAGTAAGTGGGATTTGTTGGTGTGAAGCTAATACAGAAGTATTCATTTCTCTCTCTTTGGCATGATCCCCAAGTGTGGTCTCATTAGATGAAGGTGTGCAGGAATACATTTCAAGCATTTACGAGAAAATTTGATAAACCAATTGAATCAGAATTCAAGGGAGGGCCTGAGAGTTTAGGAGGCTGAATAGAGCTCTTGTCATTGAATCATGAGCGCCGTGCAATGTGCGGATGTGTTATGAGCCTTGAATTATCAATGGGAGAGAAGTACCTGGCGCTGCTTGAGAATTTCCCGCAGACAATACTCTGTTTCACTGAGATACAAAAAGGTGGGGGTTTAAAAAACTTCTTTTGTGGAAGCAATCAGTGCTGTTTCTGTGATTTCTGCTCTGTTACAAGACAAATATGATAGTCCTTTCTGTACAGAGAGGGAGAATGATACGGCTGTATTTACATTGCTCTTTCTGCCTCTGATGGGCTCCAGTCGCTCGGGTGACACACAGAAACAAATCTTTGCTGAATTCCTCTAAGATGTGTAGCCAACTGCTATTGTCTGCCCGTTGCTCTAGCACCATGACCTCTATTTTGCGAGACATTTCAGCTGAGATTAGAATCTTTTTAAAGAAGGACATCTCACACAGGAAGAGCTTTAGGCGTATATCCATTTCAAGATCAAACGGAGTCAGCCCCAAGTTTGGTTGCACTGGGCAATTGAACATTTACCAGTGCTATTTTACAAATACATTTCTTGGTCTTTGCTTCAAGTTATTGCTCCTTTCAGGTTCTGTAGAATTACAGTGTATGAGCATTAAAGAAAAAAGTAAGTTTATAAAGGCTGCACTATTGCCTTAAATATTTTATTTGTGCAGTAGCTTTTATGGCTGTGACACAGTCTGAATGACAGCTTTTATGAGTAGCAGGCAGAGGCTTAAGGAAAAGACCAAGCAATAATTCTGCTGTTCTTACATGCTGGTGTACCACCTTTTGTGTAGACTTCTTGTAGACATCAACCATGTGGACTTTTAACAAGTTGCGCGACTTGTGTGACATTTGAAAGCATTGACAAACAGAGAAAATGTCAGTTTGGAGAAGTGACTGTTCCCAGTCACTCAGTCTTAGCACACAGCACCAGAGGAGCAGCATGAAGCCTCAGTCGAGGGAGGACACTAGGCCTAAGCCAGTGTGACATTGCCAGCCTTTAATGAACGCCACAACGCTCTGAGTACTGTGCACATCCACTCAGCTGCTCTGAACTGCTGCTGAACCACAACACACAACAGAGCATAATCCTGTCTGTCTCACACCACCTCCAGCGGCACCGCAGTGTGGAGTCTGTGTGCAACACGCCGCTTCTCAGGACAGTGCAGTGCCAGGAGAAACAGCAGGTGTAACGGAAGCACTAGAAAAACACAACGAATCAAATGAACGGTGAGGCTGGATATTCTGTAATCACAGACTAATTCTTTACTCATTTTTGCTGCAAAAGACATCATTTGTATTAAGCCACTTGTTATCTTAAATACTGCCGCTCTAATTTTACAAGACATTACAACCTCTTCATTGTAGTTACAGTAATTAAAGAAACTTTACTGAACTGAATTTTACTTATTTATCTTTTACCTCAAATACTTAGTGACTCCTTTTTGGCATGTTTTATTTATAAATAGTTTTTTTTTAAGTGAAAATGACCATTGTAGTGTATGAATTTATACTGGGACTATAGTCCATTTTTTTGTCTTGTGTGTAGGTGTGAGTAAGGGATTGCTTTTTATATTCACCACTACACAATTGTGGCGCAAACGCTGGTGCATCCCCCTTTGGAGTATCGTGACCATTAAAAGCCTTCTTCCTTGGATTTAAAGAATGCTTATTAGAGAGATGAGACTAACCTGGACAACGTTCCACACATTTGTTTATTCTGGCCACGTTCTGAATTATTTCTGTCATTACAGCCAAACCCGAACTGTCGCTACTCCCCTTTTTTATGGATGTCAGAGAATTCACCAAATCAAATACAAGGTCATGCCTGATTAAATGTTTATCTTCATTTGAGCTCCTCGTCATAGACAGCTTTCTCTACGGAGAGTAATTAAAAAGACTTCCACCAATTGCAAATGTTTAGAGAAATGTTCATTAGCTCCTCTAGGGCAATGAGCAGAAATAAAAGGTCATGTTTGTTCATCTTTGTGTTGATTTGTTTGTGATTTAGTATTTTCCATGTAATGTAATGATTCCTGCGGTTGTAAACATTTGCATTTGTATAAAAGGCAGTAAATGGAATATTGAAGTTTTCAGATATCTGCTCTTTAATGAACTGCTCAGTCAAGGGTTATCGTTTTCATGATAAACTCTGTGGCTAATTTATGATCTGTTGAGTGATCTGAAACTTTCTGTTGTTTCCAAACAATTACAGCTATAAATAGTTTGGTATTTTTTTTTACATTTGGTTAGGAAAGAAGAAAATGTGTCCAGAAAGAAATTGGCGGTGCTTCCTTGGATGGCAGACTTGATAGTAACTTCCTGTGAGCTTGATAGCTTTACTGATTGCCAGTGTTGTCGCACTGTGAAGTGTCAATTGCGCTATGGTGAAGTGAGGCAGTTGTAATAGGAACCCACCAGTTGGGTCGTTTGAGGGGGTCTTGCATGCTATAAGGGGCCTTTAGCTTTTTCTTTTGGATGTGTGCATCAAGGCAGGGGTCCTCAGTATCCTCTGAAGACAGGGATATCCACTCAAAATTGTATGACCTCTATTGTAGCAGAGACAGGTCACTCCACCTCCTGTGGGAAGCCTCTAAATTGAACCCAGCTTGTGTCTTCGATTTCTTTCCCGCTCTCCCATCCTCCAGTTTCCCTGTTTCCCTCTTATCTTCTGTCTCTTCCCTTTTTCCCTCATGTGATCACTGAGCTGCAAAGCTGTTCAGGTGCAGACACAAAGATTTCTACCTTTCTCTTCAAATTGCTGGATCAGGATTTTTTCTGTGTGGAACCATTCTGTAATAGAGTTGAACTTTATTTACTAGATAAAGGAAAATGAGTTCTGCACTTGATGTGTGCGTCTATGCTTCAATAAACTGTTATATTGTTTCGTATTCTGTGAATGTTCATATGAGAGAATATCTCTTCTGCTACCTCCAGACGGGTTGGAATGGAACAGAACACAATTACCTCAAGGATCCACTTTTTTTTTATCTCTTTATTTTCCCAATGGGGAAATTAATTTTCAGCAGTCGCCACCAGGGGTGTCACTGGCGGAGACTATAGCATGTTTTTATGTTGGTGGGGGAAACTGGAAGTACCTGGTGAGAATTCACCTGAGCACGGGAATACATGCAAACTTCACACAGAAAGGTTTTGACCGGCCTGGGAGTTGAACTCTGACTTTATACTTTTGGCTACACTGATATCATTTTCCACATTTAATGCTATTTGCATCATTTAAATATTTAACTTTGTTCATGTTTAAATTATTCTTTGATCATTATTCTCATATATGTAGCTCAAGCGGTATAGAATAAGAAATATTTTTTTGAAAAGTGTCCAAAATAACAAAATGTGGAAGAAAAGATGTGCCGCTCCCCGAGAAGGAACATGAGAGAAAACTTATAATAGAAGCAAATTTAGTACCACATCAGCAAGAGTGGGCAAAAAGATACACAGGGGGAGATTGCAAACTAAATGAATAGCAGCCTTACTTTTGAGGCTTGTGCCCCTGTGGGATACAAGAAAGTGCTGTAACATCCAGTCAAGAGAAAGCAGCAGTGGCAACTAGTAAGCTTTTACTTTATTTCTTTAGATAAGGTAGTGTGAGGCATGTATGGGCATGTATAAAGTAGCGTACTTGCTATAATGAACACACTTTGGAACGACAAAGTCTTCTACATGGATTCACAGGATCTGTGTTCCAAGATGGCGTCATATTCGGAGCTTTTTGTATTATTTGGTTTCCCCTCTGTAGCGGTTGAGTGGATTGGTTTACATTTTAGGCACTTCTCATCTCTCTCAGATAGAGCTGATGGAATACATCAGTCTGAACAAACACTATTTCACTTAAAGTCCTTGTGGAAATCTTGGATAGAAATGTGTGTACTTGGACTGAGCTTGGGCTTGAGTTCATATCTGGGAGACTTCTTTGGACCTCTCAGTGATATTTTTGTTGTCCATTTTTAGATGCTCTGAGTTGTTTCGTAACGCTTCGTGTAGCTTAGTATTTGTTCGGCTCTGCTGCTTGTCCCATTTTGTATTTCACCAAGGTTAAACAAGAGCGCTGGCCGGCAGAAGAACACCATGTATCTTTTATTTTTGTTGAGACTGAAAGCAGAGAGAGGCTACTTCAACTATTCCTCAGAGGAAAGTTGCTCTTTTTTTAGATTATCAAAGGAGCACATCATTTCCACTCTATAAAATATAACATGTTGGGATGGAGCTTAGGTCGGAAGATACTTCATGGCTCCGGATGGAGAGATGCTCTGGCTCAGAGTGGATGTTTCACAGACGATCTCCAGGAAATCCTTTTGACTGGTCTTTGGACTCAGTGGGTGGCCTGACGTCTGAGTAATCAGTGGAAGGCCACATGGGTTCTTCAGATTCGTGGCATCCTTCCTGCTTACCCCGCTCGCTTGCTTTGCTCTATCTCCTCCTATCTCCGTCTCTTTCTTGCTGTCTTTCTTGTTGTGTGTTGGTCTTTGATCTCTAAAGGTCCTTGAGAATGAGGAGCCAGCAACAACAGCCGGCTGGGATTCTCTGTGGGCCTGTTTGGATCCTTGCCCATCATGCCCTTTTCTATCTGATGGACAGCTCCAGGCATGGCACTGCCTCCAAAGTCCCGCTGCATTAGCCTGCCATTTGATTAAACCCCCTCTCATTGTTCAAGGCACAACTTCAACTAGGGCTATCATTGACCTTGTTAGCAAGCAGTAAAGTACAAGCTTTTATGTATTGACACATGCTTTAATGTCTAGAGGAAATGAGAAAAGCTGTCTGAACAATGCATACATAGCTCTTTAAATGCACACCATTAATTTGAACGTTTTACTTTTAGCTCTTAACCTGCTTGTGTGAAGCTTTCCTAAAACTGGCAAATGAGATCCCTGTGCATTTGGCAGGTTGACATGACTGTGAATATACAGCTGACTGTGCTGTCATTTTCTTTCATTAAAAACCTGGATATTTCTTACAAAATCACAGTGGACAACCCTAAGGTGTTCGCAGATTCCCACTCCTTCAATCTCGTGTTTACACCATAAATTACGTTTTCAAGTTTTATAAGAAATGCCACAGCTTATTAAATATAAGAAACTATTTTTACTGCATGTGATCTTTGGTATTTGCAGATTTTTCAAATGATTGTATTGTTTATTAATTTTCCAGCTGCTGCGTGGATGTCCTTGTGATGGAATGTCCTTTTTACACTTTGTTCAAGTGGGCAGTTTGTGAAGTCTCTTTTCTCCTCAAGATGTTTACACATCAATAACACTAGCTCAGTTTGAAACACAGCGTTGACAAGGACATAATGATCTGTCCCACAGGGCCCAAGTCAGGACTCAGTGAGTTCTTAAAACACAAGATGAAACATCCAGGGTAAAGCTGTAGAGGAAGCTCTGTAGCTCTGTAGATTTGACCTCAGTATTGTTTGAAGTGATCACCTCTTTTTTTCCTTGATTTTCAGAAACACTTATGTAAAACAGAAAGGTCATAATTCACTTTGTGTCATTCTTCAGTTTGTCAGAAATTCTATAGGACCTATGTTTGCTTGAGTTGCCAAAATGTTGCTGCAAAATATGTTTTTATCTAATAAAGGTTTTTGCTGTGGAGAAGGAATTATACTAAACTTTGAAGAAAGTGGACACTAAAATGATGACTGACAGTAGAACGAGCCTGTGCTTATTTTCTTTCTCAGCTTAAGATACATTGTTTTCTTTGATCTGTGCAGTTTTTTTTTCAAAGAATATCTCCTGCACAGTTTAGTTTATGGTATTATTAGGAAGACACAACCTAAGATAAAGAAACAACAAAAAAAACAGCAGTTTAAACATTCACAATGACACACATATTTAACACAACAAAACGTTGGCAAGTATGAGATATGAAGGTTATTTTGTGCTTGTAAAGCACTGAACCTTAAATGTATTTGAATAAATGCAGGGTACAAGCAGCCAATGTTCCTGACACAGCATTCTGACTTATGCCATGAATTTTAGTCCATCCTCAGACCAGTGACTTTAAGCTGTTGTCAACTTCTTATCTTTATTCCTTCTTTGCACAGCTGTTATGCCATAATTGACAGTGTTGCATCCAGTTGCTGAGAAGAGTGGAAGTTTTAGAAAGAAGTATTTGGAAGAGTTAGTCGATTTTTTTTGTTGAAAGACAGGCAGCATTTGCTCTCCATTTTGGCCTAAAAGGTTGAGGTGTCAACACAGTGTATTTCAACAGCCCATAATAAGCGGTCCTCTTCCCTCCACACTCATAGCCTGTCCTTTGGCAGAACCTTGAAGCACCATTGAAATTCTGCACTGCCTTTTGAAATCTCTGTTGATGAGGCAATGGTAGACCCTCAGTGGCTTTGCTGCTCTCCTGCAGGATATTTTTCAAAGTCATGTGTTTATATCCCATAGTACAAAGGAGCTAAACTGCTTTGACAGTATCTAACAATGAAAACACTCTTCTGGTCTGGGAGCATGGATGCATCAGTGTGACGCACGCACACACAGTCACAGCAGTCAAGGGCTAATATAGGCTTAAGATTAATGTCTGCTAAACTATCGGACGATAATGGGAAAAATACGTAATTTGAATCGGCCTTATAATAGCATTTAATCCATTAAGACTGCCAGTGGCATTGAAAACAACAATAAGCAGGTCTATTTAGTTGTGTGTATGACATCATTCCACTTCACCGCTGTCCTGTTCTGAACTGAAAAAAGAACTTTCCCCATAGAGCAGACTTTAAAAACTGTCAGATATTCAGCTGACATGCCACCTACAACTACCAAAATGGTGGGATTTTGTAGTGCCTAGTATCTATTTTTAGATCATAGACTTTTTAAGTTAAAGATCCTTAAATTTGCTAAAAAAATTACTTTTAATCTTTCTCACGTCATTGCTCTATCCCACCTTTGCCCCTATTGGTTGGATCAGGTAGAACCCAATGGCGGATAAAACACAAGAACAATGCATGAGCGCCATGGTGTACCTGGTCTATGGGCCGCACAACATTTTTTTTACCTGTTTTTATTAAAAAGGTCAAATTATCGGTTATTGTATCGGCCATGATAAGCACTTGATTATTGGTTGAAAGGTTTTTATATCGCTTTCTCTATAAATTGTATCTCTAAAATCCCGCAGCACACATTATTAATAATAATAGTAAGGCCCATGCTTTAGGTAACTGATCATCTATATCCAGAATTATGCACATCTTGACATCATCAATTGCAAATCAAATTTTGTTTTAAATCTTCTTTTTTGCTGTCATCTTCAGAGGTAATCATATTTTACAATAACGTCAGCATCACACACACCTTTTTTGAATGTGGCATGATAAATTATCATTCTCCTCTACCCACACATTACAGCTCAGTATCTGCAATGTGTGATAATAAAGGCTTTTTATTGTGGACTCAACTCTATTTGTGTGTCCAGTCACTGCGGTGACCTTTAAGACGAGCAGCTCTGGATTGAGTTTCCAAGTATCGTAGAGTATGTGAATTGATCATCGGAGGAAGAGATATGTTCAAGTAAGACTTTCCAACTGGACCTTTGATGCCATTCATGCAAGCGTTGGGCTTAGGTCAATATTATATTAGCACAGCCACTGCGCCAATGAATAATGGAACAGTAAGACATCCTTTCATATAAATGTGTCATATTATCTCCGTGTTTCCTATCGTAGATTTGATTAAACATATTGCATAGTATTAGCGAGCAATGGCATATAGTTGTTGCCAGAGATAGAGCCCTCTCAATGGAGAAAGAGACCTTATTGTGACCTTGTTGGAGACAATCAATGGCCTTTATCTCCCCCAATGCATAATAAATCCCAGCCAAGGGTTGGTCCTCACATCCCTGTAATGTATTGACCTGCGCCGACAACATTTATCAACTGGACTTGCTAGCTAAATAATTTAGCTTTTGAGCTGAGGCCATACTTAGTCAGTGGCGCCCACACCAACTTGTCCTGTCAAGCTAGATTGATGCTCTGCACAAAAAGTTACAAATGAGGACAATACAGCTTTATTAATACTATCAGGCATTGGGTTAACCATTTATGTCCTGATCTTGCAGTGTTTATTTTATATCGCCAGGTTAGCAGTTATGCATGTCTCATCTTTGCCAAACAGAAGTTACAGCAAAAGTACCACTTTTTAAATCTCTAACCAGGCTGTGCTCAAAATCCAGCATTTGATCTGTTGACTCTTGATTGGCCCATCTTATCTCTGAGACGAACTGCTACTTCATAAACAGACATGGTATATCCCCCTCTGCTTCATGATAACAGAAGCGCCTTCTCCAATATGTGTTTATGTTTACCCCGCTCACTTCTTTATCCCGGCGTTGCTCAAGGCCCTGCAGTCATTTGAATCAACACAAGAGCTTAAACTACTCTTGCCGGTCAAGGAAAATTGCTCTCATTTACACAAGCAAATGATAGATCGTTTGGGAAAGTTTTAAACCAGAATGCTTGCTTTGATTCTCAAATCTGAGTAAGTGTAGTGTTCTCCCTCTTCTCTAACAAGACGCAGTGGCTCAGTGGTAGAGCAGTCGTCCTATAACCAGAAGGTTGGCAGTTAGATTCCAGCTCTCCCGTATTCATACTGTCGTTGTGCCCTTGAGCAAGACACTTAACTCACCTTGCCTCCAGTGTCCGTAGCACTGGTGTATGAATGTTTGTGACTGTAGAGGTGTGTTTGGTGGTGGTCGGAGAAGGCTGTGAGCACTGTGTGTATGGCAGCCCCCCTCTCTGCCTGCCCCAGGTGTGAATGTGTGTGAATGGGGTGAGTGGAAGCGCTTTGGGTGACCGAGAAGGGTGCAAAAAAGCGCTATATATATATGCATGCCATTTACCATTAACACATTTGGAATTGATGCCTTTTTTGGAAGAACATTCTTCAACAATAACTTTGAAGATCAAAAACAAACTACAGAAACTTTCAAATTCATTTCCCCTTTTTTATACTCAGTATCTCAACTCCTTCCTCTGGAATATTTGCACTACGTATTAATAAGAAATTGATGTTGCCGATGACTTTTAGTAAAGCAACCCGGATTACCCTACTCAGCAGGAATACTAAACAAGAAGGAAGGACGTGCTCAGGCTCTGGCTAAACATCCATCCAAATTCTTCCACCAACCAAATTATATTCCCCCAGATGAAAGAGGAAATTGTTCTGATAGATTGATCAAAGTGGTGCATGGTGGAGGTATAAAGGAACACCTGCAAACCTAATGGAGAATTCTGGGGGAGCAGGAAGGGCACCGGGCGATACATAATGTATTTGTAGACCATGTTTATGTAAACATCTGCTGGGCTGTTCTCATTTATTTATTTGATGGGTTTTGCTCTCCCTGCTGGTGTGGCTGATGATGTGCTGTTCTTAATGACCAAAGTCAGGGTTATAAAGTCTGCATTTCCTGGTGTCCTTGACTTTTTGGAACCCATGCCGCATTTGAGTGGACATGCATTCTTTTAGTTTTTTATGTTTATAATAAAGTAGGTTATATCTAAAGACAGATCAGACTGACTCTTGCCTTGTATTTTGAATTGTCTGTCACATCCTTAATTCTTCAGTGTTTCCCCAGATTGCATTATTGTATAAGCCAATGATGACAAGTACACTGAGAAGTTTAAGATATTACAGTGTGGCAAAAGGTAATGTCAGCATTAGATTGGAAGAAAAGCAAAAAGCTGTGACATTTCAATACAGCTCCTCTCGGTGCAATAAGGCATCAAAGAGAGAATGTACATTGTCACTGCATAATGAACTACATTGTGCTCCTTCCAGTGAACCCCAAAACCTGTTAGCACAACATGCTATCTGCCGCTAGTGTGCTGACATGATGGCTTTTTCAGTGAGTGAGCAGGGCTGCCAATAGTGTCTGAGGTGGAATGAGCTCATGGTGTAGAGAGCTGAGGCGTGTGTGAGGCACTATGCCATTCTATAAATACCCTTGTCATGTTTCTATCAAATCAGCCCGGCACAATAAAGGCTTGTGTTTAGGCTGTTGTTCCCGCAGACGCCTTTAGAGGTCCCGGAGGTCTGGAAAGGTCAATGTTATGCTCAATAGCACAATCGGATGAGCGCTATTGCTTATTGATGTTGATTGTGATGGCTGTCGCAGATAAAAGTACAATTAGAATTAATTATCCAGCAGGTTATGGGACAAGGCTGAAATCAGTGCATGCCATGGTTCCAGCCATGGTTCTATTCATCTTTCTCCACCTGGCTGGGTGCTGTCTACATGAAGGAATTATATGGACCTACCGTAGACACGTGTCGTTGTTCCACAGAAATCTCTCTTTTAGAGCCACTGAGTAATATGACACCCCTGGGTTAAAAGGCAAATACACCTGCACCTGCACCTGCCTGATGCCAGCGCTCCTCTGCCGATGATGATGAAGTTTCCAGGGACAGGATGATAATCCTGACACTGCATCCTCCTAAGTCAGTGAGCCGTGCACTATAGATATGGATGTGTCGCTGGCAGATTGGGAGGTAGATTTCCCATCTACACCTCCTGTGGTGGCTGCTGCCTCGGGGGAACAGCTATGTAAATAATGAATGCCTGTGGGTGTGAAACATGCCCAGATAACCTTCAAGACAGGCGCGGATCAGTGCCTTCACATTAGCTGATAGGATTAAGGTTAAAATCTACAGAAACCTCTCCATAACAAAACGCAGGTCTGGCTCCAGTGAATTGCGGGTTACATGGGTACATTGTGTTCTGGCGATAAGAACAGGTAGAGGAAATATCACGGGGGACTGGTAATAGTTGAGCAGTCCGATGAGGAAAATGACAATGTTATGTTATAGCATTGATTCAAAACTTTCACAAAATAAATAAGACAAGACATTTATTTTTGTATATCCCAGTATCACAACAATAGCTGCCTCAAAGGGCTTAACAGACTGTACCAAACAACATCCCCTGTCCTTAGACCCTCCATCAGGGTAAGAAATAAACTCGTAGCCGTGGGAAAAAAGAGAAAGCTTTAAACCTTAGCCATACGCATAAATGCCTAATGTCCAAAAGCAGAATTCCTGTTTATTGTACTGTTTGCTTTGGTTTGGAACCTTTGAAAAGATATCCTACAATATTTTCCATCAACATTCAAATATGGCAAACAAATGTTGCAGGATTGGCATGTTTCTAAACTCTTTGGAGAGACAATCAATGAACATATGCTAGCATTTTAATAGGGGGAAATGAGTAGGGAAGAAAACTCATTCTCTCTGTTGTCCCATCTGTCTGCAGAGGACCATCAGCAGCTTCTTTTTCAGTAGTAACCCCTTACTTTGTGGCAAAAAAGCTTTGTCAAGATGGAGGTTTTCATTTCCTTAGGTAGAAAGAAATCAGAAACATTTCGGGTAGTGGGTTGAATACTGTTGACAAGACTCACATTTATGAAATTATTATCTGCCATTAAGAAACACTGCTTTTATGGCGGTTTACATAAATATATATGTTACGATATGGAAGTCCAGGTTTTGTTTTGCTTAAGTTTTTTTTTTTTATATTCTTCTTCTTTTTTCTTCTTTACATTAAACCACAGAGCACTTAAAATATAGAATAATAGAATAAAAAATTGACATCGTCTGGAGTTTAAGAACTCAGGATGTTCGTCTTTCTTTGATTCCCAGCTGTATGTTTATGTTACACGTTGAAGGAGGAATGGAGGAAATGGAGGGTTCAGGAAAGAAATGGGGTTTGGGCATCATTGTTAAGCTGCGCTACAGGTCAGTCCTGAAGGACAGTTAAACCTGAAGTCCAAACTAAGCTTAGAGAGCAACTGCATGTTAATCCCCTTCCCAAGGCACGTCTATCACAAAGGCTAAACATATACATAGGAAGCCTGACCAGGGGAGAATGTTGGGATAATTGAAGTCTGCAAAGAAATGAACATGTGCACCCTGAGGGTGAGACTGTTTACTTTGGGGTATTACTTTTTAATGTTATCAAGGTAAAAGAGATGGGGGTTTCATTGGCCAGTGCTTTTAACATTGTTTATTGCCAGCCAGCTCTGAAATTTAGGGGGTGAGTGAACGAGCTGCATGTTATACAAACTCCTTTCCGTTGACTCAGGAGTAGCTGTCACACCATGTTAGCTAATGAATTACAATAAACTTTGAGTTGGGTTCTTCATTGCTTATTGATTAACATGGCCAGTGACCACATTTATCAATAAAGATGCTGGCAACAAAGCATAAATGCCATAAGTGACCCAGTGAGAGGGCACACGGGTGATCATTTTCTGTTCCACTCACCTTAATCATTCATGACACCACCCGTAGCCTCGACAAGGTGTCTTTGTTTTTGACTGTCCTGACTCCCCACAGCAGCAAATCAGCCAAAGTCAAATTGAATCCAGAAAGGAGGATTTTAAACGGAAAGATAAGGGGGCAGATATGCCTTAATCATCATTGCTCTTGATTAGAAAATCAATGGCCTTTGATGCCAGAGTGCATGTCTGCCTTTGGAGTTAAGAGTGTGACAATGACAATGTGGACTGGAAAATTGGCCTTTTAAACAGCTGCTATCTCATTGTTGTTTGGATCCCCCATTCTTTAATGCAGTGAAAGTCTCCTCTATCACATAATGTCTGCCTGTCAACGAAATTACTTTTTTCTCTTGCTCTTATGTGAAACTTTGTTCAAGAAATCCTTGGAAGCTTAGAAAGCACAGGGAATTTCTTAGTTTGTAAAGCTGCATGACTTTCACAGTATTTTCTGATTTATGTAACAGAGAAATAAAGTTGTCACTCAGTTCTCTGTGGCAGTTGAGATATGCCAAAGAGAGAAAATCTTTGATGTCTTCCCAGGTTTACCTGCCACAAATGTTTAAAGGCTGCATGTCCCGAGTTATAGTAAGCATAGACTGTTTCAGTCTGAGAATACCTTTGTACTTGTGAACGGCAGAGGAGTTTTTCATTGTTGATATATGAGCATCATACAGCACCTCAAGAGTTAAGCCACTACTGCTGCTTGCTGGCTTCCTTTCTTGGAAATAAAAAGTTTTACCTCTGCAAAAGCCTGTACAATGCAACTATTGAAAGAATGTAAATTGTACCTCAGCCTACAGAGGAGCATATGTTCATGTCATATTTCCTACTGTGCAACTATAAGAGAGGATTAAATGCCCAGTATCTCTGCTCATTAATATTCTCTTGATGATGGTTTTAAACTGAGCTTAGCAGGCATCTTTCCCTCACTTTGCAGTCCTCGCTCTTCTGGTCGCCATGCTGTCGTACTTGCTGTGTTTTTACCAGCTGTGCATATCGATCTGGCTTTATCACTGCTGGCTCCTCTCTTGCAGTAAGCCTCCAGGAATATGGATGGAATCTGTTGGTGCGGGATGTGCTGCTGATTAATATGCTTGCTGTGAGAATAGGACGAGAAGTCTTATATGAACACTGCTCACTATACGCACTACAGCTGGAATGTGGAGAGGTTTAATGTGATGAGTTGTGGGAATTTGGATCTGGAGGACAAACCCAAAGTAAATGCTACTTTGGGTTTGTCCTTGCCCCTCACATTTACCACCAGTGTACATAAAATATTGATTGCAATTCAAACACAAGACTGACAGCTTCTAATCAGAGAAAAGGTATTAGCTGTTGCTATCTGCAAATGAAAATGTCAGAATCCTGCACCTGCCTGATCCATCCAGCAAAAACTAACATGCACATCGCTCTAAGATTCCCCGTTTGACTTCATTTAGAGATTAGAGAAAAGGTAAATATAAGAAATAAACCATATAGTGTCCCGGTTGACACTTTTTTAAACAGGTGATGTCAAACCAGAGCAATTGCTGACCCTGCTTACGAACAAAGCAAATGATGTCCTCCGGTAATTTTTCCTGAAAAAGTGGCATGACCGAGTAAATCAACGGAGGTGTTCTTGCTCAAATCTTCCCAAGGTCAGTGACACTCGTGCAAATGAAAATAACTAGTTTGCAAAGACCAAAGAAAAGAAGACTAACACTATTAATCCCACTCCCTATTAATTTTTTTTTTTTGTAGGGGGGTTAATTGCTTGCCACTAATCAGCGTAGAATAGGTGAGAGATATCTAGCATTACCGTGCCTTTATCACATTCATTTTCAAGGAGACATCAGTGAATACATTTTTTGGTACGCTTTAGCAGTTTTGCCCTTGACTTGCCTCAGTTGGTTTTGTACTGAATAAAGGCATCATTTTAAGAGAATTACAGCCATAACAACCATCTCCTGTGTGGTGTATTGTGTCAGCTGGAGTTGTTGGAAGTGAAGTAGTGGCTTATTCCCTCCAGGGAATAGCCACATCCATCAGACGGGAGTGATACGTCTTTCATTTTTTCCCTCTAATAGTGCTGTTCTCTCTTGTATCTTATCAGATTACCGATTGAACGCTTTGGAACACCGGCCCACCCCGATGCATGCCTCTAAGTACCTGTGCTGACTAGTGTCAATTGTGGGGGAAAAACATATTTAAATTCTACTTTTCTACACACCTTCTGTTGTTGTCAGTGTGTACAGGTTACAATGACATTGTCACTCTAATTGTATTTGCAGAATGTTCATATCAGCATCATATTGGAAGGGTGGAGAGTATAACTTCAACTTCTTTGTGATGCCTGGCTCTGGTCTAATCCATGCGGCACACTGAGCTCACAGTGTGCTGCACATAGTGGCTGTGCTCCACTGTGGAACCCCCACTGAGCTTGGGTAATGATTGCAGGTGTGTGCGGAAACCACTTGTTGGCACCACATGAGACAAGCTGCTCAGAAACACACATCATCATCATTATTATTATTATTATTACATGTTTATTCTGAATGAAGAGTCTGTTGCACCTCAAAAAGTTCCCACCCATAGAGATGTTGACATTACTACATGCATTCACACATGAAAATTAATATAAAGTGGTCACAACAGGCTCAGGTGGTTGTAGTACTGTTTAGCCTATGTTGCATTTCAAAATAATAATTGATCCACTTTGGAATGCACCTTAACCAGTAAGTGTCGTACAGAGACGGTTTGTTGTGGGTGTGGTACTTATATTAAGACTTGTTGTGAAGGCATTAGAGAAAGTCCGTTTTGCCCTCTGACAAGGCCTGGTTTAGCCCCGCCATGATGCGTGTGTTTGCTCCCAGGGCCAAAAACAATATGCTGTAAATTGTGCTACAGCCTCTTCAGGTTGATGCGCTGCCTGAGAACGTGATGTGATTGGGTATCGATTCAGAGCACAATGCTAAAATTGCCTGCCTCATGGCCCCAGACACCAGTAGTGACAGCTTGAGTACAGCAGGAGGAGTGCCACGGCACAGGCCTGCGTGTGGGAAAGGATCCCTTCCCTTTTGATCTTCCACCTCTTCTCCTCTGCGGAGAGCCCAGAGAGTGGGGGATTAGAGATTATAAGGACAGAGCCCCCCTGCTGTGCTGCATTAACCTATCACAGCTCTATAGCCCACAGCTATCTCACAACTACGGCGTCCTGTTGGCATTTTGCAGTCCTTCAACAAAAAAGGAAAGAGGCATGTAAACATCCTCTTTCATTAAATGCCAGTGGTATTTGCACATGGTCACTTTTTTATCTGTTGAAGTTTTAACATGAACAGTGAGCGGAGCTTTCTGATTTTTTTCTTTTCATTTGAAAGTAGTGGTGACACAGCAGTGTCAATCTGCATTCACTATGATTAAAACATGCCCTGGATGTTGTTGGAGGATGAATAATGCAAGAAGAAAAATGCTTGTGTAATGAATAAATGGAAAATAATCCCCCCACAATTAACTTTCTTACATAGAATATGCAAACCAGTCTTGCTCCATTTACAGTGACAAGATGTCCAGCCGTTCAAACTCCAAAGTAACATAGTGCTCATACATCTGTAAAAAATATCTACTCATCTTAACTTTGTTTTTCATTTTCTAATGAAGCAGAAATCTTATTTTTTAGAACGCATTATCAAAATCCCTCCAAGTAATGGTTTATTTTACAATTGCAAATATATAAGCCTATAAATCCCTATGAACATTATTACAGATTATTAACTCTATTCTTTAGGGCATCTCGGTTTTTAGTTTGTGCTTGGTGCGTACATGGCCAAAGATTTATTCCTGGCTTTTTAATTTTAAATTTTTTTTTATCATTGTCGGCAGCCGCCACCAGGGGGCACCCAGCATGTTTTTGACGTTGGTGGGGAAAACCGGAATACCTGGAGGAAACACTCCCAAGCACGGGGAGAGTATGCAAACTACACTCACTCCACTCCCGTCTTTAGTATCTATACTAAAATCCTATTACTTTCAACATATCAATGTGTAGGGATTACTAAATTTATGGCATAGAGTTCCTTTTGGGCATAAATCCAGCCCCTAAATCTATCTCCAAAATGGCTATCATGGTGTTTCAAAAAGCAATTAAAAAAAAAAAGATAACATTTGTGAAAGATTCAAAGTTTGCCTCTGACAGCAGCAATATAATAAATATAAAAAAAGCCTTACTTCTTGCAGTGTGTATGCTTTCTTAAGCTGTTCATGTCATAATCCATAGATTTAAAAGTAAGAGTAGTAATTGTTTTTTTCTTGATTTGAAAGCAGGCATATCTTTTCTTCCCAGTTGTGCCTGCCTCAGTCTTTTCCCTGGCATTGTGAACGTGGATGTCCGGAGCCCAGGCAGTTTTCTTTTACACGCAGCAGAACAAAGCATGATTTAGGAGGAGGCTGGGCAGCCGCATTTGATGTATGTGCGTTTTGCTTCATAGGTGAGAAGAATGATGAATGTATGAAGTCGACAGCCAGTGTAATGGTACCCTGGTGTACTGTGGCAGTGGGAAAAGAGGAAGGGTGAGAAGAAAAGTCAGCCTCTTCAATCAGGAGTACCTAAAAGAATTCGTGACAATATATCCTTGTTGTGCTTTTATGATAAGCCTTATGCTGGGAAATGGTTGAGGATATGAGAAGTGAAAGGGGAGGTGTCAGGGGGCCATCAAATGGGGCGTAAGTCAGATATTTTTCAATTGAAGAAGTGAAGGAATAAAATCTGTTTACCTGACCAGTAGTGCCTTAACTCACAGAGGAGTTTGGTTTCTATTCCAAAGCCCATTTTAATGATTGAACCTTTGAACAAAGCACCATAGGCATTTTCAAACGTTACTACCCTTTCTTTCTGGTGTGGCTAATAGTGACATGCAGCTAGCCTTCCTGCTGTGTAAATATCTTAACATTATCCTGTGATGCTGTGTGTATTCAAACTGTCTGTCTGCATGTTTGCAATTGTCCTGTCGGCCTGTTTGGAGCTAGAGCTGTTAAATCCCTCCAGTCCCGTGCTCCTGTTGTGCGCTCATTTCCTGATATACTCACTCTGTCATTAGTCTCTATGCCTACTCTGCATGTTGGCGGGAAATATTGACACGGTCAAAACGCTGCTCATTGTTTCCGAGCTTTTTTGTATCAAGTGTCAAGCGCCAAGGGTACATTCATCTGCGAATTCACACCTCAGTGATGTGGCACTTTCACTCCCCTGGGACTCAATTGGGAGAAGATGCACTTGGACGGAGAGAAGTGTGGAGCACGATGCTGGAGCTGACCCAGCCATTTTGATGCATATGTTTCACAGAAATATTGACCAGCTCTTTAGTCTGTGACTCCCTTAGGGCTGGGTAATTGTCTGTCTGTGTTTCTATTGTTTAAACTAACTGCGTTTTGGCAGTCTTCCTCCTCAAATCAGCGATGGATACCTCGGCAGAACAATGATGGAAGACAGCCGTATCCATGATGATCAACAGAGCCCCTTTCCCAAAATCAATATGTTCTTTTAAATTAATTCCACAGCCATATGGAATTGATTTGGAAACATATTTATCTTTGATCAAATTTTAGTTTTTGTAATATTGAAATGGGTTTTAATATAGAGGCTTAATCACTGTAAAGACATTTTATATGATAAACCCAGTAACATAATTATAATTTTTAAATTGGCTTTTTGTATCACAAAAATCTCATATAAATCAAGTAACTAATTATAATAAATCTGTTATAAAGCTGACATTTAGAAAATTGGAATTTGTGATGGGATGCCAGTATATTGTAGCTGCTGACAGCATTAGTTCACATACTTTTAAGTATTGAAACAACAAAGGCAATCATTTTTGGAGTGTGAACAGACTGACACTTGCCAATAGTGGTCTGTCACGTAGACATGGCGAGGCGGACACTGTTGTCCTCTTGTCTTGGCAGAGACAACACTCTTGTCTCAATATGGACGTTTTATTACACTGCTGCCAGTGTTCAAGTTGAGGTGCTGATAATGCAATAAATGCTGCCAATTGATGGCTTGCTTCTAAAAATCAACAGCACATCAATATGTGTTGAGCAATACAAGCTTAGCATCACCAAGTAAGCATAAAACCCTCTAGCAACAACAACACAAAATCAGGCAGTGATGTTTTGTTAATCTAACTAGAAAGTCAGCTTCAAAGATTAGATTCAAAACTTTTCAGCTAAATATTACAAAAGCAAAGCATTAGTAGAGGAAATGCATTAATAAGAGTGATATATTTTGCCCATAACAATCTAATTATTATCTGTATTTCTGTGGAACTCTACTGGGGATGTGGAAAGTACGGAACAAAAGAGGCAGTGCAAATTCAGGGCTTTTATTTTTAACAAACCTTTCCACTGGAGAGAAAGCACTGTTAAATACTGCTGTGCTATACTACCACATAAGCCTTAAAGCATAAACCACCACAGTTAACCAAAAGGTGACTGGCCAAAGGGAATGACCTTCAAAAAGTAGAAGAGGACATTGCCACAATCAAATTATACTGTATGAATTACTGTGTCCTGGTTCTTTCCCATAATGCAGTTTAAGATATACTGTATGTGTAGGCCTTAATGTATACATCTCGTCTATTTGAAAAATCCTATATTAGCATTAAAAGCTGTTGTGAAAGTACATTTCCAATTTGTAAATGCAAAATATTGCCATGCAGATCTTTTGATGACTTGCATCTAATTTAGAATTAGCATATCCCAGTGAAGTGTGCTGTAATTTGTCTTTGATGATTGGTTGGTGTGTAATAGATAGGGGGATTGCCTGCGCTCCCCACTGCCCAGTCTCTTTCTATCCTTCCCTCTACTGGAGAGGCACACGGCATCTTTGAAATGTGCTTTGACCATCAGAGCAGTGAGAAAGCACTAATATTTTACTGACCTGAAATGAAAAGGATTAGGTGCAAAGACCCTCTGCCAAAAGGCTATCTGGATTTACAGGTGATGTGTTGTTTGTTTGGTTTCTGCTATTGTTTAAAAAGAGAAGCCCTGGGTATAATCAAAATGTGTAGTCCTAAGGGTAAAGCTTAGGGCTTTTGAAGATTTTCACATGGTTTGTTGGTAGAAAATTCAGAGCATTCACAAATCCTTGTCATCAGACTCCTTCCCCTCACTTCTGCAAAGTCTGCTTTTTCCTCAAAGCAGATACAAGTGCTAGATAATAAATGAGTAGAAGACAGAGACTAGACGAAGAGGATGGTTTAGATTTCAAAGCTTAGATTGCTTTTGTTTTATCGAGGGTATAGGAGGCACAGAGAAGTTTGCAATTATTTGCACAATTAGTGGTAATTATTGTATAAGCATTTATCTTGTGTGCACAATAAGTTCCATTGTGCAGAGGAGAGTATGAGGAATTAATATAGATTGTTTTCTCCACAAAGTGCTGCTTGTTCAGTTGATGGCAATTAGCATCTAATACCTGTGAGATCACCGTCTGCTCAAACCCGTGCTGCCTTCAGTTCCACCACGATCAGACGATTAATGATGGGTGGAGGAAGCCTGGCAGGACTAGGGTTTACGCTCGGCGCTGTTGCAGTGGTAGGCTATAGCGTTTAGCAGTTGTTGCTTTCTGCTTGAGTGTTTCTCTGCATTGGTGACATATAGATTATGAAGAGCTTACTTTTGCTCGGCATGCTTTGTCTTACGTAGTGGAACTAATCGCACACAGATGCAGAAGCCTTTGGAACCGTCTTCTTAGGCTCTGGGCTGGGCTTCAATATTTCATTGTGGTACAAAAGACTCATATAATGGAGAGTTGGGGCCTCTTTTTGAAGTGTGAGATACTAGTAGGTGTAAGCATGGTTTTGAAAGGGGTTTCCTCTCCTGTTTCAATCCCGATATTGACTATTGCCCTAGGGTGAGTTCAAAAGTCTTGTCTTACATTTAATGTTGTTTGGATTTCATGTTCGAGATGTGTTAAAGGTTTGGGATCATGTATTTCATTTGTTGGTTTTGCTTCAACACTGGACAGACCGGGTTTTTGGGATGATACTTTAAATAGTTGTGGTCATAGTTGAGGTCCGGTCATGTTAACACTGTTAACACAAATACATTGTTAGAATCTACTTATAAGAAAAAGTTATTTTATTTACTTCACACAAACACTATCAAATAAATAAAAGAGGATTTTATGTATAACAATATATGCAGACTTAAATAGATGAGAGCCTTTGCTTCCATTGTACTCCTAGTTGTTCTTTATTTGGCAAAGAGTAATACCTTTGTTGTCTTCGAGGTGCTGGTGCCTCACACACTGTTTACCAGGCTTCTACAAGGATTTTTTTTTTTAGTCCAACAACAAAAGTCCAACACACTTTTTTGTCTTCTGTGTGCATGCACTGCGTTTGAGTGAGTTTTGTGAGTAAGCATGAAAGCGTAAAACTTCAAAACCAAGTAATGTGTGAGCCTCGCCATAGTGTCTTATTGAGCCTACTTCATTTTGCTGAGAGCTTTTAAAATGAGCTAACACCTAATTTATGTTGCGTGTGCTGTTATGAGATGATAAAAAGATGCCTTGTAGCGTTTTATATGTGTGTCTGTGATTCACTAAAGCCTGAAATAGCCCAGCACCACTTAAGGAAACCGAGCTTCATCATCATCCGGGGCACCACTGTGGATCTGTGCTTACTACAGCATTGTGTCACATTAATATTTGAGTGCTACACATTGTCAAGTGGATGCCGGACTTAAACGGCACTTATGCTAAAGTCTACTTACACCAACTCCCTGTTTATTTCTTCCACAGACATCCAAGCAGACGCCATAATGGTTTTCCTGTTTATGTTGATCTTGACCTCTGACCCCTGACCTTCTGCATAGGCTTGGTAATCATTTCATTTTCATTTTTATTTTATGCATTATTATTGATTTGAGCCTTTTACCATTATCTAAGCTTATCACTGTCATTATCTTTCATCACTTCTTTCTCTTCTTTCTGTTATATTCATATGTTTTCTGTATTTCCAACCCAGTCTTTCAAATGTTATGTTTTCATATGCTTCATTTAATATGAATGTTATTTTGATCAACTGTAACTAGGGCTGAATAATTAATCACATGCAATTAAATCGCAATATTAAAAAACAAGATTTTCAAATCGCAGAGGCCGCATTTATTGGTCATGTGACACAAGATGTTTCTCTGAAAGATGTGTTGTTATTTCTGAACATGCAGGGTCGGCTCTAGAAAGGTGGGGGGCCCATGGGCTACAACCACATTTAGGGCCCCCTTTGGGGAGGTCTGTAGGGCCCCCAATCTCATGTCTTCTTTGAGACTCGAAAAAGATAGGAAATGTGACTGGCACTAAATCGGAAAAAACTAAGACACTGTTACTGACCAAACAAAAGGTTTCATTGGTCGCTTGAATAGAAGACAGAACAGAGACCACACAGTTTGAACTAAAGACCCATGACCAAAATCTAGTCCTGTGATTTAAATGGTTAAAACAAATACGTCTTTCATATAATTTCATTCATTATATAATTTCTTAACAACAGGCCTGGCCACAAGAAACACGAGTTTGTTAATTGTTCATGTTTGTGTTCATGTTCATTTGTTGTCGAAAAAAAAATTCTACTTTCTATACTTTCTAACCACATTTCTATTGATCTATCACTAAGAAACTAGAAGTCCCCGTTTAATGGATTCATCATGTACAGCAGTAAGTCTCTTTTCTTTCTCTTTCTTTTTGTCTGTGTGTGGGCGCCGCTAATGTTTGGAAGTAACAAACAAAGTCAAAGGAAGGAAAATGTGGCGACAACAATGGATTACCGTATCACGTCCCCTGTGTGCGTTAGCCTATTATTTCCTAACATATTAACCAAACACCCACCAGCTATAGATGATATTCTCAAAAATGCCTGTGTTTCCAAAATCTGACTTTGTTGCAGACTGTATATACGCCGTGGCCGAGTGGCAGGGCCGGGGCGAGATGTTAGGAGAGCTGGCAGCAGGAGGGAGAAGAGAGTCACAAGGTTGCAACCCAGAGCAGTAGACTTGCTTGTCTCAGCAGAGTAAACATCACCCCTCGTCTGCACACAGTAATGACTAACAGAGGAAGACGTGCACAGAAACACTATCAGGACTACTGCCTTGTCCTGCCAGACCCCACGCATGCCACTCCTATCATCTCCCAGCCTTTGCATTCCTAAAAACAAGCACCTCGCAGCTATTACTAAAGGTGCTTTGGCTCTTGTTACTTGTGCCCTTGTTTGTTTGAGCCAACCTCGAGGCTTTGCCACCTTTTACAAGAACAAGACGGAAAACAAAGAGGCGCTACGCAGTCCAATCTTCAGTGGATGCAGTTAATTATGTAGCTATTCCAGCCACTGTCCAATCAGGAGTAGTGGAAAAGCAGCACAACAACGGGAAATTATGAGTGATTGGGAGCATCTTGAGATCTGACCCCCAGTTGTTTGACTGATTTTCTTTTAATTGGTTGTCGTCTCACACTTGACACCATCAAAGCTGTGCGCTGGAGGTGAGACAGACAAAATGTTACTTTATTACCATCAGCCTGATAAGAGACACTGCATTATAACATTAATTTGCAATTGCAAACAAGCCACCTGATTATTGCTAATGAAGTAATGGAGCATTTACAGCCGTCTCGGTGTACTTCATTTCTCACAAATGTTTGAAGAATAGTGCATGGATGTGTCAATGTTTTAGTTTCCAAATGAATGACAAAAGAATCTGATTCAAATCACCTTAAAAAAGAGTTGTAAAAATGTCTGGAGTGGATTTATGTAGCTTCAAATATGTGTATATCTTTATTATTTCTTCAACGATACACGTTTACATATTTAGCAGCAGTTAGCTTGTCTCTGTTGTGTGTGCTATATCAGACCATCTGTTTACCTTTATAGTTCCCAAAGGGAAGTCTGTTTCACACAAGAAAAAGGCACAACAACTTAAACATAACCTTCGTAAAACAAAGTAACCCATTTAATGTTGTCATATAACTTTGTCAAACATATGTTAAAACAATCTTATTTTACATTTATGATCACATTGAGAAACTGGATGAGCCCACCAATAAATGTGTTGTAAAGAAGTAATACAAAGCAACCCTGAAGGCACCACCTTCCAGCATCAGCTAAGGTCCTTCCAATTAAGAGTGCTATGCACAGAGTGGAATCTACAAACACAGACAAATTTCACAAGGGTTGCATTTTATTTATCCAGCAGATTTTACTGCAGAAACATTTGTTATGTCCTGGTTAACAAAAGCAGGATAGAACTTTTTCTTGTAAGGAGTTGTTACAGGAGCGGGGTATTTGTCTAGAGAGTCTTAAAAGGTGGCAAAGAGAATAACTGCAATTAGCCACAGGAAGAGCAAAAGTCCATTCATGGTTTTTTTTGTACGAGTTACATGAATGGCGAGCTAGTGTGTCGGGGAGAGGAACTTGAAAAGGTTGAGGACATTGTTGTAAGAGAGCGGGACACAGCCCTTAAATTTGAATGGTGAGGTGCAGCTCAGTGAAGTGTTTATTCTGCCTGCTGATGTGCGAGACAGAGCCAGTTGGAGATTATGTTAGCATACTGACAAAAGATCTGGAATTCCAATGATTCCTCAAAGTGCGGGAGTAAGATTTTTAGAGAATATGCCTTTACCCTCACATCTCTGTATGTCACTAGAGAGTGTTCGCGATGATATTAGGTTGAGGGTATCCCCCAGTGCAATAATGCAACATCTGGTAATGAGCAAGAAATGCTATTTCTGTGAAAAGCACAACATATTTTTTGGGGAAAAGATTGCAGATACTGTGTATGATACTCTGAAGGCAAAGAAAATTTGAAAAAAAGATGACGGTGAAAAATTCATCCTTTGGAGCCTGTTTAATATGTGTTAAAGCGTAGCTTGTGAGACCTCTCAGCGCCAGTAATTTCAGCACATCAAAGACATGCCTCCTCCCTAAGCTGCTGTAGTCTTAAGAAGGGCTCATCATATCCAATCACAGATTCACCCAATGATCTTGAAGAATACCTCCAACCTTGTCATTTTGTTCATTAAAAAGCAGACTAGTGCCAGTTGGTCAACACAAGCTCGATTGCAGCCCATCCTCTCTGTCCCTTGTTGAACTCCACTGCTATATTCCACTGCCTGATTAGATGTCACTCAATTAAAAGCACATTTCTGCAAGGAGAGCAGCCTCCCTCGTTGCCATGGATGCTGTGAAAAGGTAGCAGAGCTGCGTCTGCGTCCCAGAGCACCATAATGAAATATCCACACCATAACAGCAGAAATACACCGACAACCCAAACTTTCACACCCAATCAATGAGAGCTGTGTGGCTGACTTTTTTATGTTGAAAAATTAAAACGGATGTGCCAAGTAAGTCACAGAGGACCCACCCATTTTATAGTCAGCTATGAGAAGCTCTAGGATTAATAGACCTCTCCTAATATGCCTCGCATTGGTGGTCCCTGAACACCCTGATCAGGTAAGGCCCAGCGAAGCAAAGATCATTTATAAGTGGTTCATTATTTTACCTTCAGATTCCTCTGTCTGGCATTGATTTAATAAACACTGATGTATCTCCTTGTAGAAGAGAAGTGCCATTTTCATTTCCCAGATTTGCTATCTTTGTTATCGCGCTTATCTGTGAGCTGTGGCATTTTGGCGTTAATACCCAATCTTAGCTGTGTATGGGAAGGAGCACAGGAAAATAGCATCATTCTTCCAAAGGCAGATATTCTTTTAATGTTTACTGAAAGATGTTTAAAAGAAAAAAAGTGTCTTTTATCTCGCTGTCTTTTGCTTGCTCGTCAATACATTGTAAATGAATAGCCTGGTTAATAAAGTTCTGCCAAAGTGCTGTGATTATTCATGAAAGGACGCAACGCATGACATCAGCAGTGAGGTACAATAATTAATGATCTATCCCTGGAATCTGATGATTAATGTATTTGTTTTTGCAGTTTGATGGAGCCATAAACCATTTGAAAAAGACATTGAGCTTTGCTATCATGTATTCCCTGTGGCGCAGAGAAGCCACAGCGCCAAGGCTCAATATAAAGTGCACAGAGAAAAAAGAAAAAAAAGAAAAGAAGGCTTTTATTATTAAGGTTAACTGTCAGGAAAGACTCATGACCCTGCCATCTCGCCTTTTTGTAACCGAGATGCTTCTTGTTCACTATGCTACGCTATGAGTGTTAAAAGCAGTTTGTGGTCAGCTTAGGTGTGAGTGTGTGTGTGTGTGTGTGTGTGCGGCACATCAAATCAAGATGAAAATGAAATGGAATGATCAATTTGCCCTGCATTAATCCCTCCTCTCCAGCTGCATCCTATTGATTTTTGTGTTCAGCTTCCGTGATAACAAGAATCATTTAAAGGTCACACTTTGATGTCTGTCAAAAAAGAAAACATTCTTAATGCATTGTGAGTGGCCTTTGAGGCTTATGTTTGTCAGAAAGCACAAGAGTGAATGTTGGCACCTCGGGCAGATTGTATAGTAAACAGCTAAATTGCCTGGGTTAGAAATTGGCAAAGCACAGGGTTACACCATTGAAGTATTAAAAGATAATTATTAGACATAACACTCCTCTTTTTAAATTACATGAGTTTCCCTTTAAGGTAGTAATTATGATGTATACCAAAATTATATGCACCCAAGCATACATTTTTAATTCATCACAGGACTGCAGACTGTGCAAAAACTTAGTGGTGATGCATGTGCTTTAAATAGCTTGGTGCATGCTATCCTGATGGACATGCAAAAATATTGCTAATGAAAGTGCCAGGCCCGCGTTGAGCTATGTTTTCTCTTAAGACTAAAACATTCATCCCCGTGCAGTATTAATTAAACGCGCTACACTTAATGCTTTGTTTCCTATTGTGAATGGACCACATATGCTAACGGTGCAAATACAGTTAACCGTTCACAGATTACAGTGGGCTCAGTTGCTGCCATGCTTTTCACAAACATCCGGCAGTGACCTTTCCCTGCTCCAGCTCCAGGATATAGAGCCGTGCATCATGGGCCACTGCCTCAGGCACTTAGGATTCTGGGAGGGAGTTGTCTTCGGGGAGATGCTGATCAAACGGAAAGCATGCCCTCTTATCAAAGCATCTGTGCTTCTGTTTGTACAGTTTTGTATCAAAGACAACAATCCCAGTCAATTCGTTTACATTACTTTTTCATTTTTTAGAACATTCTGCACTTCACTATACACTTAAGTTACCTAAACTACCTCTATAATGTTGTTGTATATATAAATGTAGGCAATTATTGTGTGGCCCAAATACAATAAAAGGGTGTGGCTAGGTGTATATTCTCATCAGAAGGAAAAAAGGTTTTGTTGCTGCATGCTTTGGTAATGGCCAATCCCATCAGCTTCTCCTGCCGGCATTAAAATCAGCAGACAGTTTAATAGGCTGGGTGGAGCATAAAGGCTGCCATCTCTTAGTGCAAAACTAGCCTTTTAAGGAGAAGCACTTAGGAGCACAAAACAGGAAACCAAATGACACTTAAGATAATATAACTTTTGGGTTTGTATTTTTTAAACAGGCAGTCAGACAAATAAGGTTATTTCTGCAGGTTTACTTTAGGATAATGTGCTTGTGTTGATACAACACAACACTTTTAGTGTAAAATTTGATCCTATGAGGAGCAAGTACAAAAATGTTTTGCTGGAAGGAAAGATTTTGTGGGACTGCTTAGTGGACCTGATGTATTTGGGTGTCACGTGTCTGGATATACACTGTTTTCTGTAAAGGGGCCCTAAAAAGTGGCTGAAGAGAGTTGACTGAGTTTAGGAGAAGAGGAGCAGCGAGTCTTTCCACTCACTGTTCCTGGGTCAATATAAAACCTCATTACTGGGGTGTCATAGAAAATTTGTGCACTTTCTGCTCCATCTAGCAGCAATTTTGCTGGATAAGCACTGCTCTCGTTTGGCCCGTTTTAAGCATTTTCACTAAAGAAAGGCTTGCAAACAGGAAACCATCGCTTCCCCACAGGGGCCTGGCAGCCTAAATTCCCCACAGCACTGCCTCTGCTCTTATATATGCCTTTGTGTTTAAGTGCAGTATACAAATGTTAGGGGAAAATAAGCTGAGACCATCACAGAAATTGGTACCACAGCAATTGTTGGTTATGTACTTTAATAATTATTTTGACTTGATATCCCAGATATTAAAACCCGTTTGCACCATATTATTGCCTCATAAATTACTTTCACCTCTCCCTTGTGTCAAGGATACACTAGAATACATCTTTTAGGTAAAAATGAAAATAAAAACAGCTCCAGTTTGAGCCATTGGGAAGAGGATTGTAACTTTGGCAAGCTATTTGCAAGACACTAGAACCAATTTTTTTCTTCTGTTCAAAATTGAATTTTTATGAAAGCAAACAAAATCAACATGCTTATAAATATGGATACTTCCTGGACAAGCTTCACAGTCAGTGCCACATTGGCTCTGTCGCTTCATGGTGAACCTTGTAATTTCAGAGACGTGGGAGCAAAAAATGAAACGGAAATGATAAAGAATAGAAGTGGCGTTTGGCAATCCTGTAAAGTGTTTTTCTTCTTGCCCCTCATAAGCGACACTGGCTACACACAACGCACACAACAAATATCCTGAATAAAACATGATCCGATAAAAGCCAAACATGCAGAAAATAGCAAAAAGGTCAGAAAGAACCCTGGCCATAATTATGGATGGAGAATTTGCCAGGAAGGCACTAATTAAACCACAGACAAATCTCTAGTCTCGACCTCCCCCTTGTCCCTGTGGCTCCACCATAAGCCTGCATATTAATCATCTGGAGGAGTGAAGACTTGGCTGGCTACTGCTGTTGTACAAACACAGTTTACTTTTAAAACACGCAAAGGTACACACACACTCAATATTTCAATGAAGCCCCACCCAGGACAAGAGGATGAAGGACACAAGTTTTCAAGTGTTCAAGTTTCTGTCTGGAACAAGGGCCAAGACTAGTGAAAGCTATGAAGAGCCTCTTTAACTCACCTTCCTACCTCTGAATAGAAAAAGGGAAGGCAGGAGAGGTGGCTGTGTTGGTGTGCATCACAGGCAGCTCAAGTTAAAGCTGCTGCTTCTCACCTGCAGAGCACTGTGTGTGTGTGTGTGTGTGTGTGGTGTGTGTGTGTGTGTGTGTGTGTCCCTGACTCAATGGGTCATGCTGTGGACCTCCAGTGGTGTGTCTGTTGGTGTCTCTCTTGTTAGAGATGGCTGACTGCTGTTGATCTGACTGATTCTCTTTGCTTTGACATTACAAAAGTACTACATACTACCTAGTGGGACTAATCAAATACTCCTTAGCTCTAAATGTTAGCTTGGTAATATTAGTCTGCTTCAAAATGACAACAGTCCATTAGTTTTTTTCTATTACACAAATTTAGTAAATTGTCCTAAGGGATAATTTGGGATTGGTTGTTAAGAATTCCATATTGGTTTTGATTTGATGCAACAAACGAACACAGGGGTCCTTTAATGCAATAATACAACTTTAAAGGATATCTTGAAAAAAAAAGGTTGAAGTATAAGCATCTGGACTCTATACTGAAATGCTGTATTTTGAATAATGTCCATTTTTCATTCAACATGAAAATGCTGCTATTTCTGGAGCAGTATAGATTCTTCTTGAAACTCTGCAAATACACACAATACCAAAATACGCTCAGACACACATGGTTTTTCTGTAGTTCAGACGCTCTTTTCTGCCTGGTATCAGGAAAAATGTTTTACAGTTCCCCAGGATCCAGATGGCCAACTGTACACAACCTCCAGCACTGAATGATAAATGGCAAAAAAGCACATTTCATCCATCGCCAGCTTACCTCTTGCCTGCACACTGCTATTCCTGCTGAAAGTGTGGTGAAAAGCACAGTTGGATGTATGGATGCAGGCTGCACTGGAATGAGGCTGATATACAATGATCTCACTCAATAGTCTGCCTTTTGGTATTCACAGGTGTGGCTTCACTTCTGAAACCTGGCAGCCAATCCTAAAATGGTGTCACCTTTTGTATTATTCAGATTAGGAGCATCAGTTGCATATTTTCACTTGACTGAAAGTCATATCAGATGTATGGTATGGTTCAGGCTAATAGTAGTAAGATGCTGAGAGAGAAACAGGTGTGTTTCTCCACCACACCTGCCATAAACACTGTTCAAGGAATTTGCAGTGTTAATTGTGTGTTATACCGCACCCAATGGGGCGGCCTATAAAATAAGCCATCCAGTGAATTAGCTTGTTCATACTACAACACAGCCTGAATGCAGTATCTGAGGCTTGTTGTATGGGGTTCTCCATAGGCCTGTTCTGGGAGTGGAACCCTGGGGCTCGTTGAGCCACATAACCAAGCCTGTCAGAGGAGGCCTGCTGGCTGGAGCAGCCAGAGAGAGTTTGTGGCCTTCGCAGTTAATCATAACGCCGACTCACTTTTGCCTGATTGTATTGGCGGCTCCAGGGATCTGCCATAATTGGATCCTTGTAAGTGGGATGGAGGAGCTAAACAACCAGATTGCTGTTTGTTTATACCTTTTCATATATTAGTAACGTGCCGAGACTTCTCAAGCAGTCTGGGACTTGTCTCACTGCTTGCTGCTCTAATTAGTAATTCATTCTTAACATATGCCTCAATTGTGGCCCTATCCAGCTATTTGTGATTAACTCCACTTTAATTAGAGTTGCTCATGCAGACTTGGGCTCTGCACGGTGGTGTAGTAGGCACTTGAAAACCACCAGTAGCTTGTGTGGGTTCATGTGACAAAGGGTTGCCTTTGTTTCAAAACATATTGAAACAAAATTGCACAAATTTCAGGGAAAGGGAATCAGGCGAAAATATTGTACATTTTTCTGATGAAAACCACAAGCAGTTAACAGTAAAGGAATGTGGTTGGGAGCTGTGGATGCCTGCTGTTTATTTAAATCAAGCAATGCAAAGCATGGCAAATGTGGCAGCAAGTGAAGTGTGATACAGCTAAGCTTGTGCTTGATTTCAATGCATAGTAAATACAAACTTAGTGTGAAATTGTCACATCCAATCCACTGGCACTGATTTTAAATGAATGACTTATTAACTGAATAATTACAAATTCCAATTTTAATAGATAAAAAAAAATTGAATCATTAAATTTGGTGTCGGTGTGCAATAAATTGTAGTGTGGGTTCTTGACTATGACACACAGTCAGCTTTATTTAAGCATTCCTCACCTCTCATATACCACCTTTGACAACCTACTGTAATTAACCAAGATTACATGTGTCTTTAAGTGGCTCCTTTGCTTTAATTATCCAATACATTTGTTAGACAACTCCCTCATCACCTTGGGGAGATAAGTATGATGAGCGTATGTGTCCAGTTAAGACATTTCACTACGTCTAAGTGCGCCCCTGCTTTTGGGATATTTTTAACTGCAACTTCTGAAAATCAATCAAATAGTTTCTACATTAGAGCGCTTCAATACCAGAGCCAGTAATTAAAAGGCGTCAGCTTTGCAGATTAGCAGCAGAATGGAGTTTTGGGGGAAATGCGCACAGGAAAAGAGGCATTTAGTCACATGGCCCCATGTTCCCCACAGATAAAGCTCATTTTCTAGCAGTGGGGTAGAAAGAGTGGAGAACACAGCCCATTTGGTTTGGACCTCACATGGGGCCCACAGGGGTAGCCGGCATTTTATTTAAGGTCACCGGGAATAAATGGGATTCAGGCTGTGTCTGGCAGGTTGCAGTGGACAGGGCCCAGGCTGGGCCCTTCACCCCAGCTGCCCCAGGCTCCTTCTCCATTTCTTTTCACAAGAAAGCACAGGTCTTTTCCTGCCTCCTATTTCACTGTCTGGAGCGCTAGCTAAATACCTCACAACTCTCCAACTTCCAATTGCAGTTCTGTGTCAAGGGTAATAGCATGTTAAAATCCCCCTCATGTTGTTCAAAGGTGAGTGCAAAAAATAAAATAAAACACTGGCTCTTAATGAAAAAGCTCTTAATTCTATTTAATGAGAAACAAAGGAATAAAAAGGCACAGGAAAGGCCTTTATTATTTGGTCTACAGTACAGCACCCCGTGGTACTCCACATCAGATGATCCAATGTGGGGTGACACTTTGTTGTAGCCACTCTGCCATAAAGCCCATGATATGCTTTCAGCGGAATGAGTGGCCATCACAGTTTAAGGGCTTTTCTCTCAGGTGGAGGCACCAATAGCTACAGAGATAGCCCTGGCTGCCAGTCAACGTTTGTATCCGTGTAACTGTGCTTTTGAGGGAATATGAGAAGCTGGACTGCTGTCCTTACACAGCGGGATTCAGTGAGTCGGGATTGGAGCTCATGCTGAAGCCAAGCTGCTCTGCAGAGCTGTGAATATGTGAGTGGGCTGTTTGTTGTAAAGAGGAAGGCCTCCAGACTGCTAAACCGATTCTCTTATTTCTGTCAAATAATCAGACTAATTACTTCTCACCATTTCTAATGTGTTATTTCCTGATGTTTTGTAAATGTTTTAAGTGTGAAAAAGTTAGCACGGGTGGTGCTAACATAAGCCTGAATGATGTAAGTGATGTACTGGCTTGTGCTGTTTACAGTTTAGCAGGTTCTGTCCAACTTGTACAGCCCAATGATTGTATAGTGGATAGCGCAAGCTCATTCACTGATATTGGCCTTATTTTAGGGCAATAAAATGGAGGTTACATCCGGGCTTTTCTGCTGTTACTGCATAGTAAAACAATAGTTTTCAGATAGCATAAGCGGACGTATTAATCAAAATCCTCCCACCAGAGCCATCTTTTGTACCAGGCTGTAAACATAGTGGACAGAGGTATATCGCTGTCTGGTAGCGCCCTTACTAGAGGCCCTTTTAAGTTCCATGAGAGAGGCTTGGTCCAGCCTCTACATCTACAACATCTACATGAATTTATTACAGTTTTACTCCCACATACTGTATTATAAGAGAATAGAAACTTCGAACATCAATTCCTTGGGATGGGTGCGTAGGAGCGAGGGAGAAACCCAAAAACATATCAAGGAAAAAAGATTCCCACACACTGTCTAACTTGCAAATGTGAGACTTTAATAGGACTCAACAAACAAACTCACATATATTACAGTTATATGCAGGTTGACAACACTTTCTGTAAATATTGTAATAATAAAACATAATCAATCAAAGCGGTAGAAAATGAATGAATGAATGAATAATTTAATGCTCTGCTAGCTTGAGCTAAACTGATAGCATTTATAGCAATTATAGGTACTGTAGGAACTCAGTTTATTCTATTTGTTATCTCTGCTTTGTGGCTCTATTACTAGTAGACCTTTTACCACTGACGCGCAAGTTGCATATCTGCTAGGGTTGGGACAATATAAGATTATATCGCTCATAATAAAAACGGTAAAGTTTAATTGATTGTGGCAATTTATTTATTGTGATAATTGTACATCGAAATAATCACCAGCCTTTTTTTTTTTCTCACCACAATGCCATTTGGGCATATTTGTTTTAGGCCTTAAGACCATCATCAGTTGGTGATTTAAGAAATAGATATTCAAATGCTGCAACGCTCTGTCCTGCTCGGTTTTTATTTTTTTCTGTTCTGCGCAACTGAAGAGAGAAGGTTTCGCTAAACTCTTGCTGAAATTAATCTTCAGTCTGTATCTAGCAGAGAACAGGGCTGTAGACAATAGTTTGTTAAAAAATAGTTAGCGAAGCAGCTTTATTTGCCTCGAGGCTGTGTTGATTCAGGAGCAGTGCTGTCTGACAGATACGCTGAACATAAACGTTATGCAGCAGGGAACAAGGAATGTGGCGTCTATGAGCTAAAACTATATTTGGGCCCCCTTTGGGGAGGAGGGTCTTGGGGACCCAACCACAGAACATGTTTTAGGCACAATGTGTCCATTACTTTCAATAATGTTCTGAACTAAAAAATTGATTAAGCTTTCTATGAATGAATGAATGTAATTACCAATGGTGCTAAACTGTAAACAGCACAATTGGTAATTTTTTATTTTTTTTTTAGAATTACCTAAATAACTGAACAAGCTGAATTTACACTAGTTTTAGATTTACCGGAAAAAGAAGACTATAAAACTAATATCTTTAGGCTTTAGCTAACCTTTTTTGTTAGCTAAAGCCTTTTTAAAAATCAACATTTTTGAACAGGTAGATCTTGTTATCTGGGCACGGTGGGCAAGTGCTTAAAAGCGCTTAATATTAAGCCCTGATTCATGTTATTTTCACTTTCAAGTGCAATTTTGTTTTATTACAAAAAGTAGTATAAAGTAATTCGAGTATGTTTTAGTGACATTTTCGAACTGTAAGCATGATTTTATAATTATTGTGATATCATTAATCACAATTATTGTGGCCAGGATAATCGTGACACAAAATTATAATTTTGTCCCATGCCTAATAGCTGCATACACTGTTTTTTTATAATCTCAAAATAATAATTGTTTATACAGAGACACTGGTTTCAAGTCCACTGGACAGAGGTTTCTCTGAAGCGATTACTCTGTCTCAGTGCTCGTTCATGGGTAATACTTACTGCCTGTGTACATCATTAGTGACAACTTGAATATTGTCCAATGCCTTAAGGGTCCTAACACAATTTGAAATATGCAGTGTGAAGAAGGAAACTATATAGTTATGTGCACATGCCTGTGCATACACTTTATTTCAGTATTATATTGCCAGTGAAGCGCACAATGCTCAAAATTCAACCTCATTTTTCCCCAAAACATATGCATGGAAATTAGGTTGGAATGTGATTATGCAGATTAGGAGAGGAGCCATGGGTACCAAATGTCAGATGTCAGGTATGCATTTTCAGACCCTTGTGGGATGGAGATGATTATCATGGTAATTATTCAGCATTTGAACAATCGGTTGTCTGTGCGAAACACTGGGAAGCACATCTGCCCAGGGACCTGATGTTTGTGTTTGTCTGCCACCATAAACATGAGTGTGTTAGTCAGAGATATAGGAGGAGACAGAGAGGCAAGGCGAAGTGATGAAGAGAGTGCCATGTCTGCAATTCAACCCAGATAAACTTGGTCAAGGGAGAAGAGTTGCTGTACCTTGTGGCCAATTCCTTCTCTTTTCGCTCAGTTCCTATCCTCGGCTCCTCTTAGCATTAAAGAGATTGGGCTGGAAGTGGAGCACCTATCAGTCATTTTTATCTCCCAGCTGGGGAATGGCTGGCCAGGGTCCGGGCTTTTTTTTTTTCACTCTTTATGGTTTCTCTCCCTCCTTTTGTTTTCCTACCACGTTTTGGGCATCACTTTATGCACTCTGTATTTTCTGAGGCCAGCCTTGTGGTTTAATATGCATGATAAATTTTATTCCTGTGTTCATACCCATTATCTGTTGGACTGAGCACCCCATTTCCACTCTATGCCTCGCAGACACGGAAACACTGCTTTGTGTATGCCCAGTGGGAAAGTCAGATGGCCTTTCCTTTGCTAGTCGTCTTTAACCCCCAAACCTGAAATTCTCTGTACATTATCACATTATGCTCATTATAATCCCAGTTAAATTCAAAAACATCCGCTTTAGTACTCTAGACCATTTTTTTTAGTTAGAGTTAAACTTTTCAGTCTTGTCTTGGAGGCAAAAAAACAGGACAACATTTCTTACCGAATATGTTGCATAATTCCTTAGAGTCAATCTTTGAGGTTGAATTTTAGTTGAACTATACTGTAGCTCTATCTGTTCTTGTCTCTTGATTTGTTATGGTGCTTGAATAGAGAACAAATATGGTGGGGCTGTGGCCTGAATACTCCGTGCTCCACATCTGTGGCACTGGGACCTTGACCCGCAGGTCTCTCCCGGAACACAAGCCCAGACAGAACAAGAGGAAATGAAAAGGACAACAGGAACAGACAGCTTAAAAGCAGGTTGAGTGAGTGCACCGGGGCAGACAGTGAACACCTATTGGCTCCACATGCATTTTGTCCTGAGTAGGAGCAAAAAAAACACAGAAAAAGTTCCATCATGAATTGTTAACTAGGGTTGACCCAGGACAAGTTGAGCATGTAAACAGTAAAACTGGCTTTCTAATAAGCACTACTCTTGATTTATATTCATCCCTGCTGCTCCCCTTGGCTTCCATTAAACATGAATTCCCTTATGAAAAGTCATGAAATGAAAGAATGTATTTAGGATTTCAGATTAAACAAACTAGGTATCTCTTTATGCACCATGCTTTATTGTACATTGTCTGTCATATAAGATTGTCATGGAACACCATTGTACAAGCAGCTTATTTGTGTTCTAGACAATAACAGTTGTATAGGCCAGACAGTATTAATATCTAACTCTTTAACTGGATAGTCAGAATTAAGTTGTTGTTACAGACAACAGATAGAGGGATCTAGTGTCATCCTATTCTTTTCTGCAATAACTAAACAAGAATTGAATTTGAACGCAAACCTGATCAGAAATGTCTTATGGTGGCTTCTGTGGATTTCTCGGTTGCTGACTGTGCATGAAGAGCGTTAAACCAGTTCCTTATATATATTAACTTTGAGGGGCTTTGCATCAAGTTTATTTTTGTGACAGCTACATTTCTTCTCCGCTGCAACTCAAGCTTTATCTAATTTCTATTGTTGTGGCATAAACATGAGTTTGTTTTTTTTTGTGTTAGAATTCAATTACTGGGGCCTCTGGAAATTCTGCAAACAAAGACATATCAAATGTGTATTTCCCTCTCTCCCAGACCTAAAAAGTGGCTAGCCAGTGGAGTTTCTAATTTATTCAAGCAAAACGCTGCTACCTTGTTAATCATGCAGAGTGGGCTGAAAGGCTCGGATCAGCGCCGACTGGCAGTGCCTGAAACACCCAGGCTTTATTTATTGAGGTTTGTGTTTTTGTATTCCAGCGTTGTGTAATGCATTCAAATGAAGGTTCAACAAGCCAAAGTCACAGCAAGTTGCAGAGGGAGTACGTCAAGCAATGTGGCAATGTTTTTATTCCCCTCCTTGCCTCTTCACCGCTCACCCTGCCATCAATAGATCTCATTCAGCTCAAGCTTTTGTTGCATTGTGGCAACAACAGGCTCTTGACGGCAAAGAAAAGATGGCTTGTCAAGGTCAGAGCTATGCGCTAATTAGCGTTCACCACTGAACTGCTGGGTTGACTCCTGCGCCCTTCACCCTTGAGGCCTTGAAGCATGTGTGTGTTGTGTTTTCTCTCATGTTTGCCCCTGCTTTTTCTCTCCCACTACAGAGACCAGCCATCTGAGTCTGCCTATACAATGCATTGTCCCAATATCACGTCCCATGCTTGACTCACATCATCCAGTCAAATGTGACGAGGAGACAGACACAATAAGAAAAACAGGCAGTTATACAGAGAAGTTGAGGTGGCAGTGAGCATTAGCATCCCACTGGGCTTTGTGTGCTTGTTATAGCAGAAGATCACACAGCCAGGAGAGGGCAAAACACATCGAAGGTGAGCGCAGGAATGAAAGTGTACTGCCACAATGGCAATACAAGGCAGCGGACATTCAGTTGATTCCAACACAAACAAGAGGGTTTACTGGCAGGAGAGGATGCAATGGCAAAAGTTCAGCCATGACTTAAGGGGTACTTCTAGGCCCTTCGCTTGGGAACTGTAATTTCCTCCGGCTCTGTCTCAGAGCGATATTACTGTGGAATCATTAGACTAATTCATCATCCTAGACTTCTGCGTGTTTTCTGCTGCACTAGTGGGAAAAATGGTTGTTCTAATTGCAGGCCATAGAATTCAGATGTAAACTGTGAATCTTGCTCATTGCTCCTCCTCAACTCTGCTCAGAAAACTTGCTGAATTAGTGGTGATCAGTTGTAGCTGGATAATACAAGCTCTTTGACATCTGCTCCGCTAAAGACTTTCTGTTGTGCTAGTGTTGAGCCATTTCCCTTCTCAGCACTGTTTAACACAAGGCTTTAAAGTCTTCCTACATTTAACCAGAGATATTGACCCAATCTGCCATTAAGATCATTCTTGTCAAGATTTGACCCCATTATTTTTTAATAGCAAAGACTTCTTTTGTTGTTGTTAGACATGTTCTGTCTTTGTGTTGCCAGAAGCAGTGAAGGAAGCATGTTAAAAAGTCAGTTATCTAAGCAACATCCATATGGATGGTTCTGCCCTGCTCCAGTCACTGTAGTGGTAACTCAGACCGATGAAACACTGGCATGCAGCTTGCCTCCATTAATTTTTGTTTAATATGTATTTATGCTCTAAGCCTGAGATTTGCTGTGATCAGATGCATCTGTTTCGGCATGGATCAGTGGATAGCTTTGGCACAGCACCACCTCTCACACTTCCTGCTCTCAGCCACACCTCTCCTCTGTCTGATGATCCCTCTTTTGCCCTTTCCATCCCCTCTCATCTCTTCCTTTTACTCCACCGCAGATTTTTTATTGGTGTGTTTGTGGCTGCATAATCTGTGCATGAATCAATTGTCTTTTACTAAAATTAAAATCTCATCACTTTAAAGGCCATTTATTTAGAACTTGAAATGACACATTTACGGATTTGAATGCCTAAGTTTTGTAAAGAACACAATATTTACATCTGTCAATGTTTCATCTACAGTTTCAGAGCTTGTATTTCTTTTGAAGTTTGTCCAAAGAATAACTTTTCTAAATAATTTTGTCACAAAGGCATTTTCAGAAATTACAATACATCATGAGGTAGCAGTTGTTGTTGACTTCATATGAGATTCATTCAATGATTAAAATCACATTAGATGATTAGATTACAAACAATTTTACACAGGCATCATCATTATGCAAACTAATCAATTATCTATGTCATATTTGCAATGTACGTACATAGATTAAAGATTTAAGATTACTTAAAATAATTGTTGTGCCTTCCTATGGAACAAGGCTTTTTATTATTTTGCTGTTTTAATGCTTTTGTTTGATGAGGATGATGTGTGGGCCCAAAACTAAACTGAAGCACTGGTTGATGTTGGTTTGGAACGGGACATAAATGTGTGGCTGGCTTTTTGACGTTATGCAGACTTTGGGCAGTTTGTGGAAGAAATCCATCTTTATCATAATGTCAAGGTCATGGATGGGTAGCTGTGCTAATCTTGTTCTTCTTCACATATCTCTCATGGAACGATGGAGACGGTGGGGCTTCCACATATTAAGCTCTCTCCAGCCAAAGACAGAATATGATGTCTGTTTCACACAAGGAACTGTGATAAACTACAACAGGACTGGATTCAGAATCTTCCATGTCCCAGTATTTGTAAGTGATGTACGATACACATCGGCACCCAGACACCAGCTGCTAAATCAAATAGGAGATTATCTATGCATATTCAAATTCTGTGCCAAACTATATAATCTTCGGCATCTGCTTCATTATGCATGGAAGACACTTTTTTTGAACACATCTTTCTACCCAAAGCCCACATCCCTGTAAGTCTATGAGACTATTAATTTTGTGTGAGCCACAATCGGGGGCATGATCAAAGCACAAAGCAGTACAAGTGAGTTTAATAATGATAGACTCATGTTGACAGATGAGATAGGGTAAGGCTCTGAAGTACAGAGTCTTGGCTCCTCCTCTCTCACAAATAGTAGTCCCCTGCACATGGTTTATCCCTATTGTTCATTAGACTTCTGAAGGAATAATTAACAAGGCTTTAAAACACAGCTTTTATGGATCACCTGCTGTCCCACCGATTTCATTTTTGTGATTGCACAGCAGAATACAGTGAGATGCATTGATGCTAAAGTCTGGCACTCAAATGCCTTGCAGGATCAGTAACTCTCCAATTAAAGCAAAACCCCTAGTCTTGGGCCTGGCACGGGGACTGTGAGCAGTGAGCAGTGAGCTCACCACAGGACACGTCCATATACCAAGACCAAACTTCTTTATAATAGGCCTACATCCAAGATAAAAATAAACAACCTTAATGCACTAATGTAACAAGCAGATGCATTGTGTTTTATGGGGCTGAACTGTATTTTATAGTGGTAAGCCAAAAGCATGGTAGCGTAATGGGAGACAATGACATTGTTCATTTAAAAGTGGGAAAAAGGAAACGAGAACGTTTTCTCATTTTGAAGTTGCAGATTATGCCAAGAACATTATGCCTTATCACAGAATGGAGCCGTAAAGAGCCCTGTCTCCTTGCAGCAGCACAGCTCTTTACCTGAATCGCAGCACCTCCTCAAAATGCACAAATTTATTTGTCATGTCTGGGGCCGCCAAATCACAAGGTAAATATTATCATCCAACAAGCAAACAAACAGTCTTTTGTTAGGTAGATAAAGGTGAGGCGTGTGGTGAGGTTAATGGGACTGAGCTATTAGCATTGTCACTCAGCCTGCCAGGTCTGACAGTGCAGCTCAGTCTGGAGGCCTCCTCCTCGTCCACCTGCTTATCACCCAGATAAATTAACTCCGGCAGACAGGAGAGGCAGGTGGAAGGCCTATCGCAAGACAGGAACACCAGGCACAGATCATTGCTCTGTTGACTCGAGTTAATAGCATGGGGCCACAGTGGATGTCACATTTTTTAGGGTTCTGAGAGATTGACGTGTTGGGCAGGAGCGTAAACACTTGATAATTAAACACAAGCGCATGTTTGTCAAAGGTGGTGACAATAGTCGTCGACCCTCCCCCGACACTTCCAACTTTGTGTAAAGTATTTCACTCACAGGAGTCCAATCTATAACTCCCGTCTCTGCCGTCATGTGATTACTTGATCCTTGTTTGTTTCTTAATGTGTTTTAAAGTATTGTATTATACACACAGCCACAAGAGGTTGTTTGTATTTAAGTTGCGAACCACTCCCCCCCGAAGAAAACCAAAACAGCGTTAGTCGTTTCTTGTTAATGTTCAGTTTCAGGTTTCAATTTCTTATTAAAAATCAAGCCCGTTAGTAAACTGTGAAATCTTTTGGAAACATGGATTATTGATGCAAGACTTAAGTGGGACTTCTAGAAGGGACTTGTCAATTGGAAAGCATTCATGGCTTTATAGGGCTTGGTTTGCCTTGTGGGTGCTCTCTGCTTAATTGAATACTCATTAGAGAGTACACTGTTATACCTCACAGTTTATAATGACATTTCCCCAAATGTAACGTAATTAGATCTAGGCAAAACGGTATTTTCAATGGATCGAGGTCGGAAGTACAACTGCATACAGTTTGTGCCGTCACAGGCTGGTCATAAAAAAAATAGTTTTTGGGAAAAGTGTGTGACACTGGCTGGCACCCAGAGCACATGACTGGAACAAGAAGATTACAGGCGCGGCTAAAGGGAACAGTAATTGAATTCCAGAGATCCTGAGGCACATTATACTAGACCAAGAGACAAGAGAAAGCTTTTTTGCTCAATGAGGGAAACTGGAGGGTAGAAAGAGGTGAGCCCTCTCCTTACACAACCCCTCCCTCTGTTAGTGCCACTCAGCAATGCCGAAGCCACTGCTGTGTTAACAGTTTCTGTTCTCATGGGATGAGAGAGCCCTAACAGTCACCCACCTCCATTTGGCTGAGAACGATGAAACCACTCCACTGTGTCTGTTTTATGTTGGTGCTTAGACAGGACACCACTGCCAGGAATGCCCTTTCCTACTGGTGAGCATTTAACACAACCAAACCATGTGCGAGTCAAACCAGGGCTCACTAGAAATAACAATAAAGTCATCTGATAAATCCTGCATGCAAATATTTTTTGTTTTGTTTTAGTATTCCAAACATTTAAGCATAGTTTAGCCCCTGAAAACAAATAAATAAATATATATATATATATATAGTATACCATTATAATAAAATAAATCATACCCAAGATTAAGCAGCTCAAATGGATGTGATACATTATCCAGATGAACCTCTGTTTCGTTTATACCAATACAATAGTGCCACGTACACTGGCAGTTGAAATGGATCAGTATGCATCAAAAACACTTGAAGTCAAAGTTATGACAAATGTTTTGATTGGAGATAGAAGAGGAAATTTTTCAAGTGCCCATCTTCAGCTTGCTCTGTACAATCCATAATATAAGGCACTGTGCAGTTCCATCTTTCAATGTGATAAGTGCAGCAGAAATGAAACAAAATAAAAGTCTGAACATGTATAAAAAAAGCTAAGATTGGATCTGTCTGTGAAAATCTTCCTCTGGGTTTTAGCAGTTCCTTTGCTTACATGAAGGCCTTTACTGTTACAGCTACATCTCTGTTAATTGGCTAAGACTAAAGAAATCTAATTAAAACACACTATATTCCCTCTGCCTGAGATAGACAAAGACAAAAAAACTCTAAATCAAAACAGAGAAATTGAAGCTGATAAAAAGGCAGAAAGCGATCATTTGGTCAGTAAATGGTGCTATCAAATCACTGACCTACTAATTTGCCAGCTCCCAACAGTCATTGTGTGTTTTGCAGCAGGAGAAAAAGTTTCTGTGGCCTCTTTGTAAAGTTTTCTGACAGCGTGGAAGCATACGTGTGGATATTGAGGTGGGTGAGTGAGGTGGAGGTTGTGGGGTGCTTGAACTCTCTGTGGTGCAGGCAGTAAGTCTTTCCATTCAAGAGGGAAAAGATCAAAGAGTGTACGTTTAAAAAGGCAGGAGGAGCGCTCCTCAAGTCTCCCCTCTGTTTGGGAGGCATCCAGGTATCTGTGCTGTGTATTGATGTAGAGACACACTTTCCTATCCTTATTTCCTCTTGTCCTGTTGAAGCTAAACGGGCTGTGCTTCAAAAACACTGCTTTATCAAAGACACCACTTAAATTGTCTCTCCCTTTTTTCTGTGCAGCTCCTCTGTTCTTCTGATAAATATTATGTGTCTTTCTGGCTGAAGCGCTGTAGAGGAGCCTTCTGAAAGTGACTGGTTAGAAGTAATCCCAGAGAGAGTCGAAAAGGAAAGATGCTGGTTAGCATTTCTTTGGAGATGCATTGCAGAATTGTGAACTGAAGTCACATGCTTCTTCAGCATGCATTGTGTGCTTTTCCCAGAGTATTTCTTGGTTTGACCCACTGGGTCTAATACAACACTGGAGCAGCTTCTTTCAAGCTGCTCTACAAATAACTTTGTGTTACAGCTCCACCTCATGCACTTTTCTTCTTTTTCTTTTCATCCATAAAATAATCAGATTAGTGGTAATGTAGTGTCTTGTCATTACCATAGATGTTATTGGAAAAAAAAGTTTAGTGAATGTTATATAACTAAGACAAATATTGCACAATTTATATAGTTTTAACATTTAAAAGTCAATTGGCAGCAAGGGAACCTGTGTACAGAAAATAGCCTAAAGCGCAAGGAAAATGTAGTACAAAATTTTAAACTGTGTTAATGCAAAATATATATATATATATATATATATATATATATATATATATATATATAGTGTAAACTATGACATAGTCCAAATTGTGACACACACAATCTACCAATCTTTATATGCATGCTATTATACTTATAGCACCTGTCCTGCTAAAATCCACTTTGTATGCCGATCTATAGCCTTTCACAAGCCCCCATTAAAAGGTGCACTCACATGGATTAGTGTCTGTATCCTGAACAGATTGGAGCAGTGTCAAAGAAAAGAAACCAAAACTAGAGCAGGGGTAAATAGGGGCTGGCTGAGAGAGATTATAACAGCGGATATAATAAGGCTGGTTTCCACTCTAATTGTGACACCAAGCCAAAGCGTTGCAATTACAGTGCAATGCACAGCTCTGTAAGTCCACAGAGCAGCGGGGAAGGAGGGGGGGATCAAAAATACTCAACAACTTTAAGCTAAAGTATCAGATTATGTCACAATTAATTAGGCGCTGTATGAGAACAGGCCTGTGCTGTGTCCTCTTCTCCTACATGTAGCCAGGCAGGCAAGTAAACTTAGATCAATAATTACACAAGGCCTGTCCTAGCGACTCCACCGTTCTGTCACCAAATTTCACACTAATTGGCCACACCAGCTGAGAAACCCAGAAAGAGACTTTTATTGAGTCAGGGTATGACTGTGCATACTCTAGAGGGACACTTCCAGTACCCAAAGTAGCTACCTGAAACTACAAGTTCCTGGGTTTTTCCATTTGAAATTGAACTGCACTGTGCATTTGTTATGCAAGCATTGTGAGCATTGATCTCCTCATGCACATACATACATATAGAAAATCATAATTATCTGATTTATTTACAATCCAGGAATACATTTTTCCACTGGTTGTAGTGAAGGCTGTGTAGCAGAGCAGTTGTGTGTATTTTGTGTAGCAACTGTCTAAATTGTAATGTCCATGTTTATTTGCTCATTCATTCATTTGGCTCTTGATGCTGGCTGTTGTTATCCTGCGTATTGATTGAGTAGAGTAAGAGGCCCAGGAGTCCTTTGGTTTGATCTGTTTAACATCCTTCCCTTAATTCTCCTCTGTGAGTTTAACACTGAACACAGCCAAGGTCCCCTTTGACAAAAGCCTGATCAAGTCGAATGTTGAGTTATGGAAACTTTGGGCCATGCAAAGCCAGAGGAGCAAGAGGCCAGAAACAACAAAACCTAAAAACAAAGCTTTGTTCAGACAGAGACAAATGAACTTGTGTCTCTTAGCTGTCGTGTTTTGACCACAGATTACCATCACAGCTCTCTCTGACCTTCACATTCAATGACACTATGCATGAATGAAAGGCCTTAGTACTTCCGGTATTTATGGTTTTGGTACATCGTCGATGCTGCCCTAGTCCAGACACCAATATTGTAAAGCAGCATGTCTTTGATTGGCTTAGTGGTATATAAAAAGCTACACTGGCTACACATGGTAGACTCTCAAACAGCCATTCCTTACATAAATGTTTCCCTCTGCAGCTGACAGGTGTGATTTGGGTGTGTTTTGAAGCGGCCTTTTGAGGTAAAGGAAGAGATCAAAAGCTGGGGCTTAAGGTAGCATCACTCTTGCTATGATGTAAAGCCCGCTGGCTTTAGATGTTGGGCATCTTATACTCTTCTTCTATAGTGCCACATCTCTGACAGAATTCAAATAATAAGCTTACAAAGACGAAATGGCTTCCTTAAATCACAACATTGCCAACATTTCATATTGATAACAGAATTCCACACCCTAAGAGCTGAACAACCATTTTTGACACAAAAAATTCCGTCTGTTTATTGGCCAGTCTTTGATTAGTTGTAGCACTTACACTTTTAATAGTGAGAAGAAAAATGCCACTAGTGCTAAGTGTTTTTGTAAGGTTGAAGTGCTGTGAAAAGCACTATGCTCTCCCTGAAGGGACACACCCAACGAGCAAGGGCGAAAAGGAAAAGAGCTAGTTTGATGGTCAGGGAAGCAGACCTCTGTGGCGCTGAAATTGAATCCGGTCCCAAGTTTGAAGTAGAAAAGCAAGTGACAGAATAGTAGATAATAGGTTTGCTGTAGCGTCACGCCTGAGTGTATGTCCACACTTGGGCATTTCTGGAACACTCCAGATTCTGACGTCCTCATGACAGGCCTCTTCCCATTTCTTCCTTGTTACACGCTGAGCAGCCACAGCCCATTTTACTTCAGCACTTTCAGAATGCTCCATAGATTGGTTTGTTGCCTTTTACTCGATTGCTGCGCCTTCAAAAAATGTCTGATTTGTTATTGATAAAGTAATGTTAAAACGGTCGTAAAAATGAAACAAAGCCTATTTCTGTGTCGGCCTAGTAGGATTCTGTGCATGTGCTCTTTCTTCTCGCACTGCTTTGTTTTACTGTTGTAAAGCCCATGTAATCCCTCTGCACTAGAAAAGATAAGTGAACTGTGAAAATAAAGAATTATTTAGGAACTATTACATTGTCTTTCTCTGTCGTTGGCTGTGGTCTTTTAGTGTGCTCTAAACATTTCTGTACAGTTCAGATTGGTGATCATCTCATCAGTTGCTCTCTCACACTCTATCACTAGTTTTTTCTCCAGGAGTGACCTTGAACGTATTCTTCTGCTGTTTGTTCAGACACTGGCCTCTCCCTCCCCCTCCTTTGTTTTCATTAGCCAGCTCAGCCAGCCTGCCCAGGGACAACCGCGTGCTGTGCTCATGTTACAGGCCTATTGACTTGGAAAGAACCAGAAAACACTGTGGACATGATTCACCATGCATGAATCTCCAGATACCACTTTTATCTGTACCTTGTTTCCAACAGAGACAGGAGCAGATACACCACCCTCCATTTTTATCTACCTCACTTCAGGCATGTCTGGAATCAGATACACAGACAAGGCTAATTAAGATTGGAAAACACTACCACACAGTCACTGGCACTTCTGTTACACAACAGCGAGTTGACACCTCTTAAGAAATGTCTAAGACTTTTCTGCAGAAGCTCTGGAGCCACTGATAATATGCCATTACCTTTAGTTCTGGATATTTTACAGTAGTCATTACACTATGTGGACGTCATGCAAAACACTTCATAGAGTTTATAGATGAGTCAATTAAACATCATACAGAGCCTGTATACATGCGGAAACATCACATGTTGTATGTAAGCCTGCAGTTAGCAATAGGCAATTCATTCCCGGTTCACAGTTTTTAAAATTACTAACTGACTGTTGATCATTTTTTTTCTGCTACAGTAAACTGTACCTGTTGACTTTTTAATAAACCTAAAGCTGATAATAAATGATAAACTCTCAATGTTCCAAATGGGATACATCTGGGACTTTACGCTGTCATCTGAAAAGATGAAGGGATTGGCAGAGAGTAATACGCCAAGGTATATAGGTGTTTTATCACTCTTCTACCCCATTAATTAACTGGGACTGTCCTGAAATCCACTGCTTGCTTTCATTTTAATTCTCCTTTTGTTCTTTTGCTCTAATATTGGAGTGGGGTTTGCTTTGACTCTGTTCACATAGGCAGCTGTACAGTCCCCTTTTTTGAACACTGCCACAGTGGCAATGAGGTAATCAAAAATGGAATACATTTGGAAGAAATGTTTAATATATACACGCTCATGTTTTGACCCAGTGTTTCGGAGAGGAATTGGGGACATTTTTGTGGCCTGCATAGCAGCCGAGAATTGAGTAGTGATGCACCTGATAGGTTGGCAGCCACGCAGCAATCAGTTAAATGACAGACAGACAAGCTCAGAGCACAGCTGCACTGTGCAGTCTAAGCCAATTGTGTGACAATCAGAGGCTGCTATTTTAGGTCTCCCTCCCCCTGTAGAGAACAGATTTCAGTGAATTAGTTGGCCCTCAGGCAACGTAATTATGCAAAAACGCTCAGCCCGAGAAAAGTTGTTTTGTTTCACCATTGTTTTGACTTTCTTTCTTATCACTTAATCATCTGAGGAAAGTGGTTGTGGCAATATACAGTATATAGAGGTGTGAACTTCTCTTGACTATAAACATTATGCTTGAATGCTGTCTGAAAGTTAGATATATATCTATTCTACCTGAAAGTGCAGGCATGCAAATGACTTACATTTTGCAATTCAAATTGATTTTTTTACTAAAAAACCCTCCAGTTGAGCCATATATTTATAGTTTATCATGTGGAAATGACTAGAACAGTCCTCTTCGAGTGCACATTGAACTTACAAGGAAAGGACACTCATGCCCACAAAATGTAGCACACAGAGGTCAGGTGATGTCACTCACCTGTGGCTCATGCTCAGGCGCTATGAAGGACAGCTTAGCTCCAGGTCTAACTGGTAAGAGGTCTCTGAAAGGAAAGGGCACAGGCTGACACTTATTTGACTAGCTCTTGCCTCCAGTGAAAAGCTCAGCTGAAACAATTAGAGGGCACTGAGAGGTTTCTCATATAATGTTGGATGTACATAAACACACAGGCTCACATTGAGTAGGAAAGTTATTAAAACTAATTAACTGGAATTAACATTTCTTCCTGGCCTTAAGAGATTTAGTTTGACTGTTGTAAGTAACACAAATCCATCCAGACCTACAGGACGTGAGTGTTAAGCCTCTGGTCAGTCTATCAATGCAAAGTGAGAAAAGCTGTTTCACTGTGTTCTGCACTTACCCTCCGGCTGCACACAGCACTACAAGTCCTTTTCACACCCATGAAGGTGGAAGACTTATGTGTTAATCCTGAAGTCCCCACCTAAGCCCCGTAATAAAGCACGCTCTCAATCAGGAGCTGTCCCCTCCCTCTAGGCCAGGCAGCTTAGGCCTGTGCAATCACTAGCTGGTGAGCTGCAGGAAAGCTAATGAGGCCCTTGTCTAGACGCCCAGCACCTGCATTCTGAACTGTTCCAGTGGCAGCTCTCTGGGGTGTGGGCAGACTGCAGGTGGAGATGATGGAGGTCTTGAAAAGGCCAGCACTGAGCCCCACCAGGGGGCTCATCTGGTGACCAGCAGTTTGCTGCTCTGAATACATAGCAGTCCAAAAACGGTGTGGCCACTGCCCCAGCGGAGGATTTAAGCCCAGAGCCAACCTGAAGCTGAGAACTCAATTCTACAAGACAGTAAATTCATCACAGAGACTAATTCGAACCAAACGTATGCTGTAAATACATACAAAATTCATCCTTCTGCCAAATACGCAACTTTATTAAATAAAAAGCAGTACTGGGGTGTTCAAGCCTTTTTGTTCCATAAAAGACATGCACTGTTTGCATTTTTTATTATTATTCCACAATAGTAATTTATTCAAATGGCAATGTCACTGAGTGTGAGCCACTTGCTTGATGGGTCATTAAAAAAACCTGCTTTTACTTTTTTATACTCAATTCTTATAAAGTCTTGAATAATTAGGCAACATAAATACAGATAAAAACTGTGTTTTTAGTAAAATAATATTGGTATTCTCAGCACTCTTGGAAGTATCCGTGGTTACAGTCAACCTCCTGCCAAAAATGAAATATATTAGCAACATGATTTAACCCTTTGTAACTGAATTATTCTGACTACGTTGGGCCTAAATAATAATTTCAAGACAATCTGTGGGCATATAATAAATCTGATCTATTGCTGGGATTAGCCTCAGGCCAGGTTTTGAAAACAACTAATTCCTAATATTTTATATCAAAAATGTAAAAATGGGATGTAACCAGAATATGTTATCCAGGTATTTCATGTGTGTTTTAACAAACTGAGCAAACTATAAGTAGAGATCAACTGCCGTCCAGAGGCTTCAGTTCTAACTAACGTAATTCAGGCCATGGATAACAGGACCTCATTTTATGTTGGCCATAATTGTTCAGGCTCCAATTATATTCTCAACACAGGAACAAATCCACACTGATTGAGGGGCTGGCTAAAAGAGCAGCAGGCCAGTGTCCTGGATGTTTTCAGAATCCCATTCAGGAGGGTAGAGCTCTTGTGTAAGTGTTTGTTATTCAGGTTTAATTATGTCCACGGGGCCTGCGAGTGTAGGCCAATCTACACAGCGCCTCTTTAGCCCAAGCCACAGTGGACTGGCTTGATGTCTTCTTTTCTCTGCACTCAATGAGCAATTAAAGGTCATATCAATTAGAGCATGTTGTGGTCTCAGGACTCATTTTGAAACAGCTTGCTCCTGTAGCGCTGTCAAGAAGGAATAAGTATACAAGTGTAAAGCTCAGCCTCCTTCACTTAAATGTTATTTTATCAACATTTAGGAAATATGGTAATGAGCTTTCTGCCTTGGATTTCACACTTCTACCAGCCGTGCACAGTATGACAAGCAAAGGGCAAAGACATGTACTGGCCCTGTTTAGACCTCAAGGCAAAAGTGGCCAGCAATAATACCAAGCGTTATACCTCGAGAAGGCTTTCTCAGACCAACTTTGCGTTTATTGTTATAATGGAAGGATTAAAAGCTGTTACTTATTGAAAGATACAGATAAGGGTAACTTTAATGGCATCCAACTTTGCTCTGGGCCAAACTGCATCACAGAATGAAAAATGTCACTAGGAGGTGGAATGCACTGATATCCACTGCAATAATTCAGTGGGTGGTCTCAGAATCCTGTATTTACATCTCATTGATTCGGGAGCACAAATAATAACATACACAACCCCAACAGAGTGCCAATCAACTGTTGTCATTGATGAGCTGTGAATCCTGCACAAAGACACATATTGCAAAAGGTGATGTGTGCTGTTGCCATAGCGAGCCCCCCTTGATGGTGTACTCTGAGATTATGCTTTTGTTTGCCAGCACAATACTACTTTTCTTGGCTTTCCGGCAGAAGTGATGAGTGTGTGTATGGGAGTGGGAATTCCTGAAGTATGATTAGATGAATTTTAATTCATTCATTTATTCATGAGATTCAATGGGTCTGGTATGTTCTAAGAGACAGCACACCGAATGCCCTTGCTCATTTCATCATCACTCTTTGTATTATTTCTAAAGAAGAAATAAATTGTATCCATCTCATATGAATAGGAAAAGGAAAGACCAAAAAAAAACATTATTACAGCAAGTGCAAACATGATGTTGGTGAGACAAGTGGTTTTGCATCAGTAACCTACATTAATGGTGTGACACACTTTTTAGTTTGTTGTTGATAGCAGGCTGTTTGTGTTGACAGCAGGTGCGGTTTCTTACACACCAAATGTAAAAAACTGCGGCACCTGTAATTTAAATGTAGCAGTAGATTAGTAGGAAGTGTTGAGGGTCTCATGTAGAGATAAGGAGCAGAGAAGGCGGGGGCATGAATAAATCAAAGGTTATTTTAACATATAGAGGGTTAGGATGTCTCTGCATCCTTGTATCAGCTTCATTCCAAAGGCTATTAGGGTTTCATAAGCGATTTCCTTGTGATTATTATCATCTGACAAAATTTGGATGGACTAGAAGTGTAGCGCTGATAGAACTAGCATTGAGGAGAAACATAACAATAACATAAACAAAGACATATTTTATATGGGTAAAAATTCTTTATGAAGGACATGAAATGTGTTAAGGGGATGTAAAAAAAACAAGATTTCCTTAAAACAAGAAATGCCCTACAGAAAGAACAAAAAGAGGAAACTTCACTTCACACTGACCTGAACAAAAGCAGGAATATAGACTGGCGGTTGTTTTAAATCCAAGGTGAAGTCATGAAATAGATCTGTTCTTTCATCTTTTACTGTCTTTTACAGTGTACTGTCTTTTATTTGTCTTGAAAAGGCCTTACATACATCAACTCGTGTCACAAGTCTTGCGTCAGTAAAGTGAGTGCCTACAGAAATGCTGCCTCACTCTGTTTTCCACTGTCCTTGGGTACGTTTTTCAAGGTCAACTGCTATCCATTACAGGCAAACAAGCAACATTTGATTTGTTTCATTACACCCAAAGGTTGTTTTTATTGTATAATATCCATATACAATCTTGTTGTTTGTTCTATTGTTACATGTCAGTAGAAACAGCAATGAACACATATGAGTAACTGTAAAAGTATAGTTTGCTTCACTTGATTTTAACAAGAAACAGGGAGCGCAGAGTTTTTAGCAAAACCACAGAAGTGCCTCTCATTATCTCAAACACATGTCACAGCACATTCATTTTATGAATACCCACACACTAAGCAAGAAACATCCTTTTGGCTCCCATTTAAGTGCCATCATAACAAATCTTGATTCATCATTATTTGAGGTTTCTAAGTACTCGGTTTAACCTCTGAAACCTGAAAGTGGTTTTAATAGTCTGACAGTAAATTTTGATGGGCTTATAACCCAACGTCTCATCAAGGGTACATAAAAGTAACAAAATGTTTTCTTCTCCTTTCATGTCTGCAAATCCGCCATAACAACAATGAAAAGGTAAGGAATTGATTTTGCCTTTTGTTAGAGACCTAGTGTCATTCACAGAAAATAATCCACAATGCACTTGTAAAGATAGGATTCTTTTCACGTCAAACTCCTTTTTGCCTCTGTTGACCAGTCACACTTGATATTTGCCACTGAGTGCTGGTGGGTCCCCTGCTGTCTAAACAAGCCCCCGCCTCCCGTCCGCGCAGCCTTTCCCCGAACACTGTTGTGGAGAGAAAAGGGCATGAGAGCAGCACTCAGGCGAAACAATAGCACCGTGAGGAGATGTCAGGGCCCTGCGAGCTGTAAGGTGGAAGGATGATATGAGCCCACTGGTGGTGTTGTTTCTCACACTGCTGAATGCTAACACGTGGCCCCCCGTGGTTAGGCAATGACCCGCTGTGTGGTCAGAGCCCTGGTGGTATTGGTGGGAGAAGGGTGGGTGGGATTTAATGAGCCCAATCTGCACCACTGGGTCGTTGTCTGTTGGAGCACAGTTTGTATGTGTGTGTGTGTGTGTGTGTGTGTGTTACATGTGTGTTTTAGTATGCCACTGTTGAAACAAGGCACCCTCCTCCTGCGTCCCCTCATGTTGAATATTAAAGGCTTCTTGTTGTGTGACTCGTCTACAGACACTTACTGCTACCTACTGACATTATCCGATTCACATAAAGGCATGGGGTTTTATGGGGTACCCATGAACATTTGTTCCCAATTTAAAAATGGTGTGTAAAAGTCTATAAAATGGAAGAGTACAGTATAGCGATATTGCAATACAAGTCATTCTTGGCAAATACAATTATTGCGATAACAATAATATCACAAAACCCAAAGCTAATTAGTTCCTTGATTTTAGATTATGTTATTGTTGCTATGGCTTTTGTGTTTTGTTTCACCATGTTTTGAGGCCCCATAGATTTTAGTCCTGAGTGTGTAAAGATTTGTGAACAAAAACCATATACGGTAATGGAACTGTCCTAAATAACTGTCCTACAAAAAATGAACACTATATTTGTCAATCTTTATTGGGAACATGCTACTCTTTTACACATGCAACTCTTCCAGATAATGACCATACACACTGATTGCTAATGCCATTAGACTTTTGCCAATCATCTAAGCAATCGGGAGAATTTCATATGGACTTATTTTAACAATTTCAAGACTATTAAAGATGTAAGAATCACAACCAATCTGTAGTAAATATACTTAGTTTTTATTGAGATGAGTAATCGCAGACTGACATGTAGAGGCCAGTCTTTCCTTTTTCATCCTGTCGTAGAATCGTTCTACTTTCCTCCCTCCTTTAAAGTAAGCCAAAGGAGAGCTGGCGGACGGGCAGGTATGCAGAGAGGTTTACTCTCGTAGTACATGAGTGAGCGAGACAGATGGAGCATGCCAGACAGTGGTTTGTGGATTTTTCCAGATTTATGATGGGAGGAAGCAGCGCTGGATGTGTCCAGGGAGAGTGGGAGAGAACGAATGACCGTGTGAGGCAGGAGGGACAGTTCTGATGGCAGGATTCAGGGAGAAACTGAAAGGCTTCGGATGGGGAGGGGGTCCCAGCACAGAGGTGGCGTAGTTTGAATTGACTGTATGTTTTGCCATCTATAGTGTTATAGAGCGTCCTTGCCTTCACATTGAACCCTATTACATCCCTTAGAGGAATTAGCTGTCTTTTACGTTGTATGATTGGCATCTGACTAAGCCCTTCTCTCAGAAAGTCTATTTTTTTTATTCTCCATAATTTGACTTTTTGGGCCTTCACTTTAATATCAACATGACAAGACTGTTAAGACTTTCTGCCTTTGTCTCATCAAAGAGTGAGCTGAAATAATGAATAAAATCCAAAACAATTGCTGGAATGTGATAAACCTCACTGTTTATCAAGATAACAGTGCAATAAAAAAATGAATAAAAATGCTTGTGGGAGAAAACCGGTGTATGAATTGATCCTGAGATATAATTTGACGATAACTTATCTTAGCAGATGTTTGTTTTCATAGGAATATCCCTTTGATAATCTCTGTTTTATTCCAAGTTTGGTTGATGTTTACAATGCTTCAAGGTTGTTAACTGCTCCTCGGGGGAAAAGGAAAACAGAACAAACATTCTGCATGAAAGGAAATGGAGAGGGTCCTTCTTCATTCACCATATTGAAAAACCTCAACGTTCTTTTGTAAGGGCACTCTGTCATGCAAAGCTGTCACAACATTTCATTGTAATATAGTGGTTTATTTGAGTGAAAGACCAAAACACAATTTAAACAACATTGAGGAGGATGAAACTGGTAAAATGATGCACCTTGCCCTGAAAAGTTTAGCCCATTTCTCACAATAGCGGCTGCACTTCTGAAACAAAAAGGTAACTTGATGTCACATAAGTGAGGCATGTACACACACATTTTTTTTATGCGTGTTCACAAACAATTTCTGTCCCTTTGAGTGGACCAGTGGCTTTCTGACAAATGATACCTTTCATCCTTCATCCATTGGTTGAGAATACATGGGATTCATTGGATCGGTAAGAATAAATCAATTTTCAAACAGCTAAAAACATTGTGCAAGGCTCCCTCTCTGGGCTTGCCATTATTCCACTTGCTTGCCTTTTGAGCTATCGAGGGGAACTCTTCTTAGTCTTGCTCATAGCTAATCACAGGGAGGCTTGTGTTTGAGCAAAGCAAGAATATAATGGAGCATTCCCCCCTGTAGATGAGTCACATACCAGTGGATTTTATTCATTTCATTTGTTGACGTTGGGGAAGGAATGACCCTCTCGAAAGGCCCTGAAAGCAGTTGAGAGAAAGAGTGGAAAAGAAAAATGTTGTGCAGTCGACAATGAAAGGGTCACAGTGAAAAAGATGTACAGTGTGTGGAAGGTAAGAGCGTGGGTATCCAGAGAACTACAAAAGAAAAGAATGAATACCAAGTTTAAAAACTAAATTGAATATTCTGACTCATTTGTTTTGGTTTGGGAGTGCAATGACACTACAGAGCATCTTTCTATGGTGCTAAGGAGCAGAACAGCCCACAGGGTGAAAGGGCTAGTTTTACCAATTCACTTTGTAGGCCAGGCCTGACAAGAAAAGCCCATGGCAACTGCAACTTAAGTGTGCAGAAGCTGGATGAAGGTCAGAGCCAAGGACGTGGTTTGGGAACGGAATCCATGTGACAGCGGATCCTGTGAGCACTTCGAGCTGCCATGTATCATAGAGATGGAAGAACCAAAGAAGGAATGACCCTCTGTTAGAGAATAGATTTTGGGACGTGTCTTGACGCAGACCAGTGGGACCTGGCAGGATCTGGGATGCATGACTTTGTCAACATCTTGATTAATATACTGACTCCCATCCTAGAGTTGCTGTACAAACCAAACCATCAGGGACAGCATATGCAGCGCAACGATGAAAGAGACAAAACAAATCACCTCGTTCTTTATTATACCATGTGGATGCCCCAGAGTATAGGCTAAATAAATTAACCAGCCAACAAATAAATGACACTCATCAGAGCCTGAGAAGCAAAAAAGGATAAAGGAGCAAATGTGAAAAGCATATTTCGCTTTGGTTTACATTCTGTGGAGACGTACCCTTCTTTTTTGTGGTTTTGCATTTTATTCTAGTTGCGTAATACAAACAAGACAATTGCAGTTTGGAGGTTTAGAGAGACACGAGTCCTTGAATGGAAAACAAAGCACCTTGATGACAGAAAGGGAATCTTAATTACCAAACGTAAATCTGAAATGTCTGCTGGTAATAACACAAAACATGACAAAACAAGGCTTGTTTGAAACTTCTACTGCCATCCATTCTTGTTACGTGAGCAAAAAGTTTTTTTATGGTACTTACTTGTATCGTTACTTTTCTATCTGTGAGGGGGAAAAAAACACCTTGTGCTCTGGAGCGGCACACTGCCTGATGAGCCGTGCTGTTGATGAGAGGAGCTCTATTGTCAAAGCCCCCTCTGTCACAGCACCTCCCTGTGGCTTGTGGCTGCACCAACAACCCAGCAGACTGGAGCATGCAAGAGTTAGTTTCCCAGGGTGAGGATTATTCTATCAAAATCATACTTCGCACAGGACTTTACTCTGTTACTGTTAATTTCCCTTTTTTCATAGACAAAAAGCCTCTCCCTCTGTCTATTTCTCCTGGGTTTTCCCACTTCTCTGGCCTCACAGGCAGATTGGCTTTCTTCATCTCGCCTTTTTTTCACAACACTGGCCATTTTCAATTCTTCTCCTTCTCCCTCAAAAGAACCCCCCTCTGTTTTTTGCCTATACCCCTCTCTCTTCCTGAACCTCGCTACCCAGTCTCTCTGGGGAGTTTTGAAAGGAGGAAAGGGGCAGTCAAAGGAGATAAAGATGAAAGCAAACAGTGAGAAACAAACAGGCAAACAAATAAGAGCCCAAAGTAAAGTAGCTTTTTCTATCTCCGTCACGGCGGGGGAAGACACTGACAGGGAAACTCTGCTGATATGGATAGAGAATCAAAGCTAGTTAAAGGGAGGGTGCTGGTATGCTTAGTGGACCCATTAGAGGACTAACCACAGCTGCAGCATGGATGAATCACTACGTATGACACCGTGAAGAGTGTTCATCTCCACATTGTGCACCCCCTTTCCCAAGACTAATACATTTTTGGTGAACACTTAGCTGTGTGCTTTTATGATGTATTTCCTTACATGTTTTATTGTCTGGCTGTGTCTGCTTTCTTGCCCATTAGGAGGAGCATAGTGTCTCCTTCTGTGTGCACGGTGCCTCAGTCAGTGGGACTCTGTAGAATCTAATGAGGCTAGGCTCTCAGCCACGGCATCCCAGCCTTACTTACAGGAGAGGCCTGGATGAACACAGGGCCAGGGCAGGGAGGTAATTAGGCAGGGAGTGGTGGTCAATGACGGTCCGCCCTGGACCCCAAGCCTCCAGCCCCCCAGCTGCTTTGTGCACGACAAGGCCTGCACAAAAGGGCTGATGAGGGGGCAGGCTGACCTTCAGGCCTGGCACACTCTTCCAAGGGTGTCTACAAAAAAAAGCTGAGCCATTGGATGTTTAGCTTCCACATGCAGCTCAATCTAAGGCACAAGCTTCTCATATACTTTCAAAATCTCCGGTTGGGAGAAAAATATTGTGAGTAGAGAATAAAAATCAACAACATGACCATTTGGATTTGACCGTTGGTGATGTTTCCCCGAGCCGTTTTCATTCTTTCGCTGCTGTATTTTAAACTTTCATTTGCCCAATTTATCCTCCACTTTCTCTTCACAACTGGCTAAGGTAGCAAATGGCTATGTCAACGTTCTGTCCCCAACTGTGTGTAATGTCTAACGCTGCGCAGACAGAGAGTAATCACCGCATGGAGAGGCAAAAGATTTATTGCACCGCTGTTGGTATTGTTGTTGCTTAAAAGTAAATTCTCATGCACAATTGCAGAATGAATCATTTGATCTTTAGCATCAAATAAGTTGTTGCTCGCCGTGGTTGTGACATTGGAGAATTTATTCCTCCCGGGCTGTAAAGCTGGCCATGAGCGGACAAGCATCTCTCTTGGATGGCCCACATAAAAGCACAGGACCCAATAAAGTAATGTCACAGGAAGTGCACCGAGTGTCATGAATAATAAATCACAATTGTCAGAATCTGACCTGGCAGCAAGGATGGACATAGTGGAAAACTTCGGCACCTCTATTTATGTCAATCACAGCCTCCAATCTGGCCTTTTATTACTACGAGAAGCAATTAACCTTTCAGAAAACAGTGTCACTCCTGCACAGACAAAAGAGCATTTTAGAAATGTTCAACAAGTCCTCAGACAAATGACTTTGATAAGGTTGGTGTTAATGGTCAGTCTGTAAAAAACAGAGTCAAGTTCGGTTGCCTTCTTATCAAATATCCTTCTCCACAACCGACATGGCTTTCTCCTTTGTGTATCCCTTGGCTTATCTAGTTGTAGTGGAATGTGAGAGAATGCCATGGGGATGATGGCAGATAACTTTGGTTGGGATCTGATCAGTGATGCATGGACTACATTAGAGAATAATTAGGATGTTGTGCTATAATTTCCTTTCCTCAACATTGTACTGCACTTCGATTAACATATCAAATACATGCACACTTTTAATAAGTACACCATGTAACCTTGGAACAAAACTCCTGTGCCTATGTCACCAAACAGCTGGATGCAGATGAATTTCAGCAATTACACCACACGTGTAAATAGATTTGAAACTAGGCTTTGACACAGCAGGAGGGATGAAACACAGAAACTGTGTGCCTCTATCTAAGTGAATGTAATTCATGTTTGCTGGTGGGGTCAGTTTGGTGAAATGCTTTTGTATCTTAATTGGAAGGTTTCCGGACCCTGGGGTTAGCACACCTGCTCCTCTATCTGTGGCTACAGTGGGAGCCCGTTTTCCAAAAATCCAAAATGAGCTCACAGGGTGTAAGTGCATGTACAGTTAAAAAGGGAAGAAAAAGGAAAGGGAGTTTTTAAAAATGTGTTCAGGTCCAGAATTTGGGTGAGATGGTTGTGTTTGGTATAGTATTAATACCTAAAAAGGTCCTGCACAGTTTCTGAAGCACTCTAGAATCAGCTGCTTCAATGTGTGGATTACAAACAGTATATTATAATTGTTAAACTGTAATTTAAATAATATTTTAGTAGCCATACATCCTTATGCGTTCAGCCCACTTTACATCACTCTTGCGGAACAATGTAGGCACTAGCCTTTGTCAAAAATAGTGTCAAATTTAAATAAAAATGTCTTTCTAATGATAATAATGAATTTTTAAGCATTTAACTTTTTCCTTTGGCTCTATACACAAAAGTGTGTGCCTAAAAGAATTCTACCAAGAAGATGAGGAATGTTTGAAATGTGAGTCACCAACAAGGTTATTCTAAAAGATAACGGAAGGTTTAGTCCTGAATAAAAGTGAAGTTTATGATTAATTTAAAAACATTTTCAGTGACACTTCTCATCTTTCTATCCAACTCTAAAAATATGCCCAGTTTTAATAAACACAAGTCAAAGATCCTGCCTTTTAGCATGTGATGTTCTGAAGCTTCAAAGACTTGATTTAACTTCTATTAGTCTAACAAAGTCATGCCTTTTTTTGCTTTTTATCATCTTCATTCTGGCCTTTGTTGTACATATAGAACAGTTTTCTAATGACTGTATCTCAGTATCTACAAAGACATCTGAATTCAGACCAAGGCTTTGGTTATTTACAGTATTGTTCAAAATAATTGCAGTACAATGTTGCCCAATTGCACAACCTTAAGAGCGTTCATATTATGAATGCTGGGTCTTGTTTGTTTTCTGAGAATCTACTGCACCGACTTGTTTGCCATTTAGCAATAAAAAATATACTAAAAACATGGTTTTATTCTGGTTAGGCACATTGTACTGCTATTATTTAGAACAATACTGTATGTTTGGCCCTACAGTCAGCACTAAAAAAGGCTCTGCTCTAAGAGACTGAGGCTGCCAAACCTTCACCTTCCTTTTAGAGTAATTACGCAATTCTGGTGCTTTGAGAGTACAAGAAAGAACAGCACTCAGATTCAGTAAAAGCTCATTTAAGCAAGGAATTTATAAGTAATTTACATGTTTTCCTATTATATGTGCAAGGACAGGACGAAGTCAAACAATTGCCAAATATTTTGCTCTGTTCGCACAAAGACTTCTCCCACACTAAATAAATCCACTGCAAATAGGATAGGTCTTTGAGGTCAGGGAAAGACATCATGTCATGAGGCCTAGTTTTTATTCCGTCAATATATAATAGATGAGATAGAGAAAGCATCGCAGTCTGGCTGATCCTGGCAAATATTTTGGCATCTGGATGCTAAATATTTGATGTGATGATGGAACCTAGGTAGATGATGGACACCATGCAGAGAGACACTGGTATTTGTTTCCACTATATATAGCCTCTTATACTCCTTGTTTTATTCCATGGGCTTGTCATAAGACAGCCTTTTACTTCTTTTTGAGATGCATAGAGGGGCAGAGAAAGCAAGTGGGCTGACTGAGGCAATTAGGTCTATTATTAGTACGACAGTGGAAGGATTGATGCACACAATAGTCTGTGTGTAAGCAGAAAGCCTGACTACGTGAAGGAAATTCTAATGGTGAGAATTTCCTAGATTATATGGGCCTTCATTAACATTTTCACACATGGCTGCCTAACAAATGAGAAAAGAGCCCTGGCATACCAGCAGATTTATCACGTGCACACAACAGACCAGCTAACTACTTCTTTCTCTTTACGGTGCACAACACACTCTGCACTGCTCTCCCAGCAACACTGGCCATGGGCTCTGTGTGTCTTTGCATTTTGAATAATAGGGCTCCTCCATATACATAATGTATAGTGGTGCATATTGCATACCTGGCTACCACTTCTTGTGTATGTTCCTAAAGTGAGGCTAGTTAATGATGGGTAAGTGCAGTTGATGTTTGTCAGATTTTCCCAAATGAAGAGAATAACCACTCCAGTACATTTTTCTGGAGCTGTTCCTAAATTCTCTATTCCCTGCTTTAATTTGGGATGAATTGGCCCTGTTAAGAACTGATACACAGGCAGGCCTCTTGCCTGCAGGGCAGGCCCACTTGAATTAACTGTGCTGCACACTTTACATTCTGTGCTCCTGACGTCTTGAGAAATGTTCCTGGGATCTTTTTCCCACAGAGAAGTTCATTAGAATGACAAATAGCATCCTGCCATAAAGTGGAAAACATCAACACGGCACAACAGAAAGTGCGATCTGAGGGAAGTGACACGCAGGGAAGGGAATGAATTAGACTCCATTTGATTCTATGTGATATCAGTGGCCACGACATTACCATCCTGGTGCTTTAAACATTCTGCTGACTCACCTGTGTTTTTCAGGCTACTTCTGCTCCACACACACTAAAGCTGGAGAGCTTTGTGTACCTTTACGATAGTTTCTTTTAGCTTAAAGCTGATATATTTGATTTAACTGATCAGTGGGATGACATTGAGGGTTTGTATTTGAAGAGTTGAGCCTAGCTCTCAGAGAGTCTAATCTCCTCAATCTTGCTGTAGGTGCTATGTCAGCAGCAGCTTAGGTTGGGCTAGAGTAAAAAGGTCAAAGTCGTTCTCTTCACTCAGCATGTTTTGAGGATGGTTGCATGAAAGACCTGTTGCCATGGAAAACACAGCATCTAAAAGAGGTCTTTTTGCTTTTCATCTTCTTCATGGTTGCCTGGCTGTCTGCCAGACCGTTACTTTGTATCAATAATGAACGCTTTTAAAGAACAGCTTAGTGAAGTGCAAGCCTACCTAATGTCCTTAAGACAAAAGAAGATATTGCCACGGACAGGGGGGCTAGAAATCAATTTCCCATTTGCGGGTTTAATTTCAGTGAGATGGGCGGAGAGATTAAGGCTGAAGGCACCTGTAAGCCCCTCACTGATGAGCATTACCTGGCTGTGCTGCACAGACTGGCCTGACCCCCCGGCTAATTAAAGTTCTCAAATTGATCCACAAGCAATGATACAGATCTGTCCTTTACCACCTAGCAACACGTGTCATTGGGAAAGGGCCCCATAATGGGATACTTGAGTTTGATGTAATATTGTTGCTTTCCATTAGGGCGTTGGGACAAAAATGAAACTCAAATTAAATAAAAATTTATTTGAAAATCTAAATTTACCAAATCTTAAGAAGTTAAATATCCTAAATAAATTATAAACTAAATCTTTACAGTCCTGGAACCTAAGGGTATATGTTATATGTGTTATAAACAAATAAATAAATAAATAAATAAATAAATATAAATCAGTTTACACTAGAGGGTAACAACCTGTAAGGACTGTTTGGCCAATGCACCGCTGTGTGTTTTCAATCATATCCACAATTTGACCAATTGAAGAGAGACACTCTCCAGTGAGAGGACAGTACAAGCTTACACTTCATTGACAGCATTTTAACATTTTGATATTTTCTTAAAAACAAAAGATGATTGAACTGTTTGATTTGACTTTTCAGAATAAATGTGTGCTTGCAAAACCAGGATAATTTTCAAGACAAAACAGCTGCTTGACTCCTCAATTTAGTCATTTTTAAACATATTTTACAAAAAACCTTTTGGGCAGCCTGTTTTAATTTTAGCTTTTGTCTAGTCTTTGTGTGAGTCTAGTCACGTTTCAGTAAACTAAAAGTCTGAGCATTTTAGTCTTATTTTAGTCAGAATTATCCATGACTATTTTAGTCTGGTTTTAGAAAAAACTAGTCACACACGTTTGTCTCAGTTGTTTTCAGCTCCAGTGGCTAACGTTTAAATGAGACACATTAACCACAACCTCGTGAAAGGCATGAGCTTTCTAAAATTCAGTCATCGAAGCCCTGAGACTGGCAAGGCAACATCCAAGTCATCTGTACTCATCTTACTTGATCTGTCTGCTGCCTTTGACACTATTAATCATCACATCCTCCTGTCCTCTCTCAGTGCGTTGAGTGTCTCTGGAATAGCGTTGCAATGGTTCAAGTCTTACCTCTCGAATAGGTCATTCAGAGTGTCCTGGAGAAACAAGGTCTCTGAGTCCCAACATCTCAGGGGCTCAGTGCTGACCGCTACTCTTTTCCATATACATGACATCCCTTGGCTCTATCATTCAGAAGCATGGCTTTTCCTATCACTGCTATGCGATGAAACTCAACTCCACTTGCCATTTCAACCTGACGTTCCGACGGTCTCTCCTCGATGAAGGACCATCACCTGCAGCTGAACCTTGCAAAAACAGAACTGCTTGTGATTCCGCCAACCCAGGGACCTGCCATAACCTCTCCATTCAACTAGGCTCATCAAGCATTACACCGTCCAGCACTGCCAGGAATCTGAGAGTGGTAATTGATGATCAACTAAACTTCACAAGTCATGTTGCCAGCACCACCCGGTCCTGTAGATTCACTCTCCACAACATTAGCAAAATTAGACCTTTCCTATCAGAGCACTCTACACAAATCCTAGTCCAGGCTCTTGTCTTGTCCAAACTGGATTATTGCAATGCTCTACTGGCTGGACTCCCTGCCTGCACAACCAAACCTTTGCAGATGATCCAGAATGCAGCGGCAAGAGTGGTCTTTAATGAACCGAAGAGAGCGCATGTAACTCATCTCTTCATTAGACTACACTGGCTCCCAGTTGACGCCCGCATCAAGTTTAAAGCTATGCTCTTGGCCTACAAGACCACCACTGGTTCCGCACCCTCAAATCTTCACTCACTAATACAGACCTACGTTCCTACCAGATCCCTGCGCTCTGCAAATGAATAACGTCTGGAGGTACCATCCCAAAAAGGTAAAAAATCACTCTCAGGTACCTTCTCTGGATCTGCTCCACAAGATCAGATTCAGTAGCCATCTTTAAAAAACACCTAAAACACATCTCTTCCGTCAACACCTGACTGACAAACAATTCTACTTCCTTTCTATCGATTCATTTTCTTCTTCAAAAAAAAAAAATCTCTCCTATCCTTAGCTTTGTATACTGTGCTAGGTTTTAACTGACTAGTTTTTGGTGCACTTATGCTTTTTGCTACCTTGTGTTGTTAAAATTGCTTCCATTGTTTTGCTCACTTTGGATAAAAACTTCTGTTAAATGACTAAATGTAAAAATGTCTTGACTTACCGCATTTCTCACCATTGTTTTCCACAACACATTCTAGGCCGGCCATCAGTCCTTTCCTCTGTGTCAGACTTAACTTTGTTTGTTGTCTTCTAAATAATGCCGCAAGTGTCGCTTGAGAAAGTGACGTTGTCTGTACCTGATTCAGACACAGGAAACAGAAATACTGCAAAATAATCATAACGCAACTGAACGAGACAAAACTAGGGGTGTGCTCAAAATATTGATTCTTAGATACATACCGATATAATAAAAAAGATACAGTATCGATATTCTAGCCCTTAGTATCGATACTCCTCCCAGCCATTAGCAAGAGCGGCCGAGTTTCAAAACACTCAGTGAAAATGTCGAAGATTTTAGAAGCGCCGTTGTCCCTAAAGGCAGATGTTTGGACACATATTGGTTTTAAAGCAAAGGAAGAAAACCAAGGGATCGATAAAACAAATGCAATCTGAAAGCATTGCCAGGCTTCTATACGCTACACCGGTAAGACAACTAACCTGCGCGTCCACCTGCAAAGACACCATGCAGACAATCTAGCTTCACCGCAGCCCAAAAAAAACACGGGACCCCACGCAAACTACTTTGGACAACACAACATCCAAGCTTCCATCTTCTTAAGAATCACTGCAGCAGCTCGAAGAATTCAAGAACTATTTCAGGCAAGCCCTTTCACTGTGTCATTAACATTAGCATTACATGGTTAAAACACATAAAAAACAAACAAACACACACAAATATATATATATATATATATATATATATATATATATATATATATGTATATATATATATATATTACACCAAGTGTAATAAAACAAAATATTCAGTTCATAATTTCAAACTCATAATAGTATGTTAAAGCTTAAAAAACTAAATGGTTTCAAACATATACTTCATGTACCCTTCTTAATGTTCATGTTCGGACTGTACCCTTGGAAAGTTAAATGTTGACTTGTGGTAATTTCCAGATTAATACAATTTGTGTACAATTAATCAGAGCACTTAAAGTTGCAAATATTTATGCAAAATGCACTTTGTTATAATGTACTTTTGTCTTCAATAAATTTAAGAAAAATGCAGAGTTCTGTTTGTTGAGCAAATGTGTTCAGCATAATTGGCTCTGGCCCATGTATTTTTATTGAATCGTATCGAATCGTGTCACATTGTATCAAATTGTATCGAGACAGCTCTGTATCGAGGTACATATCGAATCGTGACCTGTGTATCGAGGTATGTATCGTATCGCCAGGTTCTCCAAGGTATACAGCCCTAGACAAAACATTATAATATTTTGTTCTCGTTTTGGTCAACAAAAATGAAGAAACATTTTGGCATAGTTTTTATTTTTTTAATTTTAAACCATATTTAGTCTTGCTTTTATTTGGCAACAATATTGCATTATACATTCAATTATAGTCATCGTCACATGACCAGCATTTACATTGCGGTAAGGTTCAGCGACGACGATATTTAGTCATAAGTTTTGTTGACAAAAGCAACACTGGTTAGGAGTAAATTAAACCTGAGTGGTGCCACCCAGTCAGAGTCTGCAGTAATTATGAGCTGGTTTTGTGCTTTGTTTTTCCCAGAGCCCTGTGTACAAGGTTGTTCTCAGGACGTTTTCATTTGACACAACCCCCCATTACCTCGGTCCATGTCTATGTTCTTGCCAAACACTGGCTACGCTCTGTCCTTCTCTCTACAGGGAAGGCCCGTTGAGGCAGCTTTGCTGAGGTAGCATTAAGCTCCATGTCACTGAACTGAGTCGGAAAGTCCTCCACACTTAAGTGGCCGTTTACTGTAGCGTAGTACAGTGCTGTAATCATAAAGATATCACAAGAGAAGATAAACTTTGCCATCTTTTGAATACTCCAGAATGAACACATGTAATTGAATCACTTAGGTGTGATACTAGAATTTACTCAGAACTTATGTCCTTTCCTTGTGTCCTGTAGTGACTTCTTTCCTTGTGAGTTGAATTACATAATGACCTATCTTGGCAGTCATGTGCTATGCTTGGAATTGTTATTTTTAGCAACCTGCATGTTGCCCTTCTCTCAAACAATGCTTGTCGACTCCATTGTGGAGAATTTTTAACAAGGGCCTACTCCTAAGCCCCTCGGAGGAGTTAATTAAAGTAATAGGGGCTAGAGCTGATGAGCCACACCACCCTGACCTTGAGGCTCCACTTCCCCACCTCCCCACAATTATACCTGCATAATCAAGACTCACATGGACACCAGCACACATGTA